>CM059567.1:40064064-41471457 GCA_030386875.1 Morinoia aosen | reverse complement strand
GTGCAGGGCATAATTTAATTTATCACTAATACGAGCTGCAGTATAGCGTACCACTGTTCTGTAGTGGATAGTATGGGCTGACGGTGATTAGCCACTCCAGTGGTTGCCACTAATCAGTGCTGGACTTAATTAAAATGTAATGTTGACTGACGTATCACTGATACGAGATGCGGTGTAGTGTGCCACAGTTCTGCAGTGGATGCCCCGGTAAAAGAAACAAGGTAGGGCCAAACCAGTCTTTTTTCGTTGACCGTGTGGCAATGCTATCATAGCAACGAACCAATAGTAGTTCTCATATTGCATCTGGCAACACTGCTAGCCTTAAATCTGGCATCACTATTGGCCCAATGACATGTTGCAAAGATGACGTCAAAAATTGTGTTTTAAATGGAGCCGTTCTATTGGCTAGCTTAACAAGAGGAGGCATATTTTCCCACATAGAAATGACTCTACCTTGTTTCCCCTATCGTGGTGGATGCACAATGTCTTATTAACCCTGCCGTGTACCCCTGAAGGTGTGGGACCTGCGGTTTGCGAGCGCTCCCGTGCGTCAGTTCGACGGCCACCAGCGCGGGGTGCAGCAACTGGACTGGTGCCTCCAGGACCCTGACATTGTCTGCTCTGCTGCTAAAGACAACAGGTCGACTGCCCCTCTGCTCCATGTTATTTGCGCTCCATTTGAGCCCAGTGTAGCATCTTGCACTAAGTAGAGTCTAGCTCCACGTAACGCATCTTTTGGAAAATGTGCTAAAGCAACAGCTAAATAGTCTATGACCAAAGCTGTTGGTAGATGAGTTTATTATTATTATTATTTTGCATCTTTGTCTTTCTCTTATTCTGTAATATCTACGTCAACACATCTCAATGTGATGACTTGATAATGATTTACTTTAGCATCGATTTTTTATATAACTTTTAGCTACCTCTTTTTCACATGAATCTCTTCTTTCTCCTTGAATGTATCTGTTGCCCTATTCTTCATCCAGGCAGCAGCCAACTTACACTTGCTGCTGCCATGGTGCTGTCATATGACACTCAACCATTGCACAGATTCCTGAGTTACTTTTCTTCCTTCGCTTCCAGGGGAAAAAGTGTGGGGTCCCTAGCTGAAATTAGATAGGCTTCCTTAATGTTGATTTAAAATGTTCATTTTTAGTTGAAAACCACCTTTTTTTTTGGTTTACTGCTATCCTGTTTTTCATCTACTACTTTCTTCTTTAACTTTTATCTTGTTTTTTTTGGCCTTCTTTCTCAACTCACTGCTTTTATGAACCAAATGCATAGATTCCGCGTTTCTTCAAGTCCATATTATATTGTGGCATCATGCTCCCTCTCTTGAAGGCCTTTGTTACGATTCGGGAGATTAAACTAACATCTAAACCATCTTCCTTGATCCCTAGAGTGCTGTGCTGGAACCCCATGCACTTCCTCAAGTCCATACTATGTGGTGACGTCCTCTCTTTGGAACACCTTTGTTGCAGTTAGGGAGACTTGAACTTTTTTGTCAATTTTGTCAATTGTCATTGTTGTCAAATCTAAACCATCTTACTTGACCACTAGAGTGCTGTGCTGGAGCCCCAGCTCTGGGTCGGTGCTGTGCGAGTTTCCATGCTACAACCAATGGAGTTTTGACGTGGCCTGGTGCCCCAGAGACCCAGCTCTCGTGGCCACCGCTACAGTGGACGGCACCGTGAGCGTGTTCTCCCTGCTGGGGGGCGGCTACCCCCCGCCGCGGGATGTGAAGGTTAGTTTCCTCTCGTCATCAAGACTTGAGCGTGCCTTAGGGTTGGAGCTCGGTAGGGGCTACTCATCTCTGGAAATAATGGGCAAATCAATTAATTAGGGGTTGCATGAATTATTTAGGGTTGGAGCTCGGTAGAGACTGAGCCTCTCAGGAAATAATAGGAGAATTAATTAATTAAGGGTTGTAGCTCTACAGAGACTGCTCCTCTCAAGAAAAAATGGGCGAATTTTTATTTGCATTTCACTTTTACAGCATTTGTTATTGTGTGAGTGCTTTTTACTAGTACCTATTTTGCCCTATACTATCATATGTTTTATTTATTGCTTCAGTTGCATGTTATTCTTGCTCCTTGATCCATTCTTCTTGACATCAAGCAAGTGCAATGAACACCTCATGAACTCGACATCCGCCTCTGCAGTGCTCAGCTTGACACTTTGACTGCGGCAGGTGAAACTAAAGTTCAATATTCAATTCAAATATAAAGTCAATTGTAGTTAGCTATGTTGAAAGTACCAAATATTAACTGGGTCGTGTTTTCATTTAGTTTTGATTGAGTGCTTTAGATAATTGAGTTTGTTTGTGACTGCTGGTTGGTCAGCAGCATGATGTACACTCCCTCAGTGACCAAACTCAGTGGCTCATGTCACAGTCAAAGTGTTGAGATGCCGTCTTTAGTGGTCAAGGTGTGACCGAGGCATTTTTATGTTGACCACCTTACTGAAAGCGCCAAGCTAAGAAGTAGTCTGGCCGCAGCGGCAGCAAAGTTTGGGCTGAGAGTCGGTCAGTCAGCAGTCTTAGAGAGAGCGAGGCAGGGTGCAGACCTTATGGTGTGTATCGCGCAGGCTAATGCGTGGATTGTTGCCCCTATATGCTCTACTCGTACGCCGTGTTTCTGAGCAACACGTGCAGTTGTCAGGTTTTGACAGTGTTGTCAGCACTTGCGCCTGCGGGCTGCCTCGGTGGCTCTACTTGTGCTGTAAGCTCGTGTGTTTACGCTACCTGAGTCGAGGACTTTCCTAGTCTCAAGTCGTCTAACTTTAAAGTGCGGTCTTTGCCAGTTTTTCATCTTGTAAACAATCTTTTTAAAACTGTTTGTCAATAAACTTGAACTTTTAATCGCATTGCAAATGCTATCTAATAAATTGCAATTCCTTCGGTTAATTTAACCACGTTTTTAATAAATTATCAAACTACCGGAACTGTTATTAATATTGGCCTTTCAAATGCATGGAAAAGCAATAAGTTCCGTGGAAAAGGAAAGAAAAGAATAACGACATTGAAACAATTTATTGAACATCACAGTCCATTGAGTATCGCCTGTCGGCAAATTTATAGTGGTCAGGAATCCTGAAGTCGTAGTTTATCGGCCACAAACTTGGTGTCAGAAGTATGGGATTGTCGAGCTAATTGGACTGTGATTCGTTGGTCCTGTGTTTCTCCTAAGTGCAGTGAAGTGATCTATGGCAGAAAATTTAGTGTTCGTGTTTCGTGTTTCAACTTCAGTGAACTATTAATTTGGTAACGAAAGTGAACATTTTTCAACTGAACTTTAAGAATCCAAGATGCCTAATACAGGAGCTGCTGGTTCTTCAGCGTCGGACCGCAGTGGAAGTGGCGGTGAGCGTAATTCATCGGATATGGGATTTGTGATGGGTCGTTTAGCCGATGCAATTTCTAATATGAATAGGCGTGTTCAGCCGCCTCCTCCACCTTTCGATCCCTCTTCTCAATCGTGTGACATCAGGGAATTTTACAGGATGTTCGAGGTGTATGCGTTGCATACGTACGGTCCTGAGGAGACTAACAGTGATGCGTGGCTCATTTCCTTGCGTGCGTTACTGATGGGTAGTGCGCAGTCTGCGTTGAGTGCCATGGGTGCAAGCAGATTAGGTTATCAGAATGTGAGGAAGAACTTGATCTCTTTGTTCACTCCTCGAGATGTTTTCGACACTGCAAGAATTTCAGCATTCATGTCTTCACAAAGAGTTCCAGGAGAGTCGTTTCTCATCTACGCCATGAGACTAACAGGTCTTGCAGCATCAGCGTTCGGATCCATTCCTGAAAGAGACAAAATGATTATGAGTAAGTTATTAGAATCACTACCTATCGATATTAAAGCTCAAGTTGGTATGCAAATGTCAAACCGTGAAAGTCCTTCCCTTGATACTATGGTGCAAATAATTTCTGCTTTGGAACCATTTTCTGTGAAATCTATGCCTGTGCAAGCAATTGCTATTCAACCGAGTTCTGATGAGTTTGTTTCCGCGTCGAGTAAAGATTCAGTTAGATATCCTAACTTGAGAGAATTTGTTACTGTGCCTCAAACTAAAAAGTGTTTTTCTTGTAATGACCCCGGGCATTTTGCGAGAAATTGTCCAAAGAGAAGGCAGTGTTACTTAGATCGGGTTCCCAGAACTAGAGATAGTGATGTAACGTGTCAATTCTGTAACGATAAGGGGCATGTTCTGGCTCAGTGTAGACAGTTTAAGCGGGAATTTGGTGCTTGTAGTTGGTGTGGCGAGACGGATCATAAGTCTTTTAGCTGTAAAAGTAAGCCAATGTTAAACGAAAGTTTGGCAGTAGCGAGTCAGGAACCAATTGTGAACAGCTCTAACCCGGCAAATGTAAATTTTTTGATGAAAACTAAACTTTCCGCTGAAAATAAGTGCTATCATGGAGCAGGAAAAGACAATGTTGTTGCAGATGCTTTGTCTCGAGTTGTGGAATTTCCTATTAGCAGTGAGGATGTGGACAAGAACTATTGCGTCTCTTTGCACGGGCACAAGGTAAAATTAATTCCTGGTGGCCCAGATTCACTTTTTCAAGCGCTTTCGCTAGGATTGTGTGACAGTTTAGATGAACATGTTACTATTCGCGAAGAGACTGTGGACTTAGTTTTAAAGAACCCTCGTGCATTAGGACTTTCTTTTGACAAGAGTACGATTAGGAAGCTGAAAATTATGAGACAAAGTGGTGTTCTACCAGAGTGGTTTTTGTTGGACGCTTTTGTGAAAAGATTTAAAGTGAATGTGAGTGTACATGAAGACGGCATCGGTGTTGTTAAATTTGAAAGTTCTCCAAGTGATCCTACCATTCATTTACAAAGTTTACGTGGTGTGCACTTCAATTTACTTCTTCCAGACGGAGAAACTATCAATGAAATATTAATTCAGCATATAGACACTATTATCAAATCAAATGATGACTTACCTGTGCATGAAGTTCAGCCTTCCCAGGTGCTGTACCAGCTTGAGGACGATGGGACAGCAGAGGCTGCAGTGACGCCGTCTACGCGAATTTCTTGCAAAAGGTAACCTCAGGATTCTGCAAATTCTAAACAAGCCCCTGTTTTGACAAATAAAAAGGACGCAATTATTGATCAAACATCTCTGCACATTTCTACAGAAGAACTTCAAAAACTACAAAAGCGGATCCTCTCATTTCGTTGCTCATAAAATTAATAAAGCAACAAACTTCAGAATCTGAAATTAAGAAGAGATTATCAACATTTAAAAACGGACGAACTTTTCTAAAATACTTCGACACGTTGGTGGTGAATGAAGATGTGCTGTATGGAGGCCTTCACCGCGTGCCGGTGATCCCTGCTCGAAATCTTCCAAGCATGGTTAGAGAGTTCCATAAAAAAGCAGGACACATTGGTCGCGATAAAACGGTAGAGGCAATGTTGCGACATTTCTTCAGTCCGAGACTCCCACCAATAGTTGCTTACGTTGTCAGAGAATGTAACATCTGTCAAAGGTTCAAGGGTAAAGCAAAAGGTGGAGCGCCGCAATATCGACGTATGCCGAAAGCTCCGTATGAAGAATACGCTGTGGATCTCTTGGAACTTCCTCCAGGGCGAGGCAATGCGAAGTACTTGTTGGTTGGCATCGATCTCTACACGAAGTTTGCCAATGCAGTCGTGATTAGAAACAAGAAGTCAGCGACAGTTGCCAGAGCTTTGGAAAACTCCGTTTTTAGCACCCTGGTGAAGCTTCCGGAGACGGTAATCTCGGACAACGGTCCCGAGTTCCGAGGGCGACCCTTCATTTCGATGTTGAGAAGGCACGGAGTTAAACACTTTAGAACAGTGCCGTATTCTCCGCAGTGCAACGGTGCTGTAGAAAGGCTTAACGCAACCCTTAAGAATTTGCTAGCTACAGCGTGTGAAGAGAACAAGACGCCATGGACAGATCAACTTACAAGAGTTTTAATTATATATAATAATACGCTTCATTCCGAGACTGGTCAGGCTCCAGCTGATTTTTTCAACGAGATCGCAAATAAACTACCTATTCCTTTGTCGCAGCCTTATTGGCGTTTTCCTCATAAGAATTTTAAACCATACGAAATCGGTGAAAAAGTTGCGAAGAAACTACCTCATTTACCTTCAAGTAATAAATTCTCACCAAAGTTTGACGGTCCATTCATAATTGAAAAGGTTGACAAAAATGGCGTTACTTATAAAATAAAGAAGCTCGATGGTTTTAATTCACAGTTAGCTCATTTTAACCAACTTAAACCTTGGTATGGCGAAGAAGACGACGGCACAGTTTTGGGTGCAGACACTCGACATGAGCAGCAGATACGAGACAGACGCAGCAGACGACAGTTCCAAAAGACGAGCGAGATGGTGGCACAAACCCCGGTTTTACCAGATGAGCGAAGTTCATTCCCATACTTCACGATGATAGGCGGTGTGGGCTTGTCTCTGTCGAAGTTGGCTGACAAGATTTGCGAAGCAACAAAGGAGCTGCAACGAGCGACTCAGGCTGTCGCAGCTTCACCAACAGACGAAGAATTGAGTCAGACGGACGAGCAACAGAGCTTGGAGTGGGAGAACTTGAGCGATGAAACAACCGAAGTTCCAGCCATGGATGTTTCAAGATTCGATGACGAGAAAGTAGCTCCAGCTCCAGCCCAGTTGAAGCCTCGACGTGACTCTGAGAAAAATAGTCAGTGCTCATCGCAGCATTGGACGAGATTTTCGGCAAGAAAAGCAGCGGAAGCGTTAGTCGGAGCACTTGCTTTGAACAGCGCGAGGCAAGAGTTTCCGTGTTTCGGTGCCGACTCTGCGTTCAAGTTCGATATGAAGAAAACTTATCGTGGGTCGACGGGCGACTTTCAGCTTCCAGAAGATATTCGTGACTTCGAGCGAGTTTCTATCTCGGATGGGCCGGACCTTTCCGACCATATTCGTTGCGAGATGAGTTCCGAGTCTTCTCGATTCGATTCAGATAGCGATTGTTGAATCGTTTTAAATTTTAACTCGTTGATTGAATAAATTATCCTTCCAGTGTGTAATAAAGCATAATAAACATAGTATTAGCATAATAAAATTTTGCATAATAAGATTATTTTTAAATCAGAGTTTATTGGATTAGCTAGCTATACTATTGTCTTATCCTTAAATATGTTACGTTGTAAGGTAACATGCCTCCCGCCTTAAATTTGTTGTTAGATGGCGTTGGGGGGTGTGACCGAGGCATTTTTATGTTGACCACCTTACTGAAAGCGCCAAGCTAAGAAGTAGTCTGGCCGCAGCGGCAGCAAAGTTTGGGCTGAGAGTCGGTCAGTCAGCAGTCTTAGAGAGAGCGAGGCAGGGTGCAGACCTTATGGTGTGTATCGCGCAGGCTAATGCGTGGATTGTTGCCCCTATATGCTCTACTCGTACGCCGTGTTTCTGAGCAACACGTGCAGTTGTCAGGTTTTGACAGTGTTGTCAGCACTTGCGCCTGCGGCTGCCTCGGTGGCTCTACTTGTGCTGTAAGCTCGTGTGTTTACGCTACCTGAGTCGAGGACTTTCCTAGTCTCAAGTCGTCTAACTTTAAAGTGCGGTCTTTGCCAGTTTTTCATCTTGTAAACAATCTTTTTAAAACTGTTTGTCAATAAACTTGAACTTTTAATCGCATTGCAAATGCTATCTAATAAATTGCAATTCCTTCGGTTAATTTAACCACGTTTTTAATAAATTATCAAACTACCGGAACTGTTATTAATATTGGCCTTTCAAATGCATGGAAAAGCAATAAGTTCCGTGGAAAAGGAAAGAAAAGAATAACGACATTGAAACAATTTATTGAACATCACAGTCCATTGAGTATCGCCTGTCGGCAAATTTATAGTGGTCAGGAATCCTGAAGTCGTAGTTTATCGGCCACAAAGGAAATGCATTTCACGCTCACTGGTCCTGATATCATAAGGGTGTAGCCAAAAAAGTATTCAGCTTTGTCTGTCTTGAATTTGAAATCTAATAGCGGCTGTGCAGCTGATTGGAAAATTGTCTCGGCTACGAATGTTGAATTTTGTTTTCCAGTTCTCAGCCATAGCGGACAGCTTCCCAGGAATGGAGATGCCCTCAGAGGCTCCTGTGGCGGCTCAACCCCAGTCCATCTACCCTCTGCGGCCCCCTGCGTTCTTCCCCTCGAAGGGTGGCTGTTCCTTTGGGGTAGGTAGCGTTCTGTCCTCAGTTAGACGTTCATGAAGCTAAGGCATTGACAATTTTTGGAAGTTTCCTCATTGCTTATGGGAATATGTGTGCACAAAGTGTTGAACGCATTGCGATGCATTGAACTTAACTGTTTTACATCCTTTTGAATATCACAACAGCATTAATCAGTTACTTGTTGTCATCAGATTATGGTTTAATTTGGTGTGAATTGCATCAGTACTCCGGTGCACAATGAATAAGAAGCACTTGAGGAAAGTGTCAAAAGAATGCTATCTGGAGTGGCATCCCATCTTTAATCTTTCCTAATAATACTTTTGGTGTTTGTATTTATTTTTATATTTGTTTTGTGTCTGCCACTTCCGTCTCTCTGTGATGCTCATAGGGATGCTTAAAGACCCTATCTGTAAAAGAGTATCACCAGTGCGAAAATTTTAATTGCAGGTTGTATTAAAATGGATATTTGTTTGTCGTCCCCATCTGAAAAATTTATTTAAGGAAAATACTGAATTCCTCCATTTTTGATGGCCCATGTACACTAGTAAGCAATAAGACCACAGTGGCGTTGACCTATGAGTTCCACAATCAAGATGACATTCCAACTTCAATAAGCAATCGCAGTGACGTTGACCACGGTAGAAAAAATAATGTATGGTCAAACTAGTAATTTTTTGTCTAATAGCAGCACTCGTATTACATCTGGCTACACTGCTTGCCCCAAATCTGACACCACTATTGGCCTAACGACATGCAATTTTATTATAAAGTTTGTTTGAAATGAAGCCATTCTAATGGCTAGCCAAACTATGTAGAGAAGGTGTATTTTCCCCTATAGAAATGACCCTACCATGTTTCCTCTACCGTGTCGTTGACCTATAAATTCCATGAGCAAGATAACAATTGAGCAAACTTTCAGTTTGGTGGCCGGCTGGTGAGCTGGAACGAGCAGTCCCGCGCTGTGGTGGTGAGCCAGGTGGTGACGGAGCCGGAGCTGGTGCAGCGGGGCTCGGAGCTGCTCTCCGCCCTCACCTCCACCGGCCTCCAGCAGTACTGCGCACAGAAGCTCCATAGCGTCACTGATGCGCACGAAAAGGTTATTGTTGGTTATTTTTTGTGGTGGCACAGCAGGACTCGTAGTTTACCAATTGTATATTAGGACTCAGGGTTGTGTAGTTTACCAATTACTTTGTTGTAGTTGACTAAAACAAATGAACACACTAGGGAACATATTTGAAAAAAAGACAATATATTGAGGCTGTTTTCAAAAGTGGATCGAAAAGTCCACCACACCAAGGTGTTGAAGAGACAATACCTAGTAATTACTGCATGCTCACACACTCAACTCAACATCACAGTAATGACGAGGTTTCTGGCGTTACAGGAGGTGTGGGAGTTCATCAGCGCAGGGGTGTCGGGCGAGGCAGCAGCGGCGCAGTACCTCACCCTGCTGGGGTACCCGCCCCCCGCTCTCCCCCACCAGGAGGCCCCCACCGCCTCCCTCAACGCGCAGATGGCAGCTCTCAACACTCACGTCAGTGCCTGCACTTATCTTGTTGTTGTTGGGTATCAGGTCTTGGTATGGATCAAAAATATCCTTCCTCATGGAATTATTTTATCGTATCGTCTTTCCTGTCAGTAATGAGCATCAGGTCTGGATATTGATGAAACACATCTTTTTGTAATTATTATCGCATCGTCTTCCTTGCCATTATTGAGCATCAGGTCTGGATATGGATAAAAAGTAACCTCTTGTAATTATTTGTGTGTTTTACCTTCATTAAGTAAGTCGTTCATTGCTGTGCTATTTTTTCCACTTTTTTATGTTCAAGCACTGAATCAATAACTTGTATGTACGGCGAATTAAGTTGCTTGCCTATAAATGCTTCGAACATAGTACGTGCAATTCCTAAAGAGAGTGCTCTGAACGTCATTGTCCCATGCATATTTGGGTGATGGCAGCACTCTTCTGAGGCGCGCTTAGCGCTCTGCACAACTTGCGCAGTGCATGTCCCGAGAGATTCTTGGAAAGATGTGCATTTTTTAGGTGTCTGACTGTCGTAGCAGCAGTGACGAGAATTTGTGTTTTTCTGCTATCGGAAGGAGATGTCGTCAATTTTGTCGCGTTTTTTGGTGAAGGACAAAGTATCAGGCCACTGGCGAGTACAGCTGCCTTTGTGTTTATATGCTTTGTTGTTTCAGTTTCTTTGTTGTTAAGTGTTCTTGATGTGATTCGATGCATCTTTATGCTCAAAAAACTGTTATTTTCTTAGTAGGAATGCTTAGATTTTTGCATGAATGCAACGCAAAGTTAGTTTATGGATGTAATGGTTGAGTTTTTCATGATGACGAGCACTTGAGAATACATTTAGAGAAGTAAGAAGAAAATGACACATCTTTCATAGTAAGACGAAGCCATTTAGGTCAGACGTTGCTAGGTTGTGAGATGTAGTGCAGACTGTTGTATTGTTGAAAACTTTAGCTAGCAAGTCTCTCATAGTAATGAAGTTGGGCACTGTAGGAAGGTGCGCTTAAGGCAGACAGAGCTATGCCTAAACCTTGTAGGGAATGTTCGGGGAGATCAATTGCCATTAACACTCCATCCACTTTTAATTCCTGGATTTTATTGATTTCTGTTGATTTAATTGTAGTACCAGGAACTTTTTTGGACTCTCTTCTCCAAGGGCTTGCAAGAAATATGTTGCTGAGAGTGCAGGAGTAGGCATTGGAGACCTTGGGGATAACAGAATCTATCAGCCGATTTGCATTTGGCGTTGCTTCACAATGCTGTAATTTACCTTTAAAAACCTCGTAGTAGTTACTGCATATTAAACAATGTTCGCTGATGTCATATGCGCCAACTGTTGACGTCTATTCATTCACGACCTTAACCATTACCCTCATTGTGTTTTCTTGCCATCTCTCACAACACCTTCCAATTTTCAATTGTCAATAAACATCGCTGCCTAACACAACCGTATCTGAAACTCACATGCACTGAAGCGCTGTCATTTATTTCATCCACTATTCTCTTCACACTCTATCAACAATGCAAATTCTGCGTCTTTCACTTTTGTTTATTAGACGAGCGCCAGTTCCATCGTTAAGAATTGTTTGGCCAGTATTAGTGTGTGAGATGAGCTGCAGCATGTGTGCAGCTGCACTCATAGTAGATATTTGACAAGTATTAATTGTTGCAATAATTTTACGTGAACTGGTTGCAGGACGGCAGCACTGGCTCTCTGGATCCGAGCGAGCAATTTGAGATGATTGCGTCCGCTCAGTCGTCTGACAAAACTCCGGAGCCGGAGGTGAGCCTTGGAGCTATTGTATTGTCCGGTCCATGTATGCCATGTGCTCAGACCTTCAAGAGTTAGTTTTTAAACCCCATTCTCGTGGAAATCCTATGGGATGTTGGAGCTAATTGTTAGTTTGGGGTGCTGAAATGCAGACGAAATGAAAATTGGGTAGAGCCCCTGGCACATACAGGTAATGCATTCAGAAGTTGGGACTAGTGTGGTCAATGTATGCTTATAATGACAACGATATGCTGAGTTGAAGAGATTGGGCTGTAAAATGGCGAAGGGGCATTCTAATGATCGAGATCAATGAAAAATATATCCTTAAAATAAACTTTCTTTCAACACCTTGATTGACCTTGTTTCATATTTAGCCTTAACTAATGCCATTGTAAGAAAATTCTTGCAAAAGCTGGGAAAAATAATTCTAGTAAAGAAACACGAGTAAACTATTAAACTTGTATACACAGAATTGCAACCATTGAGGCTACGTTCTGCTAAGTATGTAGTATGCACATGTAGAGCAGGCAGTTGTACATGTGCCATCTAATTGATGAAATAAGGTAGCAAGTATTGAGTAAGTTCTTGTATAGCTAAGACCTCCAGTGCAATATAGGGTTTTAACCTGAAGCGCTAGTAACTTCCTTGCAAACTACCAATTACTATCACTATTATTTTCTGTATATTACAGCTGCTGGATGCAGACTCCCCAACGGGGGAGCTGGGCCGCGTTGTGGTCTCCCCAGAGGGTTCAGGAGGCCCGATCAGGCAGGCTGTGATCACGGGACAGCTGGAGGAGGCCGTTGACTTGTGCCTCCAGGACAACAAGTTCTCCTTGGCGCTCATCCTCGCTCAGCACGCCGGACCAGACCTCTACCAAAAGGTGCCGTCAACTCGGTGACTCAGGTTGTTCACATGTCCGATGATATGTGAAGTTGGGATGAGTATTGCATGTTATTGTCAAGCTGCTATGCCGAGTTTAGGTTTCGTGATTTTTGTGTTCAAATAAATCCTTGGCGCTAAACCGTGTTCAGCACGCCGGGCCTGACCTCTATCTGTATCAAAAGGTGCGGTCAACTCGCTGCGATGTGTTCGGTGACTTGGCGTGGTATCATTTTTGTAGTTAGTTTTGTTTTAACTCTTAATTTGAGTCTGTATTAATGCTATGCTTGAGTAACTGTAAACTGACTGGTTATAGAAATGAGATAAGCTTGCTGCTGTGAATTCGGCACGGAAAGTCCTATGCTATCGGAGCACTAGTAGTCATTGTTTTATTACTACTTGGGGTGGTAGGTTGTCGAATGATGTGTCAAGTTGGAGGGTGGATGTTGCTCGTCAGTACATTATCAAGCTGCCACGCCGAGTTTTGGTGTGGCGATTTTTGTGTTTAGGTGAAAATTCTTGGCCTTTTTAGTAACTGTCTTCATTTTTTATTGTTCGTTACAAAACACGAGTATTCTATGCCAGAGGACGATCTTCAATTCAACGAAGATAGATTTATCAATATAAATATATTATTATAACGACTGCATAAGATGAAAATATTTACCAAGTTCACTTTAGATTACTGGTATAGAAAATGTCAAGTATCAAGTCGTTTATAATCTTTAGTTGTCTCTTGAGCTCTGTAACTGTATATGTACATTCTGGAACTTACATCAACGCTGCTAGATGATACGATGGACGAACAGCTCGATTCGACATATCTTTCATTCACATTTCGCGACATTGCAAAAGCTCAAGCCATTGACTGACTCATCACTGATGTGCCAACAGACGCGCGACCGGGTGCTGAGTGCGGAGAGCGACGGTGACGGCGTGTGTGGGGTGGTGGCCGCGGTGGTGAAAACCGACCTGGAGGCGGTGGTGACGCAGTGCTCCCTCGCTAACTGGAAGGAAGCGGTAGTGACCGTCATCAACCACGCCCCCGTGGAGGCTAGGCCTGCTCTCCTTCGTAAGTCTTTGCTGTACTTTCCAATGTGATCATAATCTTCAATGTATTGAGGCAGCAGATCTCAATGTCTTGTTCTCTTATGTTGCCTCAATTTTGAAATTACTGTTGATACTGTTGATGTTGCCACTACGGGAATTACTGTTGATGTTGCCATTATGGGAATCACTGTTAGTGTTCCCTCAATATTGAAATAACTGTTGTTATGACGAATTGTTCGATTTCAACTCTCACACTGACTTTCGTGTGCTAACCATCTGGGCTTCTATTCCGAGTCTCATTTTCAAAATGTTCTACATTTTCTATTGAGATTTTATTTGTAAAGCCTAGCTATGATGAAGATGTTAGGTTGTGAATTAAGTTTATTAGCCTGTTTTGACTATGACTATGATCGACCGCAGAATCTACTAAAGCTTGTCCAAGACACTGGATGGGGCTGCTCAAATTTATTTTTTAATTGAATAAATAATTTTTTTTATATATCTGACGTTTCTTGTCGAAAAAAGCTACGACGCTCAAAATTTATGAGCTGCAAGTAATTTTATATATTCTTTATGTGGTAGCAGTGATTAAATATTCACGTCCGTGAATTGTTCCATGCGTAGCTAATCTACTGGCGACTCCATGGGGTTTCAAGACTTACTTATTGGTCTCTTTTTTGACAAAGGAACGCCAGCTCGAAATACGAGTGAAGATTTAACCTTTTATACACAGAGGGAACTGTAGCATGCACCTGTAGAGCAGGCAGTTGTGTACGAGCCATGTGTGTAATTGAAGGAAAAGTGACGTGTTATGCTTGACTTGTGCTTCAGAGCGTCTGGGTGGGCGCCTGGAGTCAGGGCGCCAGCTGCAGTGGGCGCTGCTCTGCTACCTCGCTGCGGGGGCGCTGGACAACTTCGTGCAGTGTTGGGTCAAAACCAAACCTGAAGGCGCGTCCCTCACCACGCAGCACCTCCAGGTACCGCTCTTCTGCCTCCTTCGGGCTTGGTTCCAGTAAATCTGGCAGGTTTTTATTCTTTTCTGGGCGCCACAGCCAGGTGATGTCCGTCGAGATCTGGCCATGTTTCTTGAGTTGTGTTTGTGCCTCACCAAGTGCCTGGTTTGAAATTTTATTCTAACGTGGTGACCTCCCGCCGTAGACTTTTTTCGGCTGTTTCTACTCATCAATCGCCTGCTATTTGCGCACCTGATGTTCCAAAGAAACACTCATGTTGTCAGGTTTCTCCATTCTGGCCGTCTTCTACCGTGACGTTTGATTGCTCGGCCTCAGTTGCTGCCATTGTTGAGGAAACGGGCAGACAGAGCTGGCTTTTTGCTCCCAGTATGATTTTTAGCAGTTTTCTACTGTAGCTTAGTAAATTAACTTTTCTCTTAGCACTCTAAAGTGCATTGCCAATTTTATTAAGTTTTTTGATTCATTGCTCGGGATGCGTTTCGATCGTTTTGCGTTGAGTATTTATGTTGGTATGTTCATGAAACTGATGACACACGTGCAGGACCTGAGGATTGCAGATCAATTATTTTCTATTCATGTCGGTGGACTAATGATGATGACCCACTTGAACAACCTGAGGAATGCATTTCGATCATTTATTAATTATGTCTTCGGATTCATGATGGCAATGGTACACGGTCAGGAGCTGAGGATTGTACATCAAATATTTTCTATTTGTCAGTGGATTAATGGTTGCGATGGTACTTGTGCAGGACCTGGTGGAGGTGGTGCTGGTGGTGCAGCAGAGCGGGGCAGCGGTGCCCAGCGAGGGCGACTCAGCAGTGGGCCAGTTCCTGGCGCGCTACGCATGCCTGCTGGCCACACAGGGAGCTCTCAGCACAGCTCTGCACTACCTCGCTGCCAGCCCTGCTGTTGAGACGCAGGTGATTGCAGCGTTGTGTGTGAGAGGCAACCGGTGCTCTAAAGAGGCTGCATTGATTACTGCAGTAGTGCTGCATTGCTTGCGGGAGGCTGCAGTAGCTTGGCAACGGGTGGCTCTAAAGAGGCTGCATAAATTGCTGCAGTAGCTTTGTGTCTCGTTTGCGGAAGGTAACGGGTGGCTCAAATGAGGCTTGCTAAATTGCATCGGTAGCCTTGCATTTCGTTAATTATAGTTTTGTTCCTTAGTTTGTCTTTGATTTGGATTAAGGGAGTATGTCTCTTTCAAGGATTTTAAAATTAGTTTGCTTTTTGTTTCAACTGTTTTTCATTACCTTTACTGTGTCGATCAAACAGGAATGTAGGAATGATAAACTTTGCTGGTATGCAGCATAGTATAGGACACAGCATCATAGTTTAGGACGCAGCATCATAGCTTAGGAGGCAGCATCATAGTTTAAGACACAGCATTATAGTTTGCGCCACCAATAATGCAGAAATTTCTCATTGAAACTTCCCTGCAATTACCCTTGTCGTTTAATGCGCCCCATCAGGCAGACTTGAGCGCCCTGAGGACCCGGCTGCAGGTGACCCTGGGCTACGGAGCCCCTGCTGCAGGAGGGGTAAGTGCCCCCGGCAGCCGCCCCGGCACCAGTGGAGGGCAAAGGGTGCGCTCCACCTCCTCCTCCTCCATCCACCAGCAGGTGTACCGCCGCGCCTCCACCCCGTCCAATGTCGTGCAGGTGCGCTCTGTCGCCCGGGTGCTGGTCTTTTTTGTTGGTCGGGCTTTGTTGCTCTGCTGCTTTGTCTTGGAAGGTTCTGTATTTATACGCCAATATGCTATTTTTTCTTCTTTTTTCTTCTTTGTTACTCTGGACTAGCAAAAATGTGGGGAAAAAAATTTCTGAAGTTCATGTTCTCCCAAAATTTTCTGAAAAGCTTGTTTGTTTGGATGTCTGTTTCATCATTTATGAAATCGTCTTAGCCTCGACTTCAAAGTTGTGTAGAATATATGAATGCAGGAGATGAGTAGCGACAGTTTATGAGATGAAATTTTTGTCATAACGTTTTGCTGTTATCAACTCGTCTGTGAAGTTATAGCAGAAAAATCTTATTTTTTGTATTAGCGGCTTAGAGCTTGTCGACGTGTTTGCTGCCAGCATTTTGCTTACTGACTCAATTTTACTGAATTTTCGACTTGACGAACCGTACGCACACTCCAAATATTTCTTAATTTATGCTGTATTTTTAGTTTTGAATTTTTGATGTGCTTTTAGCTTGGATTTTGTCTTGAATGAGGTATAGTATATACCGAGCTTTTTTCCTCTTTTTTTTAGTAGAGGGTGGCTGAGTATCATTGACATGATACTTTACAGGGAAACGTATGGTGAATTTTGAGGTATGGTGAACTATGAAATTCTGTTTCAAGTATATAGAGGTATTCCCATTGGAATTACCTCTAGTTGTTTCCCTCACAAGTGATGCCTTACGCACACAATTTGGGCGTGAGCTGCTTTAGGATAAATCAGATTACCTGTTTTTTATTCATGTTGGTGGCTTAAAGCATAGGATTGTTTAAACAAAATTACTCACAACTATTCGGGAGAATTACAGAATATATTTTAAAATGAAATTACTCTCATCATGGTGATGTCAACACATTGAAAATTTTTTTTTAACGGTTTCTCAATGAGAGCTGCTAGCGTGTTAAGCTGGTCAAGCCATGTGGTGTCGTTCCAGCTTGCTATGTATTGCACCAGCCATAAATGTACAACTGTACTGGCCGCATACCCCACAGTACCAAATCAACAACAAAAATGGACCGCTAGGATCGTTGCTGTTGCCATATTCTAGTCTTTCTATTCCACCCTGCCACTTCTTGTGCATCACCTGGTCAGTACACGCGGTTTGTTGCTATGTTACCGCGTGGTGCTGGCAGCAGTCACTTACTTCTGCCCTTTAGAAATATCCTGTATTTGTCCTTCTCTTGCCTAGGCTACGTTTGACGTGAACATTGGCTCCTTGGTGGTAAGTACAGTTGTGCCGAGTTGATGTTCTGTAAAGCACTGTGTGCAGAGTTGTTGCTTTGCAGAGCAAGGTGTGCAGAGTTGTTTCTATGCAAAGCACTGTGTGCAGAGTTGTTTCTATGCAAAGCACTGTGTGCAGAGTTGTTACTTTGCAAAGCACTGTGTGCAGAATTGTTGCTTTGCAGAGCAAGGTGTGCAGAGTTGTTTCTATGCAAAGCACTGTGTGCAGAGTTGTTACTTTGCAAAGCACTGTGTGCAGAATTGTTGCTTTGCAGAGCAAGGTGTGCAGAGTTGTTTCTATGCAAAGCACTGTGTGCAGAGTTGTTTCTATGCAAAGCACTGTGTGCAGAGTTGTTTCTATGCAAAGCACTGTGTGCAGAGTTGTTACTTTGCAAAGCACTGTGTGCAGAATTGTTGCTTTGCAGAGCAAGGTGTGCAGAGTTGTTTCTATGCAAAGCACTGTGTGCAGAGTTGTTACTATGCAAAGCACTGTGTGCAGAGTTGTTACTTTGCAAAGCACTGTGTGCAGAGTTGTTGCTTTGCAGATCACTGTGTGCAGAGTGGTTGCTTTGCAAAGCACTGTGCACAGTTGTTACTCGTACTTTGCAAAGTACTGTGTGCGGAGTGGTTACTTTGCAAAGCACTGTGTGCATAGTTGTTACTTTGCAAAGCACTGCGTGCAGAGTTGATGATCTGCAGAGCACTGAGAGCATAGTTGTTGCTCAGCAGAGCGCTGTGTGCAGTTGCCACTGCCGAGTTGCCAATGAAGTACGCAGCACGCAGAATTGCACCAGTACAAACCTCCACCCCTCTGCTCGCTCAATACCAGGGACGTTCTTGCGTGAGATGAACTGCAACGTGTGGGCAGCTGCACTCTCAATAGATGTTTGGCCTTAATGTTGTTCTCAGCTGCACATACGCTGTATTATTTTCATTTTCAACCATTTAAATTGTTGAAATTAATTATAATTTGTTTTAATTGATATCATTTAACGATAACCATTCACTTGAATTTGTACTCTTAAAATGGGTTGTAAGCCCTGACCCGCTTAGATTATCAGAATTATGAATACTTTTCCAGTAACACTCCTCCCTAACTAAGAACATGCTAAGGATCGATTTTCTCACCGAAGTTTCCCTGATTGTGTGTCAAAATTTGGTTTTTGATGACCCCTCCATCAGTGCTGCTACTTAACAGTACCGCATCACTTTCTGGGTAACTGCCGTTTTTTGTGTTGTTCATTTGCACTGTAGCTGTTCTCAATGTACTTGGTGTGTGGGGTCGCTTGCCTTGTGTATTTGTGGTCCACCACACCAGTAGCACCAACGGTTCTCGACAAATTTGCATATTGGCGGATGAATTGTGCCCTGCACAGCGAAAAATTGAAGTCCGTGGATTTTAGCGAAAGGGCAAGCCAAGAGTTATTTTGTTACTGGTTCAATGGTTAAAGCGTGAGTCATAAACTGTTGTACAGTAAATGTTTGTATTTCATTTAAGAAAATCTAACGACCGCCGAAACAAAAATTAATGCCTCAGAAAATATATTGCAGACTCTCAGATTGTTCTTTGGTAAGATCATTTTAATAATAGTGATAACAATAATAATTTGTTAACATCGGTGTCTGTGTGCTGAGGGTTTTCATCACAGATATAACAGCAAAGAATTGCAGTGTAACTTCACCTCGATGTGTTCTCCGACAGCCTGCGCAATTCACGCCATCAGTGCAGTCCCGCCAGGCGTCTGCCTTCCTACCGCCACCCCCCGCAACCTCCCAGCCTTCCATCACAAGCCAACCTAGTGCCTTCTTCCAGCCAGTCCAGCAGCAACCCCAGCCCTTCGCTCCTCCGGTGAGTCGCATCACTGGGCTGCCTCTAATATCTTTGTGGTAATTCGTGCTTTTATCAAAAAGTTTTCAATTTTCTAGCCATAGAAGTTTTAGAATCCTACGTTTTTAAAATTCATCTGGTTTTTAGCGATGCATTCGGTTATTTTCTTGTGCATTCTTTGAACAATGTGCGGTTTTTATTCCCATTGCTCGTGTTTATACTTTTCTCACACCGAGGATACCGTGTTCACTACCCGTTATTTGTATCTCCAATAACTATATCTTTGTTTCATTTGACAGCACCAATTCCTAACTTCCTTGCCAATGCTCAAATTGCATTTTCAATTTCTCATTTTTAGCGCCATAATTACTTTCTGTTCTCGCCTACATCAGACATGATATGCAGGTTCAGATTTTTGCTCACACTCGTTTGTGCACGGCGAGATCAACTGCTCTTAATATGAGACCGACAGCTGAATTATTTATCTAGACACATATCTCGAGTCGGTGCGACGCTTCAACATCTCGTAAAGGCCTGTTTACACGATCATTGAGTGCGCGCATGAGCAGTGAAGAGAGGCGCAAGCCTCGCCCACTTGCTCTCGCGCGCACTCAATGATCGTGTCAACATAGCTTTAGATACAACGGCCTAGAATGATCACATCAACTGGGATGCACTTGTTACTATTCTTAATAACTCTGATGACTTGCCTGCCTTTGTGCTACAGGAATGAAAGAAATAGATTAACACTTAACGTCAGCATTTTTGTACTCATATTGCCGTTATCACAACCACCGTCATTAGACTGGCGCTGCCATTAGGTTGTTTGCGTACCGAAATGAGAAAGAAACTGCCACTTGGCAGTGAACTTCAAAGAATACGTTAGGAAACAAATTGAGATGTAAGTGCAATATATTAAGGCTACTTTTGAAAGAGTACAGTATAGCTTAAAGGCGTTAAGGGGTTAAAGTGTGTTGTCTGTTCAGGCTGCTTCGGCCGCCCCATACGGAAGTGCGGGCAACTACCAAGCGTCGGCCCCGCCTCCTCTCGCTCCGCCCCCTACCGCTCCGCCCGCTGCTTCTGTCTCTGCTCCTGGCGGTAGGTTTCTTTTTTGGTCTTTCGAAGTATTGAGGTTTTTCTGTGTTAACTAGCATGTTATGACAATTAGAAAGCGAGGGAATTTTAAATAATTGCGACTGAATATATTGAAATTTTATGTTTTTGTATGCAGATTTTTGACGTGCTTAAGGGCTAAAAATATCCTTTCATTAGCTGTAGATGAGCAGCTCTAGCCCTTTCAAACATACGTCGCAGTTATCACTAGTACCTCGATCGGGAACCTGCATTATTGTAATTTAAACAGCGTTTTACATGCCAGGTTAGAATTTAAGCAATTGCAGTCGTGTTCACGTGATCGTTCACTCCCTCTAGCGCTTGAAGCGGGCGGCTGTAGACGTAGTATGCCTCAACTGAAAGAAATGGACCTAGGAATTGCGTTGGTGTCCTTCGCTTCAGATATTTCATTCCTGAAGCCGTTAAGACCCTCCTATCTTGCTGAAGCAAACTGGCATGTATCATAGAATATTACTTATGAATCGTACTGTTGAATGAAAAAGGCGCATTAATTAATTGAAAAAGATTCTCAGTTCCCAAGTTTTTGACTACTCTAACAACGCATTAAGAGATGAACATAATGGTGGTTCTATGTAAACCCGGTGGAGCAGTTTAGCAGCCACGTCCCCCAATACAAGTTCCAACAGATGGTACACCTAGAAGCTAGAGAAGCACGCCCTAAGTTTCCATCTTTCTTTACACTCAGTGTGTTGTGTTTTTGACTTTGTCGTCTAACGTTGTGGTTCATGCAGCTCATGTAAGTGGAGCTCGCTCTCACCGTAGTGGAGAATGTCCATCAGTACTCTGCTTTATAATCTCTGAAAAGTGCTCGTTTTATAGTTAGTCCCTACTGTAATATATGCGATTATTTTCTTCGCGTCTTAAGGAACCTTTTTATTATTAGAATCTGCTCGTCTTCATTTTTTTGTTATTATGTTAGTGTGGAATGATTTTTTTATTTTTTTTTTGTGGATAATAATTTAATAATTATTGAACCTTGTTCGCCCCACGTGAAAAAATATTTTTTCTTTATTCTTATTGTTTACTCCCGTATTAATTAACGCTTAATTATTGTTATACTAGAGGAAAATTCGTTGATTTGTGTGCCGTTGATTTCGTGTGGCATGGCCTAATCAATTGTTACAGTATACCCAACCGTGCAAATGTTATTTAAATGTAATTATTAACCAAGCATTTCACTTATTTTATATTCTTTAACCTCAAATTGATAACGAATCAACATGCACGTTTACCACCGATGTGAGCTGATGTAAGTATAGAAGTTGTCACAAGCCTCTGCTGCTGTTGAACTGACCAGTTGCTCAATAATGGACCAGAGCAAAAGGCCTTGCCTGGAGAAGCTGAATCTCCGCTTTGCCCCCTTGTGATGTCCGCTGGTCACGCGAATTTTGCTTGCAGGTCACAAGAATGGCCATTTTTTTTTTGCTCAGTGAAATATAGGTACCTATTAATATGTTGACCGCCATGTGAACCACTGGTGGTACATGGAGGGAACTTTCATTATACTGCTGACCGACCAGAACTCTCAAACCCGATTTTCATCAATACGCAATCAAAGCTAATGAAGACACGATCCAGTTAATGTTTGCTATTTTGGCTTTAAATTTGAGTTGAATATTAAACTTTACACAATTGACTTTAAATTTGAAATATTGAACTTTAAACAATTGACTTTAAATTTGAGTCGAATATAAAACTTTAATCTAGCCCATGGCGGTTAATGTGTTAAAAAACCGAGTCTCATGTGCTGGCCCCTGACGGTTGTCGTGTAAGCTTTCACAAAGAGGGGAACTCGACTTGGCTTCTATTGCCTCCGAGCTAATCTTTACTTCACTGCATGTGGCTTAATGTATGTGTTTCTTGCTGTAAGATTCTTAAAAATAACACTTCCGAAGTGTGTTTGTGTGTAAATTACACGTTTCAACTCATAAGAGCTCAGCGTGTGTAGGCGGTCATCACTGAGCTTTCCTAAGAGACCTGCTGTCGGTGCCTAACCTGATGGTGGTTGTAGTGCTATATTGCTGTGAATCCACCACAGCAGCCTCACCAGCGGTTGCCGACAGTTTTGCTTATTGGCGATTGAATTGTACCCTCCCAACGTGAAAGATTGAAGTCAGTGTTTTTAGCAAAATGGTGAGCCATGAGTTCTGCTGTTGTTGCTGATTCAGTGGTTATAGTTTGAGTTATACACAGTGTTCTCCTGAAACGTGTGGGCATTAGACATCAGCTCAAATCCTGACCGAGTCCTCAGGCTGGCAGCCGTACCAGTGTTGGGCTCCTGTGAGAAAACTTTCAAACTGGTGCACTTTATTCCATTGTTGTTTTTTTGTCCCATACATCTATTGTCAGGTCAAGAACGCATAAGTAACGTGTCTCTAAAATTGATGTTTATTTGGTGCAGACAAAAATATATGCTTTAACTTGGCTTTGGTTAATTTGTTAATGTATACTTTTATATCTTTCTCTAGCGTCTAAACTTTAGGCAGTATATGAGGAGAGGCATTAATAATCATTTACAAAAAGTTTCAGTTGGAAAATGTTTTAATTATTTCAGAACTTCAAAATGCTCTTCACGGTTTTAACCAGTAGTGTACATCAAGAAGAGCCTTATAAACACTGCAATACTGAATGCTATTTCAATAGGCCACCGGGAAACTGTTATGCTTCTACTAATTGAGTAATTATTGTGTTGCTGTGAATTGACCGCAGCGCAGAGAAATTGACTCGCATGAATGTGAATATAACTACTGTCTCACTCCTGATAAGATCGCCTTTCTAGACTGCAATTGTTCAACGAGGAAGGCGGTTTCAAGAACTGCTACGGATTTCTGTACGTTTTACTTGAAGTATCTGCCCTTGCTGTTGTTAATGATGTTCTCTTTAATACCTCCCAGCCGTGAACTCTTGAAGATGAAATGCCGGAGGTAATTTTTCATCAAAAATTACTTCCCTGACCGAACTCCGGTGAAAGTGAAAAATGCTTCAGGAATATACTGTTGTACATATGTTATACTGTTAAGGATCTTAACACATTTAGAGCACGATACTACACGTGTACATACGTAGCTAGCGCATGCGTACTAACGCCCGGCGTCGCATGGCAGGTCTGAGACGCCCGGGTGCAGGCTCTCGCTACGTCGCCGCCGCCCCCGTCTCTGCAACCCAACCCCCGTATCAGCCTAACCCGTCAGCACCCCCTGCATTCCAACCTCTGCCTCCTCCAACTTCCGCCCCATTCCAACCTTTCCAACCTGCCCCTTCATCCCAACAACCTTTCCAGCCGTCTCCCGCTCCACCCCCTATGTCATTCATGAACCCCAGTGCGGCTTACCCCACGCCCGTCCCCCCACCCCCCACAGCAGGAGGTATCCCCCCGTTCGGGGGGGATGAGGGTAATCCCACAGGGGAGTCTTCGAAGCCCCCCGCCGCCTTCAACCCCTCCGTACCCCGGGGATGGAACGACCCTCCTCCCATGTCGGCCACCAGACGGGTGAGTTCTTAACTCAGTGCGCAGTGTTGCTGCAGGATGTTGCAGTGTAGGTTAGCTTCCTGACTCTAGTGAACCTTTTTTACGATATTTTCTCTTGAGTTGTATGGTAAATTTATGTTACTATTTCATATTTTATGTTGTTTTCAGATATTTTCTGTTGAGTGGCTGGATAAATTACCAGGATTTGTTTATTTATTACCAGGGTATTTTATGTTTTCAGACATTATCTGGTTAGTTGTAGTACAAATATATATTCATTATTCATTTAGGGAGGGCAAATTCATGTGAATTACCAGGAACAAATTTTCATGTTTTCATGCTTTGAGTTTTGCGAGGTAAGGCCACGATTACATGAATGTGTACTCTACCCTTGCCTCATTGCGAACTAGCAATGTAGCTACATACTTCATTATTCATACCGTTTCAAGCTTCGTGTAAGCACCATGCGTTGCACTGAGTACCCAGGTAGCAGTGCTTTTCTTGACCTGTGTAAATTAAAGAGCCGCCGAGTTACTGATAGTTGCCCTGAGCTGCGTGCACTAATCTCCTGTAAGCAAGTCCCTTTTGCCTTACCTCTGTTACTTTTATTTTCCTTAGCTTTTCACGAGGTGACTCGCTTGGAGCGTTTGGCCAAATTTTACCAGCAAGGAAATCACACCTCTGCCAGTGGCTTTTCCTTGCTTTATTATTTTTTCGATAACTGTCATCTTTATTGGTCAAATCCTTGTTTCGAGAAGGGGTTTTGGGTCGGTGGATAGGGAAAATAACTACTAATGAGTTTCTCCCGTTGTATTTCTCCCTCTTAATTTCGAACACTCCATGCTAGCCTCCTTGCTTGCTCTGATAGTGTCTCCACTATTTTTCTTGTGTGTAGTTTCTCTCTCTGATGCTGCTGTAAACGGGATCTTCTTGCTTCTGTCAGTTCAGTAGCTTTTTTCATTTAAAAAAGTTTACCTTCTTTCTTACTAAACAAACTTGGTGGCTTCTTTTCAATAAAGATCTTAGCTTCAATTAAAGGAAGAAAAAATTAAGTGTAAGCGGCTGCTAGCTGGGGCAATTCTTGGGAAAAACAACCATTCAGTGCCTCATTGTCAAGCAACACTTAAAGAAAAAAAAATTTTGGGATATTTTGTTTGTTAAAATTTTTCCTCTAATATTGTCGTCAGGAGTTGTTTTTATTTTAAGCTCAATAATGTAGCTTTGATATGCACTCAGTAGTTCATTTTGTGTTGTGTACTGTTCGTTAAAAAATTAGTGTCCCCTCGTAGCCATTCTTTATGTATTCCTGTACCATATTTTGTTGATGTAGATCTTCATGTGCATTGCTTCATTAACTTTATTTCATTCTGTAAGTGTCACTTGTGTACACTTGTTCAAGTTTTGCTCTACTTCAACCATAGAATTTTAAAATTTTCTCAATATCCAATCTGTCCTCACTTATACAAGAAAACTACGTTCAAGGTATCTTATCCCTGACATTGGAAAAGGGAAGGGAAGGGAAAGGGAAGTTAACATCTTGCGAAAAGGGAAGTTAACAAAGGTTTCAACTCACCGAATGCCACTCTCCTGGGCCATCCCTCGCTGCATCAACTCTGTCGCCCTAGTGTTTCTTCTTTATTTTCTCCTTTTTCCCAAGGACCTTCATTGTCCGTCACACTTGTAAAATCTTGCGTGAGCCGTTTATTTTTTATTTTGGTGTTATAGATAGGGTAAACAAGGTCTTTCTGAGGTATTCAGTTGAACTAAAAGTTTCACTCAACGGCCAAGTGATACAGATCTCGAGTGGCTGCCAATCAGAGGCAGAACCAAGGCACGCTCTTCAACCACTAAATAAGGAGGACACGTGTCACCAAAGATTTTGTGCCGCTTTCAGTTCAACGCATACACACGTTATTCCCGTTAGTAAAGTTTCACTCTTTGTTAGAAGAATTGAATGATTTTATCACTTCAGTTACCCTAACAATAAATGAGAAGTTTTTTGTAGTTTCTTCACTCATTTCTGCCTCAGCGCTTAATTTGCACTTGAAGCTCCTAAGTTTGTGTCCACGATTGACGGTACTTTAGAGTATGCTAGCACTAACTCACTCAAGCGTGGCGGTATTTTATTTTTACGCGTTAAACTACACTTCACTCTAATAACTAACAATTTGTGTGGAGCTGCAATGGCAAGAGTTTTGGAAGCCTCTCATAAGTTATCATCATCAATGACGCTTCATCTCGATCGTGGCTACCTTCTCGGGTTAATATCTGACATTCCACCATTTGGTTATTTTATGATGTAGGGAGGAAATTACGCCAAGCGCTTAAAAGAAAGTAAGAGCAACGCTGAAATAAGTGTATTGGGTTATTAAAACGGCATTTCAATTATTTTCGTTTGCTGTAGTTAGTTGTGTTTCCTGCGCTTTCGTTAGTTTATCTTGTAATTTTAACAGAATTCGTACTGGGTGATACCATTCAATATTTTCATCTGTAAGGGTTTGTTAAGAGACATTCCTTTGGCGCTGTAATGAGAAGGGCACTTGTTAGAGTAGTGTGCGCCGCTACACTACAGGATAGCGGTATTCATTGTGCGGCTATTGAAAAATAAATAAATTAATCAATAAATAATATATGTAATAAACGTTGACTAGCAGTAGCTGCGTCTCTCTCAATCAATGCGTTTAACCGAAGTGGCTCTCTTGCAAAAATGAGTGAATAACACTGCTCTACAGGATAGCGGTAACTTTGTCTCGCTGCCCGGGCACGCTGAGCACTCGGGTGCCAGACGCCTGCACAACCTCAAGGTTTGGTGTTGCTTGCGGTATCATCACTGCCTGTGGGACTGTGTATCCACTCACCCGCACTAACGCGCTTCACTCTCTTCTCAGTTAACCTGCCCTGTCTTGTTGGTCTACTCACTTTCGTCTCACTCAACCTGCCCAAAATTGTCGGTCTCCTTAATTGTATGGCGGATGTGATTGTCTTTCTCAATTTTTAAAGTCGATTGATTCTGATCCAGCATGAGATTCCGGTAGCTTGGCTACTGATGAAGCTACTCAACTGCTGGCATGGGCTGATAAACTTCCGCTTATATGGTACTCGTGGACCTGCGAATGAACCTCTTTTTAAAATTATCAGCCTTAATGGCTTCAGTGATCGCACTTAAGTCACTAATGGAGAATAACAAACGTCGACTGAGTACCCAAGTTTCTTTGCTTAGTTTAGTCTACCAACCCTTTGTAAATAATTTTTATACGAGTCTGCATAAGTGAGTCTTGTTATCATGAACTGAGTGCTTTTTCTCAGAATACTTCACTAGAGCCATTAGTTATGATGTGGATCTTAACAGAGTTAATTGCAGGCCATTCGTTTTAATATCCCGTTTTGAGTTTGGTTTTCTTCGATCTATTTCATGGTGCATTTATTTATATTACTCCTACATGTCCTCAGTGTGGTTGTACTTTCTAAGCGTCCTTTTCTTCGGCTAAAATTTGAGGTTTATACTTCATTGCTATCAAAGATCTTGCGTAAAGTATTCACGCATGAAGTTAAGCTAGGAAAATACGTATGATATTAAAAAGCGTTCCACAGCCGATATGTGAAATCCGTCTTCTAATATTTTACACTCATTGGTTTTAGGAAAGTACCATGTTCGTGAATGACTTTCTCAATTTAACTTAAATGTTTTTTCTTATTCCTATTATTCAAAAATCATCTTATTATAGGATGAGCAGCTGAAATTCTCCAGTTACCTTTTATTGTTGCAAACTGCTTAAATTAGTGATACTTGGATTAAGTGACATATGGCCATGGTAGATGCGAAGGAAAGTCGTGAATCCTTCTATGCAGCCTTATATGTGCACTGGAATTAGATCATCCCTGCACACACGTGTAGAATGTTTCTTTTTTTTCATCTCCCGTTCATGCGCTGGACTTGTACGATATTAGTACAAGGCTGCTGCTATTGTTTAGCTTTGAAAGTCAATTTGAAAGACTCGTACAGTAACTATCTACTAAAAAGACAGAGGAGGCTTTAAAATTCAGGTTCTTGTAAGTCTCTGCTTAATGTCCTGTTATTGTATTATACTATCGTTCAATAATTCTGTGTAATAATGCACTATTTAGTTTATCTCAGTGTTATGATCTTCGAAAGTCTTACAGTATTAAAAAATCTATTTGGTAAAGAAAAGCCAGAAACAAGTCATCGCGTTTTTCACGTAGAGCGCATCCGAGGTTTTTTTATGTTGAACAACAGGATCGTCAGCCAGGTTCAAAGTGACTCATATCGTGTGTTACTATTTTACATATTCGATAACATTTGCTACCTTGAACGCCTTTGTGAAGGATTTCATTCAACTTACATGTGTGGCTGAAGAGTGAACGTCGAGCTCTCGTGTGCTAATTCGTGTTGATGATTCCATATGTGTTGGGTAATATATAATTTTATAACTGTGTTCAATAGAGATGTTTCGTCAGTGATACACATTCTAAAAGAAGAATGGTAACCGATCATATTGAACTTGTTAGCGTTTCGTCTTACTTTCTCGGTTATAATTAAACTAAAATTGCTGTCAGTAATCAAATGCCTCTCGGATTTATGTGTTACCGTATTAGTTCATTATACAATCAACGCATGCAAACTCGACTGTAACAATGCAGTCAGCTTCAAATGACAAGAATTTATGCCACAATAATAAGACTAGAAAGAGGTTTTGTGCCAATGTGCAGTAGTTGGCAGAAATAATGAAAATTTTATTTGAACTAATTTTGCATCAAGTTGATAATACCACACTGTGAAATCGTCGGTTTGTAGCACTGCTACACGTGAACGCCCGTCATTTTTCCACAAAATGGAAGCGCAGTTCCATCATTCGTTTTCATTTAGTGATACGCGTCTCGTGCGTTTCCTGTGAAAATTTGCCGTGTGCATGTGTACCTTCTTGCATCATAGAGCAGTGCTTTAGGGAGCGAGTCATGCCTCGTTCTCTCACTACAATTAATGATTCATTGATATCAAGTTTTTAATATGATTTAGTATAAGTCGTTCTTCGTTGGGCATGGAATCTGAAATAAAATTTCATCGATTAATTCGGTTTAGTTTCAGCAGGATTAAAATGTTCGCATGTACAATCAGCTTAATATGGGCTGTAATAACCAGCTTCCCTCTCAAGTTTTCTGAGCTATGATATTGTAGTTATAGAAAATTAGACTGTGTTGAATTTCAGAATCTATTTTATTCACCTTTCGACCATTGTGTTAAATTTTAGTCTTTCAGTGATTGTTACAGTTAAAATTAATAAGTTATCTTAGTTTTACATCAAATGAGCATAAAGAATTTTTTTTTATGAGTGCTTTTTTGATTTTACTGGTTTTTAAATATCGCGCGAATCCTTGTAGGGCTTGAACGCCGACCTCAGCTCTTACTTCAGAACTTACCTGGAGTCTATCTGAAATTCGTCCTCAAGAGTATGTTTACGTTGAGGAACTGCACATAAGTGAATATTTAATTTCTTAGAGACAATTTCCGGTCAATTTTTTACGTATTTTTTGTACCAGCATTAATTTCTTTAATTATATATCTAAACTTTTCTCTTATCATGGGTAAAACAATAAACGTTTGTGAGGCTGTCCTTATGCATCAACGTATTCATGTGCAGGCTAAGCAGCAGCAACAGAAACAGCAACTACAACAGCAGCAGGAGAGTGCCGAGCCCATCAACGCTATGGTCCCAACTCAGCTCCCGCCTCCCCCACCCACAACAGGCTTCCAGGTCCGGGGTATTCGTATTCAAGTTGTGCAGTATACCTCTTTTTATCAAGCTTTGGTTGGGTTTCTGAAAAGCTCAACGAATAATTTTTGAAGAAAATTGGGGAACGCAGAGTGGTGAAATAAACTACAAAGATTGTGTAAAGCAAACTCGAGGAGAGTTTACCACATTTCAACAAATAATTTCTGAATCAAATTTGGTTCGGTTAGGATCGCAGAGTAATGAAATAAACTACACAGATTGTGTGGAGCGAACCCAAGGAGAGTTGGGGTAAAGAAAAGGCTAGCGCAGTAGTTGGTGTTGTACTGAAGTTGCAACTGCTTTGGCTATAATGGAAGTTAGAACTCGTGATTAGAAGGCAGGCCTTAGGTGTTAAATCAGTACCAACTTAGGTTTTGCTAGCCAGCCCTCTGTTCTTGTGAACAATGCACGCTTTTAAAGGTACACCAGTCTGTTGGTATAATTGGATTAAGTTGTTGACGTCTGTTGTATCGTGTGTAGATAACTTTTCAATTTCTAAGATCAGGTTTGTAGGGAAAAGAGTGTGAGAAAATATTCAGAGAGTCTTCTTTGGACGTGACAGCCCGTACTCCTAGTTGTCAGCAAATTTTCATTAAGGTATCCCATAGATGCAGCTGCACAACTCAAGCTCCTGCGTAACAGAGTTCTCCCTCGTGCCTCAGGGCTTCCAAGGCTTTGCACCTCAAGGCCCGCCGGGCTCATTTGGTGCTCCTGCCGCCAGCCCCGCACAGCGGGCCACCCCCACTCCCCCCGCTGCGCCTCAGCCTCTCCCTGCCGAGGCCCAGCCCATCTATAATGTCCTCAATGGCCTCTACAGCCGCGGCCTCATGGCGGCCCCCAACATGGTGAGGCATACTGACCAGCCAGCCTGCTCTCATTGTGAGGGGTTGTTTGGCGAGCTGTACTGACAAGCCTGCTCTCATTGTGAGGGGTTGTTTGGTGAGCTGTACTGACTAGCCTGCACGCATTGTGAGGGGTTGTTTGGTGAGCTGTACTGACTAGCCTGCACGCATTGTGAGGGGTTGTTTGGCAAGCTGTACTGACTAGCCTGCTCTCATTGTGAGGGGTTGTTTGGTGAGCTGTACTGACTAGCCTGCACGCATTGTGAGGGGTTGTTTGGTGAGCTGTACTGACTAGCCTGCTCTCATTGTGAGGGGTTGTTTGGTGAGCTGTACTGACTAGCCTGCACGCATTGTGAGGGGTTGTTTGGTGAGTTGTGCTGACTAGCCTGCACGCATTGTGAGGGGTTGTTTGGTGAGCTGTACTGACTAGCCTGCTCCCATTGTGAGGGGTTGTTTGGTGAGCTGTACTGACTAGCCTGCTCTCATTGTGAGGGGTTGTTTGGTGAGCTGTACTGACTAGCCTGCTCTCATTGTGAGGGGTTGTTTGGTGAGCTGTACTGACTAGCCTGCTCCCATTGTGAGGGGTTGTTTGGTGAGCTGTACTGACTAGCCTGCTCTCATTGTGAGGGGTTGTTTGGCGAGCTGTACTGACTAGCCTGCTCTCATTGTGAGGGGTTGTTTGGCGAGCTGTACTGACCAGCCTGCTCCCATTGTGAGGGGTTGTTTGGTGAGCTGTACTGACTAGCCTGCTCTCATTGTGAGGGGTTGTTTGGCGAGCTGTACTGACCAGCCTGCTCTCATTGTGAGGGGTTGTTTGGCGAGCTGTACTGACCAGCCTGCTTCCATTGTGAGGGGTTGTTTGGTGAGCTGTACTGGCTAGCCTGCTCTCATTGTGAGGGGTTGTTTGGCGAGCTGTATTGACTAGCCTGCTCTCATTGTGAGGGGTTGTTTGGTGAGCTGTACTGACTAGCCTGCTCTCATTGTGAGGGGTTGTTTGGTGAGCTGTACTGACCAGCCTGCTCTCATTGTGAGGGGTTGTTTGGTGAGGTGTTCTGACCAGCCTGCTCTCATTGTGAGGGGTTGTTTGGTGAGCTGTTCTGACTAGCCTGCACGCAATGTGAGGGGTTGTTTGGTGAGCTGTACTGACTAGCCTGCTCTCATTGTGAGGGGTTGTTTGGTGAGCTGTACTGACTAGCCTGCTCTCATTGTGAGGGGTTGTTTGGTGAGCTGTACTGACCAGCCTGCTCTCATTGTGAGGGGTTGTTTGGTGAGCTGTACTGACCAGCCTGCTCTCATTGTGAGGGGTTGTTTGGTGAGCTGTACTGACTAGCCTGCTCCCATTGTGAGGGGTTGTTTGGTGAGCTGCACTGACTAGCCTGCTCCCATTGTGAGGGGTTGTTTGGTGAGCTGTACTGACTAGCCTGCTCCCATTGTGAGGGGTTGTTTGGTGAGCTGTACTGACTAGCCTGCTCCCATTGTGAGGGGTTGTTTGGTGAGCTGTACTGACTAGCCTGCTCCCATTGTGAGGGGTTGTTTGGTGAGCTGTACTGACTAGCCTGCTCCCATTGTGAGTGGTTGTTTGGTGAGCTGTACTGACTAGCCTGCTCCCATTGTGAGGGGTTGTTTGGTGAGCTGTACTGACTAGCCTGCTCCCATTGTGAGGGGTTGTTTGGTGAGCTGTACTGACTAGCCTGCTCCCATTGTGAGGGGTTGTTTGGTGAGCTGTACTGACTAGCCTGCTCCCATTGTGAGGGGTTGTTTGGTGAGCTGTACTGACTTGCCTGCTCTCATTGTGAGGGGTTGTTTGGTGAGCTGTACTGACCAGCCTGTTCTCATTGTGAGGGGTTGTTTGGTGAGCTGTACTGACTAGCCTGCACGCATTGTGAGAGGTTGTTTGGTGAGCTGTACTGACTAGCCTGCTCTCATTGTGAGGAGTTGTTTGGCGAGCTGTACTGACTAGCCTGCTCTCATTGTGAGGGGTTGTTTGGTGAGCTGTACTGACCAGCCTGCTCTCATTGTGAGGGGTTGTTTGGTGAGCTGTACTGACTAGCCTGCACGCATTGTGAGGGGTTGTTTGGTGAGCTGTACTGACTAGCCTGCTCCCATTGTGAGGGGTTGTTTGGTGAGCTGTACTGACTAGCCTGCTCTCATTGTGAGGGGTTGTTAGGTGAGCTGTACTGACTAGCCTGCTCCCATTGTGAGGGGTTGTTTGGTGAGCTGTACTGACTAGCCTGCACGCATTGTGAGGGGTTGTTTGGTGAGCTGTACTGACCAGCCTGCACGCATTGTGAGGGGTTGTTTGGTGAGCTGTACTGACTAGCCTGCTCTCATTGTGAGGGGTTGTTTGGTGAGCTGTACTGACTAGCCTGCTCTCATTGTGAGGGGTTGTTTGGTGAGCTGTACTGACTAGCCTGCTCTCATTGTGAGGGGTTGTTTGGTGAGCTGTACTGACCAGCCTGCTCTCATTGTGAGGGGTTGTTTGGTGAGCTGTACTGACTAGCCTGCTCTCATTGTGAAGGGTTGTTTGGTGAGCTGTACTGACTAGCCTGCTCTCGTTGTGAGGGGTTGTTTGGTGAGCTGTACTGACTAGCCTGCGTTCATTGTGAAGGGTTGTTTGGTGAGCTGTACTGACTAGCCTGCTCTCGTTGTGAGGGGTTGTTTGGTGAGCTGTACTGACTAGCCTGCTCTCATTGTGAGGGGTTGTTTGGTGAGCTGTACTGACCAGCCTGCTCTCGTTGTGAGGGGTTGTTTGGTGAGCTGTACTGACTAGCCTGCTCTCGTTGTGAGGGGTTGTTTGGTGAGCTGTACTGACTAGCCTGCTCTCATTGTGAGGGGTTGTTTGGTGAGCTGTACTGACTAGCCTGCTCTCATTGTGAAGGGTTGTTTGGTGAGCTGTACTGACTAGCCTGCTCTCGTTGTGAGGGGTTGTTTGGTGAGCTGTACTGACTAGCCTGCTCTCATTGTGAGGGGTTGTTTGGTGAGCTGTACTGACTAGCCTGCTCTCATTGTGAGGGGTTGTTTGGTGAGCTGTACTGACCAGCCTGCTCTCATTGTGAGGGGTTGTTTGGTGAGCTGTACTGACTAGCCTGCTCTCATTGTGAAGGGTTGTTTGGTGAGCTGTACTGACTAGCCTGCTCTCGTTGTGAGGGGTTGTTTGGTGAGCTGTACTGACTAGCCTGCGTTCATTGTGAAGGGTTGTTTGGTGAGCTGTACTGACTAGCCTGCTCTCGTTGTGAGGGGTTGTTTGGTGAGCTGTACTGACTAGCCTGCTCTCATTGTGAGGGGTTGTTTGGTGAGCTGTACTGACCAGCCTGCTCTCGTTGTGAGGGGTTGTTTGGTGAGCTGTACTGACTAGCCTGCTCTCGTTGTGAGGGGTTGTTTGGTGAGCTGTATTGACTAGCCTGCTCTCATTGTGAGGGGTTGTTTGGTGAGCTGTACTGACTAGCCTGCTCTCATTGTGAAGGGTTGTTTGGTGAGCTGTACTGACTAGCCTGCTCTCGTTGTGAGGGGTTGTTTGGTGAGCTGTACTGACCAGCCTGCTCTCATTGTGAGGGGTTGTTTGGTGAGCTGTACTGACTAGCCTGCTCTCGTTGTGAGGGGTTGTTTGGTGAGCTGTACTGACTAGCCTGCACGCATTGTGAGGGGTTGTTTGGTGAGCTGTACTGACCAGCCTGCACGCATTGTGAGGGGTTGTTTGGTGAGCTGTACTGACTAGCCTGCTCTCATTGTGAGGGGTTGTTTGGTGAGCTGTACTGACTAGCCTGCTCTCATTGTGAGGGGTTGTTTGGTGAGCTGTACTGACTAGCCTGCTCTCATTGTGAAGGGTTGTTTGGTGAGCTGTACTGACTAGCCTGCTCCCATTGTGAGGGGTTGTTTGGTGAGCTGTACTGACTAGCCTGCTCTCATTGTGAGGGGTTGTTTGGTGAGCTGTACTGACCAGCCTGCACGCATTGTGAGGGGTTGTTTGGTGAGCTGTACTGACTAGCCTGCTCTCATTGTGAAGGGTTGTTTGGTGAGCTGTACTGACTAGCCTGCTCCCATTGTGAGGGGTTGTTTGGTGAGCTGTACTGACTAGCCTGCTCTCATTGTGAGGGGTTGTTTGGTGAGCTGTACTGACTAGCCTGCTCTCATTGTGAGGGGTTGTTTGGTGAGCTGTACTGACTAGCCTGCTCCCATTGTGAGGGGTTGTTTGGTGAGCTGTACTGACTAGCCTGCTCCCATTGTGAGGGGTTGTTTGGTGAGCTGTACTGACTAGCCTGCTCTCATTGTGAGGGGTTGTTCTTGTTGAATCGAGGCTATGTAAGATCTTTTGTGTTCCCCTATTAGTTGTATTGGTAGTGTGCTAAGGTTTCTCATTAACAGAAGGTGCACTATCACGCATAATATTTTAATCAAATTTCTATATTCATTACATAAACTGATCAGACGAATTTTTCTCTCGAATGGTATTCAGTAAAAATTGTCATGCAATACTGGGAAGTTACTTACTCTAAAAATAAATATTAATGACAAGTAGTTGATGTCATTACCATCCAGCAAAATTTTTATGCTGGTCTCGTGTGTGGATTCTGTGATAACTTCATTTCTTTTGCTCAAGGAGATATTAAATTTAAAAACTTGCTGGCAAGAATTATACATGTACATCATGTATGATTCTAGTACACCATGTATCTCATTTTACCATGGTAAATATCAGTATTCTGTTTTCTTGTCAGTCTCTTTCCAAGTGGTCCTGCCTGCGTAGTTAAGAATAAGATTGTTTAAAAGAAAATACACGTTTTAGGGTTGTATGTATTTCGCGTAAGTGGGACGTGCACACCCAAGCTGAATCATATTGTCATTGTTCTAAAGAAGAAAATTCTGGAGGATTTCCTGCTACATATTTATGTCCTCAAGTGTAGCCCAATATCACCAATAATTATTTTGAAGTTCAAGATCAACCGATTTTGTGTCGTTTTTATTTTCTTGGAAAATTTGTTTTACGTGCATATTAACTAGTAGTTATATTAAACCATGAATTTCGCATCTACTCATCTCATTTTCTAACATTTCGCATTACCTGCAGCACATCCGTCAGACGTACGATAGTGTGGGACCCAAACTGGAGCTTCTCTACGACAAGCTACGAGCGAGGCAGGCGAGTTCGATTATAAATGCATCGGTGGTTGAAATATCTCACAATGCGGCATGAAATCTCCGTACTAGGAAATATTTGCTACGGAAATGTAAAAAAATAGCAGCCATTTGAGAGCGTTTAACCTAAACACAAAAAGTTATTTGCTTGAGCGAGAATTTAAAAATTTGTTGTGAAGTCATATGCTTGCACATTAGTTGTCAAATATCGTCATTCACTCGATTGAAAACACGAATGTTAATAATGAAGTTTTTGTGTTCAAATTTTATTCCCTTTACGGATACTATCACTTCTGTAAGAAGTAGCGTTCCGGTGAGATGAGGATGGTCACGAGCTGTGTATTCAACGAAAGCAAGTCTTTCGTTGAATTTTTTTTTTAGTGGTAGGACCTTCTTTGCTCGGTTTACTGCTTTCTTTTTTTTCGCGTTCATCTATTTCTTCACGAACTCAACGAAACGTTCAATCATGTTGCTATGGGTAGGAAGTAGGGACACACCTTGTGCCTAGCTTTCTCTTTTCATTTATTCTACACTAAATCGTGCTTTATCGCATTCCATCTTTTCTTGGGAACACGATTGTTGCGGTTTGGAAGCCTTAAATTAATTTTTAATCTCGATTTTTGTAAAATTTACTGAAGTCGCCTATTACAAATGGATAAAATAACGCCAACAACATTCGGCATGTTAATACATCTCCCAGTTACGTATAAGATAACTCTCAGGATACATGCAATAGACAAAAGTTTGAGTGAGCGAGGTTTAAGTATCGTATACTATGGGGACTGCTGTCCCCAAAGAGGATATTGTTAGCTTACCTCAGCATAGATAGAGGTTTTTAGGACTTGTATTAGGCTCACTTAGCTCCTTTGAATGGTAACACCTATTTTACCGTATCTTTTTTATTCTTCTTCATTCCCTACTTGTTTCTGTGCGCTGAGTATCTTGTATTTGAAAGCAAGCACCTTGTGCAGTGATTCCCCATTTACAGTAGTACATTCATGATCTCTCTTGGCCCTCTTGAGGTCGTATTTTAAAAGGCTGAAAATCTCAGTATTGAACTGATGAATTTTACCTTTGATGATTCTGTGGTAATACTGAAAGGAATATGGTGTGCGCTTCATTTCAAGTTTATAGTTCTTCCTAAATTATCCTGATTTTCGAGATACTCGTACAGGTGATTAAAATCAAATGATATTTGGTGATTGAAATTACCAAATTCAATGCGCCTCTTTAACCGTAGACATAAAAATTTATGCTGGTAGTAGGATTCCATGTATGGGCCACCTGACTAATATGTTATCTGCCAAAATTTCAGGTGAGTAGCAGTACCCTACAAGGCCTACAAAACTTGTGTGCGTACGCGGAAGCAGGCGATTACCACCAGGCGCTGCAAACTCACTCGCAGGTCGTGTCGGCGGGAAACTTCACCGAAATGTCCCCCTTCATGCCCGCCGTCAAGAAGCTTCTTACAACTTCCATGCAATGCCAAATCTTCCTCAACTGAGCGGTGTTGTCGATCTTGCGTAAATCTCAATTTTCAAGTCACAGGGGAATTATTGGTTGCGTGCACCTTTTGACTCATGCAGCGTCCAGCTTTAGTGAACGGCAAGTTATGGGTTTTGTTTCAACGGTTCTAGACAATAGCGGTTTGTTGTACATGAATACCTAGGACAGCTCTAATTTTCATCATGTAATTTTTTTAGGTATGAACAATTTGCCCGAAAACTGTTAAAATTCAGCGAGCAAAACCGTTCAACTTATGAGATCATTTTCTAACACTAGGTCACTAGTGCATGTTATGAACGACTGAAAATTTAGAGCTTTTCATACCTTAATGTTTTTCTCGGGTGTGTTGTGGAAGTTCGGATCAGGTTGGATGTTTAAGAAAAAAATTTCCTTTTCAGTGCCTGTTTTCATTCCATTAAGTATGCGTTTTGCTAGTACTGATTGGATATTAATCTTCGTAACGGATTGTATTTTATGCTGTTCCAAAGTTCGACAGTTTAATCACGTTTATCGACTGACTCGCTGTTGATGGCGGCATAACTTAGCATCCAATAAATTCAACGATCTTGAATTAATTTATCGTTATGGTGTTGGAGAAAATTAGATTACCTATTACAGTGATATTAATCATTAGCAACATAACAAAATCATGAAAACTCAATATTAACGAAATGAAACCTCTGCCAAACACGGTTTCATAAGACGTTACGCAACAATTGATATGCCTAGGACCGGGATAGTTAGTGAAGAAATTCGAATGCACCCTTTCTCTACAGAATTTTTGTAAATCAATTTCATCTGTCAAAACCTGGTTCCGTCTGAGGGAAAGGTTCAGAGTCGCTCGTGAAATAGCCGTTATTTACCGCCAGTGTTTTGACTCGAGATGCTATCTCAAACTAGTTGAACCTATCAGGTCTAGAGTGTTAGGAATTATCCCATAACGATAGCAAGAAATAAATATATCATCTGTCTGTGCTATGAACAAGTAAGAGTGTAATGAATTGCTTGGGAGTAGAATGTAAGGTTTTATGCAAGCTTAGGAAGGTGCCTGCTTCTGACTTTGTTATTCCGCAAATAAAGCGTTACTTTAGCTGTGACTGGTTTATTTGAGCAGTTATTTAATGTAATTAAAGTTTTGTTCTTATGTGTTCTATATTTGTAATAATTTTTACTGTAGGAGTTTTTTTGAGAAATTGTTCAATTTTCATCATAGCAAATTTCAATAATTTTACTTTGATGGGCAAATAACATAGAAGAAAAAATACCTCATGCAAAATCACGTCATTTATGCCTACATTGATTTTCATTTCTCCAGCCAGAAATGCCGTTAACATTGGGAAGTGAATTCAAATTTATATTAATAATGCATTCATAACATTCTTGTGCCGGAATGTCTACTCAGATACTATATTTGTTCAGCATGATAGGTAGCTAGCTAGAATTAAATTCAGTCATATTCGTTCTTTACGATAAAGCCAAGCCGATGCGGTGAGATATATCTAGCTTTCCAAGTTTGTCAGATTTATTAAATAAATTTTATAAATTTTCATACCGATGTTTATCTACCATATTTTATGGACAACTCTTTCTGACAGCAAAGACCAAGTTAGCTATTAAGTTATATTGAAAACGTTTGGGGGCCAACGCACTTCGTTCAGCATCCAGTCCTAGGCTAGTCAGTGTCCATTTGATCGCCACCCTGCAATGAACAGCGAAGTGTGAGCAGCATGTTGACGTGCAAACAACATCTTATTGTTAATTGCTAAAACGAATCCCGCAACCCGAGAATTCGTATCTGCAATTATGTACAAACATTTTTGAATGAAAGACACGTAATATTGATACATATTCTCCAACTGGAGGTATCAAAAATAGACAATATTCACCTTATATTTACTAAACTAATAATTAACAAAGACTTTTTAATTAACATCACAAAGGTTACATTAAAGTGCACTGGTTCAAGAATTACCACTTCAGCTCAGCCATATAAAAAACCACTATGTTGAGGAAAGACCGCGACTGGGGCATGTACGATAGCAGTTATAACTTTACGATTTTAGGAGTGAACATAATTAGATAGACTTAAACAACCCTCTCGCCAAGAGAGCTAAGATTAGAACAGGAACGAGGGAGACGACAATGAGACCCACAACAGACTCAACCAATGTAGACAACTCAGCTTCGCCATTGAGGTAGAGAGAACTTTCGAACCGGAGAAGCGAGGATAATAGTTCCTGAAGAAATATTCCTTGTAGTGCCGGTATGCTATACATCACTCTTCGAAAATTTCCTTATAAAAACAGCGCATCATTCTATGAAACCAAGACGTGAATTTTTCCTATAAGCACGTTCCCCGCGTATTAGGACACATGTGTACGATTAGGTAGATTGCTCCTTTACGTAAGGTATAAATGTATGATATTTCATCAGTTAAAAATTAAATGTTATACGAAGTAAAATATTATCGTGCAATTTTATTTTTCATGCGTCTCAGGAAAATTAAAAGTGTATTCATTCAGCAAAGTCGATTTCCCAATTCTGCTCCTTAAAACCTAATTAAACGTTGGCAACCGCAGAAACGCGATGAACGTATTAAACCCATTTCACATAATAGTGCTGTCTCTTTACCTATGAATGAAATACTACATAACCTGATGACTCAAATTTGGGTATTCACTTAATAACTTGTCACCGATGAATAATTTAGTGCTTGCTTCAACAATAACAGTAGGTCACAAATGTTAAGGATATCCAAGGAAGACAAACAGCCAAAGTTACGCTAGGGCCAAAACACAACATCGCCCTCGTGGATCTCTCAGAAAATGAATCAGTCCTAATAATTCAAAATTCATACAGTGGATAACGCACCCGAGAATAATGAACAATAATAATATCGAAATTCACCCGATCGAAAACCCTAATGCAGTACGAGTATAGAACGCTTTCCCCAAAATAGACAAAAAATAAGTAAATAAAAATAAATCACTAATTATACAGGAAATCAAATTTCAGCAGAACAAATATAACATTTGAGCGTTCATTAGTTTAATATCTCAACATGACTATTAAGAAAACATGTGGGAATTACACGATGAAAATTACCAATTACGAGGTAATAAAGATCATATATTTCCACAAATTAACTCGAAATGCGCTAAGTTATGACCAAACTCATTAGCCCACACCGAACAATAGAAGCGAAAAAGAGAAGCAAAAAATAGAAGCCTATATAGACAACCCACCTGAGGAGGAGCTTCATCAGCAGGCGGGTCCCCAGCGGCCGGGGCATCCTCGGTCTCCTCCTCATCGCCCTCCGCCTTGGCGGCGGTGGCGCCCCCTCCTCTCCTTTCTTCCTGGTCGAGCCCCTCGAGGTAGGGCGCCACGCGGTCGTCGTCAAATATTTGCAGGTCTTCTCCTTCACCCACTACAGCCAGGCTGCAGTTCTGCACAGACACAATGCCATGACTTCGTTTCCAAAGCGCACCCTACACTTCATAGCTGCAGGACCTCGACAGCCCTCCCTCCTCAGAGTACCAACAACACAACCTCACCTACTAGAAACTGAATATCCAATTTATGACGAACGTACAACGTAATTATAAGACCTATTTGAAGGCAAGCTACTGCTGGACTACAAAGCTTCACAATAGTGAAATGAAAATGAAGTCGCAATCACTATTTCCGATTTAGTGTCTCCGTGTCAAAATGATCAAATCTGAGTTATATCAAGCACGACTATGTGAATGAGACTCCGTTGTAACTATAAACCAATTTTATTGTTAAATTTATAAAATAATGGTGATATACGAGTCGACAAGAATTTTGAGGATTCAGTTATGAGGACACCTTTTTCATTTCAATAAATATTTCATTTTAATAAATACGAACACAGTTGTATAGCTGAAGAAATGTGCGAAATTTTAAGGAGAGCACTTCGAATTCTACCCAAAAATTTAAAATTCTTGCCTTAGTGACGAAACCCACCAACCAAATTGTCGTAAGTTAGTTTTTCTTTCGTGCTCAATGAACACATAAATTTGATTTTTTCAACACAAGAATAGTACGAGAATACAACTTGAGCTGATGTTTTTAAATAAATTGATGAAAGAACAAGAGGTTTTTACAGCCATGTCTGAACACCGAAGCACTGCACACTCGAAGTTACAGCCTAAAATTTCATCAATGTAAACTTTAAGCGCTTATTTCAAGTGCCCCATAGTGCTGATTTGTCAGCCAACGAGAGAGGAAAGCACTGAAGTTAATACCTACTTCGAACTGACTGACTATAAGGACAATTCCCGCGCACATGAGTAGTTCACTTGAACGAGCAAATAACCCACACTTCACAAACGCACACCAAAGACAAAATAGGGAAAATAGCCCCACGATGGTTCTAGACAATAGCACAGACGCTTCAAAAATGCCTAAAAATTATCCACTGATTTGCCACATAAGGAATATTTACGTTCATCGAATTTCTGGCAATGGTTCTGTTTTTCTCTATCAAATTATATGGAGTTAGTGTTCATAACAAAAATGCGAAGTAATTTTAATTTAGTTCGCATGTTTCCCAGAGAAGATAATACAATGCATCTTATAAATTTTTTGAATATTGCTTGTTACGCCCCCACCTCAATATTCAAATGATATGGTAAAAAGCTTCCAGTGTGTAATAAATAATACCTATTCAAGTAATTATGGAATACCCACCAGTGAGGCATTCCGGGCCAAAAAGTATTCTTTCAGAAAACAAAACACAAGTCGTACAATCAGACTATTGATAAGAACATAATTAACCGCTATAAGAGGGCAGCTTCCATAATGAATACTTAATCCAGACGCTTCAGTCACCAAAGCGTTCAACAACTCACCATGACGATCATAGTAAGACCCCAACCTTGTTGGTAACCAAAGCAACCAGCAAGTCACCAAGACGATCTGAGTAACCAAAGCAACCAGCAAGTCACCAAGACGATCAGAGTAACCAAAGCAACCAGCAAGTCACCAAGACGATCAGAGTAACCAAAGCAACCAGCAAGTCACCAAGACGATCAGAGTAACCAAAGCAACTAGCAAGTCACCAAGACGATCAGAGTAACCAAAGCAACCAGCAAGTCACCAAGACGATCAGAGTAACCAAAGCAACCAGCAAGTCACTAAGACAAACCTAGGAAGCAAGCCACCAACCTTGCTGGTGAGCTCGACATCATTTGGCAGGGTGTCCCTGAGGGCTCTGAGAGCGTGGCGCACGAGCTGCTCTCTGGTGCAGGTCTCCAGCTCCTCCAGATGACGCTCCAGGTAGGTTCTCGAGCTCTGCGACCGAGCCCCAATGGCCATCGAGCGACACTCGTAATAGTTCGCAGACGGACATGTCTGGTAGATGTGGGGGCCATCCTCGTCGTAGCCCGCCAGCAGCAGACCCACTCCGTACGGCCGCTTGTCGTAGCGCTGAGTCGCTACCTGCGGGAGAATTACATGAGAGATCGTCTGACGGTAAAATTCTGTGTTTTTCTTCAGTAAAATGACAAACTCGGACACGTGGTAAAACATTAGGGTAGTGTCACACGATTGTTGAACACCTACAGCAAAAAAGATGAAAAAGGAGGTCTCGCTTCTCAAGGGTCGCAAACCTAAAATCACGCAGAAGCATAAAATCTACTCGTTGCTTTTAATTTGTTCCAATATTTATATTGTTTGAGCTTAACGAATTAGGCACGCATTCACGTGCGAGCTTAATTCACCTGCCCTAATTTGGTCTCAATTAACTGATTGATTATAAATTATTTTCAGCCTCCTTTACCATAACTAAGATGTTCAAAGGGAGGAAGATAAAAGGCACCATTCAGCATAGAGTTCAGGGAACAAGAAATCATTGCACAAGATGTGAGCTCGAACAGGATCACGTGCGCATAGAAACAATAAGTTGGGAAAGAAGTTCACGACACAGGATAGTAGTAGAAAAAGAAAAAGTTGTAGGTGCTGAAAAACAAGACAGCAGTGAACAGAGAAAAGATGGTCCGTAACACAACAAAAGATCTATTCTATTTGCACAAAAGGAAGGCCATCTAATTTTTAGGTAGGAACTTCGTAACTCGGCCACAAAGAAGAAAGCTTGTTAACAGAAACAAACTATTATAATAATAAGTAAATCAGTTTAACCCAAGCAGACGTGAGGTCCTCAGGCTCACGGCAAAACGTTAAACCACACCAAATGAACTCAAACATGCAGGGGCAGACAAATGTAATGTCTAACCATGAAATTTGTCATAGATTAGTTGGTTATTATTCAATTTTTTTACTTAAAAACAAAAGTACCGAAAATCTGGTGCAGCAGCGTTGCAGTAAATTTGAAGAATATAGAAAAACTAGTACAGCAGTCTGGTAGGATAAACACTCCCAAGCCACAACCAATGTGATTTCAAGAGAGCAAAGAGACAAAATCAAGTATGTACTGCAGAAAACGGGGAATCTATTTATCAGGGGTGTTCCCTCACAGGATACCCAGTACATAGCAAGAGTAAGTTAAGAAAGAAGGGAAGATTAAGTTGGAAATACCCAAGAAGTTATGCAAATTGAAAAAAAAAGCCAGGTAGGCACGAAAGAAGGACGTTTCAAGGGTCTATCTACAGCTTACATTACGCCTATCCTAAAAAAACGAAGACTATGATTATACGTTAGCTTAAGCCTCCCTAACCGCTACAAAAATAGAGCATTTCGAAGAGAGGAAGGAGGAAGGCACCGTTTAGTATGGAGATAAGAAAAAAGAAAATAAGGTATCTATGTAGAAGGGGCATAGAAACAGTAAGATGAGAAAGAAGTTCATGAAATAAGATAGAAGTTGAAGAAGAAAGTCAGAGGTGCTGAAAAACAGGACAGTAGTGAACCGAAAAAAGGTGGTCCTTAGCATAACAAAAAAACATTTTATTTCAACAAAAAGAAAGCCTACCTAACTCTCAGCTCGGGCCCTCACATTTTTCCCCTGGGAGCGCAAATTCCCATAGATACAATAGTTGTATCCCCCTGAGGGGCTTCAAAATATGAAATAGTCAGACATAGCTAACCTAAACCGACTATCATATGCCCCTTGGAGATATTAAAGGCATAGTACCAAAGTTACATCTTTAATCATTTCATATGATCTTATGTCAAGTATATACAACCGTCTAGTTCCCGCAGCCATCTGACGAATAATTCTTCAACTACAGAATTTTAACTTTGCAACAAGAAATTTTTTTCAAATCTGCAGATTTTTAGTTAGTTTGAGCCTCCCTATCCGTCACAAAAGTGATCCAAAGAGAAGAAGAATGAAGGCACCATTTAGTAGGGAATTATGGGAACACGAAATATATGCAGACAGCGCACAGAAACAGAAAGTCGAAAAAGAAGATTACGAAACAAAATCTAAGTTGAAGAAGTAGTAGGTGCTGAAAAACAGGACAACAGTAAACCAAAAAAAGTGGTCCTTAACATAACAAAAACATTTAATTTCAACAAAAAGAAGGCCTACCTAGCTCTCAGCTTGGGCCCTCACATGTTCCCCTGGGAGTGCTAATTCCCATAGACATAATAGTTGTATCCTCGACGGGTTTAAAATCTGCAATAAATATTTTTTTTTTCAACTTGGAAGGTGCCTGCTTCTGACTTTGTTATTCCGCAAATAAAGCGTTACTTTAGCTGTGACTAGTTTATTTTAGCAGTTATTCAATGTAATTAAAGTTTTGTTCTAATGTGTTCTCTATTTGTAATAATTTATACCGTAGGAGTTTTTTTGAGAAATTGTTCAATTTTCATCATAGCAAATTTCCCTAATTTTACCTTGATGGGCAAATAACATAGAAGAAAAAACACCTGATGCAAAATCACGTCATTTATGCCTACATTTTGAACTTTTTACCAAATTCAGACGAACTAGTGAGCAAGCCACGTAAATGACAAGCTGGGAAAATCAGACTCACTAGACTACTACCAGACCAAGTGAACAACTAACGGACACACTAGGTACTGAGAACTAAATACCCACCTGGATAATGACCACAACGTAATTCATGAACAAAGCATCACGCTATCCTCAGCAAAGCAATAATTACTCTAATAAACGCACCTGATCGTTAGAACTAAATACCTAACTAGATAATGAGCACAAAGTAATTCATAAACAAAGCATGACGCTATCCTCAGCAAAGCAATGAGCCTGCAAGTGCCACTGACGGACACCTACCTGGATAATGAGCACAAAGTAATTCATTAGTGCACACTATTTGTGATAGATAAAACTTGAAATTTCGCTACAAAATATCCTCGGAAAATATTATTTGTGATATAAATGATAAAACTCAAACCTTTGCAACAAAATATCATTTGTGATAGAAAATGATGAAACTCAAATCTTTGCTACAAAAAATCCTCTATAAATATCACAAGGGGCTGGGACGGACCTGCATCTTGGCGCCAATTCTCTCCATGAGCTTCTGCAGACTTAGGGGCTGGTCGTGCGCGTAGCGCTCGTTGAGGCACTCGAGGCGCATGAAGCGCGACAGCACGCGCGCGTCCGCCGTCAGACCTGCGATATGGCGTTATTGGTAACACTTGCACCAGTGGTGTATCTGTCTTTGGTCGTCATCTTACGCCTTGATAATCTATCGTCTATTTGTTTCACAAGTGGTAAAATGGGTTCATTTTTTTACAGGTGGAAAAATGGGTAAATTTTATGAATGTCAAAAAAAGTATTCGTTTTTATGAATGAAATTAAATAATTAAATTATTAGTTAGTTTAAGCCTCCCTATCCGCAACAAATGCGATCGAAAGAGAGGAAGAAGGAAGGCACCATTTAGTAAGGTGTTAAGGGAACGTGGAATCTATGCAGAAAGAGCACAGTAACACTAAGTTGAGCAAGAAGTTCATGAAACAAGATCAAATTTGAAGAAGAGAGTAGTAGGTGCTGAAAAAATGACAGCAGAGAACCAAAAAAAGGTGGTCCATACACAAAAAATCTATTTTATTTTAACAAAAAGGTTTTCTGAACTCTCAGCTCGGGGCCCTTACACACTTTCCCCTAGGGAGCACTAATTCCCACAGACACAAAACTTGTATCCTCCTGACAGGTTTAATTCGAATACTGGGAAAAGTCAAGATATTTTTCACGATATACTATCTACAAGAAAAAAATCAGGAAAATTTGTTTGAAGAAAAGTTGAAACCAGATGGTCCATAACAAAACAACAAAAAAAACTTGTTCCAACAAAAACAAGGTCTCCCTAACTTTCAGCTTGGGACCTTACATTTTCTTCCTGTGAGTGCAAATTCCCATAAATATAATAGTTGCATCCCCTGCCCCGGGTATCAGTGTAGTGAATACTAGATGATTTTACCATAAAGCATCACCAAAATAAAGTACACAGGCTGGGCGTACAAGACAAATGTTACTTGACGCACAACAGCTCAACCAAAGAGCTCACATCAAGTCCAGCACACCCTAATTATCAACCTCATAAAGATTAAATAGATTGTCTGTTATTTTAAGCCTTCGTAACCACTACAAAAAAAAACATTTCAAAGAGAGGAAGACACCATTTAGTATGGAGATGAGAGAATGTGGAATCTATGCAGAAGGGGACAGGAAAACAGTAAGTTGAGAAAGAAGTTCATAAAACAAGATAAAAAGAAACGTAGTAGGTGCTGAAAAACAGGACAGCAGTGAACCAACAAAAGGTGGTCCTTTACATTAATAAAAAAAACATGTTATTTAAACAAAAGGCCTACCTATCAGCTCAGGCCCTCACACATTATACCCCAGGGAGCGCTAATACCCACAGATACAATAGTTGTATCTCCCTAAGGAGACAACCTCATTGAGATCGCACCAGAGAAAAGTTAGATGAAAAGAGTTTCATGAAAGCTACTCCTAACCGTCTCCACACAACAGCTTTTTAGAGACACTCAATAATTCAAGATGCAATGTTATTTTAAATGGCAAAGCCAACACTGTAAATGTTCCCAACTAATTTGGAAAGGACTAGAGATGTGACTCAAAAAAACCATGCCGTTTTTTTAAAAAAAAAAAACACGTTTTTTTTACAAAAAAAAACCGTGGTCAAAAAAACGTGGATATTTTGTTTTTTGTTTTAAATATCTTGTCTGAAAATAACTCAGCAAGAAAAAGAACCACATTACATTATTTGTTTTCATGTCAAATTACAAAATAAAACAGCATACTTCTTAATTGATGGTTTTCCATGGTTTTATGAAATTTTTCATTTTCTGTGGTTTCATGCTTTAATATTTCATTTATTTTACAATACATGTGAATGACCTTCAACTCCCAAAATGGTGTGTTATAATAACATATCTTTACTTATGGTCATTGATAGAGATGTGACTAAAAAACCATGCTGTTTTTTTAAAAAAAATGTTATTTATACAAAAATTATGACTAAAAAACATGGATATTAATATATTTATGTGACCTTAAAAATCCAATGCTGTTTTTTTTAAACATTGTTTTTTAACAGAAAAATCTTTACTAAAAAAACATGGCTATTATATTTTATGGGACCAAAAAAAATTGTTTTTTTAAAAACATTTTAAAAAAATCATGATTAAAAAAACACGGATGATAATATCAGGAAAGTTAGTTTTCTTTAATCAAATTGTCTTAAGAAACTTATAAACAAAGAATGCTGTTAATATTGAAATCATGTTTATTAGAACTGTACTAGGTCTTAGAATAAAATATCTACAAAGAATCTCTTCACTCCATAAAACCTTTCGAAGACCAGCTCCATCCTCAGTCATTCAGTAAAATTTGGTGAAATGGACAATGAATTTTCACTGTTCCTTTGAAAAACATTTGACTGAATGACTTGCTGAGGATGGAGCTAGTCTCCGAAAGGTTTTATGGAGTGAATAGATTCTTTGTGGATATTTTATTCTAAGACCTGGTACGGTTCTAATGGATATTAATATATCTTATGTGACCAAAAAATCCATGCTGTTTTTTGAAAGTTTTTGTTCAATAAGTCATGACTAAAAAACACGGATATTAATATACTTTATTTTACCATAAACACCCATGCTGTTTTTTTGAAAAACATCTTTTTTACAGAAAAATCATGATTAAAAAATGTGGATATTAATATATTTTATGTGCCAAAAAAATAAATGCTGGTTTTTTTAAATCATGTTTTCTTTACCAAAAAAATCATGACTAAAAACATGGATATCAACGACTTTTTGTGAAATAAACATGGTTTTTAAAATGTCATGTTTTTTTTGATTAGATAAAATTTAATAACACTCATGTTTTTTTGTAAAAAATCTTTTTCTTTCAAAAAGCATGGTTGTTTGGTCACATAAAATAAATTAATATCCATGTTTTTTTTACAGATTAAATTAGTCATTAGTTTTAGCCTCCCTACCCAGCAACAAATGCGATCCAAAGAGAGGAAGGAAGATTATGAAACAAGATCAAAGTTGAAGAAGACAGTAGTAGGTGCTGAAAAACAGGACAGCAGTGAACCGAAAAAAGGTAGTTCTCAACATAACAAAAAAACATTTTATTTCAACAAAAAGGAGGCTTACCTAACTCTCAGCATGGGTCCACACATTGTCGCCCTGGGAGCGCTAGTTCCCATAGATACAATAATTGTATCCCCCTGAGGGGTGGTGTTTTTTTTTTGCAAAGAAGTCGTGACCAAAAAATGAATAATAATAACTTTTTTAATAAAAAAAAACATGTTTTACAAAAAATAACGATTTTTTTGGTAACATAAAATATGTTAATATCCATGATTTTAAGACACGATTTTTATGAAAAATACATAGAATAAAACAGCATGGTTGTTTGGTTGCATAAAATACATTCATATCCAGGTTTTCTTATAGATCATTGTTTGTAAAAAAAAACATTTTTTAAAAACCAGCATGGGGTTTTTTAGATCTCAAATATATTTGTTTTTTAGTCCTGATTTTTTAGTACAAAAACATTTTTTTGGTCTCATAAATATATTATTCATGTTTTTTCAGTCATGATTTTTTAGTAAAAACATGTTTTCTTTTTAATAAACTGCATGGGGCTTTTTAGGTCACATAAAATATATTGTTTTTTAGTCATGATTCTTTGTAAAAAAAAGCATGGTTATATTTTGTACCAGAAAATATATTAATATTCATTTTTATTAGTCAGATTTTTTTGTAAAAAAAAACATTTTTTAAAAAAACAGCATATTTTTTGGGCCACCAAAAATATAATATCTATGGTTTTTAATCATTTTTTTTGTAATGAAAACAAAAAAAGAAACCATATAGTAAAAGTGGTGGCAGATAACCCACAATTACCTAGAGGAGTCTAAGAGGAACAGCAGGAGCCACAGAACTTATATTGATGGAGTCAAAATTCAGAGCTTATTATCACTGCAAAGTCTGATTTTTTGGTCACATAAAAGTAAAATCAGACATAGTAGAGATAGTAAGCTCTGAATTTTGACTCCATCAATATAAGTTCTATGGCTCCTGCTGTTCCTCTTAGACGCCTTCAGGTAATTGCGGGTTATCTGCCACCACTTTTACTGTATGGTTTCTTTTTGATGTTTTTATAACAATAAAATGACTAAAAAACATGGATATTAATATATTTTAGGTATCCATAAAAAAACCAGACATATACTTAACAAAATTTAGGTGTGCAAAAAAACAAAAAAAAAACACATAAAAAAACACTTTTTTTGCAAAAAAAACGCAATCAAATAAAACCGTTTTTTTTGCATCACTAGAAAGGACGCCTACTCAGAGAATGTGTGAAGTCGAGTCAATAAACTTGATATCCATATGTACAAAAAAATTTGGTAGAATTGTAACCAGTTAACTATCTGTAAAAAAGTTCAAGGATAGTCATCAGGAAGCTACCATCCCCTGCGATTGCACAACTATTGAGTTATCATCAGTGATGAGATGATCGATTCAAAAAGTATTGATATATCAATTTTTTTGAGTAGCAAAAGAGCTCCAAAACTCAAAGCCAATTCAAATACCTAAAACGCACATGTTACTCCATCATCAACATACACAGTGGCACATACAGAGTAACAAGATACAGCAACACCGTCAAACCCTAGGTCGGAGTTTCTTCCAAGCCCTCACAGGTAAAGGAAAGCGACATTTAACCTCAACTCTTCCAAAAAATAGCTTTCATTCAATCCCTTATTATTCAACCTCTGGGTCTAAATTCCGGGAAATGAGAAAATTCTTTCACCAGTGATCTTATCTTTCCTTCACTTAATTATATTCCTCATGAGCAGTAAGTAGCCTACAACTTTAAACTCATTTTGAATATCACATCTTAAGATAATGAAGTACATTTTAACCACTGAATTGTGATCTGTGCATATCACTATTTTTATTGAGATGATAGTTCATAAAAATTATAGGATGATTTAAAGTAAAACGTGACGTAATTTTAGTGACGACATTTTGTAGGGTTGGGACATGCTTTACACAGCCATACTTTCATTCCAATTCATATCAGATTACACGAGTCGTGGTGAATTGATAACAAAATTAAAAAATTATTGAAATAGCTACATCAAAATTGTTAAGCAGTTGGCAAATCTTGAGGGAAATGTAAACTCCAGAGAGTCGGTGATGACACCAGCCAAAAGGTAAGGGTGTGTAATATGCCTCCCTTAAATAATTCTTCATACTATTAAAACAACTTGTTCACCCTCATTTCCACATAACAATGAATTAATAATCTATATTACGTTTATGATTAGTCGTGAGATCTATCCTGCATTAATTAGCACGACTTTACTGAAAGGTAGCTCAACATCTAGCCAATTTAAAAAACAATTACTTCAATAACAATTAGCAGGTATCAAAACTATACAGGGAATTGTACCGCAAATGGGATTGCAGAATGAATGCAGAATCACTATGAAATATAGTACCGGCATATCTTTAGTTTCAACTTGACAAGAACTGCACTCAGCAAAGCTTATGATGCAGCAAACCCCGCCCACCACATAGCAAATTCAGGTAAACCAAAGCATTCAAGTCATTAAACATTGAAAAAACGACTCCCCACAGAATACCAGCAATGAAAATACTCGTATTACTCTATGCTTCACAAGCAACCTTTACATTGCACATTAAGCAAAGTACTTCCATCTAAAAGTCTAAAAGAACAATTTCTCAAAAATGGCTCATACTTTCAAAAACAATTTAAAAAGTCTACACTTATCAGTCATAGACAGAGCTAAGTCATGCTTCACTGCCCTCCAGTTAGTAACGTAACCAGCACAACACCAAGCTCTTCATAAAAGTTTAATAAATACACATATCAAACCATGAACAATCTGTGAGCTCAGAAATTCATTGGAGACATCACATATATGAGCTATCTGATGATCGAGTATAATTATGAATAAAAAATAAACCAAAGAAAACGGCAGCAAATAAATCCATATGTGAGCCTTTATGAGAAATATCTGCACTCTGAAATTAATTGCCTTGCCTTTCTTTGAAGTTATTTACCTTACTTAACTTAATACACACCTTTGAAGGCAGTTAAGAAAGATAAACTGATCTGACAGCAAACTAACAATGGCAACACACCTGATATAGAAATAGCTATGTGGGCATCTATGGGTAAGATCTTTTTTTGATGGGCTGCCAATTCTGACGAAGCTCTCTTGAGGGCAGCCAGCACTGCGTGGGTTTTGTTCTTGACGCCGACGGTGGCCGAGCCTTGCTTCACTGCCTCCATGGCGTACTCCACCTGAGCCCCCATGGAATTTTAGTTAATGAAGGAAGGTAAACATTAGAGTATGAAATAAAAAAATTTAAAACTTTATGTCTTCAGAAAATTCAAAAATAACCAAAGCACCAGTCTTATAGCAGAGAAAATTAAAAAAAACCTATAAGCAAGATGCTTTCTATCATTAAAAGTACCACTATCAGTAGAATTTGGTTTCAATCTTAATAGATAAGAATTTTAGCTGGTATAAACTCCAGGTTGACACTACTTTTATCGTTTGCACTGATACCTTATGATGTACGCAATTCTGATCATAGCGGACTACAAAGTATTAAGCAGCTCGTGAAAAATTTAATTTCCAATTTCAGTAAAAATTGGCCAATCAGATATTCATTGTTTGGTAACAAGCTGATATGGTTTGTGGAATTAATTATTTCAAGCTTCCTAAACCGCAACAAAAATGTCTCAAACAGCTGCACTAGGAAGATACCATTAAGTATGGAGTTTTGGGAGTGGGGAATCCATGCACAAGGTGTATTCCCAAACAAAAACCTCCTGCACTTCCATATGAAAACAGGATTTTAAGATCAAAGTTATGAAACAATTCAAATAAAAAAGGTGCTGAAAAACAGGACAGCAGTGAGTGAAAAGATGACAGAAAAAGATTATCCATAACACAAAAAACCTATTCCATTCACGAAAAGGGAGGCCTACCACACCCTCACCTCAAGGCCTTGCATTTTCCCAAGGAAATGCTAATTACCACACATACTTCACTATGGAAGCAAATGCTACTTCAATTAAGCATTCGGGTAGTGTTGCATCATAGATAGCTTACTTGACTAGGATTGGACTACATTGATATTCATCAGAAACTTTTGCATTCATAAATTGAAGTAAAATAAGTTGGCACTGACATGCACTAAAATAAAGATGACAATGCAACAGTAAGTTGTTCAGTAACATTAATAAAAGGAATATCTTCACAGCCATTCGGCATGTCCTTCAATACACACGCCCAACCACAAGCCTGCTTCACATGCCCACACTCAAAAATCAAGAACTACATATAGATGTCTCCTGTGTTTTCTTCTTGGCCATATCTACATACTAACAATGAATTTGAACTATTTTTAAAACTTGTTTTCAAATATGATCAACAATTCCATTGACTTGGTTTCAACAAGCCTGAAATTACACCTTGCACTCAACAAATGACAGCTGAACTTTAAGAAATACACAATAAACATAATACACAAGTTAATTTGGTAAACTTTATGCATAAAAAGTTACTCTATTCAGCTTTTCAATGCTTGCTATCAGAAATGTGTAGCTGCTAAATTTTCAACGTTATAGCTGGTTTTGGGCGCACCTGATGCAGCCTTCCTTGAGAAGATCAGTTGATATTGTTGTCACACTGGCTAGGTCAGGTTTAACACACTGACTGCGATGGGTTAAACTGCAGTTCAGTATTCAACTCAAATTTAAATTTAAAAGTTGCTTGAAATTTTATAAATACTTAACATTAACTGGGTCCACTAAATCCTATTAATTAAAAATACTATTAAGATTGTTAAAACTTTTAAAAACACCACATCAATGGGTCATTTCACAGCAGGAAAAACTTAAGCGCAACCCACCAGCGGATTGTATTGCAGTCAAGGTGTTGATCTTCCCTAACCATAACAAAGGTGTTTCAAAGAGCTAACGGAAAAAGATACCATTAAGGGGACGGTCCGGGGGAGACCAAAAGTCCGTCGGTTCTTGACGGATTATTCTAACATTTTGACAATAAGCGTCAAATGATGCAGCAACTCTTTTTGAACTCCTGTTTTTTTTCGTAAATCATTAAAAATATGATTTTTAAAAAACTGAAAAAATGGGTGCTGCAGAAAAGCATCCATCATCCACAATTTTAAAGATACAGAACTGGATAAAGGTTTTCTAGGTAGCCAATTGTCTTGTCTTGAGATCCGGTGGTAAGGTTTTTCGATAATTTGATTTTTTGAATTAAGAGAAATTTTTTCCCGAAAATCGACCACTTTTTCCATTCTTTCAAATTGTTCCGCTGATAATTTTCAACATGATTTGAAATTCAAAAAACTGTACCACTGCTTCTCTAGGATAATTTAATCGCTATCGATTGATATATTTGCCATTCCTGTACCTTCAAAACTTTGAGAGAAGGGCCTCTTCAAAGATCAAAAAGTTAAGTTTTCAATATAGCCATTTTTCTAAAATTTCATATTTTTTTGTATTATTTCTGAACTAGGCATTTTTTCTAATAAATGTTACACTTAATGTAGATCTTTTCAAGCTCAATCGATTGGTATATTAGGCTTATTAGCCATTCCTGTACCTTTAAAACTGTGGGAAAGGATCCATATCAAAAAACAATGAATGCAAATTTCAGAACATGTCTTTTTTATAAAAAAAGTTGTTTTTTCTTAATTACAAACAAATTTTTCTTTTTCAACTCTTTCGCTTTGTAGCTCTTCTTAAGCCCATTCGAATTATATATTTTCCATTCTCGTACCTTCAAAAATGTGGGAGGCAATTATATGTTTACACAACATCTCATTAGCTGATGCCTCAGAGCAGCCGGACTCAAAACACTGTTACATCACCATAATTAACACTGAGAGTTAGAATGTTTCGTTTGAGTACTAAAGCATTTCAAGCAAGGCCATGAATAAACTCTCTTGCTATTCACATCAAGGAATGCCCAAAACTGATTTGTAATTAAGGGGGGAGGGGGAAATCACTCATACACTGGAGCGCTAAGGTCACGTTACTGCACGTCTTCTACTCTGTCTAGGAGACGATTAGATTAGATTATTAGTTAGTTTAAGCCTCCCTATCTGCAACAAAGGCTATCCAAAGAGAGGAAGGAAGAAGGCACCATTTAGTATGGAGTTAAGGATAAGCGGAATCTATGCAGAAAAAGCACAGAAACAGAAAGCTAAGAAAGAAGATCATGAAACAAGAAAAAGTTGAAGAAAAAAGTAGTAGGTGCTGAAAAACAGTACAGCAGTGAACCGAAAAAAGATGGTCCGTAACAAAAAAAAAACCTATTCTATTTTAACAAAAAGAAAGCCTACCTAACCTTTAGCTCAGGCCCTTACACAGTCCTTCTGGGAGCGCTAATTCCCATAGACAATAGTTGTATCCCCCTGAAGGGTTTAGGAGACGAATCAATGTACATACTTGCAGGGTGCGTACAGGCTCTGAGGTTCAAAATTCCACTACTTTTTCATGACTTTTTATGCCAACCAAATCACATTTTCACTACCTCTCTCTGCCCAAAATAATGTCACACAAAGTTAAATTGCAGCACAATAAATGTATTTCGGTCATAAACTTCACAGAACATTCATCATTACTTGCAGGTCTTGTTTTCATAAATGTGTAAATGATCATCACAACACCAAACAGTCATGCTGGACAGTTCAATAGCATCTGCTATGCATTTGCCAGTGCATTAAGTTTGTCATTAATTTCCGCATTCAGCCCCTTGAGTTGTTCTTGCTTGTCTTTGGCTGATTTCCTCAATGCATTTGACTTTGCCAGTAGGCGCAAATCATTCTTGTCCTCTGCCTTCCGTGCAAAGCTGTCAGCATCCTCCACCAGCGCTTGCAGACTCTCCTCCATCCTCTTCCGTTTTGTCTTCAGGTTCTCCACTTCATCCAGTTCTCTCTTCCTCTTCTCTCCCTTCTTCTGCTTCTCTGCCTCTTCCTTCTTTTGATCCAGGTAGTGTTGATAGCGCTGTCTGCCCTGTGAAGCTGAAAAGAGGAGTTTCTTGGAAATGTCAACCTTGGAGATACCTCCTACATGTTTGATGTGGTCCATGACCACTCTTTGCGCCACGATGGTGTTCTCACCCATGTTGACTTCCATGAGCTGCTTGCTCACAGAAAAGCCCCTTTCCACTGAAGCCTGGCCATGTGACAGGACCAGTAGCATCTTCACAACCAGCCACAGTTTCTTGAGGGAGGATGTGGCCAGCTGGCTGCTCCAGAAGACATCTAGCCAATCAGTGTCTTGCTGAAAACTGTTGAAAGTGCTGATCTTCCTCTGTGCCTCATCAAAGAACTCTGAAAACTGGCTCATCACCTCATCGATGTCACCCTGTGGTAGCCTCTTTGCATCGCTGAGCAGCTGCAGACAGTTTTTCAGCATGGACTTGGTCTTCTCTCTCTTTGTGCGATCCACAAAGACACTTGGCACCAGCCAGCCCATGTTTCGGGCCAACCCGAACTTCAAAGGTGACTTCTCAACAATCTTCTTGATGACAGCAACAAGGAAATTCTTCACATCATCCCTGAAGGAGAAAGCAAGCCTCTCATTCACTTTCTTTGCAGCCATCTGATCTTTCAAAATACTTGCAGCAACAAAGCCAGGGTCAATCTTGCTATTTTGCAGGTAGATGGTCTTGTCATTGAAGTCAAGGGCAGCATACTTAGCTGGTGTGGTCAGTTTTTCCAGCACCTCTGCTTTCACACACCTCTCCAATAGAACCTTCAAAATCTTGATGATGTCATTGCACATGAAAGGCAGGAGTGGCGCGTCTCCTTGAAACTTTTTGAGAAAGGGGTTCAAGATCTTCGCAACTGACAGGAACGCTTGCACCTTGGCCTCGAAGAGGGGGTCCAGTGAGAGTCCTTCAATTGTCTTGTACGACTTCCCTTTCGGCTGTGGAATGTTACCAGACTTGACAGCCTGGACAAACTCCTTCAGATGTGGCCACAGTTCCAAACCCCTCTCAGCAACACGAACATTCTCCAGCCATCTGCAAAAAAACAAAAACAAAGTGTGCATGTGTGTGAACTTGCTGGCTGTGCGGGAATCCTCAAACATTGAGGCGAAAAGCCAAGGAGTCTGGTTTGAGCACTTGAAGGACAGGTGCGATGCTACGGTCTTCAACGCCCAAAGCGTCTCGGCCTTCAGGACTTTGTCCCTTTGCACAAAGTCAGTTAGAGCCGTTTTCTTGCGACAGCACTGACAGGTGCAAGTTTTGACTGATGGCGATGAAGTAGAGGTACTAGCAGACTCTGGTACTGCTGGCACGGTCTCACTGCTCTCAGTCTGAGCCTCCGAACTGCCCTCAGCAGGCGTCGGAGGATCGGTCGATGGTTGGGAAGTCAAGAAAAAATCCCCGATCTTCGGGTTGGCAAGTCTCGTCGTCTGAGCTTTCACGTTCTTGGCATGCTTTGTTCCTTTTGCATGACTCCTCACCGCCGCTATTCCATTGTTGGCGATGTCGAACTCCGACACGCACGCGGTGCAAACCGCCATTGTTTTCAGTTTGGGATGCGGTGCTATCCATTGTTGAAAGTCTTTGTCTCGCAACCACAAGTTGTTGAAAGAACAACTGCCTGGCATGACGATAATTCCTCAGCTCAGTCTCGGCACCGTAACTCTAGTCACACACACACGGGATGGTCAAGACCGATGATAAAAACTCAGCTCGAAAATGTTCAACAGTGGCGGCAGGTCAACAATGGTCCGAGCAAGCGCGTGTCTTCAGTCACACTGAGCGCGTTTGGTTTCACGTGACGCCTGAGAACCAATCAAAATCGCGGACACTAAAGACGTAGCTGTATCAACCAATCAGAGCCCAAGTAACACTCGAAGGTTACTGACAACGCCTCGCTCAACGCGGACCAAACGGAACGAAAATTTTCAACAGTAAAATTTTCTTTTCACGAAAATCCTAAAATTTCATGACTTTCAATGACCATTTTTAAAATTCCACTACTTTCGAGGCCTTGAATTTTATTTCCGAAATTCAACTACTTTCCATGCTTCTCCATGCCTGTACGCACCCTGTACTTGAGAGCGAATTATACCGTTGGATGCACAAGAAAATTCTCTGAGTTTATAAACCGAAAACCTACCATTATCCAAATTTGACCTAGACCCTGCCCTCAAGTATAAAGTTTGGGAAATCAATTCTTGCACAAGGTGTATTCAATCAAAAGATCTTCGGTGCTTTGATATAGAATCAAAAAGTTGAAAAAGAAATATATGAAACAAGATAAAGGAACTTAGGGCAATATAGTGTTCATTGCTACAGCTGGTGCTGGGCTCACCTGGTGCAGCCTCCCTTGAGGGGACCAGATGGTGACATCGTTGTCATACTGGTTACGGAACTGAAAGAAACATTGCTGTTAGTAAGAGACCAAAATATTACTGAAGCATGCCATTTCTTGTAGACATGTCCAGGGTAACAATAGGATGCAAGTTTCTTTTATAAGTCAATGAAGTGCACTTTGCCAATTTTAAATTGCACTTGCAACCTAATTTGTTGCTTTAGAGCTTACAAAATCAGTTTGAATTATGTCACAAAAATTTGAAAGCCTTAAAAAATTCAGAATAGAACATTCAATGTCAAACAATCTAAAAAGAATACCTCCTACTGCTGCATTTTTACTAGTGCATACCTAGCAAATGATTAATTTGTACCACTCATATATTCTGAATTTCTTGCTAAAAAAAGTCATCCATGTAGCATGTATGATACCATAGGAATATTTAGATTTCATAACAAAATAATGCATCTTAAGAAGATTCATTACTGCTCATGCCTCATGAAATATTTATTAAGTGTGATTCTGAGGAAACAACTACTTAGATTATTTCAATCATGTACAGTAACTTGTCCCCTACAATTGAAGGTAAAAACTGTTTTTATCATAACCATGTGGCAGTGCACTACAATTTTATATCATTAGATACTATGGCAAGTTGCACCTGAAATACTCAAGATGTTTATAACTACCTCACATTGCTACTAGGCCTACCTAAGTCAGGAAATGCTGCATTTTTACAAAAATATTATAGGTCCCCTCATACTAGAAAATATCTGGTTTCACCCTTATCTGTAATTGTTCTGCTGCATAGCTGAAAAAGTCCCATCAAATAATTTGAACATGCATTGATGCATGAATTTGTAAAGACAACCTTCAAATTTCTAATTTTGAAACAGCACAGCACATAACAAGCATTTTTGTAAAGACTTTTATTGTATGGTTGCACAAAATATTATCACCATGGGTATTATTATTATTATTATTATTATGATGGAATCATTTCTTGGACATACATTTGAGAAAGATATCACTTATTGCCCACTTTCTTTCAGTTTCTCATGCAATTAGATAGTAATATTTTATAATACAAACCAATTTAGAGATTCGAGTGATTTATTCAACAATATTAAATGATGTCATTTCTGATTGAACGCATATGGTAGTGAAATATGATAGACCATTCAAATAACTGAGGAAGGAAAAAAATGAAGAATTATTACCATATTCTCAAAAACCATTTCATTTAATCTACACATTTAGTTTTTCAATCAGACTACATATCAACTTTAATTAAATAAAAATAGATATATCATAAATAACTTAAATTACTCCAGTAATAGAGACCAAAACAACATAAACAATTCAAAGTTTTCAACGTAAATAAACGGCACTAAATAAAATACAAAAATAATCACATCTACCTTTTTCGGCTGCAACATAGAATCTCATTCAAGTATTTTCAACGAGTTTTGTGAAACTCACCATTTTACTGGGGTTGCATGAAACAGCAGCCTTCACTCGATGATCACAGCTTGCCGCTGAGTCTTGCAATGACACCGCTAACTTCTTTTTCTCGGTCAGAAACAAACAGTATCGCGGATACATGCAACTAACGATGGCAAATATTTTAAAAGCTGATGGCTGATACGACAATTTTGAACGAAGCGACTTATGCACACAAGTTTCTTAGCCTTATATTAAGTTATCTGTTGCATAAAATTCTCATATGTGTGTGTGTGAGTGCATGTATGCAGAGATCCAAAGCGCTACATTGGTTTAATTTGACTTTTTTGCATTCCAGGTTTTTCATTCCAGTCACAGATTTTTTTTGCATTCCGTATGATTCTTGCGCTATCGTACTATGAGATTAAATTCTCTCATTTTTGTTTCTTTGTATATATTTATATCACCTAATAGTAGGATCAGTGTTGTTCATGAGCGCTGCTAGTTGTCTACAGTTTACATGCGTTTTATTTAAGTACATGATCGCATCGTAATTATGAATTAAATTGAGATGATAAAGTAATTTTTAATAGGAATGAACTAATTTTTATTCACGAATTTCCAAGAACTAGTTAGCACGTATGAACATAGAAGCGTCAACAAAAACTGAAGCTCAGTAAATGAATTCCAATAGAAGTAAATGCGTATTTACTGTAATTGATACGCTTCATTGTAATTGAACCTACGACCCCAATTTATTCGGCACTAATCCAGTGGTTAAAAGCAGTATTTATCACTGTTTAACGCACATATCGGTACATTGTATAATATTGTGGAATTATAGAGTAATCGCTATACGCGCCGAAGGGTAGAGAGAGAGACAAGTAGATTCTTCGAGTGTACTTGGTGCAGGGGTTACAGACATCCAAATGCGACTCTAGAAGCCGCGCACGTCTTTATATAGCTCTAATGTTTTGCTGACTAAGCTAGCGCATTGCGGTACCCTGCAACAGGGCGTTGAACTCGCGTACATACGAACATATGTATGCCTAACTGCGCAACTGCGCCGGTACATACCTCCCCCTTCACATGATTGAACATCGCCCACAACAGAATTGAAACAAAGGGGAAAATCGCAAACCAAAATCGGCATAGTAAGCTAAAGGCATCCAAGTTAGGAAAATCAAATAAAATAAGAATTACTCTTCGTGGCCAAACAACTGCCAGTAATAGTAAAAACAGGTCTCTTGGGTTATTCGTCGGCTGTTATGTTGTGAGCTATAGAAAACGTCGGGGAACGATGCTTTCTCGTCACACACAGTCGCGTCAGGTACGTCCACCAAATAAGTCTATGGGGGGTTAAGTCCGTTTAATGACTAGCCAGGCAGGATAAATGATTTGAATCGAAATTCCGTCCGCAAACCGAAACCTGAAAGGATCAAGTTCGGTTTTTTATTCCATTCGAGTTACAATTCAATATAAACAAAGTACAGTACGTCAGAAAAAAATGTTAATTACATTAGAAGGCAATACTGAATACGAACATGATTTAATTATTCAATAAACAGAAATGATGCAGGATAACACTCACCCTTTAAACAAGGGTTTTCAGGGCGTAAATCGATACGGAAAGAAAGTACTGGAATTTTCTCAATTACGTCTAGTCTGAAATAGAAAAAGAAATGCTATGAAATAAATTATGAAATCTTTCTAATTCTACAGATAAGTTAGAAGAATTTTTAGAAGGCTAAACAAGATAATACATTAAACAATTTACTAATGGTATTAAGCGCACACGATGCTCTACCGCCCCTAACTGACGAGGTAACAGTCTTTGTATCGTACGCCTAAATGGCAAGTGTTGCCATACACTACACTATCAGAGGTTTTTTATTAAGAAAAAATGAATAAAACTCGCTGAAGGGGCGCCACATTACTCCCCGCCCAAACAGCGGAGCTGCTGAGTCTAATAATAATGGCAATTTGCATCTTTCTTAAATTTCACAATCCTTCCACTTCTCGTACTCCGTAGTGGTGGCGAGGCTGATTCAGCTGTAGACTGACTAGCCTTCGTTTCGTTCTGGCGAGCCTTATCACGCTCGCGAAGAGGATTTGCTCGTCGGCGTATGGGGCAATTCTCCGGTCCAGTTTCTTCACCGCTTTCTGCAGGAGTTTCGGCGATACGCGGGACAGGAGTTTGCGCGTGTACTGGCTTTAGCCGGTCAATGGAGACAGATTCTTCGGCACCCGATGGTAGAGTTATCACGAAGTATTTGTCGAAGCGTTCGCGCACTGGATACGGTCCAGAGTACGGAGCTTCTAGCGGCCGTCTAACTCTGTCTACACGTTTCCAGACGTGAGTGCACGTCTTTAGAGCAGGTGGTAAGAAAGATTTACGTTTATCGTGATGCGTGGAAGGCAACGATGTCGAGAGGTCTAAGTTTCTCATTTCCTTTGCTAGCAGACTGATATTTGTGTTTTTGAAATTTTCCGTTTCAGTCTTCTCAATGATCGGCTGAGGGAGCAGAAATGAGGCGCCTGTCACTGCTGTGAATGGAGAGAAGTTCGACTCGTTAGGCACGCTTCTAATGCCTAGAAGCACGATTGGTAACGCGTCGAGCCACGATTGCTTTCTCGCAACGATTGCCGTTTTGATGGTCCGATGAGCTCGCTCAATCAAACCGTTGCTTTGAGGGTGATAAGATGTAGTACGTAATTTGTGGAATCCGATGAGACGGGATAGTTCGAGGAAAAGTTCAGCCTCAAATTGAGTTCCTCTGTCCGTCACCACGTACAGAGGTACCCCAAAACGTGATACCCAGCCTGCGAGAAAGGCACTGGCAACGGAGGCTGCGGTTATTTCAGTCAAAGGAACAGCCTCGATCCATCTCGTAGCGCGATCGATGCACGTTAACAAGTACCTCATCGGGCTTAAGAATTGTTCACCGTGCCGTTTGACGGCTGGGAGTGGTCCCACGATATCGATGTGCACAGTTTGAAATCGCTCTGATTGTAAAGCGAATTGACTCACGGGGCTCTTTGTGTGCCTTTGGACCTTTGCTTGCTGGCAAGACATACATTCCTGGCACATTTTCCTGACGCTGCGGTCGATGTCAGGCCAAAAATATCTTGATTTAACGAGTTTTAGTGTGCCTTTGACTCCAGGATGAGATATGCCATGCAGCATTCGAAAAATCGATTCTCTTGAACTTGCAGGTACGAATGGCCTTGGGTAAGGGAGCGAAGTATCGCACCAAATTTCCAAGTTTTCCTTAAGAGGATAGGGTGTCAATCGTTCCTTATACCGCTGAATTTCTTCGTCTTCTTTTTGTTTCTCTGCTAGGGAAGGCAAATCAAACGGATCGCAATGAACGGCGTTGAGAGATCGAGATAAGCAATCTGCTACAACATTTTGGTCGCCTCTAATATACTGCACGTCGCTCAAGTATTCAACGAGCACGGAAAGATGCCGTTGCTGCTTGTCTGATTTTGCGGGCTGCTGACTGAAAAATGCAGATTGTAGTGGCTTATGGTCGGTGAAAAGTGTCACATTTCGTCCTTCGATGTAGCTTTTAAAATGCAGAACTGCTTGGTACGCAGCTAGGAGCTCTCTGTCGAATGTGGAGTAGCGCCGCTGCGTGGCAGTCAGCTTCCTTGAGAAAAATCCTATTGGGATAGGTTCGTTATTAACGATTTGGTGCAGAGCAGCACCAACTGCAGCTTGAGATGCATCGGTGACCAAGTGGTAGTTTACGACTCCTGGCTTCGGGTGAGGCAAGGTCGTGGATGCGCAAAGATCTTGTTTGATCTTACGAAAAGATTCCTTTGCGCACTCCGGGAGCTCTAGGGACTTTGCTTTTGGGTGGTCCCTGATCAGGTCAGACAACGGAAGTACGGTTTCACTGAAGTTTGGGATCAAATGCCTGTAATATCCGACCATTCCAATGAAACGCCTCAAGGCTTGAGAGTCTTGAGGAATCGGGTATTCAGATATTACTTTGAGTTTGTCTTCAGTTGGAGATATTCCTTCTTTCGAGATTTTAAAACCCAAGAAGTCGATAGAAGTGCTGAAAAATTTACATTTATCGATTGAAATTTTCAAGTCATGCTTGTCGAGAATTTCAAAAACTGCTTCCAGGTCACGGGTATGCTGCTCTGCAGTTTCTGAAAATACTAGAATATCGTCCAGATAAATGAAAACACAATTACAGTTCAAGAAGATATGGTCCATGAATCTTTGGAAGGTGGAACCAGAATTACGGAGTCCGAAAGGCATGAACACATATTCGTATAGACCAAATGGGGTTGTAACTGCAGTTTTGGGAATATCGTCAGGATTTATGGGTATTTGGTGATAAGCTCTGATTAAGTCAATTTTAGAGAAGACTGCCTTACCGTCCAACTGTGAAGTGACGCTGCGTAAAAAAGGTATTGGGTACCTGTCAGGCAAGGTTACTGAATTAAGGGCTCTATAGTCTCCACATGGTCTCCATTCTCCGGGACTCTTCTTCGGTACCATATGGAGAGGAGATGCCCAAGGTGATTTAGACGGTCGAATTATGCCTGCTGAGAGCAGATTCTTGAACTCGTCTTGTGCGGCTTTTAATTTATCAGGCGCTAAATTTCTTCGCCTCGAATACACAGGTTTGCCGTCTTTCGTTTCGATGTGATGGTACACGTCGACTGTTGAGTTAGGCGAGGTGCTGCGAGGACCGGTAACGCTTGGGAATTTCTTCAAAACAGGCTTAGCGGCTTCAGGTAAGTCTTCAGTGTTGTTAATTTGTATTTGAGACACGTCATCTACATTTTCCTCAACAGTCATTACGGAGTTGGTAGTTAGGTCACACAGTTTACGTTCTTTGCAATTTACGCTGAGGCAAAAATGGCTCAGAAAGTCTATTCCAAGAAGTGGCTGAGTTGTCTCAGCGACTACGAACGTCCATGCGTAGGAGCGTCTGAGCTGCTTGAAAGCTACGTTCAAGCGCGCTTCTCCCAAGACCGGAATAGTTTGTCCGGATGCAGAAGTTAGTTTGACCGCACAGGGCTTCAAAATCATGCTTTTGGCAAAGCATTTAGGTAATATTGATACAGAAGCACCTGTGTCGATGATGAACGAAACAGAAGCAGAACCTACGGTGGCGACAACCTTAAGAAGTGGCGAGCTGGTTACTGCCATGACAACTCGCTCCGTTAGTTTCCCTGGTGCGAATCAGGTTGTGGTGAGGAAGCACGAGATGAAGGTCTGGATGACGGCTGCATTTTGCAATTCCCTTTGTTAGGAAATTTACACCAAGGCTTGCACGTCCTGGCTCGATCTGCGTAGTACAGATGGCTTCTGCACACTTTAGGGCGTTGATCTTGATGAAATGGTCGTATGCCAACAGGGATCTGGTCGAATTTAGCAGTTGCTGAGTGAGGAGTTGCTGAGTGATGCGTTTTAGCAACCTCTCGCGAAAAGTCACGAGACTTCCTTTGTTGATAATCGACGTTGTGTACTTGCGTGTGCAGAGGCATCAAATTGTCGGCCAGACTGCCCAGTTGAGAAAGAGTCAGCTCTGTTTGAGCCGCAACTGCACTAGCAATCGTAGAGGGCAGCGACTGCACAAACTTGTGTCGAACGAGGTCGTCTCCAATTTTCACTTTAGCTGCCATTCTCTGAAGTTCACGTAGATACGCTGAGGGTCGGCCAGTCATCACGGTTGTTGAGATTAATTTTTCAAATAGTTCCGGCTTTGTTTTCTCATAATAGGAGACAATTTCAGCACAAAGCTCGTCATACTTTTCTTTCTCAATCAAATTAGGCGGAACCTGGTCGAGCACCTCAGATGGCAGAAACGACAGCGCGTAGTAAAACTTTGTTTCACTTTGAGTTATGTTTCGTAGGCGAAACTGAGCGTCTAGGATTTTAAAGAAGGTGGCAGGTGAAGTTTCGGAAAAAGTTGGTGGCTTTAACGCCACTCCGAGCGCATTCTCGCTTCCACCCTCTGCCATAGTTGTTAACTTTCTCAGCCTGGCTGTTTCGTTGAAACCGCCTTTGGCTTGGTTGAAACAGCCTTTCTCTGCCTGGCCGTTTGGTTAAAACAGCCTTTGGCTTGGTTGAAATAGCCTTTCTCTGCCTGGCCGTTTGATTGAAACGTCTGGGGGTCACCAATTATGGGGGGTTAAGTCCGTTTAATGACTAGCCAGGCAGGATAAATGATTTGAATCGAAATTCCGTCCGCAAACCGAAACCTGAAAGGATCAAGTTCGGTTTTTTATTCCATTCGAGTTACAATTCAATATAAACAAAGTACAGTACGTCAGAAAAAAATGTTAATTACATTAGAAGGCAATACTGAATACGAACATGATTTAATTATTCAATAAACAGAAATGATGCAGGATAACACTCACCCTTTAAACAAGGGTTTTCAGGGCGTAAATCGATACGGAAAGAAAGTACTGGAATTTTCTCAATTACGTCTAGTCTGAAATAGAAAAAGAAATGCTATGAAATAAATTATGAAATCTTTCTAATTCTACAGATAAGTTAGAAGAATTTTTAGAAGGCTAAACAAGATAATACATTAAACAATTTACTAATGGTATTAAGCGCACACGATGCTCTACCGCCCCTAACTGACGAGGTAACAGTCTTTGTATCGTACGCCTAAATGGCAAGTGTTGCCATACACTACACTATCAGAGGTTTTTTATTAAGAAAAAATGAATAAAACTCGCTGAAGGGGCGCCACAAGTCTCTCTTGTCGGGTACGAGTACTGGACACTAGGCTTGCGTGCAAGTATTTCTTTGCTCTCAGGGTTATTCCGCACAGCGGAGACAAGACGAGCTGAAAGCTCCTCCGAAGTTATGAATGGTCGGGAAAATATTTTTTTGCAAAAATTCTCTTCCAATAATGGGGCAAGTACTGCTGTGGCTAGACTAAAAAACAACCAAATCGCCCGCGAACTTTTTCAAATCGTTCGCGTTTGTACTAGCAACTACAAATGGATGTCTTTGCAACGCTACTTCTGGGCTATTGAGAATATGGTCGCTCAAATTTCTTATTTTTGCCATAGCAGTGACCAACTGGGCCGCTAAGCCTTCATTACGTAAGAGCCGTAACTGATTTAAATCACACGCTAACGCGTGCACTGACCGTTCTCCTTTAGATACATAAATATCATCTAGAATATCGACAACCTGGTCGAAAGAATAGTTAATGTCGGGATTTACAAGTTTTGTAACAACACCGTTAAAGTCACCAACACTTTTGTGCGCGCTGCGCACAAGCAACTCTTTTCTGGCATCGTCAGACGTCATGTCGGGAAGTAAACTTATATAAGCTATTAGATTTGCAACGTGAGTTCTGAAACTCTTTGTTTCACAAAAGGCTGGATCTGTGGTCCTTTGTCTTCCGCGAAAAAGTGGAAGCTCGGCACTGGACAGAATTGTACTGCCCCTCTGTAATGTCGTTATTACACTACCACTCGTCGTATGACCACTAGTCGTCGTCATGGGAGTACTGAAGTTACTGTCTGAGGAGTACTTGGAGTACTTCACACTTGGAGTACTGAACGTTACTGTCTGAGGCGTCACAGCGGTCGTCACGACCATCGTAGGCACTGGTCCAGACATAACGGTCGTAGGTACCGGTCCTGACATAATTATTGATCCAAGTAACGTACCACTATATTGCGGCACAGATACTCTACCACTACCAGTCGTAGTTGCAGTCGAACGAATGAATTCACTGTCGGAATCAGAGTCAGCCATCGTATGTCACAACAAAAAAAAAATGTTACACCGCTAAAATCACTCCTCACAAAAATAAAAATAAAGACACGTCAGAAATCCACATCAAAAATTTTTAGTAAGAAATTTGAATACTGCTACTGTCCCTATGACTCAGAAATCAACACGAGTCAAATCGATCAATAAATAAACTCTTTACAGGAATACAACTCTACCGCTCTCAAACAATTTAAAATTACGCAGAGCACTATCACAGAGGATCCGACCTGGATACATAAAATAATCAAAACCTAAAAAAAAAATTTTACAGTTACAGTGTACTCAACTGGTATCTCGGGAGTACAGCTACACCCGCTCAGCAGTCGTCGCAGCCGATGTCAAGGTCGAGCGTGGCAGAGTGCTCAGCCTCAGCAGGACAGGATACGTCGCAGCTGTTCTCAAGGTCGCGTGCGAAGCTGTGTGCACATGCACAGGCCAGTCGACGAGTCAGCCGATGCCAAGGTCGTACGCCCAGCGCCACGAGACAGCAGAGCGGCTATGCCAACACCAGCACGTAGCGTTAATGTACTTTGCACAGTCTCACAGTTTCTGTTGAGATCCAACTTCAGTATATATATTTATTATTATATATGAGTTGTCGCAGTCGCCCATTAAATTACTTCCGCCCCGTTTTCTATGTTCATGTTTTAACTGCCCGTGTAGAGCGATCGAGCTCTCCCTTCTTGTTCTCGCCGCCGTGCTCGACGGACGTACAGTACATGTAGTTCCTAGATTACCTACTGTGTTTCTATACCCCACACTCATACTTATAATCGTTGTCGTACTCCATTATTCCAAGATGGAAAGAGGCCTCTCTGGTCTAACAGGTTATGGGCCCAGTAACCTAACTTTTGATGGCAATGACGAAAGGTATGAGTTGTGGGAAGTGAAATTTCGGGCCTACCTAGACTTGAAATCGTTGGGTGCCGTCCTCGAGGGCGAAGAATCAAGTCTGGATGTTGAGAAGAATAAGAAAGTTTTCTCCGAGCTTGTGCAAAGGCTCGATGATAAAAGTCTCTCGTTGATTATCAGAGACGCCTATGGAGATGGAAGAAAATCCATGAAGATTCTGCGTGATCATTACCTCGGCAGCAGTAAACCTGGCGAGACGGTAACCGACTACTTGCTGCGGGCAGAGACAACTGCATCCTACCTGAAGAAAGCCGGCGAGAGTATCAGCGATGGACTGATAATCGCCATGATTATCAGGGGATTGCCAGCTGTTTACAACGCGTTTTCTACCGTCATCACGCAAATTGACAGTAAAGAAATGGACTTCATGAAATTCAAATCGGCTCTCAAGAGTGAAGAAGAAACAAAGAAGACCCGACAAGGCTACAGTGAAAGTGAAGAAAGAATTATGAAAGTGAAAGATTCTAAAATTACTTGTTACTTATGTGGTAAGTCAGGTCACAAGAAATATGAGTGTAAAAGTCACAGTGCAAAGAAAAATCGGTGGTGTTCAATTTGTAAAAGTGCATCTCATGGTACTAATTTTTGCAGAAAGAGAGATACCGCCAAAGCGATGGCTACTGATAGCAAAGATGTGAAAAGCTCTTTTTGTTTTAGAGTATCAACAGACTCAGAAAGTGCTTCTGTTGTAGACAGTGCAAAGTTACTGGTAGATTGTGGAGCTACTGCTCACATTATTTGTGATAAATCTAAGTTTGTATCTTTAGATGAAAGTTTTGACCCTAGGAATCATTTCATTGAATTAGCAGATGGTTCTAGGATGAACAATATTGTAGGGTGTAAAGGTGATGCGAGAATTACCCTGACTGACGCCAAAAATAGGAAACACAATGTTCTTTTAAAAAATGTTCTTTGTATTCCTAGTTTTAAGCAGAATATTTTCTCTGTCCAGGCTGCTATTGATCAGGGTGCATCATTTAATTTCAGTCAAAACGCCTCAAAGTTGTTTGCTTCAGATGGGAATGCGTTTAATATTAAAAAATGTGGCAAGCTGTATTATTTAAATTCTGTAAGCTGTGTTGATTCTATTAATGCTGTTGGTGAACACACTCTGGAGGAGTGGCACAATATTCTTGGGCATTGTAATGTAAAAGATGTGTTGAGCCTAGAAGGTATTACTAAAGGAATGAAAATTACCAACAAGCATAATTTCGATTGTGAGATCTGTGTCCAGGGTAAAATGCGTCAATATAGGAGCAGAGACCCTGATGAAAAGTCAAGAAAACCTTTAGAGCTAGTCCATAGTGACCTAGCTGGACCTATAAGCCCTACTTCTTTTGAGAATTCCATGTATGTCATGTCTTTTGTGGATGACTTTTCAGGCCTCATTTTTGTATATTTCCTCAAAAGTAAAAGTGACGCTGTTGGGGCATTTAAGAAATTCTTGGCTGATTCTGCTCCATTTGGCTCTGTTAAACGTTTAAGAACAGATAACGGCACTGAGTATTCCTCAAACTTGTTCAAAGCTATTGTTACGGAGAATAAAATAAAACACGAATTTTCAGCTCCGTACTCTCCCCATCAGAATGGGACTGCTGAGAGATCTTGGAGATCATTGTTTGAGATGGCTAGGTGTTTGTTGCTACATGCAAATTTGCCAAAAGAATTGTGGAATCATGCTGTAAGAACAGCTGCTTACATTAGAAATAGGTGTTTCAACAAAAGGACAGGCAAAACTCCTTTTGAGATGTTCACGGGAAAGAAACCTGACCTTTCCAATATGCACATTTTTGGATCAAAATGTTTTGCCATGGTTCAAAACCCAGGAAAGCTTGACCCTAGGTCAGAGCAGGGTACTTTTCTGGGATATGACCCGTGCAGCCCTGCTTACATGATTTATTTCCCTGAAACTTGTCAAATAAAAAGAGTCAGATGTGTCACATTCTGTGATAAAATTTCTAAAAATGTGGTGGGTGAGGACCAGTTCATTGCTGTAGATAACCCTGCTGAGCTGAAACAAAGTGAGAAGGCTGACAAGGCTGAGGCTGAGTTGAAACCTGGGACTGTTCCAGAAGTGATTCAAAATGAAACTCATTCAGATGCAGAGCCCACTAGAAGATTTCCGTTGAGAGAAAAGAAGCCCCCAGCTTATTTAAAAGACTATGTTGATCCAGATGAATTGGATATCACTAATAATTTTGTTGATTATTGCTACAGAGTGAGCAGTATCCCTAAGTCTTACTTTGAGGCAATTTCATCCCCAGATTCTGTTGAGTGGAAATAGGCAATGACCACTGAGATAGCTGCACTAGCCGATAATGAGACGTACGAACTTGTTGAAAAGCCAAAAGATAGATCTGTTATTGGGGGACGATGGGTCTATAGTGTTAAATCAGGACCCAATGACCAGGAAACTTTCAAAGCTCGTTATGTAGCCAAGGGATATTCCCAAGTAGCTGATGTCGATTTCAAAGAAACTTTTTCTCCTACAGCACGTCTAACTTCTGTTAGAATGCTGATGGATATTGCTGTGCAAAAGTCGTACATTGTGCACCAGATGGACGTGTGCACTGCTTATCTTCATGCAAAAATTGACTGTGATGTTTTTGTAGAACAGCCTGAGGGATTTGTTGAACTTGACAAAAATGGAGAGAAGTTAGTCTGCAAACTCAAAAAATCTTTGTATGGCTTAAAGCAAAGTGGCCGTAACTGGAACAACCTTTTGCATCATTTTCTTGTTGAACAAAATTTTGTTCAATCTCTCAGTGATACTTGTGTCTATGTGAGGGAAAGCGACTCTGGAAAAGTGATTATCATTGTATGGGTTGATGATTTAATTTTGGCCTCTTCTAACGCTGTTGTATTGAGTGAAGTAAAGTGTTCGTTGTCCAATAAATTCAAAATGAAAGATCTTGGACAAATTTCATGTTTTCTAGGCATTGAATTTGATGTGAAGCATGACTCAATTGAGATGAAGCAGTCAAAGTATGTTGAGAAAATTTCTGTCAAAATTTAGGATGTCTGATTGTAAGCCTAAGTCTATTCCATGTGATCCCAGTGCCAACAAGCTTGATGTAAGCTCTGATTCTAGGAATTTGTGCGATCCAAAACTGTTCCGTGAGATAGTTGGCAGCCTGATCTACTTGATGACTTGTACTAGGCCTGATATTTGCTATGTTGTTACATTACTGTCGCAACATTTAACTTGTCCAACAAATGCTCATCTGAATTTGTGTAAATTTGTGTTGAAGTATCTTAAAGTATATTTCACACGGTTTGAAATTTGTGAAATCCGAGAACCCCGTAAAAATTACTGGTTTCTCTGACTCCGACTGGGGTGGATCCTCTGACCGCAAGAGCATATCAGGATACGTGTTTAAATCATCTAGCAACAGTTCACTGGTATCTTGGAAGTCCAAGAAACAAAATATTGTTGCTCTTTCAAGCTGCGAAGCAGAGTACATTGCCCTGACTTATGCTGTGCAGGAGGGAATTTTTCTCAAACAGCTACTATGTGATATGGATGAATATGATGAACCTGTTGAGATTTTTGTTGATAATAGAGGTGCTATTGACCTAGCCAAAAACCCTGTTCATCATCAACGCTCGAAACATATAGACATAAGATTTCATTTCATTCGAGCAATTATTCAAGACAATAAAGTGGTTTTGCGTTTTGTTCCTTCAGAGGAAAACATGGCTGACATGTTCACAAAGCCTGTTACTAGACAGTCGTTGCTCAAGTTCAAAGTGTGTGTTTAATTCTAAGTTACTGTGTCTGACATGTTTCCAGTTTAGCTTTGTGTAGACCAATTGCAAGAAAAGGTAGAACTTTCGTGAGTACAATACTCTTAACGCTATTGCGGACCATGCATTATTGTGCGTTATATTTTTTTGTATCGTGCTCAGTGTAATCTGTTGATCTACACTGATGATTTTTTTTATGTTGTTTTTCTGCTGTTCAATGTTCAATGAAAGATCTGAACGTTTGAAATGTTAGCTCTAATTGATTACTATGTGAATTGATGCATAGTGGGATGGAATACTTCAGTTGGAGGGGGTGTGTTGAGATCCAACTTCAGTATATATATTTATTATTATATATGAGTTGTCGCAGTCGCCCATTAAATTACTTCCGCCCCGTTTTCTATGTTCATGTGTTAACTGCCCGTGTAGAGCGATCGAGCTCTCCCTTCTTGTTCTCGCCGCCGTGCTCGACGGACGTACCAGGGTTTCCACGCGAGGCGACTCTAATTACCCTAGCTGAAGGGTGTTGATTACCCCAGATTACCCTAAAACAGCTAATCCTGACCTATGATCTATTTATTAACTAAAAGGTAAATGGACTGGTTTCCAGAGCTCTGTCAGTATGAATAAGTCCTGTGTTACATACTGCATGAGCGTCAGGAGGGAAATCCAGTCGAACGACGTTAGAATGCTGGTTTGATATCCAGACGATATCACGTACAAGATGTTTGCCAAAAACCTGTCGAATTAATTTTGATGCCCGCTGTTTTCCAAGGCGCCTTCTTTTTCTGCGACTCCTGATCTGGGAACATTGTTTTCATCAAACTAAAAGAGGCTCACACAATGAGATAGGTGGTGCTTAGTTAAAAATGCACAAACTTGCAGTTCCACTTTACGAGCAAGATTTTCGAGAGGATCATTGGATAGCACGTAGCTGGCAATTAATGGGGTTTTCTTTGCCACCATGGATCGTTGTTTGTGTCTCTGGGAGCATGTGACGCTTGATTTCCGATTTCCCACAAGTAATATCGGTTCGACAAACCTTACACTATGCCAAATCCTTTTGCTCTGTTGATTTTGAGGACTTGGCTAACCATCCCTCAAGCACAGGTTCCGATGTCCACGAATCTTTAAATTTCTGCTGGTAGTTTTTACCTTTCACGTGGAGCTTTCCTTTTTTCGAGGTGGTATCATTAGCTCTTCCTCACTCGGTGCGCGATCATCTGATATGCTGCAAGAAATGCAATAATATGCGTACTTATCCCTACTACAATTATTTTTTTTATTAAATTTTCCATCCATTCACGCACTTCAGCCATTCTTTCCACATGCTCAATCTAACCTAACACTTTGATCCACTCTCTGCGATGACTTTCTGGCTTCCCTCACACATGACCTTCGTCATATCTTTTCATAACGGATTTTATCCAATCTTTTTACACCACATATGCTTCTCAGAGACTTCGTTGCTATCACATTCACTGATCAACTCATAAAGTTGATTGTAAAGTTATCAAATTTCTTCATTTCCTGAAGGGCGGGTGAGGAAATTCAGAGGTTTTAGGGAAAAACTACCTTGCCTTTATAAATATGCATAAACTTTCCTCAACACTCAGTTGTAGAACCCCTAGTGCTTCAATTTTGGTTGACGGAATTCTAGGCATGATCGCAGCTATATCAAATTCTACGTCCGTGCTACTGCACCTAAGAAAGACAGTGAGAATACAAGCATATATTGCAAGTTTTAAGTCGATAACTGTACTCTTTTGTTTATATGAATTTTTGTAACTAATTTCATAGCTTCTTCCTTTCGCCTTTAGCACCTTTTGCAACTCAAAGTGTCAAAGAACCCTGTCTAAATTTTTTGTTTGCATCAATACAATAACATGCTTCGTTGGCGAGCAACATGGCTAAGAAATAGGACGCCTTCCATCTAATTAGCTGGCAAAATACCAGCGCTGTGGGGCAACTCTGCTGTTAATTCAATGACTATCACAAGAATGAACCTATTAATTATTTCTACGATGAAATATATTAGTTGTGGAATTTAACAATACAACAAACATACCTGTCAATAATCTGTTGAAGCCTATAACCACTAGCGCAATCAGAATAGGACAGTGACTTTCGTCGACTGGCTGTTGCTTCCACCGATCGAGTTTTTTATTACCGAAATGCAACTCAGAATCATTTGTCAAAACGAAGTACACAAAAGATATTATGGCTTAGTATCTTGACGCCTTCTTCCGTGAGCGATACCTGATGACATTCAAATGTGCGACACTAACCACAGCAGCAGTGCAGTTTTGTGAACACTAAATTCTGACCCGTTTCATTACATTTCGTTCAAGTGGTAACCAGTAGGGTGCTTGCATATTGGCTTTCAATTTTCTATTTTTCGTAGATTAAGCGGTCACTTCCTTCACGGAGCTCTGATTACCCTAGATTTGCCCATATTTTTCATTACCCTAAACATTACCCTAGGGTACCCTTGATTACCCTAAACTGGGGTAATTACCCTGCTCGTGGAAACACTGGGACGTACAGTACATGTAGTTCCTAGATTACCTACTGTGTTTCTATGCCCCACACTCATACTTATAATCGTTGTCGTACTCCATTATTCCAAGATGGAAAGAGGCCTCTCTGGTCTAACAGTTTCCTTACACCATTTAATGATGTTAACACAGTTTCTTTATACTTTTTAAATAACACTGTTCGGTATGGAAAGTGATATCACATACACTCAACACAATTGTTCTCGTAGATACTGAATCAACACCGTTGTTCGTATTCGTAGAATTGTTTTTAGCACATACACGAAGGACACGAACTCGTAGACGCCCACGTCACTCCTTCCGATGGTAATTCACGCAGAGCTGCACGTTGCAGTGGTCGCCGTCCCTTTCCAAGTCAAAACGCACGGTGTAGGTCTTACCAAGAGGAACTTCGAACTCCATCTCGTAAGTATTTTTCAGACGCTCTTCCGGAACACGTTTCACAGCAATACGAAAGACGTTATTGTAGACGTCCGGGGCTTCTTCAACTTCTTTTCCGGTCACAGCACCCTTCTCCATATTAAGTTTATCGTTGTCGGACAAATTGATGCACTTTCCACGAAGCGATGCGCAGATATCACCCGTACAAATCACGAGACTGTCCGTAGACACACGATCTACACAGGATCACCGTCGAATCTCCACACGTTACTTCAGCCTTCTTTCACCACAGAAGTCACTGAACCTCCTTCACCTCACAAGTATCAAGTATAACACTTCGTGGGTCCGATACAAAACTGCCACCAGTATACGCGCCGAAGGGTAGAGAGAGAGACAAGTAGATTCTTCGAGTGTACTTGGTGCAGGGGTTACAGACATCCAAATGCGACTCTAGAAGCCGCGCACGTCTTTATATAGCTCTAATGTTTTGCTGACTAAGCTAGCGCATTGCGGTACCCTGCAACAGGGCGTTGAACTCGCGTACATACGAACATATGTATGCCTAACTGCGCAACTGCGCCGGTACATCGCTTCTTTTCTGTTATATGTGGACATTCCCTCTCGTATCATTTACTACATAAGATTTGCAGATCATTTGTCATGCTTGCTATCTGTTGATCATATTGATCTTGGATTCCTTTTTGTTACATTTTTTTAAGCTTTGCTCATAAATTTTCTCTTCTACCGTGGGTTTTGACTTCTACTGTGTTCAGGTCATTGTGAGGACATTTATCGTGACCATTTCTCATACCTGCTTTGTTCTATCTTATGCTAAAGAGCTCTTGCTTCAATACTTAGCCTAATTTCCGCATGTCTATCAACCGCTCAACTTCTACCTCTCTCGGTATTGGCTTTACCGGAACAATCATCGTCAGTATTTTGTTATTGTTTAACTAGGTTTGAAAAAATGTAGCCTTTTTGAAAAAGACGAGTTTGTAAACTAATTGAACAAAAAATGGAAACTTGTTTCAAATGAAAGAACTAAAGCAAAATTTCATGACGTATCATCCTTCATGAAATGAGGGCAAGCATGTAGATTTCCCTTCCATGTCAGCTATTGGATGTTACCTTTGTAGGTTATATAGGCAAAAGTGTAGAGCTTACTTCCATCTCAGCCATGGGATGTTACATGAGTAGATAATATTGGCAAATAATTGTGTAGAGCTTTCTTCCACCTCAGCCATGGGATGATATTTATGTGGATTCTGAGTGTGTCCTAACTAACATTGTTGTTATGTCAGTTTAAATATTTTGACTGAAAATTTAAAGATGGAGGTCATTTTGAAATTCATACATAAATGAAATAATCTTTTAATTTTTGCTCTCTTTAAAAAACTGATTCCAACTTTCTATCCAAACCATAATATTGTACAAAAGGCTATATTTTTCAGACCCCCTTCAAAACAACGTACAATAGTTGTCAAAAATTGAGTATTGTTATTATTCAATTAGATGTAAAATTTAAAGCTTTTTTAAACTAAACAGAGAAAACAGAGTCTGATCATATTTCAGTTAGGTTCATTATTGTTTGATATTTTCAACATGAATTAAACCGCCTTTTCTTGTCATTTGTGTTTTAAAAATGAAAGAAAATAATTATGTACATAATATTTATCCATGATGAAAAGCTCTCATAATATTTTTTTCGCATCGAAAAAAAGTTTGAAGGATGAATGTTAAAAATGACTGTACATGCGCTATCAGTTTTCTATTCTAATCTACAAGTACCACTGCATGCAGGGGCTGTGTTCGAATATCTTACAGAATGAAGAAGGCTTAATTCTTCAAAATGAAATTTCCAGGAAGAGATGTTTACGAATAAAACTATATCAATTGTATTGGTGTATTCGCGCTTCAATGAATTACTGACTTTTTTTAAATCCGCACTAAAATCTTTTTAAGGAAACTGTTTATACGTGATACGATTAATCAGTTTCTCGTCCTAAAATGAGATTGTTAATTCATACAACCAAAAATGAATCCAGTTTCCAATTTTAGAAGTATAAATTGCATCACTGTGTCAGTCATTTTTGTCTGTGATTAAATACTAAGCTTGGAGAAAAAGTTGGTTAAAAACAACGCGCTTTAATTTAAATATACTTTAAATAATTCATAAAATAACGTGGGTATTTCAGAAGAGTTTCGCTAACGATGACTGGTCGCAGCATGAGGAACTCCTCCTCCATAGTAACCAGCGTGGCTGATTTGCTTGCCGAGGCTCAGAGGAACCCCTCCGTGAGGTCCGTGCCCCCCTGCACCGTGATGAAGACCTCCCACCAACCCTCCATGAGGAGCCCCGTGCCCATTGTGCCCTGAAAAGTAGGCGCCAGCTCCGTGGGGAATAAGTCCTCGTCCTTGATTAAAATTTCCCCCAACGCCATGCCCCAAACCGCCCCCGTGGTGACCTATGAACCCTGGACCAGGATGACCGGTTAAAATAAATCCAGGGTGCCCTCCATGGCCTCTCGGATGCCCTAAATGAGGCCCGCCAAATCGTGAATGCCCGTGAACTCCGGGGCCTAATCCGTGGCCTAGGCTCTGAGGCCCACGAATTTCATGCCCTGCACCAGGGCCTCGTGAGAGCCCTAGACCGGGCCCCAATAATCCATGCCCTCTGATGGGTCCTCCGCCAGGATGCCCAAGCCCTCCGTGGGGCCCTAAGCCTCCGCCATGATGCCCTAGACTACCGTGGGGCCCTAAACCTCCGCCATGATGCCCTAGACCTCCATGGGGCCCTTGGCCTCCCAGAAACAGAGGGTGTGACGTGACCGTGTGCGTGGCATCATTCAAACCCCGCCCGTGAAAAGCCCCTTCTCCGTGAGAGTGAACTCTGACGCGGTTGAGTCCGTACCCAGAAGTGATGTGATTTTCATCGTACTTCTCGTCGTCGTCTTCATAGTACTCATCGCCATGATCATCGTGGTGGTCCTCTTTTACTTTGTGGTGGATCACGCGGTGTTTGTGCTTGTGAGTTAGATGAGTGCCTGTGTGAATAGGATGATGACCCCCGATGTCGTAGGTGAAGTCGTAACCAAGACCACGAGAACGAACTCTGGCTACCCCTGGACCGCCAGCGTGGTGGTCAAAGGGAGGAAGGGGATGTCCAAGATGGAGACCTGGGTGGGGAGGTAACGCGTTGGGGTGTACGGGGGAATGCGGGGGTCCCCCATGATGAGGAGGCCCATGACTGGGGATGAAGGCGTGGTGGGGATGCACCTGGTGGGGGTGAAGAGCCCCAAAAGGTGCAGCTTCAGCGTTTGCTGAAGCCTGAGCGGTTGCATCTGGCAAAGCGGTGGCGTCGGGGTCTGCTGCAGCTGTAGCTGATGCTTCGGCCTCGGCTTCTGCGTCGCGTTTGCTGATCGAATGACTTCGGGGAGGCGAGAAGTTGCGGGCTGCCCACACTGTTGAGTCTGCCACCGCTGCGTAGAGCAAAAGGAGCCGGCAGACCGTGTTCAGCGTCTGCACACAGAAAGAATATCGTTAGCACTGGACGACTTTTTTCTCCAACCTGCTGGTACGAGAATGATTTGGTTATGCAGGCTTTTAACTCGATTTCTGAATCATACTTTATGCTTCATTTTACTTTTTATACTTGACTAACGTCAGAATGATATGCATGTTTCATGTATAGATATGTTAACAGCATCAATAATTCATAAACCTTTCCACTCAATTTTCTTCATCAAAATTATAAAGTTTGATTTTATTCAAAACTGTTATTTCCAATAAAAGTTTGAAAATGACCCACTAAAAAGTTATTCGCGGCCAGAGTATGATCCAAAGCTACGTTCTGATATGTTCGAAATTGTTTTAACGCGAGGGCTTTGACTCTACTAAACTTTTTGGCCCCCCGACTAAATACTGACCCCACAATGTGATTCAAATCCAACACTGAGTTATAGGCATGTGAGTGCCCCGATCGCGTACAACTCCAAATCGATTAATATATTTTTAAGAACGCACATCGATTATAGCTGCATTTGTCAATCAATTCTCGTATCAAATGACTTTTATTTTTTTTTCGTTTCGCAATATCTTTTGAGAAAAGAAAAATCTTTCAAAATCTTTTCATCTGAAACAATGAGATTGGCAATGAATTGATCGAAGAAAGGTGGTAATTGAGAAGAGAAATAATCATTGAAACAATAGTATTGGTAAGAATGGGTTCCTATTTGAAAAAAAAAATTAGAATCTGATAACATTTTCGCACGAATACGAATGATAGGAAACACAAGAAACCCTTCGCTGGAAATCCATCCTCCCCTAGAAAGCGCTATTAATAAAAAGTATTAATAAAAGTATTATGAAAAAATAACATAACACGTTCTTTGTTTTCAAGATAATATTTCTAACTCTTAAGCGTTAGAATTCAAATTACAGTCTGTACAACCACCATCGTCAGACTGGCATTGCATGGCATCAGGTTGTCCCCTACTTCAAAATACGGACGCAATTAACTCCCACTTTATAATATATAGAAATGTGCTTCAAAAAAATTGCATTAGGACAGTCAAGGGTAAAAGGAATAATGCAATTCTGAGAAGCAGTGTTTCAATTCGTCTGTGAAAATATCAAAACTTTCAGGCAGTCTTTCAGTAAAATTCTTGTTGAGGTTTAGTATCAACTTCTTCGTCCATCGGCGGAACACCTAGCAACTTTGCTGAATATTTAGTTAGTTTTTTGTTGAAACTTTCGAACTACCGTTTAGTTTAATCCAAGGCGCTCAATTTCTGGGATGAAAGGAGTGCTTTCATACGGCGATAAACTCGTATTACTCAAGCAGACTGGCTTGCATGCGCTCATTCTAGGTATTTATTCGAAGTATTTAGGTATTTTCTGGGACGATCTAGAATCTAGATGCTGATCAAGCCAATTCCATTTTTTAAAGCGACAATAAAATCAATGTTAACAATAAGACACCAGTTTTTGCTCTGCTAATTTTTAGTAAAATATTAGACAAATTGCTCACAAGGTGTACTCTGACTTCGAACTACAATTGTTTCTCTTTGATAAACAGTATGGTTGAGGATCTGAAAGACTGACAACGCAAGGCATTCTGAATTTTTTGAAACATCTTTACTCAAATGTGGACGAAGAGAATATTTTTCTTCTTCTTTCTAGACTTTTGCTAAGCATTTGACTTGGTTTATATGTCGGCACATTAATATCAAAGTTCCAACGCAGTTCAGCCTTAGAAGAGTTGCTCACTGATGGCTTAAATTCATATCTGACGAACTGTAAACAGTTCGTTGTTATTTTATTGAGAGTTATTGAGGCTATAGCATGAGTTGTTAACCCAAATTTTATAACATTGAATCGATAAATTAAATCTCATTTCAGACGTTTAAGCTTTTTTTAAAATGTAAAAAACCGAGTTAATTAATTGTGCAGATGTTGTTCACTCACCTTGGTGTTCGACATTTTAAAGACTTTCAGTTCGGATACGAAGAGTCAACAATAAGCGCCAGTTTTTGACATATGGCGAAAGATCGAGGTACTTTCGTAATTTAAACAACAAATTTGAACAAATTTTCGTCGTCGTCGAAGTTCGTTTGTGTGAATTCGAATCAAAATTAACGAAGTACACTGAAACAAACTTATTGCATAAAAGTAACTCTCAACAGGTCACTTTAGGGTTTATTTCTTCTTATGAAAACGAATAAAAGTGCAGTCAGTCGACGGATACACACACAGGCAACGCTCGCTTGCACTGCGTGTCGATGCTTCGGAAGGTGCGCGGGAAAAGTGCAAGTGAATACGAAAGTGACGTTGGGTTTTATACGAGCTAGCGCATCTCCGAACGTCTCCCAATGTGTGACCGTGAACATGGAGATGTGTGAGCACATCTAACACATCCCACGACGGTGGTGCATCACGCGATGCAGAGGCTGATGTAACTGCTCACACGCACTCATGCGTGCCGCGTGTTCGTTAAGAACATGCATTTCACATGCGAACTGCGATACTGCGCGGCGCAACGACACACTAACAAATCGCGTACGACAGCCCAAGTGCGTCAAAACAAACTGGGGAACATTTACTTTTGTGTTGAAATTATGCGTTTCGGAGTTATTGCCTCTAATGCTGCTGTTTGCTGAAAAAAATAAGTTTCTAAGTTATGACCTCAAATGTTGTCGTTTGCTGAAAAAAATAAGTTTCGAAGTTAGCACCACAACTGTTGTAAATTGTTGAAAGAAAAAAGAAAAACAGTTTATTTCTAATATAAACTGTTTTTTTATTTTTTTTTATTTGAAGAAATCAGTTGCAGAGATAAAATCTAAGCTGTTGCCGATTGTTGAAAAAATGAGTTTCAGAATTACAACTGCAACTGTTGCTGATCATTGAAAAATTATTTTTCAGAGATGATATCTAAATTGATGCTGATTGTTGAAAAAATAGGTTTCACAATTTCTCCTATAGCTGTTACCGATTGTTGAAAAAATAGGTCCCAGAGTTATTACCCAAACTATTGCCTATTGTTTTTTGTGGACGGTGGCAAACTAAAAGCATGAAGACATACATGCACAAACTTCGAAACCAAGGCACATTTTACATATGGGGTTTGAATTTGATTCACATGCAGAATGTGCGACAGCTAAACCGAAAACAGAAACAACGGCTCCGCAGAAATTGCGCTTCTTGTGTAGTTCTGAAACCATAGATGGAGAAAGGAAGTTAATAACCACCGTGTAAAATTGGATTTACCTTTCATTTCTGTTTTGCACACCGACCATTCACGGACGCGCATTTTACGTTTACGGACAGTCATATCTTCTGACCAGCGAAGTAATTCTAACACATACGTTCAGCAAGAGCACATATCCATCTACAACACCTACAACCAAAAATGTACACAATGTTATTTAATAAAAACTCACAGAAGCGATTCGTTTCTTTCTCTATAAACTGCATTTTTTTCACTCACGTACAACGGATGTTTGCTAACTCACAAAGGTACTCACAGAGTCGTGATCATACAGAGCCATACAGAGCTGTGATCATACAAAACTATACTGAATCGTGATCATACAAAACTATACTGAATCGTGATCATACAGAGCCATACAGAGCTGTGATCATACAAAACTATACTGAATCGTGATCATACAAAACTATACTGAATCGTGATCATACAGAGCCATACAGAGCTGTGATCATACAGAACTATACTGAATCGTGATCATACAGAACTATACTGAATCGTGATCATACAAAAATATACTGAATCGTGATCATACAGAGCCATACAGAGCTGAGATCATACAAAACTATACTGAATCGTGATCATACAGAGCCATACAGAGCTGTGATCATACAAAACTATACTGAATCGTGATCATACAAAACTATACTGAATCGTGATCATACAGAGCCATACAGAGCTGTGATCATACAGAACTATACTGAATCGTGATCATACAGAACTATACTGAATCGTGATCATACAAAAATATACTGAATCGCGATCATACAGAGCCATACAGAGCTGTGATCATACAGAACTATACTGAATCGTGATCATACAGAGCCATGCAGAGCTGTGATCATACAGAACTATACTGAATCGTGATCATACAGAGCCATACAGAGCTGTGATCATACAGAACTATACTGAATCGTGATCATACAAAACTATACTGAATCGTGATCATACAGAGCCATACAGAGCTGTGATCATACAGAACTATACTGAATCGTGGTGATCATACAGAGCCATGCAGAGCTGTTGTCATACAGAACTATACTGAATCGTGATCATACAGAGCCATACAGAGCTGTGATCATACAGAACTATACTGAATCGTGATCATACAGAGCCATACAGAGCTGTGATCATACAGAACTATACTGAATCGTGATCATTCAGAGCCATATAGAGTTGTGATCATACAGAGCCATACAGAGCTGTGATCATACAGAACTATACTGAATCGTGATCATACAGAGCCATACAGAGTTGTGATCATACAGAACTATACTGAATCGTGATCATACAGAACCATACAGAGTTGTGATCATACAGAGCCATACAGAGTTGTGATCATACAGAGCCATACAGAGCTGTGATCATACAGAACTATACTGAATCGTGATCATACAGAGCCATGCAGAGCTGTGATCATACAGAACCATACAGAGTTGTGATCATACAGAGCCATACAGAGCTGTGATCATACAGAACTATACTGAATCGTGATCATACAGAACCATACAGAGTTGTGATCATACAGAGCCATACAGAGTTGTGATCATACAGAGCCACACAAAGCTGTGATCATACAGAACTATACAGAGTTGTGATCATACAGAGCCACACCATACAGAGCCGTGACCATACAAAGCCACACAGAGTCGTGATCATAGAAAACTATACAGAGTCGTGACCATACAGAGCCACACAGATCAACACCAGTCTGTGTGCGCAACTCCCCCAGATGCCGAGGTCGATCCATGGATGTGAGAGAACCGATCGCAGGATCTGGAGCGCGCGGTTGTGTCGCTGAAAAATGTGCTGTTGCGACGACGACTTCCTCTCGCCTCAGTCGCATGTGAAACGTTCATCGTTTGTCATCTGCTACAGAAAGAAGGAAATATAAACTGTTTATTTCCAAATAAGTTGATGCATGAGATGCATTACAACATGTGAGTCCATAGGCGCATTGAACTTAAAAAAACACATTTCAGGAATCCGAGATTCCGAAACGTTCGTTATTAAAAGTATGTTCCCTTTTATATTGGTTCTTCTTTTAATTTTACACGTGTGAGGGAGACATGAACACATTGGATTTAAAAACACTAGATTTTGAAAAACTCCGACTCTCTACAGGGTGTCTAAAATAATGCACTCGCCCTCCAACTGATGAGTGTTTTTGTTCTTTGTTTCTGGTGCTACTGAATTTTCTTTTATGACATTTAATTTTCTAGAATTTAATACGCGATTCTTTAGTTTAACTCATTGCTTTTGAATGAATTATTGAGTTAAGCCAAAGAAACGAGTATTAAATTCTAGAAAATTAAACATCATAAAAGAAAAAGACTTGTGTCAGTCACAAACACTACATCAAAACCAAAATACATTTAAATAAATCTGGGCACTTAAATCTGGGCATTTAAAGTTCGTGTACATTTTTGGCAACTCCCTTGCAATAATTAGTGAAGTAGAGAACAGAACTCACAGGCTTTTATATACTCGTATGTTTGCATTAACTGATTAACTAGCAACTAACATTGTTTATTCTAGTTGAAGTGTTTATCGCTCAGAATGTAATTTTCCTTCGTTTAGGATCTTCAATGAAGAAAAATTGAACTATGAAATTGTGCTTGTTCATCGCTAAGATTTCAAATTATATATATATAGATTATATATATATATATATATATATATATATATTACGCAGGCAGGCAGTAATTCAAACGCAGTAGTTGAAGTGAAGTAATTTTTTTACATTTGCAGATGTGTATCGATTGAAGCCATTTTTTAAATTTGTAGAAGTTTACCGTACATGAAGAAACAAAATAATTCGTTCTGGATTTCAGGAGATGCAATTCCCGATTTTTCAATGTATAATAAAAGCAAATCAATGCCGGAACCGTGACAGCAAAAAAGACATTATTGTATTATTCTCCATGCGACTCCTGCCATGGAAAGTATACCTTTCACTCGCACTGACGCCGGTGCCCGCTACAGCGGCCGGATCTAACGGAATGACCGTGTTGTTGTGGAGCGAGCTATAACGGCTGCTCCGAGTCCGGCCGGGGCGACCGTACCGTGTATGACTGGACCGTATCATGTATGACTTGACCGTATCGTGTATGACTCGACCGTAGTATGACTCGACCGTGTCGTGTATGACTCGGCCGTATCATGTATGACTCGACCGTACCGTGTATGACTGGACCGTATCATGTATGACTTGACCGTATCGTGTATGACTCGACCGTAGTATGACTCGACCGTGTCGTGTATGACTCGGCCGTATCATGTATGACTCGACCGTATCATGTATGACTCGACCGTACCGTGTATGACTGGACCGTATCATGTATGACTTGACCGTATCGTGTATGACTCGACCGTAGTATGACTCGACCGTGTCGTGTATGACTCGGCCGTATCATGTATGACTCGACCGTATCGTGTATGACTCGACCGTATCATGTATGACTTGACCGTATCATGTATGATACGGGGATACCCCAGTATCGTGTATGACAACCGTATCTCCACTCTCTTACTCTGTCTCGTGATCATAAAAAAAACCTAATACCTAAAATACCTAAAATACCTAAGTTCAATTCGTCTACTGTTTGCAAACAGGCGTTCATTGGACTGAAATGGAAAGTTAGGTGCTGTATTGTGTTGAATCTTGCTCGCCTTTTCGCCGTTATTTACTTGATGAAGTCTTAATTTTTTTAAAGGTCATTGGTGTCTGGATGTTTTATTTCTTGTTACTCATTTTACGTATAAGGAAGAGGGAGTGAATGCATGGTTCGTGATATTCCTGCGTAAGCTGACCGTATTGGCAAACCAAATGTCAGAGATGGATCTCATTTTGAGTCGTAATTTTTGCTCGTGATCGAATGCAAATTGCAAGTTCCTGAAGCTGGAATTATAACATTAAATAGTATAGCATTTTACACTGTATCATTCTATACTCGAACATTCTACAACATTCTGTACTATACCAGAACTATAACATTCGCAAATCCTAGAACATGGTAACTAAAATTTTACAATACAGGCATAAATTATTTTATACCCACTGTTTTTTATCTCATGTAAAAATTAGATGAGCCGTCATGGTATTGACTTCTGACTACTGGAATAATTGAGCTTTTCAGCACTATTAAAAATCGACAAGTAATTGTGGAAGATTCTCAGCGAGCGTCATGGTAAATGAGGTAGTTTAATTAAACCTTGAGAACTGTTCCATGAGTTCTGAAGTTACGCAACAATTTAAGGTGTCAAGGAACAATTGATTTTCCACAATGTTATTGTATTTAGATGAATTTTAAGCAGAAGCTGGCTTGGAAAATCAACACTTAACTCTTTGATGAGGTAGTGCAGTAAGACCTAGAGAATGGTTTCATAAGTTTTGAAGTTACGCAAAGATTCAAGGTGTGACGGATCAATTGATTTTCCAGAATGTTATTGTATTTCGATGAATTTTGAGTTAAAAGTTTGCTTAGAAAATAAACTCGTAACTCTTTGAGATATTTCTTAGCCGAGTACATACCCACGCTCTAGCATGAGTATGATGAGTTTGAAACTTACAGAGTTTACTCAGCGGAGCCTCATGTGATATGAAAATTGTTCACAACCTATGCGTTACCAGCATAGGTTATTGATTCAAAATATGATGAATATTTTTAAGGGGCATAAAGCTAAAACAACATCCGAGAGATACAGACCGGGTATAAAAGGCCTGGAGCTGCTGCAGAGGAGGACCTTTCCTAAGTTTAAAGCGTGAAAGAATGCCTAAGTTTGAGAGAGGACACAGGAGTACTTAAAAACACTTTTGATCACGCAAATATATGCATAAATATTTCAAATTGGTTATAGTACACAGAGTTACCCAAGCTTTTGCTGTTAGCAAATGCTAATTCATAAAGAGCTTTGAAGTCGATGTTTTGTAACAGGTACATAAAAATTGACTCATCGTTGCATGTCTATGCTAAGTTCATTGAAGGACTTTGACTTATCAAGAAAATGGGAACTCCTTGTCGCGCACACTCAGGGTCTCTACGACGGTGGCGACACATTCCCTTATCTGATACGAACGTCGACATGGTAGGACGCAAGAGACGGTCCTACAGAGAGGGATAAGTCCGACCTTCTCTCGGTCCTACTGGGTCCCAGGGTGTCTCAACAGATACATGTATCTATGATACATCAGCGACTTCTGAAGCAGTTTGTGAATCTCAAGGGTGTCTCAACAGGTACAAGTATCTATGATACATCAGGGACTTTTGAAGCAGTTTGTGAATCCCCTGGGTGTCTCAACAGGCACATGTATCTATGATACATCAGAAACTTCTGAAGCGGTTAGTGAATTTTTAAAGTGTCTCAACAGATACAAGTCTCCATGACACATATCCACATCTCAAGTCTCCATGACACTTTTAAAGCAGCTGATAATTCTTTACTTTTAGTGAAGCGATCGTCGACTGCACTCGGTACCTTCTGAGACAGCCGTTGGTAAATGTTGATAGACAACAGTTCGTTAATTCCGTCTATTAATTCTTTCGCTAAAATTCGCGCAGTATCTCAAAAACGATTGACTAGGGTAAACGAAAGTTTTAATGCCTAGAAAATTTGCATAAAAATCTTAAATCCTGGAGCATGTGAACCGTCTCAAATTCGGTTTGTGAGTTTATACTTGAAAAATAAATTTAAATAAATATTATTCAGGACTTTTCTTACACAATGCCCTTGTGGTATTGCAGAAACTATTGTTCATTGAATTTCAAATTACCGTCGTAGTGTCTAAATTACTTCTTTATATGAATTTCACATATCACGCTACAATATCCGTCAACGGATCTCGCAAGTGTAAGTGCACGGTTAACTAGGTCGTTAGGTATGTTTAGTTCATGCAACTTCACTCTAAGCTGTTTGTGAGCTGCTTGTATGTATTTCACAACTGAAGATATGTTAATGAGCGACCGGAGACGAAGATAATACGCGATTTAGACTTAGGCAATTCAAACAAAGATCGGTGCTTCTCTAGCGTGAGGTCTACCACACTGTAGCATGAGATCTACCTCTAGCTAGTACTATAGCGTGAGGTTAGGTTACTAATGGAAATTACTTATTTCCATACATTTGATTTAGCGATAAACACGTAATTTGTACATCTCAAACTGCACCTGAGTAGGCGATATACGGCGGTAGACCTCACGCTATAGTAGCACCCTAAAATTTTTATTCTCGACAATTCGGTGTTAGCTGAAAAATTTGCTTATGCCGATCGGTAATTTAATCATTTGGAGATTTATTTGCACACTGTATATTAAAGGAACTCTTACGTGTTGATTCCACTAGATGATTATTCTAAAATGTACTCGGCATGCTTCATTATTTTGTGACAGTGACCATGCAATGACCCCGGAATCGCAAATGCATCGACGGTGGTCTTATTTATAAATAAAAAATCTCGTCGATCGTAAAAAATTAGCGACGTTAGGTTCTTTTTGATTTATAATTGAATTTTCAGTATTAAAAGAGATAAAATTCAAACTTTTCACGATCGTTCATAAGACCGTATTCTTTGGAGCGCTGTGGAAAAAGAAAAAATTTGGAACTACAAAAATTTTAAATCTACGGGCATGACGCCACTGTTCGCATGAGGTTGGTCTAAATAATGAAGGCATCTACGGATGCTTTATTTCCAATCAAGCCTGATACATATCACCTTGTACATTGGATTTTCAAATGCCTTATAACTAACACCAGGACGCCATGACGCTTTCCCCCGGTCAAGACCGGTACCCATTTCAGACACCTGGGTAGAGTGGGGTATTGTGCTTGGAATTTTTCTCCTATACCCAACAGAGAAAATCGCCACTGCCAGCGCCGAGTTTCGAACCCGGGTCCCGGCCGCACGGCGGCGGAACCTATAGCACACGGCTATCGCGAGCACATCTACGATGAGGGGGAAATGAAACTCTCACCAACACTCAAGTTGACGTATAATGAAGACAACGCTAGGCTACGAATAATTTAGTGTATAGATCACATTTTCTGTCACCGAGCTAGAATAAGAGATACGTTTTTCTGAATTTATTTGCACCAAAACATTGAAATGTTAGATCCCATACATATTCTTCGTTCACTTGGTTGGTGGAAAAAGTCATGTCTTAAATGATGTATTTATTTTATGGATTTTAGTCAGTATCAAAGAAAGAAAGCTTGACCGTGTTCGCTTTTACGTGCTAATCTACACATTATTGTTGGGAGCTTTTATTTTTTTGTTTAAATGACTGCAGCAAATTCATTTCTTATTTTGAAACGAAGTAACGCAAATCGATTACAAAATTCATTTTAGAACGAGACAAAATTGAGCAAAAAAGTTAAGCCCATATGACCAGACAGAAATCTCATGTGAGAACAAGTGTGCTCATGTGAGAACAAGTGTGCTCATGTGAGAACAAGTGTGTCCACGTGAGAACAAGTGTGCTCACGTGAGAACAAGTGTGTCCACGTGAGAACAAGTGTGCTCACGTGAGAACAAGTGTGTCCACGTGAGAACAAGTGTGCTCACGTGAGAACAAGTGTGCTCATGTGAGAACAAGTGTGTCCACGTGAGAACAAGTGTGTCCACGTGAGAACAAGTGTGCTCACGTGAGAACAAGTGTGCTCACGTGAGAACAAGTGTGCTCACGTGAGAACAAGTGTGTCCACGTGAGAACAAGTGTGTCCACGTGAGAACAAGTGTGTCCACGTGAGAACAAGTGTGCTCACGTGAGAACAAGTGTGTCCACGTGAGAACAAGTGTGCTCATGTGAGAACAAGTGTGTCCACGTGAGAACAAGTGTGTCCACGTGAGAACAAGTGTGCTCACGTGAGAACAAGTGTGCTCATGTGAGAACAAGTGTGTCCACGTGAGAACAAGTGTGTCCACGTGAGAACAAGTGTGTCCACGTGAGAACAAGTGTGCTCACGTGAGAACAAGTGTGCTCATGTGAGAACAAGTGTGTCCACGTGAGAACAAGTGTGTCCACGTGAGAACAAGTGTGTCCACGTGAGAACAAGTGTGTCCACGTGAGAACAAGTGTGTCCACGTGAGAACAAGTGTGTCCACGTGAGAACAAGTGTGTCCACGTGAGAACAAGTGTGTCCACGTGAGAACAAGTGTGCTCACGTGAGAACAAGTGTGTCCACGTGAGAACAAGTGTGCTCATGTGAGAACAAGTGTGTCCACGTGAGAACAAGTGTGTCCACGTGAGAACAAGTGTGCTCACGTGAGAACAAGTGTGCTCATGTGAGAACAAGTGTGTCCACGTGAGAACAAGTGTGTCCACGTGAGAACAAGTGTGTCCACGTGAGAACAAGTGTGCTCACGTGAGAACAAGTGTGCTCACGTGAGAACAAGTGTGCTCACGTGAGAACAAGTGTGTCCACGTGAGAACAAGTGTGTCCACGTGAGAACAAGTGTGTCCACGTGAGAACAAGTGTGCTCACGTGAGAACAAGTGTGTCCACGTGAGAACAAGTGTGCTCACGTGAGAACAAGTGTGTCCACGTGAGAACAAGTGTGCTCATGTGAGAACAAGTGTGTCCACGTGATTACAAAAGTAGCAAACATGCAAATTGAACTGAACCTATCGTACTCAATATGAAATAGGAATTTGTTCCACAACCAGTTTTTTTGCTTTTTAAGTAACACTCGGCAATTTTGTGCAGGAAAAAAACATGAAAAAAGGAATTTATTCCACAAACAATTTTTTTTAAATAACAATCGGCGATTTTGTGTAAAAAAAAGCTATAAAAATGAAATGGGAATTTGTACCGCAAAAAGTTTAAAAATTTATTAAATAACACTCAGCAATTTTGCGAAAGAGAAAAACTACAAGAATGAAATAAGAATTTGTTTTACAAACAATTTGTTTTTTGAATAACACTCGGCAATTTTGTGTACGAAAAAAGAGAACATTTCAATAGCTACAAAAGTTTAATTTTAAGGAGCGTGATGGCTTGCATATCAAAAAACTTACATGGGTGGCAATAATGTAAAAGTAGAACTGTGATGATTTTATACAATTAGAATAAAGTGCCAGTGTTCAGCATGGAATACGTATACTTTTTTGCAGTATCCTGATCTATAAAAAATACTCGGCTTCGTTTATGCCGAACACAGAACTAAGAATATTGTAAAAAAAGGGACCGAAGCGCTAACCTACTAATAACTATCAATAAGAGAACCAACTTATAATATTTAATGGTTTCAACACTAGCATCTAACTTAAATTTAGCTGCAACACTAATACACATTCATGTAATTATCAACTCAAGCACTAACTCATTAGTTTGTTACAAGTTGCGTTCCTATCTTTTAAATAATCATTCCCAGCAAAACCATCATCTTTTATTAATAGTCCGTACAAGTTCATACAGATTATTTACTCCAGACTGAATCTGAATTTTAATTTTAATATAATTTGATTGTTATTTTTTACTGGGCGTCGCGTGGGGACAAGTGCGGCTGGTGATACAGTCCGTCTTTATGAAATATTAATGCATGGAAAACTTAAGAGAAAGGTTAATTTTTCTCTCCAACCCACCCACCACTCACCCACCCACTGTCTGCTTGGATTGTTTATGTATTCCATCACTCCTGGACATAAACCACAACATAATTACGCATGATAACATAATTTAGCAAAACAACATGATTTTGCATGTCAACATAATTATGCATGACAAAATGATTGTGCATGAAAACATAATTATGCATGGCAACAAAATTATGCATGACAACGCAATTATGCATGGCAACATAATTATGCACCACAACATAATTATGCATGACAATATAATTTTGCACGACAACATAATTATGCATGGCAACATAATTATGCACGACAACATAATTATGCATGACAACATAATTACCCATATTCACACGGTCACTCACGATCGTGCATTGATTCATGATCCCTCATGGCCCCTTGGTCACGTCACGCAAAGCAACATGACCACACGGGACCACATGTCACATCACATAAAGTCACATGACCACATACACATAAACACGCTAGCGCACATGATCGTAGGAATATCCACACTTCAATAATCAAATGGTAACTGAGCATGTTTACAAGCTGATCCAAGCAGAACTCTGTTATTCATCTTCAGATCCTTTATGGAATTCTAAACATCATCATCTTTAAATTGAATAATAAGAACAAGCTTTCGAATACGTTTTTGAACTCCCTTTCAAAATCATATTTAAATTATGACTTGGTTTTCATGTTTTCATGATAACGAGAATATCGTGAAAGTATTGTTTGATAATACGCAAAGGACGTTAACGCTACTATCAAAATGACGTATCCAAAAATGTGTTACTTGTTCAAACTGGGAGGCAACAAGTTCTCTGCTTCTATTAATTTATTAATAGAAGTGAGTATTAATTTTAAGATATTTTAAAAACCAATGATGGTACTTTTGTACCATCTCTATTGGAAATAAACCGTTTTTCTTTCTTTCTTTTTTTCTTAATGAGTCTGAGTTTTAAGTAGGTAAATGGCTGGTAATAGCAGGAAGACTGATCTTAAAATGAAATATTCATATGCAGAATAGAAATTAAAGTTCTTTGATACCAAGTTTGTGACCAAGTAATGGACCACTGTGATTATGATCTGCTAAATTAAATTGAGTTTGAAACGTTGAACTTCTAGGGTTTGGTCCCTTGGCCTGCAAGCTAAGCAAAGTAACCTATACAATCTTAGCGTTAATTAAAGTTAGTTACTTTAAAAATAGTTGCCCCTTTTCATTTCACAGATAGAATAGTGAAGTTAAATTGCACTATAGCAGACTACTTCTTGTTGAAACGGATGTTACGATTGAAGGGACTGAGCGTGGTGACTGCGATGGGAGATATGGTTGACAAGATGGGTCGGTTGAACCCGTTGATGTCGATTGGTTGGTTGAAATCTAGCCCTGTACCCACGGTATTTAGACCGCCCAGACCCTGCAGTCCGTTGATATTGTTGAACCTGTTGAAATTGTTGAAGTCGTTGAGGCCGCCGAATCCACCGCCAAAGTTGGAAGGGAAGACTCTACGGAACGGGAATTGGTTGTTGAACCCGTTGCCACCAAAGCCGACGTTTCCCCCGAAGTTCAAAAACCTTGGATCGACGTACTGCCGGAGCTGCGGGTACTGGATGGCTAATTGCGGATACTGGAGTAGCAAGTGTGGGGACTGGATAAGGATCTCAGGGTACTGGAGGAGGATGCTGGGGTTACGAGCAACAAGTAACTCGAGGGTTCGAGGGTCAATGCCTCCAAGAATACCGCTGCCGCCTCCAAGAATACCGCTGCCGCCCCCAAGAATGCCGCTGCCGCCCCCTAGACCGAATGAGTTTGTGCCACCTATGGGGAAAATTTGCCTGCGGAAGAGCCCGTCAGAAGGGAATGCACCACCGATGGGACTTCCCTGGTTCAACAAAAAGTTGTCTGGGATGCTCGGTGTGACGAAAAAACCCGGGGATGAGCCGACGGTCACGATCCGCGTTGGGTTCGGAGTAACGAAGCGGTTCCTGTCAAAGTCGCTGATTGTGCTGCCGCCAATGAGGATATCGTCGTCGCGGTCTCTGTCTCTGAACGTAACGCGACGTTGCGCAGATTTGCCCGTCTTTTGAGACGGGGACTCGGTGGGCTGAGCGACTGACGCGCCAACCACCAGCACCATAACCAGGCACGCTCTCATCTGAAATGAACCAAAATTACGTTAGAAACGTTTGACCTATAATAAAAATCAATACTATTCTATAGCATATCAGTAAATATAATATCAAGACCATATAATACTACAGTGTTTAATAAAACGCCGGGTGTTTCCTTAAATTTTTATATGAACACATTAATCATACGAATTTTTTGTGCGGGCTTTCTGCTACGTTATTATAATGGAAATCTAATTAAATTAGTTAGTGCGTCTCTCTTTCACGCTCTTGAAAGTTGCTTAAATGACCGTATCTGCGATGCGAATTTCACCAGTGCACAAGTACAAGAATATTTTGATTGCGGGTACTATTGGGATGGATATATTTGTTCGTCATCCACACCTGCAAGGTTTGTCTAAAGAAAATATCGAATCTCGTCATTTTTGACGAGTCATGTACACTAGTTAAATATAGTTCACAAACCTTACTCGTACTTCGCATGGTAAATAGATTCAATGAGTTAAATTAACATTATCTGGTGACCTTCAGTGGTTTGTGATGTAGAATCATAGTGGAATTCTCTCCAGAAAGTCACAAAATCTATCTTCGTTGAAGTTTCATGACGAATATTTAAATTTTCGTTAAAACTAATTTCAAATTATTTTTCTTTATAAATTGATGGATTAATTTGAGGGAGAAATTAAATAGTAGTTATTAATACGCTTAAAACTGCATCCCCTAACTTCACAACTCTAACTACACTCACCCTTCATAAGCTATGTATCGTCCTCATTACTTTAGACCGTGAGTGGTTTTGTTAATATTTTTTCATTATTTTTCTATAATTTCCTTGATATTTCCTAGTGTTTCCCAATTAATTTGATACTTTTATTCCATTGCAACCTCGTTGTTTTATTACTATTTTTCAGTGTTTCTTCATCATTTCTCCATCGTTTTTTTGTTGTAGATTCATTATTTCCTCATTGTTTCCTCATTGTTTCCCCATTGTTTCCCCATTGTTTCCCCATTATTTCCCCGTCGTTTTCCCATTATTTCCCTATTATTTCCCCATCGTTTCCCATTGTTTCCCCATTGTTTCCCCATTATTTCCCCGTCGTTTTCCCATTATTTCCCTATTATTTCCCCATCGTTTCCCATCGTTTCTCCATTATTTCCCCATTGCTTAGTCACTGTTTGCTGACGCAGCGTTTTCTGTGCGATGTGGACACTTGGAGTGAGAATTATCCAATGGTTACCACTGTTTGAATGGTACAATGGTTTCCACTGTTTGAATGGTACAATGGTTACCACTGTTTGAATGGTACAATGGTTACCACTGTTTGAATGGTACAATGGTTACCACTGTTTGAATGGTACAATGGTTACCACTGTTTGAATGGTACAATGGTTACCACTGTTTGAATGGTACAATGGTTACCACTGTTTGAATGGTACAATGGTTACCACTGTTTGAATGGTACAATGGTTACCACTGTTTGAATGGTACAATGGTTACCACTGTTTGAATGGTACAATGGTTACCACTGTTCGAATGGTACAATGGTTACCACTGTTTGAATGGTACAATGGTTACCATTGTTTGAATGGTACAATGGTTACCACTGTTTGAATGGTACAATGGTTACCACTGTTTGAATGGTACAATGGTTACCACTGTTTGAATGGTACAATGGTTACCATTGTTTGAATGGTACAATGGTTACCACTGTTTGAATGGTACAATGGTTACCACTGTTCGAATGGTACAATGGTTACCACTGTTTGAATGGTACAATGGTTACCACTGTTTGAATGGTACAATGGTTACCATTGTTTGAATGGTACAATGGTTACCACTGTTCGAATGGTACAATGGTTACCATTGTTTGAATGGTACAATGGTTACCACTGTTCGAATGGTACAATGGTTACCACTGTTTGAATGGTACAATGGTTACCACTGTTCGAATGGTACAATGATAACCCATATGTAACCAGCAAATATCTAGGTATCTGGAGAGCACAAAGTATCGAATTTATCATTTCATATACAATTAGGTTAAAAGAAATTTTACAAGACTAACCGGTCAATTTTTTAAATTTATTGAGGAAGAATAAGAGAGCGCACAGAATAGAGGCTTCGGGATTTTCTAAAGCATTTGCTTGTGTTTTTTTGCTCCAAAGCCATTGTTTGCAAAATGTCCATTTTTACTAATATCTAGTTCTCTCTTTCTTTTTACACAGTTGTATAGCAAAGCACTTCAGCTGTGCGTGTTTGCAGGAAACATATATTTCTCAATAGTCAAGTATTTTACTGAATCCAGAATGGTAGTTTTATTTTTATTAAGTTTTTATTATTGCTCATTACTTTGTTATCGAGTGAACTAATGATTGCTCGTTCAATGTTGAAAATGACCAAATTGTTCGATTCGTCCATTTTTACACATTGACAAATTTTAATACGGTATTTTTTTAATCAATCTAATCAACTCAAGCCCAAAACCTGATAACCAAACCCTCAGCAGGTACGCACTTACGCACGCACGGCATCCATACAGGGTGTCCCAGAGAAGTACTTGCTCTCTAACCACCCAGTACTTTTGTACTTTGTTTGTGTTATGTGATTATCGTTGCCGTAGAAATACGTTTAATAAATTAAATCAAAGGAATTAATACAAAATACAATATTATTAAAGTTCAATAAATAAAACTTAGATGCACCTAAAACAAAAATGAAATCAAAGTACTCGGTCTCTGACTATTCAGTACTCGAGTACTTTGTTTGTTCTGATGTGGATTATCGTTGTCGTAGGTACAAGTTTAATGAAATAAATAAAAGAAAATAACACTAAATAAAACAAAATTAAATGTCGCAAAAGAAAACTCAGATGCTCCTGATGAAACATAAGTAAAAATTACATGAGTAATCGTCTGCCAATAGATGAGTACATTTTGTGGTGACATCCTATGTATAATGTTATAGAGCACATTCTTTTTCATCTTTTTTTAACTTTTTAACACTCAGAAGGTTCTTTCTCCTCAAAACATAAAACTCAAACCTTTTTTTAGAAGAATTAGCACAATAGAAGAGATTTTACCTTTCCCCGACGCATGCGCTGTTTAAAAAAAATTTTCCTACTGAAATAATATTTTGAACGCCAATTTTATTCTCATAGCCAGCATCGCTTGAGGCTTAGAGAAAGGAAGGAAGAAAAGAGTACGAGATCAACACGTTGACTACGATGGTTTAAATTAACTTCAATATCCAACTCGAATTTAAAATAATTTTATTTTTTAATTTTATAAACAACAAATATTAGCATGGTATATTAAATAACGTTATTAACAAAAGAATGTTGAAAATTTTTCAAATGACACATCGATGGGTCGTTTCTCAGCTGGAAAACTTAGCACGACCCACCGGTGGGTCGTATCGCAAGCTGTATGTTAATTAAGACAGGGGTTCTCAAACTTTTTTCCACCAAGAACCACTTTTATTACAGAAAATAAGCTGAGGACCCCCTCACATGTGTTCCCCTTAGGAATACATATACATGTATAAATATATATTCACTGTTAAATTCGTTAAATTTTTTGGACCCCCTGTCAAAGTGCCACGGACCCCACTTTGAGAACCCCTGCAATTAAGGGACTCGCGCAGCATCGGCTAACGAGGTTCCCACTAGATGAGAAAGTCGCCAAAGTTCCCACGGAACTTCCAGGATTTCGACCCTGCGAAGGTCGGAATAATTGGAACCAGTCTCTGGCCCGCAGATTGCATATCAGCGGCAGGGACTAGGGCTCTTATGTTGTGATCGTAATTCCAAGGGCGTGTAAAATTAGGGTTAAGGTAAAGAGTTAGGGTTAAATTGAAAGGGAACCCCGTAGATTGCATATCAGTGGCAGGGACTAGGGGTTTTATATTGAGAAAATAATTCCAAATGCGGATGTAATTAGGATTAATTTAAACCTTATAAGGAATGCAATTAGGATTAATTTAAACCTTATAAGGAGACTTGATTCACGGAAGGAAATAAAAAATGATCCCCTCGCTTGCTCATCATTGAATAGATTAAATCTAGTCTAAATTTCTTCTTTCAACCAAAAATTTCATTTTGAATAGGCGTTTTTTCTTGCGAAATTGTCATATGTAAACGTAAAGGAATGTGAAAAGCTGATTTCAGCTTATAATCTTTCTGCCCCATTCTAATGAATTGACGGAGTTTAAGAATTAAGAGTAAATATGCAGTTTTCTTTATTTAAATATCCTTCATATTTTAAATATCATAACATTCTTCTAGAAATAAGTACCTATTTCTTGCGCTTGCATTTTGTTCAATTCATCTGCACCCTTCGCAACCTTCTTATTAACTAATGACCGTTATGTTAAAATTGTTGAATCAGAAATACAAAACTTATAATCTTCTTGGTCCTCATGCTTATGTGTACATATATGTATATATATATATGTATGTATATATATATATATATATATATATATATATATATATATATATACATATGTGTGTGTGTGTGTGTGGATATTTGCACACATACATACGTATATGTACGTATGTGTGTATATGGATATATATTTATATATATATTTTTTCATGTTTCCTTAAAATGACACTTGTGAACATTGACCGAAACAAGCGATTTCATATATTATTTCCTGGCGTCAAGAATTGCGAAGTTTTATGTCATGTACATGTAAACTGTCAAAAGTGTTTTCACCCCACAATGAAAATGCATCGTCCATGAAGTTGTGTTATCTCTTATAATTATCAATACATGTATTATCAAATGTAGATTAAGCTAGATGAGGAGTACATTGCCCTCAATCATTTCTTTTCGACTAGTGACACGAGTTTTACAATACTCGTGTGTGTGTATCATCTAAGTGTATTAATTTTAAGATATTTTAAAAACCAGTGATGGTACTTTTGTACCATCTCTACTGGAAATAAACTGTTTCTCTTTCTTTTTTTCGGTAAAATGAACGCAAGAGTCAGTCGAGCGGCCGGCTTAATTGAAACCTTCCGTAAAATGAGATCAAATACCACTTGAGTGGCCTAATATAAACTTCAGTAAAATGAGTGCAAGTACAAACCTTCAGTAAAATAACTGAACCAAAAGTACCACTCGAAAGACCACATCAAACCTTCAGTAAAATGAGTGCAAGTACCACTCGAGTGGCCAGATCAAACATTCAGTAAAATAAGTGTATGTACTATAAGTACCACTCGAGAGACCGGATGTAACCTTCAGTAATATGAGTCTTAATGTTCAGTCAATGACTTGTGATCTCACTCCCCTGATCTCTCTGCTGAATTACACACACACACACACACACACCAGCTCGACACCTCGGTCGGTAGCGGTGCAGGAAATAGCGTACTCAGCAGTGGAGCATTAAACTACCGGGAAATGCTGGCCGAGAAATTAGTTCTGCTATCCAGGAACAACGCACGAGCTGAGGGAGGCATGAATTTACGCCTTAAATTAGGGAGTTGATAAAGTGTAACATTGATCGTTGGGTTTCTTTTGGCTTTGATTGTTTCGGCGGGAGAGAAACAGGATTATGTGAACTGTTGTCTCTGAGCGAGAGTTAGAGTGTGAGTGAAGCGCTTGGTAGACCCAGCGTTTTGTATCGATGTGTCACTGTTTTCATTATTATTACTTGTATTTGTAAGCATTATGATATTAAATAAATAACTTGGCCGTGGGATTACATTTTTATATTTTTCCCTCAATTGCGTAAGCAAACATTGACATGAGTTTTAATGATGCCCGAGTTTATTTTACTGTCTTTAATTCAGGACGTTTCCAAATCCGATGCTGATATTTCTATAAACTCATTTGAAAATGAACTGCATTTATTTTCCTTCCTATTTTTCTGTTCAGAGAGATAAGAATCAGATAAAAGTCACAATTTCATTAAGAAAACAAACTAAATAGTCTGTACGTCAAGAGAAACTCTGCACAATTGGTCTGCACGTCAAGAGAAACTCTGCACAATTGGTCTGCACGTCAAGAGAAACTCTGTACAATTGGTCTGCATGTCAAGAGAAACTCTGCACAATTGGTCTGCACGTCAAGAGAAACTCTGCACAATTGGTCTGCACGTCAAAAGAAACTCTGCACAATTGGTCTGCACGTCAAGAGAAACTCTGCACAATTGGTCTGCACGTCAAAAGAAACTCTGCACAATTGGTCTGCACGTCAGAAGAAACTCTTCACAATTGGTCTGTCCGTCAAAAGAAACTCTGCACAATTGGTCTGCACGTCAAAAGAAACTCTGCACAATTGGTCTGCGCGTCAAAAGAAACTCTGCACAATTGGTCTGCGCGTCAAAAGAAACTGCACAATTGGTCTGCACGTCAGAAGAAACTCTGCACAATTGGTCTGCACGTCAAAAGAAACTCTGCACAATTGGTCTGCACGTCAAAAGAAACTCTGCACAATTGGTCTGCACGTCAAGAGAAACTCTGCACAATTGGTCTGCGCGTCAAAAGAAACTCTGCACAATTGGTCTGCGCGTCAAAAGAAACTCTGCACAATTGGTCTGCGCGTCAAAAGAAACTCTGCACAATTGGTCTGCACGTCAAAAGAAACTCTGCACAATTGGTCTGCGCGTCAAAAGAAACTCTGCACAATTGGTCTGCGCGTCAAAAGAAACTCTGCACAATTGGTCTGCGCGTCAAAAGAAACTCTGCACAATTGGTCTGCCCGTCAAAAGAAACTCTGCACAATTGGTCTGCACGTCAAAAGAAACTCTGCACAATTGGTCTGCGCGTCAAAAGAAACTCTGCACAATTGGTCTGCGCGTCAAAAGAAACTCTGCACAATTGGTCTGCGCGTCAAAAGAAACTCTGCACAATTGGTCTGCACGTCAAAAGAAACTCTGCACAATTAGTCGACGGACACTAAATTGTCACCGTCACATAGTCGACGGACACTAAATTGTCACCGTCACATATAAAAATGTCGAAGTATCGTTGCAAGAAAGGAAGAACTCAAACTTTTCCTCTGAAAATGACCATGAAATAACATTTCGAAGACAGAAGATTCAAACATTAATTTCGATGTGCACGAATTATGGCTATTCTTATAGTAAATATTTGAGCTTAAAATGAAATTATTTGTTATTTAATCTTTGAAAAATGCGGCAAAGATTCTCTTAAGGCAGTAAAAATATTTCCTATGATTGGACGAACTTCTTTTTAAAATTATTTCCTTCAGTCTTTCACCTCATTAAGATTCTATACGTCAAAGGGGTTTAATTTTACATAGTATATTCTGAGTTTTGTGCCAATAAAACGGTGATGCCAAAAATGGCGACAAGATTCTATGTGCTCAGGAGCCGTCGTGCCAAAAACGGCGACAAAATCGAGGCTCAAATTTTGGCCAGAACTTGAAGCCTTGTCGAACTGAGCATCGCTTCCTGATGTATATTTAGTTGGTCTACTTTCTGTCTACACGCTAGATTGCAAACAGCAACGGGTTTGAATGAAAGATATTTTTATATTAATTACAATACCGTATTAAAACTTGCCTGTACATAAAATTGGACGTTATAACAATTTGGTTATTTTCAAAATCTGAATGAACGCAAGCGAATTCATTAAATGATAGTAAAAATCTATCCAATTTGATGAAATATCACATTGCGACAGTTTTGTACAAAAAAATTAAAATAGATAAAATCTCTTCACTGATGACAAGAAATATGCAGACTTACCGACGTTTAAAACAACCTTCTAAAAATGAGCAACAATTCCAAGAAAAAAAGACCGAAGGAAAGAAAGAAAAACAATTTATCAAGATGTGGTTTATGAGGCAAGATATAGAAATCGTCACACTCTACAATCATCTCACAGAGCGGCAAAGTCACACTTCAGTGAATGAGAGCCGACAGCGGGATGAAAAGATTCAGAAAAAGTGTTGGCTAAAAGTTCTTCCTAAATCTCCTGCTCTGCAGCACGAACGTAGAGGGTTTGTGTAGTTGAGCCGACGTACTCAGACGCGCGTTGTGCGTCTGAACTTTAGGAGTTCTGTTATAGAGAACAATTATCAATGAGGAGGTGGGTACGCAAGTAACACTGTTGTGATCTCTCAGAGAATAATTAAGCACTCGAACACTCGGAATATATAAATACTGTTTACATTAGCCGAGAGTTGATGAAAAAAACGACCTCTTACCCACTGACAGAAATATTAAAATATCATTTAATTTACTAATAACTGATGTTGAGGATAATGCAACTTCATTCAAAACTCATCGTAGTGAATGCAAAACGTAGACCTTTTTTGTTTTGTAATCAATCGTAGATTTTCCATGGCCCACGCAAGACAAACGCATTCAATGCAGATTTTTCCGTTCAATCAGTTATTCACGTCCTTTAGACTTGTGCAGTTACATTATTTATTTTACCGATAAACATCATTACGAAACAATTAAATTTATTACGAATGAGTTTCATGAGGTACAATAAAAACTTCCTCTTCAGCTCTGTGCTGTCAGATATTCTTAGCCAGTTCACTACAGATGAAAATAAATGTCGTGTTCACATACTTACGCTTTTTTTTCCTTTCGATATTCCCTGAAAATATTCCCGATATTTGATTCAAAAAATGGTTTATTTTCATGCACATCGTGCAGAGAGTACAGTGCCAGCAGAAACGCAAACTATTTTCTATTTTCAAACTATCACATACTATTTTCTTTAATCCTTTTTCCGGCTTTCAAAAGCATCATTGGCAAATTTCTACAGTGATCATCGACGTTGGAGATAATATTAGAAAAGGATATTTTTATTATTCCAATCAAGCCTATTACATATCCCCTTGTACGTACATTAGGTTTTCAAACACCGCTTAGCTAACACCAGGACGCAGTGACGGCTGCCCCGGCCAAGCCGGTACCCATTTCCGACACCTGGGTAGAGTGGGAAGTTGCAGCTGAGTTCTCCCTTCTCCCAACCCAAAGTAGCGAACCCGTCATACAAAATGGACTTCGATGTCACTGAAGTTTTTTGTTACGTCCTAGGAGTGCAAAAATTATTCAAGTTAGTCGTTCGACTAGTAAACATTATTCATTACTTCAACTTCTTCCCCACTCTATGCATGCAGTTACGTTGGTCCCCACGCTACATATCGTCATACGTATATATTTCCGGTCATTACAAGTCATTAATAACAGGGTCCTGACTCCTGGCATCATTCATTCGCACTCATTTCACGGGACAAATTTCGCATGAGCGGCTGCGCATGCGTCGAAAGCTGCCGATTTGAGAGGCTTTGGCCTTCGCTGATGGAGAGCCTAATGTTTCTTTGAATATGCGAGCTGCTGAACCTGAACCGGCCTTGCAGCTCTCCCTTCTGCTCAGCTCACACCTGGTGACTCTTGCTCTCTCCTTTATACGGCACTCTCTCATACGGCACTCTCCCTCTCTTTCTCTCTCTCTCATACGGCCCTCTCACATTCGGCCCTTTTTTCTCTCTCTCTCCAATACGGCACTCTCTCATACGACCCTCACCCTCTCTCTCTCCCATACGGCTCAAATTCATATTTCCCGCCTATTATTTTTCACTTTGAACAGTTGCATTTCAGCGTAAAGCTTCGGGTTAGAAATGAACTGTATTGTTTTCATACTACGTAGAAGTTAGGTCAGAGATAATGTCACATCACATGCATAAGGTTCATGTTAAATCAGTCATGTTAAACTTGAGAGGGTGAAAGTTTGCATTGTTTGCGACTTAAATCGGTTTGCTATATTTATTTATGAAAATTTACTCTTTTAGATAAAAATTGTGAAGGAACGTGATACTTCCTCAGACTACACACGTGTTGGCAGGCGTTTGATGTATTAAATACCTATATCGTGATTACAATACAATATTGTGGTGTGATTAGTGTGATTACAATATATTAGAGGCGTATATTGTAATTATAAGCGAACAAAGTGTAACGGAAAGAAACTTTTCTACCCTCCGCTTGGGACTTTACACCCTTGCTCCACTTACAGTATCTATCTTTTTCACTCGAGCGATATTATCTTATGAATAAGAAGTTGACAGATTTCTGCCAAATGGTTTCTTCACTGTTAAACCACAAAAATATTTGAATTATAGGACGTTTCAACAATAAACCACAAGCGTAATTTGCACTTCATTTAATTATGTTAAATATGGTGGACCAGATAAAACTATTATGCCAGCGACTCGCGTGTAATGGAGAGCCACGTTTTGGGTTCTTTCGTCTGCTATCAAACCGAGAACAGGAACATCATTGAAAAAGAGATCAATGTAACAGCAATAAATATAAAGCACTGCACTGAAGCAAGTATTTCAGATTGAACGAATACATGGAAATGCACCAGCAAGCATGAATGCATGAGCTTCTGATATAAGTAAAGGCGCTGGTATCTAAAATACTCATGTCTCCAGTCCCATTCTGAAACTTGAAAAAAATATTCCCACCACAGATTTATCCCATAGGTATTTGATATTTAGCTGCATATTTAACTTCATTGACGCCGAATAAAATTTCCATTTTATGTATGCAGAAATTTTGATACCTCCATTTTTTAGAGTCTACGCTAGTCGCTGTGAGCAACAGGGACTGCATTGAGCAAGCTGCATTGCGCTCCTATATTGCAGAGCTCTTATATTGCTCCTATATTGCAGAACCCTTTCGTTCATCCAATTAAAATGCATACACATTTAGGTTTAAAAATTATGTGAAATATTTTGCCGCAGAGATATTGTTGCCGGGACTGATTTTCGGTTCAACTTGGGAACTTTAAGAACTTAAAAATACATATTTATAATTTTGAGAGCCGATTTCGTTCTTTGCATGATGCGTGAATGTCGCCCGTGCTTTTAATACTCGTAGTTCCAAAAATGGCAGGAAAAGAAATTTCGTTAAAAATATATAAGTTGACGTACGAAAGTACTGTTTGTTGAATTCTAGGAACACAATTAAAACAATCAGCTGATAACATTAGATGAAATCTCATTCAACTTTCAATTTCAAATAACTGTATCCAGATCATCACTTTCATTCGCAGTTACCACAGTGACCATTGTAATTTTTTTAATCCCCTTTGTCATCAAAATTTTGAAAATTGGATATTCTTAATTTAAGATTCCTAAAATCTAATTCAAAATTCCCTGAATTTAATTCAAGATTCCTAATAGTTAATCGAGATTCGAAAAATTAAATTCAAAATTTCTTAAATTAATCTTACCGTGGGTGCCATCTTGGATTCCCTGCTGAGCAAGTCACGCTGATTACTCTCAATGCCTCCCGCTGTTCAATTTTACATAAAGCAATATTTCAGAGGAATTCCCGCTAGGTGGCCACGCTTAGCCTCGTGAGGTTCCCGCTAAAGTGTCACTGCGCCGCCGCAGCCGCTCTGTTTTAAGGGCCCCTTGGCGGGTGACCCTGAGGAGCAACGCTTGGTAATACTTGAAGCGTCGCCTCGGCGGGGCTTTGTTCTACTTCACTCGAGATATTCATACTTAAAATTAATATCATGTTCATCTCAAAGTTGCAAGGACTTTTGTTCTACTTCACTCGAAATTATCTTACTTAATATGAAGCAGCCTACTTTATAACCATAATTTTATTTTCGTCTCAAAGTTTTAAAGACTTTTGTTCAACTTCACTCGAGATATTCTTACTTAAGCAACGTACTTTATAGCCTTATTTCCATCTAAAAATGTAAGGGCTTTCGTTCTACTTCACTCGAGATATTCTTACTTAACTTTATAACCTTAATTTTTATTTTCGTCTCAAAGTTTTATGGACTCTTGTTCTACTTCACTCGAGATATTCTCACCTATGCTCTATACCTTTAATTTTATTTCATCGCAAAATAATGGGGAATGAAGTTCTATGACTTAAATTGAACGGCTCATGGTAGGATGCCCTAAAAGTCGCTGATCTTATTCGGAAACGCAAGTAGTCAAACACAAATGTGTCTCAACTTTACTAGACTTAAGAAACAATCTAATGCTGTCTCTTCCACCTTAGAATGGTAACGCTCGTGGGTGAATTGCATCATCCCCAAATTCACTTGGGAGAAAATCACCCCAGGATAACATTCTAATGTTAAATAGTTTTAATGGTTTGATTAACGGGATGAAAGTGCTCACCCGTAAAGCGATTTCTACTTACATGCTCGATTAACCTCATGTTTTCACTTTCAGTAACGACCTGCGGCTGACGCAATGGTTATGCTCACGCAGCTGTTGCATAACAACTGAGTTAAAATGTTTTTTTCAACGATGATTCTAATACAACAGAGTTTTCAAATTAAATGAGTGAAAATACCTATGATGAAGTTAAGCATTTTAGTTAGCTTTAAAATTTGCGTCTCGTAAAACATGGGAAATAAACCGTACTCTTTTCATTTATTTCGACTTGTGACATGGGTATTACGATACTCATGTGTGTGTAGCGTGTAAGAACCCATACTTTAAGATATTTGAAAAACCAAAGATGAGTTTTTGTATCATGCATATTGGAAATAAAGTGTTTCATATGGTTCTATGAACTGTTTTCATGTTATCAACTGACTTGATATTCTATTGTTATCAACCCGTTCACTCTTCGATCCCTCGTAATTCTACTTCTAACGATGTAGCCAACACGCGACGTTGAAGATGTTGAAGAAGCACTTAAACTTCAAGTATTCATTTGAAGGTTAGTCGAAACTTCTGAAAAGGAAAAAATCATAAGATCTGAGTAGCCCTAGTTGTACGCTCTTCGACGAAAAAAAGGTATTCAAACAAGTTCAAGAACTGCTAAATGAAAACTATAATGAAATTGATAAACTGAAATTTACAGTCACTGGTGATCCTAAAAAATTTAAATGCCAAATTTTTTATTGAAGATGTTATTTAAAAGCCACGAACTTACCTGCCTGTGAACCCTTAACTTAACACAACTCCAGAGTCAATATGTATTACCAAGGGCTTTTGAGACACGAGTACTAATTCAAAGCTGGAGTTCAACAGGTTATGGTAGTCAGCCTTATCAATTGGATGAACAGCTCTTTTGAGTATAGATGAACGACTTCGTCACAGCACACAAACGGAAAACAAAGCACCGACGTATTTGTTAATTAATGACCGTAAAACTGGTGCAAACCAGAACTCTGATATTAATTAAGTTGCTATAATTTAATTATAAATTTCGCCATTCACACGCTGTTCTTATTATCAGTAGGAGGACCGTATCAGTGGCTTAGTGACCAATTCTGCCTTGTTTAATTCGAAGTCTTCGTAGGACAAAAATTTAATACATTGTAAGTTTTAACTAATATGAAAAGCTTCACTCTGAATATAAAACTGAACCGGTACTCCGGTACTCATTCGTTCTTAGTTGTATACAAAGAATCGTAGTCACAATATACAGAGTGTCTACGAAAAATTAATCCACTGATTAGGAATTCTAGACTCAATATTGTTTCATTGTTTACTAAGCAATTCTTAGAAGGGGTGTAAGTTGAATAAATGTATCTGAGTTCATACAGTATCATATATACACATCGCTTAAATTTAAAATGACTGGATGCATTTTTCGTGGACAACCTGTATATTCTGAAGCATTCAAGCTCAAAACAGCTCTTTGCTGATATTATTGGAAACGTTCAGTGAGTATCTCATGAATAGAAATACGTTTTCCTATTTAACTCAATATCGTTTAGTTCAAATTCAAATACAGTATGTCCCACAAAAACCCAAACCGAGTATTTATTTTTCCGTATCAATAATACCAACATAAGAATACCGTAAGCATTTAATTTGTACCAAAATTATCCTTCAAAATTAACCTATATAAAGGTATGGCTGATTATGATGGTATCACTGAAACGGGAAAATAAATACTCAGTTCGGGTTTTTAAGGGACATACTGTATATGACATACATGTAACAAACTCTTATGCAATAACTTGAGCCCTTTTGCGATTCCGATTCTAAGCGGTTTACTTTTCGTCAATTTTTACTACGTCCACCTCCGCTCAGCAGGACAGCTGAAAAGAAGTAAAGCGAGCGTGTAGTTGATTTTCGTACGTACGACACGCACGACTGAGGACACTCACTAGCTACAGGAAATACTTGTCCTAAATATCCTGGTAGATTATCACCCAGCCATTTAAATCTTTAAATATAAGACAACAAATCTCGCAGCCGGACTCAAACCACAGTTCCAGTGTAAACGTTTGTGCCTGAAATGGTCATTTTACGTCTGATATCTCAGGGATAATGGCACCGCTGATATAGTACATACATGTATGCGTATGGAGGTCCAGTGCAGGACATGGATGACGTATTTCTACCACTGCTTATCTTTGTCTCTTACACGAGCGCGTTGTTATTGAATAGTGCACGTAGATGATTATCGACAGCTCTTTTCCAGGTGGCCACTTGGGTTGTCTCTTTGCGCGGTGTCATTGTGGAACGTAACGGTCGTATGGTCGTACTGTGGTGCGTGGGGACGCTTCCTTGTGACATGGCCGCTTTTGTGGGGACTTCTGATGCTGAAATGCTGACCTTCAATGCTGAAATGCTGACTTTCAATGCTGAAATGATCACCTTCAATGCTGAAATGCTGACCTTCAATGCTGAAATGCTGACCTTCAATGCTGAAATGCTGACCTTCAATGCTGAAATGCTGACCTTCAATGCTGAAATGCTGACTTTCAATGCTGAAATGATCACCTTCAATGCTGAAATGCTGACCTTCAATGCTGAAATGCTCACCTTCAATGCTGAAATGCTGACCTTCAATGCTGAAATGCTGACCTTCAATGCTGAAATGCTGACCTTCAAGGCTGAAATGCTGACCTTCAATGCTGAAATGCTGACTTTCAATGCTGAAATGCTGACCTTCAGTGCTGAAATACTGACCTTCAACGCTGAAATGCTGGCCTTCAATGCTGAAATGCTGATTTGAAATTCAGAAATGCTGGCATTTAATGAAAAAAACTTACTTTTAATACTGAAATACTGATTTCAAATGCTGAGATATTAATATCTAATTCTGAAATACTGATTTCAAATGCTGAAATATTGATATCTAATGCTGAACTACTGATTTCAAATGCGGAAATTTTGATATCTAATGCTGAACTACTGATTTCAAATGCTGAAATATTGATATCTAATGCTGAACTACTGATTTCAAATGCTGAAATATTGATATATAATGCTGAACTACTGATTTCAAATGCTGAAATATTGATATCTAATGCTAAAATACTGATTTCAAATGCTGAAATATTGATATCTAATGCTGAACTACTGATTTCAAATGCTGAAATATTGATATCTAATGCTAAAATACTGATTTCAAATGCTGAAATATTGATATCTAATGCTGAACTACTGATTTCAATGCTGAAATATTGATATCTAATGCTGAACTACTGATTTCAAATGCTGAAATATTGATATCTAATGCTGAACTACTGATTTCAATGCTGAAATATTGATATCTAATGCTGAACTACTGATTTCAAATGCTGAAATATTGATATATAATGCTGAACTACTGATTTCAAATGCTGAAATATTGATATCTAATGCTAAAATACTGATTTCAAATGCTGAAATATTGATATCTAATGCTGAACTACTGATTTCAATGCTGAAATATTGATATCTAATGCTGAACTACTGATTTCAAATGCTGAAATATCGACATCTAATGCTGAAAGGCCAACTTATAAAGCTGAAATGTTCAGTTGCAATCCTGCAATAGGTTCAGGTGAGTCATCTGTAACCTCGGACTTACTTTACAACGCAGGCAAAGACGTAGGTCAGCTCCAGTTTTGAGATTTCGACCTCACATAGCAGCTTTAAATAAAATATGACAGACAGGGTGTCAAACACGGGACTGCATCAACGACCAAGCACGCACCATCACCCTAAGAACTACAGTAGATCTTGAGCAACAGTTTGGAGTGAGATTATGGACATATATAAGTGGTTTGCTCTCTGCATATTCGAATTATAAATAAAAGTGCCAAGATACACGTCTTGAATGAGATTTCAGACGTGTACCTTGGCTCATTTATTTATAAGGAGTGAGATTATAAGTGTAATATGGAGTATTAAAAACACTTCGAGCCTTCCATTCAGGTGTGCGGGATATTTTGTAATGTTATTTCTTAGTTTTTTAATATTTTTAGCCTCTCTTATGTTTTTTTGTGGTCACAAGCTTTGTGTAGAAATGATGTACCTGGTTGTGGGAACAAAGTATCTTGACGCATGTTATAAAAAGTATAATGTTATAAACTTATACCGGGAGTTATGTAATTTGACGCACATATTTCAACGAGAAAAACGCAAATTAAAACTATTTTCACGAGTAATAAAAACCTCAAAACTCCTGAAAATCGTCTTACTTTGCGTTTTTCTGTGTCTTGTCATAATAAATGCATCGAATTACACATCACCCTGTATACATGTTTTACCTGGACTAACTTCACCTAATTTGATTGGTTAAATTCTTTTACAGCGCATTTTTTGCCAAGGATACGTCACATGCGGCGCCACCGTAAAGACAGCTGGCTGATTTATTGACTTTTTTCTCATTTGCTTATAAATTTTCTCCGTTGGACGATTTTATCAAAATTGTACTGGAATATTAAAATTGCTCTTTTAAAACTTACTGAAAATCGAGGCAATAGTCGAACGATTTGATTGAAATTTATATGAAACAATAAAATCACTCTTTGAAAACACCTACTGAGGATTGAAGCAAATCGGTCGAACACTTTTTGATGTTTGATCAGTCAAAGAAAATGAGGCCCTGAAACATGGCCCCTCCTTTAGAGCAGCCCCTTATCCTCTAGAGTACCTAGAAGCCCTCAAGTGTTCACTTCCGACAAATATAGGTACAATATTAATTTATGCGCGTGTTGATATGCATGCATTATAGCATACCATGTACGCATTTCATGCACTGATATTCAACAAAAAAATGTTTTCAAACCATGTCCGCATATATATTTCATGCATTGTTATACAGCAACAAAATATATTTATCTAATGTACTCATATTTATTTCATGCATTGTTATGCATGTAACAACAAAATATTTCTGCCATTAACTGCAATTTTACAAGACAAGGCAACTCCAAGCGTCCAGTTACGCACCCCTCAGACATGTGCTTAAACCTCACTGCAGTTTTGCTAGGAACGCGATCAATTTAGAATACTTTAAGCATGTTGACGCGTAACACTTCATGTTTATCCTGACGAATTATTTTTATAGATATATGGCTTCAGAGGTATGAACATCCGCTGCGATCAGTCTCAGAAGCAACTCCAAGCTGAATTACGAGAGACGTTTATTTTAGTGCTGCAAGTAGATGTAGGATGTTAGAATGATGTAGATGTAGAATGTAGTAGAATGGTATATCATAGATGATAGAAAGATGGTAAATCATAGAAAGCATGATAAGCTATGGATGTAACGGTATACCTCACCAAATAGCAAGGCATGCATTGGATGAAATGGTGCGTTGGAAGGGTGTGCCTTGGATGTTATGATATACTATAATCAGAATGGTATATATTGGATGAAATGGTGGGTCACGGATGGAATGGTGAGGTATGGATGCAATGGTATGCCATAACCAGAATGGTATAGATTGGATGAAATGGGGCGTCACGGATGAAATGGTGTGCTATGGATGTATTACTATACCATACATAGCATTGAATGTCATGGATTACATGAGATTGCATGAGAGGAGTGGAGCAGTTTTAGAGTTAGCGTACAAAAAACCTTCTCTTCTTGGGGTCCCCATCGCGGGGCCACTCTATACTCTCACACATTGCGACACTAAACACGAGTATCCTTCATAATCATAATGGATGCAAGTATACAGTAGCGAAGCAGTTCACTGGAAATGAAAGTCACTGAAAGCCTAATTGATTTGCTGTACAAAAGCTTAAAACGTTTTTTTCGACATCGCTTTTAAAGGGTTTTATTACCATTGATTTCATCATTACTCGTCAACCCCCCTTTATTTGGCATAAGAAAGAAGGCGAAATGAAAGTAGGGCCGTAAGAAATAAAAAAATGCAATCTCTCGAGAGTTGATGAGACCGAGTGCACACGGCCCGTCAAAAATGTACAATAATGTTCGACAAATCACGCGACACACGTCCGTATATTTCCTAAGAATTCACGTGATGTTCATTCCTACTTTTATCTGATGGATTAATACACTGGCAATAGTGGAGTTGATGAAGCTTGTATCACAGATACGCTCATCACACACTGCAGGCTGGATTCGGACAGACTGACGGACGCGGCTCTTATTATTGTATAGATTGCTTTTAAAGGGTTTTATTACCATTGCTTTTATCCTTATTGCTTTCAAATGGTTTTATCACCACTGCTGCGCGAGTGGCCACAGCTCGGATAAGGAACAGGGAAGACTAGACCGTGCGTGAGGCATGGAAACCTTCTCGCCAGGCAGCGGCGTGGTGCGTGAAGTGGTAAAATTGGGCTCTTATGGTTTAAATTAATGTTCTTCAGAAAGTAAAATGATCTTTTTAGGTGTTAAAATATTGTTCTAAGGGAACTAAAATGTTGCTTTTAAAGCATTAGGATGATGCGGTTGAAGAATTAAAATTTCCTTGAGAAATTAAATGATGTTCTTGAAGAATTGAAATGTTGTTTTTGAGGGATTAAAATGATGTTTTTTGGAAATTAAAATGATGTTCTGCAGTGATTAAAATTATATGCATGAGGGATCAAAACGATATTCTTGAAGAATTAAAATAATGCTCTTGAGAAATTAAAACGATGTTCGTGTGGAATTAAAATAATGCTCTTGAGGAATTAGAATGATATTCTTGAGGGATTAAAATGAAATTCTTGAGGGATTAAAATGATGTTAATTAGGTATTGAAATGATGTTATTGAATGATTAGAACCACGTGTTAGTGGAGTGTACTCTAGGATACTGTGAGTACAAAGTACACTGCCCTCGTGCTACTGTTATTACCTATTATCTATTATTATTATCTCTTATATTAATAACTCAGTTATTATCTATTATCAGTTATCTTTGTAGCAATGCATTTTTGCTTACTTATGTACTGTGCCCATCTCCTTGCGTAGCACTTTCAGTAATTGCATATGCAGGAATTACGCATGGGACACTTTTATCGATGGGAAAATTCATTACTGCTCTCACGGAAATCCGTATCATAGGTACGGTAATTGGATATCATGTGTCGAGCTGGATGATGTTTTCCTTCGCAGTTCTTGCAAATCATCGCCCTGGAAACGCCTCAACTTCCAGGTAGCTTTCTGGGACCGGATCTATGACCGGATTATTCAAGATTTTACGCTATCGTTTCCTCAAGTTGATAAAATAACCCTGATTTTTTTCTGGATCCTCGGGTTTAAGCAAAGATAAGTTAGGTTAGGTTAGGTTAGGCAAGGTTAGGTTAGGCAAGGTTAGGTTAGGATGGGTTGAGATGAGATAGGTTAGGTTGGGTTAAGATAGGGTTGGTTAGATTAGACTTTCAGGTTAGGTCAGATTAGAATAGGTTAGAAAGTTTATCTTGTGTTAAGATAAGTTAGGTTCGGTGAGGATAGATAAGTTAAACATATTGATTAGTTATAGGACAGATTTGGGGAGGTTTAATTGAATGGAACAGATAATTTTTGGATATTCAGCTAGTTAGGATAAATACATAGGTCAGATAGAGGCATCTGGAAGATTAGAATCAAGAAAATTTGGGAGGTGGTGAATAGTCTTTTACACAATAATCATCACAATCAAATGATTCTCAGTTTTGGTTGAACATTATCGAATACCGTCATTTTTAAACGAGCATGTGCACTTGTGACATAAGTGGAGCATTAACTCATGAGCACATCAGCAAACCGCAACATACTTTCAATACCTCATTCATTACTGGAATACTAAACAAATACAAAAATTCAGCAATGAGAGAGGGTAAAAACGTGTTTTTACCAATCATGCCTCAACGCAGCATTGCTCCAATCGTCGATCGGGTTTTCTCTTTTCCATCAATCTCAAGTCCGATAATTTCTCTCGAGTGATTCATCTACTCACTATTATTATCACCCTTGTTCGACATCGCAGCCAATGCCAAAGATTTCTACTTGCCAGCGCTCGACAGACCGCCTGGACTCGGAGGCTTCCCTGTCCCGTGCACCTCGTCCGACACGTAGAGTTTAATTTTATGTCATGGTTAACGCGGTGTGCAATCAATTTAAATACGGTATTTAGCGCTAGAGGAAACGGATCTGAGTGGGGGCCACTGAGTGGGCTTTTGCGTTTTTAAGGTCAGGCATGAACGTTCTTAGCTTTACGGATATAAATTTCATGCTAGTGATGCAAAAGTAGAATGGCATCATTTCGAAAAGTACAAGTATCACTTGTGCTGAAGAAACTGTGTTGTTCGATTTAAATAAATACGGAGGTGAGAGTGCGTAACTAAGATACAGGTGTGCAGCTTATCATTTGCACTGCACACCTCACATGGAAATGAACTTAGAGCCCGTTAGCAAAACGTACGTCTCTATTCACTGAAAGAAAAGAATGGAAAATTATGAGCTGAAATTTATTGTATGTTGTGTAAAGATTAAAGTAATATTAAGAGTATCGTATGGTAAAATTAATGCCATGCTTACAGCATTGCTAATGACGTCACAAATGACTGAAAGAAGAGAGGGGAAATTATTTATAGAAGGCTGAAATTCACCGGAAGTCGTACAGGGATGAAAGCAGAATTGAATGCACCGTAAAGTAAAATTAAAGCCATGTTACAGCATTGTTATTAAGTCTGTGTTTTAAAGTATTTTCAATAGATATTATAACATGAATGCCTTGTTATGATGATAGCCAGTTGAACAAGAAAACAGTTGAACAGGAAAAAATAGCTAGATTGATTAGGAAGGCACTAAATCGAAGGGCAGCTTGAAGGAACGTTTTGCACTGATAACTTTGCTCAGAAAATTTCCTTAGTGTCCAGCAGTGGTCGTAGATAGAAGTCCGACAGCGGATGTCCAGATGTCTTCCACCTGACGGGAAATCGGCTGATGAAACAGGAAACCGAGTTTTTTGTCCTGAATTTTCGATTTAAAAAATGTTTCACCATGCTACAGTAGTTTAATTGTTTTTTTTTACTGTCAAGGACAAAGGTATATTCAATCATGGAAAAATACACTACACTTTGAAATTTTCAACACATACTCTTTGATCTTAACAATGGCAGCGGTCTGGACTCGAAGCGAACATTGAGATTAATTACGCAAACTCTGTTTAGACAAAGCAATCGGCAAAAGATGAAGTAGAGACGAGTCTAAGCCTGCCTACATTTGTGTTGCTGTAAATGGAACTCAGTGCACACTGCAGAGCGATATGTACCGAGAAAAAATAAAACATATTAATTTCACACCAGGGCATAGGTCTGTCCCTCTACCTTGTAGCAATGCAAGCAAAATTTTGACCACTTCACTGCGGTGGGTCACGTACGATGAATTTCTCATGAGAGAACTGTACCACCAGTTTCTGGATGCTGCTGCCAATGCAAGTGAGATAAAAACAGATACAATCGCTTCATGATGCTTACATTCAAAACTCGAGTTCCTCAGAACATTTAAGATATTTTAACTTACTCTTACTTGAAACTGCGTATAGAAAGAATTTCTGGGCGGAAACGCGCGCGTGACGCCCGTATTTGCACGCTTATTGAATGCGTGCTGAGTGAACGTTCTGCACTCACGCGTGACTCATGAAACCTCAGGAACTGAACACACCACACTGGTGCGTGTCCGTCATGTGAGCCAGGATACATGCTTCTACACATGATCTCTAGCCCAGACATGTGTCACTACACTGGCGTACATTTAATATACATTCACTGGATGTGGTCCATAAAAAAGGTACACGGTGTGTGTTCTGCATGCTTCTACACATAATCTCTAGCCCAGACACGTGTAACTACACTGGTGTACATTTAGAATACATTCACGTGATGTGTCCCGTAGCCAGGATACACTGGGTGTGTTCTGCAGCTGGGATGCATGCACCCGTAGATGTGACCCGTTGCCAGAATATGTACATGCATTGGACGTCATTGTAAAATAAATTAATTTAATATCCTATCGAGCCAGGATTTTATCCCTAGACGTTATCAGTAGCTAAGAATCATGCACTAGATGTAACCAGTAGCCTGGTTATATGCACAGAATATCATTAGCATTTAGGATACATGCCCTGGATATCATCAGCATCCAGGATACATACCCTGGATATGATCGGCAGCCAAGATACATGCGCTGGATATCATCTGCAGTAAGGATTCATGCTCTGGATATCATCTGTATCCAGGATACATGGTCTGGATATCATCTGTATCCAGGATACATGTGCTGGATATCATCAGCAGCCAAGATACATTCCCTGAACGTAACCAGTATCCAAGATACATGTCCTGGACGTAACAGTAGGCAGACTACACGAACAGAACGCGATGCACAGTCAATAGAAAAGTTAAAGTGGATTTTAGGTGAAGACGTCGTCTTGCCTACCAATTTCTATACTCTGTTTAGAGAAAAATGAAATAAGTTGCAAATACCGCTGAGATCGGTACTCATGGTGCGTTGAAGTCACCCAGCTGGTAACTTCAACGCGCCATGAGTACCGATCTCAACTTCCTATTCACTGTGTGGATCCAGTAAATGTATCTTATTTTTTTTAAGTTCTCGAGTTATCTATTGAATTCAATGACACTAATCAATTTGAATTGATCACTATAGACGTAAGTGTTCTTTATTGATGCACTATATCTTACAGACACATCCTGAACAGTCTATGTCAAGACAATTGAACAAACAACCATCCCAATGCATCCATGATCGTTAAAGCTGTTTAAAATTTTTTATCGATCGGTCAGTTTAGCTGCAGAAATGACATCTGCCATTTGCCATTGGGTTGCAGAAATAGCATTTCAACTGTTTAACATAATTAGAAAATTTAGGTGAAAGAAGTACAAGCTCAGAGAGTAGAAGAGCTCTCCCTCTGACATCTCATACCAGTGAATCATGACAGAAAATGAAAAAAAAATGAAATGACTCTAAAACTCAGCTTCATTTACCTTAATCTGACATCACTTCAAGAGAAAGTATCTAACATACATTAACATTTTGCTTATACCAGTCTATTTTGCCTATTTCCCATTCATCTACTGACACTCTGGTGACAGGCCAAGAACAGGAGTAAGTGAACTCACGCTCACCCATTGAGTCTGACCGTGGAGCGTGGTGGGTGTGTCCCGTGGACTTCACATAACTTATTTCTTCAATCATTACGCTGCATTGTAACTCGTTACACCATCGGATAACATTTGATGAATGCGAGTTAATTCAAATATCAGAAGTTCCAAGAATTGCGTCTTTTCACAACCGCTGATTTTATGATATTTTCCCGCGAGGAAAAGTCAATCATTTGAGCAAATTTATTATTATTATTATTTGAGCAAATTTGCTGAAGGAAATTGTTACTCGCGCAATAAGCATCGACGGAATGAAATTGATTGATTTTATGGCTGATTTACCGATTAAATGACTGATTAAATGACTGATTAAATGACTGATTTTATGAACCTCGCGTATAATGAATGCTACCCAGCCTTCACTCACACGTAACGCAGAAATAAAACCAAAATTCCGTGTTACTCAAAAAAATAGAATTTAAATCTTTTATAAGCTACAATTAATATTTGCTTGACTCTTCCAGTAGAAATATGTATCAACTATATTTATTTGTATACATAAGTTTAAAATAAATTGTAATTCAGATAGAAAATGTTGGACGGAAAATATTATAGTGTCATAGTTTAACAGTTTTGAAATAACTGCCGAAAACAGTGCGCCTTTTACATTCAACTTATAGGTAAAAAAACGTAGTACAACAAGAAAACCTTATAACATCGAGCATGAATACGGAACGGATCTCAAAGGTAAAACATGCTGTAAATCCCTTGAATGAATTATTCGTTATACGCGTAATTCATTTCCATGTATTAAAATAGAATACAAATAATAAATACTATACAATAAAATAAAAAAATACAATAAATATAATACAATTCAAATACGAGTATTGTTACCTTAAATCAAATTCACCGCTTGAACAAAAAATAATTGAATCTAAGACTAGGAATTGAAGCTTAGAATAGTTGTATTAAGATAAGTTCACGAAGAAAAAAAGAGTGTTATCTAGTTCGGTCCTGACGTGGCAAAACATGTCGCCGGTACAAGAAAAAGCCAATGCTTTTGAGAATTATTTACAATGTAAAATTTGTAATTTATGATGAAATTAAAATAATCAAATTTTATTCACCAATGTTAGCATTTGAATCGTTATAAACAAATAAGACAAACAATATTTAAAGACCGATAAAATATACATTCTACAAGGAAACAAAACAACAATCATATTTACTATAATTCATAAATAAAACTAACAAAACTTACAGACAATACAATAAAAACTTTACAAGTAAACCAAACAACAATCATATCTGCTATGATTCATAACTTCACCGTAAATAATTGGCACATTCAACATTTTCACATTTTATCTCAGAGACAGAGACATGTGCTTTACATTCAGGTCTTACATTTTCACTGAGGCATCTATGACTTTAGCCTTTTAAGTAGTCTCTGCACTGGGCGGCTAAAATCATAGATGCTCCTGCGAAAAAGGTAATCTGTGACTCGTGTTCTGACACTTTCTACCGTGTAGGTTTGGAACAAGGATGACGTACTTTTTTTCTGTGTGTGGGGCACGTTAGAGCAAACAATGCAGGTTCAAACCAGTTTTTTTTTCGCTGACGGTGTGGTTTTGCTGACGTCACGGCAACGAACCAATAGCAGCGCTCGTATTGGATCTTGTGGTACTGCTACCTAAAAATTTGGCTCCACTATTGGTCTGACGGCATTGCGTTTTAGTGACGTCATAAAGTTTGTTTGATATAACGCCTTTCCATTGGCTAGCCGAAAAAGAGGAGGTGTATTTTCTCCCGTAGAAATGACCCTACTTTGTTTCCTCTACCGTGGTGTGGTGTTCGTTGTCAGTAGCCTCTCAGTTGTTACCGACACAGACGTACGTCCCTAGTAAGTTTCATATCGACAACAGAGCCTACTTTTCATAATAGGCAGCAAGTAGTCATTGGTATCCCTGAAATGTTTTTTGATTAACGAAAAACTACAAAATTACATCCTCACACAGCAAAGAACACTTTGAAATTTCGAACCAATGCAAATTTAATGAGAGTAATTGTTTCTAAGACTATTAACTTTATTTTTGAAGAGAAGTCTATTAACATTTAAAATAGGATTCAAATGGACATCACCACCAGGGCCTTCTAAGAAAGTCACCGTTCATTGGAAACATCCGAAACTGATGTTTACGTAGCTAGTGATTTCCACTCTGTAAATTTCATTTATAAGGAGTAGAACCGGCCGTTCGTACGTGATTTACATATTAATTGTTGCCCTTGAACTAAACCGAAAATTTCTTCAACCTATGGCATACGAAAAAAAAAATTATCAGAATATCACCTGCAGCTAGGATAGATGTACATGATTTTCATCATGTACTTGATTGACATCATTTCGAATACATCACTTCGAGTACTTGATTTACATCCTTTCGAATACATAACTTCGAGTACATGATTTGCATCAATTCGAGTACATGATTTGCATCATGGATTCGTACATAATTAACACCATGTACTGGCAGGAATGTCGTGGTCACGTGCACAGGATGCATAGAACGGCCTTGCGGTTCACACTTTCTGATCAGCAGCGCGGCGAAATATGGCAACACCGGCCCGGTCTCAGGCACAATTGCCTTCCGGATGTTGAGTGAGAAATGTTTACTGAATCACGGAGGCGCTGCGAGTTATTGGTGCAGTCTTATAATAAGCCTCTAATGACAGGCTCTTGCACTGTCCTGTGTAAAAATGGCGTCTGGAATTTACTGACTTCCGTATACGGAACTGTGCAGCTTCTCGTATCCAGTCTACCGGCGTGCGCACTGTTTGCATTCGTCGGAACTGTTTGCGCAAAAGTCAGTTAAATTCAGGACTGTGATGAATAGATAAACGTTTATAAACGTTTTTTTTTATAGTTTTTAGCTCCTTTGTCGGTATTCCCGATATTAAAAATAGAAATGTAGGATGTTGAAGAGAGTAAATTATTCGGATTTTTCATCGTCAAAACGTTGCAGATTTTTTTTTTCATGAAAGTTTCAAGCTGGAATTTTGCTTTCTGTCATCAAGGGTTAATGTGGATAAATTTAACACATCTAAAATACGAACTCAAAATTTTCGTTCAATTTCATACAAAAAATTTCTCAATTTTCAAGAGCGTTCGATGAACAAGGATAGAAATTGTGACGTGATATCAAGATTATGGTTATTTCTGTTCCGCTCTTTAAATTTAACTTCAGCAACTTTTTACATTTAATTTCTTAAAAATACTTAGAATAAAAATACAATTAAAAATGGAATTTTTACGTAGGCTTGGTAGCTGATAAAGATGACATCAATCCTTTTCTCAGATGCTCACAGAAAATAATCGTGCCAAAAGTTGAAGAGACTAGAATTTACGTTTTGACGAGTCCTGAAGAAAGAAATTATAATAAATTGCCCAAATTGTTTTAAAAATTTTCCCTCCCTAATTAGTGTTTTTATACTGGGAAATAATTTTTATCGAGCGATAGAATGTAGTTGTGTTGAGTCTTTTCAATATGAACCTGTATTGTGATCGACCACTGGGCAATGAAAAAAGTTCTATGAATTTCATTCTAATAATTTATTCCTCGCATAAAAATGTTCTACAAAACCTTATTTACGCACGTTAAAATAAAGCTGAACATAAAAACATAAAGCTGAACGAAGCTTAATTCAAATAGCTTATTCGTTGGAATTCAGGTGCAAGGTTAAATTATTTTTGAGAAGTGTTTGCTTGAGTGGTTTTTTCTGTTCTGAGTTCACGAAGTGCTTCACTCCGTCCATAGAAACTTTATTGATGAGTTCCGTGGCCTCTGAACCACCAGGCTGAAGGCTAGGGAGTTTGGTTTCAAAAGACGTATTGAAAGGGAAAGGTGAACGAAGCGAAGTTGTTTTCCCTAAGATGTTTAATTAAAAGTTGCGTTTAAAAATGCGCAGCGTTACTAAAACGCGTCGAGTGTATCGTCTATGTCCGCAAAAAATGTATCCACTGACCGATATATGTGCGTATATATGATACCGTAACCACATCGAACGAACGATGCTTGTAGATAAATTCAGAAAAAGAGTTTGACACAAAGTGTATCGGGAATAGAAGAGGTGAAACGGAAAAGGATAGATAATGAAATGAAAAAGATGCGATTTGCGCATATGATGCTAGTGTTCAAGGGGGTTTTGTAAGTAGTTTGGTGGTGGTGCAGAACCACATAACAGTTTAATTGTCATATAAAGTTCCAGTATCTAATATGCATACATCAGTGAGTGGATACATTTTTTGTGGGCACCTTGTGCCCTATCACGGTAGAGGAAACAAAGTCGGGTTATTTCTATGGGATAAAATACACTTTCTCTTGTTCGCCTAGCCATTAGAAAGGCTTTATTTCAAACAAACTTTATGACGTCATCAAAACCCCATGTCGTTAGGCCAATGGTGGAGCCAGATTTGGTGGTAGCAGTGCTACCAGATGCAATATGAGCGCTGCTATTGGTTTGTTTCCGTGACGTCAGCAAAATCACACCGTCAACGAAAAAAAGACTGGTTTGGACCTACCTTGTTTCCTCTAACGTGTACCATATGCAGGACAGCGAAGGCGCTGACTGCCGTATCTGTGCTACTGACCTATTTTAGTGCTTGCCCAACATTAAAGCGCACCATCGCAGGAAATAATTAAATGTTACGGTGCTGTGGATTTCCAGTCACGAGTGCACATGCTAATTATTCGTTATGGGTTAGAACCATTTGTGTCGTGGGAAATTAACTTTACCTTGTTTTTTTTCCTACAAGCTTTGGAAGGACTACAACCAGAATATGATACAAGGATCACTCCTCCAAAGGGTTGGTGGAATAGAAGTTCTGGTGGTTGGGTTGTAGCATAACTTTACATTTCAGTCAATCTAAAGAACAAGTTCAATGAGGGAGTAATGTTTGCTTAAAAAAGTTTTTCTGACAAGCTTAGAACAAACCCGAAACGCTTGTCAACTCTGTCAATTCGTCAACTTCGGACAAAGCTTGTAAACTTTAGGTATATAAATATATTTTCAGTAGAACTTAGGGTATAAAATTTTTGAAGGGAGGAAATTAATATATTTTTAGGAGTGGGACGGCGCCTACTGAGGACTCAGTAGTTAGTAAAGACAATGCATTACCCGGTTATTGACAGTTCAATCTATACTATAATGAGAGGGGTGTCCGTCTGTCCGTCTGTCTTTCCGGAGCCAGCCTGCAGTGTGTGGTGAGCGTATCTGTGATACAAGCTACATCAACTCCACAATTTCCAGTGCATTAATCCATCAGATTCGAGTAGGAATGAATATCACGTGAATTCTTAGGAAATAGGAACATGAGTCATGTGATTTGTAGAACATTATTGTACATTTTTGACGGCCCGTGTGCACTTGGCCTCATCAACTCTAGATGGATTAGCCTCCCTAAATTTGAGCAGACTGCACGTTTATGAATTAAAATGGCAAAACTGCGTGGTTACGTCCGATACAAAACAACTATATTATACAATGATCTGATTTGCACAGTTACGCGTACATATTTTCACCAATCCCTCAGATTTACCTACTTCATCACGTTTAATTCACGCTATAATTCATCCGTACTTCTTCACAGCAGCAACACATTCCAGTACAACACCAGGGTCAGGAAATCGGATACGCATAAAACTACTCGTAGAGAAGTCTGTAATTACAAAGAAGATACCGACGGCAATTGAATCTTTAGAACAGACCGCAAAAGAAACTTCCTCAAGAAACAGTGCATTCATAAACTGTTCAATGGGACTCTGTGTTCATATTCTGGTTGCGTGGTTAACTCGAGTGCGTGAAAAAGCAACCTTGATCTCCCGCAGCCTGTGCATTCATAAATGACCTCTGACGTGCGCACGACAATCTCAGTCTTTGTCGCTGATTATACGTAGCTGGTCTGCAAAGGACCTGCATTTCTTCCTCGTTTGCCCACGTCAGCACATGATTCCCAGTGCGATCTGTGCATTATTTTGTAGAAGACGGGAAATTATTCCGAAAAATTCGATCATAGTGAACGCTGGTTATCTGTGATCCGCATTGAACGCCGGTGGCGGTTTGCTCATGGTGAACGCTGCGTATTTGCGATACGCATTGAACGCCGATAGCAGTTTGCTTAGTTGTCGGTTCATATCACTCCTTTGAAATGTTTCATTTTATTTAACTAACGCATACTTTTATTCAACTAACGCGAACATGAATAATTGTTTTCCTGCACTGAGAATCAGGTTCCTACTACGAATAAAAATTAGTTAGTGCAGCCGAACTCGTGAAGCAACTTGAATGGCATCTCTTCTTCAACAAATCATGTATTACCAGATGGAAAATATGATCGTGGAAAATATTTCATTTTTTCAAATAAAATTATGTTGATTATTTTGAGATGGCTCTTAGAAAAATAGTTGTCGTATTGATGACCACATTCGTAGTGACAGCAGCCATACTCCTGACACCAGCGTCATCATGACAGGCTGACGTTCTCAGGTTCTAACAAGAGTGGCAACGTCAGCAGCACGTGACACGAACTTCTTTTACGCATGACCGTTTACAAAACCGTTATTACCGCAATACAACTCTTGCAACCGTACGTTAAAAGCCCATGAAATCCCCCAATAGAACCGTTATAACCCTTTTTAAGCGTTATAGATTCTTCAAAAGTCACATCGCATTTTTAAAAATAATTTTGATGTCGCATACTTACTCATGTCATTCATCGCTTTCTGCCTTATCAAACTAATGATGCACTGATTTTTCTTATGTTTATTGACTTTTATGTCCGTTTTTCGGGTACAATTTTTTTCAGTAGTTAAATGATTTTTTGATTTGTTATTTAACTTTCAGTAGGAAAAAAAATTTGAACGTTTTATTTCATAAGTGCTGGAACCTTACAAAAAGCGTATACCTAAATAGAATAGTGTACCGTGCAATAACTACTTTTACGAATATCAGCTCCCACTCTACAAACAGTCGCACAACAGTGCTGAGAAGCTCAGTATAGTTCGTTGTGAAGGTGCTTCTTCGTTTTCTTAATGCTTGAGTTGCAGGGGTTGAAAATAGAAATACATAAGCCAAACATCTCTGCTGCAGCTGCGCGTGTACGCAGCAGTCGTTCTTAATATATGTTATTGTAGAGTGCACAAAATATTATGCGAAATTTCTGAGCAAAGTTATCACAGCAAAACGCTACTTCATGCAGGCCTTTTAATTGTGGCTTTCAAGTCTTCCTAACCAATTTTTCCAGTTCAACTGACTGTCATTACAACTAAGCTCTCATGTTGTAAACTCCGCTGTAGCTACCTCAAAACACAAACCTACTAACACTGCTGTAAACATGGCATTAATTTTACCATCCACACGATATTCTCAATACTGTCTTAATATTCGCACGACGCGCAGTGAATTTCAGCTCGTAATTTCCCCCTCTTTTCTTTCAATCAGTCGTGACGCTGCTATCAATGCTGTAAACAAGGCATTAATTTTACGATATGATGCCTTCTGGATACGCTGAGCACACCACGGTGGTGCGTCTTCTCCATCACGCGAAGGGTGTTGCGCATCACACTAGAGAGAAGAAGGAACCTGGTGCGATACCAGTTCCGCACCCGCGGTATTTTCACCAGAACGCAGCTCTCGAGGGACTTTAGCATGCATAGAAAACGGGTGGATGCGATTGAGGGAAAACTCTTCTACTCTCCAAGCTTTCACTTTACTCACACACTCACTCAATCACTCACTCTCTCTTTCTTCCTCCCTAACTCTCTCACTCACTTACTTGCTCCCTCTCTCACTCTCACTCTCTTTCCCTTCCTCATTCCTTCCCTCCCTCACTTACTCACTCTCTCTCTCTTTCCCTCAGTCACTCTCTCATTCTCTTACTCACTCCGTCCTCTGAAGTTATGTAGCTGGAAAATCATTGCTGCTACGTGATCGAAATAATGAAGCAGTCTATGAAGTTATTTCAATTAGTATGTACATGCCTCAGTGCAACCATGGCCGAGTGTAAAGATTTGATACTTTACGTTGAACAGAAATAATTTTATTTCTAGAAATTTTTTTCAGCACCACTTTCCCTGAATGTAAATATGTAAGAGTGGATATATTTTTGTGGTAAGTTGTTGATTCTTATGAAATGCTAGTAATCCTCACCATGGAAATGCTCTCAGTCAAAACAAAATACGGCTGGTTTGTATTCTCATTTTGCATTTTGTGATGAATCCCGTCATGCAAGTCTCACTGGACCCGAGTTTTGGCGACTGTATGACTTAAGAAAATAATAAGAGAAACAAAATTTTAATTTTCCGATGGACAAGAACGTGCTATGCATACACACAATAAATATGAACGTTAAATGTATCTTAATAACGAATTGTTATGTAAAGCCAAGTCTAAGTATAGCAAGAGTGCTAAATACATAATACAGGGGGGAAGAACGGGAGTCATAATGCACAGACAAATCTTTCACATCGTAATAAGAAATAATTAAAATATTAGGAATAATAATTAATCAATTACAAACGTTCGCAGTGTAGCCTCATTATTATCTCGAGACATGCAAACACTTAGTTTTTGAGAGCATGTTACCTGATTTCGGTTGAATTGTCCGACGCATTTAACAAAAGTCTCTTCACGGTCACTCTAATCTGAATCATTTAAACTGAAGATAGTTGGCTGGCGTGTGCGCTGCACCGATCAGCCAGCACGCAATACTGTGATGACATCGGTAAGTGCTGGGTGCAGCGGTCAACTTGAAGTCAATTGCTAATTTCTGATACACGTTTAATTACTGATCGTATGTGTGAGTAATTCCAGCATAGAAAATGGTAACATTTGATTACAATCAAAGTTTTGGCAATTACAGAAAAAATACCGAACTCTGCTACAACAAATCAAAGGTTCGAGCAATTAGACTGAACAAAATCAACGAATTCTGTTATACTCGTATATTCAATTACTGATCTTATACCTGAGCAATTCCAGCATGGTGAATTGTTAATTTCTGTAACACATTTAATTACTGATTAAACGTTTGAGCAATTACAACCCAGGATCTCGACAGGCCTTGAATGCTTATATTAAAACGAGAGCGCAGAAACCCGCACCGTGGAGAACCAGTTGACCACTCGAGCGAAGGTTCGCGCAACGCGGAACTGGAGTGTCAGTCTGCCACCTCGCAGGAAGCTCGTCGTTTGCTATTGATAAAGTCCCCTAATCGTGCCACGGTACTTGGTCCCATGCATGCATTAGGCAGCGATATAACGGCCTGCTGAGCACCGCTTTGCGGTCCCCACTCCTTCGCGGAAATTCCCCTTTTCATAATGGATTCAGAGACGTCGAGTTTCTGGCGCATTTCAAAAAGTCTGTCCAATTTGTCGTACCGAAGGCTCTTAATTTTGCAGGGCGTAAATTTCGGCTATAAATAGCGTCCTCAACTTGACGTAGCATGGATACATGGATGCGAATAATTAAAGTGCATCTCTGAAGTGCTTTTGAAGGACGACTTGAAGTACTTCTTGAAAATTGAGACCTGTGAAGTGACAACGCATTTTTTCTTTACATTTGGAAGCCCACTCTTCGGCTGAATATCACTGGAGTTTGAAGGATGATGAGAAGGACCTTCAAGTCTGTGTGTGGCCTCAAAGTCACAAGTGCAAGCCAAGATTTAAACTGGACGGGTTCTGCTACAATTGTTAATATACACATACTGCTGACAATTTTACTATCAATTACATATTACATGGAGAATAAATGTGATCAATGGTATATGTTCTTTTTATCATTCTAGAGTCGTATATAATTTATCATTACTCTTCTGTGGTATTTACCAATACCCTTGTGTGGTATATTGGTACATACCAGCTACTGATCTGAGTCTGAAATGGAACTGTTAGCTTGGTCACGCTTTAAAATAATTCCCACAATTATTAATCGAACGTTGTGCCACAGGATAGGTGCCAGTTTTTGGCGGTTGTAGTTCGGATTAAAGTTTGCGGTAGAAAAGCGCAAAAGATCACGTATTTATCGGCACTGGTGTATTTCTAAAGAACCTTCGTCTGACTTAGTGAGTGAAGTGGTCATTGTAACGGAGTGAAGTTCTAGATACACACCAGTAACGGTCAGAAATGAGAAGGCAATGTACAGTTATATCAAACCTATAAGGTAACAAAATATAAATGCTTTTTAACCAAAATAATGTTTTTGTATTGAGGTTTGCAATCATTTAGTTCCTTCAAAGGTACTACTGTATATGTGAGAGTAGAAATACAGTATGTTGAGGTTCTTCATCACTATTATAAAAGGAGCCGCGTCCGTCCGTCCGTCCGTCCGTCCGTCCGTCTGTGTGTCACGCTCTTCTATAATCGATGGCTTTGATAGCAACATGGATAAAGCTTAAGAAAAACAAGAAACTATTCCATTGCATTATTTTTCTGTGGCGATTTAATTCCCTTTCACTTGGATTATGGTATCCAGAATACGCAATCGTCTTATTTTCATAAATAAAATTAAAGACGTTGAAGACGATCGGATGAACAACGCGAGATGGCAATAACGAGAAGCTAGAGCTAAATTGACCCTTGAACGGCGTTTGATAATTCTACGGAATTGTTTGACGGGCATTTTTGTCGGGCCTTGTATACTAGTATAAGTAATAAAAGCAAGATCTAAATGATTACTGAGGGACCAAAACTCTACACCGAATATATCCTTTGATCCTTATACGCCTGCTATGACATTTCAACAGCACGGAAGTGTCTTTTTTACCGAAAGCTCATGGTTCGCCCACTCAAATGGGAGAAGTAACGCCCGTGGACTTAAAGCTTCCGGCTCAATTAAGACAGCATTAATTGTAAAAGTATGTCATTACTGAGTAGCCAATTTGTTTTGATGCGATCCGAAGCCCACGGCTGCCATTGTGATGCTATCAATCGAGCGTAAGCACGAAAGTATAAGAATGAGGTGGAATGGGTAATTGGAAAGAGATAAGAGAGTGAAAGACCTGCTATAGTATTACAACAATTTGCAAAGTAAATTCAATAGTACTACAATTCCCACTACAATAATTATCTTCAAATATGTACTTATATACATTCTATATGTAACATTTCCAATAATTCATATGCACTTGAACAGTATCATAGATACCTTTCAAATGATGTAAACAAACATGGCATCCGCTCGCTTTTGTTTACAAGCCAAAACATATTGCGGCAATGAAAATTGAATCTATTTTTCAAGAAAATGCAATTTTTCTCGAGGGAAGAAATAAAAGAAAATTTTTCAGAAACTTCTTGGCTAATAATGATACTCAGTTGATGCTTGGTTGTTCCGTGCGCCTGCGATGCTCTTAAGGCGGCCCATAGACGATCAATTTTATCGTCAATATAATTGACAATAACGAATATTGAAAATTTAGTTGATCGTCTGTGGGGTTCAATTAATTGACTTAGTGGGCAAAAAAAATTTCATAAATATATTGAGTCAATGATATTGACAATTAAATTGATCGTCTATGGGCCGCTTCAGGGTGCTTAATGACCGTATCTGTGATACGAGTTTCACCAGTGCACAAGTACAAGAATATTTGAATTGCGGGTACTATTGGGATGGATATATTTGTTTATCATCCACATCTGCAAGATTTATTTGAGGAAAATATTGAATCTCGTGATTTTCCACGGGCCGTGTGCACTTGTAGTATAGTAATATATTCTGACAACTCTTCCAAGATTTTGACAATTATAATCAGAAAGAAATGTCGGGCCTTCCGAGAACTATCCTGGAAGTTTCCTGGTCTTTGGTACGGACATAATCTCCATTGTCAAAATCCCATTCCTTGCTAACAGCGTTGAATTCATTTAATATATGATTAAGCTGAAGAGAGCTTTAAACGCATTAGGATAGGACAATGTCCATTTATCATGTAAAAAATTTCTTTTGCGAATAAGTCACAGAAAATTAAAATGTTCAGTTTCCAGAGCGAATAATTTTCAAGACTGTAAGCAAATTTCTTTGAACAAAAAAATGAGATAAAATTGGATTTTCACTTCTTATACGTTTTCAATCAGTCATTACAAAATGTGAGCTGCGTTGGCGTTAATATTTTTTCAACTTCACATGATACTGGCAAAGTGTACATGACTGTCGCATACTCCATTCACTTTGTTATCTCCAGCTCCCTCATTGGAGTGTGACAGGGTCGTTGCAGGTGACAAAATCAGGAAATTATTGAGAAGTTTAGTTTGTATCAAAAGCTACAAGCCCATCAGCCGGGTCAGAAAGTGAGAAAACCAAAAGTGAACATAATTTTCAATGGAATAAAATCTGCGCCCGGGTTTATATAGAACTCGATCTGAGTCGTGGGGGTGATTGAAAATTTGAACTAACAGTAAAAAATTATTTCAGACTAGAGTCTCTCAGATTTGAATATTTGCACTCAAAGTTAGGAATGATTTCAGGCTAGAGTCTTTGGAACTAGAAAATTCGAACTCAGAGCAAAGAATGATTTCAGACCAGACACATTGAGACTAGCAATTTTGAACTAAAATAAAAGAACGATTTGAAACCAGACACTTTGAAACCCACCAGAAAATTTGGACTCAGAGCAAGAACTGATTCGAGGCTATAGGAGTCGGAGCCAGAAGCCCAGAGCTCAATGCCACAACCCTGACACAGAGGCACCGACCGTCACGCCAGCTTCGGGGATCATTTCAGCGTCAACACCCTGCTTCGCGCAGACCTCGCTGTCCAATTAATCAAATGAAATTGGAGTCTATTACCTAGAGATATGCATGTGATAATGACTCTCTTCCTCTCCGCAGTCTCAACTTGCAGCAGGTTATCTCAGGTCCGAGTACTGCCCGGATTGTGCGGTAATTGCTTCCCACTCAACTTATAATTTCCAGCGGACAGTTGTTAAGGGGGCAACCGCTCGAACTGACCAATGGGGTCACTCCCACGGCCGAGACACACCTTCTGTGATACGTGTTAGTTTGTTCTTTTTATTACCCTTGTGTGGTAGATCCTTTGTATTACCCTTATGTGGTATATTCTATTTAGTACCCTTGTGCAATGTATAATTTTTATTACCCTTGTGCGGTATTTTCTTTTTATTACCTTATGCGATATATAATTTTTATTACCCGTGTGTGGTATATTCTTTTATTACCATTGTGGGGTATATTCATTAAGTTGATGTTTGTTGTTTTTTGCGGCGGAGGTGCTATTCCGGTTGCGTAATAGGTGTTTTTGAGCACGGTTGAGGTGCATGTAGTAACTGAGAAGGTGCTGGTGGATAACTTGTATTAGTACTGGAGGTCATGTTGTTCGAGCTTTAATTATTTTTATGTTTTATTGTTTTTATATATGGAAAAACATTTACGAAAATGATTATAATCATGGCTGCGCTAAACCAAGTCTCCTACCTCTTAATGTTCCTGAAGCATCCTTTTTAGTTGTTGCTTTCCTCCATAATTTGTATTGAATCCCTCGTTTCCTTTTACCTTCTGTGTGAGCATCGTAACATTTAAAATTTATGACGTTCATACCAGCAGTCATTACAATAAGTTGCTACCGACAGCAGCAACGAACAGCCGTCACTGGTACTTTGTTGACAGCACCACAAAATTATTTTTTTATTGCAATCAACCAGATACACATCATCTTGCACATTGGATTTTCAAATGCCTCGTAACTAACACCAGGACGCCATAACAGTTACCCCCGGCCAAGCCGGTACCCATTTCCGACACCTGGGTGGAGCGTTGAATAGTGGCTGAGTTCTGTACTTTTCCTCCTATTTTCTGAGTTCTCTACAAGGCGCAATTTGACAGCCGGTGTGCGGCCTCACAAGCACGTATTAGATATATTATTATTATTTTGATTATATAAAGTTAATCCATCACTGACCTCGCTAAGGTTGTTTCTAAATTTTTAAAAAATAAACAATTTTGAAATATTCAAGTTCCATTTAGGATACACTCAGTAGATTGTGTTTAAGGCTATTACGATGTATCATTTTGAGTATTGTTACTCATGGGCTTATGTGTTTTGAAAGAGTACAGAAATGTCTTTCTCGAAAGAGAACTGATATATATACTTCATTTGTGTCAGGACACGTTTCGAATATAGGACCGCTTCAAGCAGATCTATTTTGAACTTAAATACTAGGTTTAATCGAATAAAAAACAGCTTTCAAAACATTTTTTCAGTCAAATAAAAATGAGAAACAATTTAATTCTAAAATTTTGATCACGCTTCTTAACTAAAAGATTCTTAAATCAAATTCGTCCAAATACTAATAATAAGGATTCTAACATCTAAGGCAGAGTTTGAACCATTGCAGAAAAAACAGCAAAAATGTACTCTCATAGTTCCCTATAAGTTAGAAAAAAATATGAAAAACCTAAAAAACTCCACCGATGAGACAAAGAAAAAGAAAACGATGATAGGTTCATATAGAAACATTATGAACGACATGGCCATCACTTTGGTACATGAGCTACTACAACTGCACTCTAATGACCAATATTGTTGAAGGTATAATGAGTGAAATTAGGTTACAGCTTTTATAAAACTTATGATGACGTAAACTCATCCTCACTGTACGTTAAAATAACCTCTTGAATGCATGAATATTTTTCTTTCTATCTTTTCGTCCGCTCTTCGCTATAAAATAACCACTGGCATTCATGAGTATTTATTTTTCCATCTTTTTGTATGCGCTTTGTGATTAAATAACCACTTGCATTCATGAATATTTATTTTTCCATCTTTTTGTATGCGCTTTGTGATAAAATAACCACTTGCATTCATGAATATTTATCTTTCCATCTTTTTGTCCGCGTTTTGTGATAAAATAACCACTTGCATTCATGAATATTTATCTTTCCATCTTTTCTCCAGCACTGTGAGCCAAAATAACAGCTGACATTCATGAAGATTTATATTTTTTTAATTATACTGTAGTTTGCATATAGTCTTAACGGTGGTTTGGTTTAGACGCCGTCGTCGTGTAGGCAGGTGCTGTGATCCCAGTCGCAGTTTGCTTTTAGCGTCTTTCGCTTTAACTGCGTGAAAAAAACACCAAGACTTAATAAAAAGCCAAACCAACATCATCGCACGTAGATAACTCCATTTTTTGTGCATGGAACAGATGTAAATGATGTTGCGCATCATCGTCACCGGGAAATTCTTTATGTAATCATCTTACAGAGATGTATACACCAGGACTGTAATAAAACTTGTACCCAGCCTGTCTGGGTGAGGGAGAACTCGTTTGCTCCAGTTCAACTCATGAGTGATAAATGGGTTAAACCAAGAGTGACTCACATCCTTAAAAACATGAGTGAAATAAAGATAAACGTACTAAAAATATGAGTGACATAAATAAGGCTGCTCACTATCACGCAAATCATGAGTGAAATAGAGAAAAACTTAGTAAACATATGAGTGACATAAATAAAGGTGCTCACTATCACACACCATATATATATATGGAGCACACGCTGTAGCGTAACGCGTGTGTTTCGTTCTGCCTCGTGAGTTTGATTAGTTGACCGGTTTGCAAGGCTGGCTCTGGGTTATTATTATTATTGTCGGTGCAGCTTGGTGGACGAGTTTTTTTTAGATTTTAGGGTTACATACTGTGTTGAAATTGGTTCATTTATTTCATAATATATTGGCTTAAATTATTGGAGCGATTTTGTGAGTCTGTGAGTTATGCTAAGATGTTGCTCACTACACTTTTCTTTGAAGAAAATAATAAATTTTTGTGTATTTTATTAGAGTGTGTTTTGATGCAACGAGTTGTGCAGGAGTTTGATTTAGTGCAGTTTACTACATTTGATCCAGTAAACTTGGACCTAGTGTCAGTAAATTCCGTTGCAGTGAACTTCTTTGAAAACATTTTTTTACTTTAAACTAGCATGATCTGACAAACAAATGAGGCATCTTGTAATCAAATAAAATACGTATTTTCCGTACTCCATGTTCGCTAGAATCAATATTCATTCTACATATAATGCTACAAGTTTCGATTGTGTACAGAAAGTGAACCTTTCATTAAGCGCATAAAGTAGAATGGTGAATTTAATATTAAAATGTTTCTGCAAGGGATTTAATATTAAAATTTTTCGCCGTCCCACCTGAGATGTATGGTATGAACTCGTCTTGGTACTGACCGGCTTGTTGAATAAACGAGAAATTTTCAGGAATTATTCGAAACAATTCATTCTTCTCACTGACAGCTGACAGGCTGCAGAATTCATATCATTATGCAAAGCTGTAAAATATCTGCACGCATAACATTATTAAAACGAAATAAAAAATTTAAAGTTACATTACACGCAGCCCATCTAACACATGCAACACAAGGAACACATACAACACAAGAAACACACGCAACACATGCAACACATGCAACACACACAACACATGCAAAAGAACAACAACACACACAACACATGCAAAAGAACAACAACACATACAACACACGCAGCACAAGCAACACACGCAACACATACAACATAAGCAACACAAGCAACACATGCAACACATACAACACAAGCAACACATGCAACACACTCCCGAAGTTGACAGGCCGCTGGTTGCAGTTCTGCTTCATTAGGGCGGCTGCAGGTTGGACACAAGCCAATGTAAAGGAACAAATTCCAAAATATGTCGATGTTCTTTGCTTGATATAACGGCCCAGAAAAGTTCTGCAATGTTCAGTCGAGCGTTGAGGCCTGCTGAGTAGTTGAAATAATTTATATCAGGAGTACAGTGGTCATAGGATGAAGCACTTGTTGTCTTCAGTAGACGTTGGTTACACAACGAAAAAATTTATCAACACTAACTCACATTACCCATATGGAACAATTCCTAAATATTTATAGTTATTAGACTGCAGGGGTGGAATGAAGTTGACATATGAACGACTATTTTACCCTAAAAATTCTGCTTCAGACTTCGTTAAATTTTACTTTTATAGAATCGGAAAGTGCAGTCGAAGAATGCAGCCTCAGCAGCAGGTTAGATATTTTTTTACCGGCTGTTGCATGCTTAAAAAAACGGAATTAACATTCAAGCTAGCATAGGATTTTGTAGTAAACAAGCTTAACAAGTCTATAAACAACCATCATAAACCATAACTTTTAATCAATACAAAAAATTCAAAATGTAATTTCTGGGGACACCAAAAATTTACGAACCTCATTATACTGTTATTAATAGCCCCCCAGTATGTTTTATTGGAAAATGAACAGTTCATAATCAGAACATATCTTAACACGGCAACCCGTGCGTGAAATTTAACATTCTTCGTCGTAACTTGGATACGTGAACTTGAAAAGCAGGCCACCCCTTATCGAGACCCGCGCCAGCTTCCTAGGTCCCGCACTTCCCAACGACCTTGCCGGGCTTGTATATATAGCAGCGCTGGCGCTCGGTTCCTTCATTACACTCAAGTTTGTGCATCCTAAAGCAACTTACCTGCAACCTCTCAACATGAAGTACCTTGTGAGTTCCGCTCCCTTTACTGTGGACAGATTGAAGACTAAGTTTTCTTACAACTAACGTTGTCGCAGTTGGCAGCGCTGTGAGCAAGTAGCGTAGACAAGTTTATTTAAAAAACTTACGGTACGAGCTTTAATTTTTCAATTCAATTCAAACAATTTCAATTCAGTTGTTCAATCAATTGAAACAATTATGAAATAGTTCGAATTCAGTTAATTTTAAATGTTCAACCCCGGTTTTGTATCAGCAGTTTATTCGTTTCGTCGTTGAGATTTGGTTCCATACTTAAACGGTCGTCAATTCTACCTAGAGCTGAGGAAGCAGTTTAAAAAGTTTTTAAGTAATTCAAAGACATCGGGAACTGGTAACATATCTTGAAGACAACGCATTCAGCGCTATTTAGTCAATTTCTAAGAATTATTTGCGAATTTCCATCAAAATAAACGAAGGGGGATCTTTCTGATTGAACCTTTAAGGTAAATTTTGCAATCCCATCAAATAGTTAAGAGTTGTGATGCCCAATAAATACAGTGCATTGAAGTATTGTTTTGATATTCAAATTTGTTAGCTCATCCAGTACATAATGCCTGGAATGTCAGGAGTAGCAGTTTGTTGCTCATCCAGTATATAATGCCTAGAATATCAGGAGTACCACTCTTACAGTTTGGATGCTCATCTGAAACCACCTGAAAATCAGTACATGGTTAATAACTACCTCCCACCTCCCTGAAAGTAGAAGCAGTCATACAATCATGTTCCCCATTCAGAGTCTCACGTCTACTTTGTACATACCTTTCAGATTATCCTTACAGTTGCGTTTTTCCTTTTGTAATTTCGACCTTTAATATTTTCCGTTTTAAAAAGATCCAGAGTGGAGAGCTGTTCCTCATAACATTCAGTCTCACTATATTGAAATGGAAGAACAGTTCTGTTCTATCATGAAATGTCCCCTTCCGTGATTTGATAAAGATTTTATCGTACTTTTATTACATCAAATGTATTGGGAGCCCAGCGTACAGTTCGTCTAGTGTGAGTAGTGAAGCAGTTCCAAAGCAGACCTGATGAAATACCAAGTCAATTTTTTTCGCCGCCTAAGTAATTAAATCGCTAGGGCGGTGAAAAACATGCATGCTCCGACAAAAAAGTTAGACTGGGTAGTATGTACTGCAAATCCTGTTCCAGAATTAGCCTTTTCTTATTGATCTCCCAAAAAAAATACGAAATTATTATCAAAATTAGCAGCGGCAGTTTCAAGGCTGAATTTATTTCAACATTAACCTCGAAATATCTCATTTCAAAATCTTTTAGATGAGTGAGCTTTTTTGTATAGGGAAACTTGCAGTCATAAGGTTCTCCTGATGTACAAATTGTTACTATTTACCTCTAAATTTTCTTTGTAATTTGATTTTGTCGCAGTGTTTACTCAAGCCATTTGAAGAACTAAATTTCATAACTTTTTTTGCGTCTAGGTCGTGTTCCTCGCAGTGACCGCAGTGGTCAGAGCTGAAGCCGAAGCTGAAGCCAAGGCCGACGCCAAGAAGAAAGAGGGTGGCCCCTACATTCCCCAGATCGTGAGCCACGGAGCCGCCTACTCGCACACTCCCGGCTATGGCGGCGTCCAAAAAACCGTCGTGAAGAGCATCTCTCCTGGCTTCGGTCATAACCAGATTATCGCAGGCTATGGTGCGTATGATGCACCTATCTACCAAACCGGCTACGCTAAGACCGCAGTAGCTCCCCTTGGGTACGGCGGCTACGGTTACGAAGCTGGAATCGGCGGCGGAATCGGAGGTCTTGGCTACGGGATCGGAGGCTACGGAGGTGGACTTGGAGGCTACGGTAGACTTGGTGGACTCGGAGGAATCGGTGGAATCGGTGGACTCGGTGGCGTAGGTGGACTCGGAGTTGGTGGACTCGGAGTTGGTGGACTCGGTGGCGTTGGTGGCTTGGGACACGGAGGAATTGGTCTCGGTGGAGTCGGACCCATCGGACACGGCGTTGGAGTCGGCGGTTTCAGCGGAATCGGAGGAGGTATCGGAGGGTTCGGCATCGGTGGCGGTCCAGGAATTGGTTTCGGAGGACCAGGAATCGGAGGAGGCTATGGAGTCGGCTTGGAACACGGCGGCATCGGACTCGGCCACGGAGGAGTCTCGTACGTCAAGAAGGGATACGGACACGTGGTCGACCACGGTATAGGAGGAGGGTACAAGAAGGTGACCACGTTCAAGAAGGCCTACGATGATCATAAATTTTAACTCTTCTGTTTTATATTCGAACTATTGTATTGATCTCTTTCGAAGTGGCTGTTGCCGTAGCTATTCAGTTGGGTGATTATTTGAACCCCTCCTGAGCAGGACAGTGACTCTGCTTGTATATTTTGTCTATGAAAATATTAAACTCTCGCTACTAGAAGCCGTTTTATTTTTTGAAAAAGATATCCTGCTTTTCAAATTGTGCACGGGTAATGATATTACTTGCGATATTGCGATAGATAGTTCATAGTTTCGTAAAAATTCAAGGAATTCGTCATGTATGATATATTGAAGCCGGTAATTTTTGGAAAGGCTACGCTTCTCAGAAAAAGTACCAGCGAATCTGACAGAGAACTTTTTCAAAGCTTTCATAATTTTCACAGCAGATTAGTACTCCTAGAAATATAAGCCTGCGTCTCGAAACATATGCATATGTTTAACGCTCAAAGAAAAAATCTCTCTCTCAACATATTTCAAGGCAACTCACATTTAAACTAACAATGTTTTGATGACTGGCGATCTCGACGCGATCGATGCGGGGTTTGTGGGGGGAATCCATGCAACTGAAAAGAATTTTGGCAGCAGATTTTTATACGACGCAAGTAACGCGACTGCTTTAATAGATAACCTGTAAGTAAAAGTCCATGGATGATGTTTTGGAATTTTGTTGATTCTAATTTTACCGTTCAAAGGATATGACTAGCTCGGGACACTTGATGATGGCTGAGATCTGGTCGGCAGGATGGCGGGAATGAATGCTGTAAAGACTTGTGGTTCGAATAAAACAACACGGATCATTATTTACGTACAATATAAAAGAAACAGAATCGAAAGAAACAAAAGACAGTGAAGTAAATTTCAGTTGAAAGTCATGCAATGTGAAGCAGGGAGTGAGCATTTTTTTCAGACACCTTTATAAGAAAAAAATTAGAATATTCGTAAGTTCGCTAAATTTTTAACTTTTTCCTTACTACACGGTCTAACTTTTTCGCCGCCTGTATGCATGTTTTTCTCCGCCCAAGTAGTTAAATCGCTTTGGCGGCGAAAAACATGCATGCTCCGGTGAAAAAGGTAGACTGGGTATATGTGGCACATTTCGAGAATGCCCTCGTTATTTGTGAACACGTTTAGAGAATGCCCCGGTTATTGTGTCGTAGACTTGAGTTATGAAATAACTTAACCTACGTATTCATATTGCCTTGAACCTCTTCGGAGAATCACCGAAGTATGATGATACGCAGGGCCAATTAATAAAATATTTTTGAAAGATCATCGAGAAATTATATGCACGAATACAACCAAATTTCTATATGAGAAGATAAACTTCTAATTTTTCTGTTGCGAAAGGAAAGTTCGAAATTTTCCCTTACAAACATCAATTCTAGATGCCTTGAAATGTTGCGTGGAAAATAAAAAGTCCTTAACTAACTCGAAAATATTATAGCTTTTTTCCATGACATAGAACAACCGATATAACATCGATTTAAACCCTCAATAGATAAACACATCAAATTTTGCTGATGAGAAAATAAAATCGCGTTGAAAGAATTCTAAACAAAGTGAAATCCTATGAGAATTAACTGAATAAATTTTAATTTCTTCAAATTAAGACTTCTATAGTTATGACACGTGATTTTACACTAGGCTAAATCCACTAGTCGTGACAGTGTCTGTGCTAGAGAATTGTTACTACGATGTGCAATACATTCAGCGTACGATTCGAGGATATTTCCCGTATTAAAAATCGGGACAGTTTTATAACAGTTAACATAACATATTACACCGATACTGATATCATATTCGCAGTTTTATTGCTCTGTAGCTGCGCTTGTCACTGCAGAAATTTTGTCAGTTAACCTCACTGACCGGAAACGAACTTCAGTGGGCTGCTACACAGAAGTGCCCACAATTGACCTATCGTGTCTTCCGGTAATTTGTACTGCTGTATCGTGCATTTAGTTTTCACGGTACTAAATTTCTAGCGGCTCTAATCAATCTTCACTGCAAGCAGAAAATCAGAGCTATTGACGCAATGTCCTACTCTAAATTAACCTTGGAGTGCCTTACGAAGCCGAAGTGTAGAAAACCATTTGAGACGCTGCACCGATATTTTTGGCTTGTTTCGAATGCATTAAACGCTATGCTGTACATGCTCACTTGCCGTATTTAATATCCTAATTATATTGATAGAGTGCTCGTGCTCGTGAAATATGTGCATACACAATCATTGAAACGAACCATAAGGGTAGTAACAATTTTTTAATTAGCCCGAAACGATCTCAGTATAATGAAATATTTATCAATGATTTTCGCTCTCAAATTTTCACCCTGCCAGACCACCGAACTGAATTTTCGGTAATTTCCGACTGTACCGCGGAAGCGCCGCGGCTGCCTAGTATTCAGTTTCTATCCAGCACGTGAAAAAATTCGATAGAATAACAAATGACCAACGAATCATGGTCAAATCACACGAAACCACATGGGTAGCTATTGCAAAAAATTTTCCCATGTGTTTGAATGGACTTTGTGTTGTTTAACATTTAGCAGCTAGGATCAGGGCATCAGGTCTGGTAGGATTAAAATAGAGACTCAGTAGTGTCGGAGTATAGATTTGACTAAACTCTATGTAAGTTATTAAGAACACTTCATCATATCAGAGTCATCAAACTTATAGAGAATTCAGAATCCAAGTAAACATCTCGTGAATGAACGCATGCACAAGTGAATCATTTAAATCTTTTCGCCATCGGATCAACAGGGACTTTTCAGTCGTCTTTCTTCTTGTAGTCAACCTCTTTGCTCATGGCGATGGCGTGAGCGTTGCGCAGAGCTGCTGCGGAGAGCAAAGAGGATTGTGACTGATCCAACAGAGCAGGCCTTCCATAGATCGAGTCACTACCAAGCAATTTGACATTCAGTTTGAACTTATCCAGAGCACTCAAGTTTGAGGCGAGCAATGCAGGGTAAGTGCTGCCGTACGCCGAGTACAACGGGTTCAGGTAAGGCGAACTGAGGCCGTATAGGCGTTGGAGATTCAGCAAGTTTTTCACAGAGTAAGCATCCAAAGGAGAGTTATTGAGATAATACCAACTAGCATCGCCGTCTGGGGACAAAGAGTAAGGCAGAAAGTTAGGGGATAGTTGCCCTACTCCGCCGGCGAGATAGTTGCCGAGGTAGGGGGAAGCCTGGTAGTAGTTTGCTAAATTATTATAAGGGAGTTGGTTGTAATGAGGAAGCGTGTAGGGTGGCAGTGCCCCAGCGTACAGAGATGGGTATGCTGCAGCGGCATCCACATTGTAGGCAGACACCTGTTGTGAGAAGTGGTTTGGGAGGTGAGTGGTCGACTTCTCCACGACACTTAGTAGGTTTGGTTTCGCTTCTGGTTTCGGCTTGGCTTCTGGGCGAGCCTGGATGCTGGCTAAGCAGAGCACGACGACCTGTTGAGAGGCAAAGTTTGTCAGAAAATACCATAGTATTTGTTTTCTATTATGAACAATAGGATCATCCCATAACACTGGTAAATAACTGTTTTTACAGCAATAGCCGTCATTGGTTAAAACATATGAATGGAATACAGTCTCTCGCGAATCACATCCTAATGAAAAACTGAACAATGAATTCATTCAAATTTCTTCACAAAGACATATGCACTGCCCAATATACATTTCTTCACAAAGACATATGCACTGCCCAATATCCATTTCTTCAGAAAGACATATGCTCTGCCCAATATCCATTTCTTCAGAAAGACATATGCTCTGCCCAATATCCATGAAATCGAAAATTTGGTGTAATGTTTGAAATTTTTTTCATCCTTTTGACCCTAATACAACACCAATGTTACCCCCGAGAAGGCATCTGGTCTGCCGGAATGTCTGTATTTAACGGAGACTCCATCGGACGTTTCGCTGAAGTTTCCATCACAATTCAATTTAATGAAGTCTACTAATCACTGTTCGTACATCCTCTATTTGTAATTAATAATATATTCAAGAGATTCATGAAAATTCCCGTATCTTATAGTATTTGCTTAGAAACTTTACTGGGTATACAGTTGAATTCATGTTAATCGTTCCGTAGTTACACTTCGGTACCCAATGAGGGAACTGTGTCTGGAAAAAGAATTCCTTCGATCACTAAGAATTTATCTGATCATATCACTTCAACTTTCAGTTAAAATAATACTACTAAGTTTTAGCACGACCCTTAAACATGTCACACACTTAGCGTATAATAAAGTGCTGGTATTCGTTCCTCTGCCCAAACTACAGTCAATTTCTAACTTGCATCTGCCACTTGACCGCAACACACTCACCATTGACCCAAGTGCGATGTTCATGGCTGCCTCGTGAGCGCAACTCCAACTACGATGATATTTTACCAAATTTTCTTCCTCAGCTGAGCGAAAGAAAATTCATCCAAACTTCAACTGCAAATCACTTGTTCTTTCCGTGACTTAAGGCAGAAAATTTGTTAGTCAAGTTCGAAACTGAGGTAATATTAGGAATTATCTTAAGTTCGAAACTGAGGTAATATTTAGAATTAACTCAAGTTTGAAACTCAGGTAATATTTAGAATTATCTTAAGTTCGAAACTGAGGTAATATTTAGAATTAACTCGAATTCAAAACTAAGGTAATACTTAAGATTAACTTGACGCCTTGCACTGTATCCGAACCCAAACACACGCTGGTTAAGCTGTGCGGCTGTGGCGAGAGCGCGTGTGGTGGCAGCGAACCGCTTGCCCGCTTAAATAGTTGCCTCTCTCAAAAACAGCTCGAAAAAATTGCATTTACAGGAAGACGTAACCTCTCCTCCATCCTGCGTACTGCATAGGACCAAGGAAACAAGAAGAAAACTAAGAAGAAAGACGAGGAAGCTGTTGGTGACGAGCGAGGAACAGCCACAAAGCATTTCAGTTCCTTAACTCGTCTCCTTCGTTCAATGGACAGAAATTGAAGACATTCGTGTCTTTGAGGGAGATTTTAAAAGCCTTCCTGCGTGATGGTATTTAGTTAAAATACACTTTTGGGTCATTGTGGAGAAATGCTGAGTCACTGAGCTCGTCAGGTTCCGTTCGAGCGAGCTGAGTAATGGCTGCGGCCAGGGCGGGAAGGTTGCGCTGGCTTCGGTGGACCGCAAACTTGACACCCAACATCTGCTAACTTTTGCGTAGGTGCGCTATTTGTAGGTGTGCTATTTGTAGGTGCGCTGTTTGTAGGTGTGCTATTTGTAGGTGCGCTATTTGTAGGTGAGCTGTTTGTAGGTGCGCTATTTGTAGGTGCTCTTTTGTAGGTGTGCTATTTTTAGGTGTGCTGTTTGTAGGTGTGCTATTTGTAGGTGCGCTATTTGTAGGTGAGCTGTTTGTAGGTGTGCTATTTGTAGGTGCTCTATTTGTAGGTGTGCTATTTTTAGGTGTGCTGTTTGTAGGTGTGCTATTTGTAGGTGCGCTATTTGTAGGTGAGCTGTTTGTAGGTGTGCTATTTGTAGGTGCGCTATTTGTAGGTGTGCTATTTGTAGGTGCGCTATTTGTAGGTGAGCTGTTTGTAGGTGTGCTATTTGTAGGTGCGCTGTCTGTAGGTGCACCGTTTGTAGGTGCGCAATTTGTAGGTGTGCTATTTTTAGGACACCTAGATGCACTATTTGTAGCACTCCTATGTGCGATATTTATGCATGCACTATTGGTAGCACTTACAGGTGCGCTATTTGTAGCACACCAAGGTGCGTTATTTTACACTTGCGCTGTTTGTAGGACATCTAGATGCACTATTTGTAGTACACCTACATACGCTATTTGTAGATGCGCTAATTTTAGGTGTGCTATTTGTAGACGTGCATTAATGAAAAGTAATTCAACATAGTTGTTTCCCATGATTTATAGTTTAAATGGCATTAAAATTTTGACTGTGCAGAGTGGCGATATTTTATTTCGTCAATTTTTCCTTTCCGTTAATTCTATGACGGACGTAACTATAGTTTACCACGTTTGATTATTCAAACAATCAATTATCGATACTGATATAATATATAAGACAGAAAAATTAAGGCAATAATAATTTTAATGTCTGTAATTGTCGAAGTTAATGAATTCAATCCATTTCATAACTGTTTAAAATTGACTTAGTTCCTTGAGGTTTATTTGATTGCAAACGATGCGTAATATTTGAATATGTTACTTGCAGAAAACTGTGTAACATTTGATGCATTTTGAATTAGAGTTACATTGGCAAGCTTGGAGCAGACAAGTTAAGGAGTGTAAATTATAGCTTTCGTAAACACATGACTAATTTTATCGCTATCAACACAACAAATAATTCAACCGGAACTGCATGGTTTCAATAAGTACTCAACCATAAGATTATTGTTACCGTTATAGGGAGATAATTTAACCGAAGTTGTAGTATTTTCAACAGTACTCAACCACAAGAAAATTCTTTCCGTTTTAGGGAGATAATTTAACCGAAACTGTAGTATTTTCAAAAGTACATAACCGCGAAATAATTCTCTAAGTTATAGCGAGATACTTTAACCGGAATTGCAGGGCTTTCGAAATTAAACAACCGTGCATGGAACAATTCTTTAAGTTATAGTGAAATAAATTAACCGGAGCGTGTTCACACATACACAGGGCGCACAAAACGATACGTCCACATGTGAGGTGTGACTGCGCAGGCACGCGTGAGAGATCAACGTATGGGTGCTCAGTTCGAGAACTGTGCCCACATCACGGTTCGATATTTTCTTTCGTTAATTCGTTTTATCCGACGTTCGTGATGAGAAATAGGAATCTCTCACAAAAATAAAATAATCGGCCTAATACCGGAATTACGCATCACTTGTTCAGAATAAATTAGACATTTCAAGAAGTAGCGAGAAGCTAAAGCGGGAAGAAATAGAATAAAAGCGTTGCGATAAAATCCCTTAAATTCGGCATGGTGAAAAATTAGCGTTGTTTGATCAAGGCAGGAATTCGAGGTCCTTTTACAAAAATATTCGAAAAAAATCTAATTCGGCGTGAATCCTCGGCCCGGTGCATCTCGAATTGAAGGGAACTCCCTGTGAATCAGAGGCCATTTGAAGAAGCAAATGGCAACGAACTTCCTGTTTTATTCGTGTTAATTGCAAGGGATGAGCTACCGGATAAAAATTACCGTCAAGGATTTAAATTCATGCCATTGAATGAATAAAGCCGGCACGTAAATCGTCTAAATATGCTTACTAGAAGAAATATTATCGAATACGAAAAGCATGCATAGACGAGTATTCTTTTCGACTACACGAGAACAATGGAGTTCGATTTGAAACACACTTGCGTATATCAGACTCAAAAATCTCGATCTTGGGGGCTGATAGCAGTGATGGAAAAATTTTCCTTGGAAATGAAACGGAGTGTTGGTTCTTGCAGCCTGCGTTTCTTCGAATTGAATAGTCCCGTATGCATTTCATTCACGTGGTCATTGCATACATTGTATTATTTTGTACTATGACACCTAATTCGTCTTCGCGTTTGAATATGCAAGCACCTACGTCTTGCCAATGTACAGACACCGTGTACGTGCAACGGCATGCGTGCGTGTGATGAACGTGCAATTTTGTACACAAAGGCAAAAAATTTCCTTACCTCCACACCTCGTCCTTTGGGATGCTCATTTATACAGCCCTCGGTAGCCTGGCTACCTAAAGAACTAAAAACCGCTTCCAAGGCTATTATAATAGCGTTATCAAAGAACGAAAAACAGTTTCCAGAACGGAGAACAGCTTCCAGATCGAAAGCATCTTCCAGAATGAAAAACACCTTCTAGAGCTATTATAATAGCGTTATCAAAAAACTAAAAAAAGCTTCCAGAACGGAAAACATCTTCCAGCGCTATGATAATAGCGATCTCAGTCCGAGGCACGCTAGCTGCGTGATGATCACTACGCCAATTCAGAGGCAGCGGTGGAGGCGCAGGTGACTGACCGTCACTCTTGACCTCTGGAATTGACCGAACTCTACCCTTGAGCAGCTATTCACCCACCAGTAATTAGGCGATTCATTAGAATAAGTCGTACGTAGGTTAACCCTTACGGTACAGTATGCCTAAAAATGTACATGAAATAAAGTAATGTGATTTGATTCCATTTAAAGAACTGTTGGTTACCTCAATAGCTATTTTAGCGTCAAAATAAATTGGTTTTTTGAGAGCTTTTCGCCGCAGTGTGTTTTTTTTCAACAGTGTTTGTGAAGCCATTGTTAAGCGCTTATTATTTAATCTCGTGTATAATATCGGGTAATTTAGTTCTACCAAACGATGAAGCAGTAAAACTAGGGCATGCCTAAAAATGCACTTTCCCATTTTTCAAGAGGTCAAGTAATTCAATGGAAGTTTCGATCAAAAAGATTGTGTTTAAATGTAAAACTAGGGTGCGCTGAAAAATGCACTTTCCCATGTTTCAAGAGGTCATCTAATTTCAGAAAATTTCAATAAAGAATAAGCGTATAAAATGATCCTATCAACTTTTGCGCACCATGCTGCCTTGTCCAATGTACTTATTGTGTCATCAGCGAGAAGGAAATTACGTAGGACTTGTTGGGCGCCGGTAACAAAAAAGGAGCTCACCCCATGGTTAACTTACGCGGTGACTCGAGAGGTTCTTGCTATTATACCTGTACCACACAGATGGCTTTCATTTGGAAGTATGATACTTTAAAGTGACTCAATACTATTCGTGTCTCTATAACTGAATAATGATTATTTGAAATACTGCGTCGCAGTTTAGCAAATTTGCTGGAAAAGATGGTATAACATTCCGGTGAGTAGTTCAATGCCTCATTTATACAAACAAAAATGAAAAGTTGCTGACTCAATAACGTTAGCGGGTCAATTTGTTCAGTTCTACATTATCGAAAAGAATTATCCCGCAACTTGCTCCCTAAGGGTGGATTTTTTTGTACCGTACCGTTGATACATTAACCTTTAAGAAGGGCCCTGATAAAACAGCTATTCGTATTCGTGAGTCAGTAAGGGAATTTAAAAGGAAGTAAACGCTTAGTTTTTATTTCTTTTACGTTTCACATTCTACATAAGTTTTAATTTTTTATTAATAATATTTTATAATTCCTTCTACATTACACGCTAGAGTCGGTATGTGTGAGAGAGAAGACTGACTACAAGTATACAGAAAATACTATCCTCACGCTAGAATTGAGTTGCCCTACACGAGCAAATGTATTTCTCGTATCATTTCAGATGTGTAACGAAAACAAATACATTTGGATAACCACGTGAGTAACCTTTTGAAGGCTTAAGATGTAAAATTTACAGGGCTATTGTATGATCACACAGGGACGAACTTTTACAGATTGTAAAATTTTCAAAGCAATCATTGATTGCTTAAAGGATTTAAAATCTGTGAGTATTTTCTTATATATATATATATAAATATATATATATATATATATATTTCAATAAAGAATAAGTGTATAAAATGATCCTATAAACTTTTACGCACCATGCCGCCTTGTGCAATAATATAATAATTCCTTAATAATCATTTTATACACTTATTTTTTATTGAAATATATATATATATATATATAAAAATATATATATATATATCATATGTATATATATATATAGAATTCCTCATGCACTCCATAAGGATAGAAAACATCTTGTACGGGTCGATAATCAGTGACCATGTTCTGATTACTACATCTCTCCTTCTGCAATGCATAGATCACATCTAGTAAAGATTTGAAATCCGTGACTATTTTAAGTGAAAAAATTCTAAGTTCAGGTAGAAAAATTCTTAGTAGAATTTGACGTTCACTAAAAACCTGAAAACTCGGAGAGCTTTGCGGCGCGCATGCGGTTGCCCCCATTTCCCCTCCGCTTCTAGCTGCGGTCCGCGGTCGCATTCCGCTCGACATGTGTCAGGTCTTGTCATGTGGCACATGGTCAGGTCAGGTCTTGTCATGTGACACATGGTCAGGTCAGGTGTTGTCATTGGAATTATGGTCACATCAGTTAGCACTGGAAATGAAATTGGTCAGATCATTTGTGTCAGATTATGGAGCTTGTCAGGGGAGGCCACGACTGGTTCAGCCAGCCCTGGTCAGGTCAAGGAATGGTTTGAAACAGGCAAAGTCAAACCAGATCTGGTCGAGCAAGGCGCAACTAAGCAAATTGTGTCAAGGGATATCAGTGTATTGCTCTTTTATTATCGTTATTGTTATTGTTATTGTTATTGTATTGATTTACTCAAAACTGCTTTCAACTCAGATTATAGTTTATTTTACTTATCAATTTTGAAAACTACAAACATTACATAAATCGTGCCTTCATTAAATTTTGATCATGTCAATTGAGTTTGTGACTCCTGGTCGGTCAGCTGCATTATCAAAATCCCTTCAGTGACCACCAGTGGCTCATGTCGCCGTCGAAGTTTTAACACGAGACCACAATGACGTATGTAGGACTTCAACGACATTAGTTTCTGAAAATATTTAGAATTAAATTTAAAATCAATCTGAATATTTCACTCGTCACATGAATCTTAAAATCAATCTGAATATTTCACACGTCATATGAGTATGCATTATTTCTTGGGTTGACTTGCAGGTCCGTTATTTCAAAGGAGGTTGAAGTTAAAACTTCCATGTTACTTGATTCAAAACCGGAAAAGCACGGAAGCTTCCTTATGTTCGTAAGCCAGCCGAGTGTCAATCCGGACATACACAATACTCTCTTGGTTTCTTTTAGTTCGGTTGTTGCAAGAGTTATCACTACCTTTTTTTCACATTTTTTACTCTGTAGTAAAGTTCAGTGTTTCTTTCGTTGCCAGAACTATTAGCCGTACTTTCTTTTTAATTGGTTAACTATTAAACTCTAACCTTTAAAACTGAACTCTTAATAATCGAATCAAAATCTTCATACGCAGCTTAAGTGCTTTAAGTTTTCACTAGATGAGACTAAAAGTATTTATTTTTAAATTTACTAAAGCAATCAATCCATAATATCATCTCATTAATTATTAAACGGTGAGCTTTAACTTTCCATTAAACGATTGGGTACGGTAGCTAATCTATTTTTCATGGGATGCGTTTCATTAAAATATTTATAAGAGACGCTTACTCAGGGTGCTCTAAATCTGTAATTATAGAACAAGAAAACAAAAATATGTTAAAAAAAACAGTAAAGTCACTCCTTTTCCAGTTCGTGTTCGCGCAAGTGATCAGAATTTGGCGCGCCGGTTCCTTTTCCTCAAACCCAAATTGACGTTAAAATTTCATCTATTGTCCTTCATTGGCAGAGTCTTACATCGTTCCTAGAAATGGAAGCTTTTCTGTCGAGGGAAGTTACTTCCTACTGAATCACTTTTTATCTCTGAAGATGGAATTTTTCAGTTCCGAAACGCTTGCGATTAAAGTGTTCATTTGCTCATCGTTTCACTTGGTTATAAGTGAGACTTGTGTATGAGTATTTATGTCTTACTTTTAACACTGAATATGCTTGGGGTAAATACATCCATTAAAAGTAGTTCAAAATCGTCTGTGAGTTTTTTAAAGTTGTGATATATATTTCGCTCCTCGCTTACTCATGTAAATAAAATTGTTTTCCTTGTACAGTCAAAACAGGAGTTTATATACATGTCCATTAAGCTAAAATTTAATATTTATGCCACATCATCGCTAAAGAAACTCAGTTGTGATGATTTCACAACTCTGAAGTTGCTAAAGAGCAACGCAACGCACCATGGCTAAAAATGAGAAGTTTCCCCATGAACATTTTTTGTTTGCCAAGTGCTATGAATTTTCTTTACGGGCTCAGAAGTGGAGGTAAGACTCGAGCGTTTGAGTCGCTTATCGATTCAGCATCCAAAATTGACCAACAACGCACATCTTTGACATTTTCTCTCGAAGTCTAACGCTCAAATAGTTAAATCCGAGTAATTAGCTCACTCTATACTCGACTGTGATTTTCATACAGTTAGTTAAGTTCCTCTCCACTATAGTTATACGTAATATCATTCGTATTGGAGCAGCTAATAAGAAGGTCCCATTTTCGAGATAGATCTTGTGCGAGAAAAAACTTATTTCCATAAATTCGACTCTAGAAACAACGGAGGTAGAGCTGAAGCGGCAAAAGTAGAGTACTTCCAACTACAACTGTGCTTTTTGGATACAAATTAATTTACGAGGATTTTCAGAGATAATTTAGGGGGAAATTCCTTTGAATGAAAATTGGTTTTGCAGCGCACGTTTTCTGCTGTGAGATACGAATAATAGCCTATCATTTGTTTTCATGGAAAACATTCAACTCAATCCAAAAAATCTGAAATTTATGGTTAAGTTTTTTATTTCCTTCACAAACTGCGAGCAATGAATATTTCATTTTTATAATGCTTGAATTTCCAAATTATTATGCAGCATGTGTGTATGTTCGAAATACCCCGAAAAATAAACTCTGACTGCACTGCTCTGTACTTACAGAGATCGTGATACCAATGCCTTCTATATGCGATATAGGAGGCATTGGCTGCGCTCGCATGGTCTAAGTTAGAACAGCCATTTATCTAAGCAAAAGGACATGGAAACTACATTTATTAAAGTTGTGTTTCAAAATTTGCCTGCACAGTGATGCTGCATTTAACGAACTTTAGACTAGATTTTCAGTAGCGGTACCTGAACTGCACGGTCATCAGGGATGTTTTGAAAAGTAGTCATCATAGCCGCTTGTAATATCGTGGTTTTTCATCACGATACGAGGATTAGTAATTGTAGCTGCAAACTACAGTATCGGCAGCCTTAACTACCGTATCTGAAGCCTTAACTTCAGGAGTAGGAAAAGGAAACTCTTTGCTAGGTTCCTATTCTTGTACTGAATCATCCATACACCGACTCTGCTTATAAGCTATAGCGCTCGGAAGTTAAACAATGCTCTTCCGGTGCATACCAATGCGATGCGGAGGATCAGATGTATGGCGGAGGTCCCATAAAGACATCTGACCTGAACGCGATAAGGCATCCGGCAAGACGCGCAAACCTCATCTCCGGAAATCCCATAAACACAACGATGCCTACTTCACAATATAACACCTCTATAGCTGCATCTAAAGTAGCAGTAATTACATACTTAACCCATACGTAACTCGCCCTGCTTGAATATTGATAACAAGAAAATTATGGACCATAAAAAGTTTGGAATTATTTTAAATGATTCGTGCGAGTTTTTTGGAATTTTGCCAATATTGTATGGAAAATATTATCTTTTAGATAACTACACTTATTGTTCAAACAAACAAGTGCTATTTTAATAATACTGATAATTATTTTACCGAAGACCTCTGGAGTTATGTTGTTTATTTTTTGAAATATGTTGTGTTTTCATCTCTGAAAAACATAAGATTTGTTGATTTGAAGTCTTTCGTGCGAAGATTTCGAGAGGAAGGAAACAAAAGCAATTAACTTTGGATATTGAGGTAGTCACGACACGTCACCGTTACGCAAAATTAATCCGTACGGAGAAAATGTTTTTAGTTGAGAAACTGCTTCTTTTGCTGTGTGAGGTGTAGCTCCATCCTGCTGGAACTAGTATCCTCCATGTTCATATTTTCGCGCTCAGTAAGCACATTTTCTCATATCATGAACCTGCACCAGTTTCCATCAACAGTCACTGCGTTACCACCAGCATCTTAAAAAAATAGGGATAAGTTATTCAAGGAGTTGTGATACAACGCCATTCTGTAACTTGACTCAGTTAAGTGGGTGTTAAAAAATTAGTCTTGGAATATCAGATACCCAAAAACAGCCATTTCTCACTTATTAACTTCGCCATTTAAATGAAAATAAATTTCATCAGAATTTCATCGAGAGGAAATGTTAATTAAACAAGAGCCCGTGTTTCTTTAATTAGTAATGATGGTCACCTAATAGATATTATATTCTGTTCTTTATGATGTTCATCCAAGAGATATATCCGAACCCTAGAATGCGAATAAAATTCCAAACTCTCATAGATTATTTTTGACTAATTCAAAATGCTTTACGTAACACAGTACTTTCTTCATCGATTTATGAAAAAGGTACGTTTAATATGGCGATTTAATATGGTACGTTTAATATGTAGCTTTATATAACTCTTCTCCTCTAACCTATCAGGGTTAGTGGAGGTGATACAGAGTCAGATATTGCAGGTGGGTGCAGTTAAGTAATCCTAAGGTGTTTTAAGAATAGAGAGCGATTTTATAACTCTAAAATCATTTTATATCTACTCTCTGAGATGAAATAATTATATTTCGGAACGTTTGCACCAATAAATATTCTCCATAACGTTGGTTCTTCTTTTTTTTTGAGTACCTTCGGAGCAGCATAGAGGTTCCCCCTAAAGCGCTAGGAAGCTCTCTACTATTGCAGCTTTATTTTGAGAATAAGATTCCCTAAGAATCGCCATATATAATTACTACTATAGAAAGCGATAGAAAATCAAAGTAAAATTACATCTATTGATCGTTAGCTAGATGACCGCCATGTGTCTTTTTATTTGTGATTCATATAAAATTGACGTATTTGCTAGATGTTATCTTAAAGCGTATAATCATCAAAAAACGTTTTTAAGCCTTCACGCATACATGCATAGCTATATCATTGGTGGCATAACGAAAGGATAAGATGCGTAAGACCAAATGTAAGCAAACCCTCTTTCTCTTTGCATAGCTACCGCATTTAGCTCCTTCCTATCCAAGTAAAGGATTGAAAAAGCGATGTGGTTGTGTTGTGCAAAAATACATGGCGAAAAGGAGACAACAATGAAGTTGGTTTATTAAAATGTTTGCTAGCTTTCCACGCAGATACAAAACTCGCACTCAGCAGACGACGACCAATTGAGGAAAAAGAAAAGACATCTCGACGTGGGCACTTTATTAATTAAACTGTCCACTAAGTTCGCACGGTGCGTGTAAAATTCGTTCGGAGTCGTTCGGTCAATACTTAATAATACGCATACTTGCTGCACACCTTTAAATCTTCCGCCCTCGGGCTTGCAATGAGCTACGGGGACTGCACAAAACCCGCGTGCTGGGCCGCGTGCGCTGGGGTTGAATTTCGATGGGACATTTGAAACGGGGGCGTCTGTGTGTGTGTGTGTGTGTGGCTTTTATGCGTGTGTGTGTGTGAGTGTGGCATTTGTGTGTGTGTGTGTGTGTATATGTATGGCATTTGTGTGTGTATGGCATTTGTGTGTGTGTATGGCATTTTACGTGTGAGTGTGGCATTTATGCGTGTGTGTGTAGTATAGCATTTATGTGCGTGTGTGTGTGTGGGGGGGGGGGGCATTTTTTTGTGTGTGTATCACAGTGTATGGCATTTTTCGTGTGAGTGTGGCATTTATGGGCGTGTGTGTGTATAGCATTTATGTGCGTGTGTGTGTATGGCATTTTTTCGTGTGTGTGTGTGTGTGTGTATGGCATTTATGAGCGTGTGTGTACGCATGTATGGCATTTATGGGCGCGTGTGTGTATGGCATTTTTTGGCGTGTGTGTGTGTGTATGACAATTTTGCGTATGCATGTGAATGTGAGTGTATGACATTCACATGTATCAATTGTATTCCTGCGTGTATGTGGGTATGTGGTTGAAGCATATGTATAATTGTTATGACAATACGAGTATAGACTTATAAACCGCAAGCAGTGTATACGGCATTCAAACGTGTACGTGTGTGTGAGGCTGTAGCGTATGTAGGAGTGTGTGTACGCATGTGGCTCTAACGAATGTACGAGTGTGTGTGTGCGTGTAGGTGTGTTTGTGTATAAGAGTAAAATTGGTATGTGTGTGAGTAGGAAGATGTGTGACTGTAACATATGTGCGTGAGACTGTGTGAGTGGAAGAGTGGGGGTGTGAAGAATACGCATGTACATGTATAAACAGCACGCCATGTGTGTCTGAAATACGTATTGATGATGGAAAGCCTTAAGATAGCTTTAACGTAGGCTATTAAATCTCGCTGTAGTTTGACTGAGTCTTCAGAAACATTTGAAAGATGACCATTAATGACGGCTTCTAATTCTTCTGATATGAGCTAAGATGCTTGTTAGAAGGGGCATGTGTGTGTGTGTGTGTGTGTGTGTGTATTTTATGCTTATAACTTCTCCGTAATTATAAAATTCTAGGAAATGCACATAAGAAATATTAATTCTTACAATGGTAGGTTGAATGTGCCTAAATTCAGGTAACGTGGTGTCTGTGAACACTACGCTTTTTTGAATATCTTAATGTTAAATTTAAAATATCATGTTGTATGTCATGTGTGAAAATTCACTTCTACTGAGTAAAATGAGTCGTACACGGTTAGTTCATAGGATCCTCGATTCGAGGATACTTGTGCTGGGCAGGTGTCGGATTTTAGAACAACGTACAGCGGTACAACCAGCGGCGAAACTCATTCTGACAGCTTGGCTACGGTACGTGTTGTTTTTTCCGCCCAAAATCTTTAGGTATTTTTTGAAATCCTCAAACTTTAGAATTTCAGGTAAAACTCCAGTACAAATGAGTAGCCAAGTCGGCAGAGTATCTTTCGTTGATGGCAGTACCGCTACAATGATATAAACTTCAATTCCAGCACCCGTCCGTAGTGTATTTGTATCTTACAATATTGCTGTATTTGGCTGCTTAGCCGTGGTAGCCGTGATGACCGTGATGGCCGTGATGGTGAGAGTGTCCGAAAGCCCTCGTTACGTACACGTGGCCGTGAGCGCCGTGATATCCGTGACCGTAGCCACCATAGCGATGACCGTAGCCGTAACCGTAGCCTCCATGCCCAAACCCGTATCCTCCATGTCCAAATCCATGGTGTCCGTATCCGTGGCCGTGACCGTAGCCGTGTCCGTGACCGTGGCCGTGACCGTGGCCGTAGCCGTGTCTGTAACCGAAGCTATGGCCGTACCCGTAACCATACCCGTGATGCGGGTTGTGGTGATGATGATGGTTGTAGCCGTGTGACGGGTAGGTTTGCTCGTAGCCGTAACCGTAGAAGCCGTGGCCGCCGTGGCCGTACGAAGGCTCCGCATCCGCCTCCGCTACGGCCACGGCTTCTGGCTCAGCTTCGGCAGCGGCGTAGCCCACCAGCGCGAGAACCGTCACCTGCAATTTAATTGCACCATCTGTTATTTACTGTAAAAATCTATTAATTTATTTATATGTTAATTTCACACATTTAATTATTTATTTATTTTTTGTTTTTCATTCCTAGATGAACGTTGTTTATTTATTCCTAAATAAAGGAAATATATCGACTTCTAAAACTCTGATAGTCTTATTAGAATGAAAAAATCAATAGGGTCATGAAATTCTGAGGATATTGTTGGCTTGCTAGCTTGCCTGTTGCGACCGTCAACACTGGCTTAATTAAGTGATAAAATCAGTTAAAATGTATATTTAAAACAGGGTCAAATTTGGTAAGTAGAATTCGGTGCAAACATGGCGCAAAGTTCAGCACCCTGCTTCGAGCGGAATATTCTCTCTCTGTATTGTGGATACAATTTGATACAATAGTCTAGTTTCAAGGAATACACCTCAAAATAATTTACGTTTGGTGCAACGTATTTGTAATAGTTTTATGCGAGTTATGATAATTTCAGTTGTTTAAATATTTTTATTAGCACACGAGAGGGGCAAGAGTGAAATATATTTATTATTACTACGAAAAAGTTTAATAAGGCAATGAGTGTTTTAACATACCTGGTCAAACTTTTTCGCCAGAGCATGCACGTTTTTTGCTGCCTAAGCGATTTAATTATTTGGGCGGCGAAAAACATGCATACGGGTGGCGAAAAACATGCATGCAGGCGGTGAAAAAGTTAGACTGGGAAGTGAGTTCTTCTCAAAATTGAAAGGTTTTTTGCAACAAGAAACGTGTATAAAACTACATACATACATATACCGGGCCTATCCTCCCTATGGAAGGGTAGCCGACAGCAGGCCACAATCACCACACTTAGTCACTAGGAGGCGAGAGAGGCAGCACTGGCCGCACCTGAACTGCCAGGATCAGCAGCAGCCCAGCACAACCACCTTCCACAGTCAGGCCCGACAGCCACAGCTGGTTTACCCCGACCGCTTCATTGAGTGCAGCCCCTCCCCCCGCACATGACAGGTCAACCCCATCACACGCGGGCAGCTTCCAGTAACGCGTCAAAAATAAAATTACCTCCTTATACACTGCCCCCACTCACTTCTGACCGCAGCCATCCCTCTCGCCACGTCCACAGTCAGACCCCTCTCATACAATGCACGTCGCACCCCATCCATCCAACTCATCCGTGGTCTACCTCGCGCTCGAAGACCACTCACTTCCGACATATATATCTTTTTCACCAGCCGCTCAACATTCATTCTTTCAACATGCCCAAACCATCCAAGCACTCTTTCATCCACTCGCCTGCTCAACTTTTTGATAACACCGTCTGCCCCCTAACCAACTCATTCCTGATCCTATCTCTTCTAGTTACCCCATACATGCTCCTCAAACACTTCATCTCAAACACATCCAACTTCCTCCTCTCAGCTGCTCTCAACCCCCAGGACTCTGCTTCATACAACAAAACTGGCACAATCAAACTTTCATACAGTCCCCTCTTAACATTCATACTCAAACTCCTGCATTCAAAAACTTTCCTCATTGCACCCAATGTCTTACAAACTTTACTCACTCGATGCTTCACTTCTACTTCCATACTATCCTTAACAGTCACATCCGACCCGAGGTACCTAAAATGCTCTACCTCCTCTAAAACTTCCCCATTCAACCTCACATCCAAAGTTCCAAACACTCCTCCTCTTGAACATCTCATCACCTTACTTTCATTCACATTTACCCTCAATTTCCGCCTTTCGCACACTCTACCAAACTCTGTAACCAGTCTCCTCAGTTTTTCCTCTGAATCAGCCACAAACGCTGTATCATCTGCAAACAACAGCTGACACACTTCCCAATACATACCATTTCGTCCCACCAACTGCGTACCTTTTCCCAACACTCTGGCATTCACTTCTCTCACCACACCATCCATAAACAAATTAAACAACCACGGCGACATCACACATCCCTGTCTCACACCTGTCACAACTGGGAACCATAAAACTACAGAGCACTGAAATCAAGTTCTCGATGACTGTTTTGAAACGCTCATTGCAGATAACTATTTTTAATTTCAGGTTATGGAGAATGTTCTTTATTCCGAATATATGACTACCCTGATTACTGTCATTAATATTTGTATTGTTGCAACCATCATTTTCTGGAAAAAAAATCTCTGGGTAATGAAAAGAAACCGATCTTTTTCTTGTCAAAAATCATCTTGTGCTGCTCAGTGTAGAAATGAGCGAGTCCTGTCGAGTCTATCAGAACGGTCCTTCCCTCGTGAATACAAAGAAACCTTCTCGATAAATGGTTAATACACAAAGACCGATGAATATAAGGATCTCTGCAGTAACAAAAAATACAAAAATAAATCCATAAATTGCCTCACATAAAAGTTAAAGAACTTATTAAATTTTTTCACAGCTAGCATGACTGTTTTTCCAAGTCTTTTGTTGGAAAATTGACACGCTGGTCAAATAGGCATCAGGTGTGGTAGCACGGATACGTAGTTGTAGCATTGAACATCAATAAATTAGCGGACGTAGTAGGCGAGATGAGGTCACGGTAGAGGAAACAAGGTAGGGTCATTTCTATGGGAGAAAATACACTTCATCTTGTTCGGCTAGCTAATAGAAAGGCTTTATTTCAAACCAAATTTATGACATCACCAAAACGCCATGTCGTTAGGCCAATAGTAGAGCCAGTTTTGGGGGTAGCAGTGCTACCAGATGCAATATGAGCGCTGCTATTGGTCCGTTGAGGTGACGTCAGCAAAACCACACCGTCAACGAAAAAAATACTGGTTTGAACCTACCTTGTTTCCTCTACCGTGGTTGAGGTTGTAGCGTCTATCTACGATTAGAAAAATCCTTCCGACTAGGAAATCAGACTCATAAAAATTAATAAAATGTTTGAATAAATTAACACAGAAGGAAACATTCTTTCTTAAGGCTTGAAGATCTTAAGCTTCATAGGAAGGTTCTTGTTGATTGTTGATAGGTTCTGATGTGCGTGGAGAATGTGTTTTATAATTTGGACTGATACGTCTGATGCAGGAGAAGAAATATAAAGAGTTAAGCTTTTGGTAACAGAAAACACTTAGAAAACCCGGGTATACGTCCAGGTTCAGGTATATCGGCTTGCTTAAATTCGCTGCAAGCATCTTTTCAAGCCGTCTTCTAAGAATTGTTTAACACTTTAAATCTGTAATTAAATTTTGGTGGACAACGTTTTTCATTATTCGTCCAACTATCAGCGATGTCTGACAAGATATGACTCAGCAAGTTTGCACGCCTAGTTTCCTCATCTTTACAGCCAAAAATTATTTTTCACGCTGAAGTGAATAAAAATATCAATGACTGAAAATTAATATAGTTTAGATACAGTTCAAATATTATCAGAGAAATTCGATTCACTGTTTTATGATCGGTTAATGTTAAATGTAATTAAATACTGAACAATTTGATAAATAATATAATTTAGGTCATTGTCTCCTTATAGATTCCAAGCCTATGCATATCCAGACTGTGACTCTTGTTAAAGCTTGAACCTTAAATTCTTGTTAAAGCATATAAGTTCCATAGGTCTTTTCTGGGTCATCTATACTTATTGTGCTCCTCCAGTAGGGGAAGTGGTCGGTGCTTGTAAAGAAAAAAAAGCAATGTTGGTGTAGCAATCTTTGCTTTCAAAGTAAACAGCACACAAGGGTAACATATGGTAACGCATACGAGGGTAAACAGTGCACGAGGGTGCGCCCTGCACCAAAATTAGCAAGCTTTTGCTTCATAATCTTTTGATAAGGTTTTCTTAACTAAAAATTGTAGTACCCAAGCTTTTAGAGATGAACTGAGAAAAAATGGGATTTATTGTTTTTTTTTATTTTAGTAACTAAAAAATATTTTTCTAAGTTGTTCCACATAATCAGCACATTCCTTGCGTGTGTTTTTAAAGTTATTCAAGTCTTTTATAAAAACATAACATTCCATCATAATTAACTACGCGCTAGTTAAGTTATTTTAGAATTAACTTATATGAAGATAGTACACCACCCCTTCCCAATATAGTAAATATATACTACGCTTCTTTCTAAAATCATACACTACTCTCCTCTCTAATTTCTAAGATAATATACCACCCTACTTTCTGACCTAAATGTGCTTCGTCTTTCTTCAAATTTGCTCGATAATTAGCTGCTTGTTTTGGAGTTGTCTCAGACTGAGATGAATGAATAACAGCGACCAATTTTTTTCCAAGCCCCTCTAACCTCGTGAAAATCTATCTCAAGCTAAGTTAACTGGACTCAACCGTGGATATGTTGACATGGATATAATGACTACGTTATCTTCTATCCTATGTGACCATCTGTCCCAAGATGGTCCTTTATCTCAAAATGATCCTGTAACCCATACGATTCTCCATTCCAAAAAGATCTTGTATCGAAAGATGACCTTCCATCCCATGATGATCCTGCATCCCAATATGATCCTTTATCCCAACATGATCCTCTATCCCAAAAATATATTTTATCCCAACAAGATCTTGTATTCAAAGATGCTCCTCTATCCCAAGATGAACCCCTACCCCAAAGTGATCCTCTATCCCAAACAATCCTTTATCCTAAGAACTGAAAAGCTTTCTTGAAGCCGAGATTTCAATGTCATTCCTCTAAAATTAATACACTTGGCCGCACCAACAGGAGCTTCATGTCGGCGGAGAGCTGTGGCGGAAGCTGTTGACGGGAAGGCAGACGAGCTGCAAGTGGCGGCCTGAGGGAAGGTTGAGCTGCTTTTATACCCCCACCGTCTTGACCTCACCTGACACCTCGCCAGGCCATTGGTCACCGGACACTGCCCTTCAGATAAGAGGGGAATTCTCCTTCAGAGATGCTTACAAATTCTTCACCGTAAAATAACTGGTTTTGGTGTCTTTGGGTGTGATGTAGAGGAAGCTAAGTTCAAGTTTTGATACATTTAACGGTCTACATAAAGCTATGAAATGGAAGTTTTAATCCCTAAATAAATTATCAATTACTTCCATTATAGTACAAGTTTAGAGTTGCATTTTCACTAACAGAACCTCGTACAAAGACTATGCAGGCATACCTAACACAAAACGTGTGCTGTGTAAGAGCTCTGGATGCTGTGTGGATAAATATACCATTCCCAGAATTTTATTTTCAAAATGAATTCAAACTAATTTTTTATAGTTTCACACTTAACATTTAATGAACTAAATTTAAAACTCGAGATAAATTAAGTGCAAGCAAACGGTGCCTCAACTGCGGCAGGAATGGTAGATGTTTACGATGATTAATTACAGCGGGAATGGTAGATGTAACGATGGTTAACTTGAGCAGGGATGGTAGATGATAACGAGGGTTAACTAAAGCAGGGGTGGTAGATGATAACGATGGGTAACAATCTGAGGGTTCAAAGCCAGCAAACTTCCTACAAAATGCCAACGCTCGCAAAATGTTGTCGATGTTCGTACACTGGTGGCGTGGAGTGCAGGATTGCCTACGATGAAAATTTTTAAATAGATTACCTGCCTTTTGGTTCTGTGCGTAACATTCTACGACCTTGTGACGTTTTATACTTTTATTAAAATACCTTAATATAATGAGAAGTAACTTCGATCCTGACCTCAAAATTTTCCGGAAGAAAAAATTACTAATTGACTACTCTTGCTTCTGCCCAACCCACACTCTACATCCACCGTTTTTCATATTCAACGTCCCTCTCATCCACCATCCCTCTCATCCAGTCCACAACCCACATCCACCATCCCTGACACTCAACATCCCTCTCATTCAGTCCGCACCCCACATCCACCGTCCCTGACACCCAACATTTCTCTCATTCACCGTCCCTCTCATCCAACATCCCTAACTTCCTTCCCACACTCCCCACCAATCATCCCTTACGCTCCCCATCCTTCTTATCCACCATTCTCACACATCCTGCCTCACTCCTCATCCACCGAAGCACGCTAAGGACACCTCACGCTCTTCGCCCCTCGGCCGCACCTTGAAAAGACGTCCAGTGAAGGATGCGACGCTGTCAAGTTGCGCCATAGGATCTTCTGAGCCGCTCCAGCAACTCGGTCTGGAATATCTCACGTCGCTGCTTGCTGGAGTTACGCGGCCTGGAATGCTATGCTGGCTCACGTTATCGGTATTAAAAATACTGTATTTGTTCTGTACTTCTGGAATGCTTTGCTGGCTCACGTTATCGGTATTAAAAATACTGTATTTGTTCTGTACTTCTGGAATGCTTTGCTGGCTCACGTTATCGGTATTGTAGATACTGTATTTTTTCTGTACTTCTGGAATGCTTTGCTGGCTCACGTTATCGGTATTAATTGTAGATACTGTATTTGTTCTGTACTATACCTCTCTGGAAGGCTGTACTGGCTCCTGTTATCTGTAAAGTAGATACTGCATTTCTTCTGTACTATACCTCTCTGGATGCTGTACTGGCTCCAGTTATCTGTATTTTAGATACTGCATTTGTTCTGCACTATACCTCTCTGGAAGGCTTTGCTGGTTCCTGTCATCTGGATTGTACATACTGTATTTGTTCTGTGTTACTTTCTACCTTTCTGGAATGCTTTACTGGCTCCTATCAACTACATAAACTGTAAACACAGTGTTCGTTTTGTATTATTTTGTACCTTTCTGGAATGCTTTGCTGGCCTCCATTAGCTACGTATACTATAAACAGTATTCATCTATTTTACTTTATACCTTTCTGAAATGCTTTGCTGGCTTCCAATATCTATACCGTAGATACAGTGTTTCTTCTGTGTTAATATGTATGTTACCTTTCATCCACAAAAGATATTTGCTCTGTAATACAATATAATGCGGCTTACTGTTCACTGTAGGTACTCTCGTCTGTAAGATGTTTTTTTTTTACTATTTGCTTTAGATAATTTATCTGATGCATTCTATTGGTTGTCAGTCATTTTGAATATTTTCTGCAATTATGTTCCTAACTCACGAACGTTCTGATTTCTCATTCTAAAACATTTTTATACCTTTTCAAAATGTATCTAAAGGTTGCTTAGTGCTCCTCGGAGGGAAAGATTTCAGGTCCCGAGCTGAAGGTTCGTTGGCCTTCTTTTTGCTGAAATAGAATAAGAGCTTGGTTTTGTTGCAGGCCATCCTTTTTCGATTCGCTGATGACTTTTTTTTAGTACCTATTATTTTCTTGTTCAAAATTTATATTGTTCTATTAACTTCTTCCAATCTTGCTTTTGTTATGAGTAAGGTGTGATGAAAAACCTTATGCGAAGATTCCCCCCTCCCTAAATTACGGCTTATTCTTCCTCTCATGAGACCTTTTTTTGTTGTGGTGAGGGGTCTTGAAATAACTTATATATAACCTAAACTTCCATTGGTTTCTTGGTTCAAAATATCATGTCAATGTAGAAGATGATTCGTCAAAAAACCCTACATAAGGAAATTTGAGATCTTTATTTCAAGACCAATGATGAAGCTAAAGCAGAATTTTCGCTGATTTGGATTGGAAGATTTGGATTTGAAGTTTTTGACTCAGACACACGCCGTCGGAGAACCTTGTCACTAAAATAATAAAGATTATTAATTAGCAAGGATGATGAGTTTGGTTCAATTTTATTCATGAAGTTAATCCTTCCTCCAGTGTCAGGTTGCGGGTCGAAGTGTATTACGCTAGCCAATGAGGAGTTCCGAACGAAATTCTTGTATTAAAATGGAACGTGAAAGAATTATTCCTGCAAAAATGAACCGTCGAAGAATTCTTTAACCAAAAATGGACCGTTGGAGAACTCGTTCATCAAAAATAGACCGTCATAGAATCTTCAAAATGGATGATATCAAAAGATGATGGTCCATCAAATGGATGATATCAAGCATCGAAATGGACCATCGAAGATCTCTTTCAATTAAAATGAACCGTCAAAGAATTTGTTCCTCAGAAATGGATTGTCGAGGAATTCTTTAATTAAAAATAGACCTGTAAGGAATCCCTCAATCAAAATAAAACCGTCAAATAATTTTGTCATCAAAAATGAACTGCCAAAGCTAGAGGCGCGGGGCCCGGATATTTGCTCTTGTCAGAGCACATTCTTCCGAAGAAAAATTTAATTTCCGTATAGTGAGCTAGATACAAATTTTAATTACGTCGTATTCCTTGAAAACTAGTGTTGGTCATACGTCATCAAGGTCATGAAGAAGATTAATAACGTTTTAGTAATAGTTGTACGATAGAAATTGTGATATTTTGTGAATTTTCGCCCCGGAAACTAATTTTGTGGCGTGTGGATTGAATAATTTTAGATTATGCTCAGTGCCAGCCAGCTATATTTTATCTATAACACTTGGCAAGAAATAATGCATTCAACGCCAAAAAATTCCAGTGCCCATCAGACGTTATGAGGTAGACAATGTTTAATTGTTTAAATTGTTTAAATTCTTTGATCACAATCCAGTGCAGCGTGAATCTTGTTCATCTTTGTGACCCGTGTCACATGGAGACAAGCATTCAAAGTTCCGTTAACTCAATATCCTACAATGCAACTTTTGGCAGTCGTGACCGTGTAAGTCCATATCATCACCACGAGGCCCTGTAATACTATTTGTTGCTGTATTGTAACGCAATACAAGTGCTGTATCAGCACCTGCAACACAATTTGGTGCTGTATTGTAACACAATACAGGTGCTGTATCAGCACCTGCAACACAATTTGGTGCTGTATTGAAACACAATACAAGTGCTGTATCAGCACCTGCAACACAATTTGGCTAACGCGTCTTTCTGCTCTTCTTTGTCACGCCGAGCCTGCATTCTAGACTGATTCAGTAACCGCTTTTACCTTAACTTTTTGGAGAGTGCAAAGTACCGAACGGATTTCGGACCGTCGCTAAAATTCAGCTCCGTACACTTATAAGTCGTATCTGATACGCTCCTATGATTCCAGAACCATACAGGAGTTTAATAAATTTTCATTTATTTCTGGTATCATGTATACATAAATCAGTCACAGGATACATTTTTTGTGGACACTCTGTATGCTTATTTCTTTTCACCTACAGACCGAGATTTCATCACGAAGATGCCCACTCTAGATTGCCTTTCTCTTGCAGCTGCAATCAAGTCAGCACTCCATTGTTACTCAGAGGAAACTGTTGAGTTGGCACCAGCAATTAGATTGCAACACGCAAGTCATCATCCACCACATTTCCGGCATAAGATGCCAGGGAAAAATATGCATCTGATGTCAACAATATACCAGAGTTGAGACCAGGGTAGAGGAAACAAGGTAGAGTCATTTCTATGCAAAATGATACACTTCTACTTGTTCGGCTAGCCAATAAAAAGGCTTTATTTCAAACAAACTTCATGACGTCACCAAAACGCCATGTCGTTAGGCCAATAATGGAGCCAAATTTGGGGGTAGCAGTGCTACCAGATGCAATATGAGCGCTGCTATTGGTTTGTTGCCGTGACGTCAGCAAACCCACACAACCGACGAAAAAAAGACTGGTTTGACCCTAACTTGTTTCCTCTACCGCGGTTGAGACACCTTCGATGATGCAAGAATCTTCTTCGGCATTTGCTTCTTTTGTTATCAGGAATGATATCTTGTTTTCGATCCGTCATTGGCATCATTTTATATGCGAGCTATTGTAGGAGTCGTATCCAGGTTACTAAACGGTAACCAAGTTAATTAACAGGATGATTTAGAAGTTCGTTGTTGTTTTCGTCGAAATACTGGAAAATTAGAAAACAGTTCTGAAGCTCGCGATAGTACTTATTAGTTTTTGTGGTGGTACGAAGTTGTGAACAAGATGGACTATCCATGGTCCTACTTATGGAAGAAGTAGTAGAGAAAGTAGGGAAGGGAGTGAATGGGGAATTCTTTTGCTCTGTGGAAATATAAGACTAAAATATGAATAAGATGGCGGTTTTTACTCCAAACAGCTGGAAAGAAACTCGAAATATTTTAGCTTTTCAAACCCACTATTGGCTAATTTAAACTTCAAACTCACAGACTTAAAATCGTTGTCCTTGTTAGATTTACGCCATTACAATACTCTGCAGTCAAATAGAAACCCTGGTTTTCCCTTTCAATCAAATAAACCGAATTGTTCTACATGCGCATTTCCAGCTTCCCTTTTTTATCCGTGTGTCAAGGCTAACTTCTTTGTTTTCATTTACACATTATGTAATTAACAAAACCTCGATCAAACCTGCCGTTCCTGGCCATGAATGTTCAAGAACCATTTATTATTGTCTGCATGGCTGCAATTCAGAGATAATATTTTCCAGCACACCGCTCCTCTCATCAAATGATCTGACCTTATTTAGTCTTGCTACTCTCAACCTATCTGTCGGCACGAAAATTCGACACAAGTAGTTATATTCAGACATAAATCAATGTTAAATCCAGGTACGAATCATTCTTAAATTAATACCTGAAGTTATGTTAAAGTCAGACATGAATCTATGGTAAATTCATACATGAATCATTGTTAAATTCAGACATGAATCGTTATTCAATTCAAATCTGAATCAGTATCGAATTTAAATATAAATCAATTTTAATTTCAAACTTGAATCATTATTATTATATTCAGGCATGAATCGATGTTAAATTCAAAAACGAATTTGTTAAATATTCAGACACGAATCCGTGTTCAATTCAGACATGAACCATTGTTGAATTCAGAGGTGAATCAATGTTAAATTCAAATTTGAATCAATGTTAAATGTAGACATAAATCATTGTTAAGTTCATTTATGAACCATTGGGGGTATCAGTGATACACACAGCCCTGTAGAGATGCACCACCGCATCGTGTCACCTCCAGGAATTTCATACGGCGACAGCAGGACCTTTCCTTTATCATTATTATTGTTATCAAACCTTTCCACTCGACGTAAGTACGCGCAACACACCGGTCGCAATGGCGCAGGTTGCGTAAGTGTAATATTTTTAACACAATAAGCTGCCTGCATAACACCGCTGTCACGCGTCAATAGATCTGATGTGTACAAGGCCACCGAGCTGTCCCTCAATGGATGTTGAGTTCGGGTGCTGCTTTTGGCTGTACTGTTACGCTCCAAGTCTGAAATGTTACATGTCGTGGAACACGGTGCTGCTGTGATAGATTGCTCTATCATGAAATATTGGTCTATGAGGAAATATTAGCGTATGATAGAACGTTACGAGGCTACAAAGGATATCTCTATGGTTGAATATTACACGTTAGGGAATGATGTCCTGAAGTGAAATGATATCCTGAAGGGGAATGATGTCCTGAAGTGAAATGTTGTCCTGGAGGGGAATGTTGTCCTGGAGGGGAATGTTGTCCTGGAGGGGAATGTTGTCCTGAAGGGGAATGTTGTCCTGGAGGGGAATGTTGTCCTGGAGGGGAATGTTGTCCTGGATGGGAATGTTGTCCTGGAGGGGAATGTTGTCCTGGAGGGGAATGTTGTCCTGGAGGGGAATGTTGTCCTGGAGGGGAATGTTGTCCTGGAGGGGAATGTTGTCCTGGAGGGGAATGTTGTCCTGGAGGGGAATGTTATCCTAAAAGGGAATGTTATCCTGAAGGGAAAATGTTGTCCTGAAGCGGAATGTTATCAGTCATTGACAGTCTTTTTTTGATGAAATGTTTTGCAGTCATTATGGTGTTGAAATTTTAAATATGTGCAGATCACTCCTGAGCAAATTTACGTACGAGCGTGCTTCACACGCTGTGTGTGACGATTGACTATTCAAACAAATTTGTGTATGAAAGTACAGTCGCGCTCTGTGTGATGTGTGACTGTTCAAACAAATTTCTGTGTTCAAGTACTGTCACGCGCTATATGATGTGTGACCTAATAAGCAGCCCTGTGTAGTCACCACACAGAAGCCGACATACGCAGCCTTGTTTCAGGCCAGACCCGAGCTCAATCACGCGCGACATCGCTAAGCGTGGCCTCACCAAGATGTGCATGTTCAATGTAGGGTAAAACATTGACATATAGCCCGTCTAGGTACTCATGCAGGTGATGAACGGCTACATATGTCACACAGGAGGGGTGATGGCTTGAACCATGACTGTTCGAGGTAATGGTTTTAGAAAATAGAAAATGAATGAGAATGTTGTAAGCCAGTTCAAAGTTTACTATACTCGAAATAACGATACAGAATGTTTCTGTGGGCGGGCAAACATATAAGTTTTAAAATCTACCTAAATTATTACATAATTACCGTTATAACGTATGTGCTTTCACTCCATCACCAGCCCCAGTTAAATACAGTCACTTTACATATTCTTATGCATGAACACAGTCATGCGAATGTCGTCCGTAGAATCATTACACTTTAATTTTATTTAAAAATTTCTTCATAGTTTTTATTACACTTTCCCCTCCATCGGCTTACAACTTTTGCTTTTTCTTACAGCACTTCCTAGTCTCTTCTCTTATTGAAGAGGACTAATTAAATTTATTTAACCATCCAGTTATTGATGAAGAATACTAGTTGCATACAGGGAAAGTACATGTGTCACATCGCAACGCTACATAACCCTGTCAATGATTTCTAAATTTAGTCTGTGGACTATCACATTATTAGTCTATCACAAATTTAGTCTGTGGACTATCACATTATTAGTCTATCACAAATTTAGTCTGTGGACTATCACATTATTAGTCTATCACAAATTTAGTCTGTGGACTATCACATTATTAGTCTATCACAAATTTAGTCTGTGGACTATCACATTATTAGTCTATCACAAATTTAGTCTGTGGACTATCACATTATTAGTCTATCACAAATTTAGTCTGTGGACTATCACATTATTAGTCTATCACAAATTTAGTCTGTGGACCATCACATTATTAGTCTATCACAAATTTAGTCTGTGGACTATCACATTATTAGTCTATCACAAATTTAGTCTGTGGACTATCACATTATTAGTCTATCACAAATTTAGTCTGTGGACTATCACATTTTTAGTCTATCACAAATTTAGTCTGTGGACTATCACATTTTTAGTCTATCACAAATTTAGTCTGTGGACTATCACATTATTAGTCTATCACAAATTTAGTCTGTGGACTATCACATTTTTAGTCTATCACAAATTTAGTCTGTGGACTATCACATTATTAGTCTATCACAAATTTAGTCTGTGGACTATCACATTAATTCCCCTTAGAACGTTGAAAACTACTTTCTTTTTTACCCCTTACTGACATAGCTCACGTTAACTCTTCACTTCTACCGCTACTTCTACTTCTACTGCTATTTCTGTACTGCTCTCTAATTCTATTTATCAGTACGTGCTAATGCTCGTGTGCAAATAGGATATCTATTGAATTAAGGTGAATTTAGGGTAAATTGGTGATATAAGAAACATAACGCCATCCAGCCCCTATTTCTTGAAGTAATCGTAGTACCCGTAATGACCGTGTCCTAACAGGCCCATCAAGCCGAGCCCGTAGCCGTACCCATGGCCGTGCCCGTAACCAAGTCCGTAATCTAGACCGTGGCCGTAGCCGATGCCTCCGTAGCCGTAGAGGCCGTGGCCGTAGCCGTGATGCCCGTAACCATGGAGGTGCATGAAAGGGGCACCGTAGCCGAACCCTCCGATCCCGACGATGGCTGACGCGGGGACAGCCACCGTCAGCAGCAGGCAGAGGAACACCTGTCAGCATAGGGGTCTCAGGTTACCTGCAGCTGTGCACTTGCTGCAGCTGAAGAGCCTAAGTGTGCAGGAGTGTTGTTAGTCTTTGGACTTGCCTCGCTGGAAATTGCTAATTAGAACCATTGGAAAATTTCGTCACTTTAACAGATGTCTTTCTATCTTTTAGAGTTTCATCCTATACAGCAAGGTGCCTCACGCGAGTAGAAAGCAATTGCTCACTCTCACCTCACTGAATTATTGTATTTCTAGAGTAACGTTTCGACGAAACTAAGCCGTAAACAATAAGCTAAGGCTGCTCCTGCCGTGAGGTTGGAAAAACTGTTTGCAGTTCACTCAGTTTTGTTTCTGGTCCCAAGCGTATCTTGGATACGAGATGAGGTTGAAAACTGTTTGCAGTTCACTCAGTTTTATTTTTGGTTCCAGGGGTTTCGCACTACAGCATCTTGGATACGAGATTAACCACTTTCTGCTCATTCTGAACTGAACGATAATTGGGAGTGTGCGTTAATAATGGACTCTAACACTCAATTTTCCACCTCGCCTCTACTCTCCTGGATCCTGACGTTATGATAACGAAGGAAGATTCTGAGAGATAAAGAATCATTATCTAAGATAAAAACATTGACGTCGTTACAGCAGCAATGAAGCAAATCTGTGAAGACTTTGCACGCCGTGATCCCTGCTTCGCTAATGCTAGCATGCAGGTGCTGGCTTCCTGCAGAGTCCGGTTATTGTCTCGGGTTGTGGCAAGACAGAGGCTTCTAAGGTGGGGCCAGTGTAACCCGAGTTCTCTAACCGCCTTCATTTTAGGCTCATAAATAACATTAGCACTTTGACTTGTCGCAGTCAAAGTGTTCACGTTATTTTATGTTAGGCTACTAAATAACATTAATACTTTGACATGTCGAAGTCAAAGTGTGTAGGTTATTTTCTGTTAGGCTACTAAATAACATTAATACTTTGACATGTCGAAGTCAAAGTGTTTAGGTTATTTTATGTTAGGCTACTAAATAACATTAATACGTTGACATGTCGAAGTCAAAGTGTTTAGGTTATTTTCTGTTAGGCTACCAAATAACATTAATACTTTGACATGTCGAAGTCAAAGTGTTTAGGTTATTTTATGTTAGGCTACTAAATAACATTAATACTTTGACATGTCGAAGTCAAAGTGTTTAGGTTATTTTCTGTTAGGCTACTAAATAACATTAATACTTTGACATGTCGAAGTCAAAGTGTTTAGGTTATTTTATGTTAGGCTACTAAATAACATTAACACTTTGACATGTCGAAGTCAAAGTGTTTAGGTTATTTTCTGTTAGGCTACTAAATAACATTAATACTTTGACATGTCGAAGTCAAAGTGTTTAGGTTATTTTATGTTAGGCTACTAAATAACATTAATACTTTGACATGTCGAAGTCAAAGTGTTTAGGTTATTTTATGTTAGGCTACTAAATAACATTAACACTTTGGCGTGTCGCACTCAAAGTGTTTAGGTATTTCAAATCAGGCTACTACATGCATAACGTTAATGTATTGTTAGAAAAATAATGCACAGATCCCGAGATCGAAATACTGCTTTCGGGTTTCAGTTGCGACTGCATGAGATTACTTAGACTTAGAGGCGATTATTTACGCACTTATTTTGTTTGAGAAATTGAGGTACAAAAAGTGTTCGATTTTCTTAGAAATGTCAGATATTTTTTTTAATGTGATTTTAAAACTGAGTGTTAATTTAAAAATACTTCATACGAGACTGGAATTGTTTTTTTTTCCTTTGGCTTTCCTTGTCGATTGTTTGGAGTAAAGTAAGACGAGGAAATATTTTTGCAATTTAAATAAATATAAAAAATGTGGCACAAGGATCAGGCACTTTTAAAATGTATTTTCATAGTCGTCTCTGAGCTGTGACTGTATGAATTGAAAATAATCTTAAAAAGACATAGATTTTTAATCTGACAGAATTATATGGATCATAAAAAACTAAATTTAATTCAAAAGAATAGATTACATCTTTCAGATGTAAAGTTGAAACTTCTTTTATTTTGCATTACAAAAAAGGCGGTTCTGGAGCATGTGAGGGATTGTCAAATTTTATTTTGGTTTTATGCGGATTCGAAAAAATATTGATTATATCATTAAACAAAAATTTTTGTTTAAATTTTATTTTCTTTGAGTATTTTTCAAATTTAAATCAGACCTAAGAATTTTCTAGAAAAATCTCTGCTATCTTCAGTAAGCCTCGAGCTCACGCTGGACACTAATCAAACAAACTTGACTAAATTGAATACGGATTTAATCATGCAAACTTAATGAGCTTAGGACGGACCTAAACAGACAACCTGACTAAATTTAGGGCAAATCTAATCAGACAAACTTGACTAAATCCCGAACGTATCTACTTTGAGGATTGTATCCGGGATACCCAAAGTAAAAGAGCGAGTCAGGAGTCAAGCCAACCGTAGTATATAAGTACAGCAAAATTTACAACATTCTTTCCAGTACGAGGATGACGTTGCGTTTCAAACAGTGGCTGCACAGCAGACACAAAATTTTGATTCGCTCAGTTCATAAAATTCTCAAATTTTTTCACGACAAATGATTTTTTGCAGAATGTACGAATTTAACACAACACACGAATTTTTGTAGAATTCTCAAATTTTTTCACAACTCACCAGAGCACGAAGAGACCCCATGCTTGCTGCCACCACCGATGCCTGGTAAACAATGGCGTCTCCTGTACAGCGGTGCCGCCATCATCGTTATAATGGCGATGGGACAATTAAACTCATTATGAGAAAGTAAGGACACTAGGCCCCTAATGATAGGGATGAGGCGGGCGAATGTACGCAGAACACAGCCTTCTCCGTGCGGCAATGCGACAGAACGGAAATTCCAAATTCTAATCGAAATTCAGGTAAAATTTAAACATTAAAATGGCTACTCAAAACACGCGGAAGTTGAATAGAAAAATATTGGAATATACTCAAATCTAGAAAATATTAAGTACACTGATATTCAATCAGATTAATGGAAAATATTAAATATAGAGGTATTCAATCAGTTTGTAAGAAAATCTTGAATACAAAAATATTCCTTTAAAATACTGGAAAATGTTAACTACGTACACGTAAGTTTAAAACGCATGAGAACATGATGCACAAAGATACTCAATCCCAATACTGGAGAAGACCAAATAGAAAGATGTTCAACCGAAATACTGAATAATGTAAAACAAAAAAAATTATTGTTATAAGATAATGTGAAATACTGATTAGATTTAATTTTTTTAGAGTTAATTAAGGTAGTTAATTAGAGCCCTGCAAACTACTAAATATAAATTTGCAAACCAAAAATCTGATTCCATTCCATTAAATACTAGAAAACACTAAATTTAAGCGAAATTTTGTACACGGTTGATGGGACAATAACGTACAAAGGAACACGGACAACTGGCCGATGGAAAACTTGTTAACGGAATTCAATTTAAGGCGACATCAGAACAGGAATAAATTTGTCTTGTGATCAGTGCATGATGCGCTCTACACAACTGCATTCAATTTTGAAATTTAAATAAATTATGAACAATGATATCGTATTTTATTATTCGTGTGCTTATTTAGTGTTCAAATATTCGTGTGTTTATTTAGTGTTCAAATATTCGTGTGCTATTTAGTGTTCAAATATTCGTGTGCTTATTTAGTGTTCAAATATTCGTGTGTTTATTTAGTGTTCAAATATTTGTGAGCTTATTTAGTGTTCAAATATTCGTGTGCTTATTTAGTGTTCAAATATTCCTGTGCTTATTTAGTGTTCAAATATTCGTGTGCTATTTAGTGTTCAAATATTCGTTCAAATATTGCTGTTCACTCCATTATTGACTATATTTATCACGCCCTGCAAAGAACCTCGATGTAAGAACCTTGTATAATATTGACGTTGTAGTTATCACAAAATTACGTCCCCCCTTAATTTCACCGGTCGCTCACGTGTACCATTCAGGTCTCAGACGCATCACCTCACTGGTGCACACCCGCAACTCGCCTGTACCGTGCTGGGTATAAGGACAGCTGATGCACGGACATTTATAAATTTTTACTGCTAAAATATCATCGACACTTGACATCGAACGAACTAAACTTGATTCGTGTTTTTAACAATGTAAAAGAATCAATGAAAAAATATCGATTTCCATGAAAACGTGATTCGCGCACATGAAAGTCTCAAATAAAAGACTGTAAACTGATCCTGTAGCTGGTACCTGAATTCATTTTTCAGCAGCATTACCACGGACGGGAGAAATATTCTACTTAATTGTCACCTTAAAGCAGTGGTTCCCAACCTTTTTCAGCTTGTTACCCAATTTAGCATGCCATATTAAGCATGTTACCCCTTTCATAAAATGTTGTCAACATTAATATATGTATGGCTAAACTAAAACACTAGAGATAATTTCTTTTATTTATTGTATTAGTACATTTTGCATCTCTAATGACTAACCAAATATGTCAAGACCATCAGTGAGATGGTTGGAGTTGCATATTTGAAGCTAGTTGAGGAATTCTTGGCTTCGTGGTTGAAAGTGCCAGCCTAGCATCGTTTGCAACATTCAAGCGAGTCCTCTTTTTTGTTTTCATCCCCAGCACAGTTGAGAATCCCTTCTCGCACAGATACGTTGTTGAGAATGATACCAACATCTTTAAAGGCTCTCTTGGACAGAGTTGGCGAGTCGGCTAGTCGTGAAATCCAAAAGGAATCTGCATTTTGGTTTTTGAATTCGATTTTCGAGGCTTCATTGGCTCGCATTGTGATCCACTCCTCCTTTGCAGGGAAATCATCATCATGAATGGCCTCATCAGGTACAGAGAAGGGATGAATGATCCACTGAAGACTGGCTGTTTCTTGGTCACTCTCTGGAAAGTAGTGATGCATGCTTGTTTCAAGCCCCTTCAAATGGTCGCTCATCTCTTTGTTGATGGCCTGTAGAAGAGATCCAGTTTCATGACTATTCTCCTCAATAAACTGGTCTAGGGTGGGGAACTGGGCGATCACTCCTTTCTTCAAGCGCCGAATCCAGAGTCTAGCAGTGTGAAATAAAGGCAGACTCGGGCAGTGAGTGACGCGTACTGGACTCGTCGATGAGTCATCGGGGTTACTGAGTGACTTGTGTCCTGAAGCATACTTGTGAAAATACTTTTCGGTTACCACACACTTAGCTATACATTTTTTCTTTTCTAATACTGTATATTAGTTTTTGATATTTGTTGTTATTTGGTTTAGCTTTGATACTTATAATAGGTTTACTTTGCATCTTAAAATACTAAGACTAAGTTAACATTAATCCTAGCACAAATGCTTACTTGATTTTCAGAATTCTTAACATTTTTCTATCACCCCTCCATTACCCCCGAAAAATTGCTAAATTACCCCCAGGGGGTAATTTACCCCCCAGGTTGGGAACCAATGCCTTAAAGTTTCTACAGAACTCGGAAACTTCCCCGTCAGTTGTAAGAGAACGGTCGCAGGTCTGCATGGACAACAGACTCAAAGACTTTCCTGGAGTGTTGTGATGACTAAACTGATCTATCCACCAAAGTGAAGTGTGTAGCATGCTTGAAAACTCTTACTCTACAAGTAAAATATATTTATGGAGCTCTAAGTACGAATCGTCGTAGAGTTTAAGCGTACAGTACAAAATTTTGAAAGCAGTTCTTAATGTGTGTGCTTGGGAGCACTTATTCCATAAGTAAAATATTCTTCAATACATTCCTGAAGAATCTCTTTACGCAGAATTGCAGAGTTCAACCGTGCGCTGCAAAACTTTGCCGGAGATGCTGCAGGACGAAACAGCCAGAAGAGTGCAAGCAATAACATTATTCAAGTGGAATTTCACAATTATTAGACATTAATTCTTGAATAACATCTTAAATAATAAATAACAGTGCCGTATCTGAGCTACGCCTTCCAGCCTCACCTGGACGAAGTGAGGCTGGATGCGTATCTCAGATACGGCGCTCCAGCTTCACCTGGACCAAGTGAGGCTGGAAGGCGTAGCTTAGATACCACACTGCAGCCTCACCTGGCACTCCAGCCTCCAGCCTCACGATGCTCCAGCATCGTCCAGGTGAGGCTGAAAGGCGTATCTGAGATACGGCACTCTTCCTCGCACGCGCGTGCTGCGTTCGCACGCTCAGTCGCGCACGCGCTGCTCGTCACGTCACGACGTGGCCTCCAGCGCCGCTCCCGTGTGTGCATGCGACCTTCCCGCGCTGAGGTGACATCCCAGCTTCTCCAGGGGCGCTCAAATTGCGTGGTTCTACACTGCACAGCCTCCAATTTCCCTCATTCATAGCCTGTAGACTGCCTGAATCTGGGTAATTTTTAAAAATCGAAGGGTATCAAACTCGGTTCTTGTCATAATGTTCTTGCTAAATTAAACAGTGCCTCTGTGAAGGCTAATCCAAATAAATGATTTGTTTGATTCATTCTCTTTGAGTTTAGGTTGTTTATTGGGCAGACCCGATTTGCCTGCATTATTATATGTTATTTGAGGAATTTTGCAATAAAATGATGAATCAGCAAAAAATTTTGTGGACCATCATCCTAATATAATTGTGCTCTCTAGTTACCTATAACCTTTGCTTAAAACTCACACGCCCTGCATCTTGGCATAAGCTGCGTTTCTGCAAGAAAATTTGTTGAAAATATTAGGTACATTTTTGATTAAAAGAATGGAATGTAATATTAGGAACTAGTTGAGTGGTCCATTCTTCCGCTGCTAAGCCGCACACTGTCGGACACACTTACCAGAGGGGCGCATTTAGTCATTAACACATCAATCGCGATGGGTTAAACTAAAGTTCAACAATCGACTAAAATTAAAGTCAATTGTGGTGAGCAGTTTTTGAAATAGCAACATGAACTGGATCGTGCCTTTATTTAGCTGTGATTTAAATATTTAGGCAAATTGAGTTTGTGACTACTGGTCGATCACTAGCATTGCGAAAATTCCCTCCGTGTACCACCGGTGGCTTACATGGCGGTTAACATATTAAAACTATTACAACATCTCACATTAACACAACATCTCACATTACCACATCTCTCATTAACACAACATTTCACATTAACACATCTCTCATTAACGCAACATCTCATACTACCACAACATTTCACATTAACACAAAATCTCACATTAACACAACATCTCACATTATCACAACATCTGACATTACCACAACATCTCACATTACCACAACATATCACATTAACACAACATCTCACATTACCACGTCTCTCATTAACACAACATATCACATTACCACAACATCTCACATTAACACAACATCTCACATTAACACAACATCTCACATTAACACAACACATCACATTAACACAACATATCACATTACCACAACATATCACATTACCACAACATCTCACATTAACACAACATCTCGCATTAACACAACATCTCGCATTAACACAACATCTCACATTAACACAACATCTCACATTAACACAACATCTCACATTACCACAACATATCACATTACCACAACATATCACATTACCACAACATCTCGCATTAACACAACATCTCACATTAACACAACATCTCACATTAACACAACATCTCACATTACCACAACATCTCACATTACCACAACATATCACATTACCACAACATATCACATTACCACAACATATCACATTACCACAACATCTCGCATTAACACAACATCTCACATTAACACAACATCTCACATTAACACAACATCTCACATTACCACAACATATCACATTACCACAACATATCACATTACCACAACATATCACATTACCACAACATATCACATTAACACAACATCTCGCATTAACACAACATCTCGCATTAACACAACATCTCACATTAACACAACATCTCACATTACCACAACATCTCACATTACCACAACATATCACATTAACACAACATCTCACATTACCACAACATATCACATTAACACAACATCTCACATTACCACGTCTCTCATTAACACAACATATCACATTACCACAACATCTCACATTACCACAACATATCACATTAACACAACATCTCACATTAACACAACATCTCACATTACCACAACATCTCACATTACCACAACATCTCGCATTAACACAACATCTCACATTAACACAACATCTCACATTACCACAACATATCACATTAACACAACATCTCACAATAACACAACATCTCACATTACCACAACATCTCACATTACCACAACATCTCGCATTAACACAACATCTCACATTAACACAACATCTCACATTACCACAACATCTCGCATTAACACAACATCTCGCATTAACACAACATCTCACATTAACACAACATCTCACATTAACGCAACATCTCGCATTAACACAACATCTCACATTAACACAACATCTCACATTACCACAACATCTCACATTAACACAACATCTCACATTACCACAACATATCACATTAACACAACATCTCACATTACCACAACATCTCACATTAACACAACATCTCACATTACCACAACATATCACATTAACACAACACATCACATTAACACAACATCTCACATTAACACAACATCTCGCATTAACACAACATCTCACATTAACACAACATCTCACATTACCACAACATCTCGCATTAACACAACATCTCACATTAACACAACATCTCACATTACCACAACATCTCGAATTACCACAACATCTCACATTACCACAACATATCACATTACCACGTCTCTCATTAACACAACATCTCACATTACCACAACATCTCGCATTAACACAACATCTCACATTAACACAACATCTCACATTAACACAACATCTCACATTACCACAACATCTCACATTACCACAACATATCACATTAACACAACATCTCACATTACCACGTCTCTCATTAACACAACATATCACATTACCACAACATCTCACATTAACACAACATCTCACATTAACACAACATCTCACATTAACACAACACATCACATTAACACAACATCTCACATTAACACAACATCTCACATTACCACAACATATCACATTAACACAACATCTCGCATTAACACAACATCTCACATTAACACAACATCTCACATTACCACAACATCTCACATTACCACAACATCTCACATTACCACAACATCTCACATTAACACAACATCTCACATTAACACAACATCTCACATTACCACAACATCTCACATTACCACAACATATCACATTAACACAACATCTCACATTAACACAACATCTCACATTACCACAACATCTCACATTACCACAACATCTCACATTACCACAACATCTCACATTAACACAACATCTCACATTACCACAACATCTCACATTACCACAACATCTCACATTACCACAACATCTCACATTACCACAACATCTCACATTACCACAACATCTCACATTACCACAACATCTCACATTACCACAACATCTCACATTAACACAACATCTCACATTACCACAACATCTCACATTACCACAACATCTCACATTACCACAACATCTCACATTACCACAACATCTCGCATTACCACAACATCTCACATTAACACAACATCTCACATTACCACAACATCTCACATTAACACAACATCTCACATTAACACAACATCTCACATTACCACAACATCTCACATTACCACAACATCTCACATTACCACAACATCTCACATTAACACAACATCTCACATTAACACAACATCTCACATTACCACAACATCTCACATTACCACAACATCTCACATTACCACAACATCTCACATTACCACAACATCTCACATTACCACAACATCTCACATTAACACAACATCTCACATTACCACAACATCTCACATTAACACAACATCTCACATTAACACAACATCTCACATTACCACAACATCTCACATTACCACAACATCTCACATTACCACAACATCTCACATTACCACAACATCTCACATTACCACAACATCTCACATTACCACAACATCTCACATTACCACAACATCTCACATTACCACAACATCTCACATTACCACAACATCTCACATTAACACAACATCTCACATTAACACAACATCTCACATTACCACAACATCTCACATTACCACAACATCTCACATTAACACAACATCTCACATTACCACAACATCTCACATTACCACAACATCTCACATTAACACAACATCTCACATTAACACAACATCTCACATTACCACAACATCTCACATTACCACAACATCTCACATTACCACAACATCTCACATTACCACAACATCTCACATTACCACAACATCTCACATTACCACAACATCTCACATTACCACAACATCTCACATTACCACAACATCTCACATTAACACAACATCTAACATTAACACAACATCTCACATTACCACAACATCTCACATTACCACAACATCTCACATTAACACAACATCTCACATTACCACAACATCTCACATTACCACAACATCTCACATTAACACAACATCTCACATTAACACAACATCTCACATTACCACAACATCTCACATTACCACAACATCTCACATTACCACAACATCTCACATTACCGCAACATCTCGCATTACCACAACATCTCACATTAACACAACATCTCACATTACCACAACATCTCACATTAACACAACATCTCACATTAACACAACATCTCACATTACCACAACATCTCACATTACCACAACATCTCACATTACCACAACATCTCACATTAACACAACATCTCACATTAACACAACATCTCACATTACCACAACATCTCACATTACCACAACATCTCACATTACCACAACATCTCACATTACCACAACATCTCACATTACCACAACATCTCACATTAACACAACATCTCACATTACCACAACATCTCACATTAACACAACATCTCACATTACCACAACATCTCACATTACCACAACATCTCACATTAACACAACATCTCACATTACCACAACATCTCACATTAACACAACATCTCACATTAACACAACATCTCACATTACCACAACATCTCACATTAACACAACATCTCACATTAACACAACATCTCACATTACCACAACATCTCACATTAACACAACATCTCACATTACCACAACATCTCACATTAACACAACATCTCACATTAACACAACATCTCACATTACCACAACATCTCACATTACCACAACATCTCACATTACCACAACATCTCACATTAACACAACATCTCACATTACCACAACATCTCACATTAACACAACATCTCACATTACCACAACATCTCACATTACCACAACATCTCACATTAACACAACATCTCACATTACCACAACATCTCACATTAACACAACATCTCACATTAACACAACATCTCACATTACCACAACATCTCACATTACCACAACATCTCACATTAACACAACATCTCACATTACCACAACATCTCACATTAACACAACATCTCACATTAACACAACATCTCACATTACCACAACATCTCACATTAACACAACATCTCACATTACCACAACATCTCACATTAACACAACATCTCACATTAACACAACATCTCACATTACCACAACATCTCACATTACCACAACATCTCACATTACCACAACATCTCACATTAACACAACATCTCACATTAACACAACATCTCACATTAACACAACATCTCACATTAACACAACATCTCACATTACCACAACATCTCACATTAACACAACATCTCACATTACCACAACATCTCACATTAACACAACATCTCACATTAACACAACATCTCACATTACCACAACATCTCACATTACCACAACATCTCACATTACCACAACATCTCACATTAACACAACATCTCACATTACCACAACATCTCACATTAACACAACATCTCACATTACCACAACATCTCACATTACCACAACATCTCACATTACCATTTCATGTGCTTGATTATATGAGGCCCTAGAAATCCGAGGCACGAGGGCGCCATGTACAGCGAAAACGAATTATGTGCACCACTATTATTAATATTTTTGACTTTTTGAAATGCGGAGCTTGGTACCGTAGGTTTATGAAGGCCTTATGAGCAATGTGTGGTCCTATGCAACTACACAAATGAGGACATCAAATAATGGCATGCGTGTGTGTTAAGTGTGGTGCTCAATTGATATTTCTCCATCACTTGTATATGTGACTACAATTGTGCGCCATGAAGTACATACATCCACGTAAAAATTCCTTGTTGTCGATTTTGCTCCCTCAGGGTCAACAAGACTCCCGCTGTTTCTCACCCGAGTCGAGTTTTTAAAGCAGGTACCCGCTCGCCAGGAGGTAATCGTCATACCGTGCTGACGTTAATTACATGTCACTTATAAAAGCATTGTATGGCATAACAATAATCTAGTTTATTGGAATAAAATGTGTTCTTTTCATTTACAAAAACATTGAATGGCAAAACACATATCCAAGTGAGTGGATAAAATGTGTTCTTTTCTTTTATAAAAATATTGAATGGCAAAACATACATCCAAATAATTGGAATAAAATATGTTCTTTTCATTTACAAAAACATTGAATGGTCATACATACATGCAAATGATTGGAATAAAATGTCTTCTTTCCACTGATATCGTAGCTGCATGGGCACATTGTTAGCAACGTGACTCGAGTACGATTTGCGATCACGTAGCTAAATAAATGTACAATCTCAAAATTACGCGCCATTTTGTGGGAGTCGTTGAAAACTAATATCGCTGTGTTATCAATAACTAGACCTCAGAGGAGGGAGGGACTGAACCGATAAGTCATCAAAGAACTCATGTTTTGATTCGCAAAACGTTGAAATTTTTAACGTCAAAACTAAACGGATTGGTCGATATTTAAGATGTGGTGCACTCATGTACAGGGTGCGGCAGTCAATCCTTCATTATTAGGCTTTCACAGTTTTCTTAAAAATGCATAATTGACTGCCGCACCCTGTATTTGGGGCTTCAACCGTAGACGTCACCAACGAAACCTTTTGTGATATTTTTAGGGCCAATGATTTCTTTCATAGAAGAGGCATTTTTGCAACCAATGCTGCGTAGTCTTCGTACATCGTCTTCATGAGAAGCATGCCATTCCATTTCTTACTTTTACTTTAAGTTTTGTTGTTACTCATCTATCATTTAACAGCTAGGCCTCTGGTACACAAGGAAAAGATGCAAGGTTACCTAATCACCTATACGATAAGAATTGCACATATAACACCTACTCCTCTGGTATAATAAAAGAAAATGCAATGATATATGATAAGAATAACATTTATGATAAGAATAATGTTAAAATTCTATTTGTTAGTTGTTTTTAAGAATAATTTTGTGAATATTGTTACAATTTTATGTTCTTTTTTAGTTCGAAACCTTTTAGACATGACACTCGTGTGCGTCATTTCTTAAAGGTTTCCGAATCAGATAAAATCTCAAATCATGCCAATGACAGCTCCCTTTCTTTAAGATGAGCACCCTCGTACCAACACAGGAATAATATTAAATTCTCGACTAAAAGCTTTCCTCTCGTAGACCTGCATATTATGTATCTAACTATCGGAAACTTCTAAAACAGATTTTTGAAGATTCGCACGAGCGCAACTTCAGGTTCTTCTAAGATTCTTCAAGTTTCTAAAACAGATTCTTGAAGTGCCATACATGGCACACTCACTAAAAATGCCAAACACAATTTATTTTTCGTCGAAGTGATTCCCTAGTGCAATTCCTTTAACTTTCTGCCGGACGGCAGTTTCGTCCCCATTCAGCTGTTGATCATAGCCTGATGCCAGCGTCAGTCTAATGAGAGTGGCTGTGATTTTTGGATTAGGAGTTAAAAATATGTACAGTTAAGGGTTAAACAGTCCCAAGTCTGTGCAGGCAGGCTTCTACTGGCGATTCCAGAGCTCGTTCGGACCCGGTGAGCAAGAGACGATCCTGTCAAGATTCACATTTTATCCGTGAAGGCTGCGTGTCACGGTCACGCAGAGCGCTTCTTCGGTGACCGACCAGCGGAACTACACGAAATGGCCTCCCCCCTTCGAGGGTGATGGGTCCCCCTTCCCCAGCGGGGGTGATGGAGCCCCCCTCAGCGAGGGGTGATGGATTCATCAAACGAGGGTCATCTTCAGCCAGAGGGTGCAGTGTCGTGACTGTGGTGTATATAAAGCGGGGTCATGCGATCACAGGCATCACAGTCAGCGTTCCCTGATCTCGACCTGCACATCCTCCGACATGAAGCTCCTCTTGGTGAGTTCACTTGGGGCGTGTTGAGGACAGTCAACTTTGTGGGCCAAAGACCGGATTTTCAATATTAATGCCGTTAGCGCTATTGCTCAAGTTCTTCTGTTGAATTGGCTCAGAAGACAGATTTTTGTAAGCGGTACAGCTCACGGCGCAAGTTCATCTGGCAACTTGGCTTTTATAAGTGATATTTTTGTAGTTGAATTTCTCAATATTTATTTGAATAAGTTAGAACTCAAGAGTTTTGTCCACAAAAGCAACCCGTAACTTAGTTAATTTACCAGAAAGACTTATGCAGCCTGCTATGCATTTATAATCTAACAACGTTTAATAGTTCATAATTAACTCAAGTTGTATTGAGGATCGGTGATTTGATTTTCCTTCAAGTAGCTTCTTTTTGTCCACAAAGTGGACATTAATTAAATGAATAAGTGCTCTCAGAAGCTCTCAATTGGAAGTATAAAGAAATTTTTACTCGGGTTTAGCATCCAATTCATATCATACTTTAGCATTTCTGTGTTCCTAGCTTTTGCTATGCAGGAGTAGATGAGTAGGTTCATTGTGCACTAACCTGCATAGCCTGTCAAAACTGACGGGATTCGACAATGTTCAATTTATCAAATCAATTAATCTGACCACTGATTGAACGAATAAAACATTTTAACAATTTTCAACATTGAATATCTGGCTGTGTGTGAGTGATCACACGCCCACACCAATCTAATTTATTTATAATGATAGTTTTCGGGACACAAAATATTAATATTACTCGTGTACCGGAGTGGTGGTGAAACCCGTATCACAGATACTCTCATCTAGCGCATCCAGCTGATTTGGAAAAAAATCTTTAATGACCCGGAAGAAAGTTACGCATAAATACACGGAGATTATTGGTATTCCTATGGATTAGAGATTTTATGATTATTAGTGATTATTTGAGATAATTTACAAAAACTGTCATTAAAAATACACTACTGGCTAATGCCAGGTTTCAAAACTTTCATTACATGTTCCGTAGACTTTTGAAAAGGGTTTTTCTCAGTGGAATGTGCTCACAATTGTTTACTTGCTTGATGCTTCACCAAGTCAAAATAGATAAAATGATGACCAGGTTGAAGATCATTTTAGTGTCTTATAAATTCACCACAAACCGTAAAATGAATATTTGAAAACAATATTAGCACTCGCAACTTCTGTTTCTCAAATACAGTTTATTTACCTCGAAATATCAGTTAGCTGTGAGCATGCGAGAGGTTAATATAGAGGAAAATGAAGAGGAAGTGAAGCCTGTATCACAGATACGCCCGTCTCTCACAATAGTCGTTCGTTCAAATCATCAGCGAGTAATTGATTGATTGAAGATCGATAGAAATGGCAGGCTCGATACAAATGAAAGGTGTTAGACTCTGACCTGTGTATGGGATTGTAACAAAATTAAAAATTGGAGATCGATAAAAATGCAAGACGTTACAGACATTAATGTGGTTGCCCTTCCCTCAGATCCCTCTGGCTGTGGCGTGCCTGAGCCTGGCGGCTGCTGAAGCTATAGCTGAAGCCAAACCTGAAGCCGATGCGAAGCCTGAAGCTGAAGCTCTTGCTTCATTCGGAGGCGGTTACGGCCACGGTGGCTACGGGCACGGTGGCTACGGGCACGGTGGCTACGGGCACGGTCATGGCTATTACGGAGGCGGCGGCTACTACGGACACGGAGGCTACGGCGGCCACCACGGGTACGGCTACGGACATCACGGTGGATATGGACATGGCTACGGCCACAGCTACGGACACGGCGGTTACGGACATGGTGGATACGTTCACGGCGGATACGGACACGGGTACGGGCATGGAGGCTACGGCCACGGAGGATACGGTCACGGACATGGACATGGCGGTCATGGCGGTCACGGAGGTTACGGAGGATACGGAGGATATGGCCACGGAGGGTACGGCTACGGTCATGGAGGATACGGTTACGGTGGCCACGGCGGTTACGGTGGCTACGGAGGATACTACAGGCGGTAGAGGTTGTCTGTGATGACGAAGATTCGACGAGCGAGATAACGATTGTTAACGAAGTTGCACTTTTAACTCATAATAAAGACGATATTTAATTTACTCTGATGTGGTTTTAATCTCGTTTTTATCCTTTTGACAATCTTTGGCGTGGCGTTGACATTGATAAAATGAGTTTGCGTTATCAGCTTTATCTTCTAAAAATTGGTCATATGTTTAAAAAAGTCACTTATAGGAATAAAATGCAAGTCATGGGACAAATGTGATTAGTTGTATATACATTGCCTTTTCTAAAGCTTGCAATAAATAGTTCATCGTAAGAAACCGACCAAGATTAAAGCGTGATACATGTCGAAGATATGATTTAAAACCGTGTTTTGGAATTCTCAAGTCAATTTTACTGAAAAATAAAAAAATTTCTAACATTTTCATAACTCAGAATTTTTGTCAAAGGGTAAGAATTTAACTTTAAAATATTTTTCACTTTTTCACTCAATGTTTCTAAAAGCGATGACACTTATTGATAACTTCAATACTTGGTTGAACATCAAAAATACTAATTTTTTTCAATTATTATTTTTTTTGGCGTATGTACATTGTACAACCTGCATATTTTTGACAAAAATTTCATATAATGAAAATTTTTGAAATTTTCTGATATCTCACAAAAAATGATCTGAGAATTAAACATTGCTTTTTTAAAGTTAATCTCAGACTGGTTCACCAGCTGGAAAAAGTCTAAATTTAAATCACAGATTTGAACAATTAGTTTTTCATGATGTATAACCGAGTACTGAAGTTATCAAAAAATTGTATTTATTTGTGGAAACATTGAATGAAAACGGGGGAAAATATCGAAAGGTTTTAAGTTTTCACTAAATTTTGCAAAATAAAAATGTTAAAAATTATTCAATTTATTACTAGAAATAACTTGAGAAGAGAAAAGCGAGGTTATTCTCAGCTTTAAATAAAATAATAATGAATAAAAGTTCTATCTATTTCGGAAGCATTGAATGAAAAGGCGAAAATGTATCGTCAGGGTAAAAATGTATCCCTTGTGCTTTTTAATCAAAATTACGCAAAATTAAAAGCTTAAAAACCTTGTAATTTACCCCTAGAAATTACTTGAGAATTGGAAAACGAGGTTTTTATTCTCATTTTGATTCATCCTAGGAAAAACCCAAAATATGACCTGCGGCTTTAAACCTTTTCCTAACAGAATTTCATCCGAATTTCAAACAAATTTCTTGGTAAAAATTTGTTTTTCCTGACTTACCATCGAGTATTGAAGTTCCATTTCCTAACAGTATTGAATAACAATTTTGTGACAATTTAATAAGAATTCCTTGCCGAATAATTAGTTCTTCCTGATTTACAATCGGGTATTGAACTTGTCAAAAAGTTTCATCGCCTTTGAAAACATCGAGTGAAGAAGTGAAAAAATATCCTAAGGGCACGGGGTAATTACAACCACCCTCTCCAGACGATTAACTATGAACTTGAGTTCAGGATGCTCTAAAAATAATGAAAAAGAGGGTCATAATTGAACTCTTATTCTGGAACTTGTCGGGAACACAAAGATATTGGGGACACTAACCCCTCTCCAGACGGTTAACTATAAGTACTTGAGTTCGAGAGGCTCTAAAAATCATGAAGAAGAACATAATTGAATTCTTACTCGGGAACAACTAGTGGAGAACACACAGATACTGCGTCATGAACCAGAGTACAGCCGACTACAAATATTTTAAATATTATTGATTCAACAGAAACGATGTTTTTGCTCGTGAATTGCTTGGATTCTACGTGTTTTTTCCTATTTCATCGATTTAATTGTGTTCTTCTTGCAAATACAGTAAATTGTAGGACTGCATGGATATTATACATACCGAAATTAACTACGTAACGTGTGCAATATTTATTCAGTTTTAACATAATTTATCAATAGGTTTAGATATAATTGATGTTACGAGTTGTTCATGCGCTCTGTTAAGTTCGGCTTAACTTCACTTCACGCCGCCGAAAACATGATCTGGACACGATTTAGAAAAGTTTATGTTTTTATTCGCGTTTTGGTGTGTTTGTGATCGACGAAAATTTGGATAGTATAGGCAGGCCATAAGAAGTCTGCCTACACACCGCATCTTCAAGCCGTCAACTCAACGGAAAAGGAAATAGAGAGCAGCTTCAGCAACATTTCACTGTTTGATAATAGCGAATGAACGCCGAAACGCGCTGCAAAAGTGATTTCTAAATTTGACAATTTGTATCCTTGTTGAACTTTTAGGTCCGAAGCTGTTCGTAAATTTAGAGATATCGAGAAACTAAATAGAAAGCTCGTGTCCAAAAACAATGGCATTATTTTTATCCTAACATGTGTAGATGAAAGATTGTTCCTTAAACATTTTAATATTCTACGTCAGTTAACAGCAGTGCGTGATCCTATGGTATATACAGTATGAGCCTCTCCTTTGTTTCTGGGGTAAATATCGCAAGTCTCTTGCTGTTAAAATAAGTCTCTGGAATATCCTTGGCGTAAATATAAGTATTTCAAATCGTCGAGAATTAATAGGAGTTTCTTAAGCACTTGTTCGGAATTATTTTTTCAAAATTACCCGTCTTATATATGAGTCTTTTAACGCTCTTCTGGGGCAACTCAAAAGTGTCTTTCAAAATCGTCTGAGGTAAACATGTCTCCTAAAGTTCGTATGGTGAACCGCAGTTTTTGTAAATTTTAATAGGTAGATGAGGCTCACTTAAATTACCCCGCTATTATTATCAGCCGTTTATATATGGGCTTTAATATGGACGCTCATATTGTGTTTAAATATTCCTGCGATAAATATCAATCTTGTAAAATTAGCTTGCATCACATAAACTTTTTCAAAACGCCTAAGGAAGATGCATAATGTAGAAATGACTTGCCTATATATGTACATGGAGAAAAACTTTTGAAGCTCGTCGATAATGTCGTTAGTTAATTGTTCTTTTCTATTCTTTAAAAGTAAGTACGTAGCCTCTGAAAGTACAGGCAATCAGCTAATAATTAGGACTTGTATACTACGTTTTAATTATTTTCATAAAGTCTAATGAAATATTCGTTCAACTCCTTTACGAACTTGACGCATATGCTAGCTCTGCAGTCGCTTTGAGGATTTTTCAAAACATATGTTTTAACCTTCAACAGCAGAACGTCTTCCTGTCATATTTTCTGTGAATAGATTCATCGCTAAAATCCTAAAGTGATATCATAAGGCAACGCTGGTAATGAACACCCGAAATATCTTTTTTGACTGTTCAGCTTTTATAGCAGGTGTTGTACATATGCTTTTTCTACTTGTTCGAGTGAAGGGAAGGTGAGAATTGGTAGCTCAACGAGCTGTAAAGTTTCCCCTACAGTCTCGTCAATACATTTTCACCGTTTTCTACAACACCCAGAGAAGCTGTCATCGTCTTCTGAAAATACCTAGGTTGTTGAACTGGACATGAACCTATAGCTGTAGGGTCTAAAGTGTGATGTTCCACCCTCGGACCACGGGGAAGAGGACAGAACTCTAATTCAAGTTGATGTAGGTAAAATAGAAGAGGAGTTCACGAATTTAAAGTTTCAAGGCTAACAAGGTCATAAAGTAGTGTTGTGTGCTTGAGTAACTTAAGCCAGTTCGGCAATAGTGGGGAACTTTTTACTAACGGATCACTCAATTCAGTAGACTTTTCTAACAATTGATCTTATTCGTGCGATTGACTCCTGTCTCTTGTTTGAGCACATTTAATTTAATTCTAACGATCAATCTGATAAGCTAGAAAAACTTAACATGATTATTAGTAGAATATCTATCACAGTTGCTGAACAGAAGATGTGAAATCAAATTAGCTAACATTGATTATTCACTTAATATTCAAAATTTGGAGAGCTTTTGCAATTAAAAGTCATTTTTGATAGTCAAGTTCGATTAAAATAAAAGCGATAAAATCCGGCCGTGTTCGGCACTTTGGCAGTGATTTCTCCACATTGATTAGTGGTTCGTATGCCATTTTCCGAATACAAAATCAGCAACGAAACATGTTTTGAAAATTTGTTTGAAAACTCATTCTACTTTTACCGTGTGATCTACGTCTTTTCCATGCCGTTCATTAACGAGCATTTGAAACAGAAGTGAAACGCTCAGATTTGCACTGTGAATCAATTTGCTAAAATATCTTTTTTTTTAAGACCGTTCATAAACACTGATTAGTTCAGAATTCATTTGAAATATTAAGTGAAAAGGGTTGCTTCTACTCAGAAGTGTCTATGTCACAGCCGTTACTCCAACAGATGCAGATAGGTCGCTATATCTACAGAACTGCTTTATCTAAAAAAAAACGGAAGTGAAACGCTCGGATTTGCACTATGAATCAATTTGTTAAAATATCTTTTTCCGTCTTCTATATGGAAGTTTGGTTAAGTACCGTTGTGTTTTTTTAGATAAAGCAGTTCTGTAGATATAGCGACCTATCTGCATCTGTTGGAGTAACGGCTGTGACATAGACACTTCTGAGCAGAAGCAACCCTTTTCACTTAATATTTCAAATGAATTCTGAACTAATCAGTGTTTATGAATGGTCTTAAAAAAAACGAACTATTTAAATTGCAGATCTTTTTCATCTTCCTTAGTACTAAGTGTTTAAGGGTATTAGCAGAAGCAATCCGCTTGATCGGAAAAAATAAAATTTAGTGAGCTTCACTATTCCAGGGATGTGCGCTAGAACAGTGAAACTAACAGTTCAGTCGAAGTCAATTTTTTATTTTTATGGCGTACGAGGATTGTTCTCCGTACGCTTTATGCCCGAGATAAATAATACGCGGAGTAAAGAGAGAATATTTTTCCCCTTTACATTTTTCCCCTGGGAGTATTAATTCCCATAGACACAATATATATAGCAGTAGATACTACATCTCGAGATGGAGATACTAATGGAGGCGGAGGGGCCATAGTGACGAAAGTAATGTAAGCGAAGAACTACGGACTTCATGGATGATTTCCATTGCAAGTATATTAGCTTCTCATGTTGTTTCTAGATAGCATTTTTTCTGTACTTGTAATTCTTGACGAATTTATGAACTTTGCGAGGGAAGAGGTTTCTAAACAAGCGTAACAATAATAATTGGGCTTGATTCATGCACAATTTCTGACTTCGATTTGTTCCTATATGAATAGTTTAGGAAAATTGAGAGAGCAAAATAACCTAGTAGTTAATGAGAAAAAACTGCAGTAAGTGTACGTACGTGTACAAATATTTTCTTATTGTAGGTATTATTTCACTCATAAAAAACGCAAAATGGCTTGAAAAAACGAATTGGACAGTAACCAAATTAGATAGAGGTTTGCATCGTTTTATTCGTTATCAAGAAAATACATAAATACAAATATATATAAATATTTAATAACAAGCGTGGTTCGTTAATTCGTTCAAGTGTCGTCGATTGCAGTGCCAGTCCGGAGAGTTTTCCTGCTGCGATTAGTAACCGAATCCTCCGTTGCCTCCAAATCCTCCGAAACCTCCGTATCCTCCGTAGCCTCCGTATCCTCCGTATCCTCCGTAGCCTCCGTATCCTCCGTAGCCTCCGTAGCCTCCGTAGCCTCCGTATCCTCCGTAACCATGGTGACCGTAGCCTCCGTGATGACGAGAGACGTAGTAGTACACGGGAGACCCGTAGCCATAGCCGTAGTGGCCGTGGCCGCCAAATCCACCTTGACCTCCGAAGCCAAGGCCGCCAAAGCCACCAAAACCTCCGCTTCCGAATCCTCCGGCTCCGCCATAGCCTCCGTATCCACCGTACCCGTATCCAGGAGAGTAGGTGGAGTAGACGTACGTCCGGCCGTACTCCAAACCGTGGCCGCCGTGACCGTACCCGCCCACAAACCCGGGATCGGCGTCAGCTTTGGCCACCGGTTCGGGTTCTGCTTCAGCGAAGGCACCCGCCACCATGGCTGAGATCACCACCACCACCACCACCTGCAACGGACACAAAAGTGGTGAAATCTGGGTTGTTGGACCTGTTGGTAGTTGAATTTGTCTTAATTTGTCTGTTGGTTACTGAATTGGTTTAAAGACCTGTTGGTTGAATTGGTCTGAAGACCTGTCGGTGACTGTTGGTTGAACAAATCAAGTGTGTTGAGAGTTCGCTGCTATTTTTTCTACACCTTCGTTTTAACCCAACCCGTCACCAACTCTTACTACTTAGGGGATCACCTTACAAATTCTAAAAGGCATGCTCTAAAAGAATTAGCGTTCTTCAGTTAGCTAGATTTTCAGAGAGCTAGATACTCAAGCACAGTTTTTAGTTTTCATAAATACTTCAGTTTTCAAATTGTTTGTTTACATCGATGCAGCTTTAAGTTTATTAGCCGTATATTACTTTGTCGCGTTTTAGGTCGCATTAATGCCTCATAAGTTCTAAAAGTATAATTTAATACTGTCAATTTCCAACTTATTCCCCTAAGATCCCCATTATATAATAAAACTCTAGATTCCTGGCACTGAACCATTTCTCCAGTTAATTCAACTATATACTTCATAAGTCATGCTGATAGACCTTTTTGTATACCTATTTGAAGGCTAGTTCTTTTTACGCTCCCTGTCAAATTCAACAGCATTCAAACAGCTTCAGGAACAAGTGTCTGTGTTCGTTTAATTAAAATCTTGTTTTTTTTAATTGAACCAAATTTGCGGCTAAAACACACAGTTGACGGCAAGAAATCTGAATAAAGGCGTCTTACTCACCTGCACAAGCAGCCATCCCACAATCCCATAATTTCAACTGGTTGCCAGAGCAGAAACCCAACTGTTTATGACCCTCCATTTAGCCATTTTAAGATTCCACACCCACCACACGCAGCATTTTATGACCCTCTAGTTAACCATTTTAAGATTCCTCGTCCAGCAGTTTATGACCCTCCAGTTAGCCATTTTCAGATCCCACACTCTCCAGTTAGCCATTTTAAGGTCCCACACCCACCAGTTTGGACGCCATTTCGCTTCAGTAGGTACGGGACTCTCGAGGTGCCGACAAGGTGAGGGCTCGCTGCAAGTAATGCACCGCAAGTCCCAGCATCCCATTTTATGCAGAGCGCTGAGCAGCCTTCACAGGCGGTTGAGGACTGCGACCCTTACCGGACTGTGACCTACACAGGAGGACATCGTGGTCACGGAGGGAGACCAGTTCAGGGAATTCGATTATGGATATCAAAATGATGGGAGCTTGACTGATTGTAAGCGATGAGCAAATCCGCCATGTGGGTCAAGTGAAGGATAGGATCGGGTCTTACGCAGGTGATCCGACCTGTGATCCACTCGAAATTTGGTAACTGAATGTATCACTCAAACATTGGATGTCCGAGAATGGAGGTTTCATACGGTCACTAGACCCAGCACGCTCTCGGAAATGAATGGAGGAATAAATACGGAAATGAATGAGTAGAGACGACACTAATGCTAGTATTTCCAAATACTAATGGATCGTTTGCACACAAACGTCATAACTCAAAAAAAATAGATTTTTGAGTTATCCATACAGACTTAGTCATTTTCAAACACTGACTTTTTTGGTAACAGTTTCATAACTGTAGAACAAAAATTGACCGCTAGGGAGCGCTAAAATTCTAACGACATAATTTTACAGTCCTTACTTCTTTGTTTAACATGCATCTTCTGAAAAATTGGTTATTTTGAGTTATGACGACGTTGTCGCAAACGATCGTAATCAGATTGGTGGTTGATCACGTGACGCTTAAATTATTAAACAGAGGAGCAATGCAAAAAATCAGCAACAATGTCATATTCCAGGGAAGAAAAAAGAAACTTCAACAGGTTCTAATATCACTCAACCTTTGATCAGTTATAATTATAACCTCTTTGTGAGGGTCATGGGATCGCCCAACTCCTGCCCAGACAGGTGGTAATTTGATAACAACCGATAACGGTGATCAGTGTAGAGGGCTGAATATGGACTGCACGGCCGCCCAAGCGAGAGCAAAGCTCACGAACTGAATGAAAGTTTCCTTTGGGTTCTATGGTCCAATGAAAGTGTCAAATACATCATTATCTAAGAGGACGCAAACGTAATTACGGTTATCAGTCGACAAGGTGCTTGGTCTTTGTTATCAGAGTGTGAGCAGTCAAGCCAGCGATCATCATTTGGTCGTGACTGATTATGATAATTGATAACCGTGACTGATGATAATTTTGGTTAAATGCAGCTTATCGAATCCTAGAAGACCCGTTCTGGCTGACGAGTTCCTACTCTCATTAGATCTGAGCCAAAAACTTTAACACTTTGACTGCGGCAGGTAAAACTGAAATTTAATTTTAAGTTCAAATTTAAAGGGAATTGTATAGTCAGCAATGTTGAAAGTACCAAATATTAACTGGATCATATTCTCATTCAATTTCAAATAAGTATTTCAAATTGAGTTCGTTACTACTGGTTGGTCGGCAGCATAATAAAAACTCCCTCGGGGACTAAATATGGCACAATTCGCAGTCAAAGTGTTAGAACAAGACTTCATTAGTTCTGTACTGAGAAGAATTTTGTCACAAAGTAAACATTCTTTTGTATGTCTACTTGTCACAAAACCGACACACAAAAGTGTATCACCTATATATATATAAAACGTTAATCGAGGCATTGTGTCGCCCATTGTGCGTCATAAGCTAATACAACACACATAAGCGTGTCAATCATGACACAGTACAAGTCAAAATTATGTCGTAAAAATGTTTTACTTTTTCAGACTGGTCTGTGAATATACGTGTTGGCAATTATTTTACAGTATGAAGGGGATAATAGAAAATATCTCAAGGTTTCATATGGGAGTAACATTTTATTAAAAATTCATGGTCACTGATATGCTACAGGATGATATGAGGCTTAATGAGCGGGACAGAGTTGTCTCACATTTACTTGCTTCTTGGCCCTATCATTGAAAGTCCGAGTCCTCTCAGAAAATAAACAGTATTACGGAAATCATTTTTTTAGGAAAACAGAAAAGTTAACAGAATTGCGTAACCGTGTAATCAGGTTCAAATTCGGCAAAATTAATGTCAGCTCTTTTAAAAAATAGTCCGATACACACCCTAACGAGAGATGTGAGTAATTCTACAGAAAGTAAATTCAGCTGCTTATAACTGCAATTCTTAAACTAGAGGCCATAATTTTAAAAATTAAATTTTGTCTCCTCTTGGCTGCGAGTCAGCCAAATTTCATCAGACTCTCCAAAGGGGAAAATATACGCCCACACACAACCATATCAGTCTCCATCAACATTTACCTTAACGATATTATGGGTAGAAAGCACAATTATGAAAGATAACTCTCCCCTGAATAGTAATTTATATCCCATCAACAAATAAGTCGCTCGTGTTTAATTTAAACCAACTAAAAAATGCATCCAAGGGACACTTCAATGACATTCGGCAACCGAAATCTTGAACAGAAAGCTATTAAAGCAGCACCTTGAACGAGAGTAACCAGCCGAAAACCGTGATTCGGAAGTTAGCCGAAAGCAAGACAGGACACTTCCGGCGCAACCAACACCCACTCCGTATCTACGGCCTTCCCACTCGCCTCCAAGTTCTCGGTCGAGTTATGGTAGATTTGAGGCCGTAATTATCGGCCCTAAGCTTGCGCGCTTATCATGGCAAGATTTGGAGCCACGCATGCGCCGAGCGTCGCAAACTCGGGCGTCATGGTCGGTCCAGACACGGCCCTGGTCTCGCGCCAGCGCGCGCATAGTTCACACGCATAGTTCAAATACACATAGTTAATGCATATAGTTCATACACATAGTTCATACACATAGCTCACACACATAGTTCATTCACATAGTTCATTCACATAGTTCATTGACATAGTTCATGCACATAGTTCATACACATAGTTAATGCGCATAGCTTGTACACATAGTTCATATACATAGTTCATACATTTACTCAATACATATAGTTCATCCATGTACTTCAAAAAGATAGACACACACGCGCCAATTCGATGAAAGATCGTCGTGACGGTTAGCTCTGAAGATCGACCTGCGACGATGCGTATACACTTGTAATATTTGATGTAACAGCTGCACTTTATTTTTCTCGCATGACCAGCAAATTTCTCATCAAGCATATCGGGATCGACAATATTTCATTCTGCAATAGGCCCCTCACTACGTATTGAGCTTCACAAGGTTGGACCGCATTGACGACGATTATATTTTCTTTGACCTGAATTATCTTATTTCTTTTTCTGTCGTTCGCGGCTCACATGCTAAGACTTGTAGTGAAGTGTTCATTCAACTTAACATTTTCTCGCTTCTCTGTAGTGCTTATATTGTTCATGAGAGACACGGATGCAATAAAAACCTTTTTTAGGTTCGCTACTGTACTGTTTTTCCGTCGCTGCTATTTTAGTCATCAACTTTTATCTTGTTTTAACATATTACTTATCTTGCTATTTTTATATGCAGGAGATCTTGTGTGGGAACGCACCTTATGCATAGATTCCTTGCTTCCTGAACTCCATACTAATTGTGCCCTCTTCCTTTCTCTCTTTTGGAACACCTTTGTTGTGGTTAAGGACGCTCAAACTGTATTGTCAAATCTAATCATGCAGTAAATTATCAATAAATCTATCTTATGTGTTTTACAAGCGTAAGGAGTTGGTGAATATGCATTTACTAACTTCATACTCTTGTAAAACACACAAGATTGATTGATCGTGTGCCCAACTATGCGTGCGAAAAGTAACACCGTTTTATCAAAGATTGTCAATAAGAGATCAAATAGTATCTTTATACTTTATACTGTATAGTATAAAGCTACTTGGGAAGTTTTAAGCGCAGAAATGAGCTCAAAAAATACATCCACTCGAATTCCACGGCACGTTCAGGACGCACTATTTTCAACAGCATGTATACGGGGGACGGATCCTACATCGTCAGTTAACGATCAGATCTACTTGATTAATTTGTCAATAAAATAGAAAGGTAAGTGAAATTACTTTAATCGCTTAGAAACGTGTTGTAGCCCTCAGGCCAGAGCGAGCGGCAGGACAGAGAGCCATAGAAACAATTTAAACACTGTATTTACTACAAGCGATACAGAAGTAGCTTGCCTCGTATGTCTAGTACAATGTTTAAGTTTGAGTATAGCTACTTGTGGTCCTGAATAAATTCAGTGCCTTCTAGGGCATCCTATCACCAACGCTATTCTTAAGCGGCCCATAGACGATCAGTTTTATTTGCAATATAATTGACAATAATGAATATTGACAATTTAATTGATCGTCTGTGGGCTTGATTGACGACCGTCAATTAATTGACTTAGTGGGCAAGAAAGTTTCATCAATATATTGAGTCAATGATATTGACAATTAAATTGATCGTGTATGGGCCGCTTACGGGGAACAATTATGTGTAACCTAATTTACTTAATGAACCACGTACAGTATATACTACATACATATGTCAGGAAAATTTGCGTAACCTTATGAAGGCTCAAGATATTTTTTCACGGAGATGCCTCCCTTTTTTATTAAAATCTCGAGTAGAAACATGCACCATAGACACACATGAAGAGCCTAAGGGTGCCTGCACACCAAAAGATTTGAGGCGAGAAAGCGAGCAAGCTTGAATCGATATAAATGTATTCCTATGGGAATGCGCACACCGCAAGCAAGCTAGCGAGCGAGTGAGAAAGATTGAAGATTGGCTGAAGCGAGAAAGCGACTCGAAGATGGTTTCACGCTTGAAAGCTGCAGCGGGAAACGTCTGGCAGTGCGTGGTGAGATGTCGACGAGGAAGGTGTGCTGCTCAATTATTCCAGCATAGACTGAACTCCTTACATTCAAAGTTTATGCTGTACTGTGCCTTTGGAAGTCAAAAGATCCAAAGCACAGTGACAGATTACATGTTTCAAAGCAATGGTACGAAGTAGGAATGATACTCAACGTTACAAACACATGCTTGTTCAGCTTATGTATGTTATAGACCTCTCTCCATGACATTCAGGAGCAAACTGGCTATCTTTTGGTATGTGATAGATCTCGCCTAACATCTTTCTCTCTCGCTTGCTTTGTTGCTTGCCGTCTTTTGGTGTGCAGCTACCCTGACGCTCTATCATTTCTACAACCTTCAACACCTCACTCTCACCTTCAACAAAACCAACCGAAAGTCTCACGCTTTTAAGCATACTATGATGTAAAATTAGAACCTCACGTCAGAAATGAGGAAACTGGACTTATATGTCTTCCTTGTCACAATAAAATGTTTCCTTCGCCATCACAGGCGGTGGCTTCACGACCAGCTGAGCAGGGAACCAGCTGCAATGGCGATCAGATGAAGCAGAACGTGTTTAGATTTGCCTCACGCACAGACGACGAAGGTTGTGTCCAACGCGTCGCGTGGAAGATCAAGTTTAGAGGGTCGAAATTACGCAACGCGTGCAGTCTGCGTGTGGCGCTTGTCCCTGTGCCGGCACGCACGCTTTTATAACTTATACAGCCATTCAAACCTGCACCACGCGCCAAATAAATTAAATTTCACTGATACACTTCAGTCAAATAATAAATTTGAAGTTTTTACCTGGTATTATACACTCTTTTTATTCTACTTCCAAGCCAGTATAGTGTTCGTATCACTGATACTCGTGTACACTTGCAATACGACTGTCATACAGCCTCTCATACCTGCACCACGCAATCAAGTATCACAGATATATTTCAGTCGAATAATAAATTTAAGTTTCTACATAACATTAAACACTCTTCTTATTTTACTTCCAAGCCAATATAGTGTTCGTATCACTGACACTCGTATACACTCGCAGCATGAATGTTTACGGCTGGCCACGCTCGCTGAGAGAGGTTACAGCTGTCGATGTCCTCGCTGATTGCCGCAATGACGCAAGTATTCTAGAGAAACAACCTTTATAAATCATTCGTGATTTTCTTATGGCTCTTTGGTTTTCAATGAAAGAATTCCGGTCGTTTAAAATGGGTGCTTCTTTTCCATGAAGTTGACGCATTCTAAATCTTACAGCGGTTTTTGAAATGTCTTATAATTAACGCCGTGACGGTGTGGGGAATCTTGCCAAAATTTTCCTTTTCCCTAAGAGAAAAAACACCGGGCTCACACTACGGAGTCTCGACCTCTTCACATGAGAGGCGAGTTATTTCAACCACCAGGCAGTTATTTCAATCAAATGAATTTCTAATTAGTGCACACGGGGACATACAAATTAATGTGATGAACATGCCCACTGACGTCCAAATTTCTTAATAAAATGTTTAATGGCATAACTCATTCATATTACCAAAGCGTTTATCATATCGAATATTTTTTTAGGCTATAGGTAAATTTTGATTTGAAGAGCTGCAGTGACAGCCCTCTGAGGATTTCAGTTTGATTGAGTTATTTTCGAAAGTAATCATGAAGTAACCATCAGTTTATCATTAATTTATCATTAAGATATTATTCAGTATCATGAAGTCATCAATAGGCTAGCATTAAGTTACAATTGAATAATCATTAAGCTATGAACAAATAATCATTGTATTATCATAGAGCCATCACCAAGGAACCGATGAAAACTCTGATTTCATCACGCTTTCTGCGATTACGCATTCAAAGAGATGATTCATCAACCTTATCTCCGTCAGCGCACTCCTGAATCTCCTACTCTGTTTTGTTATCCCCCTCAAAGGAGTGCGCTTGGTTGCCAGCACGGTCGAGTAACCGCACAAATATTCCAGTGTGGTTGCCGCTATGCACGCTACGGCCGCAGCAGACGACCACTGATGGAGATGCGCAGCGGAGCGTTGCTCAGCTGACCTTCCTGCGCCCTGCATCTGACTTCGCATGCAGCAAATCTTACGAACTATGTCCCGACAAATCTAACGACGAATGTCCCGACAAATCTTATGACGAATGTTCCGATGAATCGTACGACAAATGCTCCGATAAATCTTACGACGAATGTCCCGATGAATCGTACGACAAATGTTCCGACTCAGTACCAGACGACTTGAACAATTTACGATATTAGTGCAAAACTCACGAGGTTGCCCCAAGTAAGAGGCGTAGCTAAGATTGCTGTTGCTGCTGGTGCAACAGCGAGGGCTCAAATAAAACTCAGCTGAGATTATATTGTGAAGATCGGAAAAGTATTATAATGAAACTTTGAGTAGCTCTTAAAACGAAAAGTCATCGATGTAATCCGTATTAAAAGTTAAAGTATCACCATGGGACACTTGAGTGAAATATATCGGGGTAATCTGCTCTGCTCGCATTACGTCATGACGGTAACGGTCATAAAATGGTCATAAAATGGTCATAAAATGCATGAAGCAAGAAACAAAGTGATGTTCAGAGCCATGATGTATTGGCCCTACGCACGACGACCGAGCACGTGTAACGAAATGCCTCATTACGCGCGTATTTATGCGCGTGACGTGCTGGGATTGAGACAATCGGACGTACATACGAGTTTGTGTAGCAGACGCGTGTTTGAGCGTGAATGAGTTATTCAGGATTCCAGAGCGAGGATATCTGTCTAAGTTGAACTGTGGTATACATTAGTTCTTGAACCTTGTGCGAAACATTAGTTCTCGAACCTTGTGCTTGATGTTAGTTATTGAACCTTGGGTTCAACAATAATTATTGAACTTTGTGGTCAACATTAGTTATTGAACGTTGAAAAACTGAAGTTAAACCTCATCAAAAAACTACGCCTGAAATCAGCCCACCTGTGTGACACGTCGATCGGCCGTGCACGTGAGGGTAATCTGGTATAGTTGCTTTATTCCCTGCCATGACGAGGACATGTGTTTAATGTACGCAGCAGTTTGAAATTGAAATATTTCACAGCGGTAATATCGTACGAAGCGTTCTTCAGAGCGGAACAAACTTGTGAGGCAAGAAGTTAAGGGAAATCAAGCGAATCATCTTCGAATATCACACTTTCAAATGAAAAATTGAGGTTTAACAATACCTGATTGAAAAAGTTTTATTAAATTTCTGCAGTGCGCTTTTTAGCAATGCGGGCAACCACTATACGTGGACTGTTTGTGTCGGGTGTTCAATACTGTTTGTTCCAATCAGCCTCTGGATACTGAAGTGCGTTCTCGACAGGTGTACACACTACTGCATGTACATACGCCACTGCAGTACAGGTAACTACGTATACATGTACAGACTACTGCATGTACACACTGGCCGTACCAGGTGTGCTGCACAATTCCCGAATTGAACTTGTGCGCCGACGCTGCTCGGTAATTTTCGGCAGAGGCCTGGCGCTACACACCTGCGTGCCGGCCCCCTGGTGCCACCCTGCTGCTCGTGTGACTTTGCTGGTGTTAACTTTGATGGTGTGAGCATATCTTTGGTGGTGTGAGCATAACTTTGGTGGTGTGAGCATATCTTTGGTGGTGTGAGCATAACTTTGGAGGTGTGAGCATAACTTTGGTGGTGTGAGCATAACTTTGGTGGTGTGAGCATAACTTTGGTGGTGTGAGCATATCTTTGGTGGTGTGAGCATATCTTTGGTGGTGTGAGCATATCTTTGGTGGTGTGAGCATAACTTTGGTGGTGTGAGCATATCTTTGGTGGTGTGAGCATAACTTTGGAGGTGTGAGCATAACTTTGGTGGTGTGAGCATAACTTTGGTGGTGTGAGCATAACTTTGGTGGTGTGAGCATATCTTTGGTGGTGTGAGCATAACTTTGGTGGTGTGAGCATAACTTTGGTGGTGTGAGCATATCTTTGGTGGTGTGAGCATAACTTTGGAGGTGTGAGCATAACTTTGGTGGTGTGAGCATAACTTTGGAGGTGTGAGCATAACTTTGGTGGTGTGAGCATAACTTTGGTGGTGTGAGCATAACTTTGGTGGTGTGAGCATATCTTTGGTGGTGTGAGCATAACTTTGGTGGTGTGAGCATATCTTTGGTGGTGTGAGCATAACTTTGGTGGTGTGAGCATATCTTTGGTGGTGTGAGCATATCTTTGGAGGTGTGAGCATAACTTTGGTGGTGTGAGCATATCTTTGGTGGTGTGAGCATAACTTTGGAGGTGTGAGCATAACTTTGGTGGTGTGAGCATAACTTTGGTGGTGTGAGCATAACTTTGGTGGTGTGAGCAAATCTTTGGTGGTGTGAGCATAACTTTGGTGGTGTGAGCATAACTTTGGTGGTGTGAGCATATCTTTGGTGGTGTGAGCATAACTTTGGAGGTGTGAGCATAACTTTGGTGGTGTGAGCATAACTTTGGTGGTGTGAGCATAACTTTGGTGGTGTGAGCATAACATTGGTGGTGTGAGCATAACTTTGAGGGTGTGAGCATAACTTTGGTGGTGTGAGCATAACTTTGGTGGTGTGAGCATAACTTTGTGGGTGTGAGCATAACTTTGGTGGTGTGTGCATAACTTTGCTGATACAAACAAAACTTTGTCGCGATCAGAACAGCAGAAATAAGGGGGAAGGATTCATGCCTTACGAGAACAACGCGGTTAAGGCTACAGGTTCGATTAACGCGTTGACTGCGATGGATTAAACTGAAGTTCAACATACGGATAACTCAAACTTCAAGTCAAAAGTTTTTAACAATTTTATAAATACCAAACAATAATTGGGTCCAGTAAATGTCATTGACTTTGAAAGATTGTTGAAACGTTTTCAAACGACCCATCTGTGTGTCGGATCGCATGCGATGTGTTAGAAATTTCTTTGGTCCAGCTCTTATAGCTGATATTTATACATGGAAATTAATTTGTGCTCACCTTATTTGGCACCTCAGCGCTGGCTGGCCTCAGCCACACGTGCTGAACTCAGCTGCACGTGCTGACCTCAGCTGCACGTGCTGACCTCAGCTGCACGTGCTGACCTCAGCAGCACATGCTGACCTCAGCTGCACGTGCTGACCTCAGCTGCACGTGTTGACCTCAGCTGCGCGTGCTGTCCTCAGATACACGTGCTGACCTCAGCAGCACGTGCTGACCTCAGCTGCACGTGTTGACCTCAGCTGCGCGTGCTGTCCTCAGATACACGTGCTGACCTCAGCAGCACGTGCTGACCTCAGATACACGTGCTGACCTCAGCTGCACGTGCTGACCTCAGCTGCACGTGCTGACATCAGCTGCACATACTGACAGCTGCACGTGCTGACCTTAACTCAGCACCACAGGACCGCCAGGATGCGAGGTCACGCGTCACGTGCATATATAAACTCGCGTGATCGCGCACGCGCGCTTCACACACGCGCGAGATGCGGTACGAGAAGCAGGCGACCCGCAGTGGGGGTGTGTGCGTAAGTACGGGGTGTGTGCGTAAGTACGGGGTGTGTGCGTAGGTACGGGGTGTGTGCGTAAGTACGGGGTGTGTGGGTAAGTACGGGGTGTGTGCGTAAGTACGGGGTGTGTGCGTAAGTACGGGGTGTGTGCGTAAGAACGGGGTGTGTGCGTAAGCACGGGGTGTGTGCGTAAATACGGGGTGTGTACGTAAGTACGGGGTGTGTGCGTAAGTACGGGGTGTGTGCGTAAGTACGGGGTGTGTGCGCAAGTACGGGGTGTATCCGTAAGTACGGGGTGTGTGCGTAAGCACGGGATGTGTGCGTAAGTACGGGATGTGTGCGTAAGTACGGGGTGTGTGCGTAAGTACGGGGTGTGTGCGTAAGTACGGGGTGTGTGCGTAAGTACAGGGTGTGTGCGTAAGTACGGGGCGTGTGCGTAGGTATGGTGAGAGAGGTACTATATTTAGGTAGTGGTACCAGATCATGTGATGGTTTGCACCAGCGTGTGGTTTGCACCAGCGTGTGGTTTGCACTAGCGTGTGGTTTGCACTAGCGTGTGGTTTGCACTAGCGTGTGGTTTGCACCAGCGTGTGGTTTGCACCAGCGTGTGGTTTGCACTAGCGTGTGGTTTGCACCAGCGTGTGGTTTGCACTAGCGTGTGGTTTGCACCAGCGTGTGGTTTGCACCAGCGTGTGGTTTGCACCAGCGTGTGGTTTGCACCAGCGTGTGGTTTGCACTAGCGTGTGGTTTGCACTAGCGTGTGGTTTGCACTAGCGTGTGGTTTGCACCAGCGTGTGGTTTGCACTAGCGTGTGGTTTGCACTAGCGTGTGGTTTGCACCAGCGTGTGGTTTGCACCAGCGTGTGGTTTGCACCAGCGTGTGGTTTGCACCAGCGTGTGGTTTGCACTAGCGTGTGGTTTGCACTAGCGTGTGGTTTGCACCAGCGTGTGGTTTACACTAGCGTGTGGTTTGCACCAGCGTGTGGTTTGCACTAGCGTGTGGTTTGCACTAGCGTGTGGTTTGCACCAGCGTGTGGTTTGCACCAGCGTGTGGTTTGCACCAGCGTGTGGTTTGCACCAGCGTGTGGTTTGCACTAGCGTGTGGTTTGCACCAGAGTGTGGTTTGGGTGTGCCAAGGCATCGTTATTGGTGTGTTAGAGGCACAGTTATCTTTTACTTGTAATCTTTACCCTCATAATTTTCGAGATAACCATACAAAATTCCGTTTGTGATGAAGTGCGGAGAGTATCGTAGATTATATAATTGACTTTCATATTACTCCAGTCAGTAGATTTAAATTAAGCTGCTACAGCTGAAGTCATGCTTCATTTCGTGTTTTTAGTCCGCTCTGAGACGGAACACCTGGAAACACTTTGCGTTGAACACGTTTCCCACCTTGATAAAGCGTATATTTTACAATGCAGCAGTCGCACTGTATTCTTGAATTTAGTCAATACAGCTAGTTCAATTAGTCAGTACAACTAGTTCAACTAGTCAGTACAACTAGTTCAACTAGTCAGTACAACTAGTCAGTTACCTCACCTTCACAAGCGGCCACTTATCAGTTATCCGAAAAACTTGTTATTTGTGATGACTCACGTGAAGTTCGTTCTCCCCCAGTTGCTGCTGTTGATCATCACTTTTTCTCGCCCCAGCCTGGGCCTTCCAGAGCCCCACGCAGCCCCAGAGGCAGAGGCTGAGGCAGAGGCGGACCCTAAATCATCCCCAGATCCCCAGTACCTGGACTATGGAGTGGGGCGCGGCTTTATAGCAGGGGGCGGATTCGGAGGACCTTTGGGTCTTGCACCCATTGGCACCGGGCTAGGGCCGACTGGAATCGGCCCTGGGATCGCTGGAATCGGCCCAGGACCTATTGGAATCGGCCCAGGACTGACTGGAATTGGTCCAGGGATCGCTGGTATTGGTCCAGGCCCGACGGGTATTGGCCCAGAGATCGCCGGAATCGGTTCAGGTATCGCCGGAATCGGTCCAGGTATCGCCGGAATCGGTCCAGCAGGTCTAGGGTTCGGGCACGGCCCATACGCCTTAGGGAACTACGGCCACCCTCACGGTTCGGGGCGGTCTTTGCATCATAGCCCCGTTTTCCCGAATCGTGGAGGCCTTAACGGTAGTTACGGTTACGGCCGTTACGCAGGTCTCTACCCGTACACTGACTACGACCACTCGCCCTACAACTACATAGGTTATAGCGCCATTAGTGACAAGGCTTTGTCAGGGTTCAGAAATGGGTTCAAACATCCCCTACATCATCGTCGACATCCCCATCGTGGTCGTCCCAACCATCAGCGTTTCCTCCAGTTCTATTAGACGTCATCCCCACTGCAGTTCAAAAGTTACCTACGGAACTTGAAAAACACAAAATCCTTTGGTAAATTGCTCGGGTAAATGTGCTGTTACGAGTCAAATTACATAAACTTCGTTTTACATGCAGCGTCAAAAGGGACATTGATGAGGAATCTTCTAGGAAATGGAGATTTTTTACATCACGGATGTTATTATTTGCCTTCGATAAACGCGGGTGTTTCTGCCGAACTTTATAGGTTTGAATTTGAAACTAATTTCAGCTCAAGTTAAACTGATTATTCAAACTGTAAAGTCTGATGATTTTTTAAATTATTTCCGGAGAAGGGGAGAAAATAGCAAGATGACATTAAACACACATTTATACGTTTTTGACTTTCATTCTTCAGTTAAAATCTTATTTTTTTATTCAAGAACTTTTAGTTTTAGAAGCCACGCAGTATTGTAAAAACGGCCCAACTCAGAACTGAAGCGAAATTTCGTGTATTAATTTGATAGCAACACTTCAATGCTCCATAAGTTGATAATTCACTACTTATAGCATTTGTTCATATGTGTAGCTATTTCGAGCGCATGTATGCAACAGAGAGTAGAGAGAGAACTCTTCGTATTAATTAATATTAAGACTGTCTTCTCACCTTATTGTAGGTGGAAGGTAATTTTGCCCGTGCAGTAGAATATAAGTATGTACTGGGTATCTATAGAACACGAGGTATCTGCTCCAGCGTATAAACGCCTTCCATTCCGTCTTAAGACTGTCTCCGCTGAAACAGGACACAATCGGAGTTTCATGTTATAGTTTTGCTATAATTTCTCAAACCAAACTCCTAAAAGGATCATGTTTCACTGCGTCAACTGTATGTTATTCAATATAAAAATTAGACAGCATTGATAAACGGCTGAAAATATTCTGAGGAGAAATGTCTTTTTATGCTTTAAAAACCGCGAAGAAATTATGTTTGTGCATATGTATCTCATAAGATACTTATATTTATTTGCTTAGTAATTTTTCCCATTATACTTTTATGACCTTTCCCCATTATTAATTTTTGAAACATTGTGTACAACTATTGTGTGACTAGCCTCTTGTGTGTAACTATTCATAAACAACAACCTGTTGTAAACAACTTATGCAAGCAAGCTTCTAAGATGTGTCGTGTCTACACATGCAGCCGATGAACATGTCTACACATGCAGCCGATGAACATGTCTACACATGCAGCCGATGAACATGTCTACACATGAACTTGTCTACACATGTACTCATTACAAACAATTTCTGTAATTAACTGTATGGTTTTGGGAACTTCACAAGTACATCACAATTTAATTTCAGGTTTAACCTGAAAATAACGCAGTCGTTTTTGACAGCGAAAGTATTTTAGTACATTTTCATGAATTGTTACGTTTCCGTCCTTAAGTAAACAAACATTTTGCATGGCTGTGATTGAAAGTGTGATCAATAAAGTAAGGGAATACTTTCTAACCTTATTAACCTCGTATTTGTGTAGCCAGGATACACTCTGCAAGAGCAGATTATGTGTTCACCGCTTCTTGAAATGTAAAATACCAGAACTCACTGGACCCGTGAGTTCTGGTTCCTTTTATAAGTAACTAGTCCACCCCCCTTTATTGGAAATAAAAAAAGAGGGCGAAATGAGAGAAAGGCCGTAAGAAATAAAAAATACAATCTCTCGAGAGTTGATGAGGCCGCGTGAACACGGCCCGTCAAAATATATAGGGCTGGAGCTTGTATCACAGATACGCTCATCACACACTGCAGGCTGGCTTCGGACAGACAGACGCGGCTCTTATAATAGTACAGATTTTTATTTTTTAATTGACCATTCGCCACATTAGTTACGAAAGTAAAAATAATCCATCATCAATCATGAAAAATTTACTGTGAAATTTTTTTTACTTAAAACTTGGCGATAGAATTGCCACTTTACTGAAAGGTATCGTTGATAATTTCGTCCATTTCGTTAACTTTATTTCATGATAAAAACTTGCCGAAGAAACGATGAGAAATATCGCCCGTGAAATGGACATGTGTAGCTGACCGTATCCACAATACAAAGTGTGAGATTAACTCAAATTGACCCACTAAGACTTTAAATTTCACCCTACCTATAGTAGAAAGACTTCAGTTTCTGCAGTATAACGAAGTTAAATCCCCCCATCACCTTATTTCTAAAAGCAGGCGTGGACTAACCATAAACAGCAACCAAGCTTTCAGGTATACTAACGAACAAGCACCTAGATTGTCCCAGCTGTAAATGGTCTCAGTCCAGTTCAAGTGACTCTACCAGTCCTGATGGTATCATAGATACGCCATGGCATCGGCTCTCTCCCAGAACGTGTTAACATATTGCACAACCATGTATGGACTGGTACGGTTGTTGAAATAAAAGTGTTAACCCTTGAAATCTAAACAAATATTCACTGTCAGTTTCTGATGCCTCACATTTGAGAATATTTTGTCGAGCAGCTGATACCCAAACTTATCACTGGTAAAGGGCAATTAGTAACTTTGAAAGAAGGTGAACACTGGCCAAAATAAATTGTTGCAGCGTTCTAAGTAACGATGTGTAAGTTTCATTAACTTAATTTGCAGCTATCGAAGAACATGGCTCCTTTATAATTTTTGATGGTTAGGCAGAGTTATTTTTCGATGTAGGTAAAGTGATATTAGTTTCTTTTAGTTTTTCCGCAATTTGTTCATTATTGTTTTTTGTTCTTCAATTTACAGCCCCAATGATGGAATCAGAGATTCTGGAACGTTTGGAATTAGAAGAATGTTCCCTTTTATATTGGTTCTTCTTTTCATTTTATGTATTAGATTTCCAAAAAATCGTCTTTTTAATTCTATTCCTTTATTAAGTTAAACATCAAATTTCGAATAGTGCAAAGTATATTTAACACATTGTAGGTGGTAAAAATTTGAATAATATTCGTGTATAAGTGAAACGCATTTTACTGAAAACTAATATGAAGCATTCAAAACACATGCCACGAATGAATTCCAGTAGAAATCAAAAGATAGCATGCAGCAATTCATACATTCTTCACTTTCATTGCTATCTGGTATGAGTAATAGTCAATGCATGTTGAGCAAGAATATTCATCAAAGTGTCCTACCTGCAACCTACGGTATAAAGTGCTTCAGCTTTTGACGTGTTTTAAAGTTGGCAACATTTTTGAGGTCAGCGGTTGCGTGACTTGCGTCTGTTGGGTCGGACTCCGCCGTCGGAGCATGGAGCTAGCTCCATGGGTCGGAGAATTGGCAAAGCCTGTGGTATTGGGTAGTTTTTTCTGGGCGCTAATACCCATCGATGGAAATGCGCCGCATTCTAACGAAGTAAGTAAGTTTCTTTGAGTTCACCGGAAGAAATGTGTACATACCTGCGAACCGTTATTTCAGTATCTATTATTATGGCACTTTCCAATAGGGTGCATTCTCGGGTAACTCCGAGTTGCGAGTGCGTCATTTTTTTCTAGTAATGTTTCTAGTAGTGATAATTTCATCGTAGAACGGAGAAGATATTTAGACTTGCATTATGGCTGTAAAGTTTTAGCTAAATGAAGGAATCCGTTTTTTTATCCTGGGCTATAGGTATCTTGATCTGTCTAGTTACATTAGTATTAAATTGACATTGCTCTAATGGTTTGAAGGTATAATTGAGTCATTATGGAGTTGAATGCGCTCACGGAAATTGAAAATTCTGTGCCAAAGAATCACTAACGGAATACGTTTAACAACATTTGACATGAATAACATTCTGCTCGCTGATGCGTTATTTTCGAGATAAAACAATAATTACGGTCTGATAGGAATAACATTATATAGCCGGTTGCTTAGTCGCCGTATTATTGGGTCACGCCCACTTATTGGCGGGACGCGAGCACTTTTTGTTGGGTAAGTCCTAGCTCCATGGGTAAGTCAAGGTAAGCTATTTTAGGTTGATTTGTTACTTAAGGTTAGTTCATTTAACTAACCTAACATTACCTCACCTCGCCCATCGTTACGTCAATACCGAATTACAGCATATTTACGTGTCCGTTCCTTCACTTTTATATACTACGCTCCTATAAATTCAAAGTTGAATAATGCGAAAATTACGCATCTGCGAAGAGAATGTCATTCGTGTAAAACGTTTTTAAATGTTCTTTTAGTGATTCTTAGGAACGGAATTTTTAAGTTCCGCGAGCGCATTAAAATGCATAATGACCGCCTTATTGTTTGAATAAAATTGTGGAGCTATGTAATGTTTAATTTTTCAGTCTGTGCAGTTTGCTAATTGTCACACAGCTGGTTATGTAAAGTTTACTTTGATAATTTTTGTCAATATATATATATATATATAAAGTACCAATGATATGTTTAGCAAATGATAAATACGTAAAATTAAAAGAACATCAAATTAAGCACAAAATCACCGTAGCTTGGCTTTTCTGATATTTGATTTACTTCAAATTAATTTCCAGTACTTTTAAATGAACTTTAATTCTCTTGAACTTCAATTATTATTACCACATTGGTATGTAATTTTAGAACATAGTCTCTTCAGATTGAACTTGTTTTTTCAAGTGTACTTGAAATTTTTTAAATAAAACTTGAGCTTTTTAAATTGAGCTTGGGCTTTTTCTCTAGTTGAGCTTGGGCTTATCTTAGTAGGTCAAAATATTGCTTTTTATCGAGTCTGTGAGGGCCTAAGCTGAGAGTTATAGTACTTCTTTTTGTTGAAATAAAATGTTTTTGTGTTATATTAAGGACCATCTTTTTTTGGTTCACTACTGTCCAGTTTTTCGGTTAATGTTAGAGATGCAACTAATCGATTTTCGAATGCTTTGTTGCTTGAATCGTGGTAATTGCATCGAAATAAGCAACTTTTCTTCCGTACATTATTTGGGCGAAACCAGTATTTCCAGAGTTATAGCTGAATGTTAATTTTCGCCTTTGATGCCTGGAATGCGCTCGATCGTTTGAGCGCGTCGGAAGGGAAAGTCCATTGTAGTCTTCCCCTCAGGATAATTTCTTCCCGCTTCAAGCATTAAGAGTTGCGGTCAGTGACTTACCGCTATAACTCGTCAAATACTCATTTGCTCCATAAAACGCATAGATGGAAAGTTGTTTATTTCAATGTAATTACCATGATACAGGATGTTTTTTTTAAACAGCGTTATCTCAGCGTTCACAAAAGTTAACAATGTGTAGAGGGTGTTGAAGGGAACATAGTTGTATTTTCACAATGTCCACGTCTAACTCATAGAAATGAGGTCATTTTAAATCGGGTTTTGTTATAAGATTTGACTGTCAATTCTAACACACTGTGTTCTTTTATGTTGCTGGCGTTTCTCAAGGTTTCTTTGTCTGATATCAGCTAACATCAATATTGTCTGGAGTGATCATTTTTGAATTTACCTTTGCAAACCACCTTGGGTAAGATTTTCAAACATTTTTGTAACTCTTTTTGAAGATATTGAGCTGTATCTCCCCATACTTGGCTGCATTAGTCAATACGTGGTAAAACTGAAGATTGAATGGCCAATAATCTAGTTTTTGTTAAAGCATACTTATACGATTGAAAAAGTTTGTTTCGTAAATTTTGTTGTAGGTTTTCTCGACGTGGAATTTGGACATTTATCTATCGAATTAAATACCTAAAGTTATGATCATTTTAACGTTAGATAAGTTATTTTAATTTTGATCCTAATTACTTCTGTCAATAATAATGAACAACACAGCCATCAGTTCAATGAAGCAGGAGGGAGGTCGTTTTTATCCCTTTTATTTTTTATCATTTGTTGCATTATCTGTATTTAAAATTTTATTTTTGTCAAAATAAATCTAAGCCCTAAAGTCACCATGATATATGCTCCGAGACTATTTAGCACTGAATCCCCTTAGGGGGATACAGCTATTCTGTCCATGGGAATCAGCGCTCCCAGGTGGGAAAATGTGAAAGCCCTCGCTGAGTGAGGTAGGCCTTTTTTTTTTTGTTGTAACTAAATGTTTGTTCATTCTTTTCCAATTTTGATCTTGTTTCATGGTCTTCGTTCTCAATTTACTGTTTATATGACCTTCTTGCATAGATTCAGCATTCCTCAACTCCATACTAAATGATGCTTTCCTCTTTCCTCATTTTGGATCGCCTTTGTGGCGGATAAGGAGGCCAACACACTTACACTCTCACACCTTTTCCCCGTGGGAGTGCTGATTTCCATCCACAATTTGGTTGTATCCCGCTGAGGGGAGCTTTTCTATCAATTAAGGGTCTTTTTATTAAAACATTTTAGACTCCAATATGTTGTACAACACCTCACGTATCAATTTTATGGGAAATGAGCGATTATTCTTTTTTTTCAATGAAGCTTTGTAGGCAGCACGAGTGACTATGAGCTTCATGTGTTCCGCAGATTTTTGGTGCGACCTGGCTCGGTCTGCCTTGGACGGGCAAGGGATTTGCATTTTTGCCTATGGGCAGACCGAGTCGGGGAAAACCTACACGATGGAGGGCGGTCCGGTGTCGGACGCTGGAATCATACCAAGGAGTGTCGATTTCCGGATGGAAGAAGCCTCTAAATGAACTGATAAGGTAGTGAGGGTTGTAGAATTCCGATTATCACTGCTCTTAAACAGAAAGCAAAGAACATGTCATCTAATGGACAAGGACTGAATGAACAAAGCTCGGTGTTTAGATCTTGAGCCGCGTTCAAATGAATAAGTAAACGATAAATCGTAGACGGAATCTTATTTTTTGTATTTGTAGGGATTCAGGATGAGGTTAACTACGAATGTTATGATGGTGGGGGTTGGAAAAACAAATAAAATAGACAAAAGTATAAAATTCTAGAACTATTATTGAAAAAGCATTTGATGTTGATTTACTAGTGAGTAATATCGACTTAATTATTCATAATATCATTAGATGTGTCCATGTAACATTAAAAAAAGTTTCTGAAATGGTAGAAAGTCTTGTAGCTTGTTTAGAAACGTACTTCCTGACGATGTGACTTGATGAGGGTTGCAATTAAATAAGAATAATGGTGATGAATACATGTTCAACATTTTAATTGTCTATTTATTGAGAAAGGGCAATTCCTTCAATAGGGTTACATAGCGACCACACAGATGCTGTGTGCGCCCGTTTCGTATACTTGTATTACATTCAGTTTTATTCGATTGCGTTAATATCAATCTCATTAAACAATCGAATATGGAGAAAAACACCGAACATCCAAACTACAACCTCTGCGCCAGTTGAATGAGCCTTGGCAACCTGCAAGGAAGTTAGTTACTCGCCTGATCACGTGTAATTTCTATTTTGCAAACTATTTTATCGGGTATAATTTCCCGACAAATCAAACGGTTGACTCTTCAGGGAGATAAAACTGCTGTATCCATGGGAATTAGCACTCCTAGGAGGAAAATGTGCTAGGGTCCGAGCTGAGAGTTAGGTAGGCCTTCTTTTTGTTTTGTTGGAATAAAAGGTATTTGTTATGTTAAGAACCACCTGTTTTAGGGTCACTGCTGTCCAGTTTTTCAGCACCTACTACTTTCTTCCTAAACTTTCATCTTGTTTCGTGAACTTCTTTCTTATCTTACTGTTTCTATGCCTCTTTTGCATAGATTCCGCGTTCTCCTATCTCCATACTACATGGTGCCTCCCTTCTTCCTCTCTTAGAGACCCATTTTTGTAGCGGTTAGGGAGGCTTGAACTAACTTATAATCTTGATAAAACGATACACGCAGGTATTATTTTGGCAAGGGTTAGGTGTACGTAGAAAAGTCAAAGCTAACATGCGAGTTTTAATGTAGAATTAATGTTTCTATACAAATTTAGCTCTTTAGCGAGGTTTGTAGCCGGTTAAACTTTCACTGTGTAAGATCAGATGGATATTTCTGCATGTTGGAAGAGAGATGGTCGTCACATGCAACACATTGTTTGCTAATAAAAATACAATGAAGAAAAGCGTGTGAACCGAAAATGCGAGTTGATTTTCAATATGTATGTTATTGCGAGTAGGGGTGGGAGTTCAAAGTAAAAGCCAGCGCCATAGAAGGATACAACGAAACTCTACGGGAGCTCCTAGCAAGCCTCCAGGAAATAAACAAATACCAAATCAGGCTCATGGGCCCTTCGTCGAACGAAAGTTATGTGACTAATCTGAAGGTGAGCAGCCTCTTCTTACTTGCATGCTTCTTCGGAACTTAATTAATCGTAGACTCCACAGAAAATTGCTTCAATTTCAGGTCTTGATTTGCATCTACGAAACTGTACTTACTGTCAGTTGCATGCTATACCTGCAACAAGGAGATGGCAACGTACGTGTCGCACCGCTGTGCTGTTTTTCCAGCACCCGCTACTTTCTTCACCCTCTACCTACTTTCTTCACCCGCAACCTAAGATGATATAAAAGGATTTCAGCTACTCCAAATTAGACGTTCTTCGCCACTTGAGACACGATATTTGTATCCAAGGCTACCTCCCCTTCCTCCTTAGCAATAAAACACTGCTGCAGTAGTGGCGGGATCAGTTTCGATATCGACTTATGCGGTTCTCACTATAGGTCGGAGCGAGCGGTCTGATTAGGATAGGCTGGATCAGCTGGAGCAGCAGCTCCAAACTCTGCACAAGTGGGTCTTTTTTTTCTTTGGAATTGTTATTAGAGTTACAATTGGAAACTTCTCTTGGAGTAGAGGTTCATGATTTATGAAGAAGTCTGATTTAAATGTATTGCATTCGTATGAATACTGTATCTTGTGTAAGTGTTCCTTGTGCTTTCAAACAAAGGTTTGTGATATGCTTGCTATTAGCATTCTCTTACGCTGGAACTACTACTCTATCCACTTAATTTGTTTAACAGTGAGGAGCAATCCAAAGGGCAGCTCGGAGCCGACCTCTCCATCGAACGAGAGAAAATCCGCAATTTCGAGGTAATTGTCATGCGCGGGCTGAGTGCTGCTTTGATCATATTTGCATTTCTCAAGGAGCGCCTGTCCCTTTTCTGTACGTATACCCTCCTCTGTGGTGCAGACTTGCAGTTGAAATCCTCCAACCCTGAAACTCTAGCAGCTTTCCCAAGGGGATACATTTATATGGTATCTTCGAGAACTAGCGTGCAATGGGAAAGATGCGAGGTCCTGCGTTTGTGGATAGGTAGGCATTCCTATTGTTGAGGCTGGAGAGGTTTTCGTTTTGGCCCGAGATTATCTTTTTTGGTTCTCCACGGTTCTGTGTTGGAAGCACATCTGACTCGCTTTCTTTTCCCCAGTTTCATAACCTTCCTTCTCAACGTGCTAATTCTGCGTGAAGGGGATTTTGTGTGGGAACTCAACTTGTTCATTAATTCTGCGTTCTCTTTAACTTCATAATCAATGTGGCCTTAGTCCTTTATTGTCAGTATTTTTCTGCTCAAATTAGTTACTATAACCACTATCATTAGCCTCACTGTAGCGTCAGATGGTGACCGACATAAGAACGAGGAAGGACTGCCACCCGGCACACTCCAACGAACGTATTGAGCAATAAATTCAATATGAAATACAATGCAAAACATTAAGGCCATTTTCAAAAGTGGTTAATATATCTGGAGCACTTAGGTGGTTAGAGGCTGGAATCAACTTGTAATCAAATCTCATTTTGAGGGAACTACAGAAATGAATGCTTACAGCGCGCCCTGAGCGAGCGGCTGAAGCAAGAGGAGGATCGGGTGCGCTCAGCTCAGGTGACGCAGCTGCAACGCGAGGTGTCGATGGAGAGGCGGGCAGGAGAGAGCTCCACCATGAGATTCTGGAGCGCAAGGTAATAAGTTTGTTTTTTTAGGCTTGGATATGGACTAGGATTTTGGTCAATAAACGGTATATTTTAGGGAAAGTCGGCATGAATTCAGGGTGCCGACTAGGTAGGAAAGTAGTAAATGTAGTAAAATTTGAAAAGGAGTGAATAAGGAAGTAAAATTTGCCTCAGGAGTCTACGTTACCTGTCAAGGTAGTAAAAATTATGAAGTGGGAAAATTCACTTGAAATTGAGATTTATGTACAAGGACCCCTCAGGGGGTTAAAACTATTGTGTCTATGGGAATTGGCACTCCCAGGGGGACATGTGGGGGCCCGAGCTAAAGGTTAGGTAGGCTTTCTTTTTGTTAAAATAACAGGTTTTTGTTTTATGACGGACCATCTTTTTTCGGTTCACTGCTGTCCTGTTCTTTTCAGCACCTACTACTTTCTCCTTCAACTTTGATCTTGTTTCATGAACTTCTTTCTCATCTTACTGTTTCTATGCCCTTTCTCCATAGATTCCACGTTCTCTTAACTCCATACTAAATGGTGCCTTCTTTCTTCCTCTCTTTGGATCTCTCATCTTAAACTAACTAATAATCTAATCTTTATGTATAAGGAACATAAAGATTTAAAAAAAAAATTCTCCCAGAATTGGAAATTTGCCACAGTTTATGGGAAACATTCCTGTAAGGGGATCTGACAATCCCCTCGATGTTTACTAGTTTCCAGTCAGTTTATTTTTTTACATGTGATGAACTGTTGCAGCCACAGTTGAAAGATTTTTAGACAGGGTCTCAGCCGAACATTTCTTGTAGTCCATCTAGGAGGAGTACATTAGGAATTTTTGGTAATGTTTTTTTGCAATTACGCACTGCTTGCATTAAGTATAAACAGGGTGTTGGTGGAACTCTTGGTACAAACTTCGGCTACTAGTATAGTAGTGTGCTACTATTTTGAAGCTCTTTTATTATTGTTAGTTGCGTTGTGCCATAAATGCTTAAGTAGAGATTCCTGTGTACCCTGGAGAGTAACATCCATGATCGACCTGTTACGCGCAATAGCGAGAGCATGTGGAAGGTTTCAGAAGATAGGCTGTTGTTAAGGTTTGGAGCTTATAGAGGTCGGCGTGACTATCTCTGTACTGATCTGTGTATACTTTTCATCTGTGGCTACGTTGTGCATGATATGGTGGGTCTGAGCGTGGACAGGTTAATAAAGGCTAACGTCCTTGCTAGATGACCCCGCCGTAAGATAGTTGCCAATGCACAGAGCAGGATCGTATAGTTTCACGTAACATAGCAATGCCAACCGGCTTTATCGTAATTGGTACGTTTTAAGGTGTAATATCCCGTTCGTTGGATGTCAATAAAACGTAAGTTTTACATTTTGGTTGTTTTCCAAGAAAGCCTGTTTTGAATAGCGCCACAGATGCTAGTAGTCCTAATGGGTCGGAAAATTAACAGGAACTGGTGCAGGTTGCGGGTGAGAAGTTCGGTCGTAACTCGTGCCTAGGTGTGATTCGGGAAACCTGTAAACCTGTTGGTCGGTGACTGTACCGAAGCCTGGGACGTTGCTGGAATTTGTTGGCTGAGTCGAGTCCTGGATGCTCCAGAGCAGGGTTGCCAGATGCAGGGAAATTTCCCTGCTTTAGGGAAATTTTGGGTCCCAAAGGGAAAAAAAGAAAAAACTTCGAAAACCTTATGAAAACAGGGAAATTTTGCTATGCGGCTTCATTTTCATGCAAAATTATATGTAAGTGATTAGCTACTTGACATTTTATGCTAAGCTACTTAGTATTTATAATTTTTGACACTTGTCGGACATGTTCGAACTTTGATACACGTATTGTACGCGTACATACTGACTAGGAGCAATCAGAGGCGCCAATGCATCGCAGCCGCTCAGCGCCAGTGCAACTTCACGCGGTTCTCGCTTCACAGAGTCACAGATCCTAATCATCACAGTTTCATTAGTCATTGTAATGATTGTAGCGAGAGGAAATTGAAGAGACGCACTTCAGCATTACTGAAATTTTTGAAGTGAATTAACGTAATATGTAAAGCACTGGGAATGAAACCCCACAATCAAAAGTAAGACGTTAACGTTTAATTCATACTCAAAAGTACCTAGAGTTGTGGGAAACTGAAATGAAATTCAAAGGGTGGCCCAGTAAAAATTAACAAGGAGCAGAATATTTTCAATGTAAATTATGTGATGTAAATTGATGGAAAAGCTGGCAGATCAGAGATTGAAAACCACGCGGAAATGACAAATACAAAAATGCAGAAATTAGAAAAAACAAACAAACAAAACAAACATCGGCATCTTTGGGATGCTTTATTTCCAATCAATCCTGATACATATGAACTTAGCATTGGTTTTTCAAATGTCTTATAACTAACCCTATATATAGGACACCATGACGGTTCCCCCGTAAAGCCGGTACCCATTTCCGACACCTGGGTTGAGTGGGGTATTGTGCTTGAGCTTTCCCTTATACCCAACGGGGAAAATCGCTGCGCCAGCGCCGGGATACGAACCCTAGTTTCCAACATACAAGGCCGATCCCTTAACCACTGTGCCACGGAGGGCACAACAAGAAGTTCTTTGGATACGTAGAACGGCAGTAAACGAAGAAAAACTTCACAAGTAGAAGAAGGTGAAGTTAGACTTGTTGCATTTTTATATGAGCATAATCTTCCGCATTCTATTGTTGAACATTTAGTCCCAGTTGTGAAAGCAGCTTGTACTGATTCGGAGATAGCGAAAGGCTTCAAATGTGGTGGGACTAAGTGTATTGCAATTGTGAAGAATGTTTTAAGAGGCGAAGTGAGTGATAATATTTGTGAGCTCTTGAAGAATCATTGTTTTTCTCTGATAACGGATGAATAAACATATAAACGAAGTACAAAGTATTTGGCATTGGTGGCAAGGGTTGTTAAAAAAGATGTTGGTAAAGATCCATTTTCGACTATCATTCCACTCATTAGTGCTACAACATGTTTGCATGGAAAAATGAAAGAGCTGTTCACTGAAATAGGTATATTTCATAAAAGGAATATGATTCTATGTATGTACGTATGTATGTTTAAAGAACCTACAAAACAGGGAAATTTTTGGTCAAAAAAGGGAAATTTTGAGACTAAAACAGGGAAATTTAGGTTAGACCATCTGGCAACCCTGCTCCAGAGATAGGCTGGAAGAGCGAGACGGAACCTTGAGTGCATTGAGAATAGGGTAGCAGCGCTACACCCGTGCTTTACGTTGGCTAGGCTGGTAGAAGTGGGAGTCGCGCAGCCCAGGTTATAAAAATTCCGCGACCCCAACTGCCAGACCTACCACACTAGTAGCAAATACAAATTTAAACACTTTTTCTTCAGTGGAAAAACATCGAAAAACGCTTAGTTTTTTAATTATTAGGCTCAGAAGTTTTTAATGCAACGCTACATGAACTCAACAGCGATTTCGCAACAGGCAGGAATAAGGGCAATATGAAGAACTAGAATGAACAAGTGTTGGCAGAATCGAACATGTTTTATTTACAGTTTAAAACATTAATTCAGAGATTCAGGAAATTTCTAGAAACTCCTAGTCAACGTGAGCGACCCCTGGTGAGAAGCGTATGTGTATCTTTTGTCAGTTAGCACCGGGGCACTGAAGTGGTAAGATGTATCGCCTTACAAATGCACAAATGGCACATACATTTCACTTATTGTGCTGCAAATGGTAATGCAAGACGTGCCGCGAGAATCTATTAAGAAAGTTACCCTAATCGAGAAGTCTCTGATCATCGATTATTCGCTGCATTGCACCGAAGATTGACGGAAACCGGCCATTTTAGTGTAAACAGAGTAGGGTCGCCCAATAAATTATCATCGAGAGCAAGAAGTGTTATAACATTTCCGTAGAAACTCGCTTACGAGCACCCGTGCTGCAGCAGCATCTTTGGGCATTCGTGACCATAGTACAGTGTGGCAGGTATGGAACCGAAATAATTATCCGTATCACTTTCAGAGAGTCCAGGGTCTCCCCGTTGATTATGGTCCTCGTGAGCGATTTGCGCAGTGGTTTTTAGATCGGGGGGGTAGAAGATGCCAATTTTGCAGAGTGTGTGTTGTTTACGGATGAAGCAACCTTCAGCCGAGATGGAATTTTTGATTATCATAACTTTCACTCATGGCAGCAGAACAACCCTCATGTCATCCATGAACGTCATCACCAACATCGCTACACTGTCAATGTTAGGGCAGGTATCGTGCACAATCAACTCATTGTGGTCCATACATTCTGCCAGAGCGTCTTGCTGGAGATGTGTATAAAATCTTTCTTGAAGAAGTCCTTTCTGGTTTATTGGAAAAAGGGCCATTAGGTATTCGTAGACGACTTTGGTTTCAACGCGATGGACCTCCGGCACATTATTCTCTGAATGTGCGACAGTTTCTTGACTAACAATTTCCAAATCAATGGATTGGTCGTGGTGGTGCTGTGTCCTGGCCACCGAGATCACCTGATTTGACTCCATTAGATTTTTTTCTTGATGGGGGTATAGTAGTGTGCTACTATTTTGAATCTTTATTATTGTTAGTTGCGTTTTGTTTGTTGGTAGTTGCGTTTTGTATACTCTGGAAAGGACATCCACGTGCGACCTGTTACGCGTAATAGCGAGAGCATGTGGAGGGTTGCCGAGGATAGGTTGGCAGTTAGTTTTTGGAACCCGTAGAGGTCTGTTTGGCTATCTGTGTACTCCTCCGTGTATACTTTCGTCGGTGACTACGTTGTGCGTGATATGGTGGGTCTGAGCAAGGACAAGTTAATAAAGGCTAACGTCCGGTGCTAGAAGACTCCGAAATAAGATAGTCGCCAATGTATGAAGCAGGATTGTATGGTTTCATGTAGCCTAGTCACGCCGACCGGTTTTATCGTAAGTGGTATGTTTTAGAGTGTAATACCTTGAATGTGGATACCAATAAACGTAAGTTTCGCATTTTGTTGTTTTCCATGAAGGCCGGATTGAGAATAGCGCCACAAGTTTGGGTCTAGAAAACTAACAGGAAGCTGGTGCAAATTCAAAGAGAAGTTCGGTCGTAATTTGCGTTCAGGTGTGTTTTGGTAAACCCTTTTGTTGGCGACTGTACCGAAGCCTGGGACGGCTCTGGAGTTTATTGGCTGAGTCGAGCCTTGGATGCTCTGGAGATAGGTTGATAGATTAAGACGGATCCTTGAGTGAATTGAAAATAAGGTAGCAGCGCTACGACCCGTGCTTTACGTTGGCTAGGCTGGTGCAGTGGTGGTCGCGCAGCCCAGTGTTTATAAATTCCGCGACCCCGCGAGCAGAACTACCACATTCGAGGCCCAGTATGGGGAATTGAGACGAAGTTCTGGAGCTTTAAGGGGGCTGATACGAAGCTCGGAACAGTCTCAAATTGGAGAAATATCAGGGTAAAAACGGGTTGTGAGCTGTCTGCGGGTTTCGCTTGTGTGCCAGTAAATTGAATTTGTGAAGTATGGCATCAACAGCGGATATGTCAGACGTAATGCTGCAGCTGGTGCAGGCTATAGGGAAACTTGGGAAAGAAGTACCTGAACCCAGCATTTTTAAAGGGGGAATTGGTAATGTAAAAGAGTTGGATACGTGGCTACAGGGTTTTGAAAAATTCTGTAAGGTGCAATATGGGGATGACACGGAAACATGGCTGGCTAGTTTACTTAAATATTTACAGGGAGAGGCTAAGGAGATTGTGGAAGCCTGTGGCCCTGGTGCGAAGTATGAATTTGTGAAGAAAAGATTGGTGCAAGAGTTTAGTGCAAAATTATCATTAACGGATACGGAGTTTGGGGCCTTCTTTTCCGCAGAACGTAGGACGGGCGAAAGCTTATTGTGTTATTCCATTCGCTTGGAGAGACTAGCGCGGGAAATGTTGCAGGAAAGTGACGAAGTCAAAAGGGAAGGGATAGTAAAGAGCAAATTAATTAGTTCACTGCGGAAGGAGCTTGTGAATCGATTACGGGTGCAGTTGGGGCATTTGGATGGTGTGGCTGTGAAGCAAGTGGTTAATCTTGCTACCGTGTTGGAGGAGCAGGAGGACGGGTGCATGAGGAACGAATTTCTGTGTGTGAGTGAGGAGAGACGGGTGTGAGAGGATGTGCGAAAGGATGTGAACGAACAGTGGCGAATGAAGAGCGCGTGTTTCTATTGCCATGAGAATGGGCATTTTGCAAGAGCCTGTCCTCGGAAAATGGAGGAGAGAAGTGCTCGCGCAAGAACGGAAGTATGTGCGTATTGTGGACGAATGGGGCATCTAATGTCAGCATGTGTTCGGTTTAAGAGTGAAGTGTGTGCATGTGTATGGTGTGGGGAGAGTAGCCATAAGAGTTTTCAGTGTCGAGAGAAGCCGGGAAAACTAGAAAGGACTGGTGCAGATGGGGGTGCGCCAGCGGTAGTAAATTCCCCAGGGGCTCGAGTTACCAAATTAGGAACGAATGTCAGGAACGTGCTGGCTTATCAACTTAGCTTGTCTCGGGTGAACTATCCGTGGAGTATGCCTGAAGTACCCGAGGAGAGCATTAGTGCTGTTGAGTATGATGTCCTAACCAATATACAGGGTGGTCCAGACTCCTTGTTTCAGGCTTTGTGTGTGTTGCTGGGTCGGAGTGACGCTGAGACCATTCGGAAACGCTGTTGTGATGTCGTTCTGCAGAAGCCGGAGAGGTATGGCTTGGGGAAGGCGGCTGCACATAGGAAGTGGGCCACCACCTGGAGTAGTCCGGGGGTATTCCCGCCATGGGAGGCAGTTCAGGCGTTCTCTGATGTGTATGGACTCAAAGTCGTAGTGTGTTTCCGGCCGGGGAGTCTTGTGGAGGTAGTTCCTGAAATAAGGGCGCAGGCGGTTGTCGCACTGGAATGTTTGGGTGGGGTACATTTTAACCCTGTCAAGCTGTCTCAGAATTATGGGAAGCAATCTGTCAATGTGGCTATCGCTTCGGGAACTGAAAAAGGTAGTATGTTGGGAGCTAGTTTACCGACTATTGCTGCAGGTCAGGACGCTGACCCAATTCTGGTTAATGTGAAGGAAAGTTTACGGACAGAACAGGCTAATCTACACGTGGGAGCCTATAAAAAGTTGTTCAAGCGACTATGCTTACGGGATGGAGCAGTGTGCATAAGGAAAGGGAACCCTCGGGGAAGGCCTGTTCCGGTTGTTCCAGAAAGAGACTTGCCGGCATTAGTAAAAGAGTATCATGAACATCTAGCTCATGTGGGAAGAGATCTAATCTGGAATGCTTTCAGGAGAAGTTATTTCGGGCTTGGCCTGGGAGTTGTGGTGCATAAGACGGTACGGGAATGCGTAATTTGTCAGCAGCATAAGGGAGATGTTAAGGATTTTCCGTTGCGTCGGCTGGATAAGAATTTGACGCGGCCGTATGAGGTGTATGCAGTGGATCTGTTGGAACTTCCCCGGAGTAAGAGAGGTTATGTGGGAGTCTTGGTTGGCATTGATCTGTATAGCAAGTTCGGTCATGCAGTACCGATACGCTCAAAGCAGGCCAGGGCCGTAGTGGGAGCACTGGAGCGAAGCATTTTCACGAGCCTACCAAGGACGCCGGAAAAAATCAGATCAGATAATGGGCCAGAATTCACCTCAAGGGCGTTTCAGTCGCTGTTGAGTAGTTAAGGGATCCGACATCAAACCATCGTACCTTATGCCGCCCACATGAATGGAGCTGTGGAAAGATTGAATAGGACCATTAGGGACAGGTTAGCAGCCACCTGTGCGAAAGTGCCAGGAGATTTGGATTTGGTCCTGTCAAGGGTCATGATGCAGTACAATCGGCTAATTCATCGAGAAACTGGTAAAGCGCCTGGTGAGTTCTTTGTGTCTGAGAAGGTTACACCAGATTTGCCCAGGGTAACTGAGAAGGAGAAATTCTGGCGACCTGGAGGTCCTCGTTTCCGGCATTTTGACGTGGGCGATTACGTCTTGCGAAGGATCGTGCATTTGCCCGGGGCTGAACGCCACAAGCTCGCGCCCCGTTTCGAAGGGCCCTACCAAGTGGTGCGATGTTACCCGGATGGAGTGAGCTACCAGCTGAAGATAGAAGGGCCTCGAGCACGGTATTTGCGGGCTCATGTAGGGCAGTTGAAGCAGTTCCATGGGAAACCGGAGGTTGGTCCGAATGTGGCCGTGCTAGCAAAGGCGCCGCCCTGGCAGGATGCGGCGCCGGCGCGGGGACGCCGGCCGCGGGAGAGGGGCCGACATCTTGTCCTCGGGATCGACTGGGAGCTCTTACGAGGAATCAGGGCAGGAACAGTGAGGACTCCTAGTGCAGAGAGGGGGGATGACGCCCCCTCTTCGGGCGGGTTGCAACCCGAGGTTTCGGACGGTACGGGGTACCACATGGAAAAGAACAGCCCTGACAGTGCGAGGAGTGGGCCTGGGGAGGTAAGTTACCCCGCGTCCGGTTCGAGCCCCTCAGATATTTCGGATTTCTTACACCAATATGACGCAGCGCTGGTCCCGAGGACGTCAACACCGGGTGAGGAAAGTAACAAGGTTAAGCCGGACCAAGTTGGTAAGAAATATCCGCTCCGGGTGAGACCCAAAGTAAATTACAAAGTGTGACTATGTGAGAAGATGGTTCAATTGAGCGCCGAGTTGTTGCGTTCCAGATCATGCTGATTTGTGTCGTGTAGTGAACTGATGTGAGTTTGTTTTAATAGAAATTTTATTAGTAAAGTGCAATAGTATTTTAAGTGGTTGGGCAAGAAGTTGTCCTCCTTTTTTTTTAAAAAAAGAAAGTTGGTTATTATGTAAATTTTGAATAAAGATATTGGGCAGTAGAAGCCTTGTTCTAAATTTGGCACAGGGTAAGGAAAGTCCCTCGACAAGGTGCGATGTACTAATACCCCCTTGTCCTCAGAGTCGGGTGCCAGAGATGCGACCTTGGCTGCCCCCTCCTGGCTGGAGGCTCCGCCTGTGCGTGTGTCCGGGGGCTACATTGTCCCGGCTAACGGAAACTGCGCAGAACGAGCTGCGCGCTGGGGAACGGCCGGATATGCTAGTCATGGTGGGTCTCCACTGTGACCTGACGTATCTGGCCACCTACGGCGTGGCGGCAGCTCGAGGCCTCTTGAGATTGGCGGAACCGGCCCCGCTACCTGAGATCCGTTTGGCCGTAACCTCGGCGGACCATGTGCTTCGCCATTATTATGGGGTCCCGGTCGTGTGGTGTCTGCCGGCTACCCCCGATTTCGCCCGCTTCAACACTTTACAAGGCGTACGGGCGCGGCGCTGGTATGAGCTCCCGGAGTTCCTCTGCCAGGAAGCGGAGTGGTCGGCCACCCGATATAGATCAACGATGCGGGAGCTGGAAGGGTATTTCCAGCGGCAGGGGGTCCATACCATCCTGTTGGATCGCTATTTGGGGTTGCACCGGTACTTGGATAGCCAAGACGGGGTGCACCCCATGCCAGGAAAGGGAGCTGGCGTTTGGAGGAGATCGCTGGAGGAAGCGGTGGCCCGCCGTCCCGCGATTGGTCCATCAATAGTCCGCGGCCGGGTATGGTCTCTGGCGGAACGGTTCCGTCGCAGAGAGCGGCGCAGGCGGCAGAGCCGGTCGCGGCGGATGAGGGCCACGCTGCAGGCGGTCGATCTTAGTACCGCGGACCGATGGCCGGGCTACCCCTTTTTGCAGGAGTCGACGCATGGAGGGCGTCGCCAGTAGTCTGGCCATTTTGTTCATTGTGTTGGGGTTTCCCGTTGGGAGCCCCGAGTAGCTATTTAAGGGGGGAGGGGTATAGTAGTGTGCTACTATTTTGAATCTTTATTATTGTTAGTTGAGTTTTGTTTGTTGGTAGTTGCGTTTTGTATACTCTGGAAAGTGACATCCACGTGCGACCTGTTACGCGTAATAGCGAGAGCATGTGGAGGGTTGCCGAGGATAGGTTGGCAGAGTTAGTTTTTGGAACCCGTAGAGGTCGGTTTGGCTATCTGTGTACTCCTCCGTGTATACTTTCGTCGGTGACTACGTTGTGCGTGATATGGTGGGTCTGAGCAAGGACAAGTTAATAAAGGCTAACGTCCGGTGCTAAAAGACTCCGCCATAAGATAGTCGCCAATGTATGAAGCAGGATTGTATAGTTTCATGTAGCCTAGTCACGCCGACCGGTTTTATCGTAAGTGGTATGTTTTAGAGTGTAATACCTTGAATGTGGATACCAATAAACGTAAGTTTTGCATTTTGTTGTTTTCCATGAAGGCCGGATTGAGAATAGCGCCACAAGTTTGGGTCTAGAAAACTAACAGGAAGCTGGTGCAAATTCTAAGAAGTTCGGTCGTAATTTGCGTTCAGGTGTGTTTTGGTAAACCCTTTTGTTGGCGACTGTACCGAAGCCTGGGACGGCTCTGGAGTTTGTTGGCCGAGTCGAGCCTTGGATGCTCTGGAGATAGGTTGATAGATTAAGACGGATCCTGGAGTGCATTGAAAATAAGGTAGCAGCGCTACGACGTTGGCTAGGCTGGTGCAGTGGTGGTCGCGCAGCCCAGTGTCTATAAATTCCGCGACCCCGCGAGCCAGAACTACCACAGGGGCACTTGAAATCTCTGATTTATGCGACACCTGTGGAGTCGGAAGAAGACCTTGTCGCTCGAATTGCAGTCGCTGCATGCTGGAGATATCGCTGACAACCCAGGAATGTTTGACAACGTACGCAACTCGCTTCGACGAAGGTGTCGTGCGTGTATCGATGTTGTTAATGGTCGAAATTTTGAACACCAGCTTTGATGCGTTACTTTCTATTATTTATGAAAGTACCGCATGTTATTTAGCGTTTTTCATTACCCTCGTATATTATTTTTGAACATTAGTGCATGTGGTTAACTAGGATCGCCGTGAGTTCTTAATAACTGCCAAGTCCAATAATTGAAAAACTAAGCGTTTTTCGATATTTTTTCACTGATGAAAAAGTGCTTAAATTTGTATTTTCTACTAGTAGCCGAAGTTTGTACCAAGAGTTCCACCAACACCCTGTATACCCCTTTAGTTCCAAAAAGGCACCATCTTACTGATAGTTGAAGTGTGAATATGTCTTGAGACACTGTGTAAATCAGGACAAAGCGAGAGTTACTCTCAGACGAAACTGTCCACTGCATATTGATGAGCGGGGGATAGCGACCAACTCTTTCAAAGGGTAAATAAACGCCACGTTTTTTAGGGCAGGGGTGTTTTTGAACCGATAATTTTCAGCACAGAAAGAACGACTGTTCTCCGCCATTAGATTGGTGAGTAAATTTAATGCCGAGTGTCATTTGCAGGCACGGGCTTTGAGCCTGGTCGACTAAGCCGGTCCCGAACGGTTGAAGGATTCTGAGGCGAAGGGGGAGCTGCTGACCGACGCCAAAATCATTAACAAAAGCCTCGGCAATTAGGCAACGCGGTTTTGGCGCTCGAGGTCGGAAGGTAGGATGGTCGCGGGGGACTACTTTATGATGGTACTTCTTTGCTGATCTTGTGATCCACCACCTCCGTAAAGACGACTCCCGACTCCACCACCAGCAGCACAATCACCATCACCACGGGACGCAGCGCATTTTGAACTTGAGGTTGTCGTTCTCGTGAGAAAAATTGCCGTTTATAATCTCATTTTAGCCTGTGTGGATTTATTGGGAATGATTTGGTAACTCATTTTATTGTAGAAAAAGCACGTGCTGTTCCGGGGGTCGTGAACACGCCTCCATGTAACTCTTATGACTAGCGCTAAGCGTTATAAGCCAGGGAGAATTATAACTGCTTCTACGTCTATGTAATGTTTAATTTTAAGGCGAAAATGTAAAAAAATATAAAACCCAATAAAACTATACTCCCCCAAAGATCTCGTCTCGATAACCTTTATAAGCCCATTGAAAAGGGTTTACTCTTAGAATGTCGAAAATTCGCATAGAAAAGCGACCTTTTTTTACCTTCCTACCTTTTTAAAGTGGAAATTTGACTCCTACAACCAGACCTCAGAAAATTGAACAATTTGCACGATTGTCACTGCCAATTCATTGGAGGCAGGGCAATGCATGAACAGTTCGTGGTTTGCACCAAACGAACAAATTTGCGTGCTAACAACGATAAACCCATTAGAGGCAACTCGAAGACTTTTAAGTTTTGGGAAATTTTCACTCAACTCGTCACGTTTTACTGGCATAAAGGTTTGCGTCCCGGGATCCCGGATGATTGGGCTGGAATTCCCCGGTCGGGGAATTCCTCATTTCAGTGGAAATCCCGGGATTCTAAATAGTATACATACCTCAAGATATTAGTGAGGAAATAACTTGAAATCGTACTGTTTAATGTGATTTTTCAATTAAAAAGCTGAAGACTGGACTTCCATGTTTTAATATTGCAATTTACATCACCACACAGTGTAGCCTGCACTATATTTAAACTATTGCAGGAGAATATATTTTGAGTTTCGGTTTTGTAGGTAATAAAGAATAAATTGTAATAGATACGATGGCAACGGCCGATGGTGTAGCAACTAAAGCATATGTCAGGCGATACTACGTTAAAGATGCAATTGTAGAAAGTGCGGCAAGAATTTCCTTTGCAAAGTCGTGTACCGGTGGTTTGTTACATCACCTAAAGAGTAAACACAACGTAGTGAAGCCTGGAATTGTAGGACCTGATGCGTCAACTAGTAGCACACATGACAGAATTCTTATTGGAACAAAGCGCGCTCTTGCGAGGGAGAACAGTAGTGAAAGCACTTCTATGCAAACCAAAATAAGTTTCGTAAAAGTACATAAAAGTACTAGGGAAGAACTAGTGACCAAGTTTGTAGCAGTTGATGGCGTGTCAGTGAATATAGTTACGAAGAGTGAACTCGCAGAATTTTTCTCAGATAAAGGTTTTTCGCTCCTAAAACCGCCAAATACTGTGAATAAAATGGGCAACAAATTACAATAGCATAAATGTAAAATCTAAAGAATTCCCGGGAATGTCTTCCTGAAATCCCGGGATTTTCCTTTGGTCTCGGGATTGCAATCTCTCATCGAGCATATAAATCGTTCGTTTTTTGCATCTTTTGACGTTGTTAGAGGGAACATTGAACTGCTGCAGACAAGGATATGACAGAGCAACCCGCACCAAGAGTGTAGGTGTCTCAGTCCGCCTGTTCCTTCCCGCGGTGATGCCGTTAGTATACCCAACCTATCTGATCTAATTGTATTGTGTATTATTGGAGACTTCTGTATCAATAGTTTTTCATTCAAAAACTCGCTGACATTGGGTAGAAGCAACACAGAAGACGACTTGCGTGCCTAGGGCACGCAAGTGCTCTAGGTTCTTTCACTTTTTTGTATTTGTTTTTAATAAGTTGTTAAGCCTTTTTTGCACCCTTCAGGGGGATACAATTATTGTATCAATGGGAATTAGCGCTCCCAGGAGGAAAATGTGAGGGCCCGAGCTGAGAGTTACGTAGGCCTTCTTTTTGTTGAAATAAATTTTTTTATTATGATAAGGACCACCTATTTTCGGTTCAATGCGGTCTTGTTTTTCAACACCTACTACTTTCTATTCCAACTTTGATCTTGTTTCATGAACTTCTTTCTCAACTTACTGTTCCTATTGTATGAGTCGGGTTTTTCTTCCGCACTCTATATTTATGAGTTTTCGAATTCTCCTTTCTGTTTCTTTTCTGAACAGACTCAGTCAGCATGAAGTTACGTTAGATAAATGATTAATGATTTTTAATGATTAGGATATGATAGGGCTGCCACCACGAGGCTTAGAAATAGCCTCGACTAAAATTAGAGATTTTGTTACATCAATTCTGACTGTCAATTTGGTAGCGATGGCTTATGGCCGGCACGTGTTTCTTATGCCCTTTGAGAGAGATGAGAGGTAAGGGACGACGACTGACGATTTAATCATTTATTAGGTCAAGGCTAGCCGGATGAACACATTCACGAGTTTGAGATTGACGCCAGCGGCCAAGATCTAGCGGTAATTAACCTGATCCGCGAGTACTTTACCAAGATTTCACAATCAGCTTGTTCCAACAACACGCTAAACGGGAGCAAGTCTCGACACTTATCACGGACAATTTAACAAGTATTTGAACACAACTCGACTCTTCCTATGAACGTCTGCAAACGCTCGACAACAATCCACGGAAAACGATCCAAAGGTGGCGTATCACAAACGCTCGACAACAATCCAAGGGACACGATCCAAAGGTGAACGTCGCGCACACGCTTTGCCACAATCACAGTCTTGAAAATACACTAATGGAAACGCCGCTCTTAAGTTATGATCTGCAATTACGGGAGCCTCTACTGCCCGAACTCCGCTCGACGTGTTTTATTTACTTTACTCTACCCGACTCTGGTCCCTCCCGACTCGAGCCCTTGACTGCTCACACTCACGACCGGCGACCGAATGTCCTTTTTCTGAGCCCGCTCTCGCCTGGTCTCGTACCTCCCTCCCAAAAGGGGGGTAGGTTTTGTGGGGAGAAGGGATGCAGGGGTAAGCTCTCGTGGGGGGGCCCCGCTTTCTCCGACCATGACGTATTCAGCCCTTATTGCCCTCCCGCTCGGCCCCTCGTCCCGCGACCGAAGCTGGCCGTCGTTTTATATATTTCCAATAACTTATAGTGCCCTTGACCAATCTACGTGGTCGCGCTCTACGAGTCCTGCGTCGTCTTTATGACGGAGTGACCGCCGCAGCCCAAGCACATCCAATTATTAAATTTACTATGGCCGTGTTTCGTAATGAGAACGTCTCTCTTATATCTTTCCCAAGACCATAGCACGAAAGCCGGTACAAACTTTTACGACCCGTGTCATTTAAGATCCAGTCTTAACATGAAATATATTCTTTTCGCTCGGCAATGCCAACGGCAAAGATGGGATGAATCTGACTTCATACCCTGACTTTATACACTATGCCCTTTCTGCTTAGATTCCGCGTTGCCCTAACTCCATACCGAATGGTGCGTTTTTCCTCTCTTTGGATCGCATTTGTAGCGGATAGAGAGGCTTAAACTAATAATCTAATCTTTTTTTATATAAATACTTTTGTTATGTAACATATATTGAGGGGTCATTTGTGACAAAACGTTTCTTATTGAGTTGTATTAAAATATTTGCAATGAGGCAAAAAAAGGGGGAAAGGGAAAGCAACAACGCGCATCCCTTTCCTGGTTTTTGGGGTGTTACACCCCAAAGATCAGGGACGAGCGAGGGGGAAGATCCAGATCGAGGCTCCCTGACCAGTCGCCCCAGCAGGGAGCGCGGTGCTGGCGCTGCTGTTCCTGGCCCGTCAGCACTATGAATCTCGGCCGAATCTTGTGTTTTTCGGCAGTCGGTGAACACAGGATGAACGGCGATAGCATACAGATGTTAGCGGTCGAAATTCTTATTACGAAGAAAATCATAATTCTCGACCATCGTAGGAAAAGCATCATCGAGGGAAAGGTAACCTAAGATATGCACATCAAGAGGAATTTCCCCGAGAAGAAAACGATCATGCGATGGAAAAACGGCTTCGCCACAATCACCATGGTATCCGGAATACTACAAAAAAAGCCATTTCCTCAAGGACTCGGCAGTCATCGTCAAGAAGAACCGAACCATGAAGATGCTCAGCCCGCCCCTGAAGAATCGGAACACCAATTTCAAGAAAAAGGACGTGATGATAGGAGACGGTGAAAAGGACGGAAGACGAACCAAATTCGTGATGAAAGATCAAAATAACAAGAGGGTCGCAAGGAAAACTTGTAAACAGAGTGCAGCGAAACTTCAGTTTGAAAAAAAATTAGACAATAAAGAATGTTTATGTTAAATGGCTGTTGAACATTTCAACTTGCAAATTTTCCTCATGAGTTACATTGATGGCATGAATAATTACGAATGAATGTTAGTTTATCGACTTTTAGTATTCCAAGCATCATTTAAAACAGCGTTTTATTTTAGAGCTCGTCATTCATGAATGTTGCTACTGCTCTCTACGAAGGACATTTCTGTGGTATCTTTTTAATTTCACCAACATTTCTTTTCTCTATGGTTCCATTTCAACGCTACACTAATTGTCAATTCTCGTGCGCGCATCTAAAAATTTTGTTTTTCCACCCCTGAGGGGGATACAGGTATTGTATCTATGGGAATTAGCGCTCCTAGGGGGACAATGTGAGGGCCCGAGCTAAAGGTTAGGTAGGCTTCCTTTTTGATGAAATAACATAGGTTTTTGTTTTGTTACGGACCATATTTTTTCGGTTCACTGCTGTCCTGTTTTTTCAGCACCTACTACTTTCTTCTTCAACTTTGATCTTGTTTCATGAACATCTTTCTCATCTTACTGTTTCTATGCCCTTTCTGCATAGATTCCGCGTTCCCTTAACTCAATATTAAATGGTGCCTTCTTCCTTCCTCTCTTTGGATCTCATTTGTTGAAGATAGGGAGGCCTAAACTAACTTATAATCTAATTTAATCTACACTATCCCTAATTTCAAAATTCCCCTTTTCTTTCAATGTGAACTATAACTTTAAGAAAACTCTGAATGCTGAGATGACTCGTTGAATGAGTGGCATTTTGTTCAGTGGACCAACATTTTCACTTTTAACTATTTTAACTTAATTATATTTTGACCTCGTCCTCGATATTTAATTACCAAGCCACATAAATTATTGACGAATAATAATTTTTTCATTTTTACTTCGTGTACTGTTCCTTGCAGAGTTAGGTATAAACACTTTTCTTCGCTCTTCGCATACAGATCGTCAACATTGTTTGGTACTTTTTATTTATTTTTAAATCTTGTTGTCCCAGGAGTTCAGATTTTGGCTTGTTTTTTTCGGTGATGTAAGGTGCGCATTCATCGAAAGCTGCTGTGAAGTTCTCTTTGAAGATTGATACTTGCATGTCAACATCGTCAGATTGTATCATATTTTGAAAGTCGGAGGACCTATTGGGTATTTTTCCTTGAAATAGTTCCGCGGAATAGTGACTTTTCAAGCCGTAAGTCATCGAACGATAGTTTTGTCTTTCCTTTACAATATCAATTTTACATTTTATAGAGTAGCAATCGGAAACAGGTGATATTACTGTACCAAGTATTGCCGTAGGATTATTTGTGATTGCCAGATCGAGGAGAGTTTTAGAAACTTTAGCAATGCGAGTCGGTTCTTTGATCAATTGTGATAAGTTTCGTTTGTACAACAGTTTGCTTAGCTGATTTTTTATCCATTAAGTCGACATTAAAATCTCCGAACGCAAAGAATGACTTTTTTGCCTCTAGAATTTATATCAAAGTTTTCTCAATGAACTCTAGTTTTGGACGTAGGGAAGCCGATGGGTGCCGATAATGATGGATTTATATTTATTCATTTGAATTTTTAACCAACCCATTTAAATGTTTTCGCAAACTTTATTCGCTAGAAGTAAAGATGTTCTTTCACGTAAGTAATCCCCTCAGGGGGATACAGGTATTGTATCTATGGGAATTAGCGCTCCTAGGGGGACTATGTGAGTGCCTGAGTTAAAGGTTATTTAGGCTTCCTTTTGTTGAAATAGAATAGGTTTTTGTTTTGTTCCGGACCATCTTTTTTCGGTTTATTGCTGTCCTGTTTTTCAGCACCTATTACTTTCTTCTTCAACTTTTTCTTGTTTCCTGAACTTCTTTCTTAGCTTCCTGTTTCTGTGCACCTTGTGCATAGATTCCGCGTTCCCTCAACTCCATACTAAATGGTGCCTTCCTCCTTCCTCTCTTAGAATATCTTTGTCGTGCAATTAAAGGAGGCTAAAACTTTCTTATATAATAATAATAATTTCACGTAAGTACAAGATTCACTACCTCGGCTGTTTTTAACGCCATCATAACGGTATAACATGTAATCAGGGTTGTTAAAAATGAACTTTGGGTTCGTGAGTCAAACCATGTTTCTGAAACGCATAAAATGTCAATTTCTTCTGTAACCAACGTTTCTTCAGATAATAAGGCGTAAGTATTTATGATACACTTCATTGCGGAATGACTCTATGATACACTTCATTGCAAAATGCCTTGCATAGGATTTTCTTCATTGCAGAACGACATATTGTATACGATATACTTCATTGCGGAACGACTTATATTGTACACGATATACTTCATTGCGGAACGACTTATATTGTACACGATATACTTCATTGCGGAACGACTTATACTGTACACGATATACTTCATTGCGCAACGACTTATATTGTATACGATATACTTCATTGCGGAACGACTTACTGTATATTGTTTACGATATACTTCATTGCGCAACGACTTATATTGTATACGATATACTTCATTGCGGAACGACTTATATTGTACACGATATACTTCATTGCGGAACGACTTATACTGTACACGATATACTTCATTGCGCAACGACTTATATTGTATACGATATACTTCATTGCGGAACGACTTATATTGTATACGATATACTTCATTGTGGAACAACTTATATTGTATACGATATACTTCATTGCGGAACGACTTATATTGTATACGATATACTTCATTATGGAACAACTTATATTGTATACGATATACTTCATTGCGGAACGACTTATATTGTATACGATATACTTTATTGCAGAATTGCACATTTCTCAGCGTGAATGATTTTCAGCACGTGACAATACCACGCACTAATTCACAGTATATAACTTCAAGATTTCATTCTCACAACCGGAAAATGGATTTAGACATGCGCAGTGCCAGAGTAGTGTCGGTTCAAGTATTTTTTTTCATTTGACGCAGCGAAATCTTGTGCAAGGAGTGAAACAAACCGCATAGATTGCAGTTGCAACTTTTTTGTTTTCTCTTCACTTTATTAAGAAAAGATTTATTTCCAATCTGCCGCGGTTTGCTTATGGTGATGTTCGTGGTTGTCTTTATGAATAATTCCACTGTTGTCGCAGATAGGTGATAATTGCAGAGAGTCAAGGTGTGTAAGCAAGGACTGAAATAGTAATGGTTCACTGATTTTTCTCATGTATATCGAAGAGCCAACTTCAAAAACTTTATGGAAGAAGAGAACGTAAAAGTTATTTTAATGCCGACCAAATCTTTGTACACCTTGCATCTCTAACCTATTTTATCAATTGCGTTCAGTTACGCGTACAAGCTAAAAATATTAGAAGTTCAATCAAAGGCTAAAAATAATCGGTGTTACTGATGGCCAAATAGTTCCTATGCTTGCCCAATGTTTAATTGTCTATCTTTTCTAATATCTCACAATTTTGAAAATAATTTTGTGCTTTAGTGGAGACGCTAGATGGCATGTAAACCTTACAATAAATCTTACAATACAGTGGCTACTCAATCATCGAAATGTCAGTTTTCTTTTATGCCGCAGATTTGAATTTGCTCACTAATAATAATAGTCAGCATCATGAGGAAGATAGTTCTGTACTCCATACAGCTCTTCTCCTCCGTAGTACCCCGAACCACCATAGTAGTCGGAGTTGGCATAGTAGTCAGGTACGTTGTGGTATGGCGGCGACGAATAGTGCACGTACTTCACAGACTTGTGGATGGGGTCGGGGTAGAAAGTTTGACTGGTGTCGAACGACTTGACCGCAAGTCCGGGCTGGTATGCCTTCAGTTCCTTGTACCCGTAGCCAGGGATGTGTTTCGCCTTGTGGACAACGTATCCCGGATACCGTGTCAGGGACCCCCGGTGTTCGGTCACCAGAATGGCAGGGTCGGCTTCGGCCTCGGCAGAGGCGGCGGCTTCGGCATCGCAGTGCACGGCCACCACGAGGCCGAACAGCAGGAGAACCACAACCTGGAATACATGCGAACTTTCGTGACTGATCGAAATGAAACTGTGGTCCACAAAGACTTCCTCATTTATTTGGCCCCGGGTATCGAGTCACTCGAGAAAAAGAAGGTAATACACAAAATAAATTCGACCGCAAAGTGCACTAAACACCGAAGTGACCACACTGCCTGCAAGTGGATCAGTAAATCTAGACTTAGTCTAAATGAGGGCTTGGGCTTCCATCCTCACTCACTGCCTTCTCTTTTGAAAAGTGAGATCGAGTTAAGTTCGTGTTGTAGGTGAGACACAAACAATAGAATGTTATGCAAACACTGCGACCTTATACAGTCAAACATGGGAATCGGATCAGTGTCGAAGCAGTATACAGGGATCAGTGTGTCAAAGGTAAGTTCCCATATCCAGAATTCTGCCTTTAAACAGCAAGGTTTCGTTAATTAATTTAGTTAGTCAACCGTGGTTTATGTTATTGGAAGCAGTATATCTGTGATACCGTCCAAAAATAGTGCAATTAGTTACTAAATAATTGCCATAATTATCCGAGTTTTTTTTTCAAAATCACCCTGAGTGTTGTCTGACACGATATTTAAAAAAAAAACACTTTTACAGTTATTACCTGCGTTCTAAAATTCAATAACTGAAGTGTGATTATTTTGAACTCCCACGTCCATTTGGATTTCACTGAAAAAGTGGACACTTTTCCTAACACTTTTATTTTTCATAGGCCGCTTGTGTAGTTTATTGGCCGCAAAATATACTCTATACTCACATCAACGCAAAAATCTCTGCACGTGGCTTTATGCAATTGATTTCTCTTGTACCTCGGCCGAAGAAAAAATTTGAAGGGCTGATGTAAAAAGATGTTGAGATATTTTATAAACAAATGTTAAACATTTCATTTTTTAACTCTATTAGAATTAAACTATTTTTTTCTTCTTTTTTCTAATACTGATGGTGTACGGTAGCTTTCCTATACGAACCAATTAAACGTAATTGAGATTATTTTTTACCTCACTGGGACCATAATCACTTTACTACCATCGATGGTATCGAAATAAATCGAAATACCACACTACAAGCTCCACGGATGGAAGGGTTTCCCCTCAAATCTCTTCTTCCCGTCTTCTTCATTTTCTATAACCACTAAAGAAGCTCCGCACACTCGGGTGAACTGGCATTGGTGCCGAACTGTGGTCAAACCAAGGTCCTTATTGTCGAAAATGAGAAACTTAACCATGGCGCTACTTAAACCCAACTACAGTTACTCTTTGCTGTGTAAACACTTTGATTGCGCTGTGAGCCACCGGTGGCCACGGAGGCGATTTTCATAATGCTGCTGACCGATCATTAATCACAAACTCAATTTTCATATATACTTAATCAAAGCTAAATAAAGTTACGTTCCTGTTAATGTTTGCTATTTTCAAAATTGCTTACTACAATTGATTCTAAACTTCAGTTGAATATTAAACTTCAATTTTACCTACCGCAGTCAGAGTGTTAAAAGTACTAAGTGCTAAGTACTTACAAAGTACTAAAAAGTACACTACCTTACGCATGGCGGGAAGAAGGGCGTGAGTCTGGAACCACTCGCAGTGCAAAAAGGGTGTAGAATGAATGGTACAGGCTCAAAGGCGAGCATATAAGCCTCTAAGTCGTGAGGGTGAGACCCTGACCAAACTGTCCGTATCCTGGATACCGCCTCGCTCTCGGGGGTCCTTGTGCAGTCACGCCCAATGAGCTCGCTTTTAAAATGTTCTACTTCAGCGGCACGGCCTGGTGGGGAACACTTTAATATTTGAAATATGAGGCCACAGCCTCATATTTCGGTGCACCTTTTGCAGTTATTGACGAGCTTGAACGCTAAGGAGGTCCCACGAAATTCCATCGTAAGTAATGGAAGAAACATCATGGCTACTTGAGCATAAGCAATCGGCCGTGGACATCCTGTAACCTAAAGAATGAATTACTTGTGTCGGTGTGGAATTTATTCTGAAATTATCTCCCGCTCGTCTGATATAATCGTTCACTGAGAATTAACAATTTTTAGCAACGGTAGTCACAACGGTTTCTGATAATGTGAGTGATTATGAGTTATTTATGCCCCACAAATTAGAGGGCATCGTTTTCGTTTGACCCTGCGCTTTTGGTGCAGAAGGAAATCATTGGATTAAAAAAAAGAAGTCCCGTGGGTCAGTCACCAATTACAGCAAACTAGTCCACTCCCCTTCATTTGAAATAATAAAGAAGGCGAAATGAAGGGAAGGCTGTAAGAAATAAAAAAATTCAACCTCTCGAGAGTTGATGAGGCCGAGCTTGTATCACAGATACGCTCATCACGCACTTACGGCTGGCTTCGGACAGACTGACAGACGGACGCGGCTCTTATTATAGTATAGGTTGTTTACCATCTGACAGATCCGATTTAAGCCATTAAGCGCAACTCCTCTAACGCCTCAACGTTAGAGCTTCGAGGTCAAATGCTTTGCGAAAGTGGAGAGACAAATATTTTCTTCGTTAAATATTGGAGTAATGACATTGCAAATGATTCACAGTGGCTTGTGTTATAAATTTTTGGCCGGAGTGTTCATGTTTGAGATCATACTTGGAATCACCATAAATTATTGTTCCTGTTTACGAGATGTTTTAAATTGCACAAAAATATTATTTACGTTCAATCAAGAAAATTAGGTAACAGAACTTGAAGGCCGTTCCTAACACAAGACATCTACCACTTTTTAATAACTCCGTGAAGATGGTTTCCATACAATCAACATATGATATTTGATCATAATTTGCACTTTCTAGTGATATTCCGAGCGGGAGTAAGTTTTACCTTGAGATTTTGCTACAAAAACAACGAGAAAGAAATAAAGACAACAGGACGTGTTCCTTAGGCCAACAATTATCCGTCGCTGGACACAAATTGGACACAACAAAGCGCGTCCAGCAGCGCAACGGCAGTAAAACACTCGGCCAAAACGGGGTGCGGTAGAGCGTATCCGTGATACGGACTTCCAATCACTCCCTATTACTCAGAATGTGCGTAGCCACAATTTTTGTATTCCCTCACAGAATGATTAATACATTATTGTACCTCCTCACAAAATTATAAATTCATATAATTTTGTACCTCCTCACAGAATAGTATACATATACAATTTTGTATTCCCTCACAAAATTACTCACACATTTTTGTACCCCCTCACAGAATAGTATACTCATACAATATTGTATTCATTCACAGAATGATTCATTCATTGCTGTACCACCTCACAAAATAATGCACACGTACAATTTTGTATCCCTTCACAGAAAGATAACAAATATATATCATGTGTATAGCTCGGTGCGACAATAAGTGGCTCAGCATGTACGTACACACCTTCACGACGTGCGCGTTCGGTCGACAGCCCTCAAAAGTGTCCGGAGGCGTGACCGCTTCTCTATTTCCTGCGCTCCGTAATAGCACGGGAGATAAAACGCGCAAAGGGGAGCATGTTTGCTGTCTCAAGCATGGCTTAACCGTACATTTCACACTTGGGAGGGGACTATAATTTTGTCCTGTTCAAGCTGCCGTAGATCAGGCAGCATTACGCATGGTTGAAACATGGCGATTTTCGGCCTTGGTAGCTTGAAGCCACTTGTCTTTATCCATCAGCCAACGCTGTGGGAGATTTGGAGAAATTCCAATCGGAGAGTTGTTTGCAGGGTAATAATTGCTCTAGCGTAGGGGCTTCCAACCTTTTTGCCGCCCTCCATTCCTAAAGAAATTTAATCCGAACCTCGCACCTATGAAATAAAAATACCAACAAATAGCCAATAAATATCGGATTATTTGCCTGGGCTTTTCTCGTACTATCTGGAATATCGCCTCGCACCCCAAGGAGTGCAATTTTTATATATATATGCATATATATAAATATATATATATATATATATATATATAATCATATTTAAAGTAGAAAACGTTGATGCTTCACGTTCCTTTCATTTTTATTGAAATATGTTCATTTTGTCGACATTAGCATAACATGTTGACTGCATCACGTTTATTGATATGTATTGGTGGTTTACTGGAGGATGCAGGCCAACTTCAAAAATATACAATATCTTTGAATATAATTTTCAATGATAAAACATAATTGGATTATTTTTTTTTTAAATTATGTTTTATCATTTAAAATTATATTCAAAGTTATTGTATATTTTTGAAGTTGGCCTGCATCCTCCAGTAAACAACCAATACATATCAATAAACGTGATGCAGTCAACATGCTATGCTAATGTCGAAAAAATGAACATATTTCAACATGGGTGATGACACAATATATTTTTTCAGACGAGATACAAGGAGCACATTCTAATAAGTAAAATACCATGAATAAACGTCAGTAAAAACCGTGCGAGCATGCCTACTCCGACACTCGTATGAATTATTATTATTATTATTATTAAATCAAGCAAAGCAACCCCAACGGGACGGATCGTGGATCCATAGTTTTCACATAGGAAACCCCGCCAGCATCAACTCCACGAACAGTGAAACAAAAACAAAGAACAAAGAGAAAACTAAAGGAAGAAAGCAGGAGAAGGAGAAGGAGAAATCAACCACGCAACAACCAGGAGTTGACAGCCCCCTTGAAACCACCCAACGAACCCGAATCAAACACGGCAGAGGGAAGGGAGTTCCAGCGGGCAACGGAACAAGGGACAAAGCAACGCCTATACTGCGAAGTCCTACATCTAACTTCCCTCAGCTCAAAACTATGAGCAGCAGCAGCAGCACGGGTAGCCCGAATCCGCTCGGCCCGGGGGGAAGCATATGGAACAACCAGTGTCTTCTATTGTTGAATAGCTTATAAAAAACGCAAAGTTGGGCAACTAGCCTTCTGTGCGCCAGAGACGGCAGCACCAAACCCGGACATAGCGCAGATGCAGATCTTACAATGCGATCCAAGAGACGCAGGGGGCAATCAGCCGCAGAGCCCCAAACAGGCGAACAATACTCGAGCAGAGGAAGAAGAAAGGCACAGAAGCCTCTCCGCACCAACTGAGGGTCCCGATAAATTTCACCAATTACCCTCAGGATCCCCAGCCTTTTGGAGACCTGTGAGACTACCCTCCGCACATGAGCCTCAAATGTGAGCCTCCCATCAAACCGCACACCCAGGAAATCATGTGTAATACAATAAATAAACAATATTGTAATATTGTAATATTATTGTACTGTATTGTTGTAATACAATAAAATAATAAATACAAAAAATACAATAAACATGTTCGAATGATCGTGAGACCAAAAAACATTTCAAGACCCATTATACTCTCAGAAAATGTTAAGAAATTTTCAGTCCATGGATGAAGTCCAATAAACGTTGTCAAACTAACGAGATACAATTACAGTTTTTTTCAATATAAAAATGAAAGGAACGTGAAGCATCAACGTTTTCTACTTTAAATATGATGTAATAAATGCGGTATATTTACATTAAACATGATGAAAAAACGTGTCACAATAATAGTGAAGCAACAAACGTGCCATGATAAAAATGATGAAATAAACTTTTTAAATAAACGTGGTGCCATAAATTCAAATAATTAACATGATTTCATAAACGTAAAACAATAAACGTGTCCTAATGAACGTGATTAAATGTGTTACAATAGGCTAGATATAACAAACGTTTATCAATAAACGTGATGCAACAAGCGTATTATAATGAACGTGATGCAACAATCGTATTATAATGAACGTGATGCAACAAGCATATTATAATGAACGTGATGCAACAAGCATATTATAATAAACGTGATGCAACAAACGTATTATGATATACAGGATGCAACAAGCAAATTATAATAAACGTGTTACAACGAACATATTATAATAAACTTGATGCAACATACGTGTTTTATTAAACGTAGAGGAACGTAGGTTTTTTCAATAAATGTGATTTTTTATTAAATGTAGCGCAATATACGTTTCTTTCACTTGATCATCTCTTGATTCTTTTTTCAAAATATGGATGAATTAATGAAAATAATCGTTATCAGAGCTTAGGATTAATAAACCAATCATTGAATTCATTTCTTACATATCGGATGATGAGCAAGCATTGAAATTCTTTTCTACGTGTGTATTTGTTTATTTATTTAAGACGCGCGTGTTGCGCGAGGTTTTAGTAATTATTTTTTGGCCAACCTTTTCTCATTACTTGAAAATGATTTAAGACGGTGTTTTAATCTGTTCAATAGAGTGTTTCATTTTTTTCTCTTTATGTTACAGTGTTTCTTTGTTTTTTCTTGGCCAATAGCAAAAATCATGCGATGCATTTTCAAAAAGTATTTATAGTATTTATAAGCTTTTAGTTCTCTTGTCTAAGGCAAAATATCTAAGACGGTATATTTTTATAGATTCTCTTAACAATGTAATTAATGTAGCATTTGCTACAGAGCGTAAAAACTATAAATTTTCCCATTCGTACGTAAATAAAATAATTATTAGCATTAAAAATCTTACTCTAATTTATTATTAATTATTTTCTACTTCTAATTCGTAATCATTGAAGTTTTTGTGTAAATGCATGAGAAAATAAAATAACACTCGACATTTTTCGAGAGAGGACCCCCTGAGTGGCAATACTGCGCAAGGCGCGTCTCTTTTCAAAAACGCACTTTAACATTGGCGTTCACTCTAGCTCGGTGTTACAGCAATCCTCGTGAGTAAATCTGTGTTAGAAAATTATCGTGTTCCTTTCTTCGTATTCAGTGAGTATAAATAGTGACAGTGCTGTGTATTTGGATACGTAGTTATGCGTAGGAATTGTGATGTAGCATGTTTTCATTCAGAGGATTTCTCAACATGACTTAGCGTGAACTTTTCACGTCACGTGCATTTCGTGTGTCAGTAATTTATATTAAATATTCAACTACGTCGTTTTCCCTTACTAAAAGTCATACATTTTGCAGCGGTCATATCGTTATTGAAATTCGTTCATAAAATACTCGCGAGAGAGCACGACAGAACTGCTGGCGTCTTTAATTGTGCCGGTATCTTGGTTTTCCAAGATGGCGAAGCAAAAACTGCCGTCTCGTGTCATGACGCTGGGATTTAAAATCGCATTTTTACGCAGTTGGAATAAGATCCTTTTTCACAACATTTGCAGTAGTTTTTCTTAAATGTGTTTGACGTGTAATAAGCGGGAGTGCCTTCTTAAATAATTTCGTACGAATTAATAGAGTACGCAGATTATTCATGCATATACTTGCTAAAGTTTTTTTTAGTTTTTAATATATATGTCATACTCCTTAAATCTTGCGTTTAATCGTACTTATTTCAATATCAATCACTATCAACAAATTTAAATCAATTCTTCTTATTCTTGCGACAAAAATGCATACTAGCATCTGCCTTCGGAATGCGTACGATGTATGCCGGCGGTTGATTGCAAAATGGCGACGCGTAAAACCGCCGGGCCATCGTCACCTTGATTATCATGTTTCATTTTGCGCATATTTTCCTTCTGTGCAAGCAAACTCGTTTAGTGTTTCTTTTCTCAGTGTAGATATTATTCCTTAATTTTTCATCAATGATGCTTGTCAGTGTTTTTCAGTATTATTGATATTATTGAAAGTTAGGATTATTTTTCCCTGTTATTTCTTGTACGGATATAGGGATGTTCTAGAGTACTAAAAAAAGCATTAATTCTCATTCTATGCAATTTTAGTTGTTGTATGTCTTTTCTTGCTGCTTCATGAATCATGTGTTGTTAAGTCATGTGTTTTCCATAACTCCATAAATTTAATCACCGATATTACTCTTTAAAAATCACAAATAGTTATTACCAAAAATTCTTAAATTTCATGCCTTGCATTTAAAGCAAGAGCAGTCGTATAAGAGTTTCTTAATTGATTCTATCCTACTTTTGAGCTTGACAAAAGTGAGAACAAATTAAAGTTAGCTCGTGTCGAATCTGTAGGATTTTCTCACAGAGTTCTAAGGTGTGGGAGTTTATCATTTACCATGTTGGGGACTGTCAGTGGTGGAATTTTCCTTGATGTCTCCTTGGACTGCTCATCCAGCGTTCGTCTTTTTGCAGACCTCATCGTCATCACCAACGCCAACACACCAGTTTTCCCCTGGGCCTTTCTTGGATTAGTTTTGGTCCTGGTTTTGGACCTTACCTTAACTGGCCTTACCTTAACTGGCCTTACCTTAACTGGCCTTACCTTAACTGGCCTTACCTTTACTTTGCCTCTTTAGTTTTGGAATTTAGCTTGCCTTTAACTTGCCTTTAGCCTTGTATATTATCTAATTACGGGCTAAATTGTAAGCTGTTTCCAACCACGGACGCTTTTTCTTCAGTGTACAATGATCTTAAATTAATAACCAATTAAGATCTATTATAGCCTTCAATCACGGCTCAAATTGAGATCATTCGCCTGCTCGAATTACGCAGGTTTTGAGCTTACCCCGGAAATCACATTGACTTCTCTTGCTTACTAACTGGCCCCCACTCATCAAGTGAATCCCATAAATCGCCACACACACACACAGTCAATTTCGTCACTCACCGGAGCCTTTTCGACTGCACGGACTGCGAACCATCTTCAGACAAGTTCTTCAGTAACTCAAGATTCGGCGGTCCCTTCCGGCTCCTTCAAATAAACCACAGTCAAAAAGCTGAGTTTCCAGAGTGCCTCATTATCCCTTTCTCACGGTTTGCAAATACTTATCGATGTATGTTTAGGTCTGGCTATACCCACGGCCAAATCCTAACACTGGTGACCCCAGTAAAAATAACACTGGTGACTACCCAGAGTATTAAAACCCCAAACCTTCTTAAAAAACTTGAAAGCTATTCAACTCGATAAGTGTTTGAGAAATTGTGAGAGAGGTTAATTTTGGCATATCATTGTAGTGATAAGTTTCCCATGTCGTAGTCTTTGAGAATTTCTATGGATTTAACCGTGTTAATGAATGTTCTCTGAGCAGCTCTAACAAAAATTTTTTTTCAGCGCTATCCTGTCCTTGTTTGTTTCATGTGCCTCAGTAGGTAGGAGAAAAAATTTTTTTCTCCTATTTCCGTGCGTTACGCTTATTCTGACTACCATAAAAATTCTCGTTTCCATTCTCTCTTTCTTTCCGTTTTTTTTCAACGTTATTGATCGATTGAGTAGGTAGAAAAATAATTTTTTCTCACCTGTTTTTGTGCCTACGCTAATTGCCGCATACCGCATAAATTTTCGTTTCCAATTTTATATTTTCTTCTTTCCGTTTCACCTTTACTTGAATGATTGAGTAGGTAAAGTAATAACGCAAACCTGTGACACCTTTAATATCAAAAATTTATTAGGCGTTGAATACGTAATTCCGAGCAAGCATAGTTTAATTTTCGCTTTCGTAGAAGAAAATTGCTAGCATGACTGGCTCAGATAATGAAGATCGAGCGCGCACAAAACCTCTTAGTCTACCACCCTTCATTCCGGAGGACAGCCACACTTGGTTTAACCAGGTGGAGGCCATGTTTAGGTACCATAAAATAACGGATGACACTGATAAGTTTTATGCCCTTGTGTCCGCAGCTCCCACAAAATTGTTAAATGACTCCAATCAATTGCTAGAAAACCCTCCCGATATTAATCCGTACGGCACCTTGAAAAGAAAGATATTGCAGAAGTTGCAGATGTCCGATGCGGACAAATTCAGAAGCCTTGTAGACGCCTCTGCAATTCCATCTGTCTCTGTCTCTTTCTCTCCCACTTCGTTGGTTAAAGAGTTGCGCAAACTCGCAGCGGGTGTTGCCGTAGCTGAGGGATTTCTGAAAGAAGTGTATATGAGTAAACTTCCGTCCCATGTGCGTCCATTCCTATCGCTAGCGAGCCCTGATCAAACTTTAGAGAAGCTTGCAGAGTCCACTGAGACAGTGATGCGCAACCTAAACGTGTCACAAGCACCGCAGGTAGCTTCCTTGAACGCGGCAGCTGCAAATTTTAGCCCCTCAAATACTGCTCATAACCAATCCTCAGCCGCAATAGATAAGATGCAGCAAGACATCGCTGAGATTAAGCAAGCTCTCCAGAATTGCCAGTTAGGTCAGAGTGTAGCTCACATCCAGCAAGGCCCAGGGAGATTCCAAAGCCACCAAAATGCCTATGACTATCCCTATGACTATCCCTCCAACTATCATCCTTTTCCTCCTCCTCAACGTTTTGATAGAGGTAGATCTTATAATAGGTCAAATCAAGACCGCGGCTTTCGGTCGCGCTCTCGTGATGCTAGTAGTAATTTATGCTGGTACCACATGAAATTTGGTGACCAAGCTCGCAAATGTGCCTCTAGACACTGTCCGCGTTATACCGAAATGACTTCGGGAAACGCCAACAGCGACGCATAGTAGCGAGTACTGCGTTGCCTCATTCCCAGACTACTCGCCTCTTGAAGATTCTTGATCCCACAACTAAATATCGATTTTTAATCGAATCGGGTTCCAGTGTGTCAATTATCCCAGCCACGGGTAAAGATAGAAAGAACACCCTGGTGGCGACACTACGCGCCGCAAATGGCACTCCAATAGCTTGTTACGGGGAAAAAGTATTAGAGTGCAGTCTGGGATTGAGGCGAAACTTCCTCTTCACTTTCCTCGTCGCGGAAGTCCAAAAGCCTATCATTGGCGCGGATTTTCTAGCGAAGTTTGGGATTCTGGTAGATGTTAAAAACCGTAGAATTAGGGACGAGGAGACACAGATCTCAATTCCCGCTGGTAGCATAACTAGAGATAATGTCTTGCATTCCTTCTCTATCGCCTTCAAGGAAGAGTGCATGTTCGAGCAGGTACTAAAAGATTACCCTGCACTGACAAATCCTAACTTAGTTACTAAAAAAATGCAGACTAGCACGAAACACCACATCGAAACTACTGGTCCGCCAGTCTATTCCCGAGCAAGGCGACTACCGCCTGATCGATTGGCTTTAGCCAAGAAAGAATTTGCGCGAATGCAAGAATGCGGCATCATCCGCAGTTCCAAAAGTTCTTGGGCTAGCCCTCTTTTGCTAGTACCCAAGGCTAACGGTGAATTCAGACCGTGCGGGGATTTCCGCAGGTTGAATGCCGTTACTCTACCTGATCGCTACCCTATTCCTTACCTTCATGATTTCAGTGCAAATTTAGAGGGGGCTCAAATTTTCTCAAAGATAGATTTGCAGCACGCATTCCATCAAATTCCACTTGATGAGAGTGCTATCGCTAAGACCGCGGTAATCACTCCGTTTGGTCTCTTTGATTTTCTCAAGATGCCATATGGCTTGAGGAATGCTCCTCAGACATTCCAAAGGCACATGGCTGAAATTTTCTCAGATCTCACTTTCGCCTATGTCTATCTAGACGACATCCTAGTGGCATCCACAACCCCGGAGCTGCACAAAGACCATCTTAGGGTCGTTTTCCAAAGATTGTCCGACAATGGACTCCTGGTAAATCCTGCAAAATGTGAGCTCGGAAAGCCATCACTGATTTACTTAGGTCATGAAATCTCTAGCCTAGGTCTAAAACCTTTGCCTTCCAAAGTAGAAGTGATCAAAAACTTTCCTCTTCCACAGACCCAGAAGGAACTAAGAAGGTTCCTAGGTTCTGTTAATTTCTATCATCGTTTCATACGCAACTGTGCTCAAACTTTAGCCCCCTTGTCAGACTTGCTCGAACCGAAACGAAAAGGTAAATCTATTGAGGTAAATTGGACAGAGGATGCGCGAAGAGCGTTTGAGGAAATTAAGCATAAGTTAGCTACCGCGACGGAATTATCCTACCCTATTGCTAATGCTGATTTCAGTTTAGTAGTGGACGCCTCGAGTACTGCTGTAGGTGCTGTTTTGCAACAACAAGTAGGTACTAATATCTCTCCTCTTGCTTTCTTTTCCAAAAAGCTGTCGCCCACTGAGCGTGCTTATAGCGCGTTCGGTAGGGAACTCCTTGCTATCTATCTGTCTGTGAGACACTTTCGCTATGCTCTAGAGGCAAGGGAGTTCGTGATCTACACAGACCACAAACCTTTGACCTCAGCGATTAAGATGCCGTCTGAAAGACATTCCCCAAGAGAAGCTCGACACTTGTCCTTCATTAGTCAATTCACCACTGATATCCGATATATCAAAGGTCTCGACAATACTGTCGCTGACTGCTTATCCCGTATCAACTCTGTCCAAACCAGTGGTGAAATCACTTTCGGAAATATTAGTAACGCTCAAAAGGAGGATCCTGAACTCCAGGATCTTCTCAAACCTTCTAACACTTCCTCTCTGAAATTAACCTTGGTTGACGGCGTGTACCGTGATGCCGAGCGACTTTCTCGTTTGTATCTTCCTGCGACTCTCCGCAGAGTAGCTATTCTTCACTACCATTCCTTCTCTCATCCTGGTATTAACCGTACATTGCGTTTGATTTCTGATCGTTTCGTCTGGCCAGCGATGCGTAAGGAGGTTAAGCAAATTGTGCAAAATTGCCATGCATGTCAGAGTAGTAAAGTGGTGAAACATAATCGTGCAGCGCTGCAGAGTTGTGCATTCACAGGTCACAAGTTCGACGCGGTCCACCTAGATTTGGTGGGTCCTTTGCCTTTGTCGCGCGGTCATTCTTATTTGTTGACCATCATTGATAGGTTTTCTCGTTGGATTGAGGCCGTGCCTCTTCCTGATACCCAAACTGAGACTGTTGCGCGCGCTTTCATGTCCAACTGGATCTCCAGATTTGGGGTTCCCTTAAGTGTCACACATGACCGGGGATCACAATTTACCTCCAAATTTTGGAATGAGCTTAGCACCGCTTTAGGTTGTACTAACACCAGCACTACCGCTTACCATCCGCAGTCGAATGGATTTATTAAGAGAGTCCACAGAGACCTCAAAGCTGCACTGCGTTGCCTTAATTGCAGTCACGATTGGACTGACAGACTTCCAGTAGTATTATTGAGCATCCGCAATTTGCATCGTCAGGATCAGCAATGCACAGCAGAAGAGATGCTTTACGGGAAGACGCTTCATCCCCCCGGTGACATTGTTGACCCAAAACCTTTGCCTGAATTTTCATCCGCTGACCGTTCCGCATATGTAACCTGTCTCAAAGATTGCATGCGTCAGATCAAGTATGTTGCTCCAAGAACGCCTCAAACAAAAGACAAATTAGATCCTGCTTTGCAAGACTGCACACATGTGTACGTCCGTAATGACGCCATCAAACCTACACTCACGCGCCCTTATGATGGCCCATTCAAAATAGTGAAAAAGACGCCCAAATATTTTATCCTTGAAAGATCTGGTTCACACGACCCTGTGAGCATTGATCGATTAAAAGTCGCGTACACTTCCGATCATAGTGTAACTTCTAACTCATCATTCCCTCCACAGAATTCCCTTTCCACTGAGACTCGACCATATCTACCATCTCAGCTTCCTCAGTTGGCTGCATTGTTGCCTAGCCAACTTGAGTGTAATCCTTTCTATGTGCCTGTACATTCAAACCCTATTCCTAAGCCTATCGTAGATTCTAATTCTAGCCCTCTTACTGAAACAGCGACAAGTCTGGATAGACCAGACGAGCCCGCTGCAGTAACTCGTGTTCCTAGAACTCTTGCCGATCTAAATTTGCAGACCCGTTTGGTGAAACTTCCCCGCTTAGTAAGGTTTTCCGACCGCCAAACCCGGCATGGTCGCGTTGTTCGAACTCCTTCCCGCTACAAATGATTGCAGCGGGTGGACCTTTCGGTCTGCGCCTTGGGGGGTAATGTAGCATTTGCTACAGAGCGTAAAAACTATAAATTTTCCCATTCGTACGTAAATAAAATAATTATTAGCATTAAAAATCTTACTCTAATTTATTATTAATTATTTTCTACTTCTAATTCGTAATCATTGAAGTTTTTGTGTAAATGCAATAACACTCGACATTTTTCGAGAGAGGACCCCCTGAGTGGCAATACTGCGCAAGGCGCGTCTCTTTTCAAAAACGCACTTTCACATTGGCGTTCACTCTAGCTCGGTCCAATTTCATCTACTCTAGCTCGGTGTTACAGCAATCCTCGTGAGTAAATCTGTGTTAGAAAATTATCGTGTTCCTTTCTTCGTGTTCAGTGAGTATAAATAGTGACAGTGCTGTGTATTTGGATACGTAGTTATGCGTAGGAATTGTGATGTAGCATGTTTTCATTCAGAGGATTTCTCAACATGACTTAGCGTGAACTTTTCACGTCACGTGCATTTCGTGTGTCAGTAATTTATATTAAATATTCAACTACGTCCTTTTCCCTTACTAAAAGTCATACATTTTGCAGTGGTCATATCGTTATTGAAATTCGTTCATAAAATACTCGCGAGAGAGCACGACAGAACTGCTGGCGTCTTTGTGCCGGTATCTTGGTTTTCCAAGATGGCGAAGCAAAAACTGCCGTCTCGTGTCATGACGCTGGGATTTAAAATCGCATTTTTACGCAGTTGGAATAAGATCCTTTTTCACAACATTTGCAGCAGTATTTCTTAAATGTGTTTGACGTGTAATAAGCGGGAGTGCCTTTTTAAATAATTTCGTACGAATTAATAGAGTACGCAGATTATTCATGCATATGCTTGCTGAAGTTTTTTTTAGTTTTTAATATATATGTCATACTCCTTAAATCTTGCGTTTAATCGTACTTATTTCAATATCAATCACTATCAACAAATTTAAATCAATTCTTCTTATTCTTGCGACAAAAATGCATACTAGCATCTGCCTTCGGAATGCGTACGATGTATGCCGGCGGTTGATTGCAAAATGGCGACGCGTGAAACCGCTGGGCCATCGTCACCTTGATTATCATGTTTCGTTTTGCGTATATTTTCCTTCTGTGCTAGCAAACTCGTTTAGTGTTTCTTTTCTCAGTGTAGATATTATTCCTTAATTTTTCATCAATGATGCTTGTCAGTGTTTTTCAGTATTATTGATATTATTGAAAGTTAGGATTATTTTTCCCTGTTATTTCTTGTACGGATATAGGGATGTTCTAGAGTACTAAAAAAAAGCATTAATTCTCATTCTATGCAATTTTAGTTGTTGTATGTCTTTTCTTGCTGCTTCATGAATCATGTGTTGTTAAGTCATGTGTTTTCCATAACTCCATAAATTTATTCACCGATATTACTCTTTAAAAATCACAAATAGTTATTACCAAAAACTCTTAAATTTCATGCCTTGCATTTAAAGCAAGAGCAGTCGTATAAGAGTTTCTTAATTGATTCTATCCTACTTTTGAGCTTGACAAAAGTGAGAACAAATTAAAGTTAGCTCGTGTCGAATCTGTAGGATTTTCTCACAGAGTTCTAAGGTGTGGGAGTTTATCATTTACCATGTTGGGGACTGTCAGTGCTGGAATTTTCCTTGATGTCTCCTTGGACTGCTCATCCAGCGTTCGTCTTTTTGCAGACCTCATCGTCATCACCAACGCCAACACACCAGTTTTCCCCTGGGCCTTTCTTGGATTAGTTTTGGTCCTGGTTTTGGACCTTACCTTAACTGGCCTTACCTTAACTGGCCTTACCTTAACTGGCCTTACCTTAACTGGCCTTACCTTAACTGGCCTTACCTTAACTGGCCTTACCTTTACTTTGCCTCTTTAGTTTTGGAATTTAGCTTGCCTTTAACTTGCCTTTAGCCTTGTATATTATCTAATTACGGGCTAAATTGTAAGCTGTTTCCAACCACGGACGCTTTTTCTTCAGTGTACAATGATCTTAAATTAATAACCAATTAAGATCTATTATAGCCTTCAATCACGGCTCAAATTGAGATCATTCGCCTGCTCGAATTACGCAGGTTTTGAGCTTACCCCGGAAATCACATTGATTTCTCTTGCTTACTAACTGGCCCCCACTCATCAAGTTAATCCCATAAATCGCCACACACACACACACAGTCAATTTCGTCACTCACCGGAGCCTTTTCGACTGCACGGACTGCGAACCATCTTCAGACAAGTTCTTCAGTAACTCAAGATTCGGCGGTCCCTTCCGGCTCCTTCAAATAAACCACAGACAAAAAGCTGAGTTTCCAGAGTGCCTCATTATCCCTTTCTCACGGTTTGCAAATACTTATCGATGTATGTTTAGGTCTGGCTATTCCCACGGCCAAATCCTAACATTAATTTCTGACCCCGTTATTGTCTTTCTATTATGGTTTGTCCATCAATTCAGGGCCTTTGTGCTAAGAGACTTTCAAGGAACAATTTGTTCTAATGTAATACATGCATTCAGTTTTTTTTAAATGAACGGTTTTCTTTTAACTTTTTTCTTTCTTTAAATCCTTAGCTCGCAATCGCTTCAATCGTTCCATACGTACTCGAATTGGACAATTCATTAAATTGTTTTTCAATACTAATTGCACTTTTATCAGAGTAATCAAACGAATGAAAAGAAACCCATTTAATTATGCACAAAAACTATGCAACTAAGAGTATTTATATGCGGACTATTTCTGCCTTTCTGCTCTCCGTGGCACAGCGGTTAAGGGATCGGACTTGTATGCTGGAAGTCGCGGGTTCGTTCCCAGCGCTGGCGCGAAGATTTTCCCCGTTGGGTATAAGGGAAAGCTCAAGCACAATACCCCACTCAACCCAGGTGTCGGAAATGGGTACCGGCTTTACGGGGGAACCGTCACGGTGTCCTATATATAGGCTTAGTTATAAGACATTTGAAAAACCAATGCTAAGATCATATGTATCAGGCTTGATTGGAAATAAAGCATCCCAAAGATGCCGATGTTAACCTAACCTAACCTAACCTTAACAATAATATGTGATTGTTACTGATCTCAAATGAAAATATAAAGACTATTGTAGCATAAATGAATATGGGGTTAAAATGAACTGGATTGAATCAATATATATGTTAAGAAACGTTCATATATATATCAGAAGATAGTTTTAAAAAGTTAAACGGTAGGAATACAAGTACACATTAGTGCCCCAAAAAATAAGTGGGAAATACCATCAAAATCCATGCCAGATATGAATTTACAGAAGTAAGTTGCATACAAATTTTCATAGTTGGCACTTCTATTATATGAACACTCGATACAATATTTACTTGCTTAAAATACATCACATTGATCAAACGCGCTTTTATCAATTTTTGGTTTGCTAATGAGAAACAGACATTCCTTTGAGGTAAGTATGTTGCCCATTAAGAGTTGCCCATTCTCAAGCAGTTTCATGGTCAAACCATTGCAATAAATTATTTATTTACTTCATGTCATGATCAGCTGGTTAAGTCTTGTAATTATGTTGGTACTTCTCCGAGTTGGCAGGTGGTAGCCCTGACCAGTCACCCTGCCGGATGCGTTCAGATGACAATTTTGCGAAAGTTTCTATATTTTTTGTTTATTATATAGTTTAAAGGCAAGTTGCGGATAGAATAGTCAGATTGTACATATTATATTTCTATTACCGATAATTGGACTTGAAGATTTTTGTATAAACTTATTCGGTATGCTTGGACTCGCTAATGTTTTCCTTCAAATGCCTGCTGCTTGAGTTGATGATGTCAACATATTGTACGCTAACTAGCTGCAATTAAAATATCATGAATGCGTATAATTGATTAAAATAATGAACACATGTTGTCAAATAGTGTGCAATGATCATTCATATTACTATATCGTGAACGACGTCTAAAACACCTTTCAACCTAGAGTTCATGTAAAAGGGACCCTTTGGTAAATTACTCATATTTTTTCGTAATTTCCATATAACTTGCAACGTATATTTACGCTATTGTTCGTGTAGACCTTTTATTAAGAAGAAACGGTAATTATTATTCCTCTACTTGTGAATGTGAGATCTCCGTTTCAATGTTTTCATCATAATTGTTCTGGAAGCCGTGATTTCTTTACTCATTTTCAGCCAACACAATTTTTCCTATTTCTAAATATTTTAAATCAATTTTGAATCGGTATTTATAGTTTTTGCATTTAGTCTTTTATTCATATACAACTCAAAAGTTTGTGAAAGAGTGCCAGTGTAACTCAGATCTACAGTGCCATTTTACCTAGGGCCTAGCTCTACCTGGAATGAAGGAAAATTCTGTAGGGACTGTTTTGGTTCCAAAAAAAACGGACAATATTTATTTTTTGTCAGGCAAGGAAATTAGTAATTTGGGGGCAAATAATCAATAAAGAAACACATTTAATAACCTTTTACATGAATGACATTCTGCTCGCTGATGCGTTATTTTTGAATAATTGTACTTTGAAGTTGGCGCCGGCACCGTTATTTAGTTAATAAGGGTAGTTAACCCCCTATTACAAACGTAAAGAGGTTGGGTTGTGAGGGTTAGCCACAGTTCTTATAGCGAAAATTATAAATAAAGCTTCTAACCCACCCATTAGGGTGACGACCGCAATCTTGTTTACATCGGATCCAAGATGGCGGCACCCATAATGGTCGCCTGCCTGACCTAAAGTAAATATTGACCAAAAAAACTTACAATTTACTTCAGCTATGCAAAGCTTTCAAATTTCTTAATTATTTATTTAGAATACTTTTATACATGTGCTGAAGTATTCAGACTACCTTGAATTTTACCCTGATTAACTGTGCTGTTTTAAATAGGTTTTATTTATTATCATCCCTGTACTGTGCTCTGTAGACTAATAACACTACGATTCAGTCATTGGAGAATAAACTTCCATTACAGCATAATCTATGCCTAAATAATAATTTATTCTATATTTATCAAGCGTTTTTGTGCCACTTTCCTGAAAGTTAGCTTGAGCTCTCAAGAATTTCTTTACCCATTTTAATTTCATAAATAAATCAAAATTTGATCAAAAAAATTTAAATTGAGAAATATTTATAATAGAGGATTCAAATTAAGACATAGTTAATCCCATATTTCTTTGGTTAAAGGAATCAAGTAGTTATTTTTTCAACTTAAAAGATGCTGCATATGTAATTTTAATTCACTGAACACACATTATCAATAACATTTCATTGGTAAGTTCAAGTGTATGCAATGTTGGTAACCATGGTAGATGCTTTTTTCAGATTTCACCAAAGATTAATACAAATATTTTCTTTCCAGTTTGTTTGAAATTCTGATTAAAATTTTTCTAAAGAGACCATGATAAGGCAACAGATCTGCAAATGGATAGTGTTGAGATCATGTGTTAGCTTCTTTATGCCCCCAAAAAATGCAACTTTTGAGGATATTTTGTGTATTGATATTGCTGTGATAGTTACCAAGTTGCAGTGCAACCCATAATATTTTAGGCTTTACAAGAAAGAATGTAAGATTACCTTATTGTGCCCAGACCCATTTAGGACTTTGAAGGATATGTAGATGCTCATATAAATTTTGCTGAATTATTTTAAAATAATACTCTGAAGTGCCAGCAAACCCTCTTCTACTATGGCTATTTTTGTAATAATAAAAGTACAAAATTTTTATTTGAACAATTAAGATGTCTTATGTGTTTCACTGGCCAGCATTGTAAAAGATTTTATGAAATGGTTCATAAACCTTAAAATTACACTTTGAATTCTGGCCAGCTTTTTGTAATAGATTGCATTACTAATATAAAACTAGTAATGCTCAGTTAGCTTTGAAATTTTCTTGCTGGATGAAATTATAGAGAGAATCAGAAAACAAGTATTATTTAAGTTTTTGGGCAATATTTGAAGCTTCCTCGTTAATATAGCCATAAGCTTTATCATTTTATCATTATTTTTAATATCTTTTTTGAAGTATTTGATATCTTAAATATTTTGTCAATTAATGAATATTTATCAGATTCCTTTATGTAGTTTAAATTTGTTTTTATGTCTGGACTTGAAGGAGAAATCTTAGGTTTTATCTGTATTGAAATTAGTCTGAAAATCTGTTTCTCTTTATAATTTAGCACAAATTGCAGTATAAAATAAACATAACTTTTGTCTCAACATTTATAACTGGTAAATCTGAAGGATTTGACAGAAAGCGATTTCATAAATTTCAATGCCTAAACATAGTTAATTTAATAAAAATAAACAAGTTTTCTTCTATGCACTTCCCATCTGAAATGAGTATTTTATTAGTTATTGCGGTAAATGACTTACTGCAACTCCAGCGTTTGAAGCGGAAAGAAATTCATCAATCGTGTGGTATGGCAAACCTGCAATGGAGTCTCGCTTCCAGAGCGCTGTCATTAAAGACGAAACCAAACCTAGCGCTATACCTCGTTAAATACTCATTTGACGAAAAAAGTGTATAGAAGAAAAGTTGTTTATTTTGATGTTATTACCATGGTTCAAGTAACAAAAATTCGAAAATTGATGAGTAGCTGTTGATTCAAGCGCATTCGTCATGAAAGACGAAACTAAACCTACCGCTATAACTCGTAATATAATCATTTGACTGAAAGTGCATAGATAAAAACTTGCTTATTTTGATTCAATTCATTAGGTTTAGGCACCAAACATGGGAAATCGAATACTGTCATATCCTTCAGATTTACCTTATAATTTTGCCCAGATATCCAAGATGCTTAATTGTGTTGACATTTGAATGTATGATTGATATATGACAGCTTGCAAAATATAATTTTCTGGAACTTAATAAGTTTTAGTAAGATCTACATTTCCGTTAAGCTATGCTGGTAAAACCAAATTTTAACTTCAGATGGCAAACATCAGTTGTCATTAAAAAATCCTGATGATTTTATAGCGTGAAAATCATGTTTGTATGTTATATGTGTGTAGAAAAGGGCCAGTTTAGTGTGTATAGGATGCTATTATTGATATTTCATTAGATAAATCTATTAGGTAGGATTCATAATTATATAAGCTAAGCTTGGTCATTTTTTCAGACTCGAGTGGTGTTGCAACCATGTCGAGCATCAAGCAGGTGATCAATGAAGCTGTGGAGAAAGGTAAGGAGGTCTACGACAAAGGTACGTACCAACCTCACCTTCATCTTGTGTCACACTTCATCCCACTTGCCTAAGTCTGGCTAGGGTTCATGAGATCAAAAGCAAACTGCACTGAAGTTTTTATTTGTATGTCAAATTTGCAAATTTTATGGCCTACTCTGGTGTGTCACTTATTTAAATTATAAGCTAATCCTACAGCTCAACCACTGAACTTGAGTTGTTCTTGATTCTTTTAGTAGAATTACTGTGCTCTTCTGAAGCCATATTCACTTTAGCCTTTGGCTCACTCTGTTAGCCTTCAATTTCCATTTTTTACAGAGGGATTTTTTGTGTTTTTTATTTCCCATTTTTCAAATAATTTCTGGTGACACATAAACACACATTCAATTTATTTTTATCAACCTGAGATATTGACTTAGTAACTTTTCATTTGGGTGAGCATCTTTGAACTTACGGAAAAGAAACTCATAACTGTCACTCTCTAATTGCAGTTTTGTAGTTATTTTGCTGAAAGAGCAAATAATGCTGCAAAGAGTTAGCTATGTTTCCCCTGTAGTCTGTTTTGCTCACTGTATTACATTTGTCATTCCTGAATGCTCATGTCTTGTGGCATTAGGTAGTATGAATTATTTTATTTCTGCAAACATTGTTTTTTCATAGGGAGCAAGGCTTGATTTGGGTTTTTGATTAGTGATAGTGTTAGTCTCCCAGTGAACTGAATTTGTAGTTGATAAATGGAAGATTTGAATGAATTTCAAACAGTTGTACCCATAGATGGAAGCAAAAATTTCTTGGGAGATAAAATACAATGTACCAGAAATCTTGCAAAATATTCATTCAATTTGTAAAAATTTCTTGCAAATGAGTGAAAAAATAGTTCCATAATTCTCGTGTTCATTTCATTTAAGCATTAACCATACAAAACGATGTTCTTGAGACTCGTGGAACCTGGAAAGTACGATGTTTTTGAGCACTCGTGTGATAAGAGGCAGGCTCAGTAGAGACTGTTTTGTTGGCACCAGGTGCTCGTTTATCTTATCAGGGCTGATATCAGACTGCTGAACTCCCTCTCCCACCCATCAACTCCCTCATCTAAAGTTTAAGCTCCTGAATAGAGCTTACACAAAATCCTATTTGCAAGTATGCTTGCTAACATTCATGAATTTTTGATATTAAGCAAACTTGCATGCAATTGTCATATTGACATTAGCACAGTGTGTGCTGGCAACTACATATTAAAAATATTTTCTGACATCCTCAATACTGCAAAAACAATTTTATTTAGAAGCCATTTTTATAGTGTATATCTGTTCTATTATTTGGAATGTGCCAAGTTATCCAGAGGTCAAGAGCTGAAAGAAAATCTTGAATTGAAGACTGATCCTTATATATAATTTTTTGTGGAATTATACATTTGTTTTTTCCTTTCATAGAGGAGGAAGGTAGCAGTATTGTAAGCAGAATTGCTCTTTTCAACAAAAAGTAATAAATTATTTAAGCTCAAGTCAAGTATTGAAATTCTTGTGTATACTCTTGTTGAACATCACGGACATGAATTAATTCACAAATATCCACATTTTCACTCTGAAGTTGTATGCTAGTAAATAAATGCTAATTGTTGTTTTTATCCCTTCAAAAGATACAACTATTGTATCTATGGGAATGGGCACTCCCAGGAGGAATATGGGAGGTCCCTAGCTAACGGTTTGGTAGGCCTTTATTTCATTGACATAGAATAGGTTTTTGTGTTGTGACAGACTGTCTTCTTTTTTATTCACAGCTGTTCTGTTTTTCAGCCCCTACTACTTTTTTCCTTCAACTTTTATCTTGTTTGAGTAACTTCTTTCTCAAGTTACTGTTTCTCTGCACCTTGTGCATAGATTCTGCATTATCTTAAGGGGGCCATTTGGTGAAAATCAGAAAAATGATCAATTTTCATTTTTTAGCTTATCGCGTTGAAAAGTTTCTCACAAATGTAACGATATCATTGGCTCGTGTGTACGTCCATTGGCTTGCCTACTAGTGTCAAAAAAGGTTCGGAAATAATACAACAGATAAGGTAAAATTTGTAGAAAAATGGCTCTCCTGAAAACTTGCAGTTTTTGTCTTTTGAACTTGATGTTCTACTCCCACAGTTTTGAAAGTATATGAAAGACAAACACATAAATTGATAGGGCTTAAAAAGCTAGAAATCAGCAGTATTGATTTTCTTAAATTCAATTCAATTTGAAAATTATACAAGACATAAGATAAAAAAGTTTATTTTGGGGAAAAAATTCCTAAAATTCAAAGGAACAATTCAGACAATACTTTTGGAGCAGGTGCATCCCAGCACTTCATTACTTTGAGGATAATTATATCTTCCAACCAGCAATGTGGTGTGCTTGAGTACTGTTTCCAATATTTCACTTGGTTTTCTATTCCTTAAAATCTTATCAAAAAAACAACTCTGCTAAACTTTAAAATATTTAGCTATCTATTTAGATAAAATATTTAGCTACCTAGAAAAAATATTGCTGGTTGAAAATTGTTGGAGACTGATTTTCCAAAGTACCCATTTTTTCAGTTTTTTTCTGAAAAAATTGTTGCATCATTTTACTCCTATGATAAAATTTTAGGATAATCCGTCAAAAAATTACTGACTTTTTTCACCCAAATGGTCCCCATAACTCCATACTAAATGGTACCTTCTTTTCTTTGGAATGCCTTCATTGTAGCTAGGGAGGCTTGAAGAAACATCTTATCTGTGGGAAAGGAATTTTATTTTAAAATAAGCCTTATTACTACAGGAGCATGCTACAAATGGCTTCAGTTTGATAAAATAATGTGAATTTTTCTTCTCATCAGTTAATTTTTGCTGTGTTGATCTTATGGCGCTCCACAGTTTATTGGATAAATATCAAGACAAATGCCATATTCAGCAGTATAGTCAAGCTCTTGACTTCATGTTTTGCTGCTCTCTGCAATGAGGAGGATCTATGTTCCAGTGCTGGTGGACCTTTTCTTTTGTAACTTGTACTATGTGGCTCAATTATCTCCTGGAGTATTTTCCCATTCCATAGGGACTGTCTTTTTGTTCTTCACTATTTGTGCATCATTTATATTGATTCATTGCTCTCTTTTTGTAACTACCATTGGTGTTAATTTTGTTGGTAAAGAGGCCTTAGGTTCCAACTTCCTTCTCATGTATTGTCTGGCATGTGGTTCTGACAACCTGATCAAGCTTTTACTGCTACCTGTAAGGTTCCTTCTTCATTTTCTGCAAGGGGGTTGTAATTGATCTAGGTGTTACTTTTGGAGCAGGTGTATCCCAGCACTTCATTACTTTGAGGATAATTATATCTTCCAACCAGCAATGTGGTGTGCTTGAGTACTGTTTCCAATATTTCACTTGGTTTTCTATTCCTTAAATTGACACTTCACTGAACCAAGCTATCCTAAAGCCATGTATTGTATCTTGTATTCTGTGTACTTCCATTGTTACGTTTGTCTTGTATAATTCTCACTTTGGATGCTACTCATTGGTTTCCTTAATGCACATTGAGTTGTCTAATGAAATGAAGGATAGCAGTCTTATGTTGGATGTCACTTATTGGTTTCCTTAATGCACATTGAGTTGTCTAATGAAATGAAGGATAGCAGTCTTATGTTGGATGTCACTTATTGGTTTCCTTAATGCACATTGAGTTGTCTAATGAAATGAAGGATCACAGTAATGTTGTGATAGTGGTGCTTGTCTCCTCCATGTTGGTGGCAGACTACACGGCCGAGCAGCGCGAGATCCTCAACCCGTACTCTAAGAAAGGCCTCCTACCGGAGCAAGGTGTTGAGTGCTGCCTTAGCTCTGTCTCGTTTTTTAGCCGTTTCATTTTCTGGGCTAATAACTTATGGTCAAGAATCCTAAGAGAAAATTAGAAAATATTAAAGCAAAGGAAAATTTCATCTCTGGATGTGAGCTAGTGCGCTGCATAATGAAACTTGTGTCAACTTCTAGACACATCTTTCTCCCGCTCTTCAGAATTTTACCTCTGTCCAGTATTGACATCATCTATGAATATTGTAATGTGAGGAAAATTCAAGTTTCTATCTTTTCTAGCCTCAAGCCTCAAATAAGGATTCTTCACTGTATTTTCTAATGTTTGATGTAGTTTAGTTGCAATTAGCTTGTTGTTACTAAAGCTGCCAGAGATTCAGCTGCTGGTACAAGCTGCATTGTGAGTGTAGTTGAGATTGAGAAGTTTAGTTCTGTGCGTTTTTATTGAATCTAATGTGTATTTTTCTTGCAGTTAATGAATTTTAACTGAAAGTTGTGATAACATAGTTGGCATCTATAGCTGAATCAGCCAAGCATTGTACAAAGGAAATAATTCAGCTGGCAGTTGCATGTTGACATTTCCTTGGTGGCAGTTGTTCTGAGTGCCGTGAACTGAGGAGGAAGAGCCAATGGCTGTTGGGGGGCCTTGTTATTGCTCAGAATTCCTTTTTTAGTTACCCATACACTTCATCATTCCCACACTTTGAGCATTCTTTTATCAGCATCATACACTCAAGATACTTCACAGTCTTCCCCATTTAAAGACTCTAACCATCGCCTCCAGAGTTGAAGTCAGGTTCTCTAACCATTTAACCACACAAATATGCAATCTAAAGAACAAAAATGATCCTGATATGGATTTTCTTCTTGTCTTCTACTTTAAACATGATGCTTTTCACATTTGCTTTGGTTCCGGGGTTGTTAACGGTTGGTTTGGTTAGATTGTAGGTAGCAGAATTGGGAAATCAAGCTCAAATGTATTTTTATCCTTCCTAAAAAATGTGAAAAATGCAATTGCACTTACTTTTTTATCTTGCGTGATGTTGGTTATTTTCTGAAAAGGTTGCAAAAAGATGAAATGCCATTCTCTTATGCCAGTATGGGAATGAGCAATTTGCCCAGTGGTACATAGGTAGGGGAACGTGTTACAGAAGAGAAGCAGGAAGTCCTTTTTAAATGATCAAGGTCCTCAATGTGCTTCTTTTATTGTTCAAGTAACACCATGAAGTCAATTGTAGTGTGGTCTGCTTGTAGTGTCAGGAGTTTGCTTTTGATTTTGTGTGGTAAATTTTCTTACGTCTTACAGATTTTTGTTTATTCACCACCAATTAACAAGTTAAAAATATCATGTATCAAGCCTTAAGTAACTAAATTGACTGGTATACATAGCCCAGCCTACTTATGTGTGTGGTTGATGTGTGACTCACAATTATGTGCTTAACAATATTACCTATACGACTTATATTATAAGGTTGCTGTCTCATATCCAAGTGTGAAGCATTATACACCCTCTAACAACCTTTGTGTTTTGCTGGACAAGAGGTAAGTGTAATTACTATTTTTGTGCTATGCTGCTCATTTGCAATAGGAATTACCCGTGAAATATAGTTAAAAGGTTTGATTATTTGCTACTCTGTTAAGTAAGCTTTGAACTGAGGTTGCAAGTAGATAAAATAAATTTGGCATCAATTTATGCTGAAATCTAGTATTCAGATTCAGTCCCCATGTTATCATTAACTTTGTGTTAGGGAGACCTTCTATTTTTTGAGATGGGATAGGTTTATTGCTTTGTTATGCATTATCTCTCATTGGTTCACTACACTGTCATTTTTTTGGCCTCTTGAACTTCAATCTTGTTTTATAAACTTCCTTCTATCTTGCTGTTTCTATGTGCAGGGAGTGGAGACAAACCTTGTGCATAAATTTCCTGTCTTGCAGTTCCACACTGATAGGTGCTTTCTCGTCCTGTGCATTATTGTGGTTAGAGAGGCATAACCTTATTTATAATCTATAATAATTATTTTAGTGTTACCTGCTTATGAATCATAATGTGAGCTACCAACCCCAACAGTTATGGGAGTTTGTTTTGGGGTCAGCAGGCCTTCTATTTAGTTATTTACTTTCTGTGTGGGAGCCTTCTTTTCTTGTCATAAACTGCATAGCCGTCAGTTACACTTAAATAAATGAGCTCTGTGGACGAGTATAGTTTGTGGTCTGCAGTGTGTGAGCTAACTCATAATCTAAATAGACAAAGATTACTCAGCATAGAATACCTTGGAAGTGCTATAGTTAATGCCTTTCTCATTATTTTTTTGGCAATACTAGCTTCTGAATTACATTTATCCCACAACAGTAATCCAATACAAATACCATAAAGGAAGATTTTTCTTCTCTTGAACTGCATTTCTCAAATCACCCTCCAGTGCGGCAGCCCAACCCGATCAGGCTACGGGACCTCATCAGACAGATCAGATCAGCCAAGACGGCCGCAGAGGAGCGTTCAGTAGTCAACAAAGAGTGTGCCGCCATAAGGCTCACCTTCAGAGAGGAGGACTCAGTGTGGCGGTGCAGGAATGTCGCCAAGCTCCTCTACATACACATGCTAGGGTGTGTTTCACTGTTTTGTTGCTTGCTAATTGTGTTCATCATCCAAAATGGTGATTAACAATCAAAGTGTAGGTATTTGGACACTGGAGTGCTGCAAACTTGACATACAGCTGAGCTTTGAAAGAGGAATATCAGTGAATTGTTGGTTCACATTAGGTATCTTTGATGAATCGCTTCTAACTTTTTAGGTAGATGAGATTTTGTTGGAAATAACCATGTCATAGTTAAAATGATACTGACAACATTCAAACAATTCCCGACTTGGTTCCGATGTGTATACTCACTCCGAGTTCACATAGCTGAGTTCATGGTGAGCACAATAGATTACTGTAATTATAATTATTGTAGTTGTAGCATTGATACTCTTCCTCTGGTTGTAAGCTATAGATTACTGTAGTTGTATCAGTGATACTCTTCCTCTGGTTGTGAGCAAAAGATTACTGTAGTTGTTTCAGTGATGCTCTTCTTCTGGTTGTGAGCAGAAGATTACTGTAGTTGTATCAGTGATACTCCTCGTGTTGTGAGCAATAGATTATAGTAGTTGTTTCAGTGATACTGATAAACTTGTTTTTTGCCGTGCGCCAGGTACCCTGCCCACTTCGGCCAGATGGAGTGCCTGAAGCTGATCGCGTCCCCGCGCTTCACAGACAAGAGGATCGGCTACCTGGGCGCCATGTTGCTGCTAGACGAGCGTCAGGATGTGCACCTCCTCATCACCAACTCCCTCAAGAAGTGAGGGAACCCATGTGATCATTAGAGGGACCTAGAAACTCTCTTATACAGCTGTTTTATGTGCTGAAGCAAAGGAGTTATCAACGTTGTTGCAATAGTGTTACTGGTGTTTAGGTGGTCCATGGTTAAGCTAGGAGTCTACTCAAGTAGACGCTGATCTGGTATTGAAATAGTTCAGGCATAAGGTTACCGTGTAGAGAGAGTGTTCCCATTATCTAGCATTTGTCATGTTAGCAATATTTCTTTATCAAGGTTTTTATTGGATCTTTAAATGGTATTGCTTCTCAACTGGTATAAAATATGAAAATTTGTGTCAACTTACACCTATCAGAATTTGCTCTGCGTTTGATCGGTAAGAGATGTGTTTTTGTGTATAATATCCTTACCTGCTGCTTATGGTAACCACCTCAAACTCTACCAATGCATTTTTGCATAAAATTTCCCCACTCTACTGCAGACCTCCTTTAACTCTACCGAACTTCTTTGCATATAATATCCTTAATTAGCTGGCGAACTCTAACTCTATCAAACTTCTTGGTATATAATATCCTTGCTTGCTGCCTATGGCAACCACCTCAAACTCTACCAATGCATCTTGGCATAAAATTTCGCCACGTTGCTGCGGACCTCCTCTAACTTCACCACATGTGCCGGCAGCGACCTGAAGTCGCCGACGCAGTTCGTGCAAGGGCTGGCGCTGTGCACGCTGGCGGCGATCGCGTCCCCCGAGATGGCGCGGGACCTGGCGGACGAGGTGGAGCGGCTCCTCAAGTCCTCCAACGCCTACATCAGGAAGAAGGCCGCCATCTGCGCCGTCAGGATCATGGCCAAGGTGCCCGAGCTCCTCGAGATGTTCCTGCCCGCCACCAGAAGCCTGCTCACCGAAAAAAATCACGGTATGGCCCTGGTGCTATGACTGATTTCAGTACAAATTTTTTACTTGTATTTACACTAATACAACCACTGTTATTTGACGGACAGCACAATAATACAACCACTGTTAGACTGACAGCACAATAATACAACCACTGTTATTAGACTGACAGCACGATAATACAACCACTGTTATTAGACTGACAGCACGATAATACAACCACTGTTATTAGACTGACAGCACGATAATACAACCACTGTTATTAGACTGACAGCACAATAATACAACCACTGTTATTAGACTGACAGCACGATAATACAACCACTGTTATTAGACTGACAGCACAATAATACAACCACTGTTATTAGACTGACAGCACAATAATACAACCACTGTTATTAAGCTGACAGCACGATAATACAACCACTGTTATTAGACTGACAGCACGATAATACAACCACTGTTATTAGACTGACAGCACAATAATACAACCACTGTTATTAGACTGACAGCACAATAATACAACCACTGTTATTAGACTGACAGCACGATAATACAACCACTGTTATTAGACTGACAGCACGATAATACAACCACTGTTATTAGACTGACAGCACGATAATACAACCACTGTTATTAGACTGACAGCACGATAATACAACCACTGTTATTAGGCTGACAGCACGATAATACAACCACTGTTATTAGGCTGACAGCACAATAATACAACCACTGTTATTAGACTGACAGCTCACAATAATACAACCACTGTTATTAGACTGACAGCACGATAATACAACCACTGTTATTAGACTGACAGCACAATAATACAACCACTGTTATTAGACTGACAGCACAATAATACAACCACTGTTATTAGACTGACAGCACGATAATACAACCACTGTTATTAGACTGACAGCACGATAATACAACCACTGTTATTAGATTCACATCACCATAATACGACCACTGTTATTAGACTGACAGCACGATAATACAACCACTGTTATTAGACTGACAGCACGATAATACAACCACTGTTATTAGGCTGACAGCACGATAATACAACCACTGTTATTAGACTGACAGCACAATAATACAACCACTGTTATTAGACTGACAGCACAATAATACAACCACTGTTATTAGACTGACAGCACGATAATACAACCACTGTTATTAGGCTGACAGCACGATAATACAACCACTGTTATTAGACTGACAGCACAATAATACAACCACTGTTATTAGACTGACAGCACGATAATACAACCACTGTTATTAGACTGACAGCACGATAATACAACCACTGTTATTAGACTGACAGCACAATAATACAACCACTGTTATTAGACTGACAGCACAATAATACAACCACTGTTATTAGACTGACAGCACAATAATACAACCACTGTTATTAGGCTGACAGCACGATAATTCAACCACTGTTATTAGACTGACAGCACAATAATACAACCACTGTTATTAGACTGACTCAGAGAAGAATCACGGTATGGCCCTGGTGCTTTGACCCATTCTACCCCTCAGAAGGATACAACTATTGTATGTATCTATGGGAATTTCCACTCCCAGGGGAATATGTGAGGTCCCGAGCTGAGAGTTATATAGGCCTTCTTTATGTTGAAATAAAATGATTTTTGGTTATGTTAAGGGGCTTTTTTTTGGTTCGCTGCTGTCCCGTTTTCAGCACCTTCTACTTTCTTCAACTTTTATCTTGTTTCATACCCTTTCTTCTTGACTTACTGTTATTATGCGCACGGGATCTTGTGTGAAAGCTCATCTGGTGCATAGATTCTGCTTTCCCTTAACTCCATACTAAATGGTGCTTTAATCTTTTCTCTCTCCGAACATCTTTGTTCTGATAAGGGAGGCTAAAACGAAATATGTCTATCAATCTGCCTGCTGTTAACCTTTGTTGGTATGCTCCAGATGAATGTGAAAACTTCTCGAGTATTTCACTTTTGTTTTAATCTCGGTTGATGCAGTTGTGTGTCAGTGTGGATGTTGTGTGTTGTGCAGGTATGAAGTGTCTGCTGGTGCGCACATGCATTGGTCCTGTCGCAGTACTGAAAGTTTTAAAGTAAATGTGCTGTGTAGTGATCATGTATTCAATTTTAGGAGTGCTGTTACTTTTGAATATTCATGAGAAGCAGTTGTGTTTTTAAAAAGTCTTAGTTTTTCCTCATAACTTGTGTGATACTGAAATAAATATTTACCTTGAAAATTGTGAAGTGAATTTAGAATAATTACAACAGACGTTGTTTGATGTCATCGCAACTAGTGATGTACCGATGTATCGGTATCGGCAGTATCGGCCATTTTTAGTGGTATCGGTATCGGCATAATCTGGCCGATACTTTACCGATACTTTCTAAAAGTACGTATTTTATCATTCAAATGAAGGTCATAAATCATAAAAGTAAAAGTATTTAACCTAATAATACCCGTTGTGTGTTTATTTATATATTTATTTGGTGTCCGCGTTGTGTGAGTTTGCGGTATCATGGATACCGAATTCCTCAGTGTAAAATTAAAAGATGGCATTTCCGTGCATTTAAATATTTCACATTTTATCAGGATAGGTTTTGTTAGGATAGGATAGGTTAGCTTAGATTAGGATAGGCTAGGTTAGCACAGGTTAGGTAATACTGTCAGAATTTTTTCTCGGGTCCGCCTAGCTTAACGATGACATTGTCCATGAAATCTCCGCGGGTCCTGCTACTATCTAATAATACCCTTGGTGTATTTGGAGTCCGCTTCTTCCATTTTCTTTGTCACGCTCATGAGGAGAGTTATAGTGACTGTATCTGTGATACGAGTTTCACCAGTGCGTAAGAACAAGAATATTTTTCATCACGAGCGCTGTTAAGATGAATACATTCGTTGGGCATCACATTTGGAAAATTTGTTCAAGAAAATTAGTGAGTCCCGTAATTTTTGACGGGCTGTGCGTACTTGTAATCAAATAAAGAGCCTATTCATACCTAGTAAATTAGATAGCTAACTATTGAATTATAGCGTTCAATCAGGCCCACTAACTGAATTCACTACTTTGAATTCCCGATGAGTCACGGTCATAACTGAAAGCTATGTAAAATGAATAGTTAAACCCTGTAGCTACATAAAATTTTTATACTTTTACGACTAAACCTTTATAGTTTGACCTAATATCCATTTCTTAAAGTATGTGACAGACTAACAAAAACCAAACCAATTTAATAAAGTTGATGGTGCATTTGAAAGTTTTTGTGAATTTAATATAGAAGTAGCCTAGCTGAAAATTCTATTTTAATTTAGCTTGTAAATCGCCAAATATTACGAAGCTAATAATTTATTTTAACTTAGCATGCATATCACCGTTCATTACGAATCTTGCATTTTTCTTCTATGTTAAGATGTTTGAACAATTCACGAACAAGCTTATAGTTCAATACATCTGAACGGGTCAGTTGATTGCTTTCATCGCAACTTGATGAATTTAAAAACGAGGAAAATTCCAATGAACTTAATCGTATTTACTAGGAATACGTTTCGGAGTCCAGCTCCATCATCAGTTCGTAAAATTAAAATTCATTACGACTACAATATAAGAAAAAATAAAATGTTGGATACAGTCATTAAAGAAAATCACAAAAACAAAAAAAATCAAAACATGTCCCAGAGAAAGTACAATCGACATGATCTACTTCCAATTTACGATGGGTAGGAACTTTCAGAATTGTTCATGGCCAGTTTTCGTTTAAAAACTCTGAAATTCTGAGGTCACATGTAGTTGAAGCCGAATCTAAGGTTTTGAAGTCCGCAGAGGATATCGGTTCGTTGCATTTTAGTGCGTGATTACGTACGAATTGTGCGAATTCATTCCCCGTGCGGAAGCTTCAACCTCGATGTTCGGCCATTGTGATATAAAAATTTTGTGCCGTTATGCCGACGTACGATGATGTGCACTGCACACAACTGTAAGAATAAATCAGAAAGGCCCTTTTTCCATCAAAAGCGTATCCTTGCACCGGAATTGTATAATTTTATGGTTGCTTCATATTTCAGGTACAAGGATACGCTTCCGATGGAGATGTAACCTCGATCTCTGATTTATTTTTAACAGTTATACAGTTGTGTGCAGTGCACATCATCGTACGTCGGCATGACGTCACGAAATTTATATAACAGAATGGTCGAACATTGGGGTCGGAGCTTCCGCGCGGGGAACTAATTAGCTTACTCCTCACACTCCGCAGTACGTAATCACGCAGTAAAATGCAACTAAATCTTAGATTCGGCTTCAACTGCATGTGACCTCAGAATTTTAGAGTTGCTACATATTCTTAAACGAAAACCGGCCTCAACTATTCTGATAGTTCCTACCCATAACAAATTGTTACTAAATAGTAATCTTGTCGATTTTAGTTTTTCTGGGACATGTTTTAATTTTATTTTTATTTCCTTGATTTCCTTTAATGACTGTATCCAACATTTTGCTTTATCTTTTATTGCAGACATAATGATTTGTAAATTTACGAACTGATGATAGATCTGGACTCCGAAACGTATTCCTAATAAATATGATCAAGTTCCTTGAAATTGTCGTTTTTAAATTCCTCATCTTATAGATGGTTGCGTGTTTGCGGATATTTTCGGTTTCGGGGCTTACCGAATTTTAATATTTTCTTTCGCCAAAGTATGTACTTGTATTTGGTGTGAATAACACAAAAATGACAATCCTTTTTTGGAGAAAATATTGTTTTGGTCCACTTTTGGAGCCAGTTGCCATTATAGCTAGTCTACATTATGTTGCAATGCGATTAGAAACACATATCTATTGAATGGATTTCATTTTGTTGTTTTTCTCAACAATATAGTTAACATAGCAAGAGCATTTTATTTTTCACAATCGGAAACTTTTTGTCAATATTTTTGTATTATTAGATATATAAGGGAATAATTTTATTATAACTCCCATGTATAGGAGTTATAATGGTTTTATTTTAATACAAGTGTGCACGGCCCGCCGAAAATGGGATTCAATACTTTTCATGAACGAATTTTCAAGATGTTGATGATAAACAAATACAGTATATCCATCCTAACAGTACCTGTGATGAAAAATATTTTCGCACCGTTGAAACTCGTATCACAGATACAGCCATTATAACTATCCTTAAGAGCGTGAGTGACAGAGAAATGGAAGAAACAGACACCAAACAAATAAACCAAGGGCAAGGGTATTATTAGGTAGCAGCATGACCCATGGAAATGCCGAGGACAATGTCATCGTTAAGCTAGATGGACCCATGGAAGAATTCCGTCAACATTATCTAACTTATGCTATCCTAATTCTATGTCGTGACTCGCACCGCCGCAAAGCACGTTCACGACGCGAAGGCCTAGCGATCGTCATTACATGGTAGCAACTGCGGTTCTTGTAGACCCTACACCACTAATGCGTTTTCCACTGTTGCCAATACGCAGAACGGAAAGTCGGGTAGGTTTAAAATGTTTATGCCGAACACATATGCACAAGAACACACAAAGCTCTCTTGACTCGTAGTTCCCCTCCGGTGACAAATCACCATTACTCAAAAATGATTACTTCGGGCTCAGCTATTCACCAAATTACTATATTCAATTTAATGTCTTTTAATTATTTAATATGGCCTGAAAGCTGCACAAAAGCGACATGGTTAGGAAAATGCGTAAATTACGGCGATCACAACAACCTATCCAATACTACTAACCTATCCTGATAAAATTTCAAACATATCATTGCATGTACAAACGATCTTTCAATGTTACACTGAGGAATTCGGTCTCCGTTATACAGCAAACTTGGACATCCTATGTTTCTTGGACACCGAACTAATACATAAACTAACATACAACGGGTATTATTAGGTTAGATGATTGTAAAAGTATCGGTATCGGTAGTAGTATCGGTCAAAGTATCGGTATTTTCAAGTATCGGAGTATCATCGGTATCGGTATCGGCCAAAAAAATGGTATCGGTACATCACTAATCGCAACACTATCCTTGTTAGCTGTAAAATGTTCAATATAGTTTTGAAGTAAACTCCATAACGCCGATTAAAAATTTCAAGGACAAATTTAACTAGTTTTCTATGTGAATTAGCTAGTATGAAACCTGCTTGTGTGGAAAAGTTCAAATTCAAATGATGGTAATTAGTTATTGGTGTCTATGCGTTGCAGGTGTGCTCATCACAGGCATCACGCTCATCACAAGCATGTGCGTCCAGTCTCCGGACACACTCGAGCACTTCAAGAAGGTGAGCGCACTATGCTGTCTCCTGTCCGTGTAGACCTGGACTCAACGTTTCAAATCATTCACTTTGTTGTAGCGGAACAGCGGGCAGTGTATTTTTCTAAGCTGATTTGGCAGTGCTACCTGATTCTATGTGTGCCCCGATTGGCATGGTCTGAGCAGTATTTTAAGTTAAGGCCTTGAAAAGTTAAGGCCTTTTTATAAAAACTTGGCCTTGAAAAACAGCACAGCTGAGTTCTTCCAAAGGATCTTACGCCACCTCCTGTTCTGCTACAGCTATGTAAATTGATTGAAAAACTTGCTACTAAAGACTTGAGTTTCAGCATGCATTAATATGAAAAACTAAATAAAGGGGCCGGATAGTTTTTAGCAATAAATCTGCTACGGAATATTTCTTTACATCAGTGGTTACGGCTTCTACATTTGTGAGGATGCTGGATGGAAAAGGTAGCAATGTTGTAAATGTTTTCATGTACGTAGCTGCTAACTAAATCATACTACCAGACCCAGTTACACTGTTGGTAGCCTCTTTAGAGCGAGGGTAAACCATGCTGTCAGTGCTCGCTCTTGTAATTGACTTGTCTTCTGCCGTGCAGTGAGTTTCTTGTTAGTTTTATGTGTATTTCTGTTGTACAGCAGTAAAAAGTAGATGCTTTTGTGAAGTAGCTGCCTCTTCTTGAGGTGATAACGTCTCTGTTGCTTTCTGTGTTGGTTGGATAGCTGGGCTGTGTGGGGTTCTGTTGTAGGCTCCTCTTTTGTTGTAACAAGGACAGGACAGGGGTTCCAAACATTTTTTTTTTTTGGTCTCGCCCCTTTCAAGAAATTACATTCGAACCTTGCACCCACTGAAATAAAAATGTCAACAAACAGCCAATGTACTATTATTTACCTTGACTTTTCTCTCATCCTCTGGTAAGTCTCGCACACCAGGTTAGAAACACCCTGGTGTGAGGCATTATCATCTCTAGTGTTGCTCACTTTTGGAGGGATAGAGTTGTGTGCTCTGTTCCCGTCTTGTGTAGGGAAAATTTTATTATTCTTTCGTCTTGGTGTTCTCGTACTCCACAGTTATGGGAGTTCACTGCTTTCAAAACTAAGATATCAAGTCCTCCCCAGGTAGAAGTTTGCTTGTTTCAACTGCCGTAGCTGGTTTTCTTTAAAGCTATGTAACATTTCCTTAAAGAGTTGACCTGAGCTACTGATCGCTGATTTGCGGAAATCTGAAAGATTTTACTTTCAAGTTAGTCTGTCCATTGTTCAGTATATTGTTGAACTAATAAAGCTAAAGTGTATAGCTGCTCGAGGGAAATGTGTTTGGTCCCGAGCTGAAGGTTTGGTAAGCTTCTCTTTTGTTGAAGTGAAATTTTTTTGTGTGTTTTGTTATGGGGTACCTTCTCTCGGTTCACTGCTGTCCTGTCTAGTAGCACCTTCAACTTCTTTCTTTATTTTTAATCTTGTTTCAGAAAATCCTTTCTATGCTTAGAGGGCCTTGTTTGAGGACACATTTTGTGCAGAGATACCCCTTTCCCTTAACTCCATACTAAATGATGCCTTTATCCTTCCTCTCATCAGAACACCTTTGTTGTGAGGTTCAAACTGATTTACAATCTAATTAAATAAGCAGAGTAGAGAAACATCCTCCTTTGTATTAAAGCCCTGCCTGCTTGCGTCGGATGCAGAGAAATGAATAATGTGAGCACTTACAATTTAAATCTACCCTGAGTTATAAATTTTGAGGTAAAACCTCATTGCAATTATTGATAATGTTTATAATTTATATGTTGTTGCCTTAAATGATCAATTTTTGGGATTTAAACAGACGTGAAAGTTATGTGGAAATGATTTGTGGCACAGCTTTGGTTACAGATAATGATTTTTCATCGCTCCCTGGTCTCACACAAAATTTTGGTGTTCTTGTTTAGGTTTTGGGATGGGGAAGGTGGGAGTCGTTTAATTTGTTTTGGTTTTAAAATTGATTTATTTTACTCTCTTTAAAAGCTTCACAACGCCTCAAACTTGTTTTAATCGCTTACTGTAAAAGCCGGGCTGTGTGTCTCTAGCCATAATGTCTAATTGTCCCGTAACTAGCTGCTGTCACTACCATTAGTAGTTGTCATAACTGTACTGTAACTAGTTGCTGTTGTACTGGAACTAACTACTGTTGTCTTACCATACGCTGCAATTACTTAACTAATTAGCTGCTGTTGTGGCACTGTAACTAATTTGTTGTTACCGTAATGAAACTAGTTCCCGTTACCGCGCCGTAACTAGCTAGTGTTACTGTGCCGTCACTAGTCACAGTTACCGTAACTAGCTGCCGTTTGTGTACCTACCGTTTTCTAGCCGCTGTCACCAGCTTGCACTAACTCGGTAACTGCTTCCTCCCCCCACGCTCCCCTCAGGAGTATGATGAGCAAGAGGTAACTGGCCTCTAGTGTCGCTCGTACTCTCTGCCCTTTCACTCTTGTGCTCCTTTGTACGCTTTTCTTTTGTTTATGTGTCATCCCTAATGACTCAACTATTGCGGTAGTTTCGGAGTGCTCTTCCCTAATCTTCTTTTGTTCGTGTGACATCTGTTGTGCCTATGCTCCCAATGGGTCGACTATAGCGTTAGTTTTGTGTGCAGCCCTCTCACTCTTGTGCTCCTTTGCTCTCTGCTCTGTGCAGCCCTCTCACTCTTGTGCTCCTTTGCTCTCTCATGTACGCTCTTCTTTTGTTAGTGTGAGCGCCGCTACTCCGAATGGCTCGACTATTGCATTTGTTTCTGAGTTCTCTTTTGGGTTGCTTCCTACCTCACCTTTCTTGTAGATTTTCCTGGCACTCTTCTGATCGTGTTCCGATTGTTTCTTCTTCGTTTTCATCTTGTATTTTCGTCTTCTCTTGTGTTTCATCTTGTAATGATGTTTTTCATCGTGATTTTTTTTCATCATTCCAATAACCGATCCATTATTTGAATTTTTCAAAGCTCTATTATTTTGTAACGGATATCATTGTCTTGGTTAATAGTTATGAGCCTCTAAATCTTTTATTGACACTTAATACAGCATGAGCAGTGGCGAGTGTCTCGGGTACACCTGTGAAGTGTGTTTACCATAACCCTATTGACTTCATGGAACTCATCTCATTACTTGTTGGTACTTTTATTTGACCGACTCACTTCATACGTTTTTTTATAATTCATTCAATTTTTCACTTACATAGCTTTCATGTGTTTTATTTTTCTTTCACGGTGCATTTCCTTTCACTTTTTCGTATTATTCTGTTTTTCGTATGACTTTTCATTTAGTATCGCTCGTGTTTTATTTCATTAAACTTTTTCCTATTCCTTTGTTTTGACTTCATGGTCTTGCCGCATCAAATTCAACACGAGCATGAGCCGTTCTTGCAGTCGCACAACACTTAACTTGAATGTGTCATCCATTTGCGCTTTTGGCCCGAGAAGTAAACTGGATACAGCGCTATTATTGCACCGTGTTACAGCTCTTGTGCCTTTAAACATTTTGAGTGCGACTTGACCACCGGTGGTCACGGGTGGGGATTTTCATAATACTGCTGACCGACCAGTAGTCACAAACTAAATTTTCATAAATACTTGAAACGAAACTAAATGAAGGCACGATTTATTTAATGTTTGCTGTTTTCAAAATTAATTGCTAAAATTGACTCTAGTTTCAGTCTTTAGTTCAACCCGCCGCACTTAACGTGGTAGGTTCTTCAGCAGCATGCACGTCGTCTCGACTGCTGTAAACATGTCTCATGTTGTGGCATCCAACGTCTGTATACGCAGTATCATTAACACTTCAACCGCGATAGGATAAACTAAAGTTTAACATTGAATTCGAATTTAAAGTCAATTGTAGTAAGTAATTTTGAAAATAGCAGACATCACCTGGGTAATACATTCATTAAGCTTTGATCAAGTATTTTGGCAAATTGAGTTCGTGACTTGCTTACTTATGCAATTTGCAATTTACTCACTTACTGGGTGGTCAGCAACGTTTCTGACATTGTTTGCTGAACTTACGATCTCAAAATGCTATTTTGAAGACCTGAACTTTTGGTCTCAAAAATTCTTTTTCGAAATCCACGGATACACCAAGCAAACCAAATCGAGTTAGCGTGTTATAAAATAATTTTTTGTTGCCAGAAGTCTGTACTAAACTACGATTTTTTGCATGTTGCATGGTTTGTATTTCTTCATCGAGATCTCTCTTTATTCAGGGCTAATATCACTGAGAGTTTTGATGTCCAGATAGTTTCTTCGCGTGCTTGCGTGCATTTTTTAGACATTAACCAGCGCTATCTTTTAAGTGATACTCGTTCGATCCTGTCTTTGACCCTTGATAAACTTCTAATTTCATTACAACTCGTACCAAGAATAATTCATTGACAAGGAAAGGTCTTAGACAAAAAGAACGCGCTCATCAAGGTGTTAAATGTAAGTCTCCAGTAATGGAACGTATGAGGTTGACTCTTATTAGGACATTCGTTGTGGATTATCCTGGTGTGTTTGCTGTGGCACACGCTATAAACCTGCCGGAATGCCTTTCATTAAGCCAGTAACAATGTTCTATGCCATCAAATTTACCCTACCGAGCGAGGGCGCAATTTAGGGAGCTTACAGTAACCGAATCTTATGAAAAAAAATATTTGCACAAGTTCAGTTTCCTTTTCAACCCATCCCTGCGAGGTTGATTTGTGTGCTCCTCTGTTTTCAAATTTACCTTATCGAATGAGGGTTCTTTTGTGGAAGCTTCCAGTGACGGTGTCCAGTATTAAATGTGTATTTGCATGGTCCTAAATTCCTATTCAACCCAGCTCGACGAAATTGATTTAAATATGTGCGGCTTTCAAAGAAAAAATGAAAAATATGTGTTTCAGAGAACCAGTATTGCCTCTGATGATTGGCTTACCTGATCACGCGTGCTAACCGGTTGTTGTTTCCTCCTCAGACGGTGGGAAGCCTTGTTCGCATCCTCAAAAACCTGGTGATGGCGGGGTACTCCCCAGAACACGACGTGCAGGGCGTCTCTGATCCCTTCCTCCAGGTAAGCATCATCTGTCCGCATAAGGAATCGGACTTTGCCTACGTAATGTTTAGCAAATAATATCACTAAAAGGAAATTAGGAATGTCTTTTTCACTAAAAAACGCGTTATAAATTGAAATCCGTCCTACGTGATGTATAAGAACGAATGCTGTGTGAAAGATCATTCGAAAATTTGCCAGTTGCACTCGTGCTGAAATCAGCTCACAAATATTATTTAAATCAATTTGGGTGACGCGTCTCGTAAGTCGACTACTGCGTGGTTGTCTGCTCTAGCTGGACTCAGTGCATACCGTTTGAATTCCGTCCAGTGCTGCGGGAAGGTTACAGATGCTTCATATGTTTGTAGATGTGTCTTACCTGAAATTTCTCCCCCCTGACGCGTTTCTCCCCCACCTGGCGCGCTTCTCCCCCACCTGACGCGTTTCTCCCCCACCTGACGCGTTTCTCCCCCACCTGACGCGTTTCTCCCCCACCTGACGCGTTTCTCCCCCACCTGACGCGTTTCTCCCCCACCTGACGCGTTTCTCCCCCACCTGACGCGTTTCTCCCCCACCTGACGCGTTTCTCCCCCACCTGACGCGTTTCTCCCCCACCTGACGCGTTTCTCCCCCACCTGACGCGTTTCTCCCCCACCTGACGCGTTTCTCCCCCACCTGACGCGTTTCTCCCCCACCTGACGCGTTTCTCCCCCACCTGACGCGTTTCTCCCCCACCTGGCGCGTTTCTCCCCCACCTGACGCGTTTCTCCCCCACCTGGCGCGTTTCTCCCCCACCTGGCGCGCTTCTCCCCCACCTGGCGCGTTTCTCCCCCACCTGGCGCGCTTCTCCCCCACCTGGCGCGCTTCTCCCCCACCTGGCGCGCTTCTCCCCCACCTGGCGCGTTTCTCCCCCACCTGACGCGTTTCTCCCCCACCTGACGCGCTTCTCCCCCACCTGGCGCGCTTCTCCCCCACCTGACGCGCTTCTCCCCCACCTGACGCGCTTCTCCCCCACCTGGCGCGCTTCTCCCCCACCTGACGCGCTTCTCCCCCACCTGACGCGCTTCTCCCCCACCTGACGCGTTTCTCCCCCACCTGACGCGTTTCTCCCCCACCTGACGCGCTTCTCCCCCACCTGACGCGCTTCTCCCCCACCTGGCGCGCTTCTCCCCCACCTGGCGCGCTTCTCCCCCACCTGGCGCGCTTCTCCCCCACCTGGCGCGCTTCTCCCCCACCTGGCGCGCTTCTCCCCCACCTGGCGCGCTTCTCCCCCACCTGGCGCGCTTCTCCCCCACCTGACGCGTTTCTCCCCCACCTGGCGCGTTTCTCCCCCACCTGGCGCGCTTCTCCCCCACCTGGCGCGCTTCTCCCCCACCTGGCGCGCTTCTCCCCCCACCTGGCGCGCTTCTCCCCCACCTGGCGCGCTTCTCTCCCACCTGGCGCGCTTCTCTCCCGATGTTATTTGATGCGTCCAGGTGAAGGTGCTGAAGCTGCTGCGCATCCTAGGCCGAGGGGACGGCCAGGCCTCAGAGACCATGAACGACATCCTGGCGCAGGTAGCCACCAACACGGAGGCCACCAAGAACGTCGGCAACGCCATCCTCTACGAGACCGTGCTGTCCATCATGGACATCCAGAGTGAGACCGGCCTGCGCGTCCTCGCCGTCAACATCCTGGGCAGGTTCGCTTGCAACTACTTGCCGTATTTCTCAAATTAATGGTGTTTCTTAATTGTTTAATCTTGACTAGATTAAAACTTCATTCGATTTTAACTGAGACAGGCTCTTGTCAAGTCCTGTGAACCGGTATCACAGATACCCAATTTCTTTAACGAGACTCTAGTGACGCACTGTTAACCGGTATCACCGAACCTTTAATGAGAATCTATGAGAATCTAGTGACGCACTGTAAACCGGTATCACCGATCCCCGTTTCCTTTAATGAGAATCTAGTGACGCACTGTAAACCGGTATCACCGATCCCCGTTTCCTTTAATGAGAATCTAGTGACGCACTGTAAACCGGTATCACCGATCCCCGTTTCCTTTAATGAGAATCTAGTGACGCACTGTAAACCGGTATCACCGATCCCCGTTTCCTTTAATGAGAATCTAGTGACGCACTGTAAACCGGTATCACCGATCCCTGTTTCCTTTAATAAGACTCCAGTGACGCACAGTGAATTACAGATACCTGTGTTCTTCAATAAGGCTCCAGTGACGCACTAAACAGGTATCCTATATACCCATGTTTTTCAATGAAACTCCAGTGATGCGCAGTAAAAACTGATGCACTTGTGCAGGTTTCTGCTCAACGTTGACAAGAACATCAAATACGTGGCCCTGCACACGCTGCTGAAGGTGGTGCACCAAGACAACCAGGCAGTGCAGCGGCACCGCACCACGATCCTCGAGTGCCTCAAGGACGCTGACATAACCATCCGCAGACGCGCCATGGAGCTTTGTTTTGCCCTCATCAACACGAGCAATGTGCGCACGATGATGAAAGAGCTCATTACGTTCTTGGAGACGGCCGAGCCGGAGTTCAAGGCTGTGTGTTCGTCGAAGTGCGTGACGGCAGCAGAGCAATTCTCGCCAAACACTCGCTGGCACGTGGACACGCTCCTCAAAGTGATCATTGCAGCCGGGAATAGCGTGCCGGACGACGTGGTCGCGTGTACAATCCAGCTCATAGCCGAGAGTAGCGAGGCAGAGCAGCAGTACGCGGTGGACGAGCTGTGGCAACGTCTGTCAGCAGCGCCCCTAGACACGCAGCCTTTGCTGCAGGTCGCCACTTGGGTGTGTGGCGAGTTTGCGCACTTGCTCAACTCGACTGAGGGCGGCCGTGTGAGCGAGACCGAGGTGGTGGCTGTATACCAGAGGATTTTGTGGTCCTCGCAGTGCTCGGCGGTCACCAAGCAGTACGCTATCACCTCGAGCATGAAGCTCGCCACAAGGCTCCCACAAACCAACTCGCTTGTGGCAGATATGGTCGGCGCGTACGGCTCGCATCTCAACGTCGAGCTGCAGCAGAGAGGCGTCGAGTTCACGCAGCTCTTCACCAGATATGAGTGAGTCGCCTCTTTTGTCTCTAGCATAGTATCTGCCACCTCGTATAATATATTATCTCAAGCATCATATCCATCACCTTTTATATCTCTTAGCACCATATCCTGTCTACCGACCGCCTGAGGTATCTGCAATTATTTGATGTCTTGTCCGTGCTATCATTGCTTACTTTTCTCTTCATCAGTGTTGTGGTCGTTAATATCTTTCATTGATATTTTACAGGAAATTGATATTGTGATTTTAGAACTGTCAATTGTTGAATTTGAACAAACTGGATATGATAGTCACATTTTAGAAATATGTTGTTTGTGTCTTGTGTCGTGACATCAGGAAGAAATTACGCTTACTAACCGCTTGCCTGTGCTCGATCACAGCTCGATGCGAGCGCCGCTGCTGGAGCGCATGCCGCCGTTCGAGCGCTCGAGGTTACGCGTGTCTCAAGACGCAGCCGCCGCCAGCGCTGCTGCCGCCGCAGCTGCTGCAGGGGCCACCGCCCCCCTCGCCAACGGCGTGCACAACAACGAGTCTCCCGTGGGGGCGATACCTGCATCCTCCACGAGCGACTCGAGCGCCTTACTGGACCTCTTGGGAGGTCTGGACGGCCCTCCAGCCAACCCTGCCCCTGCAGCCAAACCTGCTGGTCCTACCACCACTCCTGGTGGCGGCGGGTCTTTCAATTCTGATATTTTGGACTTGCTTGGGGGGATCGGCGGGGGTGGTGGAATTGACGCTGGTGGGGGCGGGGGCTTGGTCAACAACGCTGTCAATAACGGGATTGGTGCCCCTGGGGGGGGTAGCACGAGTGATGACCTGCTCGATGATTTATTAAACAACTCCAACAGCTACAGCAGCTCCACACTCGCCAACAACGCCATCAACTCCAACTCTTCTTTGCCGGCAGCTTCCATACCCTCTGCTGGTGAGCGCATTCATGCAGCCTGAGGAAATGCTCTTATTTTTTGAGCTTTGCTTGTTTAGAGCTACGAAGTTTAGCATTGATTTTGGTGCCTTATTTAGAGCTACGAATTTTAGCCATGGGTTAGTGAGAGGAGCGTTAAGTTACTAGAAATTTGCCTTGATCAATGACGTGCCAATAATCTATTGAACTTTAATTCCTTAGTGGCATTACAAAGGCAACTTTCTGACCATGGAGCGCGTAATGGAGTAGATTGACATTGAAGTCTCAGATGCCTATTTCTGAATGACAATTATTTTGTCCATGATCGAAGAGTAACACTTGATCCTATTTATTTTGATGTGTCCAATTCCAACAGCTTATGTATCCAAATATGATAACCTATTTACAGATGCTGTAAATCCCCATTTAGCGCTTTCCCTCAATGTCCCTCTTTATCATGTTTATCAGCTTGTTAAATATCCACAGAAATGTACGCTTCTTAATTAATGGGTTGGCTGGCGATAATGCGAGTTCAATTTTTGTTTCAGGTAACTACGGATGTCTGACGGTATATGAGCGCAATAACGTGCGGTTGGTGATGGCATTCGAGAGACAAGACTCCCTCACCACCATTACCTTGACGGCCACCAACACCTCTGCTGGCTCCAATATCACTGACTTCCTTTTTCAGGCTGCCGTGCCCAAGGTAAGCGCCACGCGTCAGTTTCCTTTCCTGGTTAACAGAATTCTGCATAAACCAAGCTGCTCTTGTAGTGTATTTTATGTGTTAACTCAATTGGAAGTTAGCGAGCACCAGTTTCCGCTCCTGGTCAGCAGAATTCTGCTTGAACTAAACTGCCTGTTGTGATGAATTCTACGTGTTTACTCAATTGGACGTTATCTTTTGGTATTTTTCTTGTTATAGTTGCCCCTTGAGATTTCTAAAAATTAGGTATCACCATGTCTCTTTACTACCCGCTGATTTCTACCTTGACAGCTCCTCATAAATTTGAACCAACCCAAGACCGTATTTGAAAGAGTAGCGTTTTTCTGGTGAAAAATGCTCAAGTTAGGAGTTTTTTTCTGATACGTGCGAGAATGAGAAGTGCTCAGAATGCACAGTGCTCTTTATGCTCATTTTTCGTTGAAAAAAAACAAAGGTTGGTGACCTTGCTACCAGCTCAATGAAATTGGAAGGAGATAGACTTTGTGTGCGTCACGTCAGTTGACAAGTATGCAAGGGTAACAATACTGCTGTTTATATGCACTTAACGCACGTCAACGCAACGTGCGCCACTTGTGGCCATGGAGGGGATTTTCATATTGCGGATGACCGGCCATTAGTCAAAATTCAATTTTCATAAATACTTAACTAACCCTGAATGGAGACATGATCCAATTAATATTTCCAATTTCCAAAATTGCTCGCTGCATTTGATTTTGAATTTGAGTTGAATACTGAAATTCAGTTTAACCAATTGCGGTCAAAGTGTTAACTGCTTGTTATATTAATGAGCATATCGTTACAGAGCCTCCAGCTGCAGCTGCTCACTCCCAGCGGCTCGAGTTTAGCCCCCTCTGCCTCCCTCACACAGCTCATCCGGGTCAACAACCCCAACAAGGTAACCGTTGCACTGTCTCTTCAGTTGCGTTCTTCCCCGCATAGTTACTAACAATTATGCTGGTTTATTCTGGAAAGTATAACATACTTGAGAAAGCATGCATGTGTTGTCTTGATAAGGAAAACTGTATTTCGAAATACGTGGGTATGTCCCCAGTAATTTGTCTTCTTATCATTGGACACCTTTTCTGTGAATGCAGGCGTTTTCCTATTTATTCTCTGTCATCCTCTTCTCAAGTTTATCAAATGCCATTCAAAACGAAGTTAATACGTTGCTTGCGGTACGACCCATCGATGGGTTGTACTTTCGTTGTTCCTGCTGCAAAATGGGCCGTTTGAAAATTTTCAAAATTAATTGTATTTAATGGACCCAGTTAAAGTTTGGTATTTATAAAATTGCTAACAACTTTTGACTTTCAATTTGACTTGAATATTGAATTTCAGTTCAACCCGTCGCGGTCAATGTGGTTAAGTCCGGCTTATGTGCTATGACGCGGTAGCGTTTGGTGCGCTGCACGTAAGCGCTAGCAATTTGCCTTACCTCACTTTATTACTACTTGATGCACTGCGCGCACAACACTAACTGCTGGCCCTGCTTGCCCTCAGGTCACATTACGGATGAAGGTGCGCCTGTCGTGGTGCGCTGACGGCGTCAAAGTTGAGGACCAGAGCGAAGTAAACAACTTCCCTCCTGCACTGTGGCAGTACTGACCCTCCACTCTGCCCCTCTCTCCCCTCCTCCCTCCTGCCGCCCTCCCCAGCTAAGGTGGAAGTGACAGTCCACCGTACACTGACGGCCTCCACAAGTTAAGGGAGTGGCAGTCCATCCCATAAGTAAAGGGAGTGACAGTCCACAAGTGAACATGGTTGCGCTCTTCCGGGTAGGTTTGTTGTCGTCTCTCCAAGTTGATATTCTCCACTTCCTTGGGTAGGTGAACTATCCTGGCCAGATATTGCTATGCGTACTGCGCAGGAAAATTGTCCTGCGGCTTGGGTAGGTTAACTATCCCCGCCAGATATATGTACTGCACTGGGAAAACTTCTGCGGGCGTTCTTCCTCTCTACTTCACTGATTTGAGTTTATCTAATAGGTCTGTTAACAGAAGTTAGCTCTGCAGGTGGCCGCGTTATGTTCACTGGGGAGGTATAGGCGAGTGCTCTTCATGCTCCTTCCATTTTAAATTGTAGTATTATTTAATTCAAAGTCCAAGCATTTCGTAATATATTGGATATGAATTTTTTGTTCGTGTTTGCAACATGCAGTATCGATGACACGTTCTAATTGCTTCCATTCGATTTGGATGATCAGGAGTTATTTTAATAGTAGTAGTTGTGAAAAGAAGTAAAATTTCACAGTTGATCTATGTTGTTAACAGCCATTGGCTTACGGAAGATATATTTTAAAAGTCGACTCTCCTCGCGCGTGGTGACAAGTTCACCACTGAATAATTGTGGGCACTACGTACGGGCTATGTATATCACGTGTGCTCAGTGATGGCCCTTTCGCTTTTCTGCTCTTGTTTGATTTTAAATCAGTCGAGTGATAGGGACTGATACATTTAGAGAGCATGTTCACACTATTCATTGCTGTTTGATGCTATAGAAGTAACCTTTCCATCACTCATTCTAACGAGACGACTGTTGAGTCGCCCTGACTTGGCGTATCATAGATACGTGGGAGGGCTAGCATTGGTCGGCCGTACTCGCGGGTACACCCGATTGCTTTTGTAATGAACGTCTAAGATGGAATTATGCCTACAGTTTTCCTTTGAGTGCGACCAGGTTATGTTGTGCTATGAAATGGAGCATGCAATTGAGGTTTAAACCACCGTAATTTGGGTCGATAACATTTGATGCTTGATGCAAAAAAAACACGAGAGTTGTTGAAGAAAGAAAATGGTACTATTATAGATCTACGAATAATTATTGTTTCTTAGAATTTTAAACAAATTTTCCACTGGAAGTACAGTGAAGCGGATATGCCTTTCTGTGATTCCCTTCAAAATGTGACTTTCTGCGCGTTGTGATATTTCTTCATGTGCTCTGCGTCTCTTTTATATATATATAGCGAGCTACTTATTGGCGCAAATTTTTTAGTGCAATTTCGTTTTAGATTGTTGGGCAGATTTCTGATTGAAGGTCACAACCCTTCCCCTCACATCTGCCTTGTACGTGTGAAGCTCATTTACTTCCGGTATTTGTGGCCATCAAATAGAAAACATTACAGTTGCTAGCGTTGTTCTGAGATGGAAATTATTTTAAGCTGTCAGAAACTTGGTGACAGACAAAAGTACTCCCGAAATGGTTGGTGTTTTTACGTGCAATTTATATTGATCGCTGTTTTTTATTTTTTATTTTTATTTTTTGCGACTGCAGTGTGTTTTTCTGAATGCTAATAATCCGCAATACGAACACTTAAACTCAAAGACGTTGTATAAATTTTCGAATTTTTTGCACCCCAAACGAAATGTTATGTAGATAAGCTAATTTCTTAAGGGGTTATTGATGTTGTACAGGGACTTGAAATGCATTTGTCTCTTGAGTTGGGAAGCAGAACGGAAACCAAACAGAGACCGCATTGTAGTAGAGAATTCATTTAAATTACCGGCTTCTGTGCTGAAAGACTTGTTGATACACTCAAATTTCCTAATTGCGATGCAAATGTTATTATATTCTGCCAAATAAATTTTCGTGTTGTAATACCTGGTCATTTGAACGAACCCGATCTTGGAAGTAGCTTTATCGAGACCCGTTACCGATTTCAAGTGCTTTCCTTCAAAAAGAAGTTCGTCTCGTCTTTATCATCCAGTCACGTGGATCAGTAGACAACTTCTCAGAGCTCACTAAACGACTGGTCCTGCTCTGGGTGCCAAGCATAATGCTGCAATAATTCTGATCAAGATAGACAATAATGCTGTGGATGGATAATGGCAACCGTCAACAGATTGATATGAAGAAATTGAAATGAAATACCTAAAAAACTTTCCCTCTCAACTATCTGTCTGTCGCGCATTCCAAAACTATCGAGGAATGACAGCTCCTACCATTTAATTATCTCCAATGTCATATTTTTGTACACAAACTCAAAATCGATGCTTTTCATTTGCTTCTTTTATATAATCTCTTAACGTTGACGTTTACAGCATTGCTTTAATTGGTGAATTTATTCATTATTAATCAATCAGCTTCAATGGTACGTCCTAATCTAAAAGTTTCTGGTCTTATGTCTCGAATTGGCCTTTATAATTCGGCTCAAGGCGAGTGTGACGTTTACTGCGGTAGCAAATGACACTCCTTCTACTACTACTATAATTGATCTGTGAACGTGGAATTTTTGGTAGAATTTATCAAGCACATTTGCAAAAGGACAAAATTGTTGATTGAGTCGCACGATCAGGTTACGGAGAAATTCATAAGATGCTTCTTATGTGGTGGAAAAAAATCTTATTTCTTAGTGGAGCCTGTGTCCTGCATTAAGCATGTTCTTCTGCTAACGGAGTAATTTTAAAAGGTATTAGCGTTGCAAGTCTTTGATTGTGAGGCAGACCACCACATGAGCCTCAGCCCGTCTGAGAAACGTCCATGCGCGCGTGAGGTTGTGATTGATGTGCGTTGCTCTGAATTGGTGTTGCTTCTCGTTTGTAATGCAACGTTGTAAAGATTATGTGTGTGTGGATTGGATGTGTTAAACCTTTCTGTAGAAAATACTAATTTTAGGTTGTTTTTTCTTTCATAATCGATTTTCCAAGTGTCATAGAATATGAGAAGCCTCGAGTTAAAGTCCAGATACGCAGACGTCTGAGCTAATATCAGGAATGTGTTTTGATGTTGCGTCATCAGAGGGAAGGCCTGTGACTCTTGCTACGCGCTACTGTTCGATAGTGTCTTAGAGACCATAGACACATTTGTGCATTGAACGAGACCTCCTTTTGCTTTGTTTTCTACGTGGTAGTTCAAGTAGGAATACATCAACATGGCGGCTTTCATATTTCGTCGACCTCGGCTGAAGTGTCTAAAGTGAGTGTCACGAGCAGCGGCGGTTGGTCTCATCGTCTAAAGCAGCAAGTTGTACAAAGCTATTATCTAGAGGATTCATCAATATTCATGAGAATTCGGTGGCGGAAAAGAAAAAAAGCGTTCGGAATTCTCGTTTTCTTTTACAGAGGTGATTCTAACGTTGTAGTCAATGTGAAAGAACTTTGCGTTGAGGATTTTGTTGCGATTTTTACGTCTTTTCCTTTGCGCCAGGAATAGTAAAAATTGTAAATTCCTGATGAAATTCATCGCAGTGTTGTGAAATGCAGCTAGCCAGATTTTTTAAGCCCGTTTACAGTTCCTTTATAATGCTATGGCAGGGGATTTTCTGGGCATCCAAGACTGCTGTAGCGGAATGCGTTTGTTTCTAGGAATGTGTTTGTAACTTGTTTTCTCCACGAAATACAACCGTTCTTATTATTGCGCTTCTTCTCTTGTACTGGTATTTGATTTATTATAGCCTTTTGTGCCATTTCTTGACTGAACTTAGTGTAACAGTGAGTGAAACGGTATTGTTGAAGTCAACTAGTGTGTGTACCGTAGGAATTCTTTCAAGAATTGTCTGGTTTAGCAGACGGGCTACACACATATCGCAGTATTCATGGCATTGAAATTTAACGGATTTTTATGAAGGATGGCTGAATTGAAATTGGCACCTTTTACTACAACGCATTTGTCGTTTCCCACTGCATCGACGATGTTCGTTCTTGAATAGGACGTAAATTAAAGGCCTGCGATAAGATTGAAACAACGTTCAACCAGGTGCCGTTGAAAGTCTTTCCATGTCTTGGCTTGAGGAAATTTCTGGTGCAGTGCAATGTTCCTGCTTTGTGAGGATGTTTTAAAAATATTAGAAATTACAATTAAGTGAAGATGTGGTACATCTTCTTCTTCAGTGTAGCAAGAAGGTTTTACTGTGCCCTACGAAGTTCATTTTAACGTGCTCTACATATTTATTTGAGGCCGACTAATTTTGCTGATATTTTCAACACTTTGACTGCGACTACTGAATATTAAGTTCAACGCCAAACTCAAATTTAATGTCAATTGTAGTAAGCTATTTGGAAAATACTAAAGATGAACTGGATCGTGCCTTTATTTAGCTTTGATAAAATATTTATGAAAATCGAGTTCGTGACTACTGGCTGGTCAGCAGCATAATGAAAATTACCTCCGTGTACCACCGGTGGCGCACGTCGCAGTCAAAGTGTTAAGATGCTCCACACCATTTAGGATCTTAAGAACTGAATTAGGCCCACCAATGGCCAGTTAACGCGCGGTCTTGGCCTTGTGAGGGTCTCACCTTTTGATGCACGATCTCCTGCACCACTACCCCGTCCACGTTCTAACTGTAGTTTTGCTAACGTCGCTTTATTTATTCTATAACGCTATTTTTGATTAGTAGGCTCACGACTGTAAGTCCTTAGGCTAATCAAATGATGCCGAACTGCTTCCCTTTCTTAATTTTACTTCTTGATAAACAGTAACTCCGCCACCTACATCGTTTCGAACCTTTCTTGTTCGTCACAACTTCTTAGTAATGAAGTATCTTTTGTTTATCTTGAATTTCTTTTGAGTTTTTACGGTTCATTTAATTTTAATGTGTTAATGGTAGAGAATAGGCGCAAGAATGTCCTTATGAAATGGGCTAATATTTGTTTATGTTTAATGGGCAGTAAAATGAGTGGCGGGTAGGTGGTTTCCTTGCTGGGTTGAAAGTAATTATCATGTGTATTTTATTTTTACTATTTTTAATAACTTTCCAACCATGAAAAATAGTGCTTAGGGTGCCCAAAGAGCGTCGACGAAAGTGAGTTGAAGAAGCATCTGATGAAAGTTGCCTGAAGAAATTGTGGTGATTCAGCTATGGGGTGAACTGCATACTCGGGTGCCAGTCACTAAACCGTCGTGAGTTATGTGTGGTATGTACTTTTCTATTGAAGTTTTAACTGAAATAGCACATTCAAGAAGCTTTTTTGTACAGGAATTCGACTGATTATTATTTGGCTGAAGTAACCAAGCTTTGTGTGAGACATGCAGGAGTGTAAAGTGAAAATTCCCACAGAAGTTGTTTATAAGTATGATTTCTGTTGTAACACGTTGATGTTGCTTCCAATACGCCATTTTTATTTCGCTTAAATCGGTTTGTTAATGGCACGCATGTCGGTTTAATCTCGTCACGTTGTGATTAATCGCTTTTTTTTAGCAATTTGGTGAAAGTTTCATGTTGAAGGTTGCTTTGTGGTGAGGTGGAAAGTTTTAGGAAATATTTTGCTGCATCTTAATATACGTTGCACAACGCGGTCCATTTTATATGTCAAGTACTAGGTAAAGAGGAAAGTTTTTCTTAATATTGGACAATAAAATATTTTCAGTCTCGATATTACGTAAACGAGTTGACATTAAAATTGAGAATAATTTTTGCCTGTAAGTGCGAGGTTGCATTTAACTGGAGACATAAAAACTGTACCGAAGTTGTGAGCAGATGCGCTCTAAGTGTTGTGAAAATGTTGTTGTGCTCCGTAATGTGCACCGTGCGTGCTGGCGTTCGTGATGTTGATAAAATGAATTCGTGAGGGGCAACTTCGGGATTTAGTTGCGGGAAATATCAGGAGATTTTTCGTGTACATTTTGCTCATCATCTGCCGATTGGGCTGAATTAGAAAAAGATGTAGGAGTCAAGAGCAAGAAGAAAAAACTTCTTTACGTGTTGTGATGTAGAGGTGCGTAGCTGCTCGAGTTCTGTTGCCCTAATGCTGCTCCGTCGTGCCTCTGACAACCTCTACAATTAGACGCTTCTTGCTTTGTTGATGGAGGCGAGCGGTGTGAGCATTGTCGTCAGACTTACTGGAAAGGAAAAGGCTTATTAAGTCCACGTTAACTAAAGGGAAGTAGGAATACTAATAAATGCCTCGGTTAGCGTCGGTCAGCTGTGAATAATATTTCTCTACACCGTTCAATAAGTACCTAATAAACTGCGACTGCTTGTGCGCTAATTCCGCCGCATTTCACTGTTGTACATAGTGTATGTTGATATATTTCAATTCGCCTTAGCTTTTGATGTATATAATAGATTGAATCAAATTGCTGTATTTAATACGCCGGTAGTGCAGTAATCCTAAAATGAAAGTTGCGGTGCTTGGCTGTTTTTTCCATAAATTTCTGAGCGAGTGACTTGAATTAATTCTGGGGCCCTAATGTTAATTCCGGAGAGGAGCTTCCGTGCATTCTAAGAGAAGCTAACTTCTAATCTTTCCAATACTGAACGTTGCTAGCTTCAAGTAATCCATTCGCTCAGGATCGTAGCTATTTCAATTTGTTTGGATGAAAAATTTATGTCGGCTTTGTGTAAGTGAACAACTGATGAAATGCTCTGTTCCCCAATCTAAACGATGAGATTAAATGGACTGTTACTAAAGTAGCTGTTTTAGCAGACGTGTATGCCCAGTTCGCTCGCCGTGAGATGAATTCCTGAAGTTTGCCAGGCGAATTTTGCACTCATCGTTGCTCGTGGTATCTTGATCTGTGGTTTTTATTTCTGCCGCGATATAACCTGATAAACATTTCAAATTTCGGTTTCAATCAGATGTCTCCTAATGTTACAAGTTCAATTTTTGGAGGGGCATGAAATTGTAAGAGAAACATTTAGTCCGAAAGTTATGATTTGGGCCTGTCTCCTCAAAGCTTGGGTCTGTGGAACATATTAGCTGGGAGGTGTGCGGGTGCAATAAGGAAGGTTGTCGTTCCGTTCATGAGGTTAGTGGAAGTATATGCTCTTCTTAAAACGCTTTTCTGAACATCAGCAGGAACAGAGATGTGTCGAAGTGTCGTCCACCTACGGCTGATGCAGCAGCGGGGGCTGTGAATAGCTGTAATTTACTTCCACGTAGTTCTCAATTTTACAGTTTCCCATTTTTTCTATTATAATGATCAATCTCACTCCTGTTTTACACATCTTTGTCCATTATATTACTAAGCGGATATCCTAGGACGCGTTAGTATTTTTTATGTAATTTGGTTCTTTATCGTGATAACTTCCATTGTTTTCATTTAAACTTCAGGGCATGCTTCGATTGTATTGCTGAATTTCTTACTTCGGTGAGGTACAACTTGAATATCTAATTACTCCATTGGTTAACTTACAGGAGATATATTTTTTTAGCCTTTTAGCGAGATATCAATTTTATAGGTAAGTTCTCTCTTTTGTCACTGGAACTATATATTCTGGTACGTGCCATTTCTTTTAAAATCGACTATTTTGATGTTTAACCGCCCGTATTCTTCTGACGTCTTCATATATTGGTTGCCTCAAAGACCCAGCTTACAAGCAACTGCTATACGTAGAGAGACTTGAAATATCTTTCAACTTTAAAAGCCCGCAAAATCCCCACGCTCATTTAGCAACGTTTGTAATGGCCATAAATTTCTCGTAATTAATTTCGCTAAATATGCTGTTAATCGGCTCAATTAAAGGTTATTCCAGATGGCTTGTCGTATTGTACCAATGAAATAGTGGCTAGATTATAGTTTCATCGCTGCAAAAAAAAGTTTAGATAAAACCATGAACTCAACGAATACTTTTGTGTTTAGTCAGAATGTGGAAGGTTTAAAAAATGTTATATAATAATCACGATAATGTTGTACTTGATTATTTATTCTTTTTAAGTTTATTAGGTTTTACTGGAATGGTATGCTTTTATTTTCACAGTTCTAGTATCCTGGATACAGCGTTTCCTTTAGTAAAGTCAGGATAGGAAGGGCGAAGGTGTCATTTCATTCCACTCGTGGAAGCCAAGGCAACCCACACTGAAAAAATTTCAATGTTACTGCAAAAACCAATAAATAATAAACCGAGTGACTTACTTTACCTGAGTTTTTTTTTCTTCATTGCCATTGTGGAACATATCGGATGAACATTCGTCGCAAATATCCGTCGGGTAACTATGTATCAACATTAAAGCTAGCGACAGTTAGAGAAATTATGATTATAATTCAAAATTATTTCACGTCTTGCGAAACTGGTTAGGGCTAAAAATGAATGTATCAACAGGAGTAAGAAGTTTTCAATTTTCATTCTGTGCTGCTAATGAGAATAACTACGCACATCCATTCTTCATCTTTTGAAAACGTAGTATTGATAGCAAATTTTAATCGAAGTTGCAGTTATCGAGCACTACAGTGAAAGGATTATTGTTATCTATCATTGGTTATCAATGTTAACAAAGTATAAAATTTAATAACTATTTATTTACAAACGAAATTTATTAACACGACATAGTCAAACAAAGCATTTATAGACTACCGGTGTATAAAACGTAATGCAAGAAAAAAGCTGAAAAATATCTCACCAGAGGCACCAACTTTCAGTGACAGATAATTGTCACTTGTAAGCACGACGCAGTCTATGAAAATACAAATACAATCAGTAACACAACCATATTCATTCTCACTATATCCATCATTATTGTTTTTCCGAAACTCAGGTCTCTCCCTCCCTAGTTAACTAACAGGACATAACGTAACGAGTCGACAGAGCACAGTCCAAGCTAGCTAACCTACAATGATACACGTGAAATTCGTCAACTACAATTCAATTGTGCAACTCATTCCAGGGATTCGGCTGCTCTCATTCAAACCCAGTCAGTAGGACATCTCATTTGATCCAACATTTAAGTTTGGCCGAGAAAGGTTTGGGCTCCATAGAATATTAAAAGAAGCAAATATTGATAGGATTTTGCGTTGGCTATGAATCGTTGAAGCCCGCGTCGAACCGACTCGTTCAAACCCCGTCAATAGAACATCTCATTTCATACAGCATTTAAGCTCGGACGAATAGGTCAAGAGAGGTCTGTGCTGCAAGGAATATTATAGAAGCAAATATTGATGGGGTCTTGCATTGGTTACGAAGCGTCGAAGCCCGCGTCGAGCAAATATTGACGGGGTTCAAGAACCGTTGAAGCCCGCGTCGAACCCACAACTGACCAGAGCGCTCTGTACAGCGGCCACGATATCGCCCACCTCGGCCATAGCTCCGCCACCAACGTCACCGCACATGAGGCGCTTGCTGACCGCTGGCACTTCGGTGTACCCGAGCTCCTGCGCAAGTGAATCGCCATTCGCTATTTTATGTAGATTCCATTACAACCTTAACACGAAACTTGAGTTAGATTTAGATACTCAAGGTAAGTGGGTGCATGCGTATTTGAAAACGCGGACAGTGGTTTGAACCTATACCGTATAAGGAGTGAAAAGAACTATAAAAAATTATGAAAATGCATTAGTTCTCACGAAGTATAAATAGACTACTTACGGGCATTAGTTCTCACGAAGTATAAATAGACTACTTACGGGACGGCTACTGACCTTTGGGTACTGACGGCTACTCCAGTGCCAAGATGACTAGTGCTTCCAGTTTAGAGCATCTAACCTTATTTTTTTCAAAGTAATTGAACTAGTGAGGGAATATTTTGGAGTAAGTTACAAAATCAGGGAAATTACACGCATTCACGAAACAAGTTTTTAGACATTCTAGAAGCCTGCATGCGTAAATTACCATTGGTTACCTCTAAATTCATGCTATAGGGTCGGTGCAACATATTCAATAATCTTTCTAGATTAGATTATTCGTTAGTTAGTTTAAGCCTCCCTATCCGCAACAAAGGCAATCCAAAGAGAGAAAGGAAGAAGGCACCATTTAGCATGGAGTTAAGGGAACGCGAATCTATGCAGAAAGAGCACAGAAACAGTAAGTTGAGAAAGAAGTTCATGAAACAAGATCAAAGTTGAAGAAGAAAGTAGTAGGTGCTGAAAACACAGGATAGCAGTGAACTGAAAAAGATGGTTCTTAACATAACAAAAGCATTTTATTTCAACAAATAGAAAGCCTACCTAACTCTCAGCTCGGGCTCTCACATTGTCCCCTGGGAGTGCTAATTCCCATAGGCACAGTAGTTGTCTCCCCCTGAGGGGCATATTCAGCTCTATATTTGGGTCACTGACAACCATGAAAAACCGTTTGACAGTGCAGAAGACCCAAAAATCCCAATCCAGAATTTCTCACATGAGTAGAAAAATTTTCAACCCCACCAACACAAATCAAAACGTACTCAACAAACATAAGTGAATAAGACGCATCAAAATGAACCTTTCTAACTCTGCACATAGCGATAAAATTTTTGTCACCTGGAGCTTGCGTATGTGCTCCACCGTGAAGGGGTGGTCGTACATGAAGGTGTTCATCGCAGGACAAAAGAGCAGCGGCTTCTGCAGGTCCCAGGCCCTAGCCACGCACGTCAGTAGGTTGTCGCACAAACCACACGCCTGCACACGCATTATTACTTTATTACTATTCCTATCATCATTATTACTAATTTTTTATCATTATCATCATTGTTACTATTGTCCACTCCTTTATCTGTGTATACATCATATTATTATCACACACTCCCAAACCGCTACAAAAAACGAGCGTATTGAGGAGAAGAAGAAGGAAGGCACCATTTAGTATGGAGATAAGGGAATGCAGAATCTATGCAGAAGAGGCAAAGAAACACTAAGTTGAGAAAGACGTTCATGAAGTAAGATAAAAGTTGAAGAAGAAAGTAGTCGGTGCTGAAAAACAGGATAGCAGTGAACCGAAAAAGGTGGTTCTTAACATAGCAAAAAATATTTTATTTTAACGAAAAGAAGGCCTACCTAACTCATCTCAGCTCGGGCCCTCACACATTTTCCCCCTAAGAGTGGTAACAAAACAAAAAACTTGCTTTATTTCAATAATAGGAAGACCTAGCTAATTTTCATTTCAGAAACTAACATTTTCCTCCTGAGAATGCTGATTCTCATGAATACAATACGTAGTTGTTATTCCTTGTAGTGTATTAGAGCATAACACATCAACCATCCCCACATGCTGCATTTGTTTTTTGGTAAGTCACCGCACTACTCTCCCAGAGCGGCGCCTTGCACAACCTGACTAGATTAGATGTTTGTTTAAGCCTCCCTAATTGCAACAAAGGCATTCCATTCCAAAGAGAGGAAGAAAGAACGCATCATTTAGTATGAAGGGAATGCTGTATCAGTGCACAAAGTGCATAGGAACAGCAATTTGAGGAAGAAGTTCATGAAACAAGATACAACTTGAAAAAAGTAACATGAAATGAATAACAGGTCAGCAGTGAACAAAAAAATAAGATGGTCCTTAACATGAAAAAACAAAATATATTATTTCAACAAAAACAAGAGCCACCTACTTCTCAGCTCAGAGCCTCACATTTTTCCCTGGGAGTGCTAATTCCCACAAAAACAATAGCTGTATCCCCTTGAGGAGAAGCACAACGTATCGCCGCGCTTTATTTGCTGCATTTCAATGTTCTCTGGTGCCTTTTGACATGTTCTCATAGGTAGTGAGTGCGGCTGCTAGCCACCTAACAAAATAGCACAGTCTGAATCAAATGTGAGATGACAGGGCAAGCTGCTTGTAAATATATACACAGGTGACACAAGGATTAATATGACATCAATGATGGCTAATCTAATCATGTCAATGGTTTAGTACAGCATATGCTAAATATTTCAACAGAAGCAGGAGATGCAAGATGAGCTGAAAACTTCAGTTTGAAAAAATCCATGATCAGATAAGTCCAAATAAAAAAAATGCTTCAACAAGTTACAAATAGCAATATTTACTTATTTAGCCCTGGGTGGCTTGAGAGCCTCCAGCACCACACAAACTCCCTACACAATTCAGGCGAGGTTAGAGATTCGCTTAGATTATATGTTAGTTTAAGCCTCCTTAACTGCTTATAAAGACCGTATCAAAGAGAGGAAAGCACCCTTTAGTGTGGAGAAAAGGGAATGCAGAATCTATGCAGAAGGGGCATAGAAACAGTAAGTTTAAAAAGAAGTTCATGAACTAAGAAAAAAGTAAAAGAAAAAGTAGAAGGTGCAGAAAAAACAGCACAGCAGTGAACCAAAGAAGATGGTCCTGAAAATAACCAAAAAAATATTTATTTCAACAAAAAGAACTAACTCTCAACTATTTCAACTAACTAACTAGCTCTCAGCTTGGGCTCTCACACATCTTCCCCCTGGGAGTGCTAATTCTCATAGATACAAAAGTTGTATGCCTCTGAGGGGATACAGGCATGGACACCAACAAACATTGTGACAAACACTACATAGAATGAAGTAAGGCAACCGGAACAAGCTAAGCAGCCCACTCTACTGTAGCGTTGATCCCCAAGAGCCATGCTTCCAAAGCTAAGTAGAAATTACATCAGATCATGCTCAAACGGGAGCTCGTACCTACCAGCTTGGCAAGGGTGTTGGCACTAAGCGGTGCGATGACCATCAAGTCAGCCCAACGTCGCAGCTGGATGTGCAGCACAGGGTCCCCACGACCTCTCCAAGCTCCCCACTCCATCTCATCTCCAGCTAGGGTCAACTCTGGGTGTAATTGCTGTGCTTTACACCATCCACAAGTGTGTAAAGCTTTGTTTCTAGAAATATGGGACAAACTCTCATTTGACAAGTCCACTCTTTGTGGACTATCGTCAACACTTCTGGGACTAAAATTTTCAGAAATGTGAGGCGTTTTGATCTTTGAAATAAATTTCTGAGAGGGAAATAACTGGGAGCATTTGTAGCATCTTGTTGAAAAACTAGTGCTTTCAAAACTTGCGGCAGTCTCAGGTAAGGATGCCGATTCTTTTCCATCTCTGCTTTTCACCACACATTGTTCAGAACCACTGCAATGGTCATTTTTAGATTGCACGTCTCCACTACAAGATGCAACCTGCTCTTGAATATTATATTCCAATTTCTGATCTTGGATATTCATTTTATCTAGTTCAGATTGAGGTTCAGACGCTTTATTGCAAGATACGTGTTGTGAAGCAGCTGCTAGCAGAAAGTGAAGAGCAGATGCAGTGGGGACCACAACTACACGCACGCCATACTTCTGCAGGGCTGACGCTATCAAGGGAACCTTGATGGTAGCCACGCTACCTGAGCAGCCCAATAGTACACGTGGAGCCCGAACACCCCCACTGGATTCATTCTCTTGGTGACTGTCTTTTGATACTGTATCCTCCACTTCTGACAGCCACTTCACTAGTCTTTCAGATGCCATAATTACTTCCTGCACAGAAGACAGAGATTCATAAAAGGTATGTTACTCTTCAAATTTTGGAAGTGGCCAACTCTCAGTTTTTTCTCCAAAATTGGCTGCCAGGAATTCAAGGTCTCCATAAACAAATGGTTCAAATAGTATGGATTTTTTAACTTATCAGCTTTTTTTAAATACTTTTTCAAAAATACTAACAAGATTTTTGAACTTCTCTGAAATAAATTACTTTAAATGAAATATTTCAATCACTAATTTTCAAAATTTGAACTCAAAGATAATATTGTTTCAATATTCTAAGGCCAAAGATGTGAGCACTAATTGAACAAAAAATTACTTCAGTTGCAACTAACTTAAGTGGTGGTAAATACTAGTATGAAACATCTACTCTGGCCATATAAAAGTATAAATTTCACATGCAAGGCTGTTTTTCATTCAATTGCAAATTCTTAATTTTGTTAAAGATGTAATTTTTGACAAAATATTTGCTATCCAACTAGCTCTACAACTAGCAAAAATATGTTACCACACACACTTATTCTTAGCTCAAAGAAAAGAACAATATTTTCAACACTAATACCTCCATCTGACTGTTCAGTTAACCCTTTAAAGTTGGCTTTCACAAAATTAATTTAGACAGGTAAAAATACATGCATCAATTCTATTACCTATGTGGAAACAGATTATGCAAAAAATAATTTATTTTTTCTATATTATAAGAATTATAGTATTTTACAGCATTGACACACTGGTGTCCCAGCAGACATGTTAGTTTATGTGTACTGGGATGATTATTCCCCAGCAGACAGTCACAAAAATAGGGTTCAAACACTCTTGAATGTATATTTTGTTTACGGTATTATGACAATAATTTTACTCTATAAAAAATCTGGAAAAACTGTAAAAAACTAGAAAAAAATTACATCAGTAGTAGCAGGTGAACTGGGCACTCTTGCCCTCTGACATTGTGCAATAGATATCAGAAAAGTGGCAGGAATAATTGCTGAACCTATAACTGTCTGTTTTGATATAATAGAACACATTTCAGGGACATATATATCCTTCTGGACTTTTAAAAATATCTGAGACACACTTGTCCCAGAAGACTCAAAAGGATTACAAGGAAACTTGCCTAATTTATCACACCAGGAGCCCAGTCAGTTCACAACTGCTGAGGTCACAGACTGGCAGTTGGAGAAGAGTCTTTCAGGTCTGCGTAGCCCAGTTTGCTCCACTCCTCTTTTGCCATGAGTCCTTTCTGCATACGGCAGCCGAGGTAGTCACGGGCTGCTACCCGACATTCACTGTTGCTTCCTTTATTATCGTGCATGCACTCCATATACCTGCAATAAAGTCAAAGTTATTAATACCAGCTATTCCCTATTTTATGGTTCTACTTCACCACTAACCAAAGTTATTTTGATTTCTCACTTTCCTCCACCAGAAATTCTATTCATTACTATTTATTACTTTTCTCAACCAAGGTCAATTGCAATAACACAAAAGAACACAGCAGTGGAAATAAAAAAGGCAAGATTGCTGACTGCAAAACTTTAGGTAATAAGGTACGAGATGAACTTTGCATGGTAAGACCATCATAGGATGAAATTAAGATAGATTTCTGTATCAGGAACTGCATTCATCTGACAAATAAAAAAAATAGCACATCAAAATAAGAAATACAGCTGCAATCTAAATTATTATTCACAACTGGAAATTTGATCAGCACATGTTTGTTTAAAGCATGATTTTGTTTTGAAATATCTTCAACAGTAACTTAATTTTATGACCATGCTCGACAATAAGTTATTGAGAACTTTTAAGCCAGTATTAGTGAGCAATTTTAAATATAAAAAACAAGGATTAGCCAGGCAGAACAAACCATTTAACTTCAATTCTTAGCAGCATTTACCACTTTGAAATTTAGACGTATTATTCTCATAAGCAGAATGAAAAGAATCCAAGAAAAAATGCTCCATTCGCAGAGCATAAAAGAGATTTCTAAGAAATTTATCATTTAATTCCATTGGATTTGTAATCCTTATAAAATTAGAACCACAAATATACAGAACTGCGTGCAGTGCATTTTCAAGCATATTATGTTCTTAAGGAATGCCAGATAATCTTGTTTACTGTACTAAGAATAGCACACCTTTCAGCCATACCAAAAATAACAAGAAACATGACAAATTTTCAATTAATCTAATGTTTTATAAAATTTGATGTCAATAAAAATATTTAAATGAAAATATTCACTTTCATGAAATTTTTCAAGCTAACCAACACATGTAAATTTATGGAAATCATTATACAGGAAAGTCTCAAATAGGCTCAAATTATATTAATGGTCTCTAATATCCTATCAAGATCTATATAAATTTTTTTAACCTAGAATAGTGGTAGGTTATATTATTCCTATGTATCTACTCAACTGGATTTAGATAAGATGACCAAAATAACTGGATATGGATGAGATGATCAAAATATGCTTATTAGGTACTTTCATAATGGTCTAATGACCAGCATAGATGGAAAATAAATAAAATAGAATATTGATTTAAAAAGCTTTAGAAAAGTTTCAACAGATTCTTTGGCATAGCAACTAACATGTCTCTCAATACCAATGAATGAAAGAAACAGCTGCAGACCATTACCTGTAAGTTTATGCTAAGCTAATTAAGTGCATTGCAATTACATTTACACTTTAAAAGTATGTAAAAAAAACAATGCAAAAGCATTATATAAAGCACAAAGTATCCTGCTTTAATAGATTTAAAGACTTGGAATGTTTATTGGTTTTCAAATTTTGATAATTTGACTATTTAATTAATTCCGGCTAAAAAATGCTATAAATTCCACGGTTTAGGTGTACAAATCGGACATAGTCACAAAACAAAGCAGTTGTATTATTTCATTTATAGATCATATTTTGAGAAAATTATCCAAAGAATGTAGATTTTAAGAAAAATAAATACCAATTTATGATGCTAATTCAAAGAAACTGCCATACAAGTACCTCAATTTGAAGAAAACATTTAGTAAATGCTTAAAAATTATACCAAATATTAATTGAATACAATTCATATATGCTGGAGTATAAAGACTAATAGAATATTGCAACTGTGAATTTTTTCTTTTTATCCAAATAAAATTAAAATTTTAGTAAAATTCAATGCTCAGTTCTTTAGCATAAAATCAAAGAGTGTCATCTTTAATTTTTTAATAGAAATTAAAAAATTTAATGTGTTTGACAAATTAATTTAGAAATCTTGTCTAGACATTATATTTTGGGTATTTGTGTAGCGTTGGCCAGTAATCGATTTTCCACTTTTTGGTGCCTAAACATAGTTAATTAGATCGAAATAAACAAGTTTTCTTGCATGCATTTTCCATCAGAAATGACAATTTTAGGAGTTATGGCGGTATGTTCATTTACGTCTTTGATGGCAAATGCAATCAAATAAACAGCTACCAATCGATTTTTGAATTTTTGCTGCTTGAGTCATGGTAATCACATCCAAATAAACAACTTTTCTTCTATATACATTTTGCGGCAAATGAGTATTTTACGAGTTAGAGCGGTAGGTTTTATTTTTAGCACGATTGAGCTGTTAGAGTACGTTTGAATACTTAGTAATTTATTATTAGCTCACCCCGTGGAGCCTGAACCCACTTCTAGTTTCTTTTAGTTAATAACACAATAGAAATTATCACCCAAAAATAACGAGTTATAGTGGTATGTTAACTTTTGTCGCAGATGGCGGTAACACACCCGATCATTCGAACGTGTCGCAAGGGAGCGTCCATGAGAATGTTGCCAGACGCGCGGTCGATGAATTACTTGCCGCTTCAAACACTAGAGTTGCAATAAGTTATTTACCACTATAACTTGTAAAATACTCATTTCTGACTGAAAGTGCATAGAAGAAAACTTGTTTATTTTAATCTAATTAACTATGTTTAGGCACCAAAAACCTAAAAACTGATTACTGATTAACGCTACACATTTACCATATATTGTAACGCAAAGCTAAGCAACAGATCTTGAAAACTTTCACTTTCCAATCAACAAATAAGTGGAAAAATTCTATTGCATTTTGGCCATTTCAGCATCTCCAAAACCAGTAAGAGGAAGAAAAGCAGATTTCAAATATCACTATTTCTTATCAATGTTATCAATGGTGGTGTCTTCTCTTGGATTATTAGAACAGATTCCTTTGAAATAACTGTACCAGCAAACAATTACAAAAATTTCAGCTATAAATTGAGGCACTTTGTTAATAATTGACAAATGATCTAGTTAGGCTACTTTAGTATCCCCAAGAATGAGAAATTCAGATACTTAAGTATTCATGGCAGCCCCAACCTTGTCTCAATATACCTTAATTAGAATTGCGTAGAATACCCTTAGCAATTCAGGCAACAATCCTCTTCTTAATGGATTTACTCTACTTTCACTACATTGCTTTGTGACTGAAAATAGAATATTTGATCTTGATTATGTATTATAAACTTGTATTCAGGAGTTATTTGGGTTAATCTGAAGGATATGTCAGTTATCGATTTTGTAAATTTCGATGCCTTAGCATAGTTAATTAGATCAAAATAAACAAGTTTTCTTCTATGCACTTTCCGTCTCAAATGAGTATTTTATTAGTTATAGTGGTAAATGACTTACCACAACTCCAGTGTTTGAAGCTGCAAGTTATTCAAGGAGTATGTCGGACAGCAACAATGCAATGCGCACTCGCTTCCAGCGCGATCGTCATCAAAAACAAAACCAAACCTACCGCTATACCTCGTTAAATACTCATTTGGTGAGAAAAGTGTATAGAAGAAAAGTTGTTTATTTCGATGTTATTACTATGATTCAAGCAACAAAAATTCGAAAATCGTTGAGTAACTGTTTATTCGAGCGCATTCGTCATCAAAGACGAAACTAAACTTACCGCTATAAATCGTAAAATACTCATTTGAGACGGAAAGTGCATAGAAGAAAACTTGTTTATTTTGATTCAATTAATTAGGTTCAGGCACCAAAAAGTGGAAAATCGACAACTGACATATCCTTCAGGTTTACCGTTATTTGTACTCACTTCAGGAAACTAAATATTATAAAAATTCTGAGAAACAAATTAAACATTTAGGTAGAAAGTAATTTTCCTTTTGTGCAATATTTCAGATAGGACCACCAGATAATGAATCCTCCCTAAAAGATGCACATTCCCTGCTTTACATATCAAAATATAAAAGCAAACTACATATTCTGCTTTCTGAACCAATTTATCTTCTACATGTTTTAGAGATATATCAAATTTTAGTTCATTAACCTTCTAACACAAGGACTTACTTCACCATAAACGATTTGCATTCGCCTTCGTGGTCCAAAGGAAAACTTCCCTTGTCAGGTGGAGTGGGCTGAAATGATCGGGTGCCAAGGGTCATAGAACCCATTGTTAGACATAGGCACAGCCTGAATTTATATACCTTTACAATAAGTTTGAGCTTTCTTCAATACGCCTGCGAGCGCAAAAATATGCAGACCTTGCGTGTTAACACTCGAGCGAAGAATATTGGTTACTAGGCATGGGTGAGCACTGAGCAAAAGTCTTCGAGTCCGAGCCGCACGTGAGTACGGAAACAAACTAGGTTGCGAAATACAAATACTGCGAGTCTGTGACCAACCACCCAAACAACCGGCTGACCATGAACATCATTAAATGTAAGGGATTATTTGACCATAAACCGCCTTATATTTTCAATCAATATCTTATCAGGAAAATGAACTTTTAAACCCAGGTAGGAGAATAAATGGGTTTCTTTGACACCCCCATATTGAGTCCAATTATCTTAAAACTATTGTGTAGTGTAAGATACAAATTCTTACACATTATGTGTACACAATTCAAATTTTGGGCAAGTTAAAAAAATTATTTGAGCTTATCAGCGGGAGCATTTAAAATTTCAGCGTGATTAGGTGAGATTTAAAACCTCGTAATACCTCGTCGAAGTTATAATTTTGAAAATCTCACACACCCTAAGTTATGGGAAGATGGAAAGGAGAGCCTCACTTCTTCCCATACCAATGTTTTTTAGATACAGATAATGGCTATGTAATATAGGGAAATAGCAGCAACTGTTGATGGTTCATTACTCAAACTTTATTCCATGAAATATGAGGAAACCTTAACGATATGTAGTTTAATACAAATCCGTAAACTAGATACGTACCTAAACGGCTTACAATAATTTTGAGATATTTCAATTTGATGAATTACCCTTTGGCTAAAAGTTATTGATTTATGAGAATAACGATTTGTCACAAAATTTTGGAATTATTTATATACAGAAAACAATTATTTTTTGTCAATTCAAGGCATTCTCGACCACATGACGTGATTAGTTCTTTCAAAACCCTTCCTTTCTTTTGTAGCAAATCCCATAAATTGTCTTTGAGGATTCCTTCTCTGAGGGGTCTCTTCAATGATCTACCATATATTTTCGAGGAGGTTCAGGTTGGGAATGTTAGCTGGCCAGGGTAATCCCTTTATCATCGATAAAAGTCATAATTTTCCTAGCCTAGCGGCAAGGGTGCATTGTCTTGCATTTAAATTGCATAGTCACAAGGACGAAGTATAATTTCGGTACACGTTACTGGAGAAACTGTTCAAAACTTCTGCATCAATCTTCAATTTAAACGTATGGTGGAACCCACTTCTGCTGAAAATAACATTTCGCGCACAATCATACTAGATACTACCTCCTCCCAACTTGATTGTTTTTTTAAGGCATTGTGGGGATAACCTTTCATATGTTTTCCATCGTGCAAAAATTTTACTAACAGAACCAAACACGTTGAGCTTCGATTCACAACTGATGTGAATTGAAATATGCTCATAAAATCGAGACGAGCGTTTTGGTTTCACTTTTAAATGAGAGGCTTGCCGGCTGATACTTAAGCCTGCATTGCACATCATTTATTCCTTCATAGAATCAACAACTACCGAAAACTAATCCTCAAGCAGAAAATCGCCAAAGAATCTTTACAAAAGACAACAGCTACTCACGGTCAACAACATCGGATGAAGTTTTTCTAGTAATGCGTTCCATGTACCAACTTTTATTCAAAAACGATTGTTTTCGATTCTTTTTTTCTTACAGTAGCTTCAAGTGCATCCACAAGTTTGCAAGAATCCTAATTTTCTTAGTCTTCTAAGTTACCCCTGACCACCGTATGCCGTACTACTAGGCTTATACGCTCATATTCGCAAGCCAGTTTTATTTCATCACTAGTCCACCGCCCTTTGAAATAAAAAAAGAGTGCAAAATGAGAGAAAGGCCGTAAGAAATAAAAAAATACAATCTCTCGAGAGTTGATGAGGCCGCGTGAACACGGCCCGTCAAAATATATAGGACTGGAGCTTGTATCACAGATACGCTTATCACACACTGCAGGCTGGCTTCGGACAGACAGACCGACGGACGCGGCTCTTATTATAGTATAGATTCGGTGTTTAGCAAGGAATTTACTGCTCAATTACTTGAACTGAGCATAAAGAAAAAACCATTCGATAATACAGATATATGTTTATTACAAAAGGATAAACCAAACAATTTAGCACATCTGCAATGCGACAATTATGGTATCGATAATAATTTACAGTAGTGTTCGGACACCACAATTCATTCCTCAACTAATCAAAATCCTACAAACCTAAACCAATCATGAGCGGAAGTAAATAAAATATGGTTAACTGTAATGTAATAAGAGAAAGAATAGAATAATTAGGCAATTTGCTGAGCACTCGAGAGAGCGCACACAGCAGTTCCAGCATTTTTTTTTTAATGGGAAGGGCTTCTTTTAAAACATAGTCCAATGCTTAAAAATAAAACATACCGAGAAAAGTACGCATTAATCGAGGACCAAAATCATCAACAATCAATCAAGTAACGTTCTGGAGTCGAATTGAACATAATTTTGAGACATGAGTGAAGATGGGTCAGCATACTGAAAGATTTGTCTGCCGAGTCGCGTACCACAGCAAGAGTTTGTGTAAGATTTTATTAGCCTTCGGAAGGCACATTTGATAGAACTCTAAATCAAGCGAGTCCTAGCTCCTGAGCGACGCAAAACCCTTCGAATATCCAGGAAAACTAGCACAATAAGAACACAGTTTGCAATCAACTTAGGAACGAACGGGCACTACTTAACGAGACGCTGCAACGCTCGCTCATTGGAAGCTTTTTTTGTCTGGCGATATTTCAACCTCAGAGTACCGACAAAACCAAAGTTGTTGCTCATTATTTGTGTCGTGTTCAACATCACACAAATACAACAAGCGGACAAGCGCACCGTGGTGCAAAATGCATTCTGTGGCGCCAAATGCACACCGCGGTGCCAAATGCACACGCATTGCTCATGACCTTTTGACTCCCATGAACGTTTGATTTTTAGGCATTTTGTCAATTGATTACACAGCACAAAAAACGAAGCAAACTACTATCTTACTGAAACAAAGAAGGTTGGACAAAAAGTTAAGGCCATAACTCACTTTGAGGATGTCCATACAAGAAATAAAAGGCGGCTTTTCTCAGAGCAACGGAAACAAACACTGCTCTCAACGTTCGATCAGCACATGCGGAAATGTACTAAAACCAATGCAAAAATTGGTGTAACACCGTTAAAATGACTACGTAGAAATAATTAAGCATGGCAACAAGTACCTACAAATCAAGTTTGGGCAGACAGGTATGAGTCCACCAACTAGTTGGTCTTCACACCGACGTCGGCATGGACTCTTCTAAAACATATCGATGGAACTATGGCCTGTCAGTCGCTCGTTTCCAATGCTCGAAGGTAAGCCACCACACCAACACTGACACATAGAAAATTAAGCCTCACGAGAAATCTTATGCACAAAATGTTGGCTGAGAACGATGAAAAGTTGTTGTCATCTCTTAGCCAAGCGGACAGAAGGAGAGGCAACAACTCTAAGAACTAAAATTACATTAGCAGTAAAAATCCAAAAGCATGCCTAGTCCTCTTCCTAAAACATGAGTTTTTGTATCTCCCCACTTGAGTCGAGTGCGCTACGAAAATAATGTTAGTCAAGACAATCATTCAATCAATTAATTAGTCTACCACCTAACCTCCTAGACTTGAATTTCGGATGACCGCTGCTCCAGCGAGGACGTGTTATTTTAAGTAAGACTTTACATTGCAACGCTGGTCTTCGCCGCATCTTGCTGCTCCGCGTGTCAACTAAAGCTCGCCGAAAATTATAATGCCTTATTCTCGTCACACGTTTGGTAACTAGTAAATGACTCTAGTAAATATAAATACCAAACTATAAGAGTAACAGCCTCCTGCAATGCAATTAACTGCAAGTTCGATGACATTTCCCACACAACCGCAGGAACTTCAGAAATAAGAATAATGGAGTTGCGTGATGACGAGTAGCGTTATGCAGCTACTCTAAACCTGAATTCAAGATGAAAACAGTACAACGCTTTTAACCAAGCTGTATTAGACAAGAATAGGTTGATCATACAAGTAAACGGAGTGAAGAACAACACACGGAAACGAGTACAAGATTCCAAGGCTGTTTGTTGGTTTGTTCTAGAGTAAACTGATGATAGCCGGAGCCAGTGTCGGTAGCAGCCGGCATTGATAAGGCAAAGAGCACCAAGAGCATTGAGGAGTGACAAGTCTTGAGATCAGACGCAGAGTAGGGAGTCTGTAGAGATCACAATCAGCTAAGGGCTCAAGACAGAAGAATGAAAGCACCTCTACCCACACAATCATACAGAGTACAAACAGCGCTTCATCAGCACGAGCAACCGCTCCAAAATGTGGATCCTTACTTATGACGACACGCATGCTATCTATCTTTCGTCACCGGGGTTATTCACTAAAATAAGACGATTTCGAGTCGCTGTCGTTCTGGCAGCCCATAAAAAGCACTCTTAGTAAAATGGTGGAAGGCATACAACTACACCCCGATCGCACGTCGGTCGTCGCCTCTACTGAAAGTGATGGAAGCAAGGAAGATATTGCCATCCCTTGATCTTCCCCTTGACTTCTGTGGGCAGTGGTAGACGATCTATGTACCTCGCACACCTGACCATGGTGATAACAGATAATTATAACTTAAAATATGAAATTTTAGGACCCAACATAGCAAAAACCATACCCTGACCTTGCCATTTGTTCACTGCATTAGCAAAATATGACAAGGAAAATTAAGTTGAGAGCTGGATAGATTTTGCTTCTATTCTTTCCCATCATCAAGATGGTGGAGATGTCAAAAACTGGCACAGTGACAGTATAATAAGCATTGTTTGCAAGTCCGACCTATAAATGAGAGATATTTACAATACATCACGTCTGTAATGTAACAAAGCACTCGGCATCCAATAATTTCCCAGTTTCTAACCTTAAATTTTAATTTTCTGCACCGATCACTCATGTTATCAAAGTTGAAAGCACAAGTTTTAGCTGTATTCAAATGCAGGCTATCATTACGTGCACTCACCTTTAAAACAGAAGGCCTAGAAAAGGACACACTTGGGCTTCTTCTTCTTTTTAACAGCAAGAGCGGCCTTGGTAGCCGTCTCGAAGACATCCCTCACTCCCTCTTTGGTCTTGGCCGAACACTCAAGGTATGCAAAGGCATTTATCTTCTCGGCCATTGCCCGGCCCTCCTCGGGCTTGACGGGCTCCTGCTTCATCTTTTGGAGCTCTTTGATGGTATTTGAGTCACTCCGTAGATCCTGAGGACAACAATACAATATAACTCATTTTCTACACTACAGAACTTGGCTCAACATTTGCTCCAAAAACTTATAACCCCTGGGGAGCACTAATTCCCATCAATACAATAGTTGTGTTTCCCTGAGGAGGAATTAAACTGCAACCCAAAGAATATCTTTCATTCAGTACGATCATCCAGGTACAAAAAAGGCCAAATCTCATTCACTGGTACTATTGCTCCCTATGCAGCAGAGCAATCATTCACACAGCACTTGTACACCAATACTCATATTCTCCTTACAGTATCACAGGCACGCCTACAAAGCTCTTGCACAAGTCATGCATTCTGCACACAAGCCCCACACACAGCACCAAGCTAAGTAGCCAAGCATCATCAACTACTTACTTTTTTATTGCCTACGAGAATTATAGGAACATTGGGGCAAAAATGTTTGACTTCTGGAGTCCATTTCTCAGGGATGTTCTCGAGCGAGTCAGGGGAGTCAATTGAGAAGCACATAAGAATGACATCCGTGTCAGGGTAGGACAAGGGACGCAGTCTGTCGTAGTCTTCCTGGCCAGCTGTGTCCCAGAGGGCGAGTTCCACCTGCCAAGTAAATGCAAAAATGAAAATGACATTTCAATGGTCACTTAAACTCCACTCTACTATGACAGAATCTAATTCAGTGACAAACTTCTTGAGTCAATGATCTTAACACGTTAACCGCCACATGTACCACCGGTGGTACATTGAAGGATTTCACTTACCGCCGCATGTACCACCGGTGGCACATTTTCCAATTTTTACCAATTATCTTCAAAAATTAATTTGAAGTATTTACGGAAGGATAAATGATAAAATTTTTGTTTGGAAAGAAAGTTTAATGTTCAAAATTTATTATTTTCTATGTAAGAAGTTCCTTTATTAAGAAATAATTGATAAATCCTGTATAAAAATAAGTGACATAGTTTTCCTGATAAGACTTGATAAAAAAATACTTTACTGATTAGAATCCTAACTATACTTGACTATAACTGTTACCAAGCCTCATTTCTACATTTTACTTCGCATCATGAGTTCTCTCAAAGCATGGAGGGCACAAATGAGGCTTACCCTCACATTGATTGCAGACAGTCTTCACACGACGCGCTTTCGCTGCAGCAACTGAACTCCCTTCATTCTGACTAATGACATCATAGCAACCTCTGCATCGTTTTCTTGCTGATCTACATGATCCTGGCAATTCAGACAGCACATGCTCAGACCTTATACCCTGAATAGAGGGTCGCCTTATATCTTCTTTAGATTTTCCAGTCAAGAGTGAGAGGATGAGTGACTCACGGAACTGTTTCATTGACAATTTTTTGGTGGTATAATACTTGTTGAAAAGTATCAGAGAGTTGACCACAGATGTTCCTAGTAATAATTAAAATGCTGCCTTCTTATACCATTTCCTGACCTTGCGAAGTGGAGAATAGTAGGCTCCCATATGATCAGAATAGTCAACACCTTTCTTAGCAGCATTGTAATCTAAAACGCACTGTGGTTTATGAGTTTCTGTTCCCCGACGTTGAGCAACTCTAACCAGCTCATCAATATGTTCAGGGATGGTGGTTAGCATCAAAACATCACGTTTATCTTTCCATTTCAGCACTTTTATTCCCTCACTATTTTCTTTTCCAGATATTTCCCCTCTCTTCAATTTTTTGTTCACTACACAACCAGGATTACCTTTCCTGTTCTTTCTCAGAGTTCCGCAGACATAAGTTTGATTTTCCAACAACTTTCTGGCAAGAGTTACAGATGTATAGAAATTATCGACAAAAAGAGTTCTTCCTTCTTTTAGGAGCCCTTTCATGAGAGAAAGTGTCACATATTCTGAGTGCGATAAATTTGGAGCCGTGTCTCCTTGACCCTTGTATAGAATGAAATTCCAGGTATATCCTTCAACAGTGCATAGCTTGTAAAATTTTAATCCATATCTATGAGCTTTATTTGGTATGTACTGACGCAAAATAGTGCGTCCGCGAAATAAAACCAAACTCTCATCTATGACAACATCCTGTCCTGGAGTAAACTTCAAGAAGTTTTGTGAAATAAGCTGAATTAGTGGTCTCAACTTATAAAGTCTGTCACTTCCATCTGATTGTTCATTGTCAGCAAAATGGAGGAAGCGCATGATGAGCTCAAATTTATTTCTAGACATAGATTTTTGAATGAGTTCACAACCATACATTTTGCTTTTTGCCCAGTAGCAATCGAAAGTTGGCTGTTTATTCAAACCCATCATAATTAGAATCCCCAGTAGTTTATGAACATCTTCTGATGTTATAGATTCCCATTGTTTGACCTTCGAGTGCCTGGTGGTTGGAACTGCTCCCACAGTTTTTTTCAAAATAAAGGTTAGTTTCGTTGACGATCAACTCAACAACTTCGTCAGTGACAAAAATTTTATATATATCAATTGGTTCTATTTCACGATTGCATGGAAGCTCATCGGTGAAGTGTCTTATCTCAGTTGCAGTGCAAGTGAACGATCTACTGCTTGACACCATAGCTCTCCGTGATGTTGTCTGAATTGCTGAATTTGATCCACTATTATTTTCTGTACTGTTTGCTGTTGAGGAAGAGGCTTCAATATCAGCTGCTCTAGTGGCCTCGTGTTCTTCATCAGATTCATCACTATTGGTTTTATCACTGTGCTGGGTATCAAGTTCTTCTTGCGAAAGTAAGAATGATGGGTCCATATGTTCCTCATTTTCATCAGATGAAGAAGTTTCCTTCTGGGACTGATCTCCATAAAACCGAGATACATCCATTTTGTCTTGAAGCGACTAAATGTATAGGAACTACACAATTAGAAACACCTAAATGCTAGACTTCAATCTGTAACAAAAGAATGGTGTTTCAAATGATTTGAACAATGATTTGTACATGATTGGCATACAAAAAAACACAAAAAAGTAATGTACCACCAGTGACCAAATGGCGTAGTGGTATGAAAAGGCTGTTTGTACCGCCACATGTACCACCGGTGACCAAAAAGAGTTTGTACCACCGGTGGTACATGTGGCGCTGCAGAAGATATCGTACGCTCAGAACGCCATTTGGCCACCGGTGAACAAAAGTTTTTATCGACTCATAATGTAGTGTAGGAGGAGCAAAACACATGACAAACTTTTCCCGTCGATGCTGTCACTGCACTAACTGTGGCACCAAAGCAAAGTTGTGGCGGTAGGGGCAAACCTCTGACATCAGGCATGGCGGTTAACGTGTTAAATGAGAGCTTCATTCAAAAGCTAAATAAAACCAGGCAAATTTCTTCAATATTGAACATGAAATTGAACACAACTTTAAAATTCAAATAAACTACTTATACAAACTTGAATAAAATGAAAACAAACAAGTACAATCTAGAGTGGAAATAAGAGCAAAAGGGAATCATGACTACACTTACACTACAGTTATATTGCATATAACAGATCAAGATGTGTATAAAAAATCTAGGAGTTGACATCAAGCTTCTGCACAGTACTTAAACATTGGCCAACAATTCTGATACTGCTTTGAATTATCAGTTGTAGCTACAAATCATAGCCATCGTAATCGTGAATTATCAACCATAGCTCTATCAGAGCCCCAATACTCATACATTAACCAAGTTGCATTTGAGAGGTGTTGAAAGAACTATATTATTAACAATTTAAACTATCATATAAAAGAAATGCAAGGTTCATCAATCCCTAAGTAACTGTAGAGCTAAACATTTCATTTAAAGAATAAAAATTGAATTGAAAAAAAAAAAAAAAAAAAAAATTGAATGCATTCTGCAATGAAATAGACTACTTGAGAATGTTTAAACAGTATACTAACTTGTTTGCCATCCACTTCAATGTCAGCAACGTAGTTTTCAAAGACAGTGGGGACGTAGACCTCAGGGAACTGATCTTTCGAGAAGACGATGAGAAGGCACGTCTTTCCGCAGGCACCATCGCCTACAATAACCAGCTTCTTTCGTATTGCCGCCATCAAATCTGCACACACACATAATATCAACAGCTTAACACATTTATTCTTCCCATGTGGTATACACAACTCATGCACATTCAAATTTACCCCATAACTTACATAAGCACCAACGTTTTATCAACAATTTTTTATCAAAACAATGTACAATATTTCTCAGTAAATTTCTTGATGAAAAAAAATTCAGGTTAACTGGACACAATGAAAATGTAACTCCTCATTCTTCCATTTGACCAATTTTTATCCTAGCAAGAGAGGTCTCTTTACCACAAAAAGGGAGACACCTCTACCCTAGCGTGGTTGGCACCTCTACCCTAGTGTGGTTGGCACCTCTACCCTAGCGTGGTTGGCACCTCTACCCTAGCGTGGTTGGCACCTCTACCCTAGCGTGATTGGCACCTCTACCCTAGCGTGGTTGGCACCTCTACCCTAGCGTGGTTGACACCTCTACCCTAGCGTGGTTGGCACCTCTACCCTAGCGTGGTTGGCACCTCTACCCTAGCGTGGTTGGCACCTCTACCCTAGCGTGGTTGGCACCTCTACCCTAGTGTGGTTGGCACCTCTACCCTAGCGTGGTTGGCACCTTGACTCTCATACTGGAGATTTCCTTAGTCTCTCAATGGAGACACTTCATGACTGTCTTTGAAAGGCATTAATTATTCTGATATATATTAAACCTTCTAACAGTTAATGTATAATCATTGACCACAGCAAGTGCTTAATAAACCTGCCAGCAAGTTATCTGATGTCTAAACCTTTCAAATCCAATTATTTCCTAACACCACCAATGGCTGCCAAATTTTTAGATATTCTCTTTCCCACGTCTTTACCAACACAGCTGATACTTGTACAGCCTTGTCCACCATTTCTACATCCTTATTCAAGTTGTATAAATTCTTCATTTGTAACATATTGAGATTGATTCATAGTGACATATCAGATTGAGTTTAATAGTAAAATAAAAATTAATGTGATATTCTATTTGATTACCAAGTAGCAAGCCAGCTATAATAGAAAAACTAAATGAGCAGTTCTTTGTTCCAAATGACTATTCTTAAATGAACATAAAATGCAATCTTCATATCAAGTTTTAAATCAAGTCAACCTTGCAGACAAAACCCAAATTAGATATAATATATTTATAAAATAAAAGCTGTTGTGCATTTCAACAAATTTCCAATTTTTTAATTCTCTAAAAACTTCAACCTTTAGTTCCAAACAGCAGAAAATGATTAATGAACTTTTCATAGTACAGAATTCACTACTCAATAGATAAATGTATATGTGATAATATACATATTACAGACATCATTGAGATGAAGATATTTATTAGTTGTCATTTTCCACATCTTAGGGTAAGTTAGAGATCTATAATAGTAATAGCTGTGATGTGTTAATTCGTTTAATATCTGTAATAATCAAATATTATTGTGTAACGTAACCTCAAAATATGTAATTGTGTAATCTGTGTAACAAAAAAATACTTGTGTAACCTATGCTGTAAGCTGGTCAGGTTAGAAAGTTTTAGAGGCAAAAAGATTGTATCACAGATATGCTAACTGCACACAAGTAGCTGTTGAAGTGATTAAAGGTGAACTACATTTCAGATAATTACCTAATCACATGAACTTAGATATTACTAATTAATGAAACTCAACATAAAAAGTGCCGCCATTTTTGATTGGCCATGTAGACCACCTCTATGCATAGATACAAAGTAGCTGAATTAACCCTCTGTCTACTGATAGTAGCTCCAGTGCCAAATAGGCTAGTGCTTTCACTTTAGGACAGCTAACAAAATTACAAAGTAATTTTACTAGTAAAGGAACATTTTGAAATAAATAACAAAATAAGAGCAATTAGCACGTTCCAAATAGGCTAATGCTTTCACTTTAGGACAGCTAACAAAACTACAAAATAATTTTACTAGTAAAGTAACATTTTGAAATAAATAACAAAATAATAACAATAAGCACGTAGTGACACAAATGTGTACCACCAGATTAGCTTATTAGATTATTAGTTAGTTCAAGTCTCCCTATCCTCAACAAAGGCTATCCAAAGAGAGGAAGGAAGAAGGCACCATTTAGTATGGAGTTACAGGAACGCGGAATCTATGCAGAAAGGGCATAGAAACAGTAAGATGAGAAAAAAGTTCATGAAACAAGATCAAAGTTGAAAAAAAAAAGTAGTAGGTGCTGAAAAAAAAGGACAGCAGTGAACTGAAAAAAGATGGTCCATAACAAAACAAAAACCTATGTAATTTCAACAAAAAGAAAGCCTGCCTAACCTTTAGCTCGGGCCCTCACGTAGTCCCCCTGGGAGCGCTAATTCCCATAGATACAATAGTTGTATCCCCCTGAGGAGGTGTACCAACAGATAAATTGCCCAAATACACACCAATGAAAATGAATAACATTCTAAACCATTTCCCGGCATTTTTTGAGGAAATTTTATCAACCAAGAAAAATATTATTGGGCACTTATATTTTGTACATTTTTTTATAAAAAATGAAAACTTGTTCAAGCAGGTAAGTCAATTTTCTCTGTCCAAATTAACTTTACGACCCGCGCAATCATAGTCAACGTGTTAATAATATTCACAAAATTATTTTTCATTCATTACAGCAACATCGCACATGTAATTTTCTATTTATTTCCACCAAGTGTAAGCCACACGGTGCGTGCAACAGATTCAATAACTTTTTCATTAAACTTCAGTAACTTTTTCAGACGTTCATTTGTTTGCATGTAAGTTTGAGCAAATACTTAATTTTCAAATTCACAAGCTAATATTTTAACATTGAACACTTATTGCAAAGCATACATTTTTGAAGAAACATAATTTTCTAGTTTAAAATAGAAAAGTAGATGCTTGCTGAAGCAGAAAAAGTCTAGCCAGGTAAATTTTAGTGATATTTCAGGATACCATCAACATTTATCTCTGAAAACATCTTTTTCCTTGAGGCATTTGGGTTTTAGTACATAAAGTGTTAAGTAACAAGTGCCACAAACACGTTTTTCAGATTTATAAGTTACAAACATAAAACTCATGAACACAGATGCTATTAAAATTAAATATTATTATTGAGGGTCTCCAGCTCTAGCTTATACTTGCATGAGTACAAACCAAGGTTAATGCTAAGAAGATGCAACTAATCAATTTTCAAAATTTTGTTGCCTGTATCATGGTAATTATATCGAAATAAACAACTTTTCATCTATGCACTCTTTGGGGCAAATGAGTATTTAACAAGTTATAGGGTAATGTTCGAAAGGCCGGACGGTTCGAATCGTAGGTCATTCTTAGTTAATTTTCAATTTTGACGGTCAGTAGCAATCCAAAAAGCCACCCCGTAAGACGCGTAGCAGATTGCACCACTACAGGCCTTGCGGGTTGAGTTTTTAGATAGCTACCGAGCGCAAAAATTTAAAATTAACCAAGAATGAACGACGATTCAAACCGTCCGGCCATTCGAACATTACCCTAGCGGTAAATGACTGACCGCAACTCAAGTGTTTGAAGTGGGAAGTAATTCATTGAGTGCATTGGATAACAACACAACAATGGACTCTCCCTTCCGACGCGCTCGAATGATCGAACCTTCCCGCCATCTACACAAGACAAAAATGAACATATTGCTATAATTCGTTATTTTTGGATGATAATTTCCATTGCATTATTAACTAAAAGATCCTAGAAGGCTCTGCAGGCTCTGCGAGGCTGGCAAATAATAAATTAAAAAGTGCCCAAACGCACTCTACCCAAACTAAACCTACCAATATAACTTGTTAAATACTCATTTGCCCCAAAAAGTGCATAGAAGAGAAGTTGCTTATTTTGATGTAATTATAATGATACAGGCAACAAAATTCTGAAAATCAATTAGTTGCATCTTCTTCACATTAACCCAAAGCAATTGATTGTTTAGCTATGTACACCATCTGGTGCCTATTTTCAAAGTAGTGTAAAAAAATTAAGCTAGGAAAGTATACGTCTATTTAGAATTTTGGTAAATCTGAAGGAAAGGACAATAATCAATTTCCAACTTTTCAGTGCCTTAACAATTAATTTAATCAAAATAAACATGTTTTCTTCTCTGCACTTTCCATCTGAAATGATTATATTATGAGTTATAGCGGAAGGTTTAGTTTTATCTTTGATGACAAATGCGCTCAAATAAACAGTCAATGTGAAGTTTAATGCAATCACGGAAAATAATAATGCCGATCCCAGGAATCACTAAAGGAACACATTTCAGAACATTTTACAGGAATGACATTCTGCTTGCTGATGCGTTTTTTTCAAATAATTGAACTTTGAAGTTGGCCTTGGCGCCAAAGGAAGCGAGCGTGTGAAACGGAATTTAATTAATAACGGAAGCTATTACAAACGTAAAGAGGTTGGGTCGTGAGGGGGAGGCACAGTTCTTCTAGTGAAAATTATAAATAAAGCTTCTAACCCACCCACATGGTGACTACTGATATTTCATTTCCAAATTTTACTACTTTTTACTACTTTTTACTACCTTCAATGGCAAAAAATTACTACCTTTTTTATACAATGAATGTTGTTTAAACGTCCAGAGGTAAGCAATCGGCCTATAATGATTGATTTGAGTCAATAATATATGCAATACCAAAGGTTCAAAAAAGCTCCAAGTTTCTTAATACTTAAAATACTTAATACTAAATGGAGCAACCAAAGCTTAACTGCAAAAGAGTTATCTAAATTCCTAGGGTACCCAGTCCTAAATGGACTCCAACAAAAGTTTGGCAAAGACCTTGTCTTAACATCTTTCAACTATAAAGAAAACAGTTCATCACATGGAAAAAATAAACTGACTGGAAACTAGTAGACACCAGGGGATTATCAGATCCCTTTACAGCAGGGTAGAATATCAAGGAATTTCATTATGACCAAACACTATGGCACTTCCCCCCTGTGGGGGGGGGGGGGATTAGAATTCTCCCACCGTGGTCCGCTGCGTGTCGTAAGAGGCGACTATAGTGGACGGAGCGAGGGGACTGGGGATCCCCTTCTCTGTAATGGTTTTCCCGAGAGGCAGCAGGCCAATGAAGGGGGTGAGAGAGGTCGAAAGACCACTCAAACCCTAGTACTAGGATCTTTGAATGTAAGGGGGTGTGGAAGTAGAGCAACTGAGAGTAAGAAGGAGTAGATCGGAAGAATGATGTTAAACCGGAAGATGGATGAACTGGCATTGAGTGAGACGAAATTGAAGGGTAGTGGTGAGTTGATGTTTGGGAGTGTGGGAGGGAGAGTGTCTGGAGTACGTGGAGGACATGCAAGAGAGGGTGTGGCTATATTATTGAGTGTAAGAATCAGAGAGAAAGTAGTTGAATGGGGTGAGGTGTGATCAAGAATAATGTGGGTGCGAGTGAAATGGGGGGAAGAGTCATGGGTGTTTGTGAGCGCGTACGGACCGGGATCGGAGAGGAGTGGGGAAGAGAGAGAGGAGTTTTGGGAGAAATTGTCCGAGTGTGTGGCTAGAGTGGGGAGTGGTTGTAGAGTTGTGGTGATGGGGGACCTGAATGCAAGAGTGGGTGATGAGGTGGTGGATGGTGTTGTTGGTAAGTACGGAGTAGCTGGGGTGAATGAGAGTGGGGATTTCTTGGTGGGGTTATGTGTGGAGAGTGAGTTAGTGGTTGGCAATAGTTTGTTTCAGAAAAAAAGTATAAACAAGTATACATATGTGAGGACGAATGGAGGTGTGATAGAGCATTGATGGATTATATTTTGGTTAGCAGGGGAGTGATGGGTCGTTTGCTCGATGTGCATGTGTTCCGTGGTGAGATGAATGGGATTTTGGATCATTATTTGGTGGAAGGTAAGCTGAGAGTTAGTGGAATATGGGGAGGTGTAAAAAGGAGGAGTGGAAGGGAGGTGTTAAATGTAAGCAAGTTACATGTTTCTGAGCGTGAGTGTGAGTATCAGGAGAAGATGAAAGTGGAGTATGGGAGGGTGAAGGAAAGTGAGGTGGGTGGAGTGGAAGGGGAATGGAAGTTGTTTAAAGATGCGGTGGAAAAATGTGCAAGGGAAGTGTGTGGGGTAAGGAAGGTTGGAGGGGGGATTAGAAAGGGGAGTGAATGGTGGAACGGAGAAGTAGGAGCGGCTGTGAAAAGAAAGCGGGGGGCGTTCGAAAGGTGGTTGCAACGAGGCAACCAGCAAAATTTTGAAGAGTATAAGGAGAGGAAGAAAGAGGTACAAAGAATGGTAAGGAGAGCAAAGAGGGCGGCGGATGAGGAATAGGGGAGGAATTTGGGAGGGGATTTCATGGAGAGAAGGAAGGTTTTCTGGAAGGAAGTGAAGAGAATTAGGAAGGGTCAGGTGGAGAATGAGGCAAGAGTGAAGGATACAAATGGTAGGCTGCTAGTGGAGAGTTGTGATGTGAGAAAGAGATGGGCGGAGTATTTTGAGGAACTGCTGAACGTGAGGGATGATAGGATTGCGAGAGTAGTAGCTGTTGGAAGTGATGTTAGAATGCCTGTGTTTGGTGAAGTGAATAGAAGTCGAATAAGAAGTGCAGAGGTGAGATGTGCGTTGGATGAAATGAAAAATGGGAAAGCTCCAGGTTTGGATGGCTGCACGGTTGTATGTCTAAAGAAAGGAGGAAATGTGGTTATAGAATGGTTGGTGCGTTTATTAAATGTGTGTTTCGAGGCTAGTAAAGTGCCGGTTGATTGGAGTAGCGCGTGCGTAGTTCCGTTGTACAAGGGGAAAGGTGACAGGTATGAGTGCAGTAATTCTAGGGGTATAAGTCTACTGAGTGTCGTTGGGAAGCTGTATGGAAGAGTGTTAATTGGAAGAGTGAGAGTGTTGACGGATCGTGTGCTTGCTGAAGAACAGTGTGGTTTTAGGTGGGGTAGAGGTGTGGATCAAATGTTTGCTGTGAGGCAGGTGAATGAAAAATACTTATTAAAGGGAAAGGATGTATATTGGGCATTTATGGATCTAGAGAAGGCGTATGACAGAGTGGATCGCGAGGCTTTATGGCAAGTGGTAAGTTTGTATGGAGTGGGTGGGAGACTGTTGAATGCGATCAAGAGTTTCTACATTGATAGCAGAGCATGTGTGAGAGTAGGGAATGAGGTGAGTGAATGGTTCCCAGTTGTGACAGGTGTGAGACAGGGATGTGTGATGTCGCCGTGGTTGTTTAATTTGTTTATGAATGGTGTGGTGAGAGAAGTGAATGCCAGAGTGTTGGGAAAAGGTGCGCAGTTGGTGGGACGAAATGGTATGTATTGGGAAGTGTGTCAGCTGTTGTTTGCAGATGATACAGCGCTTGTGGCTGATTCAGAGGAAAAACTGAGGAGACTGGTTACAGAGTTTGGTAGAGTGTGCGAAAGGCGGAAATTGAGGGTAAATGTGAATAAAAGTAAGGTGATGAGATGTTCAAGAGGTGGAGTGTTTGGAACTTTGGATGTAAGGTTGAATGGGGAAGTTTTAGAGGAGGTAGAGCATTTTAGGTACCTTGGGTCGGATGTGACTGTTAAGGATAGTATGGAAGTAGAAGTGAAGCATCGAGTGAGTGAAGGTTGTAAGACATTGGGTGCAATGAGGAAAGTTTTTGAATGCAGGAGTTTGAGTATGAATGCTAAGAGGGGACTGTATGAAAGTTTGATTGTGCCAGTTTTGTTGTATGGAGCAGAGTCCTGGGGGTTGAGAGCAGCTGAGAGGAGGAAGTTGGATGTGTTTGAGATGAAGTGTTTGAGGAGCATGTATGGAGTAACTAGAAGAGATAGGATCAGGAATGAGTTGGTTAGGGAGCAGACGGGTGTTATCAAAAAGTTGAGCAGGCGAGTGGATGAAAGAGTGCTTGGATGGTTTGGGCATGTAGAAAGAATGAATGTTGAGCGGCTGGTGAAAAAGGTTTATATGTCGGAAGTGAGTGGTCTTCGAGCGCGAGGTAGACCACGGATGAGTTGGATGGATGGGGTGCGACGTGCTTTGTATGAGAGGGGTCTGACTGTGGACGTGGCGAGAGGGATGGCTGCGGACAGAAGTGAGGGGGGGCAGTGTATAAGGAGGTAATTTTATTTTTGACGCGTTACTGGAAGCTGCCCGCGTGTGATGGGGTTGACCTGTCATGTGCGGGGGAGGGGCTGCACTCAATGAAGCGGTCGGGGTAAACCAGCTGTTGCTGTCGGGCCTGACTGTGGAAGGTGGTTGTGCTGGGCTGCTGCTGATCCTGGCAGTTCAGGTGCGGCCAGTGCTGCCTCTCTCGCCTCCTAGTGACTAAGTGTGGTGATTGTGGCCTGCTGTCGGCTACCCTCCCATGGGGAGGATAAGCCCGGTATATGTATGTACTATGGCACTTCGAAAATATGAGTTTGTAAACTGTTTCTGTCGTACCTCAAAATCAAAATCGGCATCCTAATTGCGATCAATAATAACAAATAGGTTATGAACATGTTATAATATGGAACCAATCACGAAAATGCAAATTTCATGTAGCTTTCCGAAAATTTTTAGTAGAAGAATGAACTTTGATTACATGGAGCATCTCCATGCTATGACGACATCCTGGAGGTAACTGAATCGCCATGCCTGCCAAAAGGAACTTCAAAGGAACTAAACTCTCGTTCAAATGATGACACATTGTATTAAAAGATAATTTTATAGCGTCACTGGAAAAAAACTTTCAGCTTTACAAAGAGGTAATTTCTTAAAAAAAAAAAAACATTTATAGTTTCAATAAATCGTTGTTTCCCCAAATGGAAGTGGACAGAATAAACTCGTCTTTTCAAAGAAAGATAATACTGTTCACAATCAAGCTCAGGTACAAAAAAACACTTTCTGGATATAAATGAGCTGCGGAGAAGTTCCTTTGACGTCATTGCAGTGTTTCTATCCTGCCGCAACAACTTGGAGTGTGAGAATATTTGTCTTGGAATAAGAATTGGAAAGCTACATCAAGTTTATGATAATCAAGACCTTACCAGCCAAATATATGACTTTGAATTAAACATTATTCATTAAGAGGAATTGAAATGTAAAAAGTTTGATTCACGACTTGCTCATCTGAAATTACAGCAGGACTCTCTAAAAGTTAATTGAGAATAATTTTATTTCTGTGCTTACGTTTGTGAATAAAATACTTCAATTTTTGAGTATCAAGTGCTCAAAAAGAACAATTATATCAACTATGCAATACATCTTACGGGCAACTGCATCCACTAAAGATGAAATCCAATAAAATGTAATAGTTATTTAGTGATAAGTACAACTACCTATTTGAAAATTTTGGCTAGTTGTTAATGTTAATCCATAAAATTTACAAGAAAAAGTTCACAAGATGTTTTACATTTAAAAGAAGCATAATTCTTAACAAAATATAAATTATTTTACATGACAAACATATTTCAATCAAAGCTACTTGATTTGCTTCCACAAGAAAATATGTAGCCATGCTTTTTTATTTTTCCTTGAGATCGTATAATGCATATTTGATACGTAAGAATAAAAGATGTTAAATGTCGACCTCATAATCATAAATGCACAATTTTTAAATCATTATTTTATTTTCAATACTAATCCCTGATATCACAAGTTCCTAAGTTTGTATCTCAATGTAAGTGCACACTAATAGAAGTGTTTTCAACAATGCATCGCCACTGGTATTACATTTTTTAAATTTATATTTATACAATTTATGAAACCTCGATTACCGCATCAACAAGAAAGCCATTTGGTTGTTTTTTTCTCAATAATTTGTTAATAATAAAATGGCTCAAATGAACCTTCTTTCATAAAACAACTAGATAACTTTCAGATCAAACGGAATGAGAAGAAAAAGTGAACTTTTTTACTGTTGTTCGCAAAAATTTTGAAACAATTTTCTATTTTGTGTGCTTCAATCCTAAAATTACACCCCACCCTACAGGAATATTTCCCATAAATTGAGGCAAATTTATGATTATGCAAAAAATTCTTTACACTCAATATAAATATGTAACATTACTTTAAATTTTTAGAGAATTATTCCACTTAACAATTTTTTTTACTACCCTGAGGCAAATTTTACTACTTTTTACTACTTTTTTGCTACTTTCAAAATTTTACTACTTTTTACTACTTTACTACCTAGTAGACACCCTGCACCCATTAGGGTGACGACCGCAATCTTGTTGACATCGGGTCCAAAATGGCCATGTTAGACCCGATGTAACCAAGATTGCGGTCGTCACCCTAATGGGTAGGTTAGAAGCTTTATTTATATTTTTCACTAGAAGAACTGTGCCTCCCCCTCACGACCCAACCTCTTTACGTTTGTAAAAGGGGGTTAGCTTCCGTTTTTAATTAAATTACGCTCGCTTCCTTTGGCGCGGGAAGGCCAACTTCAAAGTTCAATAATTCGAAAATAAAGCATCAGCGAGCAGAATGTCGTTCTTGTAAAACGTTCTTAAATACGTTCCTTTAGTGATTGTTTGGAATATAATTATTAATTTCTGTGATTGCATTAAACTTCACATTGACCAAATAAACAGCTACTCGTCAATTTTTTAATTTTAGTTGCTTGAAACATGATAATAACATCGAAATAAACAAATTTCCTTCTATACACTTTTTTCGTCAAATGAGTATTCAACAAGGTATAGCGGCAGGTTTAGTTTCGTCTTTGATGACGATCGCGCTGGAAGCGAGATTCCATTGCAGCGATGCTCTACCACGGATCGATGAATTTCTTTCCGCTTCAAACACTGGAATTGCGGAAAGTCATTTACCACTATAACTAATAAAATACTCATTTCAGATGGAAAGTGCATGGAAGAAAACTTGTTTATTGATCTAATTAAATATGTTCAGGCATCGAAATTTACAAAATCAATTATTGTTCTTTTCTTCAGATTTACCAGTATTTTTAATAAAGACAATAAGTGCCATCACAGACAGTAGGGTAATTCATCAAATATCGAACAGAAACCACGTGTGTCTAGAAACAACCTTCATAAATCGGTAACTTTTGCTCTGAATAACTCTTGCGGGCCTCAAGGTTATTCTTGAACAGTTGCTTTCTTGTTCTGTGATGTCGCTTGAAAGACAACGTAGATTATTGAAATGTATTTATTGTTCTAAAAATCGAATTCTTTAGTAACATAATTTCATCAATATCGAACATGACTCGAACAAGAATTTTGATTCGAACAGGATGGTTTGTCAATTAGTTCTCCTCGTATGGAACTTTTGTTAGACTATTAGCACGCCACGTATGGTTTGTCCATTAGTACGCCTCGTATATTTTTTTGTCCATTAATATGCCTCGTATGGTCTACCTATTTGTACACCTCATGTGGCCACTTGGAAAATAAACATTTTTCTTTCATTCTCTTTTTCTTTGGTGCACTGGATTTTCTTGGAAGTGCTCGCGGTGGCACAGCGGTTAAGGGATCGGACTTGTATGTTGGAGTCGCGGGTTCGTATCCCGGCGCTGGCGCTGCGATTTTCCCCGTTGGGTATAAGGGAAAGCTCAAGCACAATACCCCCACTCGACCCAGGTGTCGGAAATGGGTACCGACTTTACGGGGGAACCGTCATGGTGTCCTATATATAGTGTTAGTTATAAGACATTTGAAAAACCAATGCTTAAGACCATTTGTATCAGGCTTGATTGGAAATAAAGCATCCCAAAGATGCCGATGTTTGTTTTGTTTGTTTGTTTAAAATGACTGTCTCATTACTTATTTTCAGGAAGCATTTGAATGGAGAGTTATCAAAATTTGAATATGATGTCGATGTTTCATTTGCAGTGCTTGTTGAACCATCATTGTGATCATCAACCTGTGTGACCTTTTTTGGAGTAGAGTATAGAGCACGCGTCAATGAATTATTATTGATGCTTGCATCAATTTTCTTGGCAAGGGATTGATCATCAGTAAATGTAGCCAGACGAATCATTGATGATCTTGAGGGCCTTGGAACACCAGCAGCTGATTGGTCGCCATCTTCAACTATTCATTGTTATTATTAAGCGTTAATACAATATTTTAAGGAAATGAAAAAGGCGTTCAATAGATCGATTCAGTTATTTAAAAGAATTAAGAATCGAAAAGCCTTGTTCGAGGCATAAATTCATGATTTTTAAGGAATTTTGATTCGAACCCCTTTGTTCAGTATTTAATACTGACATGAAATAGGAACTGAATGTCGAACATGGAATAATTATCAAGTTTTTAGCGGGAAAGAAAAAAAAAAACAGCAACAGAACATCATTTGACAACACTACTCTCTAGTTATGACGGGAGGTTGAGGTTGGCACAACAACAGTTAAACCGTCGCAATTTTCCCGAGGTGCGTAAGATTTTTCAAGTGAAAAAATACGACCAATTTGTAAGGGTCGTACAGAAAATGTATTCGCAACAGCTGGTAGCAGTTTGCAGCTCACAGAAATGAGTTCTTATCACTAAAATAGGAGTTTTAGATGTAAGATCACCGGCACTGTGCAAGTTTGGATGCTTATGAAATTTATTACCCGCATATTTTCAAAGTTGTTTGATAATCAGTTCAGTTCGATATTTGATGAATTACCCTATTAAAAACTTAGCCAATTTACAGTTTAGTTTTGTCTGAGACAATAAATGCAAAATTCTTCACTGGTACCAAATGTATTGTAGTAAAAATTTTATTAAAACCTTATCAAATTGGAATGAGCCTCTTGGATAAATTTGAAAATATAATTTGTAAGATGAATCTAACTATTTTAATGAGAATAATCAATTGTCAAGTCTGTAGTTGATGATGATCGAAGGTAGTCATATGAGACAACCTAAGATAATCTTAACAAGGGGATTCCCTCCCATTTCTAACAAAAGCACCAGAAAATTACTTTATTACTGATTAAAACCATTCAAGATGCAGCGAATCGCAGAAAAGGTGCAATCAAACAGGGCACTTGGTTTCTTATAAATATAATCAAAGCTACGATAACCCTAATGAGAACAGGGCCTACTAATTACTTCATTACGAATAGGCACAGCTGATCTGCTGACACAAGGCCTACGAAGTAGAACTGAAACGATGCTCCTAAATTAAACTACGAATTGTAGCAAGTTTCAATTATTGCAAAATTATTGCACACAAGAAAATCAATAACACTCCATGACATATTTAGAGAGAACGAGCGATTTACTAAATGCTAGTTCGTATCACACATCCAGAATTAACCGACAACCGATAGCAATTTCGCCGAAGTCGAAGAGCATCAGTAGAGAATTACACTTGTTAGAGAGGAAGTAAAATGGAATTTGGAAAGCTTTTACACACCAATGTAACCACAAACTGCTTATTAACCGGAGGGCGAGCAAAAGCTGATCATTTACCTGGTAACTCGGAGCCAAATAAAAGAAATTCGAATCAAATATGGCTGCGAAGCTACAGCCCCACCTTAAAGAAGCTCAGTAATAGCATAGGAATGCCTGACGTCACCATACACAAAATAATGGGCGCCGAATTTATATTACAATATGGTATTCATGAATATAAAAATGATTTAATCTTACAAAACTGTTTTGGCAGTATATAAAAAACAGGTATGCGTAAAACATCTATCGAACAACGTATTTTTCATATAAATGGGAGAAATTTGTCAGTAAGTGGAATAAAAGTGAAACGGCAAAACTACAAACGGAAGATAACTTCCTGAATCAATCCTCTTCCCCATTTGAAGTTGATACTAAATTTTTAAATAAAATATTTCATTATTTTCAATCGAAATAAGCGAAGGAAATATTTTTTAGTTCAATGATATTATACACCGTCTTGCTGTTACGATGAACCTATCGCTCAATGAAAATTTTGACAAGATCGTTTCGAGCAAGGAAGTTGGATACATGGAACCGGCATCGCTATCTTTTGCCAGTCAAGCGAGTGAAGCCACTTCTGCCGTCCCAAGCCCCGCCCACCCGGCATTAGGTCCCTGTGTGGAGGTGGTGTTGCAGTGGAGGGGTAGCACCACCTCCATCATCAGCGACTGAAGACCGCGCTGTTAAATGGCAGACTTGCGCTACTCTGTGCTATACGTTTTTTTCTTAGGCATATATTTCAATTGCATCCTCGCTGAATGATAAAGAAACTCATATTGAGGAAACTCGTCCTTGACCGCAGCGTGGATAGCGGCGCCCTGTCACGCTGAGTGTCTGACACGCACTGAGCCCCATCTCCGTGTGTGTGCCCGTATACCCTACAGCTACCGAAAATTGGCTTCACTTTAGAGCGCTGATGCCGCCTCCATTCTTAAACCTCCTTGGTTTCGAGTGATTTGAATGTTAAAGCAAAAATGTTAAAGTTACTGTACTCTCCACATCTACAAGATACATATAAAGTTTTTTTTATTTATTTCAGAGTAATATCCCTGCCTAGACATTAACAGTGTCTGTACTTATCATTTATATAACGAGTTAATTGTTTACAGTTAAAGCTACGGAGAGTGCTTGAATTTGATTGAAGTAATTTTAATAGAGGATATAAAAAACCTGTATACCTAATGCTGTAATTTCACAGTAATGGACCTGATCTCTCTTGAAGCTCACTGCGCGCACACATATACATATACATATTATTAATCTTTAATACCAAATGGTGCCCTTTGAATGATGGGTTAAAATGAAAAATGCAATACAAACAACAGTAATTAGATTTACTCCCATAAATAACATCAAACAGTTTTTAGGATAGAAAATAATGAAATATTTCCTCAATTGATTTCATTCCAAATTACATATATACCAAATATACGTATATAAAAAAAGGATTTTGTAACTCATGATTAAAAGCATACAGTAAACTAATTTTAAAAAGAGCAGAAAAACTCATTTGAAAAGCTACTCCATCTTCCATTCGAACCGATCACCACATAAACGAAAGCAGAGGTTTGCTTGAAGTATCTTCCTTTTTTGTGCTGCCTTCGCAGCAATTTAGGAAATTTCTATTTTCAAACAGCGGTAGAAAATTTGTGCCTTCGAATATTGAGGGAACCAGTCCGCACGTTCACTCGTTTTCCGGAAACGCTCTCTTCCGGTACATTAGGTATTTAAACTCTGCGAGCTGAGTAGAGGCCGCCAGTTGTGTTGAAGTAGTGTGTAGACTCCAGAGAAGGAAATGTAAGTAAAGAGTGCTAAATATTAAGTGCATTGGGTCCCTATAGATGTCTGTTTTGTGTCTCCTACTAGACAGTGAATTCTTAGGTCCTAGAAAAGCTAAAAGATTTCAGGGGATGTTAGAATGTGTGCTGTCACAGTTTTTCTGTTTGAGCTTTTACAGTTCTGGATACTGATTCTTCAGTCGCGGTGCCAATATAATGGAATGCTGTGTTTACCTATTTGTACCTGGCTCAAATTGTCTAGTGGTTTGCCCTGTGTTGGACAGGGTTGTGAGACTTTCTTGCAAACAATCAGTCATGTTTTGATGATATTGTTGAGCCTGATTTGTTCTGTGCTTGTCAGTGCTACTTAATTTATTTGCTGGAATTCACAGCTGGATTCATTGTGCTCAGTTGTTGATTTGATCTAAGCACATTGCATTATATAGATCCTGGTTATCATTCACGATTAATGTTAGTGGATTTAAACTCTGGTGTTTGGACTCTAGAATTGTGTAATTCCTCACTCAAGTTGCTATTTTACCAGTCTGTAGAGTGTGGTGGTTTTTGCCTATTTTTATTTGTGTGATTTTTACCAGTCTGTAGAGTGTGGTGGTTTTTGCCTATTTTTATTTGTGTGATTTTTACCAGTCTGTAGAGTGTGGTGGTTTTTGCCTATTTTTATTTGTGTGGTTTTTACTGTGCTGCGGATATTTTATATTGCCTGGTTGATGACGTGTTCATGCCTGTTAGGTAACTATTTACTTGTTCAGAGGTGTCTAAGTGTGCCCCCTTGTTCACTTATTAACCACCTTTGTAGATGGGTGTGTTTTAACTATGCCCAGGTGGTACTATAGATTGATAGACTTTGTGACTAGTCATGTGAGTCAGAAACAACTAAAGTTGTCAGGCACTGTTTACGTAGGAATAGCTGTGTAACTTTAGTTCAGCGTCTACCGGGTTGGACATGCAATTTTATATGGGAATAGCCGTGTAACTTCAATTCAGCATCTACCTGGTTGGACATTAGTGTGTAGAGCCTACTGCCTGACCTTAGTATTTAATGAGGGCCTCATTAGGTTGATTGGTTATATCTGATTGTGCCATTGGGATGCTCGTATGAAAATTGTACTAAGTCTCGCCAATGATTTGAGTGTTGAATGAGCCGCTGAAGTATTACCCGTGTTCTCTGAATCAGATTTTCTTGTGCCAGTGATGCAGTTCTGCCCCAATTTTTGCGTCCTTATTTTCTGGTTTGCCCTCTGAATCACTTTTAGATATGCAATCTCTAAAAACTGTATATTTTTTGTATTACTTTTGTGCTAACTAGACCTTTCTATTTCAGGAAAATTTATGTACAAATAAATGGCTGCTTAAGACAAGTTTTGCATCATCCGTGGACTTTTCTGAACCTTCCCCTCGTCGATAGAAATTGTTGAGGCAGTCACATTTTTAGTGTAGTGAAGGTATAAGTTAAATTAATTTTACTGTTTCATTAGGGAGGAGTTTAATAGTGTGTTATTTACTGTACATGTTAATTCAATTAAACTTAGTAAATGGCGACTTCGGTCAGAGACTACTTAGTTGTTGCTTAGGTAATTCTACCAAATTTAATTTTGTAATTATCCAATGATAACACCTATGGATTCCATTTGTTCTTCTGTCTCATGTGTGTCGGGTTTTTCCGTGCCGTTGGTTGGTTTGAATGTAAAATATTGATTTATTTACGGCAAGAATAACTCGATCATTTCTCGAAGCGTAAGGGAAAAATTATGAGAGGGATAATGAAAAGCGGTTATGGACTCAGCTCGTTTTTAGGTGGAGTTTATTGGAAGAGGAAACCAGGAGAACTGGCTTGGATCTTGATCTCGGAGAGCTTGTCTAGGTGGGCAATCCGTGCCGGAGGACCAGGCTGGCGTTGACGAAGGCCGTCACGTGATGGAGTAAGCAGGGTGAGTGAGTTGTATTTGGGAATTTGAGTTTTGCAATTTGAGAGGATTGAGCGCAGGTCAGTGAATTAGTTCAGGTAGAACTAATGACTCAACATAAGGTGAGGTTGAGTAGCAAGTTAAATCCGGCTCATGTGAGCATAAGCAAGTTTGGCGCATTAACACATTTGCACGTTAACGGGGGCAAGTAAATTACTGCTTATGTGAGAATAGCATTTAGCATGGCACTCAAGGTAAACCCAGGGAGATTCAATTTTGTGAGTGTTGCGTGTATGGCGATGAAGTAGAGGTCGAGAATTTGCTGTAACACTGCCAAAGTAGGACGCCAAAGTGAGAGTGGCTTTGAAGGAGAGGACGCGCAACTGCGCAGTGTTGCCACCAGAGGGCTTCTCTCTCGAAAAGTGTCAAGTGTTATTTTAATTATTTTATGCATTTACACAAAAACTTCAATGATTACGAATTAGAAGTAGAAAATAATTAATAATAAATTAGAGTAATATTTTTAATGCTACTAATTAATTTATTTAAGTATGAATGGCAATTTTATAATTTTTACGCTTATGTAGCGGTATGCTACATGTGCCACACTTTTTGGAAATAAACGGCTTTTCTTTCTTTTTTCTGTCCAGTATTTTTTTTTAATTTCCTTGTATTAACATTTCTTGTATTTTTCTTGTATTCTGTGCCACCGTGCTCGCGGAGGCACAGCGTTTAATTAAGGGATCGGACTTGTATGTTGGAGTCGCGGGTTCGTATCCCGGCGCTGGCGCTGCGATTTTCCCCGTTGGGTTTAAGGGAAAGCTCAAGCACAATACCCCACTCGACCCAGGTGTCGGAAATGGGTACCGGCTTTACGGGGGAACCGACATGGTGTCCTCCATATAGTGTTAGTTGTAAGACGTTTGAAAAACCAATGCTTAAGATCATTTGTATCAGGCTTGATTGGAAATGAAGCATCCCAGAGATGCCGATGTTTGTTTGTTTTGTTTTGTTTGTTTGTACATACATTGTACATCGTGCCAAAACACACTGTAAGAACTAAAAATTATTAAAACGAACAGAGCGCAATGCTTAGCGACATTTTGGTGTACGTTTGATACAACCAATCAGCACTCGATAATTACAGTTGTGTTGTCCAAATTCCACAAAATTCATGACTTGCTGATGTGACAACGCCATTCAGCACTTGGCAATTACAGCTGCGTTTTTCCAAAAACAAAAAAATATTTACATGAAATTTACTGATAGGATCCACAGTGTAAAGTGCTGGTATACATGTAACTCGAATACTAGCAGAATTAAGAAATTGCCTCTACTGCTTGAGTGCATTTGTATCCTTCCTAAAGCTCATTTTACACTAGCGGTGTGGAGCGACGGAAAGATTCTTACAGCTCCTCCCACGCAAAGATTAAGCGTCAGAGCACACTGGCTTGCTTTTAAATTGCCGCACAATTCGACGCTCCTTCCCCCGAGACAGTAATCGTCAGGATTGCTCTTGCAATACTGCCAGAATAATTTGCAGAACATGGATGGAGCGACGGTGTGGAGCGCGAAGACACCGTCAGCGTAAAAGGGCCTTAAGAAATATAAGAATGCAACTGCACGATAGCATTTCACCTTGTATGAAAATTGTTATTTAATAAAATGATACCGTAACATAAATGTCATTCATTTATATCGGTACGTGAATAAGCGATTTACTGTATAGTACACATATGGCCCTATTCGCAGGGAATGTGGGAAACATCTCCAAAAAATAACCAGAGTTCAAGAGCCAGCAACAACGGTTTTACAATTATCTGCCCGTACGAACATTCGATTTCACCCCGAGCTCCAAAATTAGTTTTTTAGAGCATCATTTTTCTCCATTCTTACTTGAACAAAAAGGATTTATAAAAATCCGTCAGAAAAGTCCAATCTAGCAGCCCTCATTCCACGATTGCTCGAAAGTGAGGCCGCTAATGAAGATACTACTTCTGGCTCTGTAAAGTTGTATCCATGCTACCATCACTAAAGAAACATGCCGCGCGATGATGCAAAAATAACATCACCCAATGTTTACAGACGAACAAGTTGTACCAGTCTCAACTTGTGAAGTAAATAATACACTTGAGAATTTTTACTATCAATTTGATAGGGATTGGAAAACTGGACATGAGACTACAAAGAAGCTTCACATGAAAATACTACATAAATGCTAAAATATCAGTCGAATACAACGCTAAGACAAAATGGTCGCGAACTAAGTATTGCAAAAAAAATTATGCAGTAAGAAAGCTTTCTATTTGTACAAGTGTACATGGCCCGTAAAAAATGATGAAATCAATATTCGCTATAAATAAGTTTTCCAGATGTGGATGACAAACAAACAGTGCTATATCCATCCTAATAGTACCCGCGATTAAAATATTCTTGTACTTGTGTACCGGTGAAACTCGTATCACAGATACGAGTACGATCATTGTGCATCTTTATAAGCGTCACAAAAAAAAAACGGAAGAAGCGGACACCAAAAAAAATGTATAAACACACCAAGGGTATTATTAGGTAAGATTTTGCAGCAAAGGAAACAAGAAGGAGTGCTCCAGCAAGCAAGGCCTTGCAGGGCTTCCCTGGCAGCGAGCTATCCCTGCCTTGCTGCTGCTCCTGCTACACTCACAAGGCCGAAAGAAAAAAAGAAAAGGAAAACAGTTTATTTCCAATAAAGATGACATAAAAAACATATCATTGGCTTTTAAATAATCTCAAAGTAAGGAACCTTAGTTAATCCACACGCATGGATATCGTATTACCCATGTCATTAATCGGAACAAATGATTGAGAACAATGTATTCCTTTTGTTCCAAGAGGAAGTCTTTCTCTTTGAATGAACTGGGAAACCATTAGAAAATGAAAATCGATGCTTACAATTTGGTTGTTATGATGAAGCAATCAATAGAAGTGTATCGAGGAAGTTTTATCCAAATCAAATTATTGTATCGTTGTGAGTAAATAAATCTATGTTTCATATTTGTATGTACGTCCTGTGATGAGTCTACAAATGATTAAGCCTACGTGTTGGCAGTCAACTCGTAAAACTACGAATATGATAGACATGAATATGATTATCTCACTATCTACTGGAATATAAAGCAAGGATGAACTTACATCTTAGCACAACCAAAAGAGCCTATCTCCATTTATATTTCTATACACATATTTTGCATCACGTCTATATCACAATCCATGAGTTTCTTTAAAAAAATTAATAAGTATGTAAGCTTGGAATTTGAAAAAAGAAGAATACGATCCCATTTTGAGTAGAATAGAAAGTGAGTAGCTACGACAACGTAGAGTATAAAAAAACAATCTCCGAGAAAGACTCCGCAACTCACCACTGTCTTCTCCGCCACACAGCGGCGGCGGACAAGGAGGGAGGGGAATTCTGATGTGGATCTCCTTCCTGGCCATCTCTTCCGCCTGAACATGAACCAAACGTCCGCCCGCAATCGCGCCCCGTCCACTGGAGTCACTTTTACTTTGTATTTTTTTAAGAAGTTTTTGAATCAGATGAGAAGGTTCGTGCTTATTGATAATTATTGAATTAGTTCAATGAAGTATGTTAATTGAGTCCGCAGAAGAAACCGAAATAGTTCAGAAAAATGCGAACAATTGACATATGTCAAAATTGTGAACCATTGTGTTCGATAGAATCCTTCGACACGAATGTTCAAGATTGATTTATGTTCGATACAATGAAGAACTTTGAGTTGTCCTGTGTTAAACAGAAGTACTGTTAACATCCAGGAATTTTTCAAAGCAAAATGAAACCAAAAGCAGATTTTGGTTGTTCTCGCGGCGTGTTGATGTTTACATCACACAGCTCACCAACCAAACCTATGATATCACAAACGAAGAAAATTAGTTAAATGATATCATTTCCAGCCTCACATCATTTGTGTCAGCCAAAATTTCATTTGATCCCAGGACGCATGTCAGTGGCTAAACTTTTAGCATGCAAAAACACTAACAGCGCTGGTGAAGTAAAAACGTCCTTATTTCATCCTTTCGCCGTGGCACAGTGGTTAAGGGATCGGCCTTGTATGTTGGAGACGAGAATTCGTATCCCGGCGCTGGCGCGGCGATTTTCCCCGTTGTTTATAAGGGAAAGCTCAAGCACAGTACCCCACTCAACCCAGGTGTCGGAAATGGGTACCGGCTTTACGGGGGAACCGTCATGGTGTCCTATATATAGTGTTAGTTATAAAACATTTGAAAAACCAATGCTAAGATCATATGTATCAGGCTTGATTGGAAATAAAGCATCCCAAAGATGCCGTTGTTTGTTTGTTTAATATCCCTCCCTTTAGGCACGGGCAACAAAACAATAAATTACATTTCCATTGGCTTTTCCTGTGGTATTTATGATGCCCAACACACCGGCAAGTAAACATCAGATGCGCGTTATAGTTACTAGTCCACCCCCTTTATTTGAAATAAAAAAGAAGGCAAAATAAAAGACAGGCCGTAAGAAATAAAAAAAAATTAAATCTCTCGAGAGTTGATAAAGCCGAGTGCAGACGGCCCCTCAAAAATGTATAATAATGTTCGACAAATCATATGACACACGTTCCTATTTCCTAAGCTTGTATCACAGATACGCTCATCACACACTGTAGGCTGGCTTCGGACAGACGGACGGACGCGGCTCTTATTATAGTATAGATTCTATGACGAAAAAGAACGGCAATAACATTGTTGATATCTAACATATCAACAATTCTTGATATGTGAGCTTGTTGTTGACATCGGCAATTGTTGATATCTCTTTACCACCTCTTTTTCTTTCAAACGATTTTTTTTAATGAATGATAAATTCATTTATTTGAGAGTGGAATATTTGTTATCACGTCGGTGTTATTGATGATTTCTATTTGGGTTCATTACGGGGAAAAAATAAGCATATTTATTGCAGAGTCAGGCAAGGACCGATAGAAAATTAAAAGTTTACTGGACAGTGCAATTGAGTCATACAGATTAATATTATAGGTAGATCATGAAAAAGATGGGTTTGCTATGAGAGTTGTAGTAAAATCAATGCTGCAGGTTTAATCATTGCTTCAACTGCCCTTCGGGCGCTAGCTAAAGTTTGACGGATATACATGGTGTCAAAAAAAAAATGCAGACCGAACTTAGAATTGATAAAGCTCCCTGTTCGCTCCGGGGTATAAATGAAGCTTAAAAGTATAAGAATAAAAAATTATAATACTCTAATAATCAATGTCTCATTACCAATGAATATTAATATGAATACCACCAATAACTGCCGAGCTCCATCAATTTAAAGTTCGGTGCGTTTTTTGGGATACCCTGTGCATGCCAGGCCATATGTATCACACACACACACACGCATATATATGTTATATATATATATTTTATATTACATATATTCGTATCCGTTCATATATATATGTTATATATATATATGTTATATATATATATGTATGTATATTGGTGAGGTAGACTTGACAAAATATTCGGAAAGCATTAAATGACTTCACTATAGTCAACATATGTCAATCTAATTCTCGTCTCAGGAGTCACAGCTAAATACCTGAAAATAAAGCAAAATTCTCCCTGGGAAGCCCAAAGTAATCAATAATGACCTCGCATAAGTTAAAATAATATTAGATCTACTCTGTACTGTATTAATTAGTCGAAATATTTAAATACACCATTGGTTTGTCTATGAATTAAGGACCTTTGTGTCATGGAATTTTTAAAATCCAATGTTTTCTAACACATCTCATGTATAAACTTTTTTGCAATTAAAGGTTTTTCTTTTCCTTCATTGTCTTTCCTTCTTTCTTTCCTTCTTTCTTTCCTTCTTTCTTTCTTTCCTTCTTCCCTTCTTTCTTTCCTTCCTTCTATCTTCCTTTCTTTCCTTCTTTCTTCCTTCCTTTCTTTCATATGTCACGACGCTTCCTGTGTAACTGGACTTAGTCGCGTTCACCTGCCGTTATGTATGCACCTTCACAAGTCAGATACACGCTAATTGTATCTCAATTTCAATATGTTCACTGCAATAATTCTACGTAATGATTTCACAGATGTTTTTCTCTTAAAATTTACCACGAAATGAAGAAGCCTCTAAAACTTCTGTCTTATGTTCAAATTTTTTCAAATTTTCAAATTTTTTTCAAAAATTCGTAACTCAATTTTTGACAGATGATGTTTAGAGCACAACGTCAAACTGTGTATTTATTAGTGTCACATAACTTATAATTTGACGCAATTACGTACTCAGTAATAAATTATTTCACTTCAATACGAATTCTGTAGGAAAAGTAATTAGATAAAGTTCCTAGTAATTACCCCATCCAATAAAAACAGGAAGTTTTTGCTCGTGAAAAAAACTCGTAATACTAAAAATGCTCCACACAATACAGATTTCTCCGGACACAGCTGTAGTCGCCACCGGATTGGAATAGTCCCCCACATGTCACTTCCATGAAGCTCGGGTCAACACTGCCCATGGAGCTAGGATATACTCCCTCCACGACACTGCCTGTTTTCCGTTGCAGTGGGAAAAGAGTTATTTTAGAAAGGCGTATTCTACGTTAAGAAATATAACTTTGATAGATCATGAGGACAACAACTGTTAAGTTACTTCCCGTTTACCTTCTAGACCTACCCATATAAATACTAGTTGGCTAAAAGAGTGCGATATGGTTTAAAAAAATAATTGCGTACATATATACGAGTATGATACAGCCAAAACCTAACAAGTTACTGGAACTGAAACTAAAAATGAAGGCCGACGGTGTCGGGCCTTTTATTACGGCCTAAAATTCCCTCTCCATCACTCACAATATTCACACAAAGATTTAGCTGCTATGTACCAGACTTGTCCATTAAAATACTCAGGATACTTCGTGAGGTACAATTTGTCAGTAACGTGATGTAACATGTCGAGCATACTCTATTGAGGATAATTTCAAAATCATTGAAAATCAAAATTAAGTAACGTGTATGTGCGAAATCAATAGCGCTGCAATTGCCTTTTAGGAGACCATGCCTTGGTCATACACGAACTTACCGCGCGACTGACTGATAAGTTGTTAATTTTACGCATCCATTATTGACATATGGTAAATTAAATTAATATAATTTCATCCTCATTCTTTAAATAACTATTCAGTCAATTTAGCACGCTTTTAAATTAATGATTACAGATTTAAGGGAATTGTAAACATATAGAATGAAGTTAATGAGTGCCTGGCACCCACAAGTACTTAGCTGTATCTCTACCTATTCATAACTCTACCTATTCATATCTCTCCTATTCATTGTAACAGTTCAACGTAATGACTTCATTTCTGTATTACTTGAGAAAATAATTTGTTTAAATTATTCATGTATCTGTGTTTCTAATCATACAGGCATCTATTTTGGGGAATTGGTGTGAAGTACTTAGTCAAACATCGTAGATAAATGTTGCTTTGCTAAAAAAATAATGCTAAAATAATTCATTCATGACTTGAGGAGTCATCGGAGGCAGCTAGTGATTTTATTTTTTATTTTAACAACTTATCAGTCAAAAGAAAACTCGACTGGATCCCAATACCGAACAGATTCATGATCCAAAAAGCTCGACGAGTGTTCTCCTCTCTGTACCTCCCCCAAAGTAATGCAGAGGCGGTAAAATTTTTTCCATCTAATATCCCAAACAAAAAACCAAATCGGAGGAATGATGTTTTAGTCAGTTACCGTTCATCTAACGTGGGACAAAAAGCTCTCTCAGTTTCTGGAGCTTTTTTGTGGAACAAGCTTCCCCAGCATATCAAAAACTCTAAAACTGTAAAAGAATTTAGAGTAAATGTGTCACGTCATTTTGCATCTCTATAGACCTGCAGCATTTCGGTGTGAATTTCCCATTTACCAGAAATTTTAATTTTCCTGAAATTTCTGTTAGAAAATTAGAAACTATTTCATTTGACGTTTGCTAAGCCATTCGTGCATTCATCTTAACTATTTCTGTCGACAATAATGAGCACCCCAGCCGTGAGTTCAATACAGCAGAATGAACGTTTTTTCCATAATTAGGAGTATTTCCTCATCTTTATTTTGTTATTTTTTCTTCTCTGTGTTAATATTTAACATCCGTATGGAAAACATACTCTGAAATACATTTTGTGTGTACACCAATATACAGGTTTATAAATGTGAGGATTGTGCAAAGTTTATAATGAATTAAATTTTGGCTAACGTTGTCTCGTTATTTCAAAATCATTCTCGAAGATGTTTTCAATCGATTTCGGCTGAGCTGGGGGGAGGGGTTAATTTAAGCATTTTCATTTAGTCTTTTAATATTTTTCCGTGCGTTCAGTGCACACCAGCACTAAACTTTAAAATCGAAAAAACTGTTAATTTCTGTTATCAAAATTCTCACTTTGGACCATTGCTTAATCTACCTATATGTGCCAAATTTTGTAAATATTCTCCACTCAAATGTGATATCCGGCCACAATGTTACTCCATTTTATCCCATGTACACATGTCTGTATAATGCTGAAGAGTTGTGTTGTTTCTTCACTGTAACCTGAGTTTTCTTAAAAATTTCTATGAAGAAACTAAAAACCAGTTCATTTTTCGTTTTCCGAAGTCTTCTTTTCCTCTTAGTTATTTTTTTCGAATAATTTCTTAGGATTACAATGAGCTCAACTGTCATTATCGGTGTAATAGATGGTAGGTTGTTTCTATCCTCTTATTTTATATTTGTATTTTTTTCTTATATTTCATTCTCAATAAGTACATATATTAATATGTGTGTGTACGTATATAGGTAAATATATATCTACATAAATAGATATACATGCTTCTATTTCATTTCTTTACACAAAAACCATCCGGTTAATAAATTTTATTGCACTAGCGAAATGATTCAAAAATAGATCTCCCACTTACACCAGAGGACGTCTCTGTGAATCGGATTAATGACAAATACAATTAATGAAATTAATCGTAATTTGAGCGTATGAATCGTGGTAAAATTATCTTTCTGTCCGTATGTTGTACAAGCAAATTTTGATGTTGAGTATATGTTTGTTTGCGCATTTCTGCCAAAATTTTGTAGATATTTGTCAATCATGAGTGGTAACTGGCCTACACTGTATCTCCATTTTATCCCATGTACCCATGCCCGCATGATGTTTCAGAGAATATCGAGAAGATATGATATATGATATGATATATTGAAGATATATGTTTTTTTTTTTTTGTTGTTGTTCCTCAGCGGTAACTTGAGTTTTCTTAAAATTTCCTTTAGGAAATTAAAAAACCATTCCATTTATACGTTTTTCGAAGTCCTTTTCTATTCCTTATCTTTCCTCAGGTTATTTCTTACGATTCATCAGAGCTTGGGCTGTCATTTTAAATATTGAAAGAGTAAGATTATTTTTCATGTCTATTAGCATTTTTCTTATATTCGTTTTCAATACGTATATATATGAGTATGTGTGTTGGTGTGTGCGTGAGTATGTACGTGTGCGCACGCAAACATAAATGTTTATGTATCAGTGTAAACATGCACACGTTTCGCACACATATATGCGCACATGTACATATATCGGTTTCTATCTCTACTTTTTGCATAAAAAGCAAAACCTCAAGACATTACATTTTACCTAAAGCTCTGCGATCAGTTAACACTGCACCAAATTTCAGAAATAAACAAATTGATTGCGCTTGCTTTATGATTTATAAATCGATCTATCACGACCCCGAAGGGCATTTCTGTGAACAGAAGAAATTAAAAAGTATAAACAGACAAAGGAAATAAAGCACTCGTGCAAAAATTATCTCTATATTTGTATGCCGAACAAGCCATGCATTTCAATTTTGAGTGTAAGTTTGTTTACGCATTCCTAGATGTGCGTGCTGTGTCGCGCGATGTTCTTTACAAATTATTTCGAGACTATCTTTTTCTCAATACTTGATTGTCATTTACGGTGTTGTTTCAATCTAGTACGGTGTAGCGTTTTTTTTTGTATTTTTAGTGTAGCGTTTTTTTAGATGTAGCGTTTTTTTTTTGTATTTTTCCTACTTCGATGATCTTATAAATAATTCGAAAAATACTAAAGAATTCTTCGAAACTGCCAAGTTCTTAGTTGAAATTATCGAAGTAGGAAAAAGGCAAGAAGCTCTGTACCGGAATCTCTTGGAATATAAAATATCCAAGAGATAATATTTCTCATTTCTCATTCAACTACCCTTGACAGAGTTAAACTATTAGCATGACCCGTATGGTTTGTCTATTAGTACGCCTCGTATATTTTTTCTATTAATATGCCTCGTATGGTCTATCTATCTGTACACCTATGATAGTATTGTCTAATATTACATCTCGTATAGTTTGTCTATTATTATGCCTCGTACGGCTTATCTATTTGTACACCTCGTATGGTTTGTCAATTAGTATTCCTCGTATGGAACTTTGTTAGACTATTAGCACACCACGTGTGGTTTGTCTATTATAGTACGCCTCGTATATTATGTCTATTAATATGCCTCGTATGGTCTATCTATTTGTACACCTCTGATAGTTTATCTATTAGCACACCTCATATAGTTTGTCGATTATTATGCCTCGTATGGCTTATCTATTTTTACACCTCGGATGGTTTGTCAATTAATACTCCTCGTATGGATCTTTTGTTTTAGGACGTCTTATATTAAGGAACTTTTAAAAGCCAATATGTTGGCATATGTATCTCATGTGACAACTTGGAAAAAAACGGTTTTGTTTTGTTTTGTTTATGGTGAGTACCCTTTTTACAAGATGTGGCCATAAAAGAGCAGTGTAAGCAATGCATGAAATAACTCTTTCAGATACAACAGAGTAGTCTGATTGACTGCAGCGAGTGCAAAATATTGAATAAAATACTTAATACTTCATAAAATGTTTTTTATTCGACGCAACGAATTAACCCCTAAATTTCAGAATAGTCAAAACGGTCATTGATGTGCAAATGTCGGAGCCACAAGCAGTATTTTGAAAACGACAAAATACGCAAGGAACGTCGGAGCAAGAGGTTGCGTTTTGTCTTTAAATTAATGCTATGATTTGATAAAAATGTTCGTTTTTAGTATAAGTTTAATTTTTAAACTTTTGACTAATTTTTATCATGTTGTAAGCTTCATTTACGACATGGGGTCTCATGATATGATTTGTAATATGCATGAAAAAATAATCCACATGAGTTGAACAATTATTATTCTTTTCTCTTTATGCGTATGCTAGATAGGGTGCACAATTACAGTTATCTGCATCAGAAATTTAAACTTTTCTAATTTTTATTTAAAAAAATATAATTTCTACGTACATAACCATCACAATTTCCAAAACGCGACGCGAAATCTCCAAGAATGTTAGGAAAAAATATTTTAGAGCCTTTTATCCTGAGAATGATTGGAAAGCAGTCACAAGAACCCGAGTGAACACACAAACAGCGCAGGAGTAGTTGAAAAAAAAAAACAGACGTACTCCACTGAAGAGAGCCGGTAGCAAATCAAGGATAAATGACGATATTGAGAAGGAAATGGTATCTAATGTGAAAGGAATCCTTTCATTATATTTTTTGTACCTAAAAATTACTTCTTAAATACCTTATAATGAAGTGTGTCAATCCAAATAAATATCGGTTCGATGGAGAGAGTTGTTTACTGTAAAAAGTATAAAAATTGTAAATAAAAGGATGAACACCTACATGATAAGGCTAAAAGAGCAACATACGTTGCCAATTTATATGATGTGAGACCAACCGGTAGAATATTGATTTAGGTCAGAACAAAAGCTTCGATTTTAATACTTTCCAGTAACGGAGCTGTAGTGATCGCCCTCAGCCGCACTTCAGCCTAATTTCATAAAATATTAAAAAACTAACATCCTAAAATTAAATTATACAAATGTAATTATCTTTATAATTTTACAAGACCCAATTAATTCGATTAAACTCAAAACTTTACCAAAAATGTGTTTCGAAATATTTGCCGATCACGTTTCCGTCAGTCACTTCCGTTGGAAACATTCGCGCAGAACCATTTCGCAAGCTTCCGCTCAAAAGAGCATATAAGGCCGACTTTTCAGGCAGAGTCGTCATTCTCGTACAGATCCTCCTGAATAGTGCTTGGGCCCAGAGCGGGCAATTGATCGACTGGACCACACATCCATGCACTCACAAACACTTATGAAACCAAACCCTAACTTCTTAATTTAAGGAGCTTACCTCCTCCGAGTTCTTCTCCCAGTTGCTCCTCCTGTTCAAATTTCACTATACTGAAAGACCTGCATCCCTGCAGCTAAGCCGCGAAAATCTCCAGTTGAGACCATTTGGGCGAGAGTCCCCATCTCTTACCGTGTTTTCCCAACCGGTAACAAATTCCCTACTCAGCACTCAATTCACCACTCACTTAGTGTCGGAACCTCCCACACTTACACATCATCGACTTCACACTCCAGCACGCGCTTCACAAGCCCGGGCTGAACGAATCGTCTGAAGTCCCGCAACCTCCTCGGACTCTCACCAAGATCGTCTCTCGAACAAGAATCAAGCCTCACACTTCGGCGTGCAACCTTCTCCTCAATAAATCCCCATACCGGCGAGTGAAACTATTCTCTCATTTTCCCCCGGTGTTGGCTTGTGGTAATTTTTGTTGTTGATTGTAGACGCTTGAAATATTGCGTCCGAATACCGCCTAACTCCTTCTGAGTCAGAGGCCGTAATCCATTCATTTAGCTATTAAATGTGCTCTACCAGGAGCACTGGTGATCCGCCTTTGTAAAAGAACATCTCCTTGTGAAATCGATAAATTCCTCGATATTCAACCTTTAAAAGTCAAATTCAATTAGTTCCCCATTAGGGAGAACTTTATAGAGCTATCAGCTGAGCTATACTACATTGGTGTAATGACTGTCGGTAATGAAGCTTGATACACAGTACATCGAAGTACCTTTAAATCCCAACTGTAAAGAGTGGTTAAAATTTTAGCTGAAACAAGCAAGGTATTGAAAATCCTACTTTTATTGAACTTGAACTTGAACTTGAAATTGAGGGCCGACAGCGTCGGGGCCTTTGTAACGGCCTACAATTCCCTCCACAGTTATCACACAAAGAGTTCAGCGCCTGGTACCAGACTTGTCCACTAAACTACTCAGGATTTACCAATCCTTGTCACAAGCTGCCATTGGATGGCGTCACTGGGATAGCCAGTGCGTCAAAACACCATCCCCAGGCATATTGGGTCATTACTGACCATTCTACCTGACTGGCTCATTCCAGTCACTGTCTCTTACTCCAGGCACGCACAAGAAACAATTTCATAGCTTCAATGATACTCAAATTGCACTCCTGATCCAATCCAGCAAGACAGCTCATACCGCAATCATCTTCAGCACATCTGGCATACCACTCATTCTCTCCATACTGCTCAAGCACCACATTCATAAAAATTTCTCTCTCTTGCTCATACTTACTACATTCCAGCACAAAATGCTCAATTGTTTCCTCCACTCCACTAATACACTGCCGACATAATCTGTTATTATTCTCATTCCACCTCCATGTACGTCTGTTCACACTCAATGACTTACATCTCACAGCAAACAAGAGTTGACTTCCAAAACTACCATCATAGAACATCTCAAACTTAGGTGCTTCTTTTTTCATATACCAGTCAAGTGTAGGCTTCCGCACCATGCTAAGCCTCCACTTATTCAATCCATACTCTTTTGTTTTCCTCTCAATCTCTTTCTTCCACCTCTTGCAGTCCCACTCAGGCCCTACACCTCCAGGATTTATTAAACTCCAGTCATCCACAGGTCTCCCAATTCTAACATGAATAATCTTTTGCATACTAAGCTTCCTTGCATGCCCCCAACACACTTTCTCCCAATAGCTTACACTCAGATTCCATTCAAAAATTCGCTTTACCCATCTGCTATTCTGCATTCTTTCAATTCTCACCTTATAATTCAGCACCGCCTTCATCATTCTTTCTGAAAATAGGCTCCACCCAAGGTCACCTCTAATGGCTTCTGTAGCTGTCCATTTTGGAGCACCCAATGCTAACCGTCCTACCTTATTTTGTATTACATCCAGCTTTTCAAGATCACTTCCATTCCAGGCAAGAGCACTCATACCATACATGACACTAGGTACAGCAACATACTTCCACATTCCTCTCACACATTCATACTTGTTTGCTCTGTATCTGGCCACGCTACTTAATCGTCCACTCCACTGCATAGCTTTTGCCACTTTCTCACCCTTAGTTCTAGTGCATCCATCTTCACTTATCATACAACCTAGATATTTGTATTCTTTTGTTCTACCTATTCTGATTTCTCCAATATTCCACAGTCTGTCTCTATCAGTCTCATCACTATTTATAACCATAACCTTGCTTTTGTCGGCACCGAAGTTCATCTTGAAATCTGTACTATATCCGTTCACAATGTCAAGCATCCTTTGCAGTTCATGTCCACATCCACTAACCACAACCACATCATCAGCATACAACAAACAGCTCAGTCTCTCATTACCAACTTTCAGTCCTAAGCCACTCCTTCTCAGTCGAACTGCTAATTCTTCTGTGTACAATCCAAACAACAGGGGAGACAGAGTACAGCCCTGTCTCACTCCTCTAACACTCCTCACTTGCCCCGTTTCCAAATTTCCTAACCTGTATATAGCGCTTGTGTTCTCATACAGACTTTGTACAATTTTTTGTACAAATAATTTATTATTAATCGAGACTTCACATCAGTTCATAACAAATTCAAAAATTATGTTTAATAACAGCCGCACGTTCAAATTATTATGCTAGTACCATTTTCTTATTTACTGAAACCGAATTGAAGTGATTTGAAGTGTTCTCACAAGTCTTGAACTTGAACTTGAGGGCCGACAGCGTCGGAAGCTTTGTAAGGGCCTACAATCCCCTCCACAATTTTCACACAGAGAGTTCAGCGCCTGGTACCAGACTTGTCCACTAAACTACTCAGGATCTACCAATCCTTGTCACAAGCTGCGATTGGAGTGCATCACTGGGATAACCAGTGTGTCAAAACACCATCCTCAGGCATATTGGGTCATTACAGCCCACTCTACCTGACTGGCTCATTCCAGTCACTGTCTCTTACTCCAGGCACGCACAAGAAACATTTCCATAGCTTCAATGATACTCAAATTACACTCCTGATCCCACCCAGCAAGACAGCTCATACCGTAATCATCTTCAGCACATCTGGCATACCACTCATTGACTCATTCTCTCCATACTGCTCAAATATGTAGCATATCGCTACAAAGAGTAAGAAATATAAATTTGCCCATTCGCACTTAAATAAATTAATTATTACCATTAAAAATCTTACTCTAATTTATTATTAATTATTTTCTTCTTCTAATTCGTAATCCTTAAAGTTTTTGTGCAAAAAGCATAAAATTAAAGTCACGATTGACATGTTCGTGTTTCAAGCCTCTGAATCTGGCAGCACTGTGCGTGGCGTCCTTTCGAATCACATTCTATCGTGCCTTACTAGTTCGTGCATACCGTGTTCGTGTAAGTGAAGAAAATTAGGGTTTAAATAAGAAGTAACCGGGTAACGTATACAAGTGTAAATTCCCTGTGTGCATGTAAATTAACTTTAGGATCTGATCATCGTCGTGAATTAAGGATGAACTTAAAAATATTGCTAAAGCTCTTAGACGGGCATGTGTATTTCGGTTGCTACCTCAGCGTGAAATAGCGTAAACATTTGCGTGTCATTTCCAAATTCACGTGTTGAGACTTCATACTAGATATTCAGCTATCGTCCTTCTTTTCTGCAAATTATATATTGCGGTCGCCAGTATCATATCGAGAATTATTCATAGACTGACTCGTGAACGAACGCGGCTGAATTGCCGGCGTTCTTTGTGGATAGTGTGTCTTTGTTTTCCAAATGGCGGAGCATACACTGCCGTCTCCTGTCACTACTCCGTGACCATAATTGCACTATAAGCATGTGTTATAATAGTATTTTCTTTTTTTTTAACAAACACAATTGCAGTAGTTTTTCGTAAATAATGTTTCAACGCGAAATAATAATTAAAAATGTCTCCTAATAATCTCGTATGTTTATAAATTACGAAGGTTATTCATGCCTATGCTTGCTAAAGTTTTGAGTTTCATTTTTTATAGTTCATACGCCTTGAACCTTGCGATTAATCGCACTTATTTCAATTTAAATCATTTCAATAAAAATTTAATTCCATTCTGTTCATTCTTGTGAAATAAAAAAAAAACACCCACTACCATTTGCCTTCGTGAGTGCGTACAAATTACGCCGGCGGCTTGGCGAATGCCGACGTGTAGAGCCGCCGGGTTAATCGCCGCACTGATTTTCATGTTTTCGTTTTGCGCATATTTCCCTTCTGTGCAAGCAAAACGTTTAGTGTTTCCTTTTTTATTGTGGAGATTATTCCTTGATTTTTTAGTATTTCAAATGATATTTATCAGTGATTCAGTAGGATTTATATCAACGAAACCTTAGAATTTTTCTCTGTTATTTCTTGTACAGTTATAGAGACGTTCTAGAGTACTTAAAGAAGCATTAATTCTCTTTCTATGAAATTCTTAATTGCTGTAATTCTTTTCTTTTGCTTCATGAACCATGTCTTGTTAAGTCATGTGTTTTCCATGGTTCCAGGGATTTGATCCCCGATTTTGCTCTTAGATAATCACTAAAAGTATTACTAAAAATTCTTAAATTTTATGCCTTGTATTTAAAGCAAGAGCAGCTGTATAAGAGTTTTCTTAATTGATTCTGTCCTATCTCTCTACTTTTGAGCTTGACGGAAAGGAGAACAAATGAAATTAACTAGAGTCAAATCTGTAGGATTTCTCGAATTCTGCTGTGTGGGAGTTTTTATTAATTACGATGTTGTGGGACTGTCAGTGGTGGAATTTTCCTTGATGTCTCCTTGGACTGCTCATCCAGCGTATTGGACTCTTTGCAGGACTTCAACGTCATCGCCACACACCACTCGCAACAGCCTCCCCTTGGGCCTTGCTTTGCCTCAACTTAACTGAATTGGCCTTAAACTCCCCAGGCATTTCCTTAGGGGGATTCCCTTTTGTTGGACTAGTATTGGGTTTTACCTCAACCGGCATCAACTGAAACTGGCCCGACTTTAACTGGACGTGACTTAACCAGAATTTACCTGGCCTTGGGCCTCATTTTGTCTCGCTGGCATGGGCTTTAATGCTACTTAACTCACCTAAGAATTGTCTCAACTTGAGCCGCCCTGCCTGGCCTCAACTCAATCAAAATCGATCACTCACAACGTCACGGTTTCCTCAAAGTCTATATACTGGGCTCTTAAATCCTTTGCAACACGCACACACACTGTCGACTCCAGCACTTCTCCAGGAGCCTCCCGACTGCCCGGACTGCAAACCCTCTTCTAGCCAAGTTCATCGTTGGTTCAAGACTCGGCGGTCCTCTCCGGCTTCCTTCCAATATATACCCAAAAAGCTGAGTCCAAAGTGCCTTATTGTCCTTTCTCATGATTTTCTCCCAGATGCTTATCGAGGTTGTTTAGGACTGGCTATACCCCACGGCTAGAACCAAACACTGGTGACCCCAGTTAAAATAACCCCAAAACTTTCTTTAAAACTTGTAAACTATTCAACTCGATAAGTGTTTGGGAAGTTGTGAGAGAGGTTAATTTTGGTATATCATTGTAGTGATAAATTTCCCATGTCGTAGTCTTTGAGAATTTCTTAGATTTACCGTGTTAATGGTGATTCTCTGAGCAGCTCTAACAAAATTTTTTTTCAGCGCTATCCTGTCCTTGTTTGTTTTATGTGCCTCAGTAGGTAGGAAAAATATTTTTTTTTCCTATTTCTGTGCTTACGTTTATTACGTTTATTCTGACTACCGTAAAAATTCGCGTTTCCATTCTCTCTTTCCCTCCGTTTCTTCAACGTTATTGATCGATTGAGTAGGTAGAAAAATAATTTTTCTCACCTGCTTTATTTTTGTGCCTACGCTAATTGCCGCATACCGCATAAAAATTTTTTTCTCGTTTCCAATTTCATATTTCCTTCCTTCTGTTTCAACTTAATTTGAATGATTGTGTAGGTAAAGAAATAACGCAAACCCTTGCCACTTAATTCCAAGTCATAGGCATTGATATCTTAATTGTGCATCCCCAAAGAGATTGCTAGCATGACTGAATCAGATAATGAAGATCGAGCCCCCACAAAACCCATTAGGCTCCCCCCCTTCATTCCGGAGGACGCTCATACCTGGTTCCAACAGGTAGAAGCGATGTTTAGGTATCATAAAGTAACTGATAACACCGATCAATTCTACGCCCTTGTTTCCGCAGCCCCGACAAAATTGTTAAACGATTCAAATCAATTGCTCGAAAACCCTCCCGCCTTTGATCCGTACGGCACCTTGAAAAGAAAGATTCTGCAGAAGTTGCAGATGTCCGATGCGGACAAATTTAGGAATCTTGTAGACGCCTCAGCAATTCCATCTGTCTCTAGCTCTTTCTCTCCCACTTCGCTAGTTAAAGAGCTGCGCAAACTCGCTACGGGTGTTGCCGTAGCTGAGGGTTTTCTGAAGGAAGTTTTCATGACTAAGCTTCCTCACAATGTGCGTCCATTTCTATCGCTAGCAGGCCCTGATCAAACTTTAGAGAAGCTTGCAGAGTCCACTGAGACGGTGATGCGCAACATTAATTTGTCACAAGCACCGCAAGTTGCGTCCCTGAATGCAGCTGCTGCAAATTTTAGCCCCGCAAATACTCAGAATCAATCCTCAGCCACAATAGATAAGATGCAGCAAGACATCGCTGAGATAAAGCAAGCGTTACAGAATTGCAATTTAGGTCAGAGCGTAGCTCACATTCAGCAAGGCCCAGGGAGATTCCAAAGCCACCAAAATGCCTACGACTATCCCTATGACTATCCCTCAAACTATCATCCTCTTCCTCCTCCTCAACGTTTTGATAGAGGTAGATCTTATGATAGGTCAAATCAAGACCGCCGTTTCAGGTCGCGCTCTCGTGATGCTAGTAGCAATTTATGCTGGTATCACACAAAGTATGGTGACCAAGCACGAAAGTGCGGGTCCCGCTTTTGTCCTCGTTATACCGAAATGACCTCGGGAAACGCCAACAGCGACGCATAGTAGCGAGTACTGCGTTGCCTCATTCCCAGACTACTCGCTTACTACAGATTCTCGATCCCGTCACCAAATACCGATTTTTAATAGACACTGGCTCCAGTGTGTCAATTATCCCAGCCACGGTGAAAGACAAAAACAACCCATGGCTGGCGACACTACGCGCCGCAAACGGCACGCCAATTCCTTGTTACGGTGAAAGAGTATTAGAGTGCAGTCTGGGATTGAGGAGAAAATTCACATTCACTTTCTTGATAGCTGAGGTACAAGAGCCCATCATAGGTGCTGATTTTCTAGCCAAGTTTGGCATACTTGTCGATGTTAAAAACCGTAGAATTAGGGACGAGGAGACACAGATCTCAATTCCCGCTTGTGGCATAACTAGAGCTAATGTCTTGCATTCTTTCTCTATCGCCTTAAAGGAAGACTGCATGTTTGAGCAATTACTAAAAGATTTTCCTGCATTGACAAATTCTAACTTAGTTTCTACAAAAATGCAGACCAGCACAAAGCACTTCATAGAGACGACGGGACCGCCGGTCTACTCCCGAGCAAGGCGACTACCGCCTGATCGATTGGCGTTAGCTAAGAAAGAATTTGCGCGCATGCAAGAAAATGGCATTATCCGCAGTTCCAAAAGTCCTTGGGCTAGCCCTCTTTTGCTAGTACCCAAGGCTAACGGTGAATTCAGACCGTGCGGGGATTTCCGCAGATTGAATGCCGTTACTCTACCTGATCGCTACCCTATTCCTTACTTGCATGATTTCAGTGCAAATTTAGAGGGAGCTCAAATTTTCTCAAAGATAGACCTTCAGCACGCCTTTCATCAAATTCCACTTGATGAGAGTGCTATCGCTAAGACCGCGGTAATCACTCCGTTTGGTCTCTTTGAATTCCTAAAAATGCCATACGGCTTGAGGAACGCTCCTCAGACGTTCCAAAGGCACATGGCGGAAATTTTCTCTGACCTCACTTTCGCTTATGTCTATTTAGACGACATCCTAGTGGCATCCACAACCCCGGAGTTGCACAAAGACCATCTTAGGGTCGTTTTTCAAAGACTGTCCGACAATGGACTCCTCGTAAATCCTGCAAAATGCGAGCTCGGAAAGCCATCACTGATTTACTTAGGCCATGAAATCTCTAGCCTAGGTCTAAAACCTTTGCCTTCCAAAGTAGAAGTGATCAAAAACTTTCCTCTTCCACAGACCCAGAAGGAACTAAGAAGGTTCCTAGGTTCTGTTAACTTCTATCATCGTTTCATACGCAACTGTGCTCAAACTTTAGCGCCCTTGTCTGACCTCCTCGAACCGAAACGAAAAGGAAAATCTATTGAGGTAAAATGGACAGAAGAAGCGCGCAAAGCTTTTGAGGAAATAAAGCACAAGTTAGCTTCCGCAACTGAATTATCCTACCCTATTGCTAATGCTGACTTCAGCCTCGTTGTTGACGCATCCAGTACCGCCGTAGGTGCTGTTTTTCAACAACAAGTAGGTACTAACATCTCTCCTCTTGCTTTCTTTTCCAAAAAGCTGTCGCCCACTGAGCGTGCTTATAGCGCGTTCGGTAGGGAACTTCTTGCTATCTATCTGTCTGTGAGACACTTTCGCTATGCTCTAGAGGCAAGGGAGTTTGTGATCTACACAGATCACAAACCTCTGACCTCAGCGATCAAGATGCCTTCTGAGCGGCACTCGCCAAGAGAAGCTCGACATCTGTCGTTCATAAGCCAATTTACCACTGACATCCGCTTCATAAAAGGGTTGGACAATACTGTCGCTGATTGTCTATCACGCATAAATACTGTCCAAACCAGTGGTGAAATCACTTTCGGCAACATTGAAAACGCGCAGAAGGAGGATCCTGAACTTCAGGACCTTCTCAAGCCTTCTAACATTTCCTCTCTGAAATTGACCTTGGTTGACGGCGTGTACCGTGATGCCGAGCGACTTTCTCGTTTGTATCTTCCTGCGACTCTCCGCAGAGTAGCTGTTCTCCACTATCATTCTCTCTCTCATCCTGGTATTAACCGTACATTGCGTTTGATTTCTGATCGTTACGTCTGGCCAGCGATGCGTAATGCCGGGGCCACACTACGATTTTTCGTTCGTCAAATGAATGACGGACACTCGTCATGTCAAACGGCCGTTAAGCAAGTCAGGCCACATTACGACTGTGTGTGGCTCTGACTAAGCTCTGTGATGAGCGTCCGACGTTCATCGAATGTAAACAAACCGAAGTACGTACGCGATATGGATGAGCAGGACGTGCGAATGTGTGTGAGCTCTAGAAATTTGCTGTCGAAGGAACTTTTGTGACCGCAACTTTTTATGAAAGCACAAAAAAAAAACCTAAAAGAAGATGTTAGGTAAATCCGTGGCGAAATAGAGCTAACAATCCGAATCGATTGAGAGAAGATCTGCTTGCTGATGTAAACGATTGCAGTTAAAGTGAGATTGTTCCTACGGAGAAAATTATTATTTTTGAACGTTTCTTTTAAGCGGATCATAAATGATTTTATTTAATTGGAGTGTAAAATTTAAAATTTACCGCCGAAAATAGCTTGGTAATATGGCTGAGTTGAGCAATGCTCTTTAATACAAGAATGAAAAGGGGATCCAAGAATGTTACCAGTTTGATGATTTTTGCAGGTATGCTCAGCAACCCTCAGATAGAGCGAATGGGGAGGGATTGAAGTCATTAAACTGTCAAGGTTTCTTCATTTATGTTTTGCATGTTTGTCTATTGTTATCTGTTAAAATTGTGCAAGTTTTCCTTGTTGAAAATGAGCTTAGGGCATGAAACGTTAAAAAAATTGATTCAAGATAAGTCTTCTCCATCGCCTTCGTTGAGAATAATATAATGCTTTCTCCGATATATAATTTTGGTGTTCGTCATTTACACGTGTTAATACACAAGAATTATGCTAAAGTTTTCTTATTCTTTACGGAAGGTATAAGACATACTGGGCAAAGTTGGCTCGGTAATCTGCAAGCAAGACACCAAATTCCAGAAATGCTTCCCTGCTTTTGATCGACTCGGAATTACCCTCTGATACCTCGCTACAATTGATCGAGTATCATAACGCAGGAGTGTTCAATAACTCATCCTTTAGGAAATCATTCGATTCTAACTGCTTGAACATGCCACATACTCGTGAACTTCTTGTGACCAACTTCCTTTCTCCACATGTCATAGCGGCAGATGATGCGTTCCCATTGCCAACTCGTTTCATGATGCATTATCCATGTACTAACCTTTCTCACGACCAAAGAGTTTTCAGCTGGTCTTTCTAGAGCACGAAAAACAGAGACAAACGCATTCGGCTTACTGTCAAGTACGTTCAGAGTTTTCCGTACTGATACAAACATCACAGTCAAGAGAATCCAGTCTACCACTCTAGCAACTTGCGCTCTTTATTATTACCTTAATGATCATAAAGACTTCCGTTACATCAACTCGCTTGCTCTTGAAAAAAGGACATTATCACTGGATCGTGCACAACCCGCAGTTGGTGGGAAAACACTGGACATCATTCGGTTCGTTGTGTTGAGGCGGTCGATCGGCTGTGTCAGCTACAGCCATCAGAGACCAGCTGAAGAACTACTTCACAAGCGGAGGAGCTGTATGCTTGCTGGATAAAGTGTTGGGACTCCATGCACTAACACTACTGTGGAAATGCATCCTAAAAGTGTTAGAAATATCTGAGAAATAATAGTTCCTCATTATTTTCTGGTATCACTTGTTGGAATGAATGTATTAGGTCAATCAACAAAATAAATTGTTTCAATAACATCATGTATTTTATTCCAGCTTTTCATCGTTAAATAAAACATTGACGAATCATTATTTGACTTAAGAAGGCTAACTAAAGACCTACATCAACAGGATTTAGGAAATGTAATATCTGCAAACTAGATTACGTGTTAAGGTTAGGAACATCCATAATCTGAATTCACAATCACGCATTGTCGCAAAATCCATGTGCAGAGTTTCAACAAGTATAAAAATCCGATTTTTAATAACAAACAACGTAAACCAATGTTACCAAATAAACAGTTTTGGCCACACTCATATCTAGTTTATAAATCTGCCACTAACTGAAATAGTTTCATCCATTTACTCGTATGCCCTACCATCATGCAGATATGGTGCATAGCTATAGTTCGCATCCTCACAAGTTGAATTGAATAGTTTCTTTGTTCACCTTAGATTAAATTATATTACAACTCAACAGCGTATTGAAAAATTTATGCATATGTGTTCTTACAGATGATTACGTGCGCATAGTAACGGCGGATAATAGATTAGATTAGTCGTTAATGTTAGCCTCCCTACCCAGCAACAAATGCGATCCAAAGAGAGGAAGGAGGAACGTACCATTTAGTATGGAGTTAAGGAAACGCGGAATCTACGCAGAAAGGCATAGAAACAGTAAGTTGTGAAAGAAGGTCATGAAAAAAGATCAAAGTTGAAGAAGAAAGTAGTAGGTGTTGAAGGACAGCAGTGAACCGAAAAAAGGTGGTCCTTAACATACCAAAAGAACATTTTATTTCAACAAAAAAGAAGGCCTACCTAACTCTCAGCTCGGGCCCTCACATTGTCCCCCTGGGAGCGCTAGTTCCCATAGATACAATAATTGTATCCCCCTGAGGGGAATAATTACTAGTTACTATTATAATTATTTAGGTTAGTTTAGATCATCTTAGTCACGACAACGACATGATCAAGAGAGGAATAGTGAAGGGACCATCGAGTACGGACACGTACACCGGAAATCTAAGCACAATGTGTGTCTCACACAGGCCATCCTTGTGTGGTAAAACGAGTGTCTTGCCACACAGGATACAATGCGTATTTAAACAGGAAGTTGGGAAGAAAATTCAAATAAAATAAACATGCAAGAAGGTAGTAGTAGGTGCTGAAGAAAAAGATGGCAATGAGCCGAAAAAACATGATCACTAAAACTAATCCAAAAACACTATTTTAACAAGCTCGTGCCCTACCATTCTTCTCCTGGAAGCGTTACTTCCCTTAGATACAATAGTTTTTTCTCGTGATAGAGAAACAGAAAATCGGGAGATTTATGAAGTCAGATGAAGGTTAAGGGTGAAGTATTTGGAGTGGAAAAATAAGTCAAAGAGGAGCAAAAATAATAGGATGGTCCGTAACATATTATAGAATAGCATTGTATTGACCTTAGATATGCTATTTTACCACATAAGGTATAACTTAATTGATGCTATCATACATAGAGATAAAAGAAAGGAACAATTTCACAGTCAGGCAGGGAAGCAATTTATAGATAAGTTCATGATTATTATTAAAGAGGCCAGTAAATGACATCTAACACTTGTCAATTCTTCGAACAGAGTTTAGCAAGTTTCGACATGAACTTCATATGTTCTTCACCCGCAAGGCCACTCACTTTATCCCGCACAAGTTCACAGCAAGTTTGGTAATGTAATTATCATTTCCAGCACTCCTTTTTCATGCTAATGAGCTCTCAACATGAAAAAAAATTTCATGAAATAACTCTACTGTACTAAATTAAAATACACTTATCTTTCTTACTCCTTTTACACTTGTAGTGATCGCCCTCAGCCGTACTTCAGTCTAAATTTCATAAATTATCACAACCATCTTCTAAAAATTAAATAAAGTTAACGTAATCATTCTAAAAATTTTAGATCACTATTTTCATTCAACATTACCCTTAAATCTATTAAAATTTGACCAAAGAAATACTTAGACAAGAAAAAGAGCGGCGTTTTTACCTAGAACCATATCGCAAGTTCATCCACATCCGGAAAATTCCGGAAACGCTCGTCCGCTCAAAGCGCATATAAGGCCGGCGTCACAGGCCGAGTGGTCATTCTCTTATCGATCCCCCTAGCGCTTGGGCCCAGAGCGGGCAATTGTAAGTATCAAGTGTAACGATAAGTGTGTATTATGTCTTAACTTTCCTGTGTTGTGTCTTAACTTGTTCCGTGTTAGGGAGCTCTCGTTATTGTGTCGTAGAAATATTCACTATGTTGTCTCTGTGCCAGTATTAGTTAGTCACCAGCCTCAAGCTCACTGCCCCATCTTTGTCACTGTTTCGTGTTTACTATTCTCCGATGATACCGTATTGTGCTGTCAGTGTTAGACGATGTTGGCATTTGCTCCTTAGATATTTTAGTGCTGAGCATAGTGTTAAGACACCTTGCTGCCCACAGAGATCATTTTTGTTTTGCTCATTTTTTGTATGTTCCAGCTTCTAATTAATTGTGTTCTCAACTTTTGTATTTTAATTAAGTCATGATTCAAACAAGTATGGAATTATTTTCACGTTCAACACTCAACGTTAAAATCCAAAAACCTTAAGATATGTAATAGGATATTGCCCAGTTTAAAGTTCTCCCAAAGTGGGGAAAATAATGAGTTTTTTGAAAGGTTGAATTGGAAACTTGAGATCAAGCTGTTAGATTATCGATTTCAAGGAAGGATGTTCTTTTACAAAGGCGAGGTCACCAGCCGCCATCGAATAGCGACACTTAACAAACTAATGACTTAATCTGACTCATGACTCAGAAGGAGTTTGGGGTCTTCGGACGCAATTTTTCAAGCGTCAAATAATCCATGAAACAACAAAAATTACCACAAGCCAACACCGGGGGAAAATGAGAGAATAGTTTAACTCGCCGGTATTGGGTTTATTGAGGAGAAGGTTGCACGCTGGGGTGCGAGACTTGACTCTTGTGGCGAGACTTCTTGTTGCGAGACTTCTTGTTGCGAGACTTCTTGGGGAGACTTCTTGTTGCGAGACTTCTTGGGGAGACTTCTTGTTGCGAGACTTCTTGGGGAGACTTCTTGTTGCGAGACTTCTTGGGGAGAGTCCGAGGAGGTTGGAGGACTCCAGACGATTCGTTCAGCTCAGGCTTGTGAAGCGCGTGCTGGAGTGTGAAGTCGAGGATGGTGTAGGTGTGGGAGGTTCCGACACCAAGTGAGTAGTGAGTTGAATGATGAGTTTTGGGAATAGTTACCGGTTGGGAAAACTCGGTAATAATGGTGAGGACTCTCGGCCCAATGGTCTCAACTGGAGATTTTAGCGGCTTAGCTGCAGGGATGCAGGCCTTTCCAGTATAGTGAAATTTGAATATGTGGAGAAACTTGGAGGAGAACTCGGAGGAGGTAAGCTCCTTAAATTAAGAGGTTAGGGTTTGGTTTCATACGTGTTTGTGAGTGCTTGAATGTGTGGTCCCGTCGATCCTGTGAGGGAGCAGGGGACTTGAATTAATTTGAACACGAAATTTGAGTCTATTCATACACATGTGCAAGGCTGCGCAAGACTGTAACATTCACAGGAGGAACAGTGGCAGGAGTCCGGTGCTAAAAATCAGTCCGCAACTCTAGCGCCCGAGTCGCAGCCTGAATCATCTTAACACCAGAATCAGTGCTCCAGACCAACTGGTCAAAAGCTCTATCCTGACATTACAAGTAGCAGCACAGCTGAGTTTAAATGAACTACAGCCAAAATAATAGCTAAAGCACTGAGGTAATTAGATAATTAATGTACTAAAAAAAGTATAAGTATGGGAAAAGGTGAATTCTCTATACTCTATTATTTAGATGAGCAAGAATTGCAGCAGAAGTTACATAAAAAGGAACAGCACATAAACGGACACGAAAGCCCCAACAACTAAGCTGAGACCAAAGTTACAGTGATTTAAAAAAGGCTCAATTAATTCATGGAAAAATATTGAACATAAGAACGCTGCTTCTATCCCTAAAAACATGTCAAATGTAGTTAGGTATTTATAAGGAACAATTATTTATGAATTGACTTGAAATGAGTACTACAGAAAATACAAACGCGATTTGCTGCAATTTCCTATTTTATTTCTTAAGATTTTTGGACTTTAAACGTTGAGTGTTGAACGTGAAAATAATTCCATACTTGTTTGAATCATGACTTAATTAAAATACAAAAGTTGAGAACACAATTAATTAGAAGCTGGAACATACAAAAAATGAGCAAAACAAAAATGATCTCTGTGGGCAGCAAGGTGTCTTAACACTATGCTCAGCACTAAAATATCTAAGGAGCAAATGCCAACATCGTCTAACACTGACAGCACAATACGGTATCATCGGAGAATAGTAAACACGAAACAGTGACAAAGATGGGGCAGTGAGCTTGAGGCTGGTGACTAACTAATACTGGCACAGAGACAACATAGTGAATATTTCTACGACACAATAACGAGAGCTCCCTAACACGGAACAAGTTAAGACACAACACAGGAAAGTTAAGACATAATACACACTTATCGTTACACTTGATACTTACAATTGCCCGCTCTGGGCCCAAGCGCTAGGGGGATCGATAAGAGAATGACCACTCGGCCTGTGACGCCGGCCTTATATGCGCTTTGAGCGGACGAGCGTTTCCGGAATTTTCCGGATGTGGATGAACTTGCGATATGGTTCTAGGTAAAAACGCCGCTCTTTTTCTTGTCTAAGTATTTCTTTGGTCAAATTTTAATAGATTTAAGGGTAATGTTGAATGAAAATAGTGATCTAAAATTTTTAGAATGATTACGTTAACTTTATTTAATTTTTAGAAGATGGTTTTAATAATTTATGAAATTTAGACTGAAGTACGGCTGAGGGCGATCACTACAGCTAGGGGTCACTACAGGTGACCCCAGAGTGTTGAACTTTGGAGGACCCGCCTTCAGCAAAAATTCAAACCTGCATAAAGTAAAACTTGAACTTAACAGTTAAAACACGAACTTTAAACTGGTGACCAGAATTCATACTAGAGTTGATAAATAATCCAACAACTGGGTTGCCGCAGCCATCATTTGGAGGTTTTTGAGCGCATGTCGAGGCTGTTGCAGCTGTTGCATGTTGAACTTTGGAGGAGGTAGTGTTCCTTTCCATCCGCTTCCTCTAATTCTCAGTAATCAAACATAGTTTTTCCTCTCCAAACTCTTCCCTAATAATAAGTTATTGCTACTGCAGCCTATTCTAACAAATTCTTCATGTTTTTTCCATTGCTACTGAAGCCACCTTTTACAAAACTCTTCATGTATTTCCATTGCTACTGAAGCTCCTCACTAATTAACCTTCGCAATTTCCATTGCTACTGCAGCACCATTGCTACTGAAGCTCCTAACTAATAACCTTCGCAATTTCCATTGCTACTGCAGCACCACTGCTACTGAAGCACAAAAGTAAACAAAATGTCTGTGTGTGAAACTCTACCTTGCCATCCTGAGCAACTTACGGATATAAAAGAACGGCCGTCTGCAGACCGGTTGTCCTTTAATAGTTATCCGTATCCCATACGGGTACGGAATGCTCAGCGCAAATATTTCACCTTCACTTGACTAAGTCTTTCCTGATATCCCATTTTTTGTATGGCTGCCTGGCCGGTGTGCTGTAGCCTTGGGGACGCCTGAGGAGCACGCACGCTGGCTAGGGAGGCTGTGCAAACGACTCACGTCGCACAATTGCCGCCGGAACCGGCATTTGTGTTTTGGGAAGGAAGGAACGGATTTTTTTCTTTGTACTATGGCATACTATAAAAACCTAGACAGCGACTTCGCCTCAGGTCAACACCTGTCGAGCCAACGAATTCGTACGTCTTAGTTCGCTTTGAGTTTCTAAAGTCGTGGAAGTCGACCAATTCTAGATTCCCCGTTACACCGTTCAAAGAACGCAGTCGGAATCAGGTTTTTCGGGCGCCTCCATTTCGGCAGATACTCTGGCACCGTATGCCCAGTGATGCTAACCTCACAGATTTTTTATGGTCCCAGTTCGGGATCCGAGCGGAAACTTTCATAGTTCCACAGTTAACCTTCCACTATTTTCATCTATTTTCTTCTGTCAAAGCATCTTTTGGAATCTCTCCTTCGTATTTCTGACTTGCACTTTACAAGTAACAGCTTCACTGTTACCAGACCTTTCGGTCTCCTTTGGGGGAAGGGTAGCTGTAGTGATCGCCCTCAGCCGTACTTCAGTCTAAATTTCATAAATTATTACAACCATCTTCTAAAAATTAAATAAAGTTAACGTAATCATTCTAAAAATTTTAGATCACTATTTTCATTCAACATTACCCTTAAATCTATTAAAATTTGACCAAAGAAATACTTAGACAAGAAAAAGAGCGGCGTTTTTACCTAGAACCATATCGCAAGTTCATCCACATCCGGAAAATTCCGGAAACGCTCGTCCGCTCAAAGCGCATATAAGGCCGGCGTCACAGGCCGAGTGGTCATTCTCTTATCGATCCCCCTAGCGCTTGGGCCCAGAGCGGGCAATTGTAAGTATCAAGTGTAACGATAAGTGTGTATTATGTCTTAACTTTCCTGTGTTGTGTCTTAACTTGTTCCGTGTTAGGGAGCTCTCGTTATTGTGTCGTAGAAATATTCACTATGTTGTCTCTGTGCCAGTATTAGTTAGTCACCAGCCTCAAGCTCACTGCCCCATCTTTGTCACTGTTTCGTGTTTACTATTCTCCGATGATACCGTATTGTGCTGTCAGTGTTAGACGATGTTGGCATTTGCTCCTTAGATATTTTAGTGCTGAGCATAGTGTTAAGACACCTTGCTGCCCACAGAGATCATTTTTGTTTTGCTCATTTTTTGTATGTTCCAGCTTCTAATTAATTGTGTTCTCAACTTTTGTATTTTAATTAAGTCATGATTCAAACAAGTATGGAATTATTTTCACGTTCAACACTCAACGTTTAAAGTCCAAAAATCTTAAGAAATAAAATAGGAAATTGCAGCAAATCGCGTTTGTATTTTCTGTAGTACTCATTTCAAGTCAATTCATAAATAATTGTTCCTTATAAATACCTAACTACATTTGACATGTTTTTAGGGATAGAAGCAGCGTTCTTATGTTCAATATTTTTCCATGAATTAATTGAGCCTTTTTTAAATCACTGTAACTTTGGTCTCAGCTTAGTTGTTGGGGCTTTCGTGTCCGTTTATGTGCTGTTCCTTTTTATGTAACTTCTGCTGCAATTCTTGCTCATCTAAATAATAGAGTATAGAGAATTCACCTTTTCCCATACTTATACTTTTTTTAGTACATTAATTATCTAATTACCTCAGTGCTTTAGCTATTATTTTGGCTGTAGTTCATTTAAACTCAGCTGTGCTGCTACTTGTAATGTCAGGATAGAGCTTTTGACCAGTTGGTCTGGAGCACTGATTCTGGTGTTAAGATGATTCAGGCTGCGACTCGGGCGCTAGAGTTGCGGACTGATTTTTAGCACCGGACTCCTGCCACTGTTCCTCCTGTGAATGTTACAGTCTTGCGCAGCCTTGCACATGTGTATGAATAGACTCAAATTTCGTGTTCAAATTAATTCAAGTCCCCTGCTCCCTCACAGGATCGACGGGACCACACATTCAAGCACTCACAAACACGTATGAAACCAAACCCTAACCTCTTAATTTAAGGAGCTTACCTCCTCCGAGTTCTCCTCCAAGTTTCTCCACATATTCAAATTTCACTATACTGGAAAGGCCTGCATCCCTGCAGCTAAGCCGCTAAAATCTCCAGTTGAGACCATTGGGCCGAGAGTCCTCACCATTATTACCGAGTTTTCCCAACCGGTAACTATTCCCAAAACTCATCATTCAACTCACTACTCACTTGGTGTCGGAACCTCCCACACCTACACCATCCTCGACTTCACACTCCAGCACGCGCTTCACAAGCCTGAGCTGAACGAATCGTCTGGAGTCCTCCAACCTCCTCGGACTCTCCCCAAGAAGTCTCGCAACAAGAAGTCTCCCCAAGAAGTCTCGCAACAAGAAGTCTCCCCAAGAAGTCTCGCAACAAGAAGTCTCCCCAAGAAGTCTCGCAACAAGAAGTCTCGCAACAAGAAGTCTCGCCACAAGAGTCAAGTCTCGCACCCCAGCGTGCAACCTTCTCCTCAATAAACCCAATACCGGCGAGTTAAACTATTCTCTCATTTTCCCCCGGTGTTGGCTTGTGGTAATTTTTGTTGTTTCATGGATTATTTGACGCTTGAAAAATTGCGTCCGAAGACCCCAAACTCCTTCTGAGTCATGAGTCAGATTAAGTCATTAGTTTGTTAAGTGTCGCTATTCGATGGCGGCTGGTGACCTCGCCTTTGTAAAAGAACATCCTTCCTTGAAATCGATAATCTAACAGCTTGATCTCAAGTTTCCAATTCAACCTTTCAAAAAACTCATTAGTTTCCCCACTTTGGGAGAACTTTAAACACTTACAAAATCCCCCACTGCCCATGACATCAGTACATGTATATATCTGCTGCCGGGGAAGGCTTGGTGCAGGCGAGACAATTTTGAGGCTTGGATCCACTACTTACATGAACGATATCGTTATCAATTTCGGCTGAAGTGCCCATTAACTGAGTTTCTAAAGTATTTTTAAGTTCTTCCTGAAACCAATCTGTCGACCAACACAACAATCCTCTGTATAGGGTTCTTTGATGATTTGCCTTTCACTTGAAATGTGGGTAACAAAATCATCACTTGAATTAAAATTAATGCTGCTCATGCTACAGTCTGGGGGCCCATAATCCGAAAAAAAGGCCATAAGGTTAGTGCGCATCCAAGCCTTGCTCTCCACAGCTCCAGACCCTGATATTTTCATCCTTCCAGAAGCGAGGAGCCGCAAGAAATAGAAGCATGGGAGGGATGTCCTCTTCTTTAGGAGATCTGGAAAAAAATAATATCAATTAGAATTATTCTTACACCATTGATATAATAGTCCTCTACATAGTTACTAGTAATATTGATTCTTGCAATAGTGTTTGTGACAGACTTGATTATTCAAGTGCATAGAACATATTTGTTTGCTCCAGTACATGATCTTTATTGAAAATAAACATGTTTTGTTAGGGAATAACACAAGAAGTAGAGATATGTGTAGTGAAATGTTTGAAAATTGTATGTTGAAAGAAATATCATTAGGTTTTGCTAAAATAATGTTTAGAGTATGCAGTCACACAATCTGGTATTGACTTTCATCTAACACTGAAAATTATTAGCTAATGAAGGAAAAGTTTTCCATGAGTTTCATCGAGAACTCAAATGAGGAACAATAAAAACCTCCACTTTATGTTACATGAGGGTCACACATGACTACTAAGATTCATCTATGTCATAATGATAGTTTTCATAAAACCTCAACTGTATGATCTAAATTAGAAATTGCCCTCCTAGCAAAATGGTCACATTGTTAAGAAAAAAATACTACCAAGCTATGTTTACTTCACTTCTAAAACTGTCAGTTAAAAGTGCACACTTTTCCACAAGCTTCTCGCCTAAATTTAGAATAATTTGCAGAGAATCTCGACGATTTTCAGAATTCTAACTTTTCTGCCACATACTTTGAAACAAATGCATCAAAATTTATGCCCAAATTCCACTGACATTCAGAATAGCAATAAGACATCTGTACTAATTTTCACATTTGCAAAAAGGTACAAATTTAAGAGTACAACAACATCGAGCAGACTAATTTCATCATAGATGATCAGTAGTTTCAGATAAATAGAATATTTACAATTCAATAGATAAAACAACAAATTCAAAATTAAGAGCAAAATTTCAGGATCTAATGTGATACAAATAACTGGCAGTTTAAATAGGTCACCACTAACATTTATACTACTTGTTGTACTCCACAGAACAACAATACCATTACAAACATTATCTAAACTCATAACCTAATGTCAATAATGTTTGTCTATCAACTCTGGTAGGTAATAATGGCCCTACTTATCATTATCGTTGTGTTCAACATTGACATGCTCATGCTCATTGTACAGAACTTGAAAGTTAAAAATAATTATCTAACACCATTTGCTTAAACATAAGATTATGCAGTAATCCTGAAGGGAAATATATGACTAATGGTAATCACAAAAAACAGTGGATTTTTAAACCTGATCAAGTCATTGTTAGTTGAAACGGCCAATTTTTACTTTATTGTTGCTAACGATTTTCATAATTTTGTTGCCATAGATAGGTAATATAGTCGATTTTAAGACGTTTTACATGAATGACAATATGCTCGCAAATGCTTAGTTTTTGAGTTATTCAAATTTGAAGTTATACGAACGGCGCTCCTGAATGGCCTTTATGCGCAATTTCAGAGTTGAAACGGAAGCTAACCCCCTATAACAAACGTAAAGAGGTTAAGTCATGAGGGGAAGCCACAGTTCTTCTAGTGAAAATTATAAATGAAGGTTTCTAGTGACGTCCGTTTACATCCGCTCCAAGATGGCGGCCATCATCTTGGGTACCGGGTGGCCGTCATTGGAGATGATGTAAATGGAAGTCACTAGAAACCTTTATTTATAATTTTATAATTTTCACTGGAAGAATTGTGGCTACTCCTCACGACCCAACCTCTTTACTCTTGTAATAGGGGGTTAGCTTCCGTTTTTAATTAAATTATGCTTGGCACGCTCGCTTCCCTGGCACGCACTAGCCAACTTCAAAGTTGAATAATTCAAAAATAACGCATCAGTGAGCAGAATGTCATTCATGTAAAACGTTTTTAAATGTGTTCCATTATTGATTATTGGCAACAAAATTATGAAAATCGTTGACAACATTAAAGCAAAAATTGACCGTTGTAATTTCCACTTGAAGAAAAAGTGTAACATGAATCAAAAATACTTTGAGATATTTTTTGCTAGCATCCGCATTTTCAATTACATTGTTCTTCTCATTATCAATCCCTATTTGATTTCAGCCAATGTTTAACCATGCATTCTCAAAATGACCTATTGCATTGTTGAATGAAATAACTGCTCATTTAGAATATTTACATAATTAACTCACTTTTAACACCTGCAAAAAAAAAGAAATGAACTCTTGAGGCATTCTTCACTTACCTAGAAGTATAAAGCTGATTGGTGGTTCCCAAAAACCTGAATACACTCACGAAGTTTATTAATCACGATTGTTTTTTAAAGGTCTACATAATTAATGCAAGTTTTAAGCTATATCTACCTTCTGGTTGTCTAGGATCTGTAAATCAAAAGACATTAAAATTAGATGGATCTTTTTTTATAGAACACATTAAATAAATTTAACACTTTAGCATGAAATATAATTCTATTCAATTATATTGAAAATTTTATAATTTATGAAACAATAAATAAATTTTAATAAACTGGAAGGAACTGCAATAAAAACGCCTGCAAAACAAGTTGTTTGACCCATTTTTCTGTGAATAGCATTCATGAGCAATGCTAAAAAATTACAAAACCAACTGTTTTTCATTTACCACATTATCATCCATGTAAAACATGTCGAAATTGCTGGAAATGAATGCTAAATTTGATTGGTAACAGGCTACTTGCTTTTTCACTAAACTGCATGACCTAGCACTGAATTTCATTGCTTTACATTTTGATACCACCACGAAAACAGCTAAAAACCCTATCTTATATATATGTCCTGCCAAAATTGGCCACAATCATCATTTAAAGTCAACATAACAGCTGCGACACTTGTCAACACTGTCCGCCATCTTTGTTCTTCGTAGTTCATTTGGTGACTGAAAACCTCCGACGACCTTTCACGAAATGACGAGCATCCATTCATCAAATGATGATCGAACGGGCCTTCCAGCGTTCATTTCACATACGGAGTTCATTTGACGAACGAACGTTAGCCTAGTGTGGCCCCGGCATTAGGAGGTCAAGCAAATTGTGCAAAATTGCCATGCATGTCAGAGTAGTAAAGTGGTGAAACACAATCGTGCAGCGCTGCAGAGTGTTGCATTCACAGGTCACAAGTTCGACTCTGTACACCTAGATTTGGTGGGTCCGTTGCCTTTATCGCGCGGTCATTCTTATTTGTTGACCATAATAGATAGGTTCACACGTTGGGTTGAGGCTGTCCCTCTTCCTGATACCCAAACCGAGACTGTAGCGCGCGCTTTCATGTCCAACTGGATCTCTAGATTTGGTGTTCCCTTAAGTGTCACACATGACCGGGGATCACAATTCACCTCCAAATTTTGGAGTGAGCTAAACACCGCTTTAGGTTGTTCTAACACCAGCACTACCGCTTATCATCCACAGTCGAATGGACTTATTGAGAGAGTCCACAGAGACCTCAAAGCTGCACTTCGCTGTCTTAATTGCAGTCACGATTGGACTGACAGACTTCCAGTAGTACTACTTAGCATCCGAAATTTACATAGACAGGATCAGCAATGCACAGCGGCTGAAATGCTATATGGGCAAACACTTCGTCTCCCCGGCGACATTGTTGACCCAAAACCTTTGCCTGAATTTTCATCCGCTGACCGTTCCGCATATGTAACCTGTCTTAAAGACTGCATGCGTCAGATCAAGTATGTTGCCCCGCGAATGCCTCAGACTGAGGACAAACTGGATCCTGCTTTGCAAGACTGCACACATGTGTACGTCCGAAACGACGTCATCAAACCTACACTCACGCGCCCTTATGATGGCCCATTCAAAATACTCAAACGCACGCCCAAATATTTCATCCTTGAAAGATCTGGTTCACGCGACCCTGTGAGCATTGATCGATTAAAAGTCGCGTACACTTCCGATCATAGTGTAACTTCTAACTCATCATTCTCTCCACAGAATTCTCTTTCCACTGAGACTCGATCATATCTACCATCTCAGCTTCCTCAGTTGGCTGCATTGTTGCATAGTCAACTCGAGTGTAATCCTTTCTATGTGCCTGTACATTCAAACCCTATCTCTAAGCATGTCGTAGATTCTAATTCTAGCCCTCTTACTGAAACAGCGACAAGTCTGGATAGACCAGACGAGCCAGCTGCAGTAACTCGTGTTCCTAGAACTCTTGCCGATCTACATTTGCAGACCCGATTGGTGAAACTTCCCCGCGTAGTAAGATTTTCTGACCGCCAAACCCGGCACGGTCGCGTTGTCAAAACTCCTTCCCGCTACAAATGATTGCAACGGGTGGACCTTTCGGTCTGCGCCTTGGGGGGTAATGTAGCATATCGCTACAAAGAGTAAGAAATATAAATTTGCCCATTCGCACTTAAATAAATTAATTATTACCATTAAAAATCTTACTCTAATTTATTATTAATTATTTTCTACTTCTAATTCGTAATCCTTAAAGTTTTTGTGCAAAAAGCATAAAATTAAAGTCACGATTGACATGTTCGTGTTTCAAGCCTCTGAATCTGGCAGCACTGTGCGTGGCGTCCTTTCGAATCACATTCTATCGTGCCTTACTAGTTCGTGCATACCGTGTTCGTGTAAGTGAAGAAAATTAGGGTTTAAATAAGAAGTAACCGGGTAACGTATACAAGTGTAAATTCCCTGTGTGCATGTAAATTAACTTAAGGATCTGATCATCGTCGTGAATTAAGGATGAACTTAAAAATATTGCTAAAGCTCTTAGACGGGCATGTGTATTTCGGTTGCTACCTCAGCGTGAAATAGCGTAAACATTTGCGTGTCATTTCCAAATTCACGTGTTGAGACTTCATACTAGATATTCAGCTATCGTCCTTCTTTTCTGCAAATTATATATTGCGGTCGCCAGTATCATATCGAGAATTATTCATAGACTGACTCGTGAACGAACGCGGCTGAATTGCCGGCGTTCTTTGTGGATAGTTTGTCTTTGTTTTCCAAATGGCGGAGCATACACTGCCGTCTCCTGTCACTACTCCGTGACCATAATTGCACTATAAGCATGTGTTATAATAGTAGTTTCTTATTTTTTAACAAACATAATTGCAGTAGTTTTTCGTAAATAATGTTTCAACGCGAAATAATAATTAAAAATGTCTCCTAATAATCTCGTATGTTTATAAATTACGAAGGTTATTCATGCCTATGCTTGCTAAAGTTTTGAGTTTCATTTTTTATAGTTCATACGCCTTGAACCTTGCGATTAATCGCACTTATTTCAATTTAAATCATTTCAATAAAAATTTAATTCCATTCTGTTCATTCTTGTGAAATAAAAAAAAAACACCCACTACCATTTGCCTTCGTGAGTGCGTACAAATTACGCCGGCGGCTTGGCGAATGCCGACGTGTAGAGCCGCCGGGTTAATCGCCGCACTGATTTTCATGTTTTCGTTTTGCGCATATTTCCCTTCTGTGCAAGCAAAACGTTTAGTGTTTCCTTTTTTATTGTGGAGATTATTCCTTGATTTTTTAGTATTGCAAATGATATTTATCAGTGATTCAGTAGGATTTATATCAACGAAACCTTAGAATTTTTCTCTGTTATTTCTTGTACAGTTATAAAGACGTTCTAGAGTACTTAAAGAAGCATTAATTCTCTTTCTATGAAATTCTTAATTGCTGTAATTCTTTTCTTTTGCTTCATGAACCATGTCTTGTTAAGTCATGTGTTTTCCATGGTTCCAGGGATTTGATCCCCGATTTTGCTCTTAGATAATCACTAAAAGTATTACTAAAAATTCTTAAATTTTATGCCTTGTATTTAAAGCAAGAGCAGCTGTATAAGAGTTTTCTTAATTGATTCTGTCCTATCTCTCTACTTTTGAGCTTGACGGAAAGGAGAACAAATGAAATTAACTAGAGTCAAATCTGTAGGATTTCTCGAATTCTGCTGTGTGGGAGTTTTTATTAATTACGATGTTGTGGGACTGTCAGTGGTGGAATTTTCCTTGATGTCTCCTTGGACTGCTCATCCAGCGTATTGGACTCTTTGCAGGACTTCAACGTCATCGCCACACACCACTCGCAACAGCCTCCCCTTGGGCCTTGCTTTGCCTCAACTTAACTGAATTGGCCTTAAACTCCCCAGGCATTTCCTTAGGGGGATTCCCTTTTGTTGGACTAGTATTGGGTTTTACCTCAACCGGCATCAACTGAAACTGGCCCGACTTTAACTGGACGTGACTTAACCAGAATTTACCTGGCCTTGGGCCTCATTTTGTCTCGCTGGCATGGGCTTCAATGCTACTTAACTCACCTAAGAATTGTCTCAACTTGAGCCGCCCTGCCTGGCCTCAACTCAATCAAAATCGATCACTCACAACGTCACGGTTTCCTCAAAGTCTATATACTGGGCTCTTGAATCCTTTGCAACACGCACACACACTGTCGACTCCAGCACTTCTCCAGGAGCCTCCCGACTACCCGGACTGCAAACCCTCTTCTAGCCAAGTTCATCGTTGGTTCAAGACTCGGCGGTCCTCTCCGGCTTCCTTCCAATATATACCCAAAAAGCTGAGTCCAAAGTGCCTTATTGTCCTTTCTCATGATTTTCTCCCAGATGCTTATCGTGGTTGTTTAGGACTGGCTATACCCCACGGCCAGAACCAAACAAATACCACATTCATGAAACTTTTTCTCTCTTGCTCATACTTACTACATTCCAGCACAAAATGCTTAATTGTTTCCTCCACTCCACTATTACACTGCCGACATAATCTGTTATTATTCTCATACCACCTCCATGTATGTCGGGATTTGTGACCGTTGGGGTAGTTTGAACTTAGTTCTTGACGGCCAAAAACTCGAACAATTCTCGATAGTGATCTGGGAAAATTATGAGAGGGATAATGAAAAACGGATTTGGACTCAGCTTATTTCAGGTGGTTTTTATTTGAAGAGGAACCAGGAGGACTTCGATGAGCTTGACTGGAAATCCCAGTGAGGTCCGGAGTGCCGGTGGTGAGCTTCGGTGAGCGCTGGCGTCGCTCCGGCCGGTGGATGAGATTTTTAAGTGTATGGAGTTCAGAATATTCAATTTACTGTGGGCAATTTTTAATCCAGCACAACAATCGGTGCGTAGCTATTTGTGTGGGCAAAACTTGCTTAATTTGGAGCAGGTGAGTTTGATCAAGGTGCCGAGCCTGATGGCGATGCTGACTCTTGGTTTGAATAGTACTTAAGATCCAGGCACGCGGAATTCAGCGAATGCAAAGCTAATTCAATGATGCCCTTACTTTTAGGCAGTTGAGAATTAAGGCCCGTAATTAGAGAATATATCAGGCTAAAGGCCCAGAGCATAGCCAAATCCCAATCCAAGTAGAAAAGACCCCATAAGCGGCCCAGGGAGAATGTTGTGAATGGTGTGTGTGATGACGTTGAGGTCCTGTAAGGGCAGGGGCGCTGGATGAAACGTTCCAGGAGAGACATCAAGACATTCCACCACTGGCAATCCAACATATAATGACAACTCTTCCCACACGGAGAACTCCGAGAAACTCCTACAGGTTTGACACCAGCTACTTTAAGGATCCTCACTTTTGGCAAGCTCAAGGAGATAGGACAGATTTTAGTTGACAGGTTTTTAACAATAAATAAATTGTTTAAACTGTTTAGCTGTCAAAACTGTTCACTAATGCCTCTGGCTTTAAAAAATCTGAGTATTAGGTTTAAGAACTTCCGGTAATAAAGATCGTGATTCCTTACAGAGACTACGGGCAAATAAACACGAGATCTACGGAATATCGTGAAAATATCAAGTGACTGCACTTTTGAAAGCAGTAAGAAAAAACATAAAAATCCTAAAGTTCATGGATATAAATCCTACTGAATCCTGATAGATATCATTTGCAATCTATTGAAATAAGGGCGGTTACGTAAAGGTTTCAAAGAGTATGGAATTAAGAAATGAAATTCCAAAACTTAGCAAGCATAGACAGGAATACTTTTCGTAATTTAAGACTACTGCAAGTCGGTTTGTAAAAAAAAGAATAAATGCTACTATAGCACATGTCGGGTTTTTCCGCCGTGGTTTGGCTTGAATATAAAGTATTGATTATTGACGGCAAGAATAACTCGATCGATTCTCGAAGCGTACTGGATAAATTGCGAGAGTGATAATGAAACACGTTTGTGGACTCAGCTTAGTTTCCGTGGCGGAGTTTATTGTGGAAGCGGAACCAGGAAAAAAAAGGAACTGGCTTCTTTGGCTCTTGATCTCGGAGAGCTTGTTGAGGTGGCAATCCGTGCCGGAGGACCAGGCTGGAGGTGACGAAGGCCGGCACGCGATGCAGTAATCGTGGTGAGTGAGTTGTATTTGGGGCAAAACTTGAAGGAGTTCTAAACAGTGACTTAATGTGGTCACGTTATGAGGTCTGCTTTCCAAACGTCTAGCAGAATCGAGCTTGGGTAAATGGAGTAGCTCAAAGGTTTGAGGCTCAGGTAGATTTGCTGGCCTTTCCCAAGGTAATGCCAAATGGCTGGCTCAATAATAAGGTAAGTTGTGTGCAAGTTACAGCATGACTCAGGTTAAACAACGTGACATTTGACATGGCATTCAGGGACAACCCAGGGAGATTTGACTGTGAGGGTTGTGTGTATGGCGCTGATGTAGAGGTCCTGCACAGGAGTCCAGGATGCTGGATTAGGCGTTCCAGGAGAGACATTAAGACATTCCCTACTGAAAATCCAACACAATAATGAAAAATCTTCCCACACGGAGAAGTCCGAGAAACTCCTACAGGTTCGACTCCAGCTAACTTGAGAAGAGAGAGGAAGGATTTAATCAAGAAAGTCTGATACAACTGCTGTTGCTTTAAAGGCAAGGCATGAAATTTAAGATTTTTTTAGTAGACTATTTTGATTTCTTCAAAAAGGCAACCGGGGAAAATTCCCCTGAAATCATGGAAGGCACATGATTTAACAAGGCATGGCTTATGAAGCAAAAAGGAGAATTACATCAATTAAGTAAAATACGTAGCATGTGGATTTAGAAATTTTTTATGTACTCTAGAACATCTCGATAACTGTACGAGAATACAGGGAGAAAAATTCCCTAAAGTTAGTTGATAAAGGTTTTACTGAATTTTTCTGATAAATATCGTTGGCAAGAATGAAGGGAATAAAAGGAATATTATTCCCTCTGATAAAAGAAAACAGGAACACTGCGTTTTGGATCATCACAGAAGGAAAATACGCAAAGAAAACGAAAGCAGGAATATTTCGTGCGGCGGTGGACCCAGCGGCTTCACGCATCGGCATAAGCCAAAGCCGCCGGCGTCTTGCACTCACTCAATGATAGGCAGATAGTAATGGGTGTTTGTCACACGAATGCGATGAAGTAAATTAATTTTATTGAGATGATTGATATCGAATTGAGTGAGGTTACGTAAATATATGGTATTAGAATAAAGTTCCAAACTTTAGCAAGTAGACATGAATGACTTCGTAATTTATTAAAAGCTATTTAAAAAGGACATCTTTAATGATTATTTTGCGTTTAAACAAGTTTAAGAAAAGAAAACTGCTAGAAGTGATTTGTAAAAAAAAATAAGAGAAAATACTATTAGAACACATGCTTAAAATGCAAATAAAAAATCACGTAGTAGTGACAGAAGACGGCAGAATTTTTCGCCATTACACAAGACGCTATCGGCAATGAACGCCGGCAATTCGGCCGCGTTCGTCCACAAGTAGTTTATGAAAGATTCGTGATATGATACTGGCAAAACCCGCAATATATATTTGCAGTAAGGAGAAAAAACCAGTACGTTAACTGAATATCTAGTATGAATTCACGCGGGAGTTTGGGAAATGACACGCAATATTCACTCTATAAAACACATGCTAATCTCAGAATCTTAACACTAATTTCTTTATCCCTAATTCACGACACTGAGCAGATCCTTAGGTTAAAACACACAATACACCGAAAAACACATGGCGCATATTCTTACCCGGTTTTACTCTTATTTTACCCTAAATACCACTGCACTCACGAGATGTTCGCGCAACCGAGCCACAAGCAAAAGTGAGTGGACTAGGCGACGCGCTTGTATGTTGCCAGACGGGCTGCTTAAGAACTCGAAATGTCGATTGATTATTTGATCTCTCATGTATTTACACAGAAATTTTAATGATTACGAATTAGAAGTAGAAGATAATTAATAATAAGTTAGAGTAATATTTTTAATGCTACTAATTAATTTATTTAAGTATGAATAGCGAATTTCTAATTTTTACGCTTATGTAGCGGTATGCTACACACATGCCTATAGTATTTATAGTCACAGAGTAGTGACAAGAGACGACGGTGTGAGGTTCCGCCATTACACAAAGACGCTATCGACAACGAACGCCGGCAAATTCCGCCGCGTTCGTTCCGAGTATCGAATCATGAATGAAAACTGCAGGTATCTACTATTGTAGTGAAGAAAGGAACGAAACATGATTATGTTTTGATAATAAAATCATGACACGGAAATGCAATGCACATCTGACGCAAAATTTTTACGCTAAGTCACGTTGCGAAAAAAACAAAACACTGAATGGAAACATGCTACATCACAATTCCTACGCATAACTACGTATCCAAATAACCCTGCACTGTCAATTATTAATACTCACTGAACACGAAGAAAGAACACGATTATTTTCTAACACTGATTACTCACGAGAACGAAGAAAGAACACGATTATTTTCTAACACTGATTACTCACGAGAAAAAGTGCTGTGAGCGGGCTAGTCAACCGCCAATGTAAGAGTGCTCTATTTGAAACAGAGACGCGCATTGCGCAGTATTGCCACCAGAGGGCTTCTCTCTCGAAAAATGTAAATTGTTATTTTATCGTCTCATGGATTTACACAAAAACTTCAATGATTACGAATTAGAAGTAGAAAATAATTAATAATAAATTAGAGTAAGATTTTTAATGCTACTAATTAATTTATTTAAGTGCGAATGGCAAATTTCTAATTTTTACGCTTATGTAGCGGTATGCTACATGTACGTCTGTTCACACTATTCTAACAAATCCTTCATGTTTTCAATTGCTACTGAAGCCACCTTTTTACAAAACTCTTCATGCATTTCCATTGCTACTGAAGCAAAACCATAGGAGTTCTTCTAGGATTATTTCCATTGCTACTGAAGCTCCTAACTAATAACCTTCGCAATTTCCATTGCTACTGCAGCACCACTGCTACTGAAGCACAAAAGTAAACAAAATGTCTGTGTGTGAAACTCTACCTTGCCATCCTGAGCAACTTACGGATATAAAAGAACAGCCGTCTGCAGACCGGTTGTCCTTTAATAGTTATCCGTATCCCATACGGGTACGGAATGCTCAGCGCAAATATTTCACCTTCACTTGACTAAGTCTTTCCTGATATCCCATTTTTTGTATGGCTGCCTGGCCGGTGTGCTGTAGCCGTGGGGACGCCTGAGGAGCGCGCACGTTGACTAGGGAGGCTGTGCAAACGACTCACATCGCACAATTGCCGTCGTAACCGGCATATGTGTTTTGGGAAGGAAGGAACGGATTTTTCTTTGTACTATGGCATACTATAAAAACCTAGACGGCGACTTCGCCTCAGGTCAACACCTGTCGAGCCAACGAATTCGTACGTCTTAGTTCGCTTTGAGTTTCTAAAGTTGTGGAAGTCGACCAATTCTAGATTCCCCGTTACACCGTTCAAAGAACGCAGTCGGAATCAGGAATTCGGGCGCCCCATTTCGGTGGATACTCTGGCACCGTATGCCCAGTGATGCTAACCTCACAGATTTTTCATGGTCCCAGTTCGGGATCCGAGCTGAAACTTTCATAGTTCCACAGTTAACCTTCCACTATTTTCATCTATTTTCTTCTGTCAAAGCATCTTTTGGAATCTCTCCTTCGTATTTCTGACTTGCACTTTACAAGTAACAGCTTCACTGTTACCAGACCTTTCGGTCTCCTTTGGGGGGAGGGTAGCTGTAGTGATCGCCCTCAGCCGTACTTCAGCCTAATTTCATAAAATATTAAAAAACTAAAATCCTAAAATTAAATTATACAAATGTAATTATTCTTACATTTTTACAAGACCAAATTAATTCGATTAAACTCAAAAGTTTACCAAAAATGTGTTTTCGAAAATAATCGCCGATAACGTTTACGTCAGTCACTTCCGTTGGAAACATTCGCGCAGAACCATTGCGCAAGCTTCCGCTCAAAAGAGCATATAAGGCCGGCTTCACAGGCAAAGTCGTCATTCTCTTATAGATCCTCCTAGCGCTTGGGCCCAGAGCGGGCAATTGTAAGTATCAAGTGTAACGATAAGTGTGTATTATGTCTTAACTTTCCTGTGTTGTGTCTTAACTTGTTCCGTGTTAGGGAGCTCTCGTTATTGTGTCGTAGAAATATTCACCATGTTGTCTCTGTGCCAGTGTTAGTTATTCACCAGCCTCAAGCTCACTGCCACATCTTTGCCATTGTTATCGTGTTTATGCCGTATTGTGCTGTCAGTGTTAACCGATGTTGGCATTTGCTCCTTAGATATTTTAGTGCTGAGCATAGTGTTAAGACACCTTGCTGCCCACAGAGATCATTTTGTTTTGCTCATTTTTCGTATGTTCCAGCTTCTAATTAATTGTGTTCTCAACTTTTGTATTTTAATTAAGTCGTGATTCAAACAAGTATGGAATTATTTTCACGTTCAACACTCAACGTTTAAAGTCCAAAAATCTTAAGAAATATAATAGGATATTGCAGCAAATCGCGTTTGTATTTTCTGCAGAACTCATTTCAAGTCAATTCATAAATAATTGTTCCTTATAAATACCTAACTACATTTGACATGTTTTTCAGGAATAGAAGCAGCGTTCTTATGTTCAATATTTTTCCATGAATTAATTGAGCCTTTTTTAAATCACTGTAACTTTGGTCTCAGCTTAGTTGTTGGGGCTTTCGTGTCCGTTTAGGTGCTGTTCCTTTTTATGTAACTTCTGCTGCAATTCTTGCTCATCTAAATAACAGAGTATAGAGAATTCACCTTTTTTATACTTATATTTTTCAGTACATTAATTATCTAATTACCTCAGTGCTTTAGCTATTATTTTGGCTGTAGTTCAATTAAACTCAGTTGTGCTGCTACTTGTAATATCAGGATAGAGCTTTTGACCAGTTGGTCTGGAGCACTGATTCTGGTGTTAAGATGATTCAGGCTGCGACTCGGGCGCTAGAGTTGCGGACTGATTTTTAGCACCGGACTCCTGCCACTGTTCCTCCTGTGAATGTTACAGTCTTGCGCAGCCTTGCACATGTGTATGAATAGACTCAAATTTCGTGTTCAAATTAATTCAAGTCCCCTGCTCCCTCACAGGATCGACGGGACCCCACATTCAAGCACTCACAAACACTTATGAAACCAAACCCTAACCTCTTAATTTAAGGAGCTTACCTCCTCCGAGTTCTCCTCCAAGTTTCTCCACATATTCAAATTTCACTATACTGGAAAGGCCTGCATCCCTGCAGCTAAGCCGCTAAAATCTCCAGTTGAGACCATTGGGTCGAGAGTCCTCACCATTATTACCGAGTTTTCCCAACCGGTAACTTTTCCCAAAACTCATCATTCAACTCACTACTCACTTGGTGTCGGAACCTCCCACACCTACACCATCCTCGACTTCACACTCCAGCACGCGCTTCACAAGCCTGAGCTGAACGAATCGTCTGGAGTCCTCCAACCTCCTCGGACTCTCCCCAAGAAGTCTCGCAACAAGAAGTCTCCCCAAGAAGTCTCGCAACAAGAAGTCTCGCAACAAGAAGTCTCGCAACAAGAAGTCTCGCCACAAGAGTCAAGTCTCGCACCCCAGCGTGCAACCTTCTCCTCAATAAACCCAATACCGGCGAGTTAAACTATTCTCTCATTTTCCCCCGGTGTTGGCTTGTGGTAATTTTTGTTGTTTCATGGATTATTTGACGCTTGAAAAAGTGCGTCCGAATACACCGAACTCCTTCTGAGTCAGTGGCCGTCATTTATTCAATTAGCAATTAAGTGTGCTTGAAAAAGCACTGGTGACCTCGCCATTATAAAAAGTACATCCTTCCTTGAAATCGATAATCTAACAGCTTGATCTCAAGTTTCCAATTCAACCTTTCAAAAAAAAACTCAATAGTTTCCCCATTAGGGAGAACTTTATAGAGCGAATGTAAAATTAGTGAACATAGAACACGGAGCGACGGTGTCAAAAACGGAGTAACGGATGAGATACTCGGAATTACGTAACGCGACACTCTTAATTCGTAAATCGTTAGGATTATGAGTATGAAAGCTGAGAGTATGAGAAAGCGTGAAATGGGTTCCAGCTTCCTTGATATGGATAACCTGATCCAGAGTGGGTGTTTTCGTGGAGATGGAGTCCACCTTACTCAAGAAGGTGAGATGAAACTCTCCAGGAGATACATCCAGTGGATTGGGTGTACTCATATTGTAATGGAAGGTGGAACTGGATGAATGGAAAGCTGTCAGAGCAAAAATGAAAAATGTCGTGAATTGTCCAATAGTGTTGTAAGGTTTGGATGTATAAATGTGCGTGGATGGAATGCAGGAAAGTTAAATGACCTTGTAGCAGAATTTGAGAATGGAGATTTGGATTGTGTTGGTGTAGTAGAGACCCAAATGCGTGATAGAGTCAGTTTAAAATGTAAGGAGAGCAAGTACTATATGATTGGAAAAGGGCGTGTAAGTTGGCAAAAAAGAGGTGGTGGAGTTGGTCTCATTGTAAAAAATGCTCTAAATTGGAAATTAGAAGAAATTCCTGTTGGAAATGAACCTGAGAGTGAAGATCTGTTAGTAATAAAGTGTGAAAGAATGCATGCCAGAGAATGTGTTATTGTGGTTGTATGCTATATGACAACTGATGGTATTTTAGCTCATCAAGAGAATGTAAAAAAGTATGAAATATTAACAAGAATTGTGCAAGAGCATTGCAGGTGCCCTCTGATTGTGATGGCACTGATGGGGGACATGAATGGCCATGTTGGTATACTTGGTGAGCCTGTGAATGCAAATGGACAAAAATTGATTGATTTCTGTGATGAGAATGAACTTGAGAACCTGAATGTAACAATAGGAAATGGCTTGCATACATGGCAAAGCAGGGAATGTAAATCTGCAATTGATTATATGATAGTGAATAGCAGAGCTAGAGCGTGTGTCAAAAAAATGTTTGTAGATGAAGATGATTTTGATATTGATAGTGACCATAAAATGCTTGTACTAGAATATAATTGGGGTGGAAAGGAGTCAATGCAGAAGGCCAGCAGAGTAAGTGAAAATTGGCGTATTAAAATGGCAAACTGGGAAGAATTTAGAAATGAATTGAGTAGATGTAACTGGAACAGGTGTGAAAATGTAAATGACCTAAATAAGGAGATTGCAAGAACCTTGTATGATGTGGCAGAGCAAAAGATTGGTAGAATGAAATGCAGGAAAAGTACAGGAAATGCTATGTGGTTTACGAGTGAGATAAAGGAAGAACGAATGAGAAGGAAGACATTAAATAAAAAACAACGCTGTATGAGGAAAATGTATGAAAGACGCAGAATTACTGAGGATGAATGGCAGAGTGCATGGAATGAGTACAAGGACCAGCAGAAGAAAGTAAAGAGAATGATCAATGAGGCTAGGGTTAAAGAAGAGAGACACCAAGTTGAAAATCTAAGAAAGAAAGGTCCAGATGGAATAAAAGATTGGTATAGGTTTATACAAGGTAATGATAGAGGTAGTGAAGTTCAAGTTGATGAATTAGTAGTCAATGGTTGCAGTGTGCAAGATAGGATGCAAATGGTGAAAGCAGTTGAAGAATACTGGGAGGACATTGGTGGAATGAATGAGCAGGTTACAGATGATGAACCGATAAATTTTCTGATAGATGAACATGAACTGCAAATGGAAGACGAAATCACTTGTGAAGAGATTGTAAGTTTTTTGAAGAAAGTGAAAAATGGAAAGGCATGTGGCCCTGATAAGATACCATATGAGTTCTATAAATGTGGAGGAGAGAGTGTAGTCAGTATGTTGAAATGTTTATTTGATGAGATATGGAAGAGTGAAAGAGTACCGGATGACTGGAACAAGTGTAATGTAGTTCTGTTGCATAAGGGTGGACATAAGAGTATGAAAGAACTTAAAAACTACAGACCAATTGCACTGGGTGACACCGTATGTAAGATCTTTTGTGGTATTTTGAATGAGAGAATGAAAAACTTAGTTGAGGAATTAGGAGTCCTGGGAGAAGAACAGAATGGTTTTAGGCAAGATAGACGTGGGGAGGATAATCTGTTTGTAGTGAGTGAAATAATTGAGCGAATGAAGAAGGATAATAAGAAGGTATATTTAGCATTCCTGGATATTGAAAAGGCGTATGACAGAGTGGACCGGGTTAGGCTGTTTGAAATTTTGAGAAAAGTTGGTTTTAGCAGAAAAATAGTGAACATTGTACAGAGTCTGTATGAGAACACAAGTGCTATCTACAGGTTAGGAAATTTGGAAACAGGACAAGTGAGGAGTGTTAGAGGAGTGAGACAGGGCTGTACTCTGTCCCCCCTGTTGTTTGGATTGTACACAGAAGAATTAGCAGTTCGACTGAGAGGGAGTGGTTTAGGACTGAAAGTTAGTAATGAGAGACTGAGCTGTTTGTTGTATGCTGATGATGTGGTTGTGGTTAGTGAATGTGGTCATGAACTACAAAGGATGCTTGACATTGTGAATGGATATAGTACAGATTTCAAGATGAACTTTGGTGCAGATAAAAGTAAGGTCATGGTTATAAATAGTGATGAGACTGATAGAGACAGACTGTGGAATATTGGAGAAATCAGAATAGGTAGAACAAGAGAATACAAATATCTAGGTTGTATGATAAGTGAAGATGGATGTACTAGAACTAAAGGTGAGAAAGTGGCTAAAGCAATGCAGTGGAGTGGACGGTTAGGTAGTGTGGCCAGATACAGAGCAAACAAGTACGAATGTGTGAGAGGAATGTGGAAGTATGTTGCTGTACCTAGTGTCATGTATGGTATGAGTGCTCTTGCTTGGAACGGTAGTGATCTTGAAAAGCTGGATGTGATACAAAATAAGGTAGGACGTGTAGCATTGGGTGCTCCAAAATGGACAGCTATAGAAGCCATTAGAGGTGACCTAGGGTGGAGCCTATTTTCAGAAAGAATTATGAAAGCTGTGCTGAATTATAAGGTGAGAATTGAAAGAATGCAGAATAGCAGGTGGGTAAGGCGAATCTTTGAATGGAATCTGAGTGTAAGCTATTGGGAGAAAGTATGTTGGGGGCATGCAAGGAAACTCAGTATGCAAAAGATTATTCATGTTAGAATTGGGAGACCTGTGGATGACTGGAGTTTAATAAATGTTGGAGGTGTAGGGCCTGAGTGGGACTGCAAGAGGTGGAAGAAAGAGATTGAGAGACAAACAAAAGAGTATGGATTGAATAAGTGGAAGCTTAGCATGATGCGGAAGCCTACACTTAACTGGTATATGAAAAAGAAAGCACCTAAGTTTGAGCTGTTCTATGATGGTAGTTTTGGAAGTCAACTCTTGTTTGCTGTGAGATGTAAGTCATTGAGTGTGAACAGACGTACATGGAGATGGAATGAGAATAATAACAGATTATGTCAGCAGTGTGATGGTGGAGTAGAGGAAACAATTGAGCATTTTGTGCTGGAATGTAGTAAGTATGAGCAAGAGAGAGAGAGTTTAATGAATGTGGTGTCTGAGCAGTATGGAGAGAATGAATGGAATGCCAGATGTGCTGAAGATGATTGCGGTATGAGCTGTCTTGCTGGATTGGATCAGGAGTGTAATGCGAGTATCACTGAGGCTATGAAAGTGTTTCTTGTGCGTGCCTGGAGTAAGAGACAGTGACTGGAATGAGCCAGTCTGGCAGAATGGGCTGTAATGACCCAATGTGCCGGGGGATGGTGTTTTGACACACTGGTTGTCCCGGTGATGCCTTCCAATGGAGGCTTGTGACAAGGATCGTAGATCCTGAGTAGTTTAGTGGACAAGTCTGGTACCAGGCACTGAACTCTGTGTGAAAATTGTGGAGGGAATTGTAGGCCGTTACAAAGGCCCCGACACTGTCGGCCCTCAAGTTCAAGTTCAAGTTCAAGTTACAGGAAGGGAGGTGCAAGTGGAATGGATGAGGAGATTGAGTGCATGACTTGTAAAGAGTGGATAGATATAGATGCATGCAAAGGTTTGAGAGAAATGAGTCGGAGAAAGTTGAGTGATCTTGTGTTTACGTGCTGGAAATGTTTGAATGATGAGAGTAAGAAGTTGAAAGAGGAGGTTGAGAGATTGACAATTTTGATGGTTGCTTTAGAGGCTGACTTGAAGGATGAAAGGAAGCTGAACGAAGGAAAGAATGAGAATGGTGCAAATGCAGTGAATGAAGAGGTAAATGGTGGTGCAAGGAGTGCAAATGAAGTGGATGATAAGGCAAATGATGGTGCAAGGAGTGTGAATGAAGCAAATGATGGTGCAAATATGACAGATGAGAGTAGAAGGATGAATGAGCATGATGAAAGAGGTAAAAATGGAAAGAGAGTGAATGAGCCACCTGTTTTGGTGCCACATGAGGTGCAGGAGCCTGTAGTGGAAGCGAATGAAAGGAAGATGAATGGAAAGAATGATCTGAGTGAAAGAAGTGAGCGAAAGAGTAGCATGAAAGGGAGAGTAAGACCTATGATTAGAATATGTGGAGATAGCATGGTGAAGAATGTTGATAGGTTCGTATGTATGAGTGACAGTAGTGGATGTATGAGCATGAGAGGGAAAGGAGTGGAGGAGATTTGTAGGCATGCTGAGAGAGTGATAGATGGAATGGATGAAGGAATGGTTGTACTGCAAGGAGGTGGCAATGGGTTGCTTGAATGTGGGAGAGAACGTACGGTGAATGCAATTATGAAAGTTGTTGATAGGGCGCGGAAGAAGAATGTTAGAGTGGCGGTGACTAGCCTCCTAAGAAGGCCTGCGTGTGATGAGGAGTATGAAAGGGTGCGAAAGGAGGTGAATAGAGAGTTGCATGAAAGGATTATGAGTATGAGAGCTGAGAGTGTGAGAAAGCGTGAGCTGGGTTCCAGTTTCCTTGACATGGATAGCGTGATCCAGGATGGGTGTTTTCTTGGAGATGGAGTCCATCTTCCAAAAGAAGGTGAGATGAAACTCTCCAAGAAATATATCCGGTGGATCAGGGCTACTCATGTCATATTGGAGGCTGGAACTGGATGAATGAAAATCCGTCAGAGCAAAAGTGAGGAACGTCTGGAATTGTCCAATTGTGTTGTAAGGTTTGGAAGTATAAATGTGCGTGGATGGAATGCAGGAAAGTTAGATGACCTCGTAGTAGAATTTGAAAATGGAAAATTGGATTGTGTTGGTGTAGTAGAGACCCAAATGCGTGATAGAGTCAGTTTAACATGTAAGGAGAATAAGTATCATATGATAGGAAAAGGGCGTGTAAATTGGCAAAAAAGAGGTGGTGGAGTTGGTTTGATTGTAAAGAATGCTCTAAATTGGAAATTAGAGGAACTTCCTGTTGGAAATGAACCTGAAAGTGAAGATTTGTTAGCAATTAAGTGTGAAAGAATGCATGCCAGAGAATGTATTGTTGTGATTGTATGTTATATGACAACTGATGGGATTTTAGCTCATGAAGAGAATGTAAAAAAGTATGAAATATTAACAAGGATTGTACGAGAACACTGCAGGTGCCCTCTGATTGTGATGGGTGACATGAATGGCCATGTTGGTATACTTGGTGAGCCGGTGAATGCAAATGGACAAAAATTGATAGATTTTTGTGATGAGAATGAACTTGAAAACCTGAATGTAACAATAGGAAATGGCTTGCATACATGGCAAAGCAGGGAATGGAAAACTGCAATTGACTATATGATTGTGAATAGTAGAGCAAGAGAGTGTGTCAATGAAATGTTTGTAGATGAAGATGATTTTGATATTGATAGTGACCATAAAATGCTTGTGCTTGAATATAACTGGGGTAGAAAGGAATCAATGCAAAAGGTCAGTAGTGTGAAAGAAAGTTGGCAGATAAAAAAGGCAAACTGGGAAGAATTTAAGAATGAATTGAGTAGGTATAACTGGAACAGGTGTGGAAATGTAAATGACCTAAATGGTGAGATTGCAAGAACCTTGTATGATGTGGCAGAGCAAAAGATTGGTAGAATAAAATGTAGGAAAGGGACAGGGAATGCCAGGTGGTTTACAAGTGAGATAAAGGAAGAACGAATGAGAAGAAAGACTTTGAATAAGAAACAACGCAGTATGAGGAAAATGTATGAAAGAAACAGAATTACTGAGGATGAATGGCAGAGTGCATGGAATGAGTACAAGGACCAGCAGAAGAAAGTAAGGAGAATGATTAATGAGGCTAGAGTTAAAGAGGAGAGACACCAAGTTGAAAATCTAAGAAAGAAAGGTCCGGATGGAATAAAAGATTGGTATAAGTTTATACAAGGTAATGATAGAAGTAGTGAAGTTAAAGTTGATGAATTAGTAGTTAATGGTTGCAGTGTGCAAGATAGGATGCAACTGGTAAAAGCAGTTGAAGAATACTGGGAGGACATTGGTGGAATGAATGAGCAGGTTACAGATAATGCACCCATTAATTTTCTGATTGATGAACGTGAACTGCAAATCGAAGACGAAATCACTTGTGAAGAGATTGTAAGTTTTTTGAAGAAAGTGAAAAATGGAAAGGCATGTGGCCCTGATAAGATCCCATATGAATTCTATAAATTTGGAGGAGAGAGTGTGGTCAGTATGTTGAAATGTTTATTTGATGAGATATGGAAGAGTGAAAGAGTACCGGATGACTGGAACAAGTGTAATGTAGTTCTGTTGCATAAGGGTGGACATAAGAGTATGAAAGAACTTAAAAATTACAGACCAATTGCACTGGGTGACACTGTATGTAAGATATTTTGTGGTATTTTGAATGAGAGAATGAAAAATTTAGTTGAGGAATTAGGAGTCCTAGGTGAAGAACAGAATGGTTTTAGGCAGGATAGACGTGGGGAAGATAATCTGTTTGTAGTGAGTGAAATAATTGAGCGAATGAGGAAGGATGATAAGAAGGTGTATTTAGCATTCCTGGATATTGAAAAAGCGTATGACAGAGTGGATCGGGTTAGGCTCTTTGAAGTTCTGAGAAAAGTTGGGTTTAGCAGAAAAATAGTAAAAATTGTACAAAGTCTGTATGAGAACACAAGCGCTGTATACAGGTTAGGAAATTTGGAAACGGGGCAAGTGAGGAGTGTTAGAGGAGTGAGACAGGGCTGTACTCTGTCTCCCCTGTTGTTTGGATTGTACACAGAAGAATTAGCAGTTCGACTGAGAAGGAGTGGCTTAGGACTGAAAGTTGGTAATGAGAGACTGAGCTGTTTGTTGTATGCTGATGATGTGGTTGTGGTTAGTGGATGTGGACATGAACTGCAAAGGATGCTTGACATTGTGAACGGATATAGTACAGATTTCAAGATGAACTTCGGTGCCGACAAAAGCAAGGTTATGGTTATAAATAGTGATGAGACTGATAGAGACAGACTGTGGAATATTGGAGAAATCAGAATAGGTAGAACAAAAGAATACAAATATCTAGGTTGTATGATAAGTGAAGATGGGTGCACTAGAACTAAGGGTGAGAAAGTGGCAAAAGCTATGCAGTGGAGTGGACGATTAATTAGCGTGGCCAGATACAGAGCAAACAAGTATGAATGTGTGAGAGGAATGTGGAAGTATGTTGCTGTACCTAGTGTCATGTATGGTATGAGTGCTCTTGCCTGGAATGGAAGTGATCTTGAAAAGCTGGATGTAATACAAAATAAGGTAGGACGGTTAGCATTGGGTGCTCCAAAATGGACAGCTACAGAAGCCATTAGAGGTGACCTTGGGTGGAGCCTATTTTCAGAAAGAATGATGAAGGCGGTGCTGAATTATAAGGTGAGAATTGAAAGAATGCAGAATAGCAGATGGGTAAAGCGAATTTTTGAATGGAATCTGAGTGTAAGCTATTGGGAGAAAGTGTGTTGGGGGCATGCAAGGAAGCTTAGTATGCAAAAGATTATTCATGTTAGAATTGGGAGACCTGTGGATGACTGGAGTTTAATAAATCCTGGAGGTGTAGGGCCTGAGTGGGACTGCAAGAGGTGGAAGAAAGAGATTGAGAGGAAAACAAAAGAGTATGGATTGAATAAGTGGAGGCTTAGCATGGTGCGGAAGCCTACACTTGACTGGTATATGAAAAAAGAAGCACCTAAGTTTGAGATGTTCTATGATGGTAGTTTTGGAAGTCAACTCTTGTTTGCTGTGAGATGTAAGTCATTGAGTGTGAACAGACGTACATGGAGGTGGAATGAGAATAATAACAGATTATGTCGGCAGTGTATTAGTGGAGTGGAGGAAACAATTGAGCATTTTGTGCTGGAATGTAGTAAGTATGAGCAAGAGAGAGAAAGTTTTATGAATGTGGTGCTTGAGCAGTATGGAGAGAATGAGTGGTATGCCAGATGTGCTGAAGATGATTGCGGTATGAGCTGTCTTGCTGGATTGGATCAGGAGTGCAATTTGAGTATCATTGATGCTATGAAATTGTTTCTTGTGCGTGCCTGGAGTAAGAGACAGTGACTGGAATGAGCCAGTCAGGTAGAATGGTCAGTAATGACCCAATATGCCTGGGGATGGTGTTTTGACGCACTGGCTATCCCAGTGACGCCATCCAATGGCAGCTTGTGACAAGGATTGGTAAATCCTGAGTAGTTTAGTGGACAAGTCTGGTACCAGGCGCTGAACTCTTTGTGTGATAACTGTGGAGGGAATTGTAGGCCGTTACAAAGGCCCCGACGCTGTCGGCCCTCAATTTCAAGTTCAAGTTCAAGGAATTAGGAGTCCTAGGTGAAGAACAGAATGGTTTTAGGCAAGATAGACGTGGGGAAGATAATCTGTTTGTAGTGAGTGAAATAATTGAGCGAATGAGGAAGGATGATAAGAAGGTGTATTTAGCATTCCTGGATATTGAAAAAGCGTTTGACAGAGTGGATCGGGTTAGGCTCTTTGAAGTTTTGAGAAAAGTTGGGTTTAGCAGAAAAATAGTGAAAATTGTACAAAGTCTGTATGAGAACACAAGCGCTATATACAGGTTAGAAAATTTGGAAACAGGGCAAGTGAGGAGTGTTAGAGGAGTGAGACAGGGCTGTACTCTGTCTCCCCTGTTGTTTGGATTGTACACAGAAGAATTAGCAGTTCGACTGAGAAGGAGTGGCTTAGGACTGAAAGTTGGTAATGAGAGACTGAGCTGTTTGTTGTATGCTGATGATGTGGTTGTGGTTAGTGGATGTGGACATGAACTGCAAAGGATGCTTGACATTGTGAACGGATATAGTACAGATTTCAAGATGAACTTCGGTGCCGACAAAAGCAAGGTTATGGTTATAAATAGTGATGAGACTGATAGAGACAGACTGTGGAATATTGGAGAAATCAGAATAGGTAGAACAAAAGAATACAAATATCTAGGTTGTATGATAAGTGATGATGGATGCACTAGAACTAAGGGTGAGAAAGTGGCAAAAGCTATGCAGTGGAGTGGACGATTAAGTAGCGTGGCCAGATACAGAGCAAACAAGTATGAATGTGTGAGAGGAATGTGGAAGTATGTTGCGGTACCTAGTGTCATGTATGGTATGAGTGCTCTTGCCTGGAATGGAAGTGATCTTGAAAAGCTGGATGTAATACAAAATAAGGTAGGACGGTTAGCATTGGGTGCTCCAAAATGGACAGCTACAGAAGCCATTAGAGGTGACCTTGGGTGGAGCCTATTTTCAGAAAGGATGATGAAAGCGGTGCTGAATTATAAGGTGAGAATTGAAAGAATGCAGAATAGCAGATGGGTAAAGCGAATTTTTGAATGGAATCTGAGTGTAAGCTATTGGGAGAAAGTGTGTTGGGGGCATGCAAGGAAGCTTAGTATGCAAAAGATTATTCATGTTAGAATTGGGAGACCTGTGGATGACTGGAGTTTAATAAATCCTGGAGGTGTAGGGCCTGAGTGGGACTGCAAGAGGTGGAAGAAAGAGATTGAGAGGCAAACAAAAGAGTATGGATTGAATAAGTGGAGGCTTAGCATGGTGCGGAAGCCTACACTTGACTGGTATATGAAAAAAGAAGCACCTAAGTTTGAGATGTTCTATGATGGTAGTTTTGGAAGTCAACTCTTGTTTGCTGTGAGATGTAAGTCATTGAGTGTGAACAGACGTACATGGAGGTGGAATGAGAATAATAACAGATTATGTCGGCAGTGTATTAGTGGAGTGGAGGAAACAATTGAGCATTTTGTGCTGGAATGTAGTAAGTATGAGCAAGAGAGAGAAAGTTTTATGAATGTGGTGCTTGAGCAGTATGGAGAGAATGAGTGGTATGCCAGATGTGCTGAAGATGATTGCGGTATGAGCTGTCTTGCTGGATTGGATCAGGAGTGTAATTTGAGTATCATTGAAGCTATGAAAATGTTTCTTGTGCGAGCCTGGAGTAAGAGACAGTGACTGGAATGAGCCAGTCAGGTAGAGTGGTCAGTAATGACCCAATATGCCTGGGGATGGTGTTTTGACACACTGGCTATCCCAGTGACGCCATCCAATGGCAGCTTGTGACAAGGATTGGTAGATCCTGAGTAGTTTAGTGGACAAGTCTGGTACCAGGCGCTGAACTCTTTGTGTGATAACTGTGGAGGGAATTGTAGGCCGTTACAAAGGCCCCGACGCTGTCGGCCCTCAATTTCAAGTTCAAGTTCAAGTTCAGGCTGTGACAAAGGCTACGAGCCTACGACGCTGTCGGCCTTTTCATATATACAGACTACTACTACGACCATGTTAATGGGTATGTTATACCAAGTGGAAAATTATTACTAGACTGTAGCCAGATACGATGATTTGATGTGTAAGTAACTAATGTTTTAAAGAAATGTTTTAAATATATAAACTCAATAATGAGATGACTCATTTTTTTAGCGATTTTGACTTAACATAGAATTGCATCTCAGTAGCAAAAAACGTTATACTATGTTATATCATTGCCTTTACCGAGAGTTTTACATTTATTTTGAGTATTTGTTCAACAAATTAAGACAGTGTATAATTTTTTTATCCTGGATTTGGTCACTTTGCTCATGACAACATTTTGTTAATAATAAATTTTTATTAACATGTTCATAAGGAACATTTTCATCAAAATAAAAATTACTATATCTTCATTTGCAATTGAATTGTTTCTGGAGTATGAATTCTTATTTGCAAGACCAACTTATGATTGAAACTCTCATTTAGTAAATGCCCAATATTTTATATATATTTAATAGCCTAGTAGAGATTTGAGAAACTTCATTTCCAGTTTAATAATCAAGAGATGCACTTGAAGAAACGGTAAATCTGAAGGAGATGACAGTTGTCGATTTTGTAAATTTCGATGCCTTAGCATAGTTAATTAGATCGAAATAAACAAGTTTTCTTCTATGCACTTTTTGTCTCAAATGAGTATTTTATTAGTTATAGCGGTAAATGACTTACCGCGACTCCAGTCTTTGAAGCGGAAAGAAATTCTTTGATCGAGTTGTATGGCAATACTGCAATGGCGTCTCGCTTCCAGCGCTCTGTCTTGAAAGACGAAACCAAACCTACCGCTATACCTCGTTAAATACTCATTTGATGAAAAAAGTGTATATAATAAAAGTTGTTTATTTCAATGTTATTACCATGTTTCAAGCAACAAAAATTCAAAAATCGATGAGTAGCTGTTTATTCCGGCGCATTCGTCATCAATGACGAAACTAAACTTACCGCTATAAATCGTAAAATACTCATTTGAGACGAAAAGTGCATAGAAGAAAACTTGTTTATTTTGATTCAATTAATTAGGTTCAGGCACCAAAAAGTGGAAAATCGACAACTGTCATCTCCTTCAGATTTACCGAAGAAACTTGGGTAAATGTTGAGGATTAACCAGGAATTGATGTTTGATTTTTGGGTGCCTAGTTAATTAGATCAAAATAAACAAGTTTTCTTCTATGAACTTTCTGTCGTAAATAAGTATTTTACCAGTTATAGCAGTAAATTAATTACCGCAACTCAAGTATTTGAAATGGCAAGTAATTCATTGAGCCCGGCGAATGGCAACGCTGCAACAGAGGCTCGCTTCTGGTGCCCTCGTCATCAAAGACGAAAGAAACTTGGGTCAATATTGAATTTAATGTTGTCAACGAATTTCATAATTTCGTAGGTATAGATAGGTAATGTAGTCAATTTTAAGACGTTTTACATGAATGACAATGTGCCCGGAAATGCTTATTTATGGAGATATTTAACTTTGAAGTTATAGGAACGTCGTTTATAAAATTGAACAAACGGAGAGGTAAATTAGCAGAAATCCGGTTCTGAGGTAACGATAGGTAAGGTTAGGTTTGGTAAAGTTAATTTAGTTAAGTATCCTAACCTAAGTAAGCCTTAAATATCTTAATTTAACTCAACCATACCGAGGTCGATGACTCCCGCCAAAAAACTTGGCGTGGTCCGCGTCCGCAAAACGCCGGAAGAGCCAGATCAAAACTGCCGTTAATGCTATTCTTACCTGGCGTTATTTATCCTATATCTCCTAAACTAAGCTTTTCCGGGCACATTGTCATTCGTGTAAAACGTCTTAAAATCGACTATATTACCTATCTATACCTACGAAATTATTAAATTCGTTGACAACATTAAATTCAATATTGACCGAAACTTGACCTACCGCGCTAACTCGTAAAATATTCTTTTGACAAAAATGTGTATAGAAGACAAGTAGTTAATTTTGATGTTATTACCGTAATTCAAGCAACTTAAATTAAAAAATCAATGAGTAGCTGTTTATTCGAGCGCATTCGTCATCAAAGACAAAACTAAACCTACCGCTGTAATTTGTGAAATACTCATTTACGACATGTTGTGGGATGTGCAAATCATGAGACCCAAGTTCTCTGAGCCGAGCTCCCACAGCTCGGATCGGCCTCCTAACCTCCCCTGCAGCCAACACCAGACACACACCTGAGCTCGTGTGTCAGAGGACACACCCAGTGTGAGCATTCGCTGCCGTGAAACCAACACACTTCACGGCAGAATGGAAGCACACACTAGCTCCAAGCTAGTGTGGTGTGTCTGAACAAAGAAAGAAAGAAAGAAAGAAAAACTTTATTTCCAATAGAGATTGTATAATATCACAATCATTGGTTTTTAAATATTTTAAAATTAATACACTTAGATGATACACACACACGAGTATTGAAAAACTCGTGTCACTAGTCGAAAATAAATGATTGAGGGCAATGTACTCCTAATCTAGCTTAATCTACATTTGACAATACATGTAATGATAATTATAAGAGATAACGCAAATTCATGGACGATGCATTTTCATTGTGGGGTGAAAACACTTTTGAAAGTTTACATGTACATGACATAAAACTTCGCAATTATTGATGCCAGGAAATAATGTATGAATCGCTTGTTTCGGCAAATGTTCAAAAGTGTCATTTTAAGGAAGCATGAATAAAAAATATAAATACAAATCCATATACATATATATACGTACATATATATATACATACATACACACACACATACAGATATATATATATATATATGTACGCATAAGCATGAGGACCAAGAAGATTATAAGTTTTGTATTTCTAATTCAACAATTTTAACATAACGGTCGTTAGTTAATAAGCATTTTATTTAAATATAAATGGATGATCGTACAACAAATGTATAGTTTGTACATGAATGCTTTACAATAATAAAGAGATGACGAGTTAGGTAATGTTACAAGTTGAGAGTGAACAGAAAATGACCATTATCTCTAGTAAAATGCTATTTGTCAGTTTAGTACACATATGTGCACACATACATGTAAATATATACACATATGTACACATAAGCATGAGGACCAAGAAGATTATAAGTTTTGTATTTCTGATTCAACAATTTTAACATACCGGTCATTAGTTAATAAGCATTTTATTTAAATATAAATGGATGATCGCAGAACAAATGTATAGTTTGTACATGAATGCTTTACAATAATAAAGAGATGACGAGTTAGGTAATGTTACAAGTTGAGAGTGCACAGAAAAAAGACCATTTTCTCTAGTAAAATGCTAGTTGTCAGTTTAGTACACACATATGTGCACGTATACATGTAGATATATACACATACGCATGCACAAACATACCCACGCACATACTTACACCAAACTCGTAAGCATACACAAATGCATTTCTATGCATTGAGGCAATACATACGCATTCTACAGAGTGTCATACGCGTAGCGTGCACACGTACACATATATACAAGTAAGCATGTGCGCAAATATCAGCATAAACTAGCCATTATAAACCAGAATTCCAATCGAGGGAAACAGAGGAAATATTTTTTATTATAGCATGAATTTTATAAAATTTCATACTAAAAATAGTGGCACAAGACAGTCTACTTAAGTCAGAAACATGAAAACGATTGTGGGACGTGAATAAGAAAGAAAACATTAATGTCCTATAAAGGTTTCATATTAGAAAACAAATCACATTATCTTTGAAATATGGCGCAAATTGTCCGCAATTCATAAACAAACATAGGTATCACATTATTATAAGCAGAATAAGCATATTACTGCAGTATAAATGGATGATTACACAACGAATTTATTTTTATTTTTTTTTTTTTTTACATGGATGCTTTACAATTTCATATTAGAAAAAAAACACATTATCTTTGTAATATGGTGCAGAATGTCTGCAATTGATAAACACACACACACATATAGGTACCATGACGGTCTAGTTTGATGCTTGCACAGAAACGGAGAGGAATGACATAAAATGCAACCTTCGACTGGTTTATCTACTCTAGTGCACACAGGTGTACGTGCACATATACACACCCATATGTGCACATACACCTATATACGTACACACATATACAAGTAAGCATGTTTGCAAATGACAACGTATAGGCGGTCAAATCATAATACCTACGCATACTTCCAAACTGTTGTGTGATGTCTTGAATTATAAAACAATGAGCAAGGGAGATTGTTCAGCAATGGAGATACCAGGCAAATGAGATTCGTCAGTACTCATTCAGTATGTTCTGTAACTAAAAATTATTATTGAGACACAAGATGACGAGTTATTTTGGCTTTAAATTCTCTCGGTCTTTGAGGGACTTTAATATTCAGGGGAAGTTTGTTCCACAGTAAGGCGCCTGATATGGACAGAGCCTTCTGCCCTAAGTGAGATGAACGATAGTTGACTAAGACATTATTGTTTCTGTTCGGTTTTTGATTGGTTACAGTGGGTGGATGGAAACGCACTATCTCCGCATTGCTCTGAGGAAGATATAACGAGGAGAATACGTATTGGGCCTTCTGCAAGAGGAGCCTTTCTTGGATAGGAATCCAGCCGAGTTTATTGAGGAGAGGGGTTACGTGATCATTTCTTTTGAAATTAACGTTGCATACCACCTTGGCTGCAAAATTCATGCATTTTTGTAAGTCCCTTTGAAGGTATTGAGGTAAGTCTCCCCATACTAGGCTGCAGTAGTCAATGCGCGATAACACAAGGGATTGAATAGCTAATAATCTGGATTTTTCGTCTAGCATACTTTTCATACGATGAAAAAACATTAAAGTTCCGTAGATTTTGTTGCAAGTAGTCTCAACGTGAGATTTGAAGGACATATTTCTATCGAACCAGATACCTAGATTTTTAACTTTTTCTGATGCATTAATTTGATCATTTCCAATTGCAAGAGTAAGATCTGAAGTTTTTTAATTGCATCTTTGGATCCAAAAATAATGCATTGTGTTTTATTAGCATTTAATTTGAGACCATTTCGGTCGTACCATGATTTCAGGCTAGTCAGTAAAGTTTCGGCTTTAATTTGCGTCTGTGGTATTTCCGATACTGAACTTGTTATTGCAATTTGAACATCATCTGCATACATTGAGATCCGTGTGTTAGAAGGCATTGGAGGGAAATCAGTAATGAAAATAGAAAAGAGTAGCGGACCAAGAATGGATCCTTGGGGAACACCAAAATTGTTTTGAATGAATGGGGACAATTTGTTTTCTATGCGGACTGCATGAGATCGATTTGACAAGTAGCTTTCAAACCATTGCGTGTCTATTCCCAAGTTCAGTATTTTACGTAGAAGTCTTTTATGTTCGACGCTATCAAACGCCTTAGAGAGATCAAGTAGCAGCAAGAGTGTTACATTCTTTTGATCGATGTCACTGTATATTTTTTCAGATATATTGAGCAGAGCGTCTTGGGTGCTAGTATTTCTTCTATAGGCATATTGATTTTGGTGGAGTAGATTTGACTCGTCCAGGTGAAATTACAGTTGATTTGTCACCACTTTCTCCAATAGTTTGGACATGACAGGCAAAAGACTGATGGGCCTGTAGTTTGATGCTGTATTTAGGTCACCACTTTTGTGCAACGGTCTAATAATGGAGTGTTTCCATTGGTTTGGAAACGTGTTGGTTACTATTGATGTATTAATCATCAGACGAATCCATGGTGCTGTAACAGGGAAACTGTCTTTGATATATTGAAGACTGATACCATCATGTCCAACCGCCTTTGTGTTTTTTAGTGAGTATAAGATGTTTTGTAACTCCGGTAAATCGACAGGGCGTGGTCTCCACTTGACATCAGTCCTCGAGGGTGCAGTGGGGCATGAATTTTCAATTGTCGTTTCATCTGGATTGGTACACACCTCACTGAAAACTTGAGCCCCTACTTTTGAAAAGAATGTGTTGAAATCCGTGGCTGTTGCCAAGGGATTTTCAAAATTACTTATGCGATCTAAATTTTTATATGGGGCTACCTCACTAATGATTTCCCAAGTTCGCTTCGGGTTATTTTTAGCCGTTATCAGTGCCTGGTGGAAGTGAGTTTGTTTCGCTTCAGTGATTTTCTTTCGAAGAATTTTTTCATGTTCTTTATATCTCTTGTATAAGGTACTGTTTGATCTATTGTTTTTGTACTCTCGCAAGTTAGCTTTCTTTATTCTGCTCATCTCTTTAACTTCGTCAGTAATCCAAACAGTCCGTTTCGGCTTGGTTTTTTTGGTGACGTAAGGTGCACATTTGTCGAGAGCTGCTGTGAAGTTCTCGTTGAAGATTGACACTTGTATGTCAACATCGTCAGATTGCATCATTTTCTGGAATTCGTTCGACCTATCGAGTAGTTTTTCTTGAAATAGTTCTGCTGAATAGTGCCTTTTCGAGCGATAGGTCATTAAGCGGTATTTTTGTCTTTCCTTCGCAATATTAATTTCACATTCTATAGAGTGGTGATCGGAAATAGAAGGTGATATTACTGTACTAAGTATTGCGGTGGGATTATTTGTGATTGCTAGATCGAGGAGAGTTGCAGAGACTTTAGTGATGCGAGTCGGTTCTTTGACCATTTGTGATAGGCTTAGTTTATACAATAGTTTGCTTAGCTGATTGTTTTTGTCCGTTAGGTCAACATTGAAATCTCCGAAAGCAAAGAATGATTTTTTTGCCTGAAGGATTTCTTTGAAGGTCTCCTCAATGAAATCTAGTGTTAGATTTAGGGGAGACGATGGGTGCCGGTAAAGGCTGCCAATGATTATTGATTTGTGTTTATTTATTTGCACTTCTAACCAAACCATTTCAATGCCTTCGCAAACTTTATTCGCTAGTAGTGAAGATGTTGAGTACATTTCTTTCACAAAAATACAAGATCCACTACCTCGGCTGGTTTTAGCGCCATCGTAGCGGTACAACACGTAATCAGGAATGTTCAAAAATGAACTTTGGGTTCGTGAATCAAACCATGTCTCTGAGACACACAAAATGTCAATTTTTTCAGTGACCAGCATTACTCTGATTTCATCCAATTTACCATTCAGGCTTCGAGCATTTACATGCTTGATTTTGATTTTACCTATATTAGCACTCTTTTTAAAGGTAGCGAAAGGTTTTTTCTCATTTTACTTAAGTATCGAGAGTTCAAAGTCAATACTCAGATACGCAGGCACACAACACGCCTGCAGGTCCTACCTGCTTGTGTCTCAGCACAAACAGAAAACACAACACAAGTATCTCGCAAGGATACTTCAAGAGCAAAATCGGAAGCTCAAACACGCTCAATCTCACTCGCCAGCAACAGACGCAATAATCCCGAAGGCCGGCGCTCAGACCGACGCTCCACACGTCAGGAAATAGATCCCACAAAATATCTCCTGCCACTCAAACGGAGCAGCTTACAACGTAAATACGTCGCATGTGTAATTTTAAACAGAATCAACATATTGGAACACCAAAGCGTCCGTGAACACAAAATACGATGTGTACACAAAGCAACCCGCCAACGGGTCCCGCCCTGTGATTGGCCGCGCATATGAATACACGCCTGGCGTAGCAATACACCACACGACGGACAAAACATAGAAGAAAACTTGTTTATATTGATCTAATTAACTAAAACTGGAAAATCAATTCCTGGTTAATCCTCAATATTCACCAAAACTTGTTCTTTTAAAGGGCATTAACTTTCATTTTGAGAAATTTAAATATCGATTGAAAAATTTTTTTGCCTCTAATAGAAATTTATGTATCGAGAGTTCAAAGTCAAGTCACCCCCCAGAAACAGTTACGAATCTGGTACGGAAAGCTACTGCTTCCACAAGGTTTTTCAAACAAATAAATGTACGAGGAGCTCACAAGATTAGAACTCAGGACTTAAATTCACCGCACCAGAACGCTATCGATTGCGCTACCGACCACCCTAAAAAGGTGATCGACGCACAATGAAAGCAATCTTGGCACAGTGAAAGCAGGCACGTACTTGGCCCGACAGATATATTTTTTCTCATTTTACTTAAGTATCGAGAGTTCAAAGTCAAGTCACCCCCCAGAAACAGTTACGAATCTGGTACGGAAAGCTACTGCTTCCACAAGGTTTAAGTCCTGAGTTCTAATCTCGTGAGCTCCTCGTACATTTATTTGTTTGAAAAACCTTGTGGAAGCAGTAGCTTTCCGTACCAGATTCGTAACTGTTTCTGGGGGTGACTTGACTTTGAACTCTCGATACTTAAGTAAAATGAGAAAAAATATATCTGTCGGGCCAAGTACGTGCCTGCTTTCACTGTGCCAAGATTGCTTTCATTGTGCGTCGATCACCTTTTTAGGGTGGTCGGTAGCGCGATCGATAGCGTTCTGGTGCGGTGAATTTAAGTCCTGAGTTCTAATCTCGTGAGCTCCTCGTACATTTATAGAAATTTATTTATTGCCATTAAGAGTAGCTGTATGTTCATTCAAGTGTTGTTGATTTTTGCATAGAGGAACTTGATTTTCAGTTTGATTAAATTGAGTTCTCTTCTGAAATGTTCAAGTTTTGCACAAAGGAAGTGATGTGAAAATAGAAGATTGAGGTAGTTTGCATATGATAAAAATTGTAATTCTGTGATCAAGCATTTACATCTTATGTATGTTTTTAGGCCAAAGTGATACAAAAGTATTCTATTTCATAAGTACAATAGGGGGACAAAAATTATTCAGAATTATATACAAAAATTTGTGAGATACCAAAAAAGTATTGAATCTCTAAACAGCCTAACATATTTCCTACCTCTAAACAGCCTAACATATTTCCTACATATCAGTTATGGTATGTATTCCTTTGTTGTAAAAGTCTTCCGGTACTTACCAATTCAGTCTAGTAGTACAAGAATGTACCAATATGCAACAGGGGCTTCTTGTTGTTAGTACACATGTGACTGGTACAACTATTGTATCTATAGGAATTAATGATCCCAAAAGTAAAATATGAGGTTGTAAGCTCTAGGTTACGTAGACTTTTCTTTAGTTAGAACAAAAATGCTTTTTTTTTTGTTTTTATCAATTATCTTTTTCTTAATTTACTTCTGTCCTATGTTTCAGCATCTATTTCTTTTTTCTTTAACTTTTTAATTAATTTTTTCCAATTTTGTTATTTTTAGTTTCATACTAAATGAGGTTTTTCTCTTTTAGGAAAATTTCTGTTGTGGTAAGGAAGGCTTAAACTAATTTTTAATTTAATGTTCAGCTAAAAAAAAAGATATATTGTATTCAAAGGAATCAAAATAAAATAAAAAATTTCTATATATGTCTAGAATCAGAATTTTTTTGAACTTGGTAGTAAATGTAGTATCATTCTAATATTAATGATTTTAAAATTTTGGAGTAGATAAATAAACAACAAACCCATTAATGTCTCAAAGGTAGCTCAATGAAATTTATCTTTATTTTTAATATGTTTTCAGACAATTTTTTATGCTTCCTTTAAAAATTGATAGTAATATTTTTTGGCAGAAATAATTAGCTGAACATATATTGTAAATTATTGCTGCTATGCTGTTGCCTCATAGGTACATATGTTGGTTTCACTTATATTTATAAAGCAATAAATTAAAACATCTTAAGTAATCAATATTCTATAAGCTAATGTAAAATCCATTTTTCAATAGATATAAAACCAAGTTTTAGTTTAACCTTCCAGTAGCGTATAATTGTACTTTGAATTATAAATTTAGTTCCATATAAGGAATCCTGTTTGAGTAACTTCATTGTTATATGTATATAAATGTATCTATAAAAAAATTCATGCTATAAATATTGTACAAGAATTGAACAGAAGTAACTATTAGGTAAAAAATTAAATTCCCTTTTTTTGAAAAAAACATTTGAATTTTCGTGTACTAGGATATGTCATATTAGAATTCACGTGACGTTCAGTGGTAGCCACTTGATTTTAATTTCATTTTTGCCACAGGGTTAAGCAATTTTCATTTGAACTTCAGCTAGCCACAAATTAAAGGGAGATTTAAATCCCGTACTTTCAAGGCATTCACATCTTGACATTCATTCATTAGATATTCATTATTATTATGTCCTGGGTCTCCCACAAAAATATCCCACATTTTTGTGTAAACTATATCTCCTGTTCAAATTGAAGTGTTTTGATTTCGTTTGTTTCATGTTATTGAAAATTTTGTTGTTTATTCAGGTAGAATAAAATTGTTTGTATCTACAAAATATCTACTGCACAGTAGGAAGTTGAATGAACTAAAGTCAAACATGCATTGTGACAAAAATTCATTGAAATGATATTATTGATATTGAGCGTCATTTTGGGATACCTTCAATACTTTGTTTTTTTTCTTCTTGAATTTCCTTTGTTTCTGAACCCAATACATCCATCTTTGTTAAATTTTACTGCTTAATAAACTTTTTTCTTACTGGGGAGTTTCTTTCAGGGAACTTTCTTGTTGAAACTCTCAGAAATAATATATTCTAAGATAATGAAGGTTCTTTGATCTTTAGTTGGCTGCAAATTTGGGGTCTGCAACTGTTGAAAATAAAGAATTAAATTTCTAACTCACAAAAGGTTTAAATACTTGTGCATATGTGTGGTACAATTTTTAAATATTATTAATAACCATTGAAATTACGCATTTAGGTCTGTGCCATGTTTCTATGATTTACTTGCCACAAAGCGTGTTGTACCCTGGTTATTCAACAGTAGATATTCTGAAGATAATAATTTTTTTTCTTTTTTCAGAATAAAACAAAATTTTCAACAACATGAAACAAACAGACTCAAAATATCTCAATTTGAACTGAAGGTATAATTATACAAAAATAGACATTATTGTAGACCACCCTGTATATATCTACATAACTGTTTTGTTTTCTTGGTCTGGCAGTTAATCAGTTCCTTCATTATGCTGTCCATCTGAATGCTCTTTAGTTGCTATTGACTGTTCTTGGGTATCATTACGAAGTCAGCAGTCATTGAGAGGATGAGTGAATTTATAGCTAGTTTAGGGTTTACCAGGCTTATATTACCCTTGTCCCTATAAAAATCTCTTTAAAGGGCATACGATACATTTAGGTTAGAAAAATTGGCCAGTTTCATGCTCTTCTTATGAGACCATCTAAGGACCATGTACCCCAAGGAGTGTAGTGCTTAGTTACACATGTTATAATACACTTTTGGGAATTCTGTCATTCCCATTCAGTTTCTCTTTTTATGATTTCTTTCAGTGTTGAGATTTTTTTTGTTCAATTTAGGATCACCTTTTTCAGTTTATTACTGTTCTGTTTTTCAATTTTTGTCAAGTTTTCTAACTTTCCTTCTCAACTTAACTGTTTCTGTGTAAGGGGTTCTTGTGTAGTAGCAACTTGTGCATGGATTCTGCATTCCTTCAACTCCATACTAAATGGTGCCTTCATCCTTCCTCTCTTTGGAACACCTTTGTTTTGGTTAGGGAGGCTGAAACTAACTTATAGTAGAATTCTCTGAAGTGTCTGAAACCTTAGCAGGTAAATAACTCAAGTGTTGTGATAAGCCTGTTACGTTATAATAATTCCCATTATTTAAAATTTTAAGTTTCTCAATCCTACATTTTTGGTTTTTCAGGTTTTGTTGGTGTATGAGTTACTGCTTTCCAAGACCAGAATGATTTTTGCACCAAATAGTCTCCTGCTATCATCCATCTGCAGGTAAGTTGATCTCATCAAGCTTAATAATGAATAAATAATAATATACTCAATGATAACTAAATAATGTAAAAATCATTATTTAAATTGCTAAAAAGAACTAATTATGTGGTTGATTTATTTATAAAACTTCAAAATAGCGCAAAAAAATTAATTAATGGATTTCTATGGGTAAAACAAAACTTTTGCAACATGATTTTCTTGAGTGATTTATTATAATAAAAATTTTTTAGTTATATGGATAGTGGTGTTATTACAAAATGAATGAAATCGTTATATCGAGATCAAAATAACGATTGTTTTCAACTAATTCAAATCCATTTACTGCGCTTGTCATAATGAACTTCCATTTTCAGGAAGCATTCAGCGATCCTCGCCTATGTGATTAATCGAAGCCCGGCCATTACGCGCACGTGCGTGCGGAATGCCTCGTCAAAAGAGAAAGTGAACGCTCCGCTTTCAGAGCCTGTAAAATTCTCCAAAAGCCCTGCGTTTGAGTTCAAGCCTGAAAACTTGTACAGTACCCAGACTGCGTCCGACAGGCCATGGTTTGAACCTTATATTATCATGGGCTCAATGGCTGTGTTCATGATTTATTTCTTCATTTTGAGGGAAGAAAGTGACATTGATGGAAGGTTAGGCGGCAAATCCGTGGAAGCTCAATTGAGGGACTACGAAATTCAATCGCTGAAGACTTCTCTAGAGAAGTGTAAAAGGGCTGGTCTCGATACTTCAGAATTAGAAGACCGTTTATATGTATTGTTGGAGGAGCAAGAGAGAAACCCTGCGTAATGTTCCGTTATCTGTATATATTTCTGTTAATGTTTACTTGAACTAATTCTCAATCAATTTGAGGAGCGTCGATTGAATAATATGAATCTGCTTTGCTGTTAGCGCCTCGATTTTGAGTTAATTTTTGTATTCAAAGCTCACACTCAGAATTAATTTGCTGTTTCACTAAATTGTTTCTCCGAGAAGCTAGATTCCCATGAATATACCGAGGGCTGCTCTGAGACGTTATATTTTTTTCTAACTCCAGCAGAGTCAGTGCACTGTCTTTTATTTCGTGTTTGCTGTGAAGTTGTTAATATTAAGTTTTTCCCTCAACACTACTTGGAAGTTTCCAAATTTGTTACCAAAAGTTGGAATTTTTTTCTAAGGCTTTCAAAAAACACATTTTTCGAGCACCGTTCCTACCTATTCAAATTAAAATGCAAAATCGTGCTTAAAATATATTTTGTACTGCAAATTTTTGCAGCCAAGTTCGTACACTTGTAAAGTAGTGTTTATGTTACTCAGACTCCTTGATGAATTGAAAAGACTTGTCTGACGTCACGTTTTAGAATTTGACTCTAGCATATGCTGTCCGCAAGTCGTCTGTCTCTGGACAGCACTGGTAAAGCGTTCTAGTAAATAATTTTGTGGCATCATGTTTTTATTTTCCGACTCAACGTCTGTGCATTGAAGGTATAACTTGGTTTTTGTTCATTACGAAGGATTTTTAATGCTTGGCTGTAACTCACTCAAGAGACCTAACAGAAGTAACCAGTACCACATTTTCCATCCCTAGCATAACGTATGAGCAAATGAAACCGAATTAGAAGATATATAACTGCTCCTGAAATAGCTACACTGCCCGTCAGCAGTTCAGGCCATATTCTACAGAAAATAAATTTTTTATCAAGCAATATATATTTAGTTAACACGAGCAGGGATTTCACGGAATAACACACTCTTTGAAGATTATAATTTTGTATTAGAAGCCAATGGGAGGGAAAAAAGGACCTTACGCACTACTTAAAATAAAACTTATTCAGTACACATGAGTGACGAGAACTTTGATTTTGAGAGATCTTTCGCGGTGCGGACCAAAACATGAATGACATGAAAATAAACGAGTGTCTAGCTGAATAAATTAAAAAAGGGAACGGAAGAGTTTTCCTTACGTGGTAAATAAAAATGCAGGCATGACAATTAAAACACCGACAAGTACGCTCCTAACACTTCTGGCAGTATACGACTTAATCCTAACACGACGGATGAAAGCTCAAGCTCGCTCGCCACGGATGCGTCGCGCGAGCTGGATGTCCTTAGGCATGATGGTGACGCGCTTGGCGTGGATGGCGCACAGGTTGGTGTCTTCGAACAGGCCCACCAGGTACGCCTCCGACGCTTCCTGCACACAGGCAACACGGGTTGCTGACGAATGTATAATGTACAAACAGTGTCAAGTGAAAGAGTACAGAACCAAGTACCCTTCCTGCACACCACAGACACACAGTGACACAAATATAAAATGAATGTTCCAGTAACAAGTGAATGTGTCTTAACAACTCATCATTTAGAACATAATTCAGAAATTAGTCAGCTATGCAAAAAAGGTGCGACCTCCACGCTGCACGAACACTCGGCAAAATTTAAAAAAAAAGCTTATGAAGTTCAAGAAGAAATGGGTACTGAAAAAATTTAGAGTAGAGAAGAAGAAAAAAAAGTAGGTCTTAGGCATGAGTTTACTTGCATATGCGCGAAACAAATATGAAGCTATTATCAAGCTATTCCAAATTTAGTTCAAATTTTATGAACAGCAATGTTGACCGCATTAGACTCAATCGCAGAGATATCCATCAGCCAAGTAATTAGTGATGCTTCAAACCCCATGAGGGTAGCTTGATAATGACATGCAATAATCGTGTAACTTGACCTGGTTAGATTAGGTGCTAGTTTAAACCTCCCTAACCACAACTAGGTCATCCCCAACAGAGAAAAGTGCTTGATAGCAAGTATAGAGCTCATGGAACACAGAATCTATGCGCAAGGTGCACAGAAAGAGTCAATTGTGAACAAAGTTTATGAAACAAGATAAACGTTTATATTAGTAAGTGCTGAAAAACAAGACAGCAGTAAAAAAAGATGGTTCTAGAACTAAAGGTGAAAAATTATTCTAAAAAAAAAAGGCTTACTTAACTATCACCTCAGGACCAAACATTTACCCCTGGGAATGCAAATTCCAATAAATACAATAGTTGTACTCCCTTGAGAGAATATGAAGGTGTGTGGAGAAAAGGACAAACAAGTCTATTTTCACGATTGAGAAGATCCCACATACTCCACAGTATATAGATTGCTAAAATAAAAAGCTAAGCAAGCCTACAGTAATAACTAACCTGCAATGCACCAATTGCAGCGCTTTGGAAACGCAAGTCCGTTTTGAAATCCTGCGCGATCTCACGCACAAGGCGCTGGAAGGGGAGCTTGCGGATGAGGAGCTCTGTCGATTTCTGATACCGACGAATTTCTCTGAGGGCCACAGTACCGGGCCTGTACCTGTGGGGCTTCTTCACGCCTCCCGTGGAAGGTGCTGACTTGCGGGCAGCTTTGGTGGCAAGTTGCTTACGGGGCGCCTTGCCTCCCGTGGACTTACGGGCGGTCTGCTTGGTACGAGCCATACTAGATTTTTATCAACCTCTGCAATAAAAAAAAGGACAATATCAGCAAGCATGGATATGAGTCCAAATAAAAAAATCTCAATGCATGGGAAGGCTTTTGAAACTAACAGGACAGTAAAAAATATTCATTTCATCCACTTCATTAAAACAATTCTACAGTTCTTCATTAATCTTCAATTAAGGATCCACCATTGGATGATGAAATAAATGGCTTCAAAAATAATGCATTTTCAGGATACATTTTTACACTTCATCATGGTAGTGTTTGCCCAGCTCCTAAATGTATATAAAGGCATTAGGCCTACTTCTAATTTACAGCTCAATTCATTTGTATGTGCTTGGCAAGGAATGCCAAAAGAACTCATTCATGATGGAATATGCTTGCAAACCTCTTGCTATCTTCATTTCGTTTTTGGCTCACAATTTCAGCAATCTTAAAGAATTATTTTTCAACTCTAAAGGTCCTGTTACTTCTACACTACATAGATCAAAGTATCCACTTGATACATAAAAATTGTACTCCTATAGTACGGCCTAGAAAAAAATAAATTTGGACATAAACAGTAAAAATGAAAGGATAAACTAATAGAATACTTTACATTTATACTGCACACATACATATTTCACACATTGCATATTCCCCATACATTTGCAGCAAAATAATTCAATTGTAGTAGATATCATGAATAAATGTTCAATTCATAATTTTCTAAATTGAAGCAAACCCACATTAAATATTCATTTAGTATAGTCACATTAGAACTATAAAATTCAGTTCACCCATACCTTGGTTTTACAAACAGAAAGGAGGAACCCCTGTCCGATAGTATTGATAGTCCGAAGCATCCAACAGATACACCTACTATACTATACAGATACACTATGAGTGGCTAATTTCAACAACAACATTACAAAAGAGAAAAAATTGAACTTTGAATCAAGCACACCATCCAATCTGATGCCCATAGTCAAATTCACCCTCATTTTGGTATTTGTGAAGAAGAGGACAATAATAGATTTTCCAATTTTCACTGCCTAACCATAGTTAAATTAGATCAAAATAAACTTTTCTTCTATGCACTTTTTGTGGGAAATGAGTATTTAAAAAGTTATAGCGATATGTTAATTTCAGTCTTTGATGATGAATGCGCTTGAATAAACAACTACTAATCTATTTTTTGTTGCTTGAATCACGATAATAACATCAGAAAAAAATACTTTTCTTCTATACACTTTTGGCGGCAAATGAGTATTTTACAAGTTAGAGCGGTAGGTTTAGTGGTTGCGCAATTGAACTGGTAAGGATACGTTTGGGTACTTTGTAATTTATTATTAGCTGACCCTGCAGAGCCTGAAACAACCCACTTCTAAGATCTTTTAGTTAATAACACAATAAAGATTATCACCAATAAATAACAAACTACAGCGGTGTGTTAATTTTTGTCTTAGATAGAGGAAATACACTCAATTATTCAAGCGTGTCAGAAGGGAGAGTCCATTGTAGTCTATGCGCTTGATAAATATCTTTCTGCTTCAAACACTTGAGCAGAAATAAGTATTTTTGTGCGACCACCAGAATGTCATTGGCTCCAAGATGGCGACCACCATGGGCGCCGCCATCTTGAAGACGATGTAAACAAGATAGCGGTCATCACCCTAATGGGTGGTTAGATGCTTTGTTAATTTTCACTATAAGAACTATGCCTCACCCTCACGACCCAACCTCTTTATGTTTGTAATAGGGGGTTAGCTTCCGTTATTAATTGAATTCTGTTTTGCGCGCTCGTTTCCTACTGCAGAAAGGCTACATTCAAAGTTCAATAATTCGTAAATAACGCATCGGCGAGTAGAATGTCATTCGTGTAAAACGTTCTTAAATGGGTTCCTTTAGTGATTCTTTGGAATATAATTATCATTTTCCATGATTGCATCAAACTTCACATTGACCATAACTTCAAACTTAAATAACTCAAAAACTTAGCATTGGCAAGCACATTGTCATTCCTGTAAAACGTCTTAAAATCTACTATATCATCTATCTATGGCAACAAAATTATGAAAATCGTTAACATTATACTCGATTTTGACCAAATAAAGGGTCAATGTGAAGTTTAATGCAACCATGGAAATTAATAATTATATTACAAACAATCACTAAAGGAACCCATTTAAGAACGTTTTACAAGACTGACATTCTGCTCGCTGATGCTTTATTTTCGAATTATTGAACTTTGAAGTTGGCCTTCCCGCACGAAAGGAAGAGAGCGCAATTCAATTATAAACGGAAGCTAACCCCCTATTACAAACGTAAAGAGGTTGGGTCGTGAGGGGGAGGCACAGTTCTTGTGGTGAAAATTATAAATAAAGCTTCTAACCCACCCATTTCGGTGACGACCGCAATCTTGTTTACATCGGGTCAAAGATGGCGACCACCATGGGCGCCGCCATCTTGGACCCGATGTCAACAAGATTGCGGTCGTCACCCAAATGGGTGGGTTAGAAGCTTTATTTATAATTTTCACTAGAAGAACTGTGCCTCCCCCTCACGACCCAACCTCTTTACGTTTGTAATAGCTTCCGTTATTAATTGAATTCTGTTTCACGCGCTCGCTTCCTTTGGCGCAAAGGCCAACTTCAAAGTTCAATTATTCAAAAGTAATGCATCAGCAAGCAGAATGTCATTCGTGTAAAATGTTCTTAAATGGGTTCCTTTAGTGATTCCTGAGATCGGAATTCTTATTTTCCATGGTTGCATTAAACTTCACATTGACCAAATAAAGGCCCAAACTTTCAGTAAAGATTATATGAATTACCCAAATTCAAAATTTAAAAAATACACATGTAATGAATAACATTTATGTAGTTTTGTTGCCTGAATTTAATTTGGAATATTCGCATTTGAACACGATCCGGTCAATGTTTAGTTTATCTTTGGCAGGGAAATTAAAGATGTCATTGCTGATAATCACTAAATGAGCACATTTAAAAACCTTTTACAAGAATGACATTATGCTCGCTGATGCGTTATTTTCAAATTATTCAACTTTGAAGTTGGCTGTCGCGCGCCACAAGAAGTGACCGTGCCAGGCGTAATTTAATTAATATAGGAAGCTAACCATCTATTACAAACGTAAAGAGGTTGGGTCGTGAGGGTTAGCCACAGTTCTTTTAGTGAAAAGTATAAATAAAGCTTCTAACCCACCCGTCAGGGTGACGATCGCAATCTTGTTAACATCGGCACAAAGATGGCGGCACCCATCATCTTCCAGTCAATGTAAACAAACGTCACTAGAAACCTTTATTTATAATTTTCACTAAAAGAACTGTGGCTAACCCTCACGACCCAACCTCTTTACATTTGTAATAGGCGGGTTAACTACCCTTATTAACTACATTACGGCGCCGGCGCCAACTTCAAAGTTCAATTATTCAAAAATAACGCATCAGCAAGCATAATGTCAATTCTTGTAAAAGGTTTTAAAATGTGCTCATTTAGTGATTGTCAGCAACGACATCTTTAATTGCCCTGCCGAAGGTAAACTAAACATTCACCCACGATCCAAACCAAAAATGGAAATTCACTATCTTGAACCACAATTCAAATACTTGTTTAACTCATCAGTTATTGACATAGAAAATCCAAAAAATTTCCATAAATTGTTCATGGAAGCTGACATCCCTAATCGGCTTTGCTAAACAAAAATTCAAGCCATTTGAAAATGTTCACAAGCTTTAGCTGTAGCCTAGTTAACTAGTTCTTTCAGCTATTGGGGAATCTCTACTAAGTAGAGAAACCCTACCATCAATATGCAAGCTGCTCTTGCAAACAATTTCTTTATAAAACGTACTAATAAAACCTCAAGAGCAAAGTGTAAGATTACAATCATTAACTTTTAAAACATAACCATCTTACAAAGCAAAAACTTAGGCTAGTTTTTGAAGTAGATTAATATTCTAAATGAAAATGCAATTTTTTAGTCAACACATGAATTTCTCAAATCATCCACTCCTAACTAAACTTCAAATCACAATGAAACAAATTTCAAAATATGAGACGAGCAGCTTAAAGAGAAAACACAAGATTGAAACGTTTGTTTCAACCATGATGCTTCCTCGCGCGGGAAACACGTTCTGACCAAACTCACAACCTAAATTTTACGATATTATATACCTAACTGAATTTTTAGAATTGTAACACCATATTATTAACAGATCACCATTCCGATAGAGAGAGACACGTTTAATACAAACCCTTTTCAATAATTTACTCACGCACCTTTTTTCAAACTTCCGACAGAACTATCGCGTCACCAATCTGAATCGGATGAAGGAACAACATAAACTAAATAAGAACGAACGAAGAGACGGGAAGAAAAAGTATTGACTACGTCAGAACAAACGCGATTCGGATTGGCGAAAAGTTATGACGTTTTAACTGATCATTGGTCAGAACAAGCACGCTCATGATTCGTCTGTTTTTAACCAATAGACGTTTGATTGTAGTCAGCATGCAATATTGAAGGAAAAAACTCATCTTACTTTGAAAGATTTGATAATATTTCATCATTGGTTATGAATTGAAATTACGATATAACATATACTGGTATCAATATTTAAAAAATGTATTAGTGTAGAAATTCTATTATTTTACAAAGTGATTGACATCAATGATCTACAAGTTACAATTTACATGTACGTCGGTAAATTTAACCATTATTGCATAATGTACATAACTTGTGGTAGTTGGTTTCAACACAAACGTACGTATTAATTCTCAAAATTATTCTATTTTTCCTCATTTGTGATCTTCTTATAGAATTACATGGTATGCCTTATGGATATCGGAATGTTGTCCTATTTGATGCACGTATTTTTTTCGTTAATATTTATACATAATCTTTGGAAAGGTAAATTCAAAGCATACCGTGGACATTATTAACTGATCAGTTATTTTGTCACACTGAGTAATGTACACCTCCCATCAAATTCATGGAGTAGCTCGACTAACTTTCAAAGTTATGTTCAAACACCAAGGTCTGTATATACTGGAAAAAGATCATCACTATTTTCACTATTTGTACAATTCTTCAGGTATAACTCGTAAATTTCACATAATATTGTCATTTGGAGCCTCAATTTAGTTCATTCGCAACCAATAGCTCGAACTTGTATATAATTAATAATTTTTTAAGCAGATTAAACTACGGTTTGTGAGAAGTTTCGTGACAGAAGTAAAAAATCGCAAATATAAATCGAAACCAATTAAATACAAACGAGCAAAACATAGCGCGTGTGTATCAGATAATAATAATACGCAAAATGTGTAACGAGGTGATTATTTTTTCAAAATGTTATCATCTTGATGAGTCATCAGCTATTTTTGCATACATATACTGTGAAGCACATACAGGACAGTTGGATCTTATCTCATCACAAAGTTTAGCAGTTTTGTGGAGTAAAAGCGAAAAAATTGCGTACAAAAACGAAAATGGCGAACCCTCACCATTTGTTTACCGTATAGTTTGAAATTGTGAGTGAGGGTCGGCGGTGGTTTGGGCCTTTGTTATGATCTACAATTCCCTTCAATTCTGTTCGAACATATACAGCAGAATGGCTTCACCGTGTTTCCTGCCTGCGTACCACACTCGTCGAAACGAATTACTCAGAGGACACCCTAGATCATTCCAAGCAATGTCAACCATGAAGGCATCATTGGATGAGCCAGTTCGCCAAATGCAAGCTCTCATGAGTCAAGTCATCAATCAGAATCACCTACAAGAAGCTGACTGCCCAAAGACAGTGTCTCCTATCCACCGCACGCTTTAAAAAATTCCACTGCATTAAAAACCGCCAGGCGGCTTTCTTCATTCAATCCAATGGAATATAGCTCATCCCAGTTACAAACAGAGGACTTGATATGCCGATGGTTCTTTCCATACTGCTTAAAAACTCTATTTAAAACGATCTCTCTTTCTTGCTTGTAATTCTTATACACCACAATTATATGCTCTTTCATTTTTCTACATCTATATGTCACACAGCTGTTAATCTAACATTCCCTTCATATGACCTCTATGTGCGTCATGTCAGACTTAAAGCTTCACATCTGACTGCTAACAGGAGTTAGTCACTAAAGCTTCCTTCATAACTAATCTCTACTATTGGGACATTTTTTCTAGTTCACCAAGTTAACACAGATTTACGACTCATTCTATGCTCCCATTTATTCAGTCTCTAATCTCTAGTTAGTCTATCAATTTCCTTCTCAATTTTCTTGCAACCCCAACCATGCACTTTGCAGTCTTGGCGCTGCCAAAATCAATCACCCACAGGGGCGCAAATTTTAAATCGAAAAATAATTTGGACATACATCTTCCTTACATAATCGTTCCCCCCCGCACCTAAAAAATACTTTGTCCCCAATTCCCTCGCTGATTCCTCTCAAAAATTTGTTTTGCCCTCGAAAGGGTCTGTGTTCACTTCATTCAACATTTGCAATTCAAGACCGCCTTTATCATTCCCGCAGAAAGCATAACATTTGGGACATGTGGCAGCGGCTTTGACGAGACGAGCCGACGTTATTATGGATTTTATCTTCATTTTCCTCGACGCCATTTCCCTGGAGCAATATTACATCAATGGCACCTTACACCACCTATACTGGCACAGGAAAGTCCAATCATCAGTTCTGAGCAACAAGTATCGATCTCGGAAACCTTGAACATCAATGGTATTTGGGCATGTTTGTTTGCGGTTCGTCCAGTCTATTCAGTAACAATTTCAAAATATAAATTCTTTCAATAGGTAATACAAATTTGATCACTTACAGTTTGAATGTCGAGGTATCAACACCAGCCGATGCTTGAAACTAAATGTACTTTCGATAAAACACGTTTTTACCTTACGTGTTCTGCTATTTAACATCCTCTTTCACGAGCTATTGGGACGGGCCATTTTCAAATGTTCATCAGTTTTGACTTACGAAGATCTTGGTAACTCTGGACACCAACTCAAACTAATGCGCTCCGCCAAGACTAACTATGGGTAGAAAATTGAGAACTTCTGTCACATAGACTAGGTGATATTGAAGTAAACTGGACATTGTTAGCAAACTTAGGTGATAAGTACCGTGGGGATAAACCAAAGAATTATGTGTTTGCAGATACTTCTATTTTCATTGCCCATTTAAGCTTGTATAGCGTCAAAAAAAACTCATTAAAAGCTGAATGTAGATAAATTACCAGTATCATGTCGTACTCAACTTTTAGAATAATAAACTTGAACTCTATATGATAATCTCATATGAAACACAGATAGATTTTACATAATATGAATGAAAAGTGCTACGATAAACGGAGAATATGTCTTTGCACATAAAGTGTAGACAGTCTTACGAAAGTAAGAGCATAAAAGAAGTCGTAACCGGAGAGGCTGACTCGATGAAACCTTCGCAGATAGGATGTTCATAACTAAAGTTTTCAAATACATTTTATGTGAAATGTGATTCACTCTCGGACTTACTAGTACTAGGGTGGTTATAAACATTTTTAAGATATTCTAAAAACAGGATATTTAACGTCTGGCAGGGTTGTTGCTGTTATGCTTTGTCTTTCAATGTGGGACTTTTACGTTTATAAATAGTTAAACTCCGATTGGTTGAAGGCATTCTTAGTACAACTATTCATGAAAAAACGAGTTTATTTTCTTTATTCTCTCTCTTTTTTTAGCTCTTTTCATGTACCCATGTAGGTGTTGATCAACTAAGGATGCGCACGTAAATAATAATGAATAATAATAATAATGAAGGCATCTACAGATGCTTTATTTCCAATTCAAGCCTGATACATATCACCTTGTACATTGGATTTTCAAATGCCTTATAACTAACACCAGGACGCCATGACGCTTTCCCCCCGGTTAAGACCGGTACCCATTTCAGACACCTGGGTAGAGTGGGGTATTGTGCTTGGAATTTTTCCCCTATACCCAACAGAGAAAATCGCCACCAGCGCCGGGACTCGAACCCGGGTTTGCCCGTACGGAGGCGGGTCCGAAAGGCACACGGCTATGACGAGCACCTAACAGACTTTTTAAAAAACCAACGAGGGTTTTTGCATCATCTTTATTGAACATAGACTTCTTTAACTTTTTCTTTTTTAGCCTTGTTTTAAGTCGCAATCGTCTTGTCCAGACGACGGTCTCACTGAATCGTTTTGTCTCATGCGCGGCACAGAATTAATCCACTAATTCTGATCTATTAATTTTTTCCCAAGTATTCAAGCCTTGAACACTATTTAGGGGAATAAAAGGCAAGGAAACAACGTATTATAATAAAGGTCACTTCGAAATATTCCATGACAGCAAAACAGTGTTCCTAAGAGAAACCTGCGAAATATCAAAATTTGAACAGGTTGGAAAGATGTCCTAAGTATTTCATTGCAATGAATAATTTCATTAAAGTGATATACTATACAGAATGTTTCGTTTCAAGTCACTAGCACGCATTATTATCCAGCGTTGCACACGAAACTATAGAACCGAATGGATTCATCCATTCTTTTGGGTACCTAAACTATTATGAAATAAAACTTCCATGAATTTTCAAGTTATGTACGTTCTATGACACAATAATTTCACTTCATATGATTATTTTCAACACAAGAAGTCCACACACAAACATAATAACGGTATGGAAGATTGGAGCAAGCAGTTCAATTAAATTATTTACGGTGAAGAAATGTGTGAGAATTTTACGCTCGTGCCAACAGCTAATGTTGATAGAAACCAATATCACAGTCCCAAATCCTTCAGCTGAGCACACGAGGGGGAAGTAAGAATAACATCCTGATTATACACGTGAACAACCCGTCGATATTTTATTCTCTGAGAAATGGCAATTCTAAGAGTTCATTGTTGTTGAATCTTATCGAATTCTCACTCTGAACATACGACAGCAGTGGCGCAGCCAGCCGAAGATTTCGGGGGGAGACAGGATCCCCGATGAATAATTTCGGGAGGGGGCCAAACATTAATTATCAGTAATCTTTTTATTCTTTTACTTGAAACGGCAACTAAAACAAGCCCCCAGCTCAACATTTCGCGGGGGGGATTGGAAGCATGGCGTCCGTGGCTCCTCCTGGCTGCGCTACTGTACGATAGGAAGAGAGTAAATATCATCCTGATACAACGCGTGAACAAACCGTCGAGCTTTTCTCTCTTGAGATTTTGAGCGTTTATTGCTGTTGAACTTTATCAGATCGCATCGATTACTAGTAGGAAAAAGTGGCAAGAACGTCATTAGGAACTGATGTGAAAAATATAGCATTAAACCAGAATTCATGTCTTTTCTCGAGTCATAGGATGAGCCCAGTTAACATATATTCTACAGATCACGCGATCATAGTAGAAAAGTAAAGGCTGTATAGAATAAATATAACTGTATTGCAATACATATATATAGTCCTTAATCTACCCCGATTATCACACGAGAATTCTTTTACAAACATAATTAGTGACATGAAATGAAACACATGTCAGAAGTATATGTACAGTAATGTGTGTGGAAAATCAGTTCTCTAAGTAACTCAAGCAAAACTGCTAATTGAGAAAGATGTGATAACATGTATTTCTGAAGAACTTCTATGTAAAAATAAATCAATTCGTCACTGTCCATAAAAAATGACCGCTTTTCTATGTTGTACATTTCAAGTATCAACTTCATAAGAAATAACCTTTTTCTTTTCTTCTTTCTTACTTTTTCTTACTCTCTAATTTCGTTCATAATACGGCATTGCTTCACAATATTTCTTGAAGTAGTCAATTGTGTGACCACGTGTTTTGCTCTTTGTCATCTTGATATAGGCTCTCGATCGAGAGCCATCAGTTAGTCTCAACCAACGCGCTTCAGCGCTTACCAACAACACGATTCTTAGATGATTTCCAATTGTTAACGTAGAGTTTTTGTGCTCGAAAAAATCCAACTTAAAAAGGGTCTCTACATAAATGAAGTTTTTATAATCATAAACTCAGAAGTAGAGGTTTTCTTTTCATATCCAATAATTGTTTTATACATTATTGCTACGCGATGATCACAATATTTGCCCTCTACATTGAGTGGGCATTAAGTAGACTACCAGAACTAGATCAGCTATTTACTCGAGAAATTTTTGATGCGTAGGAAGAACTTTAATTCTCTGCGCATAAAAATGGGGTTTAAATATAACACTCGATAATTTAAGTTTTAGGAGAGTAAGTGTATAGGATAAAGAGACGAAAACATCCCTTAAGAACTGGAGCTAACTAAACTCGTCTCTGGCTGAGACTCTTCCAGAGACGTAATACTGCATCTCAAACATGTACCTTCTGTTTTTTTTTTCAAATATCGTTGCAAAAGATTTGTTCAACATTTCTTTTCATATTTCTGGATGGATTTTTCCATGGTCTAGCTGATGAAACATGAATTTCTGGTGTGTATGGTGTCAGAGAGGTTTCTATTTTGGAAGAATATTCCTTACGAAGAGCTTGAGCTACTCCACAACATTTAAACATATTAAGTTGCAGTACGATGATATCTATTAGGAATGGCTACGATCAACTAAAGTTTTGGATTTAGGTTTAATTGCGTCGGATGCCAAAAATTTGAGCTAACGAACACGATCTATAAACCCGTACGTATATCTAGCAAACGTAATAACAAATATTTTGTGCAATATATACGCTCGGTATATCCCACACATGAACATTCAAGTCAGTTCCATATGAAAAAAATGCAACACTTCATTTCATTGGCTGCGACAAAATCACTGATCAACTCTATGTCTTTCTGCTTTACCATATCAAGAAATGACCTAAATCTGAGGACCATCACTGATTAACACTCATCATTAATGTCCCAGATGCGCTCACTAAAACAATTACTGTAATTTTGTTTTAACAAAGTTAATCCTGCATCTGAGACGACTGTTGTCCTAGATAGAGTATTCCCAATTTCTGAAATGGTTGTTGAAATGCACGTGAAAATAACTCAATCTAATGACTTTAAAGTCGTCTTTCCATTACTGACTGTCATTACGCGCCTCAACATAGTTATGAAGCACATTTTTGTAGGCGTCACTCTATTTTTTGACTATTGACTATTTTTTACCGCTAAATCGTTGAAAATTTTTCTGAGAACTTCACTAAAATATGTCGGTGAGCTGCTTACACTCGCATCGGAAAATCAACACTTTCCCCGAAAATGTCACTGCATTTCATAGCGTAAAACATACACACTAATTTCTAGTTGTTCAGTGCTGCTGCGGTTGATGCGTCCGATGAAGATGGCTGGAAGAGACAGGCTGCTCTTCAACTCGCTGCTGCTGCTGTTGCAGTTGTCTAATAAGATCTTTTTGCTGCTGTATTTGCTCACGTCGCTGTTGTCTTTGAGCTGCCAGCTGCTCAAGCCATAGTTCTTCTTGTTTTTGAATTTGTAGCTGTTGCTGAAGGCGATCATTGTCCACTTTGGATTGGAAGTTGTCACTCTGCTGCTGATGAGACACAGGGTGACTTTGGGTGTTCTCATGATGAGCGCTGCGACCTGAGGGTTGTACTCCTATAGACGATTGAGATTTTTCTCTTCCTATCTTTTCAAGCTGCGATAATATTTCTTTCCTCAAAATTTCTCTAGTTTCTTTGTCCGTAGGCTTACCGGGATGATGATGTGATGGTTCATCTTGTCGAAGTTGTCTGTTGTGTTCGCTGGCATCATGGGGAATGAAATGGTGTTCCTGCATCTTAGCAGCGACGATTGTTGGCCGCGAAGATTGTTTGACTCTATCCCGGCGATTCTGATTCTCTACCAACTGGAGTTGCTGCTGTAGTTGCAACTGATGCAACTTCAGTTGCTCCTGATGAAGTTTATTACGTAGCTCTGTGTGTCTTTCAAGGGCTTCTCGGTGTCGGTTTGCTGAATTATTCAAGCTTGAAGGTACTTTTGCCGCGGTAGAGGATTCTTGAACAGGTGGGAAGGAGTGCGGCTGCTGAGCGTTACTTCTTGAGTGCTGATTTGTTCTTGAAGGAACCGGTTGGCTGTTAAACTGTGACTGAATAAACGGATTCTGTTGTTCCCTTCCATGCAATGGTTCATTTTGTACTCGATGCGAATTAATAAAACTTTGTTGTTCCCTAACACGGTTTTGAATGAGAAGTTGTTGCTCCTGATGCTGTGAAATAGGCTTTTTCGAATGCGTCTGTGGAGGAGGAAACGTAGGAAGAGGTGGCGGAAATGTTGGGGGATGAACCGTATGAAACGCTGGTTGGTGAAACGGTCTACTTGTAGTTATTTGCTGTCTTGTCTCCACTTGAAAATCTGGCGATTGATGTCCGAGAGTGTCAGCTGTGCAAGGGTTCCCGGATTTGTAAGGAAAGGAAAGAGTAACTCCGGTCTCTGGATCGACGTACCCATAGACGCCCTGGACCACACAGTCGTGACCTCGAGTCTCGTTTTTGAACGACCCGTCTGTGTTGAGGTAACCATAGCTGAAAGTGCCATCGGGGTTAGAGTTAGACCATGATCGAACAATTTTCACTTCCGGTACAGAGTTTGCTCTCAAAGGCTTGTCAGATAAAAATTTGGCGTCTCCCGCGTCGTTTGAGTTGCTCTTGAACGGAGCTCTAGTGCCTGTTGCCAAAGACATTCGATTGGAGCCAGTGAAGTCGATAACCTGCGAGTTTGGAATCTGTCTCACACCGCTAAGATCTATATTTTTAATGGCATTGTGGATTTCATTTGGTTCTCCTACGGACTTGCTTCTGTCATTCACAGGGTCTATCGGGTCGTCACGTGGTCTTAAAAACAACGGCGGTTCAGTAGCGTCTACGCTTGTGGTTGAACCGCCAAGGTCGAAATTGGCTGTACTCTTGTCATTCGAGTGCTTGGCAACGTTACGATCTCCTACTGTATCAAACACAAATCCATCATCATTCACATCGAAGTTATCAGTGCGTATGTTGCTCTCTAAATTTGTCTGTTGGTTCTGCCTAAAACCAGGCTGTACAAAATTTTTATTCTGATCTTCAGATATGAATTGGGTCGGAAGTTTATCATTTACTTGTGGATTTATATTTTGCAAATGAGAATTCAAGTGACCACTAGTGTCACTGTGAAGTTGATTGGATCCTAAATGATCAACTCTGTTATTGCCAAACGACGCGGCATTGGCTTGATCTAGAGCTCGAGGACTGCCCAAAGTGCGACCAGTTGGTAAATTACTGGATGTTCTAAGACCTGTTAACCCAGGATGGGAGAGGCCAGGATGGGAAAGGCCAGGATGAGCAAGGCCAGGATTAGCAAGGCCAGGATGAACAAGGCCAGGATGAGCAAGGCCAGGATTAGAAAGGCCATGATGATCAAGGCCATGATGATCCAGGCCATGATTGGACAATTCTGGACCGAAAGAGGCAGTGATCAGTTGGGGTTCTCGACCAAGCAGTTGCAACCTCTCGCGCTGAGTGAGTGATGGATTTGACGAGGCCATTGACTCCGAAGCTTGGCGGTTGTTCGCAGATTTGCCAGACGACTTCAGACTGGGGAGGTGAGCAAGCGTCACTCCAATCACGATGGCCAGCAGAATCTGGAATGAGATAAATATGTTGAACTGTTCATTAAGAAATCAGTATACGGAAGAACATTTTCTTCCCGATAAGATAACAAATACATCAGGTGTGCATGAGGAAATGGAGCATGACATGTGACGAGGTCCTATTAAGTGCAGCCCAACAACATGCCGAAAATGAAAATCAAAAAATGACGCAAATTTCTTTGAGCTACAAATTCTGGAAGAAGTAATTTTAGATGCCAGAAATTTCAGCGCAGGTCATCATTACCGCCATAGATTTTGAAATAATGTTGATTTTTGGTGTGAGAAACAAAGAAAGATCTGTTGCTCGTTTCGGTATGAGAAATAAAGGAATATCTATTACTCATTTTGGGACAAAACCCAAGTCAAGAATCATCTCGACACGAAGCTGTCTGGCAATTTTGCATGTTTGACTGTGGATGCTGCCAAATATGATACTCATGAACAAGCTTGAAAATCAAACGTTTATTAGAATCAAGCTAACAATACCCTAAGACAAAAGAATTAAAACAAGATTGAACTAGAGTCCAAAAAATAAGGGAGTGACATTCAGGAGCTAAAAAAGCTGTAATTAAATATCTCGGTGCTAAAACGGAATCTCGGGTTTCTGTTATCCAATATAATTAAAATAACCATAGTAATTCAGTGGTTCCACTACTGAACATGAGATTAGATTACAAGTTAGTTTCAGCCTCACTAACCACAACTGTGATTTTTCAAGAAAGGAAGGAGGAAGGCACTTTTGAGAATGGAATTAATTAATTAGATTCGATAAGTTGGTTTAAGCCTCCTCGACCACGACAAATGTGGCTAGAGGATTAATGAGAGGATGAAGGAAGGCATTTTTTGCGTAGAATTAAAGGAACGGGAAATCTATGCCTAAGGTGTGGTCCCCAGCGCATAGGAACCTCAAGTTAAGAAGTAAGTTTACAAAACACGATAAAAGTTGAAGGAGAGTGCAATACACAGGAGCGGAAAAACAAGACCTCCGTAAACGAAGTAAAGATAGTCCATAACAGAAGAAAAATTATTCTATTTAAATAAAGAGACGTACACCTAACCTTGATCTTAGGATCTCACGTATTACTCCTGGGAGCACTTCAACCCTTCAAAAACTAGCAAAAAATTTGTATTTGCAGAAATCCCGAAATAATTTCCGAAACCCCATTGTGCACGTGCTGGTGGTATAAATCCGTTGAAAACGAATTTAATTGCGCAGTTGCAAACTAGCTGATGTAATTGTTTGACTAGCATCGGCTACAAATTGTTTGGGATGTAAAAATACGTTTTCTGAGTGTTACAACAGTGACTGTAATTTGAGAATCTAGGAAAAAACGTCCAGAGGCTACGCATTTCCGAGGGCACGACAGGTTTTGTTAGAGGAAGTCATCACAAAAAGTAGGTTTTATCACAGGATGTCGTTAGAAAAAGTAGATTTTATAAGAAGACGTCATTAGAAAAAGTAGGTTATAATCGAGGAAGTCAATAGAAAAAATAATTTTCGTTACAGGAAGTCATTAGTAAAAGTAGGTTTTATAAGAGGATGTCATTAGAAAAAGGTTTATTAGAGGATGTTATTTGAAAAGTAGGTTTTATTAGAAATCGTTATTAAAAAGTGGGTTGAATTAGAGGAAGTCATTCAAAAAAGTAAGTTTTATTAGAAATCGTTAGGAAAAGTAGGTTTTTATTAGAGGAAGTCATTAGAAAAAGTAAGTTTTAGTAGAAATCGTTGGAAAAAGTAAGTTTTATTAGAGGAAGTCATTCGAAAAAGTAAGTTTTATTAGAAATCGTTAACAAAAGTAAGTTTTTATTAGAGGAAGTCATTAGAAAAATGTATCCAATTCTGCCCACGATTCTACAACTTGGCGGTGACCGCGTGAGATCCGTCGTAGATCCCGCCTCCCTCACCAAACATTCATTCCGTGTGCGCCAACAGCAACACTTCACTTTCGCCGCACAATTATGGACGAGTTAAGTTTTTACTGCATGGTAATGATCGTTTTGTGAACCCAACCGCTACGCTTTAATAATACCATATGAAAGGAGACCAGTAGTTAAAAAATAAGAGCAAGAGTTCATAGTACGGCAAAGCAAAACAGAAAGATTGCCAGAGAGTTTACTTTCGGAGCAACACGTTGACTCGAATTGGTTCCCAAACAAAAAAATTGAGAAAATTAAAGAAATACTTGATAGAAGTAGATTAGAAGTATACCGTTTTTCAATTATTTTATTTTCCTCTGCAATTAACATCATAGAAGCTAAATTCCCTAAAAATTTTCGTCGAGGAGCTTCATTACAATGGTAATTAGACCCAGTATTTATCTCGATCTGGTATTGATTTCACAAAAGCCAAATTCAACAAAATATTACGCTGAGGGATTATATTTTAATGACAAGTAATGGTCTCGGACTGAGACATTTCCATTAAAGCAACAACTTTCTGTATGAGTATAACGGCTCTTAAAACAGAAATAAATTTTTTCTATTTTTTTTTTAAACCACGGACCAAGAGCTCGAGTAAGATGACCAATAATTCATTCTCAATTTTAAATGAGAAGTTTTAAATGAAACTGGAATATAGAAGTGGAACTTTTCGATTGTATTTGGCTTCCTCAAGTCACAACGATTCCAATTGATATAAAACCGCAAAAGTTTTAAATTAGTACGTTTCAGATCACAAGACTTGATAGCTCCAGCTGAGCTTGTCTCATAGAAAATCTACGATGCAATGAAAGGTTTTGAAGACAAACGCTAGCGTAATTTTGTATTAGAGCTGTCAAGCTGTTATTTTGTCTTAAAGCAGTCCAGCTGTTATTTTGTCTTAGAGCTGTTAAGCTGTTAATTTGTCTTAGCAGTCCAGCTGTTATTTTGTCTTAGAGCTGTCAAGCTGTTATTTTGTCTTAGAGCTGTCAAGCTGTTATTTTGCCTTAGAGCAGTTCAGCTGTTATTTTGTCTTAGCAGTCCAGCTGTTATTTTGTCTTAGAGCTGTCAAGCTGTTATTTTGTCTTAGAGCTGTCAAGCTGTTATTTTGCCTTAGAGCAGTTCAGCTGTTATTTTGTCTTAGCAGTCCAGCTGTTATTTTGTCTTAGAGCTGTCAAGCTGTTATTTTGTCTTAGAGCTGTCAAGCTGTTATTTTGCCTTAAAGCAGTTCAGCTGTTATTTTGTCTTAGCAGTCCAGCTGTTATTTTGTCTTAGAGCTGTCAAGCTGTTATTTTGTCTTAGAGCAGTCCAGCTGTTATTTTGTCTTAGAGCTGTCAAGCTGTTATTTTGTCTTAGAGCAGTTCAGCTATTATTTTGCCTTAGAGCAGTCCAGCTGTTATTTTGCCTTAGAGCAGTTCAGCTGTTATTTTGTCTTAGCAGTCCAGCTGTTATTTTGTCTTAGAGCTGTCAAGCTGTTATTTTGCCTTAGAGCAGTTCAGCTGTTATTTTGCCTTAGAGCAGTCCAGCTGTTATTTTGCCTTAGAGCAGGTCAGCTGTTATTTTGTCTTAGCAGTCCAGCTGTTATTTTGTCTTAGAGCTGTCAAGCTGTTATTTTGCCTTAGAGCAGTTCAGCTGTTATTTTGTCTTAGCAGTCCAGCTGTTATTTTGTCTTAGAGCTGTCAAGCTGTTATTTTGTCTTAGAGCAGTCCAGCTGTTATTTTGTCTTAGAGCTGTCAAGCTGTTATTTTGTCTTAGAGCAGTTCAGCTGTTATTTTGTCTTAGCAGTCCAGCTGTTATTTTGTCTTAGAGCTGTCAAGCTGTTATTTTGTCTTAGAGCAGTTCAGCTGTTATTTTGTCTTAGCAGTCCAGCTGTTATTTTGTCTTAGAGCTGTCAAGCTGTTATTTTGGCTTAGAGCAGTTCAGCTGTTATTTTGTCTTAGCAGTCCAGCTGTTATTTTGTCTTAGAGCTGTCAAGCTGTTATTTTGTCTTAGAGCAGTCCAGCTGTTATTTTGTCTTAGAGCTGTCAAGCTGTTATTTTGTCTTAGAGCAGTTCAGCTGTTATTTTGTCTTAGCAGTCCAGCTGTTATTTTGTCTTAGAGCTGTCAAGCTGTTATTTTGTCTTAGAGCAGTTCAGCTGTTATTTTGTCTTAGCAGTCCAGCTGTTATTTTGTCTTAGAGCTGTCAAGCTGTTATTTTGTCTTAGAGCAGTTCAGCTGTTATTTTGTCTTAGCAGTCCAGCTGTTATTTTGTCTTAGAGCTGTCAAGCTGTTATTTTGTCTTAGAGCAGTTCAGCTGTTATTTTGTCTTAACAGTCCAGCTGTTATTTTGTCTTAGAGCTGTCAAGCTGTTATTTTGTCTTAGAGCTGTCAAGCTGTTATTTTACCTTAGAGCTGTCAAGCTGTTATTTTGCCTTAGAGCTGTCCAGCTGTTATTTTGCCTTAGAGCTGTCAAGCTGTTATTTTCTCTTAGAGCTGTCCAGCTGTTATTTTGTCTTAGAGCTGTCCAGCTGTTATTTTGCCTTAGAGCTGTCAAGCTGTTATTTTGTCTTAGAGCTGTCCAGCTGTTATTTTGCCTTAGAGCTGTCAAGCTGTTATTTTGTCTTAGAGCTGTCCAGCTGTTATTTTGTCTTAGAGCTGTCCAGCTGTTATTTTGCCTTAGAGCTGTCAAGCTGTTATTTTGTCTTAGAGCTGTCCCGCTGTTATTTTGTCTTAGAGCTGTCCAGCTGTTATTTTGCCTTAGAGCTGTCAAGCTGTTATTTTGTCTTAGAGCAGTCCAGCTGTATTTTGTCTTAGAGCTGGCAAGCTGTTATTTTGCCTTAGAGCCGTCACGCTGTTATTTTGTCTTATAGCTGTCAAGCTGTTATATATTGGCAATATTGCCAAGATAGTTATCCGGAAGCATTGAAATTGCCACAACGTCGACCCTTTAAAAAATGATTCAACATCTGTGAGTGAACTTATATCATTGCCCCGAAATTACATTGAAACTATAACGAGTCAAGAAGAATATCTGTAACTGAGAATGTGTACATAAATGATACGCAAAACTTGAAAAGCCGAAGAATTGTTAGGTCACACTACAGTGAAGTACACAAAAGAAACACATAGCAGCGCACAGCTCACTCGTAAATACAGTAGATGATCGCTCGGATCAAGCGTTTGCTCTCAGAAAGTTGATAATTACGAGTATTCTCAGCTTTGCTAGACAACTGTATTTCCAACGACGTTGCCGCATGCGATACATGCCAACGTATTGGCTTTTAAAAATTTCTTAATATAAGACGTCCTAAGACAAACGTTCCATACGAGGAGTACTAATAGACAAACTATCCGAGGTGTACAAATAGATAAACCATACGAGGCGTACTAGTAGACAAACTATACGAGGTGTAGACATGTGTAGTAATGTACCTAGGGGTGTACATATGTCACAATACGTAGGGGAGGTGTTGGTATCGCGTTGAGAAGATGTGATGGCAGGCATGCTTGCGCAAGGCAGGGTAGGCTCACTCTCATCCAAATCTCGCAGTCCTCCAACGTAAAGTCTAGGCTATCTATATATGCGTACGCTCTTCCGCACATGAATTTAGGCATAACTCGTCGTCCTTTCGAAACGAATTTCCTGAGAAAAAAACTTCAATGCCTCCAATTAATTTTGTGATAAGAAGATGTGTTAGTGTTGCTTCTCAAAAAACGTGAAAATCTATGTTAGTGTTGTCTCTCAAATGATAGTGAGAAGATATGTTAGTGTTGCCTCTCAAGTGGCCGTTGTAGAAAAGATAATATAAAAGGCAATCACAGTGTTTCAAAGAGCCTATCAGGATATGAATTCGGTGGAAAAGAAAGGAGACAGCGACTCCCAGTTTGCATTTATTTGGAATGAAAGAAACGATTCAACTCGGATAAAATTCACTCGTTACAATTTCCCTGTTTTGATCACATGAGTTAGTCACGTTTTCTCGTTCGCATGAACGTGTTCGAGTCTTATATACTTTAGCTGCTCAATTACAGTTTAAGCATTGGGCGGCTAAAACCAGAGATGTTCCGGCGAAAAAGTTGGACTTGGAGAAGCCGTTTCCGCGAACTGGGTATACAAACATGTCCTCAACGTAACCTTCGGACCAACCTCAAAATACAATAATATGAATGTACTGCTTATCTAATCACAAAAATTTTCAGATGAACCGCGCAAAATATTATGAACATGAAAACTAAATTGTGTAAGAGTTACCCGAGTTTTAAGATAAACGAATTTCGCTTCCTAAGTATCAGAAGTTATTTTGAGCACTGAACAGAATTTTGTAATAAAATGCCATGTTCTATTTTTGAGAAAACCTGTCCCTGCCTTCTTATCAACGCTGTTGTAACTTTGGTCCTTGCGCCTTCATTGAGAACCCATTCCAAGAAAAAAATATACTCATGAACCACTGCATCACGGTGTGTTTAACATACTTTCAGCCTCACATAATTGAACAATTTCCGCTTAATATAGTTTCGCCATAGTTCTCAGTTCCAATTAAAACTAGTTTTTTGCTCTCTTAAGTGACTCGATTTTCAAGGTGGTCATCGAAGGCTAAACTTCGAGGCAGAATTTGCTGAACATAATACAGAATGTTCATTTGAACTGTTCTGTACAGTCACGGTCACCGCGGGTGTTAAAAATACGCGGGTTTGAGCTTGCAACATTGAAGTGGAGGAGGCAAATACGAGCTTGTAGTGGACGGTTTCTGATATGCAGAACAAAGTGTGACTGTTATTTGTCTCTACTGCGAGCTGTTTTTTGTTATTTGACTCTGTTGGGAGCTGTTATTTGTTATTTGACTCTGCTGCCTGCTGTTGTTTGTTATTTGAATCTGCTGGGAGCTGTTACTAGTTATTTAACTCTGCCGCGATCACTGCCTCCGTCTCTTTACGAGGTTTGTCTCCAGCGGCGCACTGGAGGCCCTAAATAAGGCTTTGAAGCTTGCACTTGCCCGAGATGCCAAGCTGCATTTCAAGCTACGTCGCAAAATAAAAACGAATCTCATTCCGCAATGAAAAGGTCAGATGGCATGATGTGTCCACAGTTTTTATAGATTTCGAATTTCGTCCAAGTATCATGAGTGAAATGATTAAAAGAAACACGTACCACGGAAGTAAAAATCAAATTGAAAAACTGCATGGCGCAAAGTTTTCGGCGATCTAGAACACATCCGGCAGCGAATAAAATATCTACACGGAGCTCGTAAAAAACAAACGAGGCTAAACATCCAAGCCTGAGACAGAACACGCACGCACTCAGTTCCAGCGCATACGCAAAAAAGTTCGTTAAGAGGCGCAAAAAGTTCGAGTTCGTTAAAAGCGAAAGTTCAGACGCCAGACGAGTAACCTACAAGTTCGGCGCAGTAACGGCGCACGCGGAGATAAGAACCGTGTTCTCTGGACGCACTTCTGCTCGTTTGCAAGAGATAAAAATGGTTAGCTCATTTTCAGTGGCACTGTAGGCATATCGAATTAAAATTCATCTCATTTGATAGGGACCTTTTGTAAAATCTTGGATGTAGGGTCCGAGATAAGAACCGTGTTCTCTCGGCGCACTTCTGCTCATTTGCAAGAGATTAAAATGATTGCCTCATTTTCAGTTGTACTGTAGGCACATCGTATTAAAATTGGAGGGCAAATATGCAGAGTGTCCTAATCCACGGAATTTTAGGACACTCAAGTTAGAGGCGTGGTGTTCATCGCAAGGTTGCCGAACTGGCTTTTCCTAGCCAAGTTACTAACTAGGAACTAGGCCACTCTGCCTGAAAGACATCTACGCCGCTGTGAGGTGAAATTATCACTTAATCCACTCTGCCAGTTTTGACCTCTGATTTGTGAGTTAGGACACTCAGCATATTTACTCTCCAATTCATCTCATAAGATAGCGAATTTTTGAAAAATCTTGGAGATAGGGTCCGAGATAAAAACCGTGTTCTCTCGGCACACTTCGAGTCATTAGCAAGAGAAAAAAATGGTTAACTCATTTTCAGTTGCACTGTAGACATATCTTATTAAAATTCATCTCATTTGATAAGAAAATTTTGATTAATCTATGATACAGCGAACCTTTATTGCCATCGCTGTATTCTCTAACTAGGGCTTGGTATGTTCCCACTGCGAAAAGAAACCACTTTTTACATCAAACTTTAATTCTACAGATCGGGGTGTAACTGTATGGAATTTTCTCCCATTGAAAAAAATGGATCCGTCTTAGCATGACCGCCGACACCTGAGGTGCAGGGTAGGTAAGGGGAGCGAACATTACGTTCCTTTTTCAATCACTCTAAAGTGTGGTCATGAAAGAGAAAATTACCGGAAATCACGCCATAGCCACGGTAAACGAGCTAGATTTCATTATACAAATTTTTCTAAAATTGCCATTATTACCGTAAAATAAAAAGGAAATTGGTGGATATCAAAGATAAATGCCACTTCACGACAGCTCCTTACAAAATTACGGATGAAATGGTAAGTGGAACAGGCCAATTTAAAAATTCAGTGTGATTGTATGGTACTTCTTCATTGCCCATAAAAACACCACCAACGAAGCACAGGACGTTTTAGTCCTTAATCTTACTGTGTTACCTACGCATGATTGCGGCCTGACGATACGAAACTTGAACAGCAACACGAGAACGGGCTACTCAGCTCGTTTCCGTGGCCATATTTTGCTTTACTCTATTCTAAAAGACACGGATATCAGACATGTTTGTACAACAGGTATTTTTTTCTAAGAGACACGTACACACGTAGACCAAATTTTATATAAGGCAACAGTTAAGAATTAGAAAATGAGGACTGCGTGGTGCAGCCTCACAGAGCAGAAATGTCCACGAAGGCGCACGCATTTAGGCATCACAACATGATATGTATACGTAATTTCAATATGACGTGTATAAAATCTTAATATAACATGTGTACGCAATCATAATATGATATGTATAGGTAATCTCAACATGATATGGATACGCAATTTCAACATATGTGTACGTAATCTCAATATGTGTATATGAGCTCTTAATATGAGTTTCTGAAGTATGAATATGATATGTATTCGTAATCTCAATGTGATATATTTATACGTACGCAATTCCAACATGATATGCCTACGTACTTTCAAAATATGTTTGCGTAATTTCGACATCCTCCTTGTAATACAACGGGATAAGTTTAAGAGCTCTTCCAGTAAAGTATTTCTTAAACTTTCAAATTTCATGCAAAATGATTAGGTATTAAATTTCAAATCAAAGCCCAATTCTGACGAAAGGGATGCTTGATTTCTATGAAAATAAAATACGTGCTGCTACGAAAAGTTTCCGAGTACGATGCCCTCCTTTTGTTTTATGAAGTACTTTTCATTTGCTGAGGGTTCTCAAGGATCTTTGTACTTGAAATGAACTGCGAAGTTCATATATGCTTCCCCAGTCCACGCACAGTTCTGGATTGCCAAGACCCTTTCATAAAACTGTCAAGTTGAGTCATTAAACTTGTTCAATTTCGTGGTGTTAGACATGCGAAGCTGCTGTAAAAACTACGAATTTATTGCTCGGCTTCCGTAAATTCGATTTGGTCTTCTCGTTACTCGAAATTACCAGCATTCTAATTCCCCACCATGAATTATACAAAATAGGTACTCAGATTATCAGGCACCACCTCAAGGGACTTCAAGATGATCAACTCCTCTTTGAATTACTCGCTCTAATAGTTATCAAACATTGAAATTCTTCAGACTTTTAATCCAGACCTTTCATCGACGTGAAAGTGCTGTAAATATTGGCAGTGGGCCGACGTAATGCCGTCAAACAACAAATCATAGCCTGTAATTAACCTTCAGCTTCTTCACCTGACAGCATCAAAAAGTCCAATTAAACCAAGAATTTCGGACGAACATCGCTGGAGCGAATAAGAGATTCATAATTGCGCCGTAAAAGTCTAGGACCAACATAACTCGTATCACAAGGCCCAATTTTACATTAAAATCATGCACTCAATCCGATGCACTCTCGAAAAACATTCATGCAATTTCTCTAGTACTTCTGAACTCATGCCCACTGATTTCGTCCTTAACGCTCTCATTATCTTTTTCACAACGCTCTCATTATTGGCGACACCATAAACTCTGATTTGCCAGGGTCATCTCGGCAATTACTTCACTTGACTGGCAAAGAACAAGGGATTTAGAATTGGTGGCACTTGAACAGCAGTGTCTGAGGGGGACATCACTGGTAGAGTTAGTATCTGAGTTCGAATACTGTGTTTAAGTTTCACGAAGAGAAACGCGTGCTGGGCGACAGAAATGAAAACTTATACTAATGGTGTCACACGAAAACAGAAGAGGAAGAGAATCACTGGAATTGGGCGAGCTAATCAAAAGCACAGAAAATAAAAAATGACTACGATTCTACTGACAGATTGATAAACGTACTTCTGCCAAAGTACGATAAAAAATTCCATTATCGTTGATTGAAAGTTATCGAACATCAATATTTTCAGAGTTTAATTAGAGTTCGATTTATTCTCAGCGCCTCGTAAAACAATTGCAATATAGTGAAGAAGTGAAAGGTTGCCTTTCTACATAGGCTAATTAGACAATCAGGAGAGCGGTTTAGACGCCATGAACTGATCTTATATAGCATCAAGTCAACTATGCTGTTTGATCTCAGTCCATTATAATCTGATATAATGTAAATAGTGAGCAAAGTCACAATTGTCCTCAAGTTAAAGTACTGATGGTAAGACACTTGTCGACGTAAAAATATGATTTAGAAATCTTAACTCAGCTGAATTGAATTATTTTCTAGTAGGGGAATGAAGTTTCGAGGTGAACAAAACATAAAACCGAACCACATTTAGTATGTTTCATTCCTATTCTCGAACAGCGCTTCGTGAACTGGTTCATCCTAGCTGTTCACGAACCGCGATTCTGCGTTCCATGAAACTCATGAATTCGAACTCCACAGTCGGAGTGAGTGTCTACCACGTCATTCTGACCCAGAAAAATTATTTAGACTTTCCCTCTGGCTAACGCTACGTCATACAGGTGCTCTTGAGATTATTTCAAATCATCATTCATGTGAAATCGTTGGTTAGTTGTATACGTTTACAATAATAGTGCAGGAAATTCATAACTCTGCTTGTAAATCTTGATAATCTGCTTTTTGAAAACTCCAAAATTTCATGTTTAGAAGCTTGTAACGATTCACGTTTCCTCCAACTGACACACATAAACCTTTCAGCCGGCGAAAGAAAAGCATATACATGCAGTATATTAAACAACTAACAGAGACAAACGTTGCAGAGACAGAGACAACCAATACCCTTGCATTAAACTACTATAGGGAAAAAATTACTAGAATTTGAATATTTACCAGCAGGGCGTAGCCGGCGATGAGGAAGCCAATAGGAAGTCTTGGTCCCCATCCGCATCCTGCAAACCTCTTCTTCCTCAGGAAAGTCGTCACCACTGAAACCCCCGAAGTTTTCCCTGCAGCCATCCTGGCTGCCAGACCTGTAGCTTGGCCAGGGGCGATATCGTATGTTTGGACTTGGGCATCACTGTGGTATATCTTCCGGCTGCTGGCTATCGTTCCATTCTTTTTCACCTTACCTAAAGTCGACACTGAAGTTGATGTCGCGTTGCTAACACTATGAGTTCTTTTTATAAAACTGTCATCGTTCAAACTACCGCTATCTGTTAAGGGACTAGCACCATTCACTTTCATATAGGGATGAGCACTTCTACTGTTGCTTGACGTCGCGTTTGGTACCACTCGAGGAACTGCCGATGACGTCGATTTTGCATCTGAGGTTCTAACGTCGACGAGGTCGTAATGGGAGACGTCATTCCCAACCGTGTGTTTTGTCTTCGTTGAACTCGACCGAACTTTACGCGATAAAGCGGCATATTCATTCCGAGCGACGCTGTCTCTCCCCTCTTTTTTTTCTGTTGTTTTAGTGTTAGACGGGGGAGATTTCAAACTATGTTCTCGATCGATCTTACCAACGAGGGCCTCGATTCGCTTGGCTCGCTTCAGCTCAGCGTAATTGGGCTCAGGGTGGTGGTTTTCAATGATGAGCCGTCGTAACCTCGGACTGTGCAAGAAAGAGTCTATGGGATCCAGATCCGAGATGTTCAACGACCGATCTTTAAACGATCCCCGGCTAGAGGAATTTCCAAAATCATTTTTTGACGACGATTTCTTTTGTGGCTTAGCATATCCCGATGAATTTTGGACGTGGTTTCTAGGAGGAGGAGGTGGAGGAGGGATGGGTGAAGAAGAGGTGGAAGGGGATGGAGGACCAGGAGGTCGAGCAGAACTGGAGGCCAGAGGTAGAGCGCCAGGACGTCCGTTGCTCCTCGTAGATTCGCTGGTTCGAAGCGGGTGTGTCCTGATCAGTTCTGCCAGAGCGATTGGCTCTGTCATGTGGCACGTGTGGCAGTCATCTGATGCGCGGACGGGCATTTTTATGAATTTTGATGTTTCACAGTTTCTTCAGAGTAAAATTGGTATTAGATATTAGCATTTTCACAGAGAAACATACAAGATATTGAGCATTGCTCAAAGATATCCCATATATTTCCCCTACGCCCGTCAGAGTGAGGGTAGCAAAGACACTGATGGTATTAACTTCTTTAGAGCATGGTTAATGTGTTCATACGTCTCAACAAGGAGATCAAAAGTTTTCATTTGTATTGCTTGGATCAAAATGAGAACAAAATTCAAGCTTTATTAACTCGTTCATTCCTGAGTGGAAAACTCCTCCGAATAACACTTTTTTCTTCTGTATTTATACTCCAGCAGCCTAAAACTATAAAGTTTATATCACTCGGCAAAGTTCAAATACGGAGTTGGCATTTCTCAATTGCATGCAAAATCCTTGATAAAAATTTAGGATTTTCAGACGTTGTAGGCAGACTGGCGCCGTCTCACCCACTCAAGTGGATAAAAAAAACAAATATCATGACAGACTGGCACCGTCTCACCCACTCAAGTGATTAAAGAGGAAAATATCATAGGGCCACGTGCCCACCTTCCTCATCGTCTCAACACACTGAATGTACGCCGTGCTGCGTGCACATCTACTCTTCATTTCTGAAATAGAAAATATTTTCATTAGACACTTGTCCAATAATCTCACAATCAAATATAAGCAGAAAAGTAGAATTACAATCAAATCTAAACAGATTAACGTAAAAGATATCATCACGCTTTGGAAAACCACGTGCCTCGCCACCAAATAGCGATGTGGAGGATCCCGCTTCAGAATTCAACCATCTCAAACGTGTTGCAGACATCTAAGTAACAGCATTATCTTTCACTCCAGACTTAAGGGTAATAGAAAAATTTTAATTCGAAACTGAGACGGTCGCTCAGTGATCACGGTATACGTTCAGCCCAACTCCAAAAAATTAACTAATTTATTTTATGTCTACCACATAAGACCTGTATTCTTGTTGTTTTTCATATTGAAGGGCCCTCATTCAACTATTGTTGTTGGTATTTCACTTTGTTTTATTTATGACTACTAATGATGAGCGTAGTGTCGCTTGAAAGCTTTAAATTTTTATAAAGATTTCTGTAGAAGCAGAATGATTATCGCAGCCCACGTCTTAACTTTTATTATAGAGGAACATGTGTCGTACATCCAAGTATTTTTATACCTTGCACGAAACGTATTCAATCAAGAACTGAACAAATGAGATTATCTATAGACGCATACTGAACGTGAACATACAGCATATCTTCGGGAATCCTCAAGACTTCCTTTCAGCATCTACATTGCCATCCATATTCCGGGACATTGGGTACAATGACTTAAATTAGTTAGAAATCCGGTCTGCGGAACTAAAGAGAATTTTCTACGGACTTAGCCGTATGAGTTGGTTTAGGAAGAGGTATCAAGGTGCGGTCCGGGGGAAAGAACAGGATTTGCGTCTCTCTGCGGGAACTTTCCCCTGTCTCTCATCCTTCTGATCCAGATGCTGACTGCATGGTAGCACATGTTCTTCACAGTATACATACGCGTACTAAACTAAACATTTTACGTATTTTTTTACATAATTCTAGGGAATCGTGTACCTGTAAAGATCTTTTTATAGGTTCTATTGATGTAACTTTATTTTGATTTGTTAGAGTAGAAAAAAGTTCTAGTTATTTTCGAACCAAGCAAAGCCCGTCAAAGAAAACTATTTTAAATTGCACTGATCTCTATTTAAAATATATAGGAAAATTGGATACAGTTCATTTGGAGTCAAAATTCAATCGCATTATCCTCATTTTATGTCTAACATTTATTTGAAACGATTCCAAGTTTGTTATTAAGGAACATGTTTTCTGTACTCAAATGATTTCATAACCAAGATAGGTGGTCATTAGCCAATTAATAAAGTAAGCCACCTAGTTTTTAAACAAATTTGAAATTAGGACAAAGGAGCTTAGAAGTAAAAAAGAAAAATTGTTTATTTCCAATAAATATGATACAAAAATCATCATTGGTTTTTAAAATGCCTCAAAATAAACATCCATAGTTCCTATAAACATATGAGTATCGTAATACAAATGTCAATAGTCGAAACCATGCAATGATTGAGGGAATAGCTTGGAAAAATGTATTCCCTTTGCTGTGTAATCCATGCTTGATATTGCATGTTAATACAAGTAGGAAAAAAACATAGCACCAGTGACGATGCAGTGTTGAAAACACCCTTATTATATAGTGCGCACTTTCTGTACATTGAAATACGCGCTCATGAACTTGAGATATTAATAATTAATGTAGAAAGTAAGATGATTGGATTTAAATAATTTTCTACCTAAGACTATGAGATCGATATATGCGGAACTATATATATATAAATATATATATATATATATATATATATATATATATATAGTTATATATATATAACTATATATTCTCTCCTACGTATCAACTAGAATCCAATCAGTGAGCGCGGAAAAAATGAAATATTTTACCACAACACAAATTTGTAATATTTCCTACGCCAATAGTACTGACACAAAAGAGTTCACAGTAGTCAGAAACATGGAAAGGATTGTTGTACAACGCTAACCAAAAGATTTACAGCAAATTTGGAGTGATACGTGTAAAAAAAATTAACTACTTAAATAATGCTGTCATAATATACTCACGAGTGTAAAAAATGATAAATTGCCACACAGAGCTAACAAGAACTTTTAAGGACATAAATAAGAAAAAAAATACTAATGTTCTTTAAAGTAAATACGTAAGATGAAATTACTTCACTTTTTTGATAATTAATGTCTTGATGTAAAATTCCTTAATTGATAAACATATATGGGTGCCATGACAGCCCGTGTCAATGCTGGTACAAAAGGCTGGGAGAAAAACATAGAAATATATCCCATAACGAGTTATTCTAAGTTTGATAATGTTTAATAATGAATTAGATGAAAGAAATATAGAGATGAACTCAGTGGAGTGAAATGCTATAATTGACAGTCTCCATGCACGTAGATTGACGTATGAGCTTTGGCTTTTGTGACATCAGGGAATAATGTTAGAAGTGTTTATAGATAATTATTATAAAATTTATATTTAGAACTAAAGGGTCGAAATGGCAGAAATTCAATAAATATTTTTTTTGTCAGCAAAATAGAACTAAGTTTACTACCTCAAAGAATTTGCTTTACATCGCACAACAAATTTATGATATAGTTTCTATTTGACGATAACATAAGGACTTCGTTTCAAGTAAGTAAGCCACATTCAGTTCAAGGTGAACCATGAAGAGACGTAACGAATTGCTCTAAAGGTTCTTTTTTTTTTGGTTCGTTGCTTGGCATTTGAAAGTGTCTGCGTGATCAATGATGAGCTAAACGATACAAAAAACTCGTAAATGCAATTATACGTACTAAAATATAAAAATCAACTTTAATTTCAATTTTTTTAACTTGCCTTTAATATTGGAGAAGGACATACAGATTTGAAGGCAGTTGAAAACTTTATAATGGAATTTGGTGCCCACTACTTAAGGATTTAAAATAATAAGTTAGTGAAAAGTTGCTAGGATTCACTTGGTTTTAACAGAGTTCAAATCACTGAAAAGTGTTCAAGAAGCAGCTTTAAGTTTGTGTGATAAACTCAAATGAATCTATGTAATTGTGATATTGAATCTTTGTTATTAACGAACCAATGTCATCATGTTATTATCTTACTAAATCGATGTTATCAACGTTGTTGAATCTATGTCATTAAGGAATCTGTGTTATTACGTTATTGAATCTATTTTCTAACGATATTGAATACATGTCGTTTTTGAATCTATATCATTAAGCAATCTGTGTTATTACGACATTGAATCCATTTTCTAATGTTATTGAATTTGTTATAATATTACTTGATCTATCTCATTAACGAACGTATGTCATTAACAAAACGGTGATAGCTTGTGTACGTACATGTGTACGTAAGAAAAATATAATGCTCCATTGCCGAAGTGAGAACCGCAAGTTAATAATATAAAAATTAATGAATGTGAGATAGAACCACATATACGTTTACGCACTGACATAGAATGATTCAACAAAAAATTGTCTTAACATTGAGCGCAACAAAGTCAGGGAGAGCAATAAAAAGCTTTCTAAGCTCAGCATGAGAGCGAATGAGTATGACTCGCGAAATTACAAGACGGCGGTTGCTGAGTTAGTTTTATTACACGTCTTTTTTCGCACGGAATGACACAGAATTTTCGGCTTCTTCTTGCATCACTCTGCCTCAAATTTGACGCTATCTTACTTTCAGTGTAACCATCAATACGCCCATTAATGTTGAGAGGAAAGTTAATTTTCGCGTTCACTTTTTCTATTAGTACGCCTCGTACGGTACGTTTGGCTAACGACGTCTTATATTACGAAATATTTAAAAGCCAATATGCTGTCTTTTGTCAACTTTTTTGGGAAATAAACGGTATTTCTTTCTTTCTTTTTTTCTTTCTTTCTTTCTTTCACTTTAAGTAGCCTAGATCAGCCATCAAGTCAAAATTACTGAAACATGGTAAATTCATATTTTTTCCCATTCATTTCTAGATTTGTTGGTTACTATGTTATTGTGCCAACTTAAATTTAACTATGATTTGAATTTATTATAGCATATGATTTGAATATGTTTAAATTGAACAATAATTTGGACTATAAGTAACACTTTAATGCAATAACGCTCTTTGGAAGTCATGCGACTAAAACGACCCTCAATATTCTGTGGTGATTGGTTTCATCAGCTAAACACAAACATTGAACTCATGAACATTCCAATATCATGTGCGGTTCCACAGGGCCTAAGTTTCTCATGACAAGGGCAATGCAAGGCTGGGGAAAGTCCTATCATCATAAGACAAACGCAATATAACGACAATGAGAAATTTTAGCTAATTCACATGCAGAGAAACCATATTAAGAATCTGAGCTTTCGTACTGCGAAGGTTAGTATTCAGTACGTGAGAAACTTGTTGCCTTCCTGTTGCAAATGAGTGCTTGAGAAAAAATAATTCTGATAAACAATTTTTCCGGAATTTAAAACTCCAATTTCTAGAACATCACAAGTTTCACACTGATATCCTCTGCAAAACTGATCGCGCAACGCATGAACTAATTTTTTCCAGCTCGCTCACGTTCATTTCTCTACGAATTATATTGAACAAACAATTATTTTCTTGTGTGTTAATACGCCTTCACGTTTTAATAAACTCTCCCATGATCGACCACTATCCTAAACAAAAAGAGAAACGTTCATCGTATAATATAGAGCAAACCACATATAGGGGAGAGCAACTCAACGTAGCCTTGTATCATAGCGAGCTCTGTCCTGATCGGCTTGTAAAAAAGGAAACAACGGATCCAGTCGCTATCCTGTTCGCAGAGCCTTTGGCATTTGAGGGATCAGTAGCCTTCACCTGCTGGGGGCCGCTCTCGGACTTTCCAAGAATAAATCAGGATAACATTTGATGCATAGCTGATCACGCTGTTAAGTTAATTTCATTAGTCGATTTAAAAAAACAGGAAAAAGTTCAAACGATTTACGTCTGGTGGTAACACTGGAAAGCTCTGGTTATTAAATGCCGAAATTTGTGTACGAGAAACGTGTGGCAGGAAAGAGTGTGGAACTTATTTGTCGCAAAAGCGGTTGTGATGCGCAAATTGAAGATTCCTTAATAGATATAAATAAATTTACTTTTGAGAAAAATTAGTAAAAATTATGATGAACTTCAATCGTAACATCTTTTTCTAAAATTTACAGCGCAACATTTCAACATGGTAATAAAATCGCAGTGACAACTTTTAACAGTCTCGACATTTAGAAACAACTTTTTTTTCGCGAATTCGTCCATTCGTTCCCGGTTTATTTAGATAAATGTAATAATTTTTACGTTTACGTATTCTTATCTAAAAAAAGAAGTACAAGAACTATATACGTAGAAGTATCAAGCTGCTGAGCATTAAGGTACAGATATTTATTTTACACAGCACATTGAGGTTAAAAATTCTAACTCCTGAAAATCAGATCGCCCTAATTTTGGAAACTTTGAAAGATTTACCTACAAGAAGCAAGTACGTTATTACAAATAAGAGATGAGAAGATATTTAATATCTAACCCACAATAATATTAGCATCGCGATCTAAATAGGCTACGAGGTTAATCTTAATAGAAACCTCTTCTAAATGCGAAAGGTTTTCCAGAAACTCTAATCAAATTTTTCCATCGACCTGAGGATGAAGTTTCAGATCTATTCACTTCAACCCGATAGTTTACGGTTGCCACACTTCAGCTGAATATTACCGCCTACATTCAGGAAAGCCTCAAAAAATGTATTAAATGTTCAACAATAGGTTTTTACAATAGCGGTGAGACACAACATCATTTAGAAAACATGAATATAAAAAAAAAGTTCTCGTGAATAAATAAAACACGTAAAAATGGAAATGTTTTCACCGAAACAAGAAGGTAGATAAAATGCATTATATTGAGTTTGAAAAAGGCTTTATATTTACCCAGCCAATATTGAGACAGTGTTGCACAACACAGTGCGTTAATCTAGCGCATCATTTCACGGAACTCGAAATTTCTTTCCACTTCTTGATCAGAGCAGCTGCTTGTTCGTCAAAGTACGCCGAGGATATATACCCTTCCATATTTTATTTTAGAAAAATATTTCTCAGCAGGGCTTCTATGTAGAATAAATCATTTTCATACGCTTGAGTGAAATAGAGCAGCGTTTCCAGCGCGGGATTAATGTCGAACAAGAACGAGCTCCAAGTATGAATTTTTTTTTAGCAGTATTATCTACAGAATACGCACGTGCATGGATGTAAAAATGGACATAAAACATACTTTGCTCGGATTTCTAGGCGTAATACATGCTCCCAGTTAACAATAAATGATTCTCTCTCTGAAACGCCTTCGTTGCGGTTAGGGAGGCTTGAACTAACTTACCTAATTTAATCTGACTGTCAATGTACAATGAATATTTAAGAGCTCTGCTACCTCGCAACGCGCAAGCTATCTGCTAAAAGTACAAGGGAAGCCGAAACATGACAGTTATTGCAGCAGTGTATGCAATTGAAGTACAAGATTTTGAGACGTAAAATGCAAATCAACTCCTGGTCTAGACGCAGAACAACGAACGTCGTTGGACTTCGATTGTCTTCGGACAAGAAGGGAACGCCAGACCTCGCCAGAGATATTACCGTGCAGCCCCAATTTGACCAACACAAAAGTGAAGTATTAATCAGTAGTACAGTCAGGGGATGTCACGGAGGCCAGTTTCAGTCGCCGCTTTAACTAAAAGAATAATAAGATTGCTGGTAATTAATGTCTGCCTCCTCGAAATAATTTGTCGGGTATCCTGGGCCTCCGATATTTTTGGCTGGTTTCGCCACTGGTATTAACCCTTCACTGCATTAATTATTTTCGGAAATAGAAAAATAGCAACGTATGCTCTCTTCAGTAATGGCGTCCAAACTGAACTCTACCGCTTGAGGGGAGTGTTGAACATGTGTCATACGAGTTCATTTTACGCATAGTATGACTCATTAGCGCTACAAACAGTGAAAATGCAAGTGCCTTAATCAATTATTTCTATATACAACGGAAATGCAATTGTTTTAATAAATTATCTCTATAAACAGCAGAAGTACAATTGACTCAATTTATTATTTCTATGTACAGCAGAAACGGAATGGTCTTGGTCAATTATTTTTATTTACCACAAAATTCGATATGTGTCGCATTTGACGCACTATGCAATAAAGGGTTTAAAATATACATTATTTGTACCAAGCGTTCCGGAGTATCCAAATGCCATTTCAGTGCTGAAATATGAAAGAAAAAAGTCGAGCTTGAAACTTACAGAAAATAAAATCGCACTGCGGTGTATAAATGAGTAGTTGGGTTCTAGTAGGATTTCACAAATGTATGTTTATTTATGCCTAATTTTGGCTTGTTTCAAGTTTGAATTTTTTCTTCCAGCACTGAAGACAGAATTTCAATGTTCCGAAGCGTTCTCAATAAATTTTGTACATTTCAATGGAAGTGAGGAAGTTTTGTAGCATAAGCCCCATCTAATTGCACTATGGAAAAGACGTAAGTGTTGTTCTAAGGACCAAACCAGCAAAAAATCAAAATGCATCACGAGTAAAGTTCTCTAAGAATTAAGTGGTTTAAGAGAAACACGCATAGTGATGGTCTAGAGCGAATAAATTATTACCGAAGTATAAAAATGGAATACTTTGTTTATGAGGCTCTATATGAGTTTTATTTATGCATAGTGTTTAATAATTGTGTGGAATGACTCCCTTAACGTTAACACGATCCAAACCACTGCCAAAATAGTTAGAAACAACTAATCAAAAAACCCGCACATTTGCATCTTAAAATCCTTATCTGTAACCCTTCAGACCTGACACCGTTCCAACCTCCAAATTCTTCGTTTCGAAAGTACCGAAATAGCGGCATAAATTCTCGGTCTTTCACTGATAAATTCGATTGAAGTTTTATTCAAAGCCTTATTTTACAACATTTCATCAGTTTTTGAGATCTGTCTTCTCCATGTGTTCTATTCTGCCTTTATTTGCTCACTGCACCGGCATTTTAGACATATCCATTCATATACAATTGCTTAGGTAATATATATTTTCTTTCAGAAGAACTTAACGAGTTTATTCGTTCACATATTGACAAAAGATGCACGGAGATCATTGCACCTTCTCCACAGAGTCCTCAAGAACGGAAATGAACCTTATATGGATATGACACAAACAAAAATGTGTCACTTGTGTGCTATGTGAATTAAGGTGAATTGCATGAATAACAAAAAAACCTATGAATTACGGTGCACGGAGTAAGGGCAGACAAGCGCACGAAAAACAACACTCTCAACAGCCAACGAATCTCCAGTACACTCGCACACTTTACAACCAGCAATTCGTTATCAGAAATTGCCAAAGTTAATCAGCAATCCATTGACAGCAACATTAATCAATCCATTAACCAGAACAAGCTCGGTTACCGTACAATCAATCCACAGCAGCAGGAACGGTAAGTCAGCGATCAAACGACAGCATCGCACACAGGCTAAAACGGTGATCAATTTCCCATCAAGCTGAACGGGCAGGGCAATTAATTTTCAGTATCTTGAAGGGGAAAAAATAATGAGTCGTTCGAGCCGCCAGCTCAGCATTGACCTTTGCAATCGAGTGTCTCAGCTCGCGCGCACGCGCCAAGGCACGAGTCTGAAGCCCGAGTGCTCACTGAAGCCTTCAATTTGCGAATCAAAGGTAAAAATAATTTGTGAGCTTTAAAAAAATAAAATAAGAAGTAAAAATAAATTTTTAGGAATTGCCGGGAATTATTTAGATATTTCATGCCCCGGGTACTCCATTAATTTTTACAATTTTTGTCCAATTATGAACTCAGCCCTTTGCGCGTACACCAACAACTCCCTTTTCATGTAGGCAACAGCAACTGCCGTTTAGTGACACTTTTATATATTATAAGTAAATTTAATTTGAAAAATAACGAGGATGAAATACCAATACTACGATTGTAATTTACGAATGCAATACTCAGCATAGTCTCTGGGAGACGCAAGGTTTGCGTGTCTGGTTAGACTTATATCCGGTCCTGTGAAAAAAAGTACAAAGAAGCAATGAGAAAGTGAATGAAATGAGGACACTCACTACAGCCTATTGCCCAATTAAAGCCTACTGAAATATAAAGCTACGGCCACAACAGGCTCTCTGCAGCGTTGATCTCACTCATGCATTTCTATGATGTGAAGCATGAAACAAGATTTTCAAGCATAAACCATCCGAGGTTTGCTTAGTTTTAAATACGCATCGTTACGCACTAGCAATATATTACTGTCGAGGTCAATGTATAATCACATGAATGAAGTGGACATTTCAATAAGTGCAAAAAAATTAAATTGTCTTGAAATATGAAACCGTGAAATTTACTAAACAACTTAGGACTACGGGACTGCGGATGAAAGGATGAGTTTTGATCGAATAATTTGAAGTTTAATTGTTTCGAAGCTCATAACCTTTAGACTTCGATTGAGCTTAGTTTCCTAAGATGTCTTAGCAAAAAAATAAGCACGGTAGAAACTGGCTAATGTTAAGAACGAAACAACTTATACTGAAGCATTCGAAAAGAAAGTAACGCTAGATTCTTTTTCTGAATTTTTGGTCGATGAACAACCCATTGTTTTCAAAGTCTTCTGGCGACACAGAATATTAATACGTGTACCCAGCTGTTTAAAATTCCAAAAAATCGCTGTTTCAAGTTTCAAATTTCAGAAAGAATTTATTTTGATTGAAGAATTCATCACCGATGAAAATCAAACGATACTAGTGTAATTATGTCATGACATACATAGTATTCTCATAACATTCATGCCCTCAAGTATACCTTGTTTGACTGTTGTTTGGTATTTGCGCCGCAATCATCACCTCATTTCATTCTTCATCGATAAGGACAATAAAACTTAATATCACACCATGAAACTTCTTGATTACTGAACAAAACGCACAATAGACCACAAGCACAGCGAATATGATATAGAATCATCGATGTAACAATGCGTAGCAACATAGTTCAGTACGACAACATATCTACTCTCAAAACTACAGCAGAAGAACACAAGACGCCCACACTCGCAGCACCAGGGTTCATGCACGACTAGTTCTTGTTCGCCCGAAATTCAAACGAGGCGCAAAAATGAAAGTAATCTCGAAGCCTGCAAAAAAATTCTCTACATATAGCAGGCACCCCCAGGGGATCCTCGCCCCTCATTGACCACGTAAGCCACCAATCTGCTGCTCTAACGGTATCCTAGATGCGCCTATCACGAGTACAAGAAAAAATGCTCAATATAGACAAAATTGATGTCGGTTATGTTTTTATTCGGTGCTGCAAAATGTTTTTTCGCGGATTGCAAAATATCTTTAGTCATTAGCGATGAAAAATTTATTCGGCTACATGCTTCAAGAGCTTTTTATTCAATGATATATTTGTTATGTGATTAATTGAGCGTAAAAGAACTGATATTGCAGTAGCTTGATTGCTGTATAAAATATGGATGAACTTCGAAAGGTCAGGAAAAGGGTGTGTTTAGAAACCTAGGACTCAAACTATGTAGAGTACCTAGGGGAAAGTAAAAAAATTAAAAATATTCTTTCAAACTTATTATCCACATTTATGATGAAACATTTTCCTGCGTAAAATACACATTTCAGAAAAATCTAGTGAAGTATATTGTGAGCATACTTTCAAGTACAATAAACTCGAGCATATCTACAATAAAATACGCTCAACACCATACCAACAGATGTAAACAAACTAGAAAGCACGAGTTAGAAGTTAACTTTCTCGAGGAAAAGTTGCATTTCATCAAATTAACAGAGCGAGCAACGAGCTCTGACGCTGCCCCGTGTTATAGAGACACCAAGTGACATGAATAAGAAACGGGTATTTCCACCGAGAAATGATTCAGCGGAGTACAGTAAAACAGAGGCACCTTTGAATATCAACTGGGTACCTGCTCTTTTACGATAATTCCTGTATGTTAGCACGTTGTCTGGGACAAATGTGTACCACTAGGTAACTTGCTTAGTTACCCACCATTGTAAAGAATATCATTTCAACCATTTCGCGATCTTTTTTTATAGGAATCGAATGGTACGAGGTAAATATTATCGCATACTTTTATTTTGTACCTTTTTGTAAAGGATGGAAGCTTATCCGAGCAGTAAAGTCGATTTTCCAATTCTGTTGGTACAACCAAACCAAATCATCCGTACGATCCGCGCAAACGTAGTCAGCGTGGTAAGTGACTCGTTTGGAATATTTTCCATAGTTTCTATAGCAAGGTTTCATTTGACAGACTTTGAAAAATGATAACTGAATTAATTCACTTGCGGTTGTAATCAATATTAACGGAAGTGGCATCGTAAGATTATTGTCATCGTATTAGTTATAAAATCACTTTGTGTCGCTAAACGGGTGCAATTCACATCAATTCTACGAGCACTTTTTGAACTACATGAATGAAAAAAAATAATAAATTCAAAATTAAGAAGTAAATTCAACGTTTAACGAAAGGCAGGAATTTAAAAATTTTACCTCAACCAAACATGAGATATTTGATAAAATTATAGAGGAAAATCAGAATAAGGGTCCAGATACGTGGGTACGCAAGTGAGTGTGGGAATGCAGTTGTACTTAAGTATACTGAATAAAAATGAAACTCTTTCTGATCATTTATGTACGTAACCCAAATTCAACGACTAGAGCTTAGATCCGATAATATACTTTATAAATTTTGAACAACGAGGTAACACATGAGGGTGCATTTTGTGACGAAATGTGTTTTTCAACTCAATTTCCCCAATTTCCAAATTTCTAAGCGCTCCCCTCTTGTTATGCTTCTTGCTGATGTGTTGAAATGATGAAACGGGTGAAAATAAGTTGTATGAGACGGTTTTCTCGTTTTCGAAATGGCAATTTCACTTTTTAAAATGAGCCAAAGAAAGATCGTCCAAGAACACTTGATTTCGATCAGTTAAATGCTCTTGTGCCCTAAAATCCTACTGTTAGGGAAATTGCAAGACAGGCGCAACCCATACAACCTGCCTCTGATCTTCATTTGCTCCAAAGACTACAGAACCATTTTAGTGGACTTAGCTTGCCAACAATAGAAGCACTGAAAAAGCACTGAATTTGTATTTTGATTCTAAACCTACAGAATTTTACAAACGAAGTATTTATATCCTCGTTGCAAGGTGGAATGAGGTCATTGAAAGCAATGGAGAGTGTGTTAAGGATTAAATATTTCCATAGTGTTGAGCGTAATCCTTTTTTTAACAAATGTTCTTCAAATCGGACATTACTTTTACAACAACCTGATATGTTAACACTGCATAAAACAAGGTCACTATAAATTCATCGCCAATTAGTTTTAATTTTTTCTGTTATTGCACAGATTTCTACAAGTCAACTCCATCATGCTTACTCTGAGAGACGTCAATTTGAAGGACAGCGCCATCTCCTCCCAAGTCACCATTGCGCCACACGATTAACTTGTCTCGGTGGGGCCCGATAATTTTTAAGAATTATCAATCGTGCGAGGAGTGAGGCAAGAGTGAACTTTATATAACAAGTACATTAGAACGGAGGGACAGTTTTTGTAGGATCATAACTAGCGAGACAGAATGCTAGAAAAATGGAGGTCGCCGAGATTTTACCGTTGCGCGCGCTCGAAGACACGTACACCACACAACGCCAGTCCTATACCGGCAAAAACAAAGACCACGGCAAGGACTTTTACAACATACCAGCAGGAGGTCGTCTACAACACCCTACACTTTTGTCTAGACAACATTCAACATCGATTCCCGCCAACCTAATGTCATCTTTTCGATTAACCTTTGTGCCACCTATTCTCCTTTTACAGCTTTTGTCCCCATGCAGAGACCTAAATTCTTCCTGGACGAAAATGGGAACACCAGCTAGGCAGATGTGAAAGAAAACTTTAATCATATATTTTTATTATTTCAAAGAAAATTTTTAACGTTGCCCGTGAGAACATTCAATTGCTTGCTACCTGAAATTTCTATCTATCCAGATATGAAAGACTACTTTAATCAAATATTTTGATTACTTCAAATGAGAGTGTATCCCGTAAGTGCATTCAATTTATTCCAACCTGGAATTTTTTAGAGCAAATGGAAATTACGCTTCAAGCCCACCTCCCTCGGGAAACTGCAGTAAGTGCTTTCAATTTATTGTTAATGGAATTTTTTAGGGCGCATAGGAAGGACGCTTCAACCCCGCCTCCCTCAGGATACTGGACAGTAGACCGGGTGCCCGCGCAAAGGTGGAGGATCTCATATGAAAGAGAAAGTGGCCCCTCCGCGGATGTTTTTATGAAAGAAAGCCAATGTGTAGAAAACAACTTTTACTCAACGAACGATTGGATGTAGGGAGGGTGTTTCAGGTCCGCTTGTGCGTGTACGAGCGACGAAACTGCTGCCAAAAATATGTGTATGATGGAGACAAATGTCGAGACGATCGAGAACCCGAACGTGGGACCCGAAAAAAGAATGGAATTTCTGTTGCATGAAGACGACCTTCAAAAGCGCTCCTGGCATTCACAAAAACGCGTTTATTTATCCGTCAAGTAAACAAATTATCGACCGATGGCTTAGCTGACCTACATCGACATCGGTGCAACAAAATAGCGATCACAACAGTCTTTGGTAAAGAGGTGTAGCTTTTGACTATGTCACGTCATGATCGAAACTAATTCCAAAGATATCGGTTGAAATTTTCGGATACCCAAAAATCATGCAATGAGGAAGAAAGATTTTACCGTAGATTTATTCACTATACAACCCATATTCTGCATGATACGTCGATCTGTTAGCGAAAGCTGTCATCAAGCTGAACTTTAGCTTTGATCGATGACCATTACTGAGAAAAGTTTAATAAATCATAGGCGCATTGCATGACCTTCAGCTGTTAATCGTAAGAACCGAGAGAAGTTCAGGTGATGATGGTAAAATTTAATGTTTCCACAAAACGAAATTAATTAACTTTAATTTTTTATTATAGCTCAGCTATTGAAACCAATTATTCTCGCAACTAATTTATTTCATTTGAAAACACGCTAAAGACGAGGTTCTGATAATCATAAGCATATTTCGAGCACATCAGGCAATGTAACAGTCAATTGAATTGTGCATAAGACACATTTAGGAAACAAAGTCAACTATAGTTAGTTTGACCGCAGCGTATCAAAGCAAGAAGTTCATGCCTCTTCTCTCTCCAGTAAATGTTACGAGTCAGCAATACAATTTTTTTTACCCCTTAATTTTAGTTGTCAACCCATTTAGGAAGTGAAGTCAGCAAAACAAAGTTGGCGTCATTTTTGACTGTAGCGTATAAGATTTTCGAACTAACTTATTTCTCTGCAGAAAATCTTACGAGTCTTCAGTATTATTTCTTCTGGTCTTTTCATTATAGTTGTCAACTCATTTAGGAAATAAAGTAAAAACAAACAGAGTTGACATAATTTTCTGACCATAACGTATAAAATATTTATAACTCTTTTCTCTGCAGAAAATGTCACGAGTCAGCAGTGCTATTTTCTTGTGATCCCTTCACTATTTTCCATGTAATTCATCTGCAGTTCCGGGCTGCTGATCTCTCCCCTGCCCCCACCTGGAGAGATCAGCAGTCCTCAAGGCATTTTCTGGACAAAATGCCTAAGTTTGGGCATATTTTAATTGGATTTTGACCACCAAGACCCCTTTGCAGCCACCCAATTTTTAGCTTATTTGAATGAAGTAGAATTCAACCATCAAGACCACTTGCCAACTCTATAAAACTGCCAGATTGGTAATTTTTTGGTAAAAATGCCAACTTTGAGTTTTCTTGGAACAAAATTTGACCACAAAGACAATTTAGGGTTGCCAGATACTGAATGGTCATTAGAGTAAAATTTCGCAAGGAAAAGTTTCAAGTTTGAGTATTTTAGCCAAAAAATTGCTAGTTTAGTAGCCCTGCTCTCCAGTTGGAACCCCCCCCCCCCCCCATTCCATACACACGACCCCCCTCTCCTTGTATTGACCTTTGCAGGGATTCTAAAGAAAAACGCACCCCCGTACAAGTCAACCTTTCATGCCTCCGTGTGAGGCGCCAGTGTCTCCTTCTGGTTTCAGGCGACACAGGAAAATTTAGAACGGCGTATTCTTTCGCTTTGAATTACCTCTTTTTCACCATTCATTTCGAAACATCATGTAGTACATATACATCGAACCGAAACTATTTGAAAATCGTTTGCCATAATTCTGTTTCAGACGCACGAAAGTAATAAGGTATGATCAAACGAAAACGTTGAATACATGTTCATCTACAAACAGATAAGATACACGGCGTGAGGTTCATTTCTGCTTAGGATGAAAATTTGTTCCTGGATTAAAACAAAAAAACCCTGAGTCCCTGTAGGGTTCCCATGGTAAAACAAAAACCCTCGAGTTTCTCTGAGGTTCCATACGGGGCAAAATAAAATACCCGTTGTGTTTCTGTGGGGTTTCTGAATAAAATAAAAAACCCTCGAGTTCCTGTAAAGTTCCTAGGGCAAAATAAAAAACCCTCGAGTTCATGTGAGCTTCCTATGGTAAAGTAAAAAACCTTCCAGTCCTGTAGGGTTCTTATGACAAAATAAATAACCTTCGAGATCCTGTAGGGTTCTTATGACAAAATAAACAACATCGAGATTCTGTAGGGTTCTTATGACAAAATAAATAACCTTCGAGATCCTGTAGGGTTCTTATGACAAAATAAACAACATCGAGATTCTGTAGGGTTCTTATGACAAAATAAAAAACCCTCGAGTTCCTGCAGGTGGGGTTCCTGTACTAAATAAATGAAACCTTGCGCAGTAACTCCTTCAGAAAACAGAGCAGTGGAAATTACTAAAGACTTTAGTGCGTGGGATACGAGTTTTTCAACATACCCACCCGCCTTTAAGATGCTCCTGATAAGTTGAAGGGCGAAGTAGCCTCACGCAATGCCATTTCCTAGTGTGAACGTTCGAGGTACTCTTGCGACCTATTTTACTCAGCATGTAAAAAATAAATTCATACGTGGAGTACATTATACGGTCGCTGTAAAGCATATTGCGTGTTATTCTCCCTTTTATATAAGTACTTGCTGTTACATCGGGTTTATTTATTTGATTCATAATCATATTCGTGTGCACAAAGAGTACTGAAAATGAATATTTCATACATGATAAATCCCGTATTGAGCAAACGTAACTAACACCAGCGCAAACGTAAACCAATTTCTCCCAATACACAAACCTGAATTCGGAGGAACTTGAATGACTTTCAGTAAGTTTAACTATCGAAACTCACTTCAAGTATGAGTGAAATCTCACCCATCGGTCGCTGTCATATATATACCGAAAAAAATCAAAGTTAGAAATCGGCTTTAAATGGACAAGATAAAATGAATAATGACTGAATATAAGCATTCAAAAGATAAATATTTAGGCAAGAAACTGATTGGTTCAAGGACGGGAGCTGGTTTTAGGTGGGTGCTCGCTCTTACCCTCCAACCGGCGCGCCTTGGCTCCATCGGCCAGTTTTTTCAGTGACATTTAAATGTTGCTCTAGTTAATCGCACAATTAACATAAGCAGTCGCTGTTTTTTCGTGAACTCTTCTAAATCGTGTACGTGCTATAGCGCAGGTAGCAAAAAGTACTGAGCCATAATTTGCGCATACATTATGCGACTTGGGACCGCTCTAGTGATCGGCCTACTCAAAAAATAAGACCGGTCAGATAAATCAGATAAACAGATGACTTATAAGTCCAATTAACGGCAGAGTGAAATGAACTTTACAACACTACGACACACTTACTGATTAACTAAACATGTACTTCGAATAAAACTGAAAAGACCAATAAACTTGATGCAGAAGATAATTATAATCACAAAACTCATGTTCATTCACAGTACCGTTAAAAATGTAAATAATAACTGCGCTGAATTGCGCGCTGAAAAACTTACGAGAAACTGGAAACTAAAACATTTCGTTGCACACTCCAGCGTGACACGGTGCGATTAAGCATCCTGAAATTTATTCCTGTACAGTGGCCAAACCGAAACGCATCTTTACTAGCTCACCAACCACACGCTTTTCTACGATGCGTTATCGAGTACCACCACCGTGATTCAATTTGCCTCATCACGATCAGTTGGTGACATAAACAGCTGGTACATCACTATCAGCTGGTGACATAAACAGCTGGTACATCATACACAGCTGGTGCATCACGATCAGCTGGTGCATCATGAACAGCTGGTGCATCACGAGATTTTTCTCGCTCGCACAACCAGTCACTGTCGCTAATTCCATCGACATCTGCAAACGAAATTTTTTTCCTCAGTCTAGATATAAATTAGGCGCCAGTTTATGCCCCTAATAGGCGAAAAAGCTGCACTTCTCACTTTTCATAAAAACGAACTTTCTGTTTAAGAGTTTGAGAGGGTGAACGAATGTCTCGTCATGATTGTCTTCTAGGAATCCCTTCTAGGATTTCTTTGTATGCAAACCCCACACAACACAACGTACCCAAAAAGCTCGACATTAGGTCTTGCACGAACATTGAAAAGGAAAATGAAACGAGAAAGGGAGTTATTTTGACTTCAGGTAAATCGCTTGTCTTTTTCGACAGGCACGCTCTAGTGAATGAAACGATAATTTAGTTCAACCTTGGCGTGTACAGCAAAAAAGCAATGAGCCTGAGACTTAATCACCTATTAAAAATTGAATAAGCGTGTGTTTGCATATGTCTATAAAATTCCGGACTATAAAACTGTGTCAACTTGCCTCAGTAGCGAACAACATTTTCAAAACATAACGCAAGTATTAAAAAAAATCCCTTAAAGGTAACCAGAAAATTCTGTGTTCCACAAATCCAATTTAGAGAGTAATGTGGTGAAAAGATTTGAGGAATGATTTAGGGAAGGAAAGCAATGATCTTGAACTGGGCGAACAACTTATCAACTTAAACTGGTTTGAAAGACATGTTACTTTCAACGCAGTGATTGGTTATGGTGTTTTCTGGCATTAGTGACGTCATGAATTTTTCCGAAAATATGGACTCTTGAGTTCACTCGGTATTTTCTGTGCGCCTTGGTCGGAGTAATGCATTCGGCGCCCCTGAACGGAACCATTCAGCTTCATTCAATAAAATGCCACGTTTTTACCTGCATTATAAATGAACAAGTAAACTTCAGCGAGAAGGTCTCTGTTTTAATTGCATTTAGCTGGTATAAAAGGAAAGCTGCTAGTACATTGCTACAAGTATAATCACTTTATTTGTTTGTTTTAAGTTTTTACATTTTTCAGCTTGAGCGAAACCTCGAAGGCTGACGACCTTTGATAAAAAAAGAAGCCTTAGAGACACAGGAATTAGGCTCTCTATTCTCTGTGTCAGGGCAGAAAAATAAGTTAAAAGACCGAAAACTGAGACCGATTTAATTAGGGCGCAGCCTCGGGGAAATGACTCGCGGATTCCGCAACAGTTGCGCCATTTGCATTCTTGAGTTTTTCGCCCCTCATTCGACGATTACACCACAAAATACTGAAAAATGGACTGCAAAAAAATTGGAGAACTTCTGAGGCTCAATCACGAAAAGGACAAGTCAGCCGATTGAAGAGGCAGTATAGTAATCTTTTTAGATGTCCGCTAAATGTTGACTATATCACTCATAATTCTTCGCCCAATAAAATAGTAGTGAAATAAAAGTATAAGTCCCATTCTGTCAAAAGATCTTCGTTGAGTGATGAGATAGCGGACCATAAATACGTGCAGGTAACTACAAATAGAGAACAATAACACATATTTTATTATTTGTCTTCATACATCACCGTGCGCATATTGCGAAATTCAACTTATATACAGCAAAGCTCTTATCAAAAACGAGTATGTATATGCTTTTAAAAGGCAATGAATGTATCTGGAACAGTAACAAAATAAATACTCTCCGCAAAAAAATACGTTTAATCCATTGGAATGAAGACCAAATTTCACTGTTAAGCCAGCCATACGTTATAGTCGAATGGATGATGGTGATAAACACATCAGGAATGATAATTTACAGAACCATAACTCGCAGTTCAATATCTTTTAATGCGTTAGGTTAACCAAAACGTTAATTAAGTTCAAGTGATGCTTACACGTGACGATGGAGGTTACGCCAAGTTACAAAGCAACTCAAAGAGACGCGAGGTAATGCGAGAAGAAGAAAATTGAAATAAAGCATTCGTACAAGTAGGTAGAAAATGCCTCTCCCACACCCCGCGAAGGAGTGAGTTAATTATAAAAAACGTAAACTATAAAATAAGGCTGCAAAACTTCTTTGAGGGCATCGCTGATTCCGCTGAGGATAAATGATTTCAGGTACAACAGAAAGGCGATATTTTTCAAATTATACTGACGCAGAAATGCTTATCTCTCTGAGAGGAGCTAAGAAATTCTACGTGTCCCCTAAAGAGCGGACAAATTAGCGCTGAAGAACAATCACTCTCGGTGTTCCACCCCGTGGGAATTTCTGGAACAATCATTATCATTTTAATGGGAATAATTACTGTCATACCACAATTACTGTTTATGTTGCGACCGATATATGGGGTTTTGAAAGCAACTCATTAATCTATCCGAAGGAGATTGAACTATAACTGTTCCTCTGAATGATTTGAATTTTATTTTTATTTTTCACGGGTTCTGTCAAAGGAACGAGAAGCAGTGAAGAACTGTGTCCATGCCGCAGTTTTCACACTTACTCATTTGTAAAGAAAAAATCTTGAAAAGAAAATGAATACAAACATTCAAGCGTCGTGAGCTGCGGTAAAAAAATACCAAAAGGCTTTCAAAATAGGTTTTCTTGTCAAAAAATTCCAGGGTGACAGGCTCCTTTCATAACAAAATTGCTTGAATAAAGTCATTGTAATTGTATGAGACTTGCGACCTTGTGGCACCACCGCAGTTTGCGCATGTTGCCTCGCCAGGCCCGGGCGCGCAGGCACAACAACAATGGAACAAGAGGGAAAAAACAAAGTCCAACTTTCTACAGGCGGCGCTCGGTGTCCGGGTTGGGGATTTCAGTGGCGGACGTAACTCAGCTCCCAGGCAGTGCGAGCAGGGGAGATGGAACGAGCCATTAGCTGCAGAACTCGGCGTAATCGCTGCAATTATATGTAACTGTTGAGCGGTTGTGAAGTTTGCGAGTGATTTGAGAACTGGTGATTTGAGAACAAGTGACTTGAGAACAAGTGATTTGAGAACAAGTTATTTCAGAACAAGTTATTTGAGAACAAGTGATTTGAGAACTAGTGAATTGAGAACAAGTGATTTGAGAACAAGAGATTTGAGAACTAGTGAATTGAGAACAAGTGATTTGAGAACAAGTGACTTGAGAACAAGTGATTTGAGAACAAGTGATTTGAGAACTAGACTTGAGAACAAGTGATTTGAGAACTGGTGACTTGAGAACCAGTGGTTTCAGAACAAGTTATTTGAGAACAAGTGATTTGAGAACTAGTGAATTGAGAACAAGTGATTTGAGAACTAGTGAATTGAGAACAAGTGACTTGAGAACAAGTGACTTGAGAACAAGTGACTTGAGAACAAGTGATTTGAGAACTGGTGATTTGAGAACCAGTGATTTCAGAACAAGTTATTTGAGAACAAGTGATTTGAGAACTAGTGAATTGAGAACAAGTGATTTGAGAATAAATGATTTGAGAACGATCGAGTGATTCAAGAACAAGTGATTTGAGAACAAGTAATTTGAGAACAGGTGATTTGAGAACTGGTGATTTGAGAACAAGTGATTTGAGAACTGATGACTTGAGAACCAGTGATTTGAGAACAAGTTATTTGAGAACAACTGGTTGTTTTTGCCAGATGCATGCTTCTGAACTGCTTTTAGGATGTCACGTGAAGCGTATCAGGCCGAGGAATGCGGGTTTGAAGTAAAAAAATATCTTGGGTCGCAGGACGGATGTGGAAAGTAAGAGTGGTTGTTGAAGGAAAGAGTTGACAGGCCACGTTTTTATAAGGTAACAACACTGAACTTAACGGGTCTCTACAATTAGAATGCCTTTGAACTATAGGCTTTTTTCTATTGACTGGACGCCTCTGGTTGGAGATGCTGCTCAGACATATTTATGCAGGCACACGATGCTGGAAATGGAAAATAAAATGAAAACAATCTCGGTGAAAACTAGATCGAGATGGGGAATATACACCGGCTACCCCATCAACGTGAATAAAATCATGACGTATTTAACGGAAAAATAACTTTTAATGTATTTGTCAACTCAGGCAGAATGGTTAAAGGTTACTCAAGACATTCTTGAGGAGCGTCAAAACCCAAAATTCAGGTAAAAAGCTATCAATTTTAGCGCAATTTTGAGATTATATTCCTTAACATAGCATCAAAAAACGCGGCACGCAACAAAAAGTCATGAAAATGTATTCTAATCAATACTAGATAATGACTATCTGCATACTTTGATAAACGCGGAGAATGACACTTCTAATCAATCCCAGATAATGACTATCTGCATACTTTGATAAACGTAAAATGACACTTCTAATCAATACTAGACAATGTCTATCTGCATACTTCGATAAACAGAGAATGACACTTCTAAGTGTTGAAAACTTTTTACGGTAGCAGTCGCAGGCATTTCGCCATCAAACCAGAACTGTTAAGTCATGTGCACTAGGCTTGTATCAGAAAATGTGACAGTCACCACTGCAAGCAAATTATCTCGTAATATCATAATGCTCCAAGTAGACCAGTAAGACGAGTGATATACGAGTTTTGAATGTCATCACCTACCGCGAGTGTTACGGTCAGTGTATCATGATTTGGCAGCGTCAAGACAAAATTAATGGCTGACAGTAAGCCCGTGGTGATGACTGTCAAAATTGCCCAGTGTATCTCCTGCTCACCGACAACGGGCACTGGCCATCCCAAGCAAAATAATGCAAATTTCTGCTACCAAGTAGAGTTGTTGTTTTCCTCAGATGTTCTACGGGAACCATTTACTCAATAATTTATTCAACATATTCAACACTCTTTACGGTAATTCTACCAGCATTTATATTTCTCAAAAATTGGTCTCAATCAACGATCTTAATATTAATTAAATAACATCGATAACAGAAGCCCATCAACTTTTCCTTACCTGAAGGATTTTTATAGTGAAAGAGAAACTTTTTTATTTTTGTGTCAGCAAAATTGATTCATCGAATATTGAATTCTGAAACAAAAGTATATGTTGTAAATAAGGCAACAAAAGGCAGCATGGAGGAACTTTTAGTTGAAACAGATGACTTGAACTATAAATCTGCTGTTAAGAATTCTCGTACGTAGAAAAGATAACAAAAAGCATAAGTTTGAATTTTCCTTTATTTATATTAATATGGAATGCACTAAAACTAACACCCATGTTCTCATCACAATATATCAGTAACAGAATATCTCTGAAAAATTTTCGAAAAATCTGTTTTTCGTTAACTCTGACCACGCTTCGTAATATTCTTGGTGCTCAAAATTTCGTCCCTTCTCACGTACACCTCACGAAGGAGTCGAGTTTCTTCAACAATTGAATATATTTAGCAGAAAATTTTCGACCATCGTTCAAGAATTACCTCCAGAAACTTAATCTTGGCAGCTGATCCGCGATCTGGACAGGAAATTGAAAGGTCAACTGATTGACGCAGCCTGGGGATTTTGGAAAATGCGGAGCAAGCTCAAAATAAAGAGGTTATTGTCTGCGCAAGTGGGAAGTGTTTTTTTATTGACGTAGCTTGATATATCCTGGAATTGCGTTCTGTCTGCTGCTAGAGTGGAAATTTAAAAAAGGGGAGAAAATTGTTCCCATGGTGGAGTTGCGCCAATTCTATGCTTCAAATGACCGAGGCAAATTTAAATAACGGTGTGTGTAGGCGTGACACGTGTTTACCTGAAAGGAATTCTGCTAATATGTTCGCTGGCCTGAAGTTCAGTATTTTCTGAATGGTAACTTCAAGTGCAATATTTATCTCAGGAAATTGTCTGTACAAACTTTTACTGAATATTCTACAATTAGAACAAATCGATCATATAATAAACAAGTTTGTCACAAATAATGCAAAACTACACATCTCTCGAATTGCACCACAGCTTTTATATTCTCAATGCCTTACACTTATTTCCTTATAAAATCATTCTCAGCTTTTGCCAGTTTGTTTCCTTGTTTTCGCAATGCTCTAACTCACACATACAAATCTTGTTGCCTAAAGCTCAAGGCAAATATGCGAGGGGATTCAAGATAAGAAAGCGACTGAGAATTGTACATTGCGTAACAATAGAGAACAGTATCTTAAAATTCTTCAATAAATCAAGGTTAAACAGCGACATATTTCAATTTAAAGTCCGCTTGCTTTCCAGATATTTTGGTGTAACCAACGTCGAAAGAACGAGGGATTTGCGCAATTGTGGATACTAACAGTCTCTTAAAATACTTCAATAAATCAAAGTTAAACAACGACATATTTCAATTTCAAGCCGCTTGCTTTCCAGATATTTTGGTTTAACCAACGTCGAAGGAACGAGGGATTTGCGCAGTTGCTGATACTTTGTCAAATGAAAAAATCTTAGCCTGCAGTCCCACGTCCTGGTGTACATAATTGACGCTATTCGCAGGCGCCAGCGAGAGCATGTCCATGACCGAGTTCATTATGACGAAAGAAATTATTACATACGACGAAACTAAGTGACAGTTTTGCCATAAAATCTCAATATATCGTCCAAAATTACTCTATTTCAAGTGACGTTCTCGGTTTCAATTACCGGGTTTAGACAAATGAGTGGAGCGAAAGTGGCAGGATGAATGAACTTTTGAAGTATCTGAAAATGTTTAAATTTGATGCGGATGAAGAATTCATCAAGCAACTTCCACACAAGGATGATGAAATTTTCATGTCTTTTCAGTTTTAAAATAAGAAGGTGATTAGCCACTGTATCAGACTCATTTGAAAGACAATTTATTAAATTAAAACAAAACAATAGCTCATAGAAACACCCTCAGAGAGGTCAGTAGCCGCGGTAATTCTCACGAGTTCAAGAACTAAAACTTAAATTTAAATAAATAGAGTGGGTGCTTTCTTTTTCTCATTTCAAGTCACTTGACGCTTTGGTCAGCTCTCAATAAAACTTATCCTCTTTTTCTTGAGAAACGAAACACCAAATATAAGCAGACTCCCAGGTCGTTAAATGACGAAAACAGCTCCTTATCTTTACAAGTATCGTTTTGAGCGAGAACGGCGGACAGCAAATGGGGGAAATGAAAGTTTATAAGAACAGAGGACGACCTTCGGACGTTACTTGAGAGACGCATGCAAATGTCGAGCGTATTTTAAAGGACCAAAAGAGGGAAGCTGGAGAGGAGAAGGCCGGAGTACGTGCGTCCTCGTCTCAGCATTGGCCACTCAGATGCTATCGACGCTCTCTGACATCTTGTAAGATCGCGCTCATCAATTTCTTAGAAACAGATCACTGAGATCAGACACGAAAGCATAGAGAGAGAAAGAGAGTTCTACGATGAACCTCGCAGGTGTTCAAAGATAAAATATTTAATGCTGAATTCAAAGAATAGAAAATTTTACGGTTTAATTTTCAACTAATCAATACACCACAATTTCAGGATTTTATTCTGAATTATCCATGCGGCAATTGATTGAGGACAGGAAAAAAATCTTTTGAACAAAGAAAGCAAAATTAAAAAATTAAAATGTTCTCATGTTTAAATTTTACACGATAATTCATAGCGTCAACCGAACAACTGCAATTACGCTAGACGCACCATTTGGCTACATCAAAGGTCTGTTACAATGGGGAAAAAATGACACCTCGATTACAGGCAATTTCGAAAGCTTCAATTCAAATGCACCAAATAATACAAAATAAAGAAGCAGACAAGGTCACGTTTAGGAATATCCATACTAAAGGTCAGTCTGTGCTTTGCAGCTTTCTCATTTTAGATCCAAGTAACTTAACTCCAGAAAGTCTTTACCATCCATTCCAGACTATATGAGTGCATAAAAATCATCTGGCTTTGTAAAGTTTCAAGCCTTTCAGCATTTTGTTCAATAGAGTTCAAACATCAGGTCTTAAAAGTGAATCTCAATATTCAAATCAGGTTTCACATTTCTAAATTGTTTCCTTTCTAACTAAAGATATATGGCAGGAAGCATATTGCAGAATAGTGCAGCCATCAAGTCAACACACACAAATCATGTCTCCACGCAGTCCATGGAGGCGTGGCGGCCAAATGCCCGTGACCTCCAAAAAGGTTCAAAAGCTTCATTCATTTCCTATAATTTCCTCGCCCTCATCTCACGCCTTTAAGGTACGTTAGAGTGCCATTACAGACCTCATGTCAACGGAGTGATCATGTCTGCCTTGAGTATCGCTTATCGTCTCCACTCTGTCGTTCGAGTCCCTCAAAAAATTGGGCTATTTTTTAAGAGAAAGCGTCTATAGATTGGTTAATTCAATAGAATCACGATAACCCTACTAGAGCGAGAATTTAGGTCAGCCGAAAACTGGAGCATGATGCATAGAAAATTTGATAGTTTTCGAACTCAGTGAAGCTGGAAAATGAAACAGACACTGAAACCCAAATCAAAGGAAGACGTTTCGAGTCCAGACAGTAAATCATGGATGTCTTCATATTTTTATCGTAAATAAACAATCAAGAAAAAATTATTGCGCAACGAGGAATGCAAAACCAAATTCTTCAGAAGCGAACATCCAGTAGCAATTTGGGAGAGACGCCAAACTCAAATCTAACATTTTCTTCATACCATCGCCAGCCCTAAAGATTTTGACTACCGGATTAAGATCGTAAAAAGAGTTCAGCGTGGCAATTTTTAAAAGACGCATGGCTTAACTTTGCCCAGCATATCTGAGCGAGCTTAAAATTAGGAAAAGAAGTAGGTCGTAAAAAAATCGACAGCCCCTTTATGTTAGAGGCAGGGGCAAGTTTTATTTCCTTCTTTTGCTTTCAAATTGCTACGGGAAATCAATTGCGGACCGGGGTTCATACAAGCTCTTCGTTTTAAACTAAATGTTTCGAGCATAAAAATTGCCGGTGGTCTGTGCGTTTGAAGTTGAATCTCATCTTAATGAGATATACACACATCAACTTACATTACCAACAGCAGACGTACGATACACTCCACCTTAAATCAAACAATAAAATCATCTACGTATAACCTAAAGCAAAGCACAAGAACCAAGGATACAAAGAAAGAGTAGAATACGATTTGGGAAACAAAACAAAAGAAACTTACTAATAAGGATACAAAAAGAACATTACGATTTGGACGAAAAAAAAACCTTGCCAGCCCTAGACGAGTTCCAGTCCTGCTACTCAACAAAGGACACCACCACCACCACCCACAAAACCCAAGATCCCAAGGTCGGAGCCACGAGTGTCTGGAGTTCCAGGGTGTGGTTTTTCCAGTACTCCAGTCACCATTTACAATCCAAGAACATGTAAGTATTATGAAGAAATATGACTTGAAAATTTTCACTTGAAAAATTGTTCTCCAATCAAAAAGTAGAATAACGTTGTTCGTGATTCTTCTTCAACATTGTTATGCAATTTTACTTATTTTGACTGCCTACTACGTAAGTTTACTTATAGTATTCCTACTTTTTATCACATATTTTAAAAATTATTTGTTTATGATTTACTGATTTACATGATTATTATACTAATACAAACGCCGCTCGCAAGCTCCCGTTATCACTAATTTCATTTTAATCGTCGTAGGCTTAAAAAATGCATACACTACGTTACCATCGAGTATTTTCTATTGCAAAATGGCCTATAGCAATAAACGTAATGAAGTACAAGATTCGATATTTTTCCAACGGAAAGGTTTAAGTTATTCGTGCTCGACTCTCAAAACTTTAACACAAGCCGCTGAAATGATTTCGACTCAGTACAATAAGATGAATACGTCGGAGCTTGAAGGTTAGGAGACCGCGATTGCGCATTCCGTTACCAGCGTCCTTCCAACGTTACGGCGCACGCGTCATCGTTACGGTCCCATCGAAACGCTGATGGGATTGCCGACGCCAAGAATTGATACGACCGTAATCCGAACTACGAACAAAAAATGGAATTGGTGTTTGAACAAGACCCTCACCTATTTATTCGATGAAGTATTAACCCTGAGAATTGTTTACACATTTATGAGCCTGGAAATGACTCAATGTAGAAAGTATGTGTGGATTAATTATAATAAGTTAATTTTGACCCCCTTACCACCACAAAGATATTTAAAGAGAGGAAGGATGAAAGCACGATTTAGTAACGAATAAAGGGAACGCAAAATCCATGCACAAGGTGTATGCCCGCACTGGACCCCTTGCGCATAGAAACAGTAAGTTGAGCAGAAAGGTTGGGAATTAAGATAAAAGTTTAACAAGCAAGTCAGAGGTGCTGAAAAACAGGACAGCAGAGAACCGAAAAAATATAGTCCTTAATAACAAAACAAAATATATTATTTCAGCAAAAATGAGGCCTACCTAACTCTCAGTTTGGGACCTTACAATTTCTCCTTGAGAGCGCAAATTCCCAATGGGAGAATATGTATGTACAGTATCCATCCCCCTGAGGGATAAAAAGTTTATAACTAGCTCCTACTGCATAAATATATTCATTCATAGTTCCTGTAGCGACGAAGGTGTTAGCAGCTGGCGACAGCTCGCCGCAAATACCACAATGTTCAGCGTTAATGAGAAACAAATCATAAATTCTACTACATCATAAAAATTTAGCATAAACGGCTGTGCACGAGAACAATCGAAAATTTTGAGATGCGGTGTGGCAGAAACTCAATGCACGAAATAAATGAATGCAAAGAAAATGTAAAGAATTTTTCAGCAATTCCTTGCAATGTGACTCGTTCAACCAAAACAAAAGCGAAAATGTTACGGTACACATGGTTCCTGCGATGATAAAAAATTATTATATATTCCTGGATTTTGCAAAAAACGCTACTAAAAACAACAACAAAGAGGATAAAAGAGCTCAAAAGTGAGGAAGTAAGAGTGTTGTTGCTCGGTTAACGTGAATTCAAGTCGCGTTGTACTGAACACCAAAGGTAGTATTCAGAACCTACAATATTTATTTCAATGAGTGTATTTAAAAACTATTCATTACTTCAAATGGAAACTAAGCAGATCATGCATCGGTTCGAGTTGGTGTAGTTAATGAGCAGTAAACTGCAAGACGTTTTTATCACGTCACCTAGTTGGTCAAGCGTTAGATCACTGATAATATGATAATGAATAATTACTGAGGCTTCCTGCTATTTTAGTCACTTATAGCGTAAGTTCAGTGCTCAGTTCATGCGTTAACAAGTTCTAGGTCTTAGAAAACCCTCCTTCTCTACAGAGATTCTTCTAGTTCTCAAGTCAAATTGAACTTAACATTTAATACAATTTCAAATCTGCTTAGTTTCACGTTTCTTTCACATAATGCGCTTTGTAAGTTTGAAATCTGAGAAAACGCTCCAGATTCTAGAAATTTCATTTAATTTTCGACGAACACTGACCGTAAGGTTTAAATCTGAGGAAATACTCCAGAAACTTGGAATTTCATTTAGGTTTCCATAAACACTGACCCCTAGAAACGCTCAAATCGACTACGCTCAAGATTTCTCTCATTCTATGGAGAACTTGTAGCTTTTTACTACCGATCAATGTGGACCTGCGGTGCCCAGGGGCACGGTGTTCCAGCGCACGGGTGTCAGGTCAAGCGTACGCGGGTTGCCCAACTCACGGCGGTTGCCGCCGCTTCCGACATTTGGATGGCCTTGCAACTGTCGGTCGTTCGTCATGCTGCGCTGCTCAAATTCTGTTCTTCGTAACTCATGAAGGAGAGAACACTTGCAGTTTTAGTGGATAATTTTCAAAACAACGCTCGACTTCAACCTTTTGATGTTCAGATTGTTAGAGCTAACTTAGAAAAACGGTGCGAGTTCTGAGACAGTGTGTCACTGAGCAACTGAAAATCTTAAGAAGATTATTGTTCACATTAAGCGCAGAGTTATGCAGAGGCATGAATCGTTTAGAGAAATTTCAATATCATGTTTTCGACTAGCCAACCAACGTAGATCGAGCGTTAACATGTTAAGTCAACTTCTAAGATTGAAATTTTACGCGCATTTTTAACGCTATGTTAAGCGACATACAGCACGACAGGGGCAGGAGAATACTTTTGATTTAAAATGCATTCCTTATTCAGATAAGCCAAAGCGCCAGTATGTTCTGCAACTCTAAGTCAGCGATATACGGTGTCAAATGATCAAGATAGCCAAATGCGACCATTCTTTTTCCATTTGATTAATATGAAATGCATTAACTCTGCATAAAACGGTTTCCCTCTATAACTAAATGACGACGTTTTTTGGTAAAAAAAAGTTCATTAATCGTCCCTGGATTCAGTATTTCCGACCTGAGAAGCACACTCCTAGACTAGACGAGTGTTATAGGATGGCTAGTCTACTCAAGGTTGATCAGTCCAAAGCGTCTGTCATCTTTCGACCCACGCCATTTTAAGTAGGATCTTTATTTATCTTGTTGGGTGCTAGTCTAAAAAGAGATGAAGCACTTACCTTAAACATTTTACAACTGTTATAACTGGAAGCAGCAATTACCACTGACTTGATTTTGAAGTGTTCTTGCGAAGTTGCCGTAGTACTCAATGTAGAGTTTTAATTCAGTGACAACTTCTCGATTGATATACGTAAAATTATGGCTTAGGTAAACCTCTAAGGGGTTGCTAGAACAGAAGAGTAATTCATCAAAAAGGCGGCTAAGAAGCGTTACTTCCTATATAATTTGTAAATTTGATTAAGGTGATGCAGGTTTTTTCAACAGAAGCAAAATTGAACAATTACTTATATGAGCTCTTATTCTGCTTTGTACGGATGTAGGCATGCATTGATGCAGGCATCAGTTTTCATGGATAGTATCATATATTATAGAGATATTCAACAAATAAACACTACTGTGTATATTTTATGCATCGCATGAAAATTACTGTATATATATTTCATCTCCTCATAAAACATCCGTAGTAAAATTTCAGAATAGTATCGACAAAATAGTAAAGAACCTTCATTGAAAAAAAAACACACCCTGAAATTCGTATTCTATGTTACTACCTTAGACCAACTGAAAATAGTTTATTCGCACACGGTTGCTAACAAATCAACGCTGCCCAAGTTAACCTTAAATTATTGCGTGCCCTTTGCGCGCAACCGCTAAATGGCTTCTGTGAAGTAACTGGCCATTTTTCATCTCAACCAAACCATGGAAATACTATGATAGGTATTCATGATAAATAAATGATAGGTATTCATGAATTAAATAAATAATTTAATTAAATAATTCGCATAAATGGTAGGCATTCATGAATTAATTAATCTATCCAATGAATGGCCGTAGAACAAAAAACAACATAAAAGGAATTCCATCATCAATTTCATCTGAATCTATTCGATAATGTTTCTCACATGTCCATCACTGCTAAATCTCATCACACAGTTCAAATTTGATCATCAGTCATTTTGGATCACAGAGAAAGTTTTCGCATGATCTTGTCGCCACGACACTTTTACACCTTCCGCGACGGCGGACGGACCCCAACTGAAGTGCCGCAGCTTCTGGTGAGGTGGGAACCGTCAAGTCTGCAACCTGTTCATTAACTAACGATATTGGGTTGCAGCAATGAACTGCTTCTTAAATTATCTAATCATACTAAAAAATTATTCGATAACGTCGGTTCTAGTTGACGAAGAAAATTACAAAAACAAAAGTGGAAAAAATATTTTGAGGGGAACATCCCAATAAATGCATTACAGACGCAAGGAAATTGCCTACGTCGAAGGAATTTATAGCTTTTGTAATCACGTTAAATTGAGCACCCTAAATTGACCGATAAAGATGATTATTTAATTTACAGCAGTACTTGAAATGAGTAAGTGCTTTCAAGTCTCATGATAACAAAGAAACAAAGTCACCAAATTTCTTGGTGTTTTTAAACTGAAGTTTAATAAGAATGCGTTTCAAGAAACGATCTCAATTTTCAGGTTTTAATTTTTTTAGTAACATATCGGAGCGCTAGTAAACAATTACTTCAGAATAACTTCCCATATAGAAGACGTGACTATTTTGCATTAATTTAGCACTCGGGACAAGTAACACAAACTTGTTGATCAACAGCGCTCTACATGTAGATAAATAATGTAGAAGAACAACATCATTCTGTAGAAGAATGATGTTGTTGCAGGAGTGTTGAGTTAAATACTGCGAACCCATTGAAACACAATTAAATTTAGGCGTTATTTTCACGTTGTTGAAGCCAGTTGCAGAGAGACGACTATTCAGTTATTTAATTAAGAGTTACGGTTGTCTGAAAATTCCCATCCTAAAATTCAGTTTCTGTTATTTTAAGCAACGATACATCTTTAACCAAAAAATGCACGCGCTGTATGAAACTTTTATTAGCAGCTTGACTGAGTGAAAGAGTCGAGTCATCGTAAAAAATATTCACGACTTGAGTAGAGGCTAAATAAAATTGGCCGGCTTGACCACGCCACCGAATTCAGTCAGGGTCATACAGTAAAATTTTGGGAGCTACTAGCTATCCATCGTCCGGTCACTGAAAGTGCCGTCTAAGGCCGCGACCGTCGCTTTATGTTTCTGACATAACTCAGCGATGACCAGGTGTCGGAATTATTTTCGATGAATGAGTCACTGCTTGTCATGTAATGCAAATTTCGAGCATTTTTTATGATAATGAATGATATTCCAGCATGTTTTTCATAATAATGCATGATATTCGAGCATGTTTGTCATGATAATACATGATATTCGTTCATGTTTGTCATGATAATGAGTGATATTTGAGCATGTTTGTCATGATATTACATGATATTCGTTCATGTATGTCATGATAATGCATGACATTTGTTCATGTTTTTCATGATATTGCATGATTTTCGAGCATGTTTTACATGATACTGTATAATATTCGAGCATGCTTTTCATGATAATGCATGATTTTCGAGCATCTTTATTCTACGAAGTCGAACGTCCATTTCATAATTGTTACGCTGTGTCCTTGCATAGAAGAAAATCTACATCCTCTGAAGGCAGATAATGACTCCAATGACCAAGTCCCCTAAGTAAACTTGAAAACATTGTTCTCGATTTACAGGCAGCCTGTAGACATCTTTCGGTGGTATCTTTTTATGCATACGACGTCTATTATCAACTTTAATTACGCACATCCTACAATCAAAATATTCCTGCATTGAGGTTTGAATTTTACCAGCTCCATTACAGGACAACGCTGGAACACAACAGAACGACGATCTTCCGGTGCCACACAGCGTGAAGATACGCAGGGTGGCGTTATTCACAAGACATTCGGAATACCATCGCAAAAACTTACGAATCCGAGAAACGTTTCAATGGGGCTAAATAGTTTACACTGATGTGAGACGCAGATCGACGTGTTATTCAAGCCCATCAAGTTATTACGATAAAGTTATTCAAGCGCGATCAAGTTGTTCAAGTGCGCTATTCTAATAGAATGTCCAGTTAATACTTGAAGCAAATCACACTCAGCTAAATCCAAATAGACTTCTTAATTTTGCTCTCCTTCTCCCACTCCCTCTTGGGAAATATAAGCTAGCAAGCGTGATAGTGACATTAAGTTTGGAAGGTAATAGGGGTAGAAACGACGACGCCGAGGTCTGCTGGAAATGGTTCCGAGTGATTTATCGTTGCTGGTACCTTGACTCGAATGCTCTTTACGTCCTGTGCTTTTGTGTTTGGGTTTGAAGAGCTAATGGTCAGAAATTTTGCTGAGTGTTCTATACCGAATGTTTTGAAAGCAGGGGATGGCTCAAAACATAAGCTCAAATTTATCACATTTTAGTACTTGACCACTTTATCTTATACCAGAATTGATGTGAACCAATAACGAAACAACTATGCTACTAAGAATTCGTCAGGGTGAGTGAGTTAAATTATGTTATGTACTTTAAATACAAAGTTGTCGAACGAAGATTAGAATGTAATAAAATTATTTGCATTGGTGATGCAATAATTTTACTTCAACCAAAATTTTAACAAAAAAGAGTTTGGTGAACTGGAAAAAAATTCACATTACCTGTTATTGTATATCTGACTGTCAGGAGGCCATTTTGTTAATTTGATTTTTAAATTGAACCGTTTTCTCATAAGTGCATTCAATTTTTAAATAACGCCTATTCAATGGCATTTATTTAAATTTAAGAGAATATTTTGTTGTTGAACGTAATTTTTCACACAATTTGGCTGCCGTATTGTAATACAAATATTGATAGCGCTTTGCAAAATTCGATATTTGTATTACATGTTGGAAGTCAAATTTTCGAGTAAAAATATATTTCACTATGAAAATAAATTCATTTCGGTAAGCGCAATGCGTAGATAAGTTATCTAAACATATAGAAAGACAGCACTAAAGTCGCAATTAATTTCTCTCAATTAATCAAAATTTAAAAATTTTATTCCCAACGCAAAATTTCGAACTGTCAACTTTGAATTGGAGTCTCGAGAACGATTTTAATTAAACAGGTGAGTTAACACGAGAACAACAGATCTATCATGTATCCAAATTAAGAGAACAAGTGATCTGAAATATAAGCTGTATATTCTTCTGACATCTTCACGTTAAGTTAAATTTTATCATTTCATACGCACCATATTTCATATGAATTTTGCATACATATTTTGTATATAAACTTATCTGAGCAAAATTATACAGTTAATGACGATATAGGGAAGGAAAATGATCTTGATCTAAGTTCCCTTACAATGTTATGTGCTCCGCACAAATACATATGCATGTTGTACGTGTTGTAGGACGTGGGAAATAAGAAAGAAAATAGAGATCCAACGCAAACAAATAAGCTTCATTCATGTGCCATGCTATACAGAAAATGCCAAAATTCAAGTCACGAAACTGAATATTGCACGTTGGTTAAGTAAATTTTCACTGAATTTATTAATTTCACAGCCTTCATCAAGCCAAAATAATATCGCCGGTAAATGCGAGTTGACTCCACCAATTCAAATAATAGTCAAATAGCAAAATCTTATGTCCCGAGTCGATGCCAACTGAACATGACTATATTGAACTGGGTCCATCACCTCGGTCGGTTATGGCCCCGTACGCTCTTGCAATTAATAATTAGATAACGTGTCTGAATGTACCAATAAATCCAAAGGCGAATGCAGAAGTTACCCGCTCACTTTCACGAAGGTAACAATCCCTTTCATCTCTCCGTTACAAGTTTTGCACACTTCAACGAGCAGAAATGTATGTATGTTTTAATGGTCACAATATCGCTACTGTACGAATGATTAGTAATAAGTAATTAATAAATTAATCTCATTTTACAATATGTTTATGTGTATTTATCCGTTGCTCATCCTATTCTTGTGTATCGTTAGTAAATATTCTAATATGTTTTCTTAACAAGTTCTCACGGAAGTCCTCTTAAACTTTTAATACTGTGAGACTAAGGTGATGGGTGTGCTTAATACGCTCAAGTATTTTGAATCTATCTTTTCCAAGCACAAGTATTTGTCTAAACTTTGTTAGTTTTGAGAGCAAATCCATGTGAGTACCATAAGCAGAAAAAAAAGGTCACACCGGAGCGTTCCACACAGCCATTGCGGAACGTTAATCAGTTGTTCCTCGCATGGAAAAGTCGACGGCGCACAATGTTTCCGTACGTGACCAAACGAGCAGTTTTTTCGTTACGTTAGCGCACCTGTCTGTCATGAAGTGCACATCGGTTTGCTTTCCTCTCATCGGCATACATCAATTACTGCATGAAAGACGTGAACTAACACCATCCTGTTATTTTAATGCGGTCATTACTATGTTACGGCTTAATTAATTTTAATTTTGCTCAGAAAAAAGTGTCGATTAGAACGTGAATTTACGCTGGGCTTCCAATGATATGCATCAAATTTCACCAGCCATCATATCTTCTTCAATGTTTTTTGCACGAAAAGGTACGAACATCATATACTTAAGTATTACATGTGTCGGTTTAGAATTTAATTTTGTTAACTTGCGTTCCACTGACAACCTCGTTAACCTAAACCTACAGGTAGTATAACATCAGTAGTTGAGTAATTAATGAATCTTAGTTAACGCGCTAATTGCGTCATGTTAAACTGAGCTTTAATATCCTACTTACATTGAAGTCAATTTCAATGTTCAGCACTGAAATGAACTGCAGAATAACTAGAACGGGCTTTCATTTGCTTCTGATTAGGTGTGTACAAAAATGAATTTATGGTCGACGGTTTTGGTGTGTACAAAAATTAATTTAAGGCTGACGGTTTTGGTGTGTACAATAATGAATTTATGGCTGACGGTTTAAATGTGTACAATAATGAATTTATGGCTGACGGTTTAGGTGTGTACAAAAATGAATTTATGGTCGACGATGGGTCTATTAGTAAGGAATGTTTTTAACATTGTCAGAGAGGGTTGCATTGTAAAAAACACAGAACGCCTCTCTCAGGTTCAAGAGCGCTTGTAAAATTGATGAAAGGAGAAAAATAGAATATTTTCTGCTTTTATTCATTAAATGGCTGGATAATCTTCCAATCTTTAATGTAAAAACTGCCCTATATGAAGTGAAAATTACATTTCTTGCAAGTCATGTTTTCGGATCATTCAACTTTTAAGAAAACCTCACAATTACCAGTCAAAACAACTGCACAAGAGACGAACTATATGTGCAAGAAAAACATTTAAATAGAGAATAAAAAAGTACGAATTGCAGAAGAAATGTAAATTGATCTTCACGAGCCGGGGAGTGTAACGCTGGATAATACAAGGAGAGTGATGAAAGCACCATCAATATCGAATGAGATGGTAATCAAGAAGTATAGGAAATAAATATTAGGGGTACGGAAGAATGGAGAGCCGTATGAATAGAGCATTGATAGAAAAAAATGTTTGCCATGACCCAAAAGCTGGAAGCGAAAGACCATTCGCACAAAATGAAAACAAAAATAAAACAAATACACTTCTGTGCCAAATAAATGAATTACTCTTTATAGTTAAATAAGTATGGTGAATGAACATCTCTATAAGTATGGCTTAAACAATCAACAGATACAGAAATTTACTTAATTAGCACAAATAAAAAAAGAATTGAAGTGAAAGAACTGAAATAAGAGGTATGGTAAGTCATTTTGACTAAATAATTACTTCTACCAGCAAACCCATATTAAGAGGTGCAGTGCTTGATTAGGATTATTCTATCGAAGAAGATAAGTGAGCAAGTTGCACAACAATACAAAAAATGTTTTTGTTCAAATTACCAATAAAAGATTCTCAAAAAAATGAACAAAATTCTGTGAAGTGGTAAATGAAGAAGCGAAACAAAAGTTGAGTGAGCAAATATGTGTTAATTAAGTGACTTAGCTCAGTCTCTGTTTCTGTAAGATACAATTTTTTACTCCAATCTGGTATTATTGAAACCGTTTACCGAAATAATCGTGCTTGCAAAAAAATTCAAGCATGTATGTTTGCAAGAAGACACATAAGTTAATGAATAAATTAATCCCATCCCGAAATTCAAACATTTAAATATTTTAATGAAATTATTTTAGTACAGCGTACTACAATAATTTGAAAATAAGGGAACGTTAAAACATGTATGGCAACAGCATGCACATAATTAGAGCATAATTACTTTTAATCTCTAACTTTTTTACATACTTCTTTTGGTTCGCGTTAGCGAGTTCGACCAAGTGAGAATGGTTTTGGCTATAGGTCTCTTTTATCAGTGAAAAAACAGCTTCACACAAAATTGGCAAAAGAGTTCAAAACCGAGAACTTTACGCGGCCTTGACAAGTGGTACATGATCGAGGAGGGACCACTTTTTGTCACGCTTATTTTTTATTCGTAAAAAGTGACCGACTGCTCACATACGTGCAGGGTTTAGATTGCGCCACACCTGCGCTGCCCCATCAAAGTTCAAGCGGCATATAGACTTTAATAAATGCAACAGGAGCTTTAAAAGCAAGAAATATGGTGAACTTGCATGTTCAGTGCAAAACATATGGTCATTGTTACGAGAATAAGGGGCCGTGTTACTTTATCATTCATTTTGGGGTCATAGGATATGAGCATTCAGCAGAGAAAAAGGTTGCGATCGCACTTTGAGTGGAAAATTACGCACACGCATGAAATGATGACAAAAAGTTACAAGGCTGGTGGCATTTGAACTTAGTCTCTGGTAAATTGAATGTAAGCCCATGATTCAATCATTCGAAACGTTTTTTTTTTAGGGCCTGAAATAAAACAATGATCTATCCGTCGCTTTCACCTAGGAAAATCTAAACCAGAAATTTCACGTAGATATATAATTTACGGTTCTTCTACGAGCAAATTATAGGGGTTAGTGACTTCTGATACTAAAGCATAGAAACACGATTCTCTGTTTCCAAGCGTACCCAGCTTTAGTGAGCTACAGAGTTCAGTGCAAATGGAATTTCCGACGAACTACTACTCGATGTACCAATTTCCATTTTCACACCACTTGGACGATTTTCAACTCATCTTCTAGCGATAAGAAAGAAAAGAAAGAAAGAAAGAAAAAACTTTATTTCCAATAGAGATTGTACAATATTACAATCATTGGTTTTTAAATATCTTAAAATTAATACACTTAGATGATACACACACACGAGTATTGAAAAACTCGTGTCACTAGTCGAAAATAAATGATTGAGGGCAATGTACTCCTAATCTTGCTTAATCTACATTTGACAATACATGTAATGATAATTATAAGAGATAACGCAAATTCATGGACGATGCATTTTCATTGTGGGGTGAAAAAACTTTTGACAGTTTACATGTACATGACATAAAACTTCGCAATTATTGATGCCAGGAAATAATATATGAATCGCTTGTTTCGGCAAATGTTCAAAAGTGTCATTTTAAGGAAGCATGAAAAAAAAATATAAATACAAATCCATATACATATATATACGTACATACATATATACATACATACACACACACATACAGATATATATATATATACATATGTACGCATAAGCATGAGGACCAAGAAGATTATAAGTTTTGTATTTCTAATTCAACAATTTTAACATAACGGTCGTTAGTTAATAAGCATTTTATTTGAATATAAATGGATGATCGTACAACAAATGTATAGTTTGTACATGAATGCTTTACAATAATAAAGAGATGACGAGTTAGGTAATGTTACAAGTTGAGAGTGAACAGAAAATGACCATTATCTCTAGTAAAATGCTAGTTGTCAGTTTAGTACTCACATATGTGCACACATACATGTAAATATATACACATATATGTACACATAAAAAAGAAAAAAAAATGGTTTATTTCCAATAGAGATGGTACAAAAGTACCATCATTGGTTTTTAAAATATCTTAAAATTAATACACTTAGATGATACACACACACGAGTATTGAAAAACTCGTGTCACTAGTCAAAAGAAATGATTGAGGGCAATGAACTCCTAATCTAGCTTAATCTACATCTGATAATACATGTAATGAAAATTGTAAGAGATAACACAATTTCATGGACGATGCATTTTCATTGTGGGGTGAAAACACTTTTGACAGTTTACATGTACATGACATAAGACTTCGCAATTCTTGACGCCAGGAAATAATATATGAAATCGCTTGTTTCGGTCAATGTTCACAAGTGTCATTTTGAGGAAGCATAAAAAAAAGAAAAATATATATAAATATTTACCCACATACACACATATGTACATATACGTATGCATGTGTGTATATATCCATACACACACTCACACACATACACACACACACACACACACACATATATATACACGCGTTTTACGGCCATGTGTGTGCCTAGGTTACGAAAAACACCGGTTTCGTTAACATGGACACACACGTGTGTACATATAAGCAAGAGGACCAAGAAGATTATAGGTTTTGTATTTCTGATTCAACAATTTCAACATAACGGTCATTAGTTAACAAGCATTTTATTTAAATATAAATGGATGATCGCACAACAAATGTATAGTTTTTACATGAATGCTTTACAATACTAAAGATATGACGAGTTAGGTAATGTTACAAGTTGAGAGTGCACTGAAAAAAAGACCATTATCTCTAGTAAAATGCTAGTTGTCAGTCTAGTACACACATATATGCACGTATACATGTAAATATTTACACATACACATGCACACATATACCCACGCACATATTTACACCTGACTCGTAAGCATACGCAAATGCATTTCTATGCATCGAGGCAATACATACGCATTCTACAGAGTGTCATACGCATAGCGTGGACACGTACACATTTACACAAGTAAGCATGTGCGCAAATATCAGCGTAAACTAGTCAGTATAAACCAGAATTCCAATCGAGGGAAACGGAGAAAATATCTTTTATTATAGCATGAATTTTATAAAATTTCGTACTTAAAATAGTGGCACAAAACAGTCTACTTAAGTCAGAAACATGAAAACGATTGTGGGACGTGAATAAGAAAGAAAACCGTAATGTCCTATAATGGTTTCATATTAGAAAAAAAAAATCACATTATCTTTGAAATATGGCGCAAATTGTCGTCAATTGATAGACAAACATAGGTATCACATTATTATAAGCATATAACTATAGGCCGAATAAGTATATTACTGCAGTATAAATGGATGATCACACAACGAATTTATTTTTTTTTACATGGATGCTTTACAATTTCATATTAGAAAAAATACATTATCTTTGTAATATGGTGCAGAATGTCTGTAATTGATCAACACACACACACATAGGTACCATGACGGTCTAGTTTGATGCTTGCACAGAAACGGTGAGGAATGACATAAAATGCACCTTCGACTGGTTCATCTACTCTAGTGCACACAGTTTTACGTGCACATATACACACCCATATGCGCACATACACCTATATACGTACACACATATACAAGTAAGCATGTTTGCAAATGACAACGTATAGGCGGTCAAATCATAATACCAACGCATACTTCAAAACTGTTGTTTGATGTCTTGAATTATAACACAATGAGCGAGGGAGATTGTTCAGCAATGGAGATACCAGGTAAATGAGATTCGTCAGTACTCATTCAGTATGTTCTGTAACTAAGGATTATTATTGAGACACAAGATGACGAGTTATTTTGGCTTTAAATTCTCTCGGTCTTTGAGGGACTTTAATACTCAGGGGAAGTTTGTTCCACAGTAAGGCGCCTGATATGGACAGAGCCTTCTGCCCTAAGTGAGATGAACGATAGTTGACTAAGACATTATTGTTTCTGTTCGGTTTTTGATTGGTTACAGTGGGTGGATGGAAACGCACTATCTCAGCATTGCTCTGAGGAAGATATAACGAGGAGAATACGTATTGGGCCTTCTGCATGAGGAGCCTTTCTTGGACAGGGATCCAGCCGAGTTTATTGAGGAGAGGGGTTACGTGATCACGTCTTTTGAAATTACCGTTGCATACCACCTTGGCTGCAAAATTCATGCATTTTTGTAAGTCCCTTTGAAGGTATTGAGGTAAGTCTCCCCATACTAGGCTGCAGTAGTCAATGCGCGATAACACAAGGGATTGAATGGCTAATAATCTGGATTTTTCGTCTAGCATACTTTTTATTCGATGAAAAAACATTAAAGTTCCGTAGATTTTGTTGCAAGTAGTCTCAACGTGAGATTTGAAGGACATATTTCTATCGAACCAGATACCTAGATTTTTAACTTTTTCTGATGCATTAATTTTATCATTTCCAACTGCAAGAGTAAGATCTGAAGTTTTTTTAATTGCATCTTTGGATCCAAAAATGATGCATTGTGTTTTGTTAGCATTTAATTTGAGACCATTTCGGTCGTACCATGATTTCAGGCTAGTCAGTAAAGTTTCGGCTTTAATTTGCGTCTGTGGTATTTCCGATACAGAACTTGTTATTGCAATTTGAACATCATCTGCATACATAGAGATCCGTGTGTTAGAAGGCATTGGAGGGAAATCATTAATGAAAATAGAAAACAGTAGCGGACCAAGAATGGATCCTTGGGGAACACCAAAATTGTTTTGAATGAATGGGGACAATTTGTTTTCTATGCGGACTGCATGAGATCGATTTGACGAGTAACTTTCAAACCATTGCGTGTCTATTCCCAAGTTCAGTATTTTACGTAGAAGTCTTTCATGTTGGACGCTATCGAACGCCTTAGAGAGATCGAGTAGTAGCAAGAGTGTTACATTCTTTTGATCGATGTCACTGTATATTTTTTCAGATATATTGAGCAGAGCGTCTTGAGTGCTAGTATTTCTTCTATAGGCATATTGATTTTGGTGGAGTAAATTTGACTCGTCCAGGTGAAATGACAGTTGATTTGTCACCACTTTCTCCAGTAGTTTGGACATGACAGGCAAAAGACTGATGGGCCTGTAGTTTGATGCTGTATTTAGGTCACCACTTTTGTGCAACGGTCTAATAATGGAGTGTTTCCATTGGTTTGGAAACGTATTGGTTACTATTGATGTATTAATTATCAGACGAATCCATGGTGCTGTAACAGGGAAACTGTCTTTGATATATTGAAGACTGATACCATCATGTCCAACTGCCTTTGTGTTTTTTAGTGAGTATAAGATGTTTCGTAACTCTGGTAAATCGACAGGGCGTGGTCTCCACTTGACATCAGTCCTCGAGGGTGCAGTGGGGCATGAATTTTCAATTGTCGTTTCATCTGGATTGGTACACACCTCACTGAAAACTTGAGCCCCTACTTTTGAAAAGAATGTGTTGAAATCCGTGGCTGTTGCCAAGGGATTTTCAAAATTACTTATGCGATCTAAATTTTTATATGGGGCTACCTCACTAATGATTTCCCAAGTTCGCTTCGGGTTATTTTTAGCCGTTATCAGTGCCTGGTGGAAGTGAGTTTGTTTCGCTTCAGTGATTTTCTTTCGAAGAATTTTTCATGTTCTTTATATCTCTTGTATAAGGTACTGTTTGATCTATTGTTTTTGTACTCTCGCAAGTTAGCTTTCTTTATTCTGCTCATCTCTTTAACTTCGTCAGTGATCCAAACAGTTCGTTTTGGCTTGGTTTTTTTGGTGACGTAAGGTGCACATTCGTCGAGAGCTGCTGTGAAGTTCTCGTTGAAAATTGACACTTGTATATCAACATCGTCAGATTGCATCATTTTCTGGAATTCGGTAGACCTATCGAGTAGTTTTTCTTGAAATAGTTCTGCTGAATAGTGCCTTTTCGAGCGATAGGTCATTAAGCGGTATTTTTGTCTTTCCTTCGCAATATTAATTTCACATTCTATAGAGTGGTGATCGGAAATAGAAGGTGATATTACTGTACTAAGTATTGCGGTGGGATTATTTGTGATTGCTAGATCGAGGAGGGTTGCAGAGATTTTAGTGATGCGAGTCGGTTCTTTGACCATTTGTGATAAGCTTAGTTTATACAATAGTTTGCTTAGCTGATTGTTTTTATCCGTTAGGTCAACATTGAAATCTCCGAAAGCAAAGAATGATCTTTTTGCCTGAAGGATTTCTTTGAAGGTTTCCTCAATGAAATCTAGTGTTCGATTTAGGGGAGACGATGGGTGCCGGTAAAGGCTGCCAATGATTATTGATTTGTGTTTATTTATTTGCACTTCTAACCAAACCATTTCAATGCCTTCGCGAACTTTATTCATTAGTTGTGAAGATGTTGAGTACATTTCTTTCACAAAAATACAAGATCCACTACCTCGGCTGGTTTTAGCGCCATCGTAGCGGTACAACACGTAATCAGGAATGTTAAAAAATGAACTTTGGGTTCGTGAATCAAACCATGTTTCTGAGACACACAAAATGTCAATTTTTTCAGTGACCAACATTACTCTGATTTCATCCAATTTACCATTCAGGCTTCGAGCATTTACATGCTTAATTTTGATTTTACCTATATTAGCACTCTTTTTAAAGGTAGCGAGGTTACTATCTCGATGGGATCGTTCAGGGGATTTATCGATTTTGTCTAAGTTGCCCAGGGTGTTTGGCCCAGCATCTGCTATGTAAGAAAGTCTACTATTTGGCTGGGCAGCGGCACTTTGTCAAGATGAGGTAACCCCGGTCTGATTTTTGCCTTGTGTGACAAGAGCACTGTAGTGATCGTTTTTACGATGGAGCAGTAGTGGAGGGTTATTATTTGATAACTCTGAAATGGGAACGACTGATATTTTCAAAACACAATGATCTTTTTCATCCAGGACGAGAAGTTTTTGGCCTGTCACATTTGAAATGATTAGTGGTATAAGGTCTACAGCAGCTTGGTCAAAATGTTTTTCGTCAATGTAATTATCTATGAGGTTTTGCATGTCGCCACTGTTCTTGTCAAAAAACTTAGCATATGTGCTGTAGTTTGCTTTACTCTCTGTTTTGATTGCAGCCTTTAGGGAATTGTAATTCCATTTTGATGCTGGTTGTTTTGTAAGTAGATGAGCTACTGCGTGGAGGAGGCAGTGTCCATCGGCTTTGGTGGGAATCAGTTTTATGTTCCATGATCGTTTCAATTCATCCATTGTGGAATTCATGCGTTCACAAATGGGGCTGGAGACGTTTTTTTTCGCACTTTTTCATCATTAAGAGGTTCTGAGAGGTGCGGGGAATTTACGTTTTTCTGGCTCTGAATTCCTGTTCTGTGGTAATTTCTCGTATGGATAAGAATTCGTATCAATTTTTTCAATGTACTCGCTGGTAGAGATCTGCACTACAACCCAGCTGCAGCATCGAATGTCAGCGATCTGTATTACCTTATACTCACTGATTACATGGATGGTCATTTGTTACTTGAAAAAGTATACCCTCCAAGCTCCTCACGGTGCAATACCACCTAGAACGCTGGGTCCGCTGTAGAGTGCCTAATATTTCTGTCTGCACCGACAAAAAAAGTAGAATGAGATGCGGTATCAGATTCAGCCATAACAGCCGTCGACTTAAGAAAAACTTCTTTTCTCATCAAAATGGCAGTGAGTACGTTACAATATCTTCCGTAGAACAGTGTGAAGGTTTCAGCTCGACGTACCACTGAGAAGCCCTACTCAATGAGGACAAGGGCTTGATTTTTGCAATAAATGTTGTGATTGGACCTTGGAGCATTGGCTGAGAGTGATATTCAGCGACTAAAGCAAGTCAGGCAGATCACCGACGGCTTCAAGATCATTCGACACCCTAGTGATGAGTCTGGAAATGACTCGTGATACTTTATTAAAACATAGGAACACTTGAACAGTGTGATGGTTCTTATTACGTAGAAATGAAGTTAATGGGCACAAGTGGACTCCATTTGACTTGTTTTATCCAGTAATCCTTAGCGTATAGGTTTCTTACCGGTCTTAATGCATTAATTGTGCAGAGTTCTAATTGGCGCACGAGCTGACCCTCCTCGCACGTACAGCAATAATAATCTACTGTAAACCACGTACGAAATCAAACTAAAAACACAGTAGCTTGCAACACTTCGAATAAGGATGAGCGGTACGTGCAGTGCAAACCCCCACAATTTCTGTAAGTTGACACAACTGTTCACCAGAGTTCACTCACAGTATGAAGCAAAAACACAAACGATTAGGTCTCGTTGTAGTCAAAGCGCAGCTGACCGTACATGGAACATGTGACATTTTGTAGTCAGGAGCAGAGAAGTTTGTGAGTTTCAGACCGACGTGCTGATGCAAAAAGACGTCACCCTCGTATATCTCTCTGACAGTAATGAGAACGAATGACCAAATTTAAACGTGGTCAACCTTTGTACTTAAGCTAACGTGGTGTACGAATTCCTTGATTATAATAAATGGAAGTGTATGAACTTAAGGTTTAACAGTCAAATTAGAATATCAGACGGAATTTTATGCTTTGCGTTTCGACCTTTACAAAACGCCAAGTATAGCAAGTATAATAATACAGGAGATCCATAACTTTAAATCATCCAAATTTTCGTGAGCGCTATATTCGTAAGAAAAACAGTAGAACCTATGAAAAATTTTTATCAGCGATGATTCTACTACTAAAAAACGCATAACTCACTGTTTTTGGGCAGTAAGCCAGGACATTGGACGAACCATTGCAATATTTAATTACACTATGATATTTCTCCACAAAAACTACCGATTGAAGTGTGTTTTTAATGTCCGTATCAGTATTCGATACTAGAGGAGGAAAACGAGAATGGTGCACTTGGTTCAATATAGTTACCATGTTCTATTTTACCCAACTATACTTTGCTCTATTCTACTGTACTTTACTACGTTCTATTTTACTGCACTTTACCCTACACTATTCCACTCTACTCTATTTTATTCTGTTTACTATTGTTCATGGAATTGGTCGCAACGAAGAATGCCTTTGCTTTACACTACCGTACTTTAATATATTCCATTCTATTTTACTCTACTCTGCTCTATTCCGTTTTATTCTATTTAATGTTCATGGAATTTGTGGCAAAGAAAGAGGTCTCAGTCACTAGCAGAAAAGCTGCAGGCATAACACCTACTCGCTTCTGTTGCTTGGTTCCCACGATGAATCGTTAAGCTCACACAGTGAATCAAACCTTCAGTGGCAATCAAAGTACTTAACATGCTGTGCACATTATCGGTCACTTAAAAAGTTCAACTGCAATTAGCAGTGAAATATGTCGGCATGAGTGGGTTTGCCAGAATAATTTCGTGTGACCATACTCTACCATTCCGACCAATAAATTTTGGTTGGACGATGCGTGGATCATTGCAGTTTAATTACGAATGAATTGATTAAAATAAGAACCGTGCTCTGACAGTTATCAATTGCAAATTTTAAGAGTGAAATTAGAATGCTGATGATGAATTGGGAATTCTGATGATTTTTTGTGTGTTTTTGACATACTGCTCACATCGTAGATGAAAAATAGAAAAACAAATGATGCATTCCTAATTCTAAGCTTAACTTACCAAAGATTCTTACCAGTAATATTAAACTTGCAATGAGATACTCAAAATTTCTTATGACGGAGGAGCATCGTATGCACCAACATCCGACATGGAATACAAGCTCTCAAGTAGCAACGGAAAACACGCCGCTGCTTTGAAAAAGGCAAAAAAAAAGTTTATTTTTATTCATGGTGATACAAAAATATGTGATGTCTGTTTTTTTAAACAAATGCTACGAGAATAATAATAAATTCAGTTAAAGACAACTTCGGTCAGAAACTACTTAGTTGTCGCTTTGGTAATTCTGTCAAAATTAAGTTCGTAACTGAATGCTTCAAAAAACAACCTGAGAGCTCGGATGCAAGGCTGGCTGACGGTTTGTTTGACTCAGAGCTTCCACTTGAGCTGCGGTGGATTTACATCTGACCAGCATTAGCATGTATTCAAGCATATTGGGTATAAACAAGCTTCAACTGTGAATTTTATTTTATGTTACAGGCATTGAAAAGATATAAATGAACTTGAAATAATCTTGAGCAGAGAAAGTAACGTTCAGAAATGGAGCTAGCCGTATACTTCTTCTAGTTAATCATTATTAAAAGTACAGTATTTTACAGAGATAGTGCTGCTGAGCGGCCTTTATTTCTAAGCTCTCATTTCTCGTTAGAAAATACTAGAACAACTTTCGTTGTAGAAGCCAACTTTCAGTTGCAGAACTATTACTTCATGGTACAATGGAGCCCAACTTTCAGTATCCAAGTTTACCTAGAAATAAATGCTGAATTCTGTTAAATAAATACGCGCTGAGCAAAAAAAAAAAAAAATATATATATATATATCTAAAGCGTTGGCGAAAGAGTCGGCATTGTTTAGGCCTGTCACATTAGTTCCTCATTTCGGATATTTTGAACATAATTTTTATAATACTTATACAAGCATTAAAATTGAAGAAAATTATTAGCACATTGCAATGAATTCGTGGGAAGCGCAACCCTGCAATGCTTGTACACGAGTCTCCGTTGGTGTAAAAAAAATTTAAATAATTGGTTGAGAAGATGCCTACTCACTATAAGTCGACCAAAAATTTAAGGTTAACTACTGAACTTTCGGCCCTTACCGACATTTACATACATTGTCATTGAATTATCCACACACGCAGTCGGAGGCTTTGGAATGCAGCGGGAAAATCTAGCACCAGATCTCATAAATTCACCTTACCTTTCGCTTGGCCAAGTACTGTAGCTAATCGCCCCGCTCGGATAGTTCAAATCAGATTTATTGCGGTCCACGAACATGCACGTCAGTAAAATGCAAATATCAATGTCATTAAGCTTTAAAAGGGTGCTAATTGCTTGTCAGCGATGGCACAAACGCCTGTGTTTCGGTGTGAACGGAAGTCCATGAGATGTTCTTTCGTTTGACGTCATTGACATCATAGCAAGCCAGCATTACATTGGGAATACTTTCCCCATGATAGGAACGTTTAATTGGAGTTTATGAACAAACTCAGCACCGTGAAATAATGCGAAAACGACTATTCCAGTTATCTCAAACAAGGTTGTTACGGGTATGAAAACAGATTTACCTTTTTTGAAGTCAGCCGTCCACCAAATGGCGCCAGCACTGCAACTCGAGACGGCCTTCACAAACCAGATCCATCCGCAGCTAAATTCCACTCAAAATGGAACGTTTTTCTTACGCAACGTCGTCTCATTCGAAATATCTCCATAGCGTGATTTACGAAGCTCATGGTCGTATCATTACACTATAATCCATGAAGAAGTTTTACCTAAGGGTAGTCGTGACCACTAGGCGTAAGCCCTCTCATAGTGAACTAGCCCTCAGGTTTTAAGTTGAGCTTAGTCTTCAATTACAAAACTGAATTAAATTTTAGAAGCACTCTGGTTGTATTTTCATCCAGTGCGTCTTTTCATAACGCACTCAATTGGTGAATCTTTATTTTACTTTCGTAAAAAATACGTCATTAAGAAAAGCTCCTCTCAGGCTTAACAAGTTTTTTAGAGAGGACTTTTGAGTTTAATTTCACACGTATTAGTTAACTCAATAAGGAAAGAATTTTACTTGTAATATCAGTCAGGCATTTCAATTTTAACCTGTGGAATTTTTTATTTGATTAACACGACCTACGAAAAATATTCGTCAGGCGACTTTAATTTATAAAAAAAAGACGTCGTTACTGTACAAATGTAGTAAGTGGTATTAAATATATATTGTTATATGCATCGTATTATCTGTTTTTAGAGCAGTAGATACATACACTCCATCCTAAACACAACTCGAATGCTTGTTTATTATATAACAATTATAAAAATGCTCAAAATCTCATTCACTCAAAAAATCTTCCAGCACCGAAGACAAAACATCTTTTAACTCTCTGTCCAAATTTCAAAAGCTGAAATCAATGGGCTTCTTTGTTAAAACGTTTATGACTCGGCGTATTTTAAAAATTAATTTAAATTGAACGTGGCAAACATCAAATTTTTTGACAGTTACATCACACTTACATGTAGTCCATACATAGGCATTTGTTCATCACTGTTAAACCACCTGACTTGTGTCGATAGGTCACACAACACGATTAGAGATGAAATGAACATTTTTTAAAATTGGTGATTAGAAAAATTCATTCTTAAGTGAGTATGGAAAAAAGTAACCATTACGGAACAGGCTAGACGCGCCAAGGTCGCGAGCCTTGAGAATGAAGCTGCTCGGGCGAAGGTGTTGCCTCAGTCGCTGTACTTACAGAAAAAGTGTTAATAACGTCCAAGGCTTGGCAACGCGAAAAAATTCTATTCAAACATTTGCCCCACTGAGCTTCCATGAGATCTCGAGAATAACGAAAATGAAAAACATATACAAGAATTTTAGTTCATTCATCGTCCTTTTTACTGTTTTATACTCCATTTGTGAACGCCTTTCCAGCAATATAATCGAACGCAAAAAAATATATATAGTCAGACTGACCTTTAGCCTTTTGAGGGAATACGTTTCGGTTTTATAGGCAAAATAAAAATCTCGCTTGCAAGCTGTTTCATAATCATGACACTGAAGAGTAACAGTGATACGTCAGTGCTTGGTATAGAGGGGAAACACTTTAAGGAAAGATCACAAATTTTTATGTTTGGTAGGCACTCTAGGTATTTGACATTTATCCTATAACCGTCTCTCACATGAAAAATTCGGGATAGAAGCATGTTTGCCTATACTACAACCAAAGGATGCGAAAATTTTGACTTTCCATATGTTACAACTCTACAAGGGGTTATCATTTTTTAGCCCTCATAATTCGTAACATTTTCTTTCATCTCTCTCTCTCCCTTTGATTAGATTTTATTATAGCTAATAATCTGCCCCTATGACCGTTTGGTGTTTTAGTTGTTTTATATTTTTGTTTTAACTCACATTTACGATAGTGGGTAGTGATGTTCTGCTATTTTGATTTATTCAGCCTTTTTAACGTCAAGTCATTGGTTTACGGTGTCTAACACCAATTTGAATACTTGAGCAATTTTGTCCTGTTCTATATCCAATTCAAGTATTTATATTTTGTTTAGAGATATAAATATACTATGGTCGTAGCAGAACTGCCGGCAACAAAACTTTATCTGTAGACTTGGCTGATCTACAAGATTCTTTAAAGGCAAAATCCTCGTTTGCGAATTCAAGTTATATCGTTAAAGTTAAATTAGAAGGCATTGAGCATAACAATCTTGCAGGGTAACCAGATGCTGTCTGGTAATAGAAAAAACGCAGTGTTACCGAGGTAACAGGTGAACTTTACTATTGACTATCGAATCACAAAGTATCTTAATAAACTGAGCCCCTGATACAATTTATAAAAGAGTTCAACCTAGGTTTGAGAATAATGTGTTAGGTATAAATGAGCTCAAACAATTCACTGAAATCAATTGCTTTCAAGAAAGAAATTGCGAAGCCGTTCTGATCTAAGGGCGTTTCCTGATTTCCATTCCATAATCCCGCAATTCCTCTTTTCTTATCTACACGGGATAAACAATTTTACAAAGGCAACCTTTTAATGTGTACTGAGCTCTTATTAATTTAATGATACAACACTCTCTTAACAAGTCCGCAGCTACCGACGCCTAGCTAAGCAACGCTTCATCACCAGAATTACTACCACCAACAACGATTAGATTATTAGTTAGTTTAAGCCTCCCTATCCGCAACAAAGGCGATCCAAAGAGAGGAAAGAAGAAAGCACCATTTAGTATGGAGTTCAGGGAACGTGGAATCTATGCAGAAAGGGCACAGAAACAGTAAGATGAGAAAGAAGTTCATGAAACAAGATCAAAGTTGAAGAAGAAAGTAGGAGGTGCTGCGACAAACACCGAAATGACAAGAAAACTCGGACACGGAGTTATATTTTGTACTTAAGGATTCCTTGTCATTCATTAGCCTAACTAAATTTTACGCACTTAACACGTAAACCAACTCTAAGTATCTAGAATTAAGTAACTACTCCTAGGATTAAAGAACATGGCCTGCGCACGACCTGACATTATCCTCTTAAACATAACCAATATAAGCGTTGACACCAATCTGTTCTTATATAAATTCACTTCAAACTTCTCGAAATAACGGAGAACGATCTGCATTTTTCCAAGTTCAACACAAAACGCTAATTCACTCGGAATTTACCAAGATCATTAAAAAGAAACTCCACTACAATTCCTATACCAGAGTGATACCAACAACGAAATCCTTTTCAAAACAAGAATGAAATCTGCATTTATGTTAATACCTTCCAAGTAACTTTCAACGACATACCTACACACATTTGATACACTGTTACACAAACCCGTGAGATGACCAGGGAGTTAAATTGAAATGAGAAAGACCAAACACTCAAATAAAAATCAAACGACAGAAATGGAAGGATCCCATGGAGACCGACGATTGGGATAGGACGCCAATGCACAAGAAATTAAGCTCGCTCGCCACGGATGCGTCGCGCGAGCTGGATGTCCTTAGGCATGATTGTGACGCGCTTGGCGTGGATGGCGCACAGGTTGGTGTCTTCGAACAGGCCCACCAGGTACGCCTCTGACGCTTCCTGCACACATCCAACACGGGTCAGTGACGCGAATGTATAATGCATGTATCGTGTCAAGTGAAAGTGTTCAAAATCAAGTGCGCTTTCTGAACACCACAGGTACGGATTAGAACGTAAAACCCATGTATGCTAATACCATAAGCATTTTCAAATAAGCCTACTGCGTACGTTTAAGGTTACCCAGAAAGTGCGTAAATAGTTGAAATCTTGGTAGAGTTGAGTAGCCAACATCACTTCACAAAGAACATGAATATCTCAAAAAAGGCATTGCTGTCAACCACATGAAATGTGTGTAACACACTCTTTGGATTTTTAAATGAATGCATTTACCCTCTTACCACATAATACAAAAAAACAACATAGTTAACCCTAGTGAGCGTTGATCGGACAAGAATGTGTTTAGTAAATGGTTTAATATTCCTTTGCATGATGGCTATTTAAAGAGAAAAGGAATGAAATTTACTGAAACGGGGCATATGATCAATTTGAATACAATACAAGTTAGGCTGATATCCCATTGCTCATACAACAGCAAATTCAATGAAAGTCGAGTTCTTTTCTAGATTTTCTAACCCTGCTGTGGACAAAGAGAGCACAGCACCATCACGATATACACCAGGCCTTCTGGATTATCTTCTACACCCACTTTCCTTCTTTTGGCATCATCTGTTTGTTACAATCTTTCTTTCGTATTTTCTTTCTCTTCCCTACACATACAAACTTGATGTGAGAGGAAATGAATTCATTCTGATGATGGAGACAATCAATAATTAAATTGTCTGATGATTTCAATCATCATAATAATTAAAAACACCAAAGTGATATTCTTTCAATGAATTACACACTGCATTAGAAAATATTACCTGTAACATTTTCATACAAAAAAAGTGGACAATGGTACAATATACATTCAGTATGTATTTGGATCCTCTCTTGAGTCTTGACACATGGGTCTTAGGGCACTAACACTCCACATTTGCAGCAAGAGAACAAACACACTCGCTCAATTGTTTGGATTCATTTACACTAAGCTTTCAACATATAATGCAATCTAGGGTGATAAACTGAGTAACTAAAGAAATTATATTGCATTACTAACCTGTAAAGCACCAATAGCGGCACTCTGGAAGCGTAAATCGGTCTTGAAATCCTGTGCGATCTCACGCACGAGTCGCTGGAAGGGGAGCTTGCGGATGAGGAGCTCCGTCGATTTCTGGTACCGACGGATCTCCCTGAGGGCCACAGTACCGGGCCTGTACCTGTGGGGCTTCTTCACGCCTCCCGTGGAGGGTGCCGACTTGCGGGCGGCTTTGGTGGCAAGTTGCTTACGGGGCGCCTTGCCTCCCGTCGACTTACGGGCGGTCTGCTTGGTACGTGCCATTCTGAAGTCTTAGTCTGTAAGAAATGTTTCAGTAGTTGGAAATTGTCATAAAAATTACCTATTTTCAATGCAAGGATGTCAGTTGCACTTTTCATGCTATTGAAACTCATAAACTAATTGGTTTTCAAAAAGCCATTACACACAAACATTTTTGAATGCACACTATTGTTTTGTAGCTAAAAAAAAAACATGAATTACACTGAAGTAGTGGCTAAACAGGTAAATTTTAAATAACCAATAATGTAGATATGTATATTAATGATAAACCAAAATCCCTTCAAGAGCATTTTGGAGTTCACGAATACAAGTTCACAAGGACATAGAATCCTGAAATTTAACACGTTTGCTATGTAATTGGAGCATATGTGTACCACTTGGTAAATTGCCCATTTATATTCCAGTAACAATAGCAACCATTTCACGGATTTCACTACCTTTATTTAAGTTAGACTATGGCGCACAAGTTAAAATGTTATTGTGCAATTATAAATTCCCATTAGTTAGCAAGGATAAGAATGTAAACAAGCAGGATTCCATTAGTCAGAAAGGATAAGAATGTAAACGTGCAGGATTCCATTAGTTAGAAGGGATAAGAATGTAAACAAGCAGGCTGGCTTTTCAATTCCGCTTCTTCCAACCTAACCAAACCGACCGGAGCAACCGCGTAAACTTAGTGGTGAATGTGTCAAGTTCTGTAATTTTCTTTATAACACCAACCTGTTTCACCAAAGTGAAACAGAAATTTTTGAACCAATAACATATCAAATTTAAGTGATCGTATGACTATGGTTTACAACAAAAGATTTCTATACAAAAATAGAATCAGGGCAGATAGAACACTGCTGGAGCAAGACAGCTACATAATCAAACCAAGAATGCAAAATTTTACTGCCAATAACACTCAGAATATTTCAGTGAAGGATTTGCAATCAACACCTTTAGATTTTAAAGAGTATTGTACAAGTGTTAATAAAATTGATAATAAACTCTTTCATTTATTATTTTCTTATTCTAACATCTCAGGACAATCTAGCAAAACCAAAGTCAACTTCAAGAGAGAAAAAAGATAATTAAATGTCTATTAGAGAAAACATGGAATATATATATGAAGTGTGGTCCCAAAATCTAGGGGAACACAGAATTCTGCATAGAAACAATTGGAGAGTGGAAAAAAAGAAAAACTAAAGATAGAAAAGAAAAGGTGATAACTGAAAAAGCCAAAGGGCACATAAATTGTAGAATGACATCGCAACAATATAACTTGATTTTTTCTTCAGGTGAGTTCCCATAGCATGAGACAGACAAACCTAACTCATCCCTGTTACTTATTAGATGGCTTATAAAGATTTTGATATCCAAATTTGTATCTGAACTAATTCAGTGCATAGGATAGAAAAGTCAAGCAATCCAAATTTTACCATAACCCTATTTAAAAAATTCAACACTGCAAAAGCTCAGGAACACAAGTGACAAATGCAAAAAAAAATTTAATTTCCATCAGTAGTTTAGTATTCCTTTGCATTTTCACAATAACGTATGCTTACTCCTATCTACACATTCGGTAAATGTAGAAGAGAGGACCATAATCAATTTCCCACTTTTCAGTGCCTAAACCTAGCTAATTAGATGTAAATACTGTAAACAAATTTTCATCTCTGCACTTTATGTCTGAAATTAATATTAACGAGTGAAAGCGGTAGGTTTAATTTGGGTACTTTGTAATTTATTATTTGCCAGCCCTGCAGAGCCTGAACCCACTTCTAGGATCTTTTAGTTAATAATAGAAATTATCACCCAAAATAACGAATTATAGCAGTACGTTCATTTTTGTCTCAGATGGCGGGAATGATCGAGCACATCGGAAGGGAGAGTCCTTCATAGTGTTTCCATCCAACGCGCAATTATGGTCCTCTCTTCCACATTTACCACACATTCTACTTCACAGCTAGAACAAGAAATATTTTGAATACATTTAGCCTATGACTGCAATAATTCAAACTCTACTTTCTAGTTTTAGCTTGTATTATACACAAGTTATGTTTCCATGAGTTATTACAAAACTGGAATGAGTCAACATAACTTGGTAGGTAATTTTGTTCTTCTTAGTCAGATTTATTTGAGGACTGGTTGACCAATTTGATGAAATAGCCCACCTAATTTGGTTATTCATTCACTAGGTCATACTAATGTGACATGGTGTAGCAAATGGAAAAATGGTTGACTCTAGTTAGTACTTTAAAATCTTGATGGCCCTAGGAATAATAAGGTCATTGATTTTCTGTCATTTTCAGAGATAAAAATATATTTGAGCTTTCTTCAAGATTTACCATTACCTATAGTACTCTTAAGTATTATGAAAATTAAACTATTTTGACCACAAATGTGTTTTCAAACTTTACAATTCACAGCACCAATCCCTTGAATGTTCAATTTCAACAGTAGGATCATATTTAATAAAATTTGCTTCACCTTCACAACCTATGCAACTCATTCAAGGCTATTGAAACTCAAACTAATGCTATTGCTATACACTATACAAATATTGTTATGGAACAAGTCTCGCTGAGCGGCGAAGCCGCTCAGTTTAGTTTATTAGTTAGTTTAAGCCTCCCTATCCTCAACAATGAGATGTAAAGAGAGGAAGGAAGAAGGCACCATTTAGTATGGAGTTAAGGGAATGTGGAATCTACGCAGAAAGGGCACAGAAACAGAAAGCTAAGAAAGAAGTTCATGAAACAAGAAAAAGTTGAAGAAAGTGGTAGGCGGTGAAAAACAGGACAGCAGTGAACCGAAAAAAAGATGGTCCGTAACACAACAAAACCTATTCTATTTTAACAAAAGAAAGCCTACCTAACCTTTAGCTCGGGCCCTCACATTGTCCCCCTGGGAGCGAAGCCGCTCAGCGAGAATGAAAATATCAATTATAACGGGAATTTGATGCCGATTCCGAATCTGCAATTTGTTTTGACCGCTCTCGATTTTTTTGTGGTTTCTTTAATTTTAAATTTTTATACATTTTTAATGCTTTTTTGGCCTGCACCACCTCATGATCCGAACTCTGCCATTCTTGACCCAACCTGGTCGGCCTTGGCATACTTTGGCTTGCACCATCTCATGATCCGAACTCTGCCATTCTCGACCCAACCAGGGTTGCGGAGTCGGAGTCGGGAGTCGCCGGAGTCGGATGTTTTAGGGTGGAGTCGGAGTCGCTTCTCTGAAGTGTGGTGGAGTCGGAGTCGCTACTCTGAAGTGTGGTGGAGTCGGAGTCGCTACTCTGAAGTGTGATGGAGTCGGAGTCGCTTTTCCGAATGTGGTGGAGTCGGAGTCGTTCATTCGGATGTGGAAGAGTCGTGGTTGGAGTCGCTATTTTTTGGTGTCTTCGATTCTAATTTTTGCTTAAAATTATTTATAATTCTTTAAAACTAGAAGTAAACCAAAACAGAGTTAGAATGCTTTGCTGAAAAATCTAAGAAATACGCAATGTTTTCGTTGATTGTTTTGTTCTAAGTTTGAAACAGCGTATTTATTCCCATCACCTAATACCGTCATGTTATCTAGTCATTGAGGGTTTGCACAGATATATATGAGAAACCTACGAGTGCGAAATATAATTTTTGTACCCAGCATTAATGTATATTTTGTAGTTAAAAGCAGGAATTAGTAATTGAAAGCATCGCAAATTCATTCTGTATATTTCTGTTTTGTTCATTTTTCCTTCAATTAATACATAGGAACAGGAAAATAGTAGTAAATGTGTTGCAAGTTACTTGCAGAACATTTCAGCTGATGCAATACATTGTACTCACATAAAGAGTGGTAACTCTGTATGCTCAAAATGATGCATTGATTGATAATGATCATAAACATTTCTAGTCTTTTGGTTATGATTCATTGCCAATGAGTAGTCTTTGCCGAAACCTGAAGCTATGGTCTAGTGCACAAAGACTTCTAGTTTTCAAGTCATGTTATCAAAATTGATATGGCTTCTGTGTTTTTAAGTCAAGTTAACATGTATTGATAATAAAAATTTCTTCTCATTTCTCAAGTTATTCCTTGAATGTAATTTGGTTCTTTCAGAGTTATATTGTTTTTCACTATTTCATCATCATGTTTAATTTTTATCTTCGTATCACTCCCCAGTTTCTAAGCTAGTATACGCTGAAATGCAGAATTTTATAATTATGTTGATACATTTTAAAAAACTGAAATAGTATTTGTTTTGTAGCATTATGTAATTAATTACTTCTTGTTAAGGAAGATTTGGAAATGTTGTAAGGTTATCTATATCGGCATTGAGACACTTGAAAAAAATAAAAATACGATGTAAGCGAGCTGCAATGAAAATAATTACACACACCAGCAAAAACTTCACTTACAGTCACACACACATTGTAACTGAAAACAATGCACTATCTCAGCTGCAATGGTTTTTGCATTTATGCGATAGTACAAATTCTCTTGCTGGAAACGTTTCAAATTGCTCCAAAAAACACGAAATGAGAAGAACCTGGGCGTTTATTAAAAAAACAAAGTGTCCAATACAAAGTAAAAAGTTAGACGAAAATAAGAGATAGTATCATAATACATACACGCAAAGAAGCTAGAAGTGACTTTTATTCGTAAAAAAAACTTTCCGAAAACGTCAGGCCCCTGCAATGAAAGCAGAACAACTTTTGCTTATTATAGCCGAAATGTAACATAGTGTTGAGCAATAATATGACACCTTTTCTGCATTGTTACCCTGCATAGTGTAGATACAAAGAAGAAAAGGCAGTGTGCAAATCTTACCTACCTTACCTACACGTATATCATAATTTTGGGGATTTGAAGCATAGTCATTGAATTAACTACTATAATTTCACTGAATTAGTGCATACTTAGTAATAAAAAACTGTTGATGCATATCTATGCTTCTCAGTGTAGACAATGCCTACATTACCTACTCAGAAAACACTTGTCAGTAATATACAGGGTGTTTCAGATTCAGAATAAGAGGCAAAAAATTGCACACCAAATAGAAGATATCCAAATAAATACTTTTTCTTCCATAAAATTTTCCGAAGAAAGAGACATTGAGATATTAGCAGCTTATTGTTTTAAAGGGTGAAATTTAATGAATAAACTACTCGCAATATTTATTTTGAATTTACGTTGATCGGGCGAAATGTGCTAGTTACAAGACCTCCTAGATCTCCTGACATGACTCCACTCGGTTTCAATTTTTGGGGACACGTGAAGAGCCTTGTTTATGCTACACCCATTGGGTCTGAAGAAGATCTTGTGGCCAGAATTGCAGTGGCTGCAGGTGAGATACCTTAATGCCAGACGTGTTTCCTAATATTCGGCAGCCGTTAAGGCTAACATTCGAAAAGCGCATAGATGTAGGTGGAACACATTTTGAACAATTTTTGCAAAGTAAATTCAGAATCAATACCGCGAGTAATTGTGCCATTAAATTTAAACCTTAAAAACAATAAACACCTAATGCCTCCCAACCCCGATTTTTTGGGTGAAAATTTCATAGGACAAAAAGTGTTTATTTGGCCATTTTCTACTTGATGTGCAATTTTTTACCTCGTTTTCTGAAACACTCAGTATACATAATTGTGTACACGACTCGTCAAATGACGGGATTCGATATTGTCTGTATAGAAATCTTCCAGATGTGGACCATAAAGAAATATTTTCATCCTAATAGCACCCGCGATTAAAATATTCTAATACTTGTTCACTGGTGAAACTGGCATCACAGATACAGTAGTTAAGTATCTCTAAGAGCGTGAAAGGGAGACAGATCAACCAACAAAGACGAACAGCCAATTTTGTTTGTCCAATGGAATTTCCTGTTGAATATTTTCCGTATTTCTGATGGCGGCTTTGTGGAGGAAAAAGTTTTCTTCAGTTGGCCTCTCTTAGTTCACAGACAAGAATTTGAAACTGATGAAATTAGATCTTTTTGTTCGTTGTTTTTTGTTTTGCAGCTGCATATTTTTTTCCGGTTTTTGTGTTTAAATTTAACTTTCTATAAATAAGCATGTTTGCGCTTCTAGCAGACTGCATTAACCTTAAATAGCTTTAATTAACATTACTTGTGACGCTTTGGCGTTCACTCATTAAATTATCTTTGAGCTTGCTCTGCTTGGGCAGCATGTCTTCCTTTTAATAAAAGTGGGTCTGGTACCTCTAACTTATTTCTATTGCGTAAAAAGCAGTCTCTTTCTGCGACTTGAACTCCTCGACCCGGCTTTTGCAGCCTCTTGAATAGGCACTTACTATTCAAGGTAATTAATTGTCAATTAATTGTTAACATCTTAGTGCTATATGTAATCTTACAATAAGATACGATATTCACCTAGTCGGCGACCGGACATCTTAAAACTCTGTATCTCTCTACTCAGAACGCCTCTAAAATTTCCTACCGGAGTACCGTGCTGATGACCGGCCGCGTCCATTGGGTGTCTTCTATTTTTAGCGAGTATCGTTTTAAAAACTAACCTTACGTTAAAGAAGATTTTCGGTCTTCATTTTAAAGGAATTCAATAATAAAAATTTCGCAGAGGACGCTCCTGTGCGTACTGTTGGAATCCTCAAGATCCACCTAACTTGGGTACGGTTTCTATTTTTGCGTATCTCGGGAAACGACTTGCTGTTGTTCCCTTGAAGTTCTTCTGTATTTGAAATAAATGTTCGACCAATTTCTCTTAAGTTTTAAGTCCTAAAACTTCATTGTACTAACATAGAAGAGATTACGCTCACGAAATAGCTAAACCTATTTATTAATTTGTTCAAAGGAGACACTTGACCATTTATTGTATAAGAACAATCAATACTATACTGCGTGTCCCACAAAAATGTCCCGGACTTTTTAATTGATAATATCTCTGCTTAAATTAACATATTTTAATTGTCTTTTATTTACAATTTATTCAATTTGGTTTCCTTTTGAAATAATATAAGTTTTTGAAAATCAGTTGAATAAACTTCAAGGTGATCGATTCACTGAAAGGGGTAGAAAAATTGTTCAAAGGGAAAGTTTTAAAAACAACACTGGTGTTCTTCTCCATTCCTCAATACCTACTGTTGAGAATAATTTCATAACGATGTATCGTACATACAACTAAGTATTTAAACCCTCTGAGAGGTTTCAATTTTCAAGTGTTCTCAATAATAGTGTTTCAAGGACTGATAGAAAACGGTGGAATAATGGGTAAAACTCTTCGTTCAATGGTGGCTAGAAGTAATACTTGCCTTGAGAGAAATGGAGGGTATGTCGTTAAGGTTATATAAGGTAATGATTTGTTACTCCTTAAAATTTTTGTGTGTTCAGTTTTATGGAAACTACAAAATAAGGAAGAATATCAATATTGTTTTAAAAACTTTTCATTTGAACAATTAATTTTTCTACTCCTTTCAGTAAATTGGACATTATAAAGTGGTTATTCAACCGATTTTCAATAACATAAATTATTCGAAAAGGAAGATTAGATTATTAGTTAGTTTAAGCCTCCCTATCCGCAACAAAGGCGATCCAAAGAGAGGAAAGAAGAAGGCACCATTTAGTATGGAGTTAAGGGAACGTGGAATCTATGCAGAAAGGGCACAGAAACAGTAAGATGAGAAAGAAGTTCATGAAACAAGAAAAAAGTTGAAGAAGAAAGTAGTAGGTGCTGAAAAACAGGACAGCAGTGAACCGAAAAAAGATGGTCCGTAACAAAATAAAAACCTATTCTATTTCAACAAAAAGGAAGCCTACCTAACATTTAGCTCAGGCCCTCACATAGTCCCCCTGGGAGCGCTAATTCCCATAGATACAATAGTTGTATCCCCCTGAGGGGGATTCGAAAAGGAAACAAAATTTACTACATTGTGAACAAAGGCAATTCAAATATGTTAATTTAAAGCTGAGATATAATTAATTAAAAATCGGGAACATTTTTACAGGACACCCGATATAATAAAAAACCAGGTGTCCGTCAATGATAAGTACATGTTCTCGTGCGTAATTTCCCCTATCTCATTACAATGGGAATCTGCTTGCTTGGACAGTATCATAAATACATACATACATACATATACCGGGCTTATCCTCCCTATGGGAGGGTAGCCGACAGCAGGCCACAATCCCCACACTTAGTCACTAGGAGGCGAGAGAGGCAGCACTGGCTGCACCTGAACTGCTAGGATCAGCAGCAGCCCAGCACAACCACCTCCCACAGTCAGGCCCGACAGCCACAGCTGGTTTACCCCGACCGCTTCATTGAGTGCAGCCCCTCCCCCCGCACATGACAGGTCAACCCCATCACAAGCGGGCAGCTTCCAGTAACGCGTCAGAAATAAAATTACCTCCCTATACACTGCTCCCACGCACTTCTGTCCGCAGCCATCCCTCTCGCCACGTCCACAGTCAGACCCCTCTCATACAAAGCACGTCTCACCCCATCCATCCAACTCATCCGTGGTCTACCTCGCGCTCGAAGACCACTCACTTCTGACATATATATCTTTTTCACCAGCCGCTCAACATTCATTCTTTCAACATGCCCAAACCATCCAAGCACTTTTTCATCCACTCGCCTGCTCAACTTTTTGATAACACCAGTCTGCCCCCTAACCAACTCATTTCTGATCCTATCTCTTCTAGTTACTCCATACATGCTCCTCAAACACTTCATCTCAAACACATCCAACTTCCTCCTCTCAGCTGCTCTCAACCCCCAGGACTCTGCTCCATTCAACAAAACTGGCACAATCAATCTTTCATACAGTCCCCTCTTAACATTCATACTCAAACTCCTGCATTCAAAAACTTTCCTCATTGCACCCAATGTCTTACAACCTTCACTCACTCGATGCTTCACTTCTACTTCCATACTATCCTTAACAGTCACATCCGACCCGAGGTACCCAAAATGCTCTACCTCCTCTAAAACTTCCCCATTCAACCTCACATCCAAAGTTCCAAACACTCCACCTCTTGAACATCTCATCACCTTACTTTTATTCACATTTACCCTCAATTTCCGCCTTTCGCACACTCTACCAAACTCTGTAACCAGTCTCCAAACTCAGTATCATAAATACCATCGAAATATGAAAAACCAGGCATCTGCTCACTTATGTTTATAAGTAGAAACCATTGCGTGAAAATCGAATCAACTGTCAAGAAAATGCGGCTCATCGCATTTAAATTTCAAAGGCATTTAAATGCTTAAAAGGTATGGCAAATTTTTTAAAAACCTTTTGCGAACAATAATTTAAATTACAATTCAGATAGGTATTATGTTATACAATTTGCTTGGTTGTTGTGTGCGTTTGTGACGTTTTTGAATATGCTTAATGACCGTATCTGTGATACGAGTTTTACCAGTCACAAGTATGAGAATACTGTATTTTAATCGCGGGTACTATTACAATGGATATATTTGTTTGCCATTTTATCTTGAGATTTTTTTAAAACGATACCATTGGATCCCATCATTTTTGACCAATCATGTACACTAGTATCTTGATTATTAACAATCTGTAGTCAATTTAAAAGTCGTTCGATAATAAAGAATATAATGAACATATGCACAGGTTTCAACACCTGCAACCGTTTACTACTAAGAATGACTGTCGTGTGTTTATTTACACGTTTTGTGTCACGCTGTTAAGAATAATTGATAGGAAAAAATTTGCACTGGCGGTCTTGGTTCCAGTTCACGGTCAATTAATACACTCATTTTCGTTGTGCAATAGCTCTATAATAAGTCACTTTCATCACAATTAGAGCGATCCATAGCCTTATATACTCAAGTTTGTATCGTGAATACCGAGTTCGGCGGGGTATTGCATATTACAATATGCTGTATTGTATATTACAATATACTGTAATGCAATGTACTGTATTGCATATTAAAATATACATACACAAGTTCGCAGTTGCTTTCAGTAATGCTGAATTTCTGTATCTCGGATACGACACGAATGGCTATAACTACTTCTCTTGCGGCTCAAAAATGCTGTGTTCTGAGTGTTTATTACTCTTATAAGAAATTTAAGTTACCTTTGGAATAAGCTGAAAGCATGGAAACTCCACTCAAACGAAAATTTGTTGTAGAAAGGTATTGAATCTCGTCATTTTTGACGGTGTGTGTACACTAGTTAAGAAATATAATATTCATCTTATAAATTATGAATAGGTGAAGTTGGAGCCACAAAATTGTGAATAGGCGGAGTCGGTGTTGGAGTCGCCAAATTCTGGAGAAATGGAGTCGGAGTCGCCAAATTCTGAAAAGGTGGAGTCGGAGTCGCCAAATTCTGAATGGGTGGAGTCGGAGTCGCCAAATTCTGAAAAGGTGGAGTCGGAGTCGCCAAATTCTGAAAAGGTGGAGTCGGAGTCGCAAAATTCTGGAAAGGTGGAGTCGGAGTCGCAAATTTATTCCACCGACTCCGCAACCCTGGACCCAACATGGTCAGACCGTGCCTTGAAGACCTGAGTACCGGATAGAGCCGGGTTCCACCCAACCTGTACGGACATGGCATTCTTTGGGCAGCAACTCAGTTGTTGCTAGCCGCCTTTCCAAAAAAAATAAAAAAAAATCCAGAGCGGTCAAAACAAATTGCATATTCGGAATCAGCATCAAATTCCAGTTGTAATCAATATTTGATGCTGATTCCGAATATGCAATTTGTTTTGACCGCTCTGGATTTTTTTTTATTTTTTTTTGGTTATACAAATTAGCCATTAGCCATTGTTATACAAATTAGACACTTTGTACATCAACTCGCTAAATTTCATCAGATGATTAGGATTTCAATAATCAAACATAATAAAACCTAAATACAAACATGATGCAATTTTTCAAGCCCTCAGTGTTGTTCAACTCTCCCTTTACTATTAGTAAAAAGAAAGTTAATGAACATAAGCCTAGCAGCTTTTCCTATTTTCAAGTAGGCCTACCAGATTCTATTATATTTTTTGGCAGTTATAAACAAATTGAAAATTTTTATATGGCAGCTAGAAGCTCATAAGGTGCAAGTGTCAAACTTTGAGCCAGTACCTAACATGCTCTATAAAAAAATCATTCTGAATGCAAATAGAAACCTCCTAAGCAACAAAATTACTTTAACTCACACTGACGGTTAATAAATAATTTGTGCTTAATGGTTCACGTTATATTAAGATGCACTTAAATAGAACATTATACCGCATTATTATAAATGATCAATTTTAGGGTCAATGTGAAGTTTAATGCAATCACGGAAATTGGTAATTATATTCCAAACAATCACTAAAGGAACCCATTTAGGAACGTTTTTCATGAACGACATTCTGCTCGCTGATGCATTATTTTCGAATTATTGAACTTTGTAGTTGGCCGTCGCGCGCCCAGGGAAGCGAGCGTAATTTAATTAAAAACGGAAGCTAACCCCCTATTACAAACGTAAAGAGGTTGGGTCGTGAGGGGTAGCCACAGTTCTTTTAGTGAAAAGTATAAATAAAGCTTCTAAACCACCCATTAGGGTGACGACCGCAATATTGTTTACATCGGGTCTAACATGGCGACCACCATGGGCGCCGCCATCTTGGACCCGATGTCAACAAGATTGCGGTCGTCACCCTAATGGGTGGGTTAGAAGCTTTATTTATAATTTTCACTAGAAGAACTGTGCCTCCCCCTCACGACCCAACCTCTTTACGTTTGTAATACATGGTGACTACTGATATTTCATTTCCAAATTTTACTACTTTTTACTACTTTTTACTACCTCCAATGGAAAAAAATTACTACCTTTTTTTACACAATGAATGTTGTCCAAATGTCTAGAGGTAAGTAATTGGCCCATAATGAGTAATTTGAGTCAATAATATACGCAATACCAAAGGTTCTAAAAAGCTTCAAGTTTCTTAATACGTAAAATACTTAATACTAAATGGAGCAACCGAAGCTTAACGGTAAAAAGTTACCTACATTTTTAAGGTACCCCATCCTAAATGGACTTCAACAAAAAAAAGTTTGGCGAAGACCTTGTCTTAACATCTTTCAACTCTGATGAAAACAGTTCATCATATGGAAAAATAAACTGACTGGAAACTAGTAGACACCAGGGGAGTGTCAGATCCCTTTACAGCAGGGTAGAATATCAAAGAATTTCATTATGACCAAACACTATGGCACTTCGGAAATATGAGTTTGTAAACTATTTCTATCGTACATCAAAATCTAATTCGGCATCCTAATTGTGATCAATAATAACAAATAGGTTATGAACATGTCATATTACGGAATCAAAACGAAAATGCAAATTTTATGTAGCGTTCCTATATACATTTAGTAGAAGAATGAACTTGGATTACATGGAGCATCTCCATGCTATGACGACATCCTGGAGGAAACTGAATCGCCATGCCTGCCAAAAGGAACTTCAAAGGAACTTGTAGTGTAACCTCATCCCGCAACTTAGTCGATATTTCGTAAATTCTCAGCATGAGCATCTAAAAATTCAGTAAAATAAATTCAACCATTAGCACAAAAATTCGTCACGTAATTCACTAACTTCTATCATTTTTAGTAACAAATGTGTATAAAAAATTCAGTCTCTAAGAAATCACTTTTCAATCGTAACGAAACCTTCCATGACGCCGTGTCGGCAACATCGCAACCCGCACAAGCGTTACTTGTCTCGAATCACTCTCAGTGCATAGAGCTCTGTTTTGTCTCTGGTGAGAATTAAAGTCTTGTGTGTGTTGATCTACGGGTAACTATATTTAGGCATTATATGTAAAATTGTAAATAATATTATCGTGTATGTATAGAGTAGAATTGACTAAATTTTCCAGTGTGCTAAATGTTCAGGAGTTATTGCCAAGAACTTGTGTTTCACCACTGGGCATTTTCCCTTGTGCATGGTTGTATGCCCATTTAGAAAGTTTTTAGCAAACAGTTATCGCTTGGCTTACAGAGATTCTTAACCTAGTTCTTCCAAGAAGCAATTCTTAGAAATATCCGCAGAATTTAACTAGAAGCAACTGGTTGGACTAACCAGGAGAATTATTCTCTTCAGCATGAGTAGTGGCTAACTAGTTGCTGTCAGTATTTTCAGATGATGAAATTGCCAATTCACTATTTAATGTAAAGCCATTTTTAGGGAGTTTTCCCCTTTTTGTTTTTAAAATAATTTTTTATGTCAACATTTCAACATGATGTTATTTTTATCCAAGCTAAAATTTCCACTTTTGTTTTGAATTAATTTTATTCAACATTTCAATATGACGTTATTTTCATTCAAGCTAAAATTTTTCCTTTTGTTTTAAATAATTCTTATGTCAACCTTTTCAATATGATGTTACTTTTATTCAAGCTAAAATTCCCCTTTTTCTTAAAATAATTTTTATTTCAACATTTCAATATGATGTTATTTTATTCAGGCTAAAATTTCTCCTTTTTCTTAAAATAATTTTTATTTCAACATTTCAATATGATGTTATTTTTATTCAGGCTAAAATTTCTCCTTTTTCTTAAAATAATTTTTATGTCAACATTTCAATGTGATGTTATTTCTCTCAAGATTAGGATTTCCCCTTTTGTATCAAAAATAATTTATCATGCCAAAATTCAATATGGTGTTATTTGTTGATCAAGTTAGAATTTCCCCTTTTTGTCTAAAATATTTTTAGGCCAATATTTCAATATGTGTTTATTTTTTATCAAGTTAGGCTAGCACCAATTATCATTGTAGTCACAGATGTATCCTTCTGAATGCATCTAGTCCTGCATCAATTACCAATTATTGCCACAACTGTATTTCTAAATTAAATTAGGTAGATAATCAATTAGAAAAACACAAATAATTCTTAGTTCTGAAGAATAGATAGTTAGTAAATTTAATTAAATAGTCATTGTACATTGATTATTTCAGTTAGGAAAAACTGGGAACATGTGTTTTCTAGTTCATTTGCATTTAGCAGATGCTGTAGATTTTTTACCATAATAGATTAATTAAGTGAGACCTTAGGCTCAGTTGTTACTGGGTATGCCACCTTAGTTTGTCCAGGCAAAGGCTGCTGATGTGCTCAAGCCTCTAATCAATTGAATTGGAATAATCTATTGATCGCCAAGGTCTCATTAGTGTTTCGCCACCTTTTGTGTGTTCCAGTTTTAATTAAGTGTGTTCTCAATTTTTGTATTCTTATTAAGTCAGATTCAAATAATTGTTGGTATTCCCTTGAATTGTTAGTCAATGTTTAAATTTCATATCTTGGGAAATAAGCTATGATAGGGTATTTACACCAATAGAGATTGTATCTTCGGTAGTTACTCACTTCAAATAATCATATTTCTGATCAACACTATCCCACTGTCTGATTGCGTGTAACAATGTGTAGTGACGGTAGCAAGAATTACTATCATAATCACTTTAGGACGACTCTTACTATTGATTTTTGGTTAGGTCAATTTGTGTATTGAAAATTGTTAATAATTAGTCGTTACCTGATTTAGCTAAATTAGGGTGATTATGCTTACCTCTGAAAGTCTCCGAATATTCTAAATTCCCAACCCCTGGAAATTCTTATCCAGAAATCATCCAATTATCTGATTGGGGGTTAAATTTGGTTTAACCAGTAATTGGTTGCCCTCAACTGTAGCTACCTGTTCCTTTGACCTCTTGGCAATGCCGGCTACCTCCAGTGGTTGTTGTCATTATAACTCATAGGATGCCTAATACTATTCTGATATGTATCCTCATGATCAATGTTTTCTAAATCCTTCTTGTGCTCTGAACCTCCTCCTCAACTACCAATTCTGTGCACTTTGTGCACAGATTCCGCGTTCCCTCTACCCTTTTTCAAATGGTGCATTCCTCTCTCCTCTCGTAGGACACCTTTCACGTTCAAGCCAAAGAGACCAGGGATTTTTCATATAATAATAAATAATAACAATAATTAGACTGCACGTGCCCTCTCTGGCACAATTCCTAGCTTAAGTCAAGTAATCTTTATGACAATTCTAGCCTTAGTTATGACCAATACAGCCAGCCCTCGACGGCGGCTTAGCGTAAACGTTCGAATTAAACACTGCCAACTCTTAAGATACTCATTGTAAATAGCAGTCAAAGCGTAGATTATTGGGCGGCAGAAGCCTTTAATATTAATGAAGACGAACTAACTTACATTGCCTACCCAGTAATATTCTTATCTCATGTATCAATCTTGCACTCCAATCCGGAGATGATCGTACACGACGCGTCACGATTAATAGTACCCGGAGAATACTAGTTGGGAAAATAAGGGCATGTAGGGAGATTCATGATTGTCCATACGAGTACTTATTGTTGCGACTGCCTCGCCCTTGTTCAGGCGCCAGAATTGGGCCGAGGCACCCGCATATAATCCTCTATTTGAGGCAACCCTGTAATTCAGCAGTAAAGCTCGCAGCCTGGCTTGCGTAGCGACTGTCTCTCCTTGTGTTATGCTTGAACAAGTAATCCAAGCTCTCTCCCCGTACAGAAGAACCTCCGAAGCCGACACACAGACAATCACCACCTACATTCAATTAACAATTCCCATACTCTATTAGCCACACGGCTATCAACCAAACCAAGCCACACGGCTATCAAACCACATCAAGCCACAAGGCACGGGTAGAACCCCTGCGGGAACTACCTCCTTCGAGATACTCAAATAACCTAAACTATTACCGCACCTGCGGAATATTACACTAACAAATCCACTCTCGCCGGGATCCACCCCGGATTCCCTCGAGCCGCGGCACCTGCTGAAGTGCGGCTACCCACTGGACCCGGACCTTCTTCCTCAAGAAGGGGATCTCCATACTGTTGCCGTAGTCACGGCACTCAGAGTCAACAAAATAAAGACAAGGCGAGAGTATACAGTTTTTCATTGTCCTGCAGAGGTCAATAGTGCAAGTGAAAATTAGGTGCCAGTAAGGCAACTCGAATTACCCACACATAAACCCCTTCTGAGTCAGATTAAGTCACTAGCAATTAAGTGTGCTCTACCAAGAGCACTGGTGGCCCTTTAAATAATAAGAACATCCTCCTTGTTACTTGAGAAATTCCTCGCTATTCAACCTTTAAGTCAAATTCAATTATTTTCCCATTTAGGGAGTTCATAACAAGTTCATAAACTAAACTCTCGTTCAAATGATGACAAATTGTATTAAAAGATAATTTTTAGCATAATTCTTTCTGTATTTGGACATAAATTGACGTCACTAGAAAAAACTTTCAGCTTTACAAAGAGGTAATTAAAAAAACATTTATAGTTTCAGTAAATCGTTGTTTCCCCAAATCGAAGTGGACAGAATAAACTCGTCTTTTCACAGGAAAATACTGCTCACCATCAAGCTCAGGTCCAAAAAACACTTTCTGGATATAAATGAACTGCGGAAAAGTTCCTTTGACGTCATTGTAATGTTTCTATCCCGCCGCAACAACTTGGGAGAGTGAGTATATTTTTCTTGGAATAAGAATTGGAAGGCTACATCAAGTTTATAATAATCAAGACTTAACCAGTCAAATATATGACTTTGAATTAAACATTATTCATTAGGAGGAATTAAAATGTAATAAGTTTGATTCATGACTTACTCATCTGAAATTGCAGCAGGACTCACTAAAAGCTAATTGAGAATAATTTTATTTCTGTGCTTACGTTTGCGAATAAAATACTTTAATTTTTGAGTATCAAGTGCACAAAAATAACACTAGTCATTAGTTTTAGCCTCCCTACCCAGCAACAAATGCGATCCAAAGAGAGGAAGGCACCGTTTAGTATGGAGTTAAGGAAACGCGGAATCTATGCAGAAAGGGCATATAAACAGTAAGTTAAGAAAAAAGATTATGAAAAAAGAGCAAGTTGAAGAAGAAAGTAGTAGGAGCTGAAGAACAGGACAGCAGTGAACCGAAAAAAGGTGATCCTTATCATAACAAAAGCATTTTATTTCAACAAAAAGAAGGCCTAGCTAGCTCTCAGCTCGGGCCCTCACATTTTCCCCCTGGGAGCGCTAATTCCCATAGAAACAATAGTTGTATCCCCCTGAGGGGAACAAGTGCACAAAAAGAACAATTATGCCAACTATGCTATATGTATATCTTACGGGCAACTGCATCCACTAAAGATGAAACCCAATAAAATGTAATAGTTATTTAGTGATAAGTACAACTACCTATTTAAAAATTTTGGCTAGTTGTAAATGTTTATTCATAAAATTTGAAAGAAAAAGTTCACAAGATGTTTTACATTTAAAAGAATCGTAATTCTTAATAAAATATCGAGGAAAATTTTTTTTCTTTAATTGAATCTTCATAAGGAATTTAAAAACGAGAAACACTGCTCGTAAGTTAAGCATTATTTAATATTACACATCGTCAAATCTATAAAACGTTTCGGAGTCCTGCTCCATCCTCAGTAAGTACAGTCTGAAAAAACTGAAAAAAAAACACAAGTTCGTCAGACATGTTCAAAAAGAAAATTGATAGAAAATCTCATGTAAAAACTTTCAGCGGATAAGAACTATTCATACTGTTTAAAACCGGTTTTTCTTTGGCTATATATAATGATTCTAAAATTCTTATTTCTGAATCATTGAAAGCATTGCACAAAATTTCAAAATGGTCTTCAGCGACTCCAGCACCAGACTGCTCTGCATGGAGTCGCACTGACGAATGAGGCGGTTGTGCAAGAGGCCTCCCGGTACGATAACTAACTCTACGATGTTGGGCAATCCTTATATAATACGGCAAAGTCCTCATACCGACATAGCCTGATGTACACTGTACACAACTAAATTTGTAAACTAAGGATGCCCTCATTCGCTTCGGAAGCACATCTTTATACCAAAAAATGAGCCTATTTCAAATGAATTGACAGAAATTATGCATAATTTTACATCAGGAAAGTAGCGATGGAAAAGCAACTCCAAATCTCTAGACATCTTCTCAGACAACTGGCCAAAGAAAGGAAAACTGCAACACAAACGTTGTACAGGGTCAACATCGTCTCTAACTTCTGAATCCTTTTTTGCCAAAAAGCTCTTAACATTAGTGTAGATTAAGGAAGAGGGAAACCCGTTGTTGCGGAAAAAAGAGTGCAAGAAATTGAATTCATTGTGAAGGTTGTTAAAACTGGAGCAAATATTGTAAGCTCTGTTTAGGTTTGAGTTTTTTTAGCTTTTGTAGCTTCAGGTTCAAAGTGAATGTGATTAGGACGCTTGTAAACAGAGCTTACAATATTTGCTCCAGTTTTAACAACCTTCACAATGAATTCAATTTCTTGCACTCTTTTTTCCGCAACAACGGGTTTCCCTCTTCCTTAATCTACACTAATGTTAAGAGGTTTTTGGCAAAAAAGTATTCAGAACTTAGAGACGATGTTGACCCTGTACAACGTTTGTGTTGCAGTTTTCCTTTCTTTGGCCAGTTGTCTGAGAAGATGTCTAGAGATTTGGAGTTGCTTTTCCATCGCTACTTTCCTGATGTAAAATTATGCATAATTTCTGTCAATTCATTTAAAATAAGCTCATTTTTTTGGTATAAAGATGTGCTTCCGAAGCGAATGAGGGCATTCTTAGTTTACAAATTTAGTTGTGTACAATGTACATCAAGCTATGTCGGTATGACAACTTTGCCGTTTTATATAAGGATTGCCCAACATTGTGGAGTTAGTTATCGTACCGGGAGGCCTCTTGCACAACCGCCTCAATGCGGCCTCATTCGTCTGTGCGACTCCATGCAGAGCAGTGTGGTGCTGGAGTCGCTGAAGACCAATTTGAAATTTTGTGCAATGCTTTCAATGATTCAGAACTAAGAATTATTTTAGAAACATTATATATAGCCACAGAAAAACCGGTTTTAAACAGTATGAATAGTTCTTATCAGCTGGAAGTTTTTACATGAGATTTTCTATCAATTTTCTTTTTTAACATGTCTGACGAACTTGTGTTTTTTTTTCAGTTTTTTCAGACTGTACTTACTGAGGATGGAGCAGGACTCCGAAATTTTTTATAGATTTGGTGATGTGTAATATTAAATAATGCTTAACTTACGAGTAGCGTTTCTCGTTTTTAAATTCCTTAATAAAATATAAATTATTTTACTTGACAAACATATATCAATCAAAGCTACTTGATATGCTTCCACAAGAAAATACGGTGCTATGCTATTCCATTTTTCCTTGAGATGGTATAATGCATATTTGATAGGTTAGAATAAAAGATGTTAAATGTCAAACTCATAATCATAAATGCATCATTTTTAAATCCTTATTTTATTTTCAATACTAATTCCTGATATCACACGTTCCTAAGCTTGTATCTCAATGTAAATGAGCACTAATAGAAGTGTTTTCAACAATGCATCATCATTGGTATTACATTTTTTAAATTTACATTTATACGATTTATGAAACCTCGATTACCGCATCAAAGCGAAAGCCATTTAATGTTTTCTTTCAATAATTTGTTAATAATAAAATGGCTCAAATGAACCTTCCATCATTAAACAACTAGGTAACTTTCAGATCAAGCGGAATGAGAAGAAAAAGTGAACCATTTTTACCATTGTTCACAAAAATTTTGAAACTTTTTTCGATTTTGCGTGCTCCAATCCTAAAATTACACCCCACCTGTACAGGAATATTTCCCATAAATCGAGGCCAATTTCTGATTATGAGAAAAATAAATTTAAAAAAATCTTCATACTCTATATAAATATGTAACATTACTTTAAATTTTCAGAGAATAATTCCACTCAACAATTTTTTTACTACCCTGAGGCAAATTTTACTACTTTTTACTACTTTACTACCTAGTAGACACCCTGTAATAGCTTCGGTTATTAATTAAATTCCGTTTCACGCGCTCGCTTCCTTTGGCGCCAAGGCCAACTTCAAAGTTCAATTATTCAAAAATAACGCATCAGCGAGCAGAATGTCATTCATGTAAAACGTTCTTAAATGGGTTCCTATAGTGATTCCTAAGATCGGAATTCTTATTTTCCGTGATTGCATTAAACTTCACATTGACCAATTTTAGCAAGTAAGCCTATTAGACCTAGTTGAAAACTGCAGTAAAACACTTCTCAAATAATAGTTCATGATGTGCTACTTGCTACTGTAATAACCGCTTCAACAAATCAAGGTAGCACAATGCTTACATTGAACTGTTCTATTATCCACACATGTAAAAAATTGTGTTCCACACATTAAAATTAAGAAAAACTATCAAAGTGCTGTTTAACAATAGTAAATAACCGCTCCATTACCAGGTTATTCGACGCTACTTGACCGGGCAGGTGTTCGATGTATAAAGTTGTACGCAATATCTGTTGCGCCGCTTGCGCGCGATATAACAAGTCACACAAACACGCCTTTCTCTTCATTTCAATTCATGAAATAAGAAAAAATCCCCGAACAAATATTAATAGACAACTTATATTTAAATAACATTGAAAGCATATATACTTTACGGGAAACTTTATTACCGTTCTGGAGAGTATTCGATGCAAATGAAGGTTGGATACGGGAGCAGACGCTTGACCAGGCGCAGCCGTGTTCAAATCTTAACTAGACCGTTTACATCAGTTTTAGTTTCCAGCGTCTGTTGTGTTGATATAACTGAAAACGCGGGAAATTTGAATAAGGCACGTCATTGAACCCTGCACCGACTTTCCTCGTTATTTTCTTGAAACTAAAATATTTAATTCTTTTTTTAAAACTTGTTGTTGTACCAATAATGCATTGTGTTTCCGAATAATTTGAGTTAGATAGGAGAACAACTGAATTAGGCCCTATATTGAAATTGAGCACGTTCAAAAGTCAAGTTATAAACACATAGAAATTTGCCACTAGGCCTATTTGAAGGAATATATTTTTATACCTATAATATCTCTTATAAACTATGAATTAGAACTCGAGAAACTAATGGATTTGCTACACAAATGGAAATGATCAAAGAATAAAATGAGCTTTAATTTAAGATTTTTCGAAATGTTTACGGGTAATTGGCAAAAATTGATGTCTCAGAGAAAATGAAAATTTAATTCAAGGCATGTTCTATCGGAGGACCTGGTTCAAGACCTATTGACCTATTTTCCACAGGTTCAAGATTTTCATTAACGTCAATTCAAAAGTTATTCGAATAGGGAAGGTGCAGTAGATGATGAATGTTTCATTCTATAAAATAATTCTTGAGGCAGCACCTTAGCCGACTGGTTGTCACCTTGGTTGAGTGGTTTAAATTACGCGTCCATCACGGGAAGAGTTGGCACTTCGAATTCCGGTAGTGCTGCCCGGTGATACTACCGGTAGGGGAGAGGGCGAACTCACCATATTTTCCACGCTACCCAGATTTTGGCATCCAGATTGACCGGAAATAACCGTCATTGTAAAATTCTGATTTTAATTATCAGGCATTTGCATAACCAATGTACAAGAAAACTGAAATAAACGCAGTGGACACGAAAGATAGAAGTATCGCAAGCCTTCATGGGCACCAGTCGTCCAGTCCTCATAGCACACCATAAGGATATTTCAATTTCGTTAACTTAACCGTTAGCGCAGCAAGGAGGGGGCACACGGAAGCCATGCCCCCTCCCGGAAATGTTAAGCTGGGGGCCAGTTTCAGTCGCCGTTTTAAGAAAAAATAAAAAGATTGCTGATAAAGTCTGGCCCTCCGAGATTATTTGTCGGGGATCCTGATTTACTCGTGCTTCCATCGATTTAAGCGAATTAAAGGGATTGCGATAAAAGAACACTGCGCACACCAATCCGTTAGTACATCGCAAGTTATAGCTTTTATTATAGTAAGTCACAAGCTATATCTTTTATTGTTCTGTACGTTGAAAGTTAGAGCTTTTATTGCACGTACGTAGCAGGTTATAGCTTTTACTGGACGTACGTTACAAGTTATAGCTTTATTGTAATTACGTCGCAATTTATAGCTTATAATTGTACGTACGTCGCAAATTATAGCTTTTATTGTACGTACGTCGCAAGTTATAGCTTTTATTGCCCGTACGTAGTAAGTTGTAGCTTTTACTGTACGTACGTTGCAATTTATAACTTTTACTGTACGTACGTTGCCAAGTTATAGCTTTTATTGTTAATACATTGCAAGTTAAAGCTTTGTCAGTACGTCGTACGTTATAGCCTTTATTGTTAGTACATCACAAGTTATAATTTTTATTCGATGAAATAACTAACAATGCTTGGATACCCGTCAATACCCGACGTTCATTTATAAAGTTATGGTATGTCCCACATGGCTCTGTAGACTGCATTTGGGAGTCAGGTGGGCGAAAGTTCACTTGATTTCAGTGGTGTTGACAGTAGAAATTTGCGAAGCCTCGTCAGTTACTACTGTTCACCATCAGCAACAGCTTGTGCTGTCAGGTCTTCACTACACAAAAACACAGCTTTGCTTCTGGTAATTATTTGCGTCTACTATGAAAGAACTTCAAGTCTAGTTTCAATGTCCAGTATATACTGTAAGCTTGTGCAATGTTCCGATACACGCTGTTCTCTCCACTCTCAAAAACACAAGGGATAAAATGAAACCTTCAATTATGTATTGTATCTTTTTAATAACATTAATATTAGGACTATTAAAAGTTACAAAATAAAGCTAATAAATCGATTATTCTAAATAGTTAAAAATATACCGTTTCAAAGTTGCATTATAACTCTAAGTTTAAATTTGTTTCCATTCCACCGAGTTCCAAAAGAAGAATTTTTTATTATTATTAATATTATTAATTAACATTTATTTGGTTAAGTTTCGAAAAATTGTGCCGAATTCTGCCCCGAGATTTAGTAGCATGGATACCGCGAGAACGCCTCCAACCTCTTAGTCCATACAGGGCTACAACACCATTTTAAAACCTTAAGGAATAAACAATTTCCCACAGAGAGAAATACATTATAAATAGGTAGGTACCTTTTAGATAAAAATTGGTTCACTAAGAATGATTATTGGATTATTAAATAGCAAAGGGTTCCATTTTTAGCTATCCTTACGCGCTACGCAGCCCGCGAAGGGCTTCACCTATCATATTGATAGCAGAGCTAGACACTAATTCATACGAACGCTAATGCTCATTATACTGTGTATTGTACGCGGGGGCTAGCATATCTAGAACGAAAATTACAGGGCAATTCGAGACCAATGAAAAACATGAAGCACTTCATTGAGCGGAAATTAATTTTTTTAACTCCGGAAGGCAGCTGCATTTATTTTGGCTATGAAATTATTCTGTTACAAAAATGCCTGCGAATAATAGATGATCTGGTCACTCGGAACACGGATGCCAATCTCACAACGAAACATAAGTGAAATGAACCTAAAGATCAATAACTCTGAAGTTGCATACCATGGCATTATTGCAAGGCTGAACACAAAGGTAACAATATCATTAACTACACAAGGATAAAAGTAATTCTTAACTGATTCGTTGGAACCGTTTGCTCACATCTACCTAGAATTAGTACGTTACGAGAAGAACAACAGCAACAACACCAGACACATCGCCGTAACACGATCAGTCAACCGCAGGTTCATCAACACTCAAGGGAACAGAAACACGTGACAGAGCAAAGGAAATGCCACCAAGAACACATTTGCGCTGATATGCCATCGAAAGAAATACATATTCTAGACGCTAACACCTCGCTCACACCAAACTTTCAGACGACAGAAATTACTTTGTTAACAGAAGTAACTTGTTGCATTTAAAAAAGCTTTGTGCCTATAATTCTCATAACCGTAGCACGGATACCTACCTACAACTTCAGGTATCATTGAACACCGTCAAAAAAATCGGAAACAATTGCGAGAAAGGGTCAAGTTGGCGCATGAAACGATTCATACGTACCTCCGAAGAGCAAAACCTACTTGCGTTCAATGCAATTCCACAAAACTTGTAAAAACAAGAAGCAATTATTATTCCCGTAACTGTTTAACCACCGTTAAAACAATAGGCAAATAGTTCAGCGCTTTTACACATGATTATGAAGTTTCCGGTGTTTTCGGGACGTTTCCTTTAAATGCATTACTTAAATAGAACGCTACGATACATTTTTTACGAGGGTATAAAATTCCCAGTGTTTAAAAAACATAAGCGACTAATGAAAAGTCACCATACCAATAATAAACTCACCAACCAACAATCCATTTCAAAAGTCTAGTACCTATTTGGCCAAGTACTATTAACACTGCAAAGTAATAGCGTGGCCAAGTACTTGCTGTCAACACAGCTCCCTAAAATCTTAAAACAACATCTTAGGCGCAGCGTAGCAGAATTTTTGGTCAGGTCGCATTGCACATACAATTTTGGAACGCCTCCACCCCCCGGAGGATGACAAATCCGCCAGCTCAGCAGGGCACAAGTCTTCAAGGTGCGCCTCCACTGGCTGGCGTTGAATTTCAGCTCTGGCAGGAAGCTAAATTAGAGTCGTGACCTCCCAGAAGACTACAACAAGAAAAAGAAATGGAAACAACACGCACGTCGTGTTGTTTGGTTGGACCAAAGAGATAAAGAAAATACAAGGAAAAACTGTTTTAAAGAAGCAGATATTTTTACATCAAGATGGGACGGTAGCTTGAACGGGAGATATCAAGTTGAAGACAGTAGAAGTAGTAATAGTAGTAACATGGGTTTGCTTGAGTTTCAGTTACTTTAACTATATCGCACCAAAGGTCACATAATTTAGCAAGTCTCAGACAAAAACAATGAAATCGAAGAAGGATAGAATTGCACGTTCAGCATTGCTGAATCTACCAAATGCAGTTACGTCGATATAAGCCGATGACTAAAACTGACAGGTTCCAATATACCAGACCACGAATTGCAGCAAGTCATTACTGCACTAAACTGACCCAAAATACGAGTGACCCCACATTACTGAAATGAACTGCGACTTGATTTGTAAATGGCTCAGTCCAACTTTTTCGCCGCCTGCATCCATCTTTTTCGCCGCCTAAGTAGTTAAATCGCTTAGGCGGCGAAAAACAATGCTCCAGCGAAAAAGTTTGACTAGGGAGGGTCAGGGATTGTCGTATAACTGTATAACTGTTACAGCCTACGATTTCCTCAGTACAACGTAGTCCTCACGAAACGACCCTTTACGGAAAAATGAACGACAATCTTTTCACGAAAATTAGGTGAGAAATTAGATTGTAAGTTAGTTCAAGCCTTCTGAAGTACAACAGAAGCATTACTACGAAGACAAGGTACCATCTAGTATGAAATTACGGAACGAGAAATGTATGCACAAGACATCCCACCACACCCTGCACATACTGTACATAGGAACAGTAGGATTGAAAGAAGTTAACGACACAAGATAAAAGTAGATGAAAGTAATAGGTGGTGAAAAAGGACAGTAGTAAGCCGGAGATAAAAAATTCCTGATCGATTCAGACTCTGTATGCTGAGTTTCTACACTTTGACTATTTATACTTTGCAAAATCAGCCCAAAAAATTAGTCCAAAGCGCTCAAGCAGAAGACAGAAGCTACGAAAAATAATCGAACAACTAGCTACAAAATAAAAAAAAAATATCTTCAACGGTGGAATAAGGAAAAGAATCTCAACTACAGGAAGAGAAGCTCGCAAACAAAAGAGAAACAACAAACCTTGAATTTAAGGCTTTCTCCTGAGACTGCACCAGGGATGGCAAAAAAAAAAAAACATTTTTTAAGCACGAACACTAATTTTCCACTCACCCTAGAAGACAAAAGGCTTAGAATTCCAAGCCGTATAATTTTTTCTGTTATAACTAACAAGGAGTTCAAAATAGCATAAAATAATTGCGTTTTCCTAAGGCAGGTTCGTACAAGAGACCAAATAAAATATAAACTAAAGAGCCATAACAGAAAAGTAAACATAAAATGCACGTCCATGCTCAGTGTTAACATTCAAATAAAATAATTTTAGGTTCTGTTGAATAGATGAATTCGGCTATTGATGAGCAGATAAATTCGTTAAATATACTTGGAGTAATGTACAAAACACAGGAGAAATACATCTATGATTTTCGAGACTTCAAAAATGCTACGACGGAAATCCAAGGCGGGTAATATACCTTCTGAGTAGTAGTATTAGCATCGATTTGCTAGCGCTTCAGTAATTTGTACTATATCGCGCCGTAGGTCTCACAGTTCAAAAAATACAACATCCACATAAACCTTCTGAATGCAGAGACCTACCAAGTTCCAAGAGATTAGATTATTAGTTTGTTTAAGCCTCCCTATCCGCCACAAAAGCGTTTAAAGAGAGGAAATCAAGTTCCAAGAATTACAATGCAAGTCTGGAAGGTAAATATTATATACGAGCCACATAAATACCTCAGAGATATCCAGATGCAGTGAGCATTTTTTTTGCAAACGAAAGGCTTGCTTTTGCACTTAGGGACCTCCAGTGAATTTACTTAAGACATTTTTGCATTCTGAAATATACCGATTCTACACGACCGGGGCCGGTTAATGATCATTTTCAGAGGACGCAACATCGTTACTGTGGCTACGTTATTATAATTAACCAGAATTAACCACCGTTATTATAATTAACCAGAATTAACCACCGTTATTATAATTAACCAGAATTAACCACCGTTATTACTTAATAGTAGTAGTAGTAACATGGCTTTGCTAGCGCTTCAATTACTCAAACTATATCGCACCGAAGTTACTCAAACTATATCGCACTATACTTAATAAGTTATCCCCAAGGAATGAGCATTGCCTTCACACTTGCAAACCACACAGTACCCAGTATACTGGGAAATATTTCGCGTGTTTCAGTGCACTATTCAGTAGAAACTATACACCATATTTTTGGTTTAATGAAGAAATTACCTACCTATAACTGGCGACAAACATTTTATTTTAGCAATTGAGAATGAATGATTCAACAGCTACTCACTACCTAATGTCAAGAAAATGAAAACCACAATTAAACTTTCATTAAAAAATCCTCTGAATTAATACCCATATCTTATGAACATATAAAAGCAAAAACACGCGAACCGATCTATAACCCGAAAAACATAACTTCTGATGTAATTCATTTCATTCTGCAAGGAAGCTTAGGACTTTGAAGTTCTACACTTACCCGTACCGTACATTTCAGAAACATTTTCCGCTCATGTACACCATACCAAATGCCGACGCTAGTCCCATTTAAAATGGGTACACCTCGTCAAAAAATGCCAGACTTTGACTGGAACAACCAACACTCAGAAAAAATTTTAAACGGTTTTCAACACCGTCACGCACGTTCAATTATGAGAATAATGTTGAGGGGTGTTGATACAATCCACATCAAAGCACGAATACGAGTCCTTCACTGCTGCCCTTCACGCATGCCGTCTGCGACCGAAATATTAACTTGACCTTTTGCCCGCGCACGTTGAAATGCAGTGCCATCCCCCCGTTATATCATGTCGTCCTTTAAAACAAGAAGTGTTGTTCTTATCGTTAACTATTCAAGAATCGAGTGAAGAAACTAGCCACACATGCCGCGATGGGAGACGTTTGCACCTCCTGGCAGGCTGATGATGATCGATGAGCCAGAGAGAATTATTTAAAAATAATTAATTCAACCCCATGTAAAGCGGCCCATAGACGATCAATTTAATTGTCAATATCATTGACTCGATATTTTGGTGACATTTTCTTCTGCCCACTGACGATCAATTAAATTGTCAATATTCATTAGTAGTAGTAGTAGTATTAGCATCGATTTGCTAGCGCTTCAGTAATTCGTACTATATCGCGCCGTAGGTCTCACAGTTCAAAAATAAAAATAAAAAATACAACATTCACATCATTTCAGCAAAAGCACATTATATAAATCTCTATTCAAAGTTTATCACAATTACCATTATGGAGACATAGCAACATCCATCGCAAAAACCGCTCTAATTTCAAACCACATTTGTCATCTTATAAAAGCCCCAGTTGATCTTTGAAGAGATCATCTACATATCCACGCACACTTTGTTAGCACGGGCAGCCAAAGGCCCCATAGGGGATTTCAGCTGCCCACCCATTTATGGCCGGGCGCCTTACCCACGCTGAAACCCCCAGAGGCATCTACGCAGCGCGCCCGGCCATATTACAGTTTAGTCTTCCACATCTCAGTTGTGAAGAAGTTCCTTGCTTACGCTGTTCTTTCTCTGGTTAAATTTCTGACATCAGATTACACTTCTCCAGGAACATTTTAAGCGCTGATACATCGAAAGTTGAGCGTAAAATTTCCCCGAGCATTCCGATCATTACATCCTCATCAGGACCTCGCAGTCTCGGGAAACACACATTCCTGGCAGCTGCATGTCGAGGGCACTCAACAAGAAAGTGTTTGACAGTCAGAGGAACGTGGCACCGCTCACATCGTGGCTGTGGCTGTCGCTCTATCAAGTGCCCGTGCGTCAAACGGGTATGGCCAATACGAAGGCGGCAGAGTATCACCTCCATCCGACGAGGGCGACAACTAGAAGATATCCACTCACGCACGGTGGGTTTAATACTTCTTAATTTATTATTAATTGTTCTTTCCCACTCCTGTTGCCCTAAACTTCTCACTGCAGCCTTTATCCGAGGGTAGTAGTCTCGGAATGGGACCATCAAGTTCAACGTTTCCCCATTTGTCTCCGCAGCTCGCTTAGCCTCCCGGTCAGCTCGCTCATTGCCCGATACTCCCACATGTCCGGGCACCCAGCATAACGTGACACTCTTATGTCTACTCGCAAGGTTTATTAACATTACGAGAATCTCAGCAATGAGTGGGTGTGTACTATTATACATTTGCGTGGCCTCGATTACGCTTTTCGAGTCAACAAAAATTGTAAAAGAGCCACATGGGTAGTCCTCAATCAATTTCAGTGCCTCCATCACACCGTACAATTCTGCTGTGAAAATTGATGACTCTGGGAGTAGTTTCATTGCACTGACCCTTTCCCCAGACACGGCGGCACATCCCACGGCGTCTCCCGTTTTGGATCCGTCAGTGTACAACTTCACGGAGTTTGCGTGCTTTTCAAGTACATGGTCCATGAAAATTCCCTTCAGGATGTGGTCGGGCATGGATTCCTTCTTGGGCATCCGGCATCCTGGGCAAAAACTTTCTATAGGGACGCGCCATGTCGCAGAGTTGTCCAAGAGTACTGGGAGTATTCGCATGGGTCTCAATTGCATTGCGGCCGTAATCGCTGGGTAATCCACAGATGCGGGTATGAAATGTGGAAAAGGCAGGTGTCGACCAAGGGGCACGTGCACACTGGCCCATGCAGGAGACAAAGGGACTTGCTCCAGCCTGGCTAGGTATTGTAAGGTTAGTTGCACACGTCGGAGCCACAGGGGTGGCTCTCCGCTCTCCACGCACAGGCTGTAAGAGGGTGAGGATCGAAAAGCACCAGTGCTTAGCCTGATAGCTGCATTGTGCACTGGATTCAACTTAGCGAGTGAGGATTCTTTGGCATATTGATATACTATACAGCCATAGTCTATCTTGCTCCTGATGAGGGTTCTGTACAGTCGCAACAACGTCACTCGATCTGCTCCCCACGTTACTCCAGATATACACTTTAGGAGATTCATTCTCCGAGCACACTCAACCTTGAGAGCAGCCAGATGGGGTTTCCAGGTGAGCTTATCATCCACAGTCATCCCCAAGAACTTTACACTGTGCGCAAAAGCTATCTGTCCCTCCCTCCGCACCAGTCGTGGAGGATCACAGCGGCCGCGACCTTGGAAAAGAAGGCCTACAGTCTTCTCAGTAGAAAAAGTAAAGCCATGCTCAAGAGCCCAGTTGCTCACACTGTTGATGGCTCTCTGCATTCTACGGGTCGCCGCAGGCAGAAATGCAGACGTAGAGTAGAGCATAAAATCATCCACATACAGCGAGGCCAAAATGCCAGGGGGAAGGACTGTAGTAATTTCATTCAGGGCAACATTAAATAACGTGCAACTCATGACGCTGCCCTGAGGCAAGCCTTCACGCTGTAACTGCAGTGAGGAGAGCGTACCACCCACTCTAACACGGAACGTTCTCTCACCAAGGAACTCCTGGATATACAAAGCCATATTACCGCGGAGTCCATATCCATGCAGCGATTTGAGGATCCCATATCTCCACGCGGTATCGTAGGCCTTGTGCAAGTCAAAGAAAACACATATAGTCTGGCGACGTTCTGCGAGGTTAGCTATTAGGTAGTTCTGAAGGCGCAGCAGAGCGTCTACGGTGCCGCGGTGTTGACGAAAGCCGAACTGTACAGGATTCACCAGTTCTTCAGTCTCCAGCCATCGCGTAAGCCGGACATTTACAATCTTTTCCATCAGTTTTCCAAGACAACTAGTCAAGGCAATGGGTCGATAGTTATCAGGGTTGGTGGTAGGCTTATTGGGCTTTGCAAAGGCCATGATTATTGATGTTCACCATTGCTGCGGATATATGTGCGTGGTCCAGATTTTGTTGTAAATATAGAGAAGGTATGATATCGCCGTATGGTCCATTTTCTTCATCATTTGGTAGTGAATGCCATCAGGTCCGGGGGCTGTGTTTTTGCACTTTTTCAAGGCACAATAAAATTCCATCATTGTGAGGGGATCGTTGTACGAATAGGTGGAGTCAGTCGAAAAATCTAGCAATTGCCGTTCCTGCTGACGTCTGAGAGCCGAGGTGGCATGTCCGCTGCTAACACGACAGAAACTCCGGGCCAACACTTCTGCTACACGCTCCGGGTCTGCGGTGAGAGATCCATCAACTTCCAAACACGGTCGCCTGTGTCCATAAATTCCCTTCATTTTATTAACTCTTTGCCATACCTTAGCCATGGGGGTATCAGTGTTCAGGCCGGAGACATACTTCTGCCACGATGTCTTACGCGCCACATCCTTGACTAGTTGCGCTCGGGCTCTGGCTCGGTTATAGGCGATCTTATGTGCCAGCTCCTTGGTTCGTTGATAGCGCCGTAAGGCTCGTTTCCGCTCACTATTGGCTACTGCACACTCGTTGTTCCACCATGGAACACGATGTTTCTGGCAGCCTCCCTGAGACTTTGGGATGGCAGCGTTGGCAGCTGCACACACCGTTATGACAAAACGTTCGACTAGCTCATCAACACTGCATCTCTCATCGGGTTCTTCCATTCGCGAGCCGGTTTCAAAGTCTCTCCAGTTGGCCTTCTTGAAATTAAAGCGTGGATCCGTGGGCACAGGTTGGCACCGTGCGACACACAAAAGGATGGGAAAGTGGTCACTACCATACGTATCGTCAAGCACGGACCACTGAGTATCAGGAAAGATGTCGGGCGTACACAGGCTGACGTCGATTGCAGAGGAGGTACCGCTTTGTACATGGAAATGAGTGGGAGCTCCGGTGTTCAACAGGCACAACTCGGTAGCATCCAAAAACTCTTCCATCGCTCTTCCATGTCGATCGTTTATCAGATTGCCCCAGCGAACATGTTTGGCGTTTGCGTCCCCAAGGATGAAAGCAGGTCTTGTTAGTTGATTGCTAAGGAGGGTAAGGTTCTGTGAGGTTAAGGGATCTCCTGGTGAAGTATAGATGTTGCAGACCGTGATCATACGCTGCCCAACACACATACGAAGGGCCAGGGCCTGCAATCTAGTATTGATTGCTATTTTACTGTAGCCAACATCTCTCCGCACAAGTATTGCAAGTCCCGTTCCGGGCACCGGGTTAGGCACCGGGGAATAAACCTCAATACAATAATTGTTTGGAGGTGCAGGGTTCAGGTTTCCAAGAAGGGTCTCCTGAAGGCAAACGCAACATGGTTGGTACTCCTCAAGGAGGGCCCTCAAATCTCCATAGTTGCGGCGAAATCCTCTAATATTCCATTGGATATAGGTGGTCATGGTTTACCCTTTCGAGGTTTAGCACGCGTGGAGTCCTTTTCAACACCCTCACTCAGGGCGATTGCTAGATCAGGCGGCACGGGGCTTGTGGGTCTATCATCCCACGTATGTATTGGCACTGCGGGAGGAGGCTTAGTTGGGAAACCTCGCGGAACCGGGTATCTCTTCATCATGTGTGATGCAATATCTTCTGGGACAATTGTGACGCGCTCCAGAGAACGGACACGCTGGGTCACAATATGTCGTTCACAATCCCGCTCAGACCTACGACTGTCCGCACGAGGAACCGAAAGGTCACGCCCAGCGCTCCCCACAGCACCACCCCCACGGCTGTACTCCCGCACGTCTGGTCGAGGCACTCTTTCAACTTTACTTCCCGGCTCCAATGCGCCCACAAGAGGGGCGGCTGACTCCAGAGCAGGCTCACCAGTCCGTCCTGAGTTTTCCTGGCTGGGAAAAAGATCAGGAGCTTTTTCGATGACTCTAGGTGTCTTGGCCACTTTCCCCTGGCTGCCGCTGTGGGTCGGAGACGTGCCGCTCTGCGTTCGCTTCCTCGAGGTTATAATTGAGGGAATCGTTCTCAATGGTTCATTGGATGGATTTGGCTGGTCAGCAACTGTAGTTTCGGTAATAGTGAGGGGTGGATTTCTTTTTGCTTTAATTTTGGGTACAGATGGTTGTTTTACGGTTGTAGATATTTCCGGTAGGGGCGCTCTACTAGTACCGGGCTCCTGTCTCACTGCAGCGTCCCTCTGTTGGTCCCGGCCAGCAGGACCGAAGGCACGGTTGACGGGCGCCGCTTGAGGGGCTTTTACCTTCTCTGCATATGTGCCCTGAGTCTTATTAAAACGACTGCCAACAACGCGCCTAGCCTCGCCATAGCTGATGCGTTGGTTTGCCTGCACTGCTATGATTTCCTCTTCCAGTTTGTAATAGAAACAAGCCTGGGAACTAGCTGGGTGTTGCTCATCACAGTTGGCACATCGGGGAGATTTAGCGCAAGGCAGCTCATGCTGCTCTTCCGCGCAGTTTACGCACACGCCAGGCTCAACACGACAGGACCTTGCACCATGCCCAAAGTCCTGACACTTGAAACAACGGCGTGGCTTTGGCACGTACTGGAGCACGGGGCATCTAGTCCATCCAATCTCCACGGACTGTGGTAGGTGGCAGCGATCAAAAGTAAGGATGTAGATCGATGAGGGTGTCAAAACGCCTCGCTCAAATCTCTTGATCCGGTACAATGCCTTCACTTCAAATTGCTTAAGTTCCTCCAGGAGGCGTTCGTCGCTATATTGAGGGTAGTTATCGTACCAGATGGTACCCTTGCACTCGTTGAGTCTGTCATGTGGAGAAACCTGCACGCCAACTCCTGCAAGGGACCGCAGGCCTAAGATAGCCACACTTTGATGTTGGTTACGCACCTCTACCAGTAGGCCACCGTTCCGGGCCTACCAGTAGGCCACCGTCAACAATTCATTATTGACAATAAAATTGATCGTCTATGGGCCGCTTTTGACTTCTTAAGAGATCAGAACTCATTTTGTATCCGGTATACGCCCCAAATGTACAAAACAATAAATAGAAAATGACGCGTGAGGTAAGTGCGGTGGATGTCGTCCATTTCATCGCAAGTCGTAACTCTGAAATCCAAAGAATCGCTTACTTCAAAAACCACACAAATTTGATTATAAACTTAGAACTTCAAAACCACACGAGAAGAAAATTTGGCAAGTTGGTTTCGAAGTGCTAACAACACTTCACGATCGAGAATTGGGAAGAACAGCCTTGCACGATAATTGACGAAGAGCAATTAATTTACCAGCTTCACGTTCAAAAGTTATGTAGGATTGAATGAAGCAGTACACTACGGTAGAGGAAACAATGTAGGGTCATTCCTGTGGGAGAAAATACACCTCCTTTTGTTCGGCTAGCCAATAGAACGGCTTTATGTCAGACAAACTTCACGACGTCAGCATTGCGACATGTTAGTAGGCCAATAGCGGTCCCGGATTTGGGGGCAGCACTGTTGCCAGATGCAATATGAGCGCTGCTATTGGTTCGTTGCAGTGACGTCACTAGTGCCATGTCGTTTGGCCAATAGCGGTGCCGGATTTGGGGCCAGCAGTGTTACCAGATGCTGCAATATGAGCGCTGCTATTGGTTCGTTGCCATGACGTCCCCATTGCCAAACGGTTAACGAAAAAAAAGACTGGTTTGACCCTACCTTGTTTCTTCTACTGTGCAGAACACGCAGTTGAAGACGGGACCGAACACACACACAACACTCACAGGGCGACGACGGGAGCGGCTGCAGCAACAGTTAACCACTACAAAAAAAAACACTAAGCCTACAATTGAATATCCTAAATTCACGACAGAGAAGACAATTTATTTATCGAAGAATCGCTACCGTTTGTCACAATTCAGTACAGCTAAAATACTCTTATTATCAAGCGATCGCCTCACCTGAGCCTCTGGTTAGTAACAAACATCAGCTCAGGCGGCATGTGTTTATTTTGCCTTATAACAAATATTAAATTTATTTTGTGTTTAAAAGAATGATTTAGAAAACAAGTCAAAAATAGATAAATTTATAGACAAACCATGGGGTTGAAAGGGTCGAGGGGTGCGAACTACCGAAAGGGAATGTGTTTATTTATCGAACTATTTAGCCTTCAGCAATTTTCCTAACCTAGTTTAAAGCATTGCTTACACACAAACCGTTAAACGAATTCCATAGAACTAAACGCTATGCATGTACTTATACGAGAGAGTGAGAAACATTGGCCCCTCTTCAAACGCATTCGACTACTAATGATAATAGTAATAATAAGAATTGATATAAAAAGTGCCCGTCTAAATCTTTCCTAAAAAGTGGCGAGAAACGAAACTACGTACTTCTGAAGAGCAGAAACGGAGAGACGGTCCGTTGTCTTGTCAGTGGGCGGCGGTGCCTGGATTGTGAGAGGGGAAAGCTGTGCGCGTATAAGGGTACGCGTTTTTGTTTTCTCTCAAGTCCAGAGAAAGGAATAAAAAGGAGCCATTGAAGATTTAGAAACTATAGAAGTAAAAAAAAAAAAAAAAAAAAAAAAAAAAAAAAAAAAAAAAAAAAACAGCGTCGAACAGAATACAACTAGTTTCTGAAAAGAAGAACGAAAAATTGAAGGAATATGAGTTTGTTGAAGCTCATGCTAAATACAGAACCGACGATAGAAAGACGATCACTGTAAGGAGAACGAATTTTCATTCACTTTTAAATGAGAGATAGTCATAAAACCAGCGCGGAAAAGTTCTTCGAAATATTTTTGTAATAGAATACAGCTAACAAAACTCCAGACGGCGCCCAGAATAAGAGGTCAACATTACACATAATACGAGGGTTAGACAAACTGCTATGAGAACAAACGTTTAAATAGATGGGAATACCCACACGATTTTAATTGCTTCGTAAGTTTAGGCCCTTAAGAGTACATAGAGGATTTGCACAAGTCAGGTGCAGCACATACTTAACTACGCCAATGAGTCGACACACCCAGATCTCGGCAGACGAGGGGTAAAAAGCAGCAGGTACCCTACAATCCAGAGATTCTACACCATCTAGGCTAGGTAGCACTCGCAGAGGCTTCAAAGATGTTCAGAGCTTCCATTAATTATTGTAAGTTAAGAGTGAGCCATAAGTTACAGCATCCTCGGTAGCACTGATACGTTGCTAATACGTATCAGTGGGCCGAGGGATACTTTAAACAGGACCTACACAGTGATCACCCTCGGTAGCATAGATACGCTGCTAACGTTTAAGTGGGCCGAGGGATACTTTAAACAAGACCTACTCGGTGATATAAAATCTGACGTAACAAATACCTTCCAGACCGCCTGAAGAATCAGCGCTACGGTAGAGCTCAAATGATCGAGGTGGTACGGACCAAGGGTTGCTATGTTTGAACGCGCTAATGCAGGCAATACGGCTCAGTCATCAGTTGGATAACTGATTTAACAAACAAACACGATATTGAAAGTATGGGTTATTTAAAAAAAATTCCTTCCTGCCTTTGAAAAATGGATAAAATCATTCACACAAGTGAAATACATAAAACACTAATGCTCAGAAAAACAATTAAAACCTTGAAGAGTACCTTTCATTTAACCAATTTCCGAGTAATTATCAAGAACACATTACGCAAATTACAAAACAATGCAAAATTGACAGGATGCCATGCGAATTTGTAGCATACAAATCCACGCCCAAAGATCTACCACAAGTCAAATTACAATATAACTGAAAATGTTTTGAATTCTTTCCTTTGTTCTTGCAGACAAATTTATCTAAATTTAATCGCAGTGTCGGTAGCAAGGATACAACTAAGAGCAACTCAAGAAAATAATCCGCTAGATCTGACAACACACATATACACGCACAAGCCTGAGAATCTCCACAACAATGAAAGATAGAATTCAATAATTTCTTTGATTCTAATTGCGATTCAAGAATACGCACTAAAAATACTCCCGCAAACGTCAAGGTGTAAGGAAATATCGACAGGAGCCTCTTTACGGGTAGCAGTGAGGGCGAGGCATATAACCAAAACGCCCTATGCTAGAAAACGGGGAAATGTTTGAAGAATTGCGGCAACTCGCTCATGTATGAGAAAAACGCAATAGCAAAACTTAAATAAAACCATAAAATGAACAGAATTATGTCTACTAATAAGCCCCGTCACTCGAGCACTAAAATTTTGGAGGTTTAATATGAAATAGACGAAAGGGATTTTCAATGGACAATTGCTACTAATGTTACGACGTATTCAGGAGAATAGGAAATAGAAGAATCTGTAGGGTAAAAATCTCGAAAGTTATTTTTGCCAAGCAGCAAGTTTTGCAAATAAGAAGCAAGAGACGAATTTTCAGATTATGTTTGCACTGCGCCGCTGGAGACCACTATACTTACGATCTACGCTCTTGTACGTTCTTCAGGTGTGTCAGGGCAAAACTAGAACACCATATCCAAAGAACTCGAGTGCACAATGGCTTGCGGATGCCGCTCAAGCACAGTATTTGTACGCAACAGTTGAAATGCATGTGAAGGAATACTCGACAATCGAATGCTCTAATTCTCATCCAGATTACGGTGTTCATATAATAAATGCCACAAATTAAAATTATACAAAGTATTAAAGAAAACTTCAAATACCATAAAGAAAATGTGAACTCCAAGAGTCATTGTTACACAAATTAGATAAAAAATACCCTCAAGGAACCCATTTTAAAACTTCATACCTTGACTTCGGACAAATTTTGAAGTGGAAGAGAGCACGCGATTCCAAGAGGCAGAGGTTTGTATCCAAGTTACGGGCCGGACCCAAGCCCTATTTCATAGGGCAGAGGTTCTCAACCAGGAGTAAATTTACCCTGGTGGAGGTAAATTTTGGTCTCACGTATTTAACACATACAGCCGAGAGGGTCAATGATGGAGGAAAGCTTGAGAACGGCTGCCATAAGGCCTGGATCCTAGGCCCAGACCCTATGACATCAGGGGTCCTGTGACGATGCGATGGTAGCAGAGAGCGGTGTGACCGAGTGCCATCTGGACAGCTATGTAATCAAACGTTGGCCTAGATGATCCCCTCACGTTACCAGTCTGGCACGTTAGACCACTCGGCCTGCAGCGAGCACCGGCTTAAGGCCTGAAAGGTTGGATTACAAGTTAGTTGAGGCCTCCTTAATTTCAATGAAGGTGTTTCTACGAGCAGAAGGTGAAGGCATCGTTTAGCATTAGAATCTGCAATGAAGAATGGGAAGTTGTTTTGATCAACCCCGCCAAAAATATTCACGTCGGGACTCTCGAATGGTAAGCTTAAAACTCCCGCTCCGCATTTCATAATTTGATGGACAATGTAAACGTTAGGGAAAAGTTGCAACGATGCAGAAGAGGGAAGCTAACTAGCCACCGACATGCGTTCACTAGTCCGAGCTAATGTTAGAATAAATTGTAGATTAAAGCCTTCAATGAAATTCGCACAGCTACGTCTATCCGATTGAGAATGTTTTAAAATCATTCAAAATTTCAGAGAAAAGAGTTTTCAAACGGGCTTACTTATCGGCAATATTTAGAGTCAGATAAAAACTGCTATTAACTGGTATCAGGTTCAAAATGGCGAACATGAGTGAAACATTGGAAACGGTGGATAAAGAAAGAAGAAATAGAGCGCCATCAGATCTTCTCATCAGAGATTTGCGTAGATCTGCCATACGCAACATCCTGAAAAAATAACATCTTTGATGGTAGTCTTATTTGAAAAGGCATACAACACTGACAGTCTGCCACACATCCTGACTTTACAGCCATTCCAGTCCCAACATTGTAGCCAGTCCTTGTCTTGTGTGTGCACTACAGCCACACACGCCCCAACCCCACGCGCCTCGGAAGCTTTATAAGCAGACAGCCCCTCAGGCCTATCGCTATCGACCGCGTCCTCTTCTTCAAGTAAACACCTTTGAAAACGTCTCTTGAGTTTCCTTACCATGCATAGTCTCACAGCCCAACGTGCATTCTTTGCCACACAGCCACAATTTTCCCACTGGTTCCGCGACTTCACAAGGTCGACGGCATCAACATCGGTGCGGAGTTTTGGCCCAACTTTTCAGTCATTACCTCACAGCTAAACGCGCATTCTTCACCTCGCAGCCACAATTTCCCACTAATCAAACCACAGCCCAACATTCCACCTTGTCGACGGCATCAGCGTCAGTGCGGAGTTTGGAGCTGAGCTGCTGCAGCACGTGGCGAGGGAGAGCGTCCAGGTCAGTGTGGGCGTTGAGCACCTGCACGTACGGCGCCAGCGCCTTGCCTGCCCTGCACGCCTCCAGCTCCTGCTGCGCCGCCCCCAGCTTGCCCAGCAGCTGCGCGACGGATGTTACTCGCATGGTTTACAGTCGTTTAAGGTGCATTTAAAATGATTAAGTACGTAAATCATTCTATTAGGTTGACACTTGATAGTTCTATAAAACTCATTTTACTGTCCCTCTAACCTTCCCGCTGCTAAACCTTCATGCTGCAAACACCGAACAAATCAAGTTGTATTTGTCATAATATTTGCTTGTAGGTTTTATCCATATGTTTGAACATGGTTTTGTGACTTTTCCCAAATAACTGATACTGGGATAACCTAAAGCCTGTTACTTTAAAAAAAGTAAAATAAGTTGCATTATGTTTTATGGATTATAAATTGGTTTTAGCCTCCTTTAACCACAACAGAAATGTTCAAAGAGAGGAAAGATGAAGGCACCATTTAGTATGGAATTAAAGAAGCGTTGCGCTAAGGGTGTTCCCGCAAAGGATTCTGAGCACATACAAACAGTATGATAAGAAGAAAGTCAGAGGAGCTGAAAAACAGGATAGCAGTGATCCGAAATCCGATTAACAAAACAAAATACATTTTATTCCAACAAAGATTAAAATTATAAGTTAGTTTAAGCCTCCCTACCGCTGCAAAAAGAGAGCGTATCGAAGAGAGGAAGGAGGAAGGCACCATTTAGCATGCAGATAGGAAAATGAGGAATCTATGCAGAAAGAGCATAGAAAGAGTAAGATGGGAAAGATGTTCATGACATAAGATAAAATTTGAAGAAGAAAGTCAGAGGTGCTGAAAAACAGGACAGTAGTGAACCGAAAAAAGGTGGTCCTTAACATAACAAAAAAAAAAAAACATTTTATTTCAACAAAAAGAAGGCCTACCTAACTCTCAGCTCGGGCCCTCACATTTTTCCCCTGGGAGCGCTAATTCCCATAGATACAATATTTGTATCCCCCTGAGAGGTTTATTCCAACAAAAAGATCTACCCAACTCTCAGCTCAGGTCCCCACATTTTCCCCCTAGGAGCGCTAATTCCCATAGAGACAATAGTTGTAACAACCAGAGAGGAAAGCTGCATTGTTCCTTCAACAAAAAGATCTACCAGAAGCCACAACAACATCACCCTTAGTAATTAACACGTTCACTACGTTTCCCTGGTTGCTACGGTTGGCTAGGTAAGAAGAAGGAGAATTTAAAAGCCTTCTTTACTGCTTGATTACATTCTGATTCTTTCTAATAAGTAGGAAAAATACAATTGCACGATAACATTTTAACTTGTACGCCATCGTTTAATTTAAACAAAGGTAGTGAAATCAGAAAAATGATAGATATAGTTACTTGTACATAAATGAGCAATTTGCAAAGTGGCACACACATGCACTATTACATATTGAAGGTGTTTAACATAATCCTAGAAACTCCAGTAATCAGTATTAACAAAGTCACGCTTCCCGTGTCTCTTACCTCTTCTCTGGCCTGCTCCGAGACCTTGATCTTCCTGTTGGCCTCGTCGACCTCCCTCTTCCACGCCTCGCACGCCGTGCGGGCCTGGGCGATACCCTCTTCCCAAGAGGCCAGCTTAGCGCGGTTCGTGATAAGTTCTTCCCTCATGCGCCATATCTCAGAGGAGCTCGCGGCGCTGCCTCCGCCATTATTTCCGTGGAACAGCAGTGGCGATTGAGAGAGCACAGAGTTCTGCTGGTGTGGAGACATGCCGCTCAAGGCGCCCCCCATGCTCGAGCTGTGGAAGTTGTTGAAGAGGCTGGCGGGTGCCGCAGACGGTTGGGCAGAGCTGGCGCTGCTGCTGCTAAGGGACGGCGCCTCGAACAGGTGGTTGCTCACCACGCCCCCGGACTGTGAGGTCGTTTGGCTGAAGCCCGCAGCATTTGTGGTTGTGCCCACAGCTCCTCCGTTGCCGTTTGCCACGCGCAGGAACGCCGCCGTCAGGTTGTTCTGTCAACAACAACAAAGGTCGTCAGGTTGTTTGGCAACAAAGGCCGTCAGACCTACCTAGTTGGAAGTGTGACAATGAAATATGAAATTGCCTATACGTAAGGACTGGAGCAGAGGTTTTGGTGTGTTCTACAAACGGCTTTGCAACTTACTAGATGATAATACATGATTATTTAGAATTGATGGCAAATAATAATGACGTCCGTGTTGAAATTACACAAAATAAGCCATAACTGAAAGCAAAGTGCCCAAATATCTACATCTTGATTCATTCACTTGTGGCCTCCTCCCAAATGTCAGCAGATTATTTTAGCATCACTAAAAAACAATAAAATAAATGGCTGTAAGGATGTACTGGATAAGAAAAGAAGTCTTAAAACTACTATATAACAACATCAAGATTTATTCCAGCAGATGACTGAACACCACTTTATTTCTACCATGTTCTTTCCACACAAAAAGTGATAATACGAAAGATGATTTCTCAGTTCTCTTCAATGAGATGAATCCCTGAACAGAACTTCTACTTCAGAACTACATGGCATAATAGGATAGGCATAAAATAAGGTGGCTGGACCTAAAATGAACTGGCATTATTATTATTACAATAATTATTATTATATGAGACAATTCACCAACAAAGACGCTACAGAGTTGAACTGACCTGCTCGATAGAGTTGGTGGCATGCAGGAAGTTGGCGTGGGGATGAAAGGCGGTGGAGGAAGGTGAAGATGAAAGCTGCTGGTGGTTGGTGACTGCAGTGGAGAGGTTTGAGAGGAGAGACGTGCGGTCATGGAAGCTATTGGAGACAGCAGCAACAGCAGCGTTGGTCTTGCCTGGGATTGTGACTGGGGTGCTGCCGCTGATTAGACCTGGACACATGTGTCGCATTTATTGTCTAAACGTCATATATTTTGGCTAAACGTTGCATTGGATTTTTGGTCTGAACATCGTATGTGATTCATTGTCTGAACGTTGTATTGGATTTATCATCTAAACGTTGTGTTAGACTTGGCCAGATGTATTGGATTTATTGTCTAAACGTCGTATGTTTGGCACTTGTTTTCACCAAAATAAAAAATTCACTCAAATACAATTTGATAATCTACTCAATTATTTTCCCACTTTGTGCCTGAGGAAATATAAATGAAATTGCCGAACCCTAAACACACATACGTTTGCACAGCTCCAATTTCATGGATTACTCGCAGACCAGCATAAATAGAATTAAATTAGATCTTGCTATCTGAAGCCTCACTCGGCAAACTCACATCTACCGTAGAATAGTAAGATCAGAAGTACAAAATTTAGAAAAAGGATAATTTTCACTAACTTTGCAGGTTAATACAGCCAAATAATTCCAAACTTAGATTAAAATAATTCCTCATACATAACTGCTAAACGTTTGATTAACTACATTTTAACAAACAACATGGGTGCGATTCACAATAATATCAAGAACTTGATTAAATGAAATAAAGCATTTAATAACAAACGTGTAATTACACCTCAACACATAACTAAATCAGAACTGGACTCACCTGAAGAAGCTAAGCCAGTATTCAAAGACGATGATATAGAATTGAAGTCAGGGTCGATTGCAGCAGACAGGTCCGACAAGCTCAGCTCGTCTAATGCGTTGCCTGCAGCACATCAATTACAAAAATTACACACACCAGAAGGGAAATGATAAAATTGTTAATTACTTTGTGATGAGCTTTAGTCATGCGTGTAACAAAAATTTAATTAAAACAAATGCATGAAGAATACAATAACTGAACTATGACGGAATGGGAAAATTACCCATTGAACAACCGAACATAAATTTCATGACATACTGGAAACTTGTAACCACATGAACAGTTAGCTGATTCATCTTAGCACAAGATACAAACGTTCACGTGAATTTACACGTTCACTACGTCTGGTACCACTCGGTAAATTGTTCATTTACATAGCAGTAACAATGGCAACCATTTTACTGATTTCTTTACCTTTATTCTAATTAGACTCTGCGTGCAAGCTAAACTGCTTTCATACAACTATATTTTTCCTGCCTGTTAGAAAGGATAAGAAAGTAATCAAGCACCAAAAATGGCTTTTCAATTCTGCTTCTTCCAACCTAGCTAAACAGACTGTAGCAACCGCGAAAACGTTAATAAAATTGATAAAAAATTAAAAAATCCTCACCTACGACAGATTCGACAGTGTTGCTAGTGGGGTAGAAGGGCGGGGCGAGGGGCGAAACAGTGCTGGCTATAGAAGACATCACTCCCCCGCAGCCTCCCACTAGGCTGCTGCCTCCCAGAGAAGGAGCAAACGAGGTATTCAAAACACCATTACTTAACACGCTAGAATTGCTACCACTAACATTGTTGCCTGAAAATAATGAACTGCTACTGACGTTATTGTTGCTCGTTTTTCTTTTTAATTTCTCTAGGGCATCTAAGCTGTTTCTTTCAGCAGCGGCTGCATTTTCTTTGGCCGCGAGTTGTTTCTTGAGGTTTGTTTCAGTTTCTCTTTCAGACCCAGGAGCTTTGAGATAGCTGTTGTTCTGCAGCGGTGGGTTGTGCATTGAGAAGATGCTGGCCGAGTGGTCCTTGTTTGGAAGGATGTTGCTCGAGTTGACCACAGAGCTGCCCGAGAAGTGGCGGGACTTGCTGCCGATGGGAGGCATGGCGCTGCTCAGACTTGACGGGCTGATGAAGCCGTTGCTGGTGATGCGCGACTCTGACAACCCGCTCGATGTCTGCACAATAATGGCTTTGTTAAAAGGGGTTCCATGTACTATAGCGTTACATTGTTATGAGCCTTGCAACTAAAAATCCAAGTCTTATTTGTAATTCATTATCGATGGTTATACTACTGATGCAATAGCAATAAACGCAGATTAGATTAGTCGTTAGTTTTAGCCTCCCTACCCAGCAACAATTGCGATCCAAAGAGAGGAAGGAGGAAGGCACCATTTAGTATGGAGTTAAGGAAACGCGGAATCTACGCAGAAAGGCATAGAAACAGTCAGTTGTGAAAGAAGACCATGAAACAAGACCAAGGTTGAAGAAGACAGTAGTAGGTGCTGAAAAACAGGACAGCAGTGAACCGAAAAAAGGTGGTCCTTAACACAACAAAAACACTTTATTTCAACAAAAGGAAGGCCTACCTAACTCTCAGCTCAGGCCCTCACATTGTCCCCCTGGGAGCGCTAGTTCCCATAGATACAATAATTGTATCCCCCTGAGGGGGAAGCAATAAACGCAACTTCAACATTGCTTTAATGAAAAATTAGAATGACCTATCTAGAATATTAGTGAGGGCAACCAGATGCTGACCCTCATTTTAAAGGCCCCCCTCTTTCACAAAAAACAAGGGAAAGTGGAGTCGTTAATCTTAAACTCTTTGACTCAACTTCAGCTAGCTGTATAGTAGCAGTTTACAAGTTACTAGCGCTTCAGACCTATATCGCGCCGGGTCTCTTGGCTTACACAATGACGATTAGTAGTAGTAGTAGTAGTAGTAGTAGTATTAGCATCGATATGCTAGCGCTTCAGTAATTCGTACTATATCGCGCCGTAGGTCTCACAGTTCAAAAAATACAACATTCACATCATTTCAGCAAAAGCACATTATATAATCTCTATTCAAAGTTCATCACAATTACCATTATGGAGACATAGCAACATCCATCGCAAAAACCGTTTTAACTTCCACCCACATTTTTTCATCTTATAAGAGCCCCAGTTGATCTTTGAAGAGATCATCCACAGATCCACGCACACTTTGTTAGCACGGGCAGCCAAGGCCCCATAGGGGATTTCAGCTGCCCACCCATTTATGGCCGGGCGCCTTACCCACGCTGAAACCCCCAGAGGCATCTACGCAGCGCGCCCGGCCATATTGCAGTTTAGTCTTCCACATCTCAGATGTGAAGAAGTTCCTTGCTTACGCTGTTCTTTCTCTGGTTAAATTTCTGACATCAGATTACACTTTTCTAGGAACATTTTAAGCGCTGATACATCGAAAGTTGAGCGTAAAATTTCCCTGAGCATTCCGATCATTACATCCTCATCAGGACCTCGCAGTCTCGGGAAACACACATTCCTGGCAGCTGCATATCGAGGGCACTCAACAAGAAAGTGTTTGACAGTCAGAGGAACGTGGCACCGCTCACATCGCGGCTGTGGCTGTCACTCCATCAAGTGCCCGTGCGTCAAACGGGTATGGCCAATACGGAGGCGGCAGAGTATCACCTCCATCCGACGAGGGCGACAACTAGAAGATATCCACTCACGCACGGTGGGTTTAATACTTCTTAATTTATTATTAATTGTTCTATCCCACTCTTGTTGCCACAAACTTCTCACTGCAGCCTTTATCCAAGGGTAGTAGTCTCGGAATGGGACCATCAAGTTCAACGTTTCCCCATTTGTCTCCGCAGCTCGCTTAGCCTCCCGGTCAGCTCGCTCATTGCCCGATACTCCCACACGTCCGGGCACCCAGCATAACGTGACACTCTTACGTCTACTCGCAAGGTTTATTAACATTACGAGAATCTCAGCAATGAGTGGGTGTGTACTATTATACATTTGCGTGGCTTCGATTACGCTTTTCGAGTCAACAAAAATTGTAAAAGAGCCACATGGGTAGTCCTCAATCAATTTCAGTGCCTCCATCACACCGTACAATTCTGCTGTGGAAATTGATGACTCTGGGAGTAGTTTCATTGCACTGACCCTTTCCCCAGACACGGCGGCACATCCCACGGCGTCTCCCGTTTTGGATCCGTCACACAATAAGTAACACATTTAAAGCAGGACTCAAGAGGCCAGTACACACATTTACCTGAGAATTGGTCTTAGAGTTATCAGCAGTGGAGGACGCGGTGGAGTTGGCTGCGGAAGGGGAGTTGAGAGGGTTGTCTGGAGGCAGGGCAGACTGCAGGATGTCTGCCAGACTCGTGCCCGTGCAGTTCTCACTGGCTGCTGTCTCCCGTACTGCTGTCATCTCCTCTGTCAACAGCAGCATCAATTGATGAACGCTACACATGCAGGTATAACTCAGACAAAACAAAAAACATTTGTGTACATTTTTCTATTTTAACAATCGTTTTGTAGGAATGGTTTTCAAGCTTTTAAACCTAATGGAGGGAGAGAGTGATAAAGAGAATAAAGTTCAAGAACAATGAATATGAAGGTTTCCTCTCTAATCTTTGCTCTCAACTTCTTTACTTACCATTACCACCACCACCACAAGAGCTGCACATAAACTAGAGAAAAAAAGGCTAGTGCTTGACTGGGATCGAACTAATGTTTGTCTACTCCACAGAGTGACTCCGTATTCCTCACACCATGGAGAAGACATGAAAGAGCACAGACATACATAACACGCAAATATGCAATCAAGCACATCACGAAACTTACAAAAATATTTGGCAAAAAATTAACACCACATCACTCAACACATTAACTGTCATGGGTTGACCAATGTTCACTTTTCAACTCAAATTTGAGGTGAATTGTAGTAAGCAATTTTGAAAATAGCAAACATAAACTGGATCGCACCTTTATTTAGCTTTGATGAAATATTGGGTTTGTGACTACTGGTCAGTTAGCAGGATTATGGAAATTCCTTCTGTGTGTCACCAGTGACTCATATGGTGGTTAGTAGTAGTAGTAGTAGTAGTAGTAGTATTAGCATTGATTTGCTAGCGCTTCAGTAATTCGTACTATATCGCGCCGTAGATCTCACAGTTTAAAATACTGGATTCACATCGTTACACAAAAGCACACTATATAAATGTTGTTCAAAGTTTGTCACAATAACCATCATGGAAACACAACAGCAGCCATCATAAAGACCGCTTCAATTGCCACCCACATCATTGTCATTTTATAAGAGTCCTAGTTGATCTTTGAAGAGATCATCTACAGAGCGACGCACAATCCGCGAAACACAGGACAGCCAAAAACCCCGTAGGGGATTTCAGCTGCCCACCCATTTATGACCGGGCGCCTTACCCACGCTGAAATCCCCAGAGGCATCTACGCAGCGCACCCGGCCATATTGTAGTTTAGTCATCCACATCTCAGACGTGAAAAGTTCCTTGATTACGCTGTCCCTTTCCTGGCTAAATTTGAGACATCAAGTTGCACTTCTCTAGAAACATTTTCAGCGCCGTCACACTGAAAGCTGAACGCTCGATTTCCTTGAGCATTCCGGTCATTACATCCTCATCAGGACCTCGCAGTCTCGGGAAGCACACACTCCTGGCAGCAGCATACCGGGGGCACTCTACAAGAAAGTGTTTGACAGTCAGAGGAACGTGGCACCGCTCACATCGAGGCTGCGGCTGTCGCTCCATCAAGTGCCCGTGCGTCAAACGAGTATGGCCAATACGAAGGCGGCAGAGTATCACCTCCATCCGACGAGGGCGACAACTAGACAATGTCCACTCACGTACGGTGGGTTTTATAATTCTTAATTTATTGTTAATTGTTCTATCCCACTCCTGTTGCCACAAGCTTCTCACTGCAGCCTTTATCCGTGGGTAGTAGTCTTGGAAAGGGACCATCGAGTTCAGCGTCTCCTCGTTTGTCTCCGCAGCCCGTTTAGCCTCATGGTCAGCTCGCTCATTGCCCGATACTCCCACATGTCCGGGCACCCAGCACAGCATGACACTCTTGCGTCTACTTGCAAAGTTAATTAGCATCACGACAATTTCAGCAATGAGCGGGTGCGTACTATTATACATCTGTATGGCATCAATTACACTTTTTGAGTCAACGAAAATAGTGAAGGGCCCACATGGATACTGTGCTGCCTTCGCAGCAATTTAGGAAATTTATATTTTCAAACAGCGGTAGAAAATTTGTGCCTTCGAATATCGAGGGAACCAGTCCGCACGTTCACTCGTTTTCCGGAAACGCTCTCTTCCGGTACATTAGGTATTTAAACTCTGCGAGCTGAGTAGAGGCCGCCAGTTGTGTTGAAGTAGTGTGTAGACTCCAGAGAAGGAAATGTAAGTAAAGAGTGCTAAATATTAAGTGCATTGGGTCCCTATAGATGTCTGTTTTGTGTCTCCTACTAGACAGTGAATTCTTAGGTCCTAGAAAAGCTAAAAGATTTCAGGGGATGTTAGAATGTGTGCTGTCACAGTTTTTCTGTTTGTGCTTTTACAATTCTAGATACTGATTCTTCATTCGCGGTGCTAATATAATGTAATGCTGTGTTTACCTATTTGTACCTGGCTCAAATTGTCTAGTGGTATTGCCCTGTGTTGGACAGGGTTGTGAGACTTTCTTGCAAACACTCAGTCATGTTGTGATTATATTGTTGAGCCTGATTTGTTCTGTGCTTGTCAGTGCTACTTAATTTATTTGCTGGAATTCACAGCTGGATTCATTGTGCTCAGTTGTTGATTTGATCTAAGCACATTGCATTATATAGATCCTTGTTATCATTCACGATTAATGTTAGTGGATTTAAACTCTGGTATTTGGACTCTAGAATTGTGTAATTCCTCACTCAAGTTGCTATTTTACCAGTCTGTAGAGTGTGGTGGTTTTTGCCTATTTTTATTTGTGTAATTCCTCACTCAAGTTGCTATTTTACCAGTCTGTAGAGTGTGGTGGTTTTTGCCTATTTTTATTTGTGTAATTCCTCACTCAAGTTGCTATTTTACCAGTCTGTAGAGTGTCGTGGTTTTTGCCTATTTTTATTTGTGTGATTTTTACTGGGCTGCGGATATTTTATATTAACTGGTTGATGACGTGTTCATGCCTGTTAGGTAACTATTTACTTGTTCAGAGGTGTCTAAGTGTGCCCCCTTGTTCACTTATTAACCACCTTTGTAGATGGGTGTGTTTTAACTATGCCCAGGTGGTACTATAGATTGATAGACTTTTGTGACTAGTCATGTGAGTCAGAAACAACTCAAGTTGTCAGGCACTGTTTACGTAGGAATAGCTGTGTAACTTTAGTTCAGCGTCTACCGGGTTGGACATGCATTTTTATATGGGAATAGCCGTGTAACTTCAATTCAGCATCTACCTGGTTGGACATTAGTGTGTAGAGCCTACTGCCTGACCTTAGTATTTAATGAGGGCCTCATTAGGTTGACTGGTTATATCTGATTGTGCCATTGGGATGCTCGTATGAAAATTGTACTAAGTCTCGCCAATGATTTGAGTGTTGAATGAGCCGCTGAAGTATTACCCGTGTTCTCTGAATCAGATTTTCTTGTGCCAGTGATGCAGTTCTGCCCCCATTTTTGCGTCCTTATTTTCTGGTTTGCCCTCTGAATCACTTTTAGATATGCAATCTCTAAAAACTGTATATTTTTTGTATTACCTTTGTGCTAACTAGACCTTTCTATTTCAGGAAAATTTATGTACTATAAATGGCTGCTTAAGACAAGTTTTGCATCATCCGTGGACTTTTCTGAACCTTCCCCTCGTCGATAGAAATTGTTGAGGCAGTCACAGATACTCCTCAATCAGCTTCAGCGCCTCCATCACACCGTACAATTCTGCTGTGGTGGTTAGCGTGTTGAAGATCAGAATAAGGCTAATAATGCAACACAGTTAACTTATGGTAACTGTGCAATATGCACAATACACAGTCAACATATGGCAGCAAAAGAAACTCACGGTCAACGTGGGCGAAGGCGCAGAAAACGCCTCTGGGGCAGTAGCCTGTTTGCTGGATGTCATTGCACTTGCTGCTCTTGTAGATTTCAGGGTGGAACTGCTGCTCGGTGCGGGTGTGGCAGTACTGGCACGAGTCTCCGCTCTCACAGTTGCTCGGCTCCCCCCACTCGTCGCTGTGCTTCACGTTTGGGCACGCTGTAGATCTGCACATTCCAGACGTATTTCTTATAATTGTTTTGTACACAAGGGAATTAGTTTATTTGCAGTTGAGACAACTTCGTTAGGATTGTTTTGTACACCCAAAAGCTTGTTTATTTGTCTCATTTTGCTTCGTTTGTCCCCACTGTGTTCCAGGTCTGGGCAGAATGTAGATCTGCACAGTTTTGACAACTATGGTACAATTGTGCTGTACACCGGAAAATTGGTTAATTTGTTTGGCTTGTTGGTGCTTCGCACCACCACAACTCATAAATTTTCTTGATTTCATTTCAAGAACGCGGAAAGTTTAGTTAAATGTGTGTTTGTTGGTGTTGTCTGTGGAAGGCCAGAATTACCTGCAAATCACGATATGCAGTTAAATTGCAACACAGAAGGAGCACAAGCACTATTGCTCAGTATAGTAGCCATACATCTACAAAAGGGGTTATTAAAAAATATTAGTTTCATAAAATTCACTCAAAAGGGATATGCCCAAGATTATAGTACATTTTGATTCATTTAATGCTTGATCATGCACGGCTTGAAAATGCAAATTTCTGCTTTACGCTGTATACGAGTTGCATACCAGCCAGCAGGAGCAGCAACAGCAATTAAAACAGTAATGGCCAAATTCTACCGATTTAAAACGAAATATTACAGTAATTTCCTTTAAATGTTCATTCATTAAACCTAATACAGTGTGAACTTTTCATGGAAGCATTTTGAATATGACAACGATGTGAGTGATTTCTCTATGTCATTCAGAAAGGACGGCAGTTGATAAAGGGTTTATTAACGTTTGCCAGTGAAGGTATGGTGTGCCAGGCCTTTTCCATTGTAAGTCCAACACCACTTGTACATGAATTAGAGTCATGATTTATTTCAGGCCCGCCTATTCAAAAGTTATCACAATCTGTACAGTCCTGATATTTCTAGTCATAGACATTATCTGCCACTTATCAGTCTCATAATAATCATGATAAGTTTACTCAATTAGTAAGCATGATATTGTAAAAAGTAATTTGTACTCACATGGACACCATTACAATACAAGTAACTTAAGTTATGAAGAACTCAGTTAACATTAAAAAAAAGTCACAACTTGGGGCATAAGATGCATTTTCAATTGATTTCAAACATAAAAGAAGAGCAAATTTATTTTGCAAAGTATCCATTCACTTCCGAAACAATCACCACTTCCAAGTCAACATGCAAATTTTAATTCCAAAACAAATGCTAAAGTACAGAAAACAGAGCACCCAATTCACATTAAACGGTACCCACACAGACACCCTGCCCTGTACTTTTACTTCTTGTACCCACATAAACTGACCTGTACTTGTACTTCTTGTACCCACATAAACTGACCTGTACTTGTACTTCTTGTACCCACATAAACTGACCTGTACTTGTAATTCTTGTCCCCACATAAACTGACCTGTACTTGTATTTCTTGTACCCACATAAACTGACCTGTACTTGTATTTCTTGTACCCACATAAACTGACCTGTACTTGTATTTCTTGTACCCACATAAACTGACCTGTACTTGTATTTCTTGTACCCACATAAACTGACCTGTACTTGTATTTCTTGTACCCACATAGACTGACCTGTACTTGTATTTCTTGTACCAACATAGACTGACCTGTACTTGTATTTCTTGTACCCACATAGACTGACCTGTACTTGCATTTCTTGTACCCACATAGACTGACCTGTTTGTATTTCTTGTACCCACACAGACTGACCTGTACTTGTATTTCTTGTGCCCACATAGACTGACCTGTACTTGTATTTCTTGTACCCACATAGACTGACCTGTACTTGTATTTCTTGTACCCACATAGACTGACCTGTACTTGTACTTCTTGTACCCACATAAACTGACCTGTACTTGCATTTCTTGTACCCACACAGACTGGCCTGTACTTGTATTTCTTGTACCTATACAGACTGACCTGTAGTTGTATTTCTTGTACCCACATAGACTGACCTGTACTTGTATTTCTTAGGCGGTCTCCGGCGATCTCTAGAATTGTGATACTGAGGACAGGCGTAGCCCTGACGGCACAACCGCGGCGGCCTCTTGCACTGCTCCGTCTTGTAGTTGGCCAGCACAAACGCTGTGTCTGCACAACGTTAGGCTAGGTTACTTGAGAACTTCACACAGGTATACGTGGTTCAGTGCCCAGAAATTTAAAATAAAATGAATTACTTGTGAACTTGGATACAGCAATGGTGCTTCAATGTCAATAAATCAAGAATAAAATAAACTACCAGAGAGCTTGGACAAAGTTACTTTAATATGCTGAGAAACAGTGAAATACTATGCTGTATTTATTAATTGTTCAACATGTGGGAATTGAATGAGGCTCCATGAGAATATCCTCTCCACAATGCTCCCAAATTCTATGGCTCTTAAGGCCTCAGTCTAAATTGATGCGATATATAAATTTGGGTAGCATTTTGGACTCGTTACTTCAGTGAAGCTAAGTTGAACACTACATAACTAGGAAATTAGGCTGATTAAAAAGAAAGAAAAAACAAGCAAAAAATAAGCGCGCACACATTTGTTGCCATAAATTTAAATGCAATGATTGAGTTGTTGTTAACTTGAAAGAAAATTAATTTTTTTTAGAGCACCACATGTGCACGGATGCACCAGCACGATCATGTGAGGTGGTTGTGGAGTTACATCTTTATTTCTACAAACTTTTTGTTCTTAAGAACAATCAAAACCAAAAATTCTCAACAGCTTAGGCTGCACACAAATGAAATGAACCAGCTATTAAACTAAAGCAAACAACACTACCCTCTCCTGTATTCAGGCAAGAATGAAGAGAGGATTAGGTTAGATTTTAGTTTAAACCTCCCTAACCATAATAAAGGCATTACAAAGAGAGGAAGAAAATAAAGATAATGAAGATAAAGTTAAATGGTGTTAAGGGAACACAGAATCTATGCACAAGGTACATAGAAACAGTAAGGAGAAGAAGAAGTTCATGAACAAGGTAAAAGTTGATGAAGAAAAGAGTAGGTGCTGAAAATCAAAAAAAGATGCTTGTTAATACCAACATTTCATTTCAATAATAAAAAGGTCTACCTAACTCTCAGCTCAGGACCTCACACATTCCTCTAGGAAGTGCCAATTCCCATGAGTACAATGGTTGTACCCCCCTGAGGGGAGAATGAAGAGAACGAAGCAACACAGCAGGGTAACCTCTACTCACCTTGCCACCTTGGGTCATCATTGACCATATTTCTCTCCTTATCTAAGCTATTGGGAATAACTCCTGTGGGACCTCCTGGACTGCCCCCATTGACAGGGGCTGCGCTGTCCTGCATCAGGAGCTGCTGCATCCCCTCCGCTGTTAGGCCGCCCTCCAGGCCCTGGTGCAGCTCACGCAGGTCGTACACGGGTGGTCTGCTCGGCCACCCACACACACGCATTCAATTGTACACATCAAGGCGTTATGGTGGCTCCTTCGTAGCTATCTCATAAATACTATACTACTCAACAGAAAAATCACATTGCTGCAGTCACTTTAACCACACAGGATTTTTTTTGCAAACATTTACTTGCATTAAACAGAACACTAAAGCTACTAGGTGCTAAAATTACCTCAAGTAAAAGAATTTAACACTGCACAAGTAGGTTTAACCATAAAAATTAACATGAAACTGTCCCCATTCTCAGTAAATAAACAACTTTAACCACTCTAAAGCAGGCATTTAATAAAGAAATAGTGCAATTTCATCCAAAGGAACTACAACAAAAGGAAAAATCTGCAACTAAAAATTATTTCAGTTATGAGGCAGTGTTCCCTTCCTATCCCTGAAAAAGCCAGAAGAAAAGCTTCATGCAGAAGCATCAACTTCAGATCACAGAACATTATTCCAATCCAGCAAAGCAAAACAGGTTAACTAAAATCAAAATCAGAACTGAGGTAAAAAACAATTGACGCATTTCAAGCTTCAACATTTTAGCCAAAATATGACGTTAAAATGACAACCCGAAAAACTTTTGGTGGCTTAAATGTGAGGAATTTCAACACCTAGTTTGATGCAATCACAAGCAGTATTAGCATGTTAGAGATAAACTCATCAGCGAAATAATAAGAGAAATTGAAACAAAAACACCCATGCTAGAAGTGAGAAGTATTAAGTTTTCATTATAAAGAGACACAAAACAGAAAACACGTATGGATACAGAATAAATAATTTCTTTTTAAACCGGCAGCCAATACTACTAATAGGGCAGCAAATTGCCCGAGGTTCATCACAAACACCAATTGTCATGGGTAGATTGACATGGACAGGCACAACATGCATCCTGCGTGAGAAGAGCTACATAAATCAATGTTTAAAATTCTATTGATATGAAATTTCTAGCCAATTTCAATACATATCTCAAAACTTTCATTTTCAGCTAGCTTATTGAAAAGTCAAAATTATGGAAATCTAAAAACTTGGCAAATAAGACATTATACTGCATAGATTTACTTGAAATTAATCATCCTAACCAATTCATAACATAATTTTTCAAACACTAAATAGTAACCCTGCGTAATAAAGAATACTAACTTTCAAGACCAAAATTTCAACTGAAATAAAAAGAGAAACAGAAATAAACACTCACCTTACATCCTCTACTCCATGAGCAAATGCACAGTGAGCACCATTTTTGACACAAAAACCTCTGACATCTGTATCATGGACACACATGCCAGTCTTATAATAGCGAAGGTGATAGCGACGTTCGGTGTCACCAGCAGTTCGGTGAAGGAACGGGCAACTATGGACAAAAAAGAATCATAAAACACAATATAGTATAATAAACTCATGTACTTTTCTGCCTCTTGGTATGTTGTACTTGATCAGCTAAAAAGATATCAGAAATTGATACAAAGTAAAAATAAATAAATAAATAATATGTATGAAAATGTTATAAAAAACCTGACAAACAAGCCATAGCTGCAACTCTTGGTTTTTTACATATTGGAGAACACTATTATGGTGAATATTTACTGGGAGAAATCAATGAACTTGAAAATAGAAATACTTTCAAACCAAGAAATAGTTCTAAAAATTCCAAAAAGTGATATATAAAATATAATTAAAATTTGAATGACAATGCAAGCAGCTTGGCCTCAGAAACCAACTTCCAGAAGGAAATCTCCTAAGCTTTCATTTACAACAATTACCTAATGAAGGATAAATAATGAGTGTTGCAACCTAAGTAGGATGTATGCTTGTACAAAATGAGACTACAGTTGTACCTTGGGTTATAAATGCCTTCCTTTGCAAATTTTTTTGGTTACAAAGTGATGTCTTCATATTGGGTTATGAATAATTTTCAAGTTACAAATTTAAATTTCCCTCCCGGGGACCTGTTTTTGTGGACAAGTCTTGATGTTGCACTTTGTGATCTCATTTTTTTTGGATTTAACAAGGTGACACTTGGAATGAATTTTATGTGTAACCTGAGGTACCACTGTATAGTAAAACAACCTAGTAAGGAAAACATCAGAACAACTAAAAATGAGAGGAAGTAATGCCATTGAAGTAATACAACTGAATGGCCCGAGGTTGTTTTACGAGGTTGTTTTACTAACTAACTTTTTGTAGCAGAGTGGAATTAACTTGGGCAAGACTAGACCACAGACCAATGCAACCAGATAGCTTACACTACTAGCTTAGCTTATTTAAGGTCCAAGCTATCCAACTATCTAAGCTACGTTATTTCCTACATTCTTTATAGCGTTTTCCAATAACTTAATTTTTTGTAAATTGTGCAGTAGTGCAATGGCCACTAAACAAATTCAACAAACTAAAATAAAATGCCCCAAATTTTAAAATAGCATGTCTTTAAAAAGATCTTTGATGTACTACATATGTGCATGCACTAATGCCTTGATAAGAAGATTAATCAAACTGAAAATATCTTTTATGATTTGAGGTTTCAATGAAATAAAATGATTGGAAACTGGGGTCAATGTGAAGTTTAATGCAATCACAGAAAATAATAATTGCGATCCCAGGAATCACTAAAGGAACCCATTTAAGAACGTTTTACAAGAATGACATTCTGCTCGCTGATGCGTTATTTTCGAATAATTGAACTTTGAAGTTGGCCTTCACGCCAAAGGAAGCGAGCGCTTGAAACGGAATTTAATTATTAATGGAAGCTATTACAAATGTAAAGAGGTTGGGTCGTGAGAGGGAGGCACAGTTCTTCTAGTGAAAATTATCAATAAAGCTTTTAACCCACCAATTAGGGTGACGAACGCAATCTTGTTTACATCGGCTCCAAGATGGCGACCACCATGGGCGCCGCCATCTTGCAGACGATGTAAGCAAGATTGCGGTCGTCAGCCTAATGGGTGGGTTAGAAGCTTTATTGATAATTTTCACTATAAGAACTGTGCCTCCCCCTCACGACCCAACCTCTTTACGTTTGTAATAGGGGGTTAGCTTCCGTTATTAATTAAATTCCGTTTGAAATGAGCGCGCGAAGGCCAACTTCAAAGTTCAATAATTCAAAAATAACTCGTCAGCAAGCAGAAAGTCATTCGTGTAAAACGTTCTTAAATTGGTTCCTTTAGTGATTCTTTGGAATATAATTATTATTTTCCATGATTGCATTAAACTTCACATTGACCGAAACTGGCACTGCAGTAGCAACTAATCAAATCTTTAAATGAAAAACTAACACTGCAACTAAGATACTAAAAGTTTTTAGAATTATTTCAAACTTGTTATGAGTTTACTAAAACAATAGATTTTGGCCACAACCAGTGTTAGCTTATTTTTCATCATATTGTCATATTATAAATAATACATATATGTCAATTTGAAATTTACATTAAATTTATAACAAACTGGCTAGATTCACTCAGAAAATTTTTTATTAATAATACCACCTAACACTTTGAACTGATCCAGTATTTCAACTATCTTATTTTAGTGATATTTTATTACAGGCTCATCATCTTAAAAATTAAGCAGTTTCAACACAAATCAGTTTAGAATAAATGATGCAGCTTTCTATAGAAATTGAATATAAAATTACCAGTAAAAACCTTAATAGCATAACTTCAGTGGACATTAATTATCTTAGAAATCAAAATCATTGCATGATATTCTTAAAAAACTGGCTTAAGTCCCGCTGAGCGGCGAAGCCGCTCAGCAAGAATGAAAATATCGATTTTAACTGGAATTTGATGCTGATTCCGAATATGCAATTTGTTTTGACCGCTCTCGATTTTTTCGATTTTTTTTTTTTTTTTGAAAGGCGGCTAGCAACAACTGAGGTGGTGCCTAAAGAATGCCATGTCCGTACAGGTTGGGTGGAACCCGGCCCTATCCGGTACTCAGGTCTTCAAGGCACAGTCTGACCATGTTGGGTCGAGAATGGCAGAGTTCGGATCATGAGGTGGTGCAAGCCAAAGTATGCCAAGTCCGCCCAGGTTGGGTCGAGAATGACAGAGTTTGGATCATGAGGTGGTGCAGGCCAAAAAAAAACATTAAAAATGTATAAAAATTTAAAATTAAAAAAATCACAAAAAATCGAAAAAATCGAGAGCAGTCAAAACAAATTGCAGATTCGGAATCAGCATCAAATTCCGGTTACAATCGATATTTTCATTCTTGCTGAGCGGCTTTGCTGCTCAGCTAGACTTGTTTCAAAAAACTGAACAATTTTTAAAAATAATGATACTCATTTGAAAGAAATTCCCCACCTAAATACACATAAGAAACTGCTCACGTGGTATCTCAAAGTCAAAACCTTGACAATTGGGGTAAAAACTTGGTAAATGTTGAGGACTTGACCATAATTGATTTTCCACTTTTTGATCAACAAAGATTGTTGATGAGACCAAAATAAACAAGTTTTCCTCAATGCACTTTCCGCGGAAATGAGTATTTTAAAAGTTATGGCGTTAAATGAGTTACCGGAACTCCAGTGTGCATAACCCTATTACAAACGTAAAGAGATTGGGTCGTGAGGGGTAGCCACAGTTCTTTTAGTTTTATAGTTTTCACTAAAAGAACTGTTGCTACCCCTCACAACCCAACCTTTTTATGTTTGTAATAGGGGGTTTGCTCTTCGTCGGCTTGGTTGGCGCGCGGGAACGCCTGTTTACTTTCCCGTCGGACCGCGCGGTGTATTTTTCCCCGCCTCAAACACTGGAGTTATGGTAACTCATTTAATGCCATAACTTTTAAAATACTTATTTCCGCCGGAAAGTGCATTGAAGAAAACTTGTTTATTTTGGTCTCATCAACAACCTTTATTGATCAAAGAGTGGAAAATTGCTTATGGTCAAGTCCTCAACATTTACCTAAACACTTCATTCCTTGCGGATAAGATTGAATTTAAAATTTAACCAGGAACTATCCTTTGATAAATGTAAATACTATCAAGATAGCGTACGCCAATATTAACACGATTAGCGAGTCCATATCTCCATAACACTAACCTCAAGAAGGCATTACTTTTCGATCTTTTTCATCTAAAATATAAACTTGAAATTACAATAATTCAAATTCCCGATGAAATTAAATAGTTCCAATCATATATTGTTGGAGAGAGATCCAAAAAATATTGCATGATGAAGCGCGCCATGGACGACAGCGTTGTTTACAAACACAAGCTGACCACACCCCCCTCCCTCTTTCTTTGTTCATAAACCAGGACGACGATACGCATTTCAACCAGATATTTGAGCATGTTGTGGTCATATATTGCTGAAAAGTTACCAATAACTGAAAGTAGGGCACAGTAGCAGATAAAAGACCATAATTGAAAAAGAATTTGATGGGCAGCATTTAGAAAAAGGCCCGCGAAAGATACGACGCGAAGGATAGCAACTTACTCGTCTCCGTCCGGACATATTCCAGTGTTTTCGTCAAACTTTGTACAATAGTTATCAGGTGAATAATTAAAAGATCCATCTCTTTTCCGAATTGGTCGTCGTCTCCGTTGATTAAGGAAGTGCCAATGAAAACAGGTGTAAGGACGATGCTGAGTGCACTTGTGTTGCAGGAATAGTGGACATTGCTCCACTCGAAATTCCTTTAAATACCTGCCCAAAGACACAAACATTCAATAAATTTGAGCACAATTTTATACGCAACTGTAGCACTATCACCAATACTTCACTTTTATTTCAAACTTTTCAACACGTACGAGTAATGAACTGGTTTTTCTGGCTGTGTAGTCCATAAAGATTTACTATCTTGCGACTTCATTTTGTTTTGTTTTCATACTACTGAAGGTTCGCGCATCCGTTCTGCGCACCTTCAAACGTCACTCTTACGTCACAATACTAATCAAAAGAGAAACATTTGTTGTTCATGATGTTTAAAGAAAAATATCTGAACCGTGAGTAAATGTGATAATTTGTAATGTATTTAATTTTATGAAATAATTTATCGTGTGGGATATTCTGAGAAATATTTTTAGATATAATTTAACTTTGTAACTAAGGCTAATTTCTACCTCGCTACAAAGCGTCTTACTGCGTTGCTCTACTGTGTAATTAAATGCCGCTATCGAAACGAACATGTTACTTAGCGGAATAGCTTTTTTTAAAAGACCAGCTAAAGTTTGGATTGAAAATTGTCTTGTTTTTTTCAATTTAAATGCTATTTCATTTAATGTTAGAACATATTTTTACGGTTTTATGAGTTTCCAATTACCTATTGGAAATTTTCTATATAGGCCTATATTTTTTATACCATAAAGTTGAATGTCAGCTTTTGAAAATATTACCATTTGTTATATTATCTATATTTGCTCTTCAATTTTGATTGTAGTTATGTACATTTTCATCCGTGAATGTAAATGATTTAGGAAAATATGAAACGATAATAAAAGAATAAGAAGAATGTTTCAATTATCAATGACTCAGATTTTGCCTGATAAATCGAGTTCTTGAGTGATTTACTAGTTGACGCACCGGAAAGCTGCAAGCTTTATCTTATCTGAGGTCTGTTTTTCTATCTGCTTCTCTCTGCCTCCGATATGTACATGGCTCAGTCAGTGGAGAAGTACTCAGTGATAAACTATGGGTGGTCGAAGAAGAAAAAGATCACGTGGCAAATTAGTTTGTATAGCAATGTGAATGATGATACATGCGTTTATCTATTGCTCGAATAAACCCATTAGCTTGGCTTGCGTGAGTTCATTTTCAGTTCTTTCATTATTAGACAGGCTTACAGTATGGAGAGATGACCCATCATTATCAACCTGCCCCAACTGCAGTCATGAATGGGCTACCAGTGTTTGAGTTTCAGGTGGCAGGCAGCCACTCTTCGTCAAATAGTAGTGAGTTAATAATATCTGAGAACTTATATATATGTGTGCATATGAATGTCTTGTTGAAAACAGAAGATAGAAACACATGCAATGTATTCAATATTTACTTAATCCATAAAGTATATTATCATGAAAAATTTATTTGTATTAAACATTTCAGTAAATCGTTGTTCGTTCAAATTATAAACTTTTACAATTTTTCGTTTTTTTTATCATAGTTTCCCAGAATTATTTAATAAAATTTTCTTTCAGATCTTCTTCGCGGAGAGTTCGGAAGAGTGTTAAAGCCATACAAAGTGAAAGCAGCTTCGCCTTTAAGAACATCTTCGCCTGATCAGACTCAACCAAACAAAGAAGTTCACAACGCAGAAAACGAAAATTTTGATCGACATGGTAAGTAGGACTATACCAATTTATTTCAACGTGAAAAATTTAACTCATTTTTCTTTGTTTTCTAACGTTTCATTGATGTAATATAACAACGCTTCTTAGCTAAAAATTTTTATTCATTGAAGTATAAATATTATTTTATAGGGCTAAGAGAAGGGTGTCTAAAAACACTGTTTTTCGTTCTTATCTGCAATATACAATTAAATTATATCAAACTAAAGCTACAGGATTTTTGAAGCATGTTTCACACTTTTATTAAACTCAGAATAGGCTTTATTTTGGCTTGATTTGTTTACTGAGTAATCGAAATTCAAACTTAGAATAGAAAATATGATTAGAAAATATATTGTTTTCATACCGGAAAGTATTTTGTCACTCACTGAATCTCTCAACATTACGTGAATTTTACAACTGAAATAGTGTATTTTAGTGAACACTAACTCCAGAGTTTTTTGATGGATTACAGAACAATAGGTACCATTAAAATAGCATTGGTTTGTTTGAACAACAATCGTGGTTATCTAAAAGGTACTATACTCTATTTATAACATATAAACAAAATTTTAAGCGCTCTTGTACCGTTTATAATTACAACGAACTTTTGGCGTTTGAGAATTTCCTTGTTCCTCATTTGATTAAAAAGGATGAGTTACTTATGGGTGACCTTAATAGGTAATCATGAATGTCATCGTGTACACTTTCAAAGTGCGTAGGTGACATGCTGTGTAAGCGAAGGTGTAGCAAATGAGAGCACCTCTCATTTAAGGACCTTTATATCAAGAAATTTCATAATCCAATGTGTTGTATCAACTTTTTTGGAAATAAGCGTTTTCTTTCCTGCAGAAGTCGTGTGCCCTGACGAGAGGGCATTCTACGAGCTCTGCATCAGAGAAGAGGCGCCTCTGAGGCAGCTGCGAGCCTTTCTGCCTGCTTTCTACGGCGACACCACCGTCTGCACTGCCGGCCGTCGTGAGTGTGTGTGCTTGTGTGCTAGGGCAAGAGCACAGCAAGAGAGGCCACGGGGGGCTATGCCTCCCCCCCGATATGTTGCGCTGGGGCCAGTTTCAGTCTCCATTTTTCAGTAAAAGAATAAAAAGATTGCTGAAAATTAATGCCTGGGCCCTTTGCCTCCAAGAGTCTGATTTATCATAACTTATTTTCTCTTCGTTAACTAATGTATCGTTAATTTCTGGCAGCGACGCGTTACCTGGTGCTGGAGGACCTGACAGCACAGTGCGGGTTGCCGTGTGTGGCCGACCTCAAGATGGGAGTGTCCCGGCACTACCCCGGCAAGCCTCCCCGCAAACTCTGCGCCGACAAGGTAACTTACGTTTAATACAAACAAACATCGGCATCTAAGGATGCTTTATTTCCAATCAAGTCGGATGCATATGACTTTGTTCATTGTTTTTTCAAATGCCTTATAACTAACACCAGGACGCCGTGACGGTTTCCCCCGGTCAAGACCGGTACCCATTTCAGACACCTGGGTAGAGTGGGGTATTGTTCTTTGAGTTTTCCCTATACCCAACGGAGAAAGTCGCTTCACAGCCCCGGGATTTGAACCCTCAATGCCTTCACGGAAGGGCGGGTCCTTTAACCACTTCGCTACGACGAGCACAAAGTGCGGTTCCGCGTGAAAACTGGCCTCTGCACCGCGCAAATATCATCAGTAGTATAATATGAGCCCCGTTTGTTCTTCCGTAGCTGAAAATAATTTAAGGTTAGGTCCGTAGCACAGATACACTATCCAGCTATTTTTTACTCGTGCCCGGGTACACTACGGTCCGCGATTTGTTTCCTCCATTTATTAAAAAAGCTTTCACGAATGAAACCGCGGTTGCTACGGTCGGTTTGGTTAGGTTGAAAGAAGAAGAATTGTAAAGCCGTATTTACTGCTTGATTATATCCGTATTCCTTCTAACAAGCGGGAAAATATTATTGCATGGTAACATTTTAACTTGTACGCCATCGTATAATTTGAATAAAGGGAGTGAAATCAGTGAAATGGTAGCCATTGTTACTGGTACGTAAATGAGCCATGCACTGTCTGGTACACACATGTACCAATAGGTAAATTTCTCATTCACGTACCGGTTTAAATGAATAACATTTCATCTGTTTCAGGAACTTTTGAAAACTAACTGTTATCATACCAGGTGAAATGTTATCGCGCAATTGAGTTTTCATATTAATTAGAATAAATGAAAATGTATTCGAGAAAGTGTTAATATGTATTTCACTTCAGATTAGTGAATTTTTACGCAAAAAATCTCAGTGAGATAACCCAACTCGGTCGCAAAAAAATCAGGAAACATATCCTACGAATATCAATGAATGATATACAGTTGTTGTTTGTATAGTCACGGTAGAAGAAACAAGATAGGGTCAAACCAGTTTTTTTTCGTCGACCGTGTGGCAATGCTGACGTCATAACAACGATCCTCCAATAGCAGCGCTCATATTGCATCTAACGCTGCTAGCCCCAAATCTGGCACCACTATTGGCCGTGTGTCGCAATGGTGACGTCATTCTGTTTGTCTAAAATGAAGTCGTTCTACTGGCTGGCCTAACAAGAGGAGGTGTATTTTCCCCATAGAAATCACTCTATAACTTGTTTCCTCTACCGTGTTTGTAGTCAACCAGAACTGTTGTGACGGCTGACGGCAGTCAGGTTTTTTGTACAGCAAGTTGTGATTTTTTTCCAGCATACACACAAGCAGCACTATATTCATACATCACACAACTTACTCTGTTTCCATCTCACGACGCAGTCATCCGCACACACACCCATTCATTATGCCAGTTATATTATAAGCACTTTTTTCTTCGAACCTAATTTCGCAGAGTCAGACTTCACGACTACCAAACTATTTATTAATACCCTCTGAGTGTTTATTTAATTGTTTGGTGTCCGCTTCTTCTGCCTGTCTGTGGCGCTCATAAGGATGCTTAATGACCGTATCTGTGATACGAATTACACCAGTGCACAAGTACAAGAATATTTTAATCGTGGGTACTATTAGGATGAATATATTTGTTTGTCATTCACATCCTGAAAAATTTTGAAGGAAAATACTGAATCCCGTCATATTTGACGGGCCGTGAACACTAGTTTCTAATGTGCGCAGGAGAAGTACCCCAGTTTGCGGGACACGGGCTGGTGCATAGCTGGCCTGCTCCAGCACGCCCCGCACGGTGCCCTCCTCGACAAGTTCGGACCCTCCACGGGCAGGACATTCTCCACCCAGCAAGTGCACGCCCGTAAGACTTGCTGTTTTTCGTGTTATACTGTCTTTTCTCGTCTTATACGCCCATAAAATTTGTCGTTTTTTCGTGTTGTACGCCCGTAAAATTTGTCTTTTTTCGTGTTACATACGCCCATAAAATTTGCCTTTTTTGTGTTACGTACAACCGTAAAATTTATCTTTTTTCGTCTTATACGCCCGTAAAATTTTTGTTTTTCGTCTTATACACCTATAAAATTTGTCTATTTTCGCCCGTGAAATTTTTTTTTGTCCTGTACACCTATAAAATTTGTCTTTTTTCATGCCATACGCCCGTAAAATTTGTACTTTTTCGTGTTATTCGCCGGTACGGCGTATACAAGCATGCAGTAATACAAAGCAAGAATGTGTGAATGGTATCTGCGAAGCTCCAGGTAGAGTGATGGTAAGAACGTAGTGAATATGTTTAAAATTCAGTGGTCTAGTTTCTTTTAAACGTGTTTGTAGCACGGGGTTGATACGGCCGGGAACGCCTAATTTGATAAGTTTGGTTATGCAAAGGGATGAACAATTAAAGAATTTGAACTTAAAACTTACAGTAGAAGAAATTCACGTTTAGAGCACCAGGTTATGTTAGTAAAAATGCTGAAACTTTTAAAAGCTATTTTCTGAATTACTGAATGCGATAGGAAAAATTGCACTCGCGTGACATTCCTGAACAACCAGATCCTGTTTTCCGAAGTCAGTTCATATTTAAATATGCGACTCCGTTGTTGATCCTCGGATAATTCCTTGCAGTAGCAGCCTGAATATTCTAACACTTTGACTGCAGCAGACAAAACTGAAGTGTAACATTCAATTAAAATATAAAGGCAATAGTAATAAGCAATATTGAAAATAGCAAACTTTAACTGGGTCGCATTTTCATATAGTTTTGGTTGAATATTTTCAAAAATTATGTTTGTGACTACTGTTTGGTCAGCAGCATAGTGAAAACTTCTCAGTGACCTAATTGGGCTCACGTCGCAGTCAACCTGTTAAGAAAGAAGTTTTTTCATTCCAGGCATGACATCGTTCATTGGAGCATTTACCTAGTAGTACACATATGTTCCAATACGCAGTCAACGTGTTAAGAAAGCGGTTCTTACATTCCAGGCATGACATCGTTCATTGGAGCATTTACCTAGTAGTACACATATGTTCCAATACGCAGTCAACGTGTTAAGAAAGCGGTTCTTACATTCCAGGCATGACATCGTTCATTGGAGCATTTACCTAGTAGTACACATATGTTCCAATACGCAGTCAACATGTTAAGAAAGCGGTTCTTACATTCCAGGCATGACATCGTTCATTGGAGCATTTACCTAGTAGTACACATATGTTCCAATACGCAGTCAACGTGTTAAGAAAGCGGTTCTTACATTCCAGGCATGACATCGTTCATTGGAGCATTTACCTAGTAGTACACATATGTTCCAATACGCAGTCAACGTGTTAAGAAAGCGGTTCTTACATTCCAGGCATGACATCGTTCATTGGAGCATTTACCTAGTAGTACACATATGTTCCAATACGCAGTCAACGTGTTAAGAAAGCGGTTCTTACATTCCAGGCATGACATCGTTCATTGGAGCATTTACCTAGTAGTACACATATGTTCCAATACGCAGTCAACGTGTTAAGAAAGCGGTTCTTACATTCCAGGCATGACATCGTTCATTGGAGCATTTACCTAGTAGTACACATATGTTCCAATACGCAGTCAACGTGTTAAGAAAGCGGTTCTTACATTGCAGGTTTGACATCGTTCATTGGAGGAGCCCGAGGCTCTGTGAAACGCAGTCAGCTGGTCTGCGAGATCACGTCTGTTCTCGAGGGGATCCAAAAGTGGTTCGACAGCCAAAGGCAGTTCTGGTTCAGGAGCAGCTCGATACTCGTTGTCTATAACGCTGAGTATTTTTGCGAGGCACCTATTGAAAACAGTGGAAGCTATTCGCAGTCCGAAGTTGGCACGCAAAACACAGTTCCAAAGAGAGACTTCAGCGACCCGACAGATGTACAGACAGATCAAGCTGATGTGGCGAGTAGAAGACCACACGACGGTGAGAATGACGAGGTAGGTGAAAAAGCGCCAGTTGGAAAATCTAGTGCAAATGTTCTAGACAAAACTGCTTCTTCTTCTTCACGTTCCGACGGAATTCATAGCTCAGCGCAGCATCACGCATCGGTATCAAATGAAACTTCAGTTTCCTCGCGGCAGGTTGACGATACAGGCAAAAGTGCTAAAACTAATTCCCAATCACTGGCTTCCGAAGACAGGTCGCATCCTGGAAACTGTTCGAGGGAAATAAAATCAGACTCTGATTGTGCAACAGTTACTGAAATAGTGCCGAAACCTGAAACCAGCTCCGCTCTGGGGACAGTTTCTGAAAGTGTGAAAAACGTCGAAGCTTCTGGAACTTTGGAAACCGAAGTGCGGCGGACGCCCAATCTAGATAAACTGGTGGACCAACGTTGCGAATCTATTCCAAAGAAAATGAAGCTGGAATTATCTCCAGCCTCCAGCTGCCCTGACCATGAACAGAGCATAACTAATTTGAACTCAAGTCCGTTGATTGTGAGGGTCAAAATGATTGATTTTGCTCATGTCCTTGACGCAGGAGGTGAGCCCGACAGCGGGTACATCACAGGCTTGAATAACCTGCTCCAGTTCATGCGAAGTATTGTCTGATGCGCCCAGAGTGTTCTACCCAGCCTATTCTTTGGCAGGTTGAGAATTGTTTTCTTGAAGTATCACTATTTGAAGGTACGGATTTGCGTATACTTCAAATAAATAATTTGATCCATTGGGGGATAATTAGCTCAACTGAACATTTTAGGAACATATCAAAAGAGGCTTAGATTACAAAATAGGTTAATCAACGTTTCGGGGACATTTCATCAATAGGGGTTTTGATTACGTTATACGTATATTAATCAGCTTTTTTGTAACACTTTAACAAAATGTTTAGATTAGATTGTAAGGTAGTTTAAGCCTCCCCAGTTGAAAATCAGCGCAGTGTTTTTGGCAGTTGCTTGACGTTTTTGGCAGAGGTTAGTGGCGCAGCAGCGCAGTGGCAGCGCAGTGCAGCGGTCGCTACGTCCGCTTTAGGGCAGACTATCTCTGCCGAGGCTGTCGGCGGCACTCGCGAGAACGTCTGCTCAGATCTGCCTAGAACTGCTAGAGGCCGCTAGTGGCCACCACTCAAGCGTTCAATAAAAAAGGCTCCACACAATCGAATTATCTGCCAAGAACTGCCCTACATTTTCATGCAGTATTTTGGCAGTTCTTGGCAGATAAAATCGATTGTGTGGAGTATTTTTCGGTTCTCAAGACTTGATCGGAGCGGCTTACATACTTCAATAAACCTGAAATCATTTAAAAATGATTTGCAACAACAGAGACCAAACCTATAAAATTATAAGCTATTTAAGTGTTTATTCTTTCCATACAAGGTTGAATAAAAGAACTTTTATGTGGTAAGAGTATTACTGAACTTTAATCCACGAATGATTTATCGAATGAATACATGAAAATAATCGTATCAACGAGTTTTGAACTTTAACACATAACAGGGGTCAATAAGAAAATGAAGAAAAAATAGCAAGACTCGAATAACAAGATAGCTTCTAACGGAACAAACTTTTGATCCATTTCTAGAAAACTTGCATGTTCAGTCGCGGTGCTTTGAAAATTTAAGCCTCATATAGGGACTGAAGTTCCTTTAAAAAATTTGCGAAGTGAAACACCACACATCTCAATCTGTCACGTACGCGTCGAACATACTTACAGTTTTCTGTAACTGAGGCCCACAATGTCAACTAATTGAGTTCCATCATCGGAATACTGCGAACGATTGTCCGTTCTTCCTATAATTGGGACAGTTGTGACTTCTTCGTCGAGTCGATTCTCCTTTACGTCGTCTTGCTCCCTCTTTCGCTTGCCACGGCCACCGTCCCAGTCGGTGCTATTCTTTAAGCTTACGCCCATAGCTACATGTACTTCCTTCCTTGTAGCTGTCGCGTATTGAGGCATATCAGCCAGAGTGCCTGGGGAAAAACGAAAAATGTTTTATAGCGTACCTAACTAACTTTCCACGTTTGTTACTTACTAATACAATACACGAAGAAACGTCGTCTCAAACACACATGCGCACATGCACACTTGCACGCATTTATTTATGCGAAGAAACATGCCTACTTTTTCCCGCTGATTAGTGATAGGATTTTTTGCTTCCATGAGAGAACCGATATTGCAGAGGACACAAAAGTAAACTCCTGGTCTTTAATTATACAAGCATTAGGTATACTTATACATAGTATTTGAACACCTGTCCCTCCACCCACATATATATTTGTCCATATTAACTTTTTTACCTACACATTTCTGTGTTTACATTTCTATGGCGTCCTTCAAACATTTGATTTAATTAGTTAAATCAAAAAAAGGCTATAGTCCATGTACTATGACAGGAAGGCACTCCTTAAATTACACTTACGTTCAATACAGTTGAAAGCGCGAGTTTCCCTGAAAGCCAATTTCGTTTGCTGTCGATCCTTGTCTTTTCCTGTCATAGAATATTTTTGAGCTAATTTCTTGCTCAATAGACGCTTCGCGAATGCGGTGGTTGTTTTCGTCAGGGACTCTTGCCGCAATTTCTGCAACTCCTTCATCTGTAAAATGTCGAAAATAAAATTTAAAATGAGTAAATTTAGAAACATTGTGAATTACTGTAACACATTAAAAATGGAAATAATTTTTTGATTAATAAAGCATGCATGTGCCATGTACGTATAGGAATGGACTTACTAAGGCAGGATGAACCACTAGAGCATGCAAGTCTTCTTCGGTTTCAGCAGGTGGCGGCAGATATTCGGCTTGTAGAGTATCGGTGGTTTTGGTGGAAGTTCCTTTATCCTCAAACATCAAAAATATTTGCTTTAATAGCTCATTGTTTTCACACACCAGCCTTTCGACCTTCAAGCCTCGCTTCTTAGTTTCTTTAATTTCATTTTCAACGTCATTCAGCCTGTGTGCCAGGTCAGCCATCCTGTTAGAAGAACAATCGCAACACTGTAATGCGGACGCGAAATAAACTAAAACCTAAAGTTATAATTTTAGCTTAATAATGCATTTTGTTCGAGATTAGTTGCCAAAATGATGTTCACTAAGGCTAAACCTAAATATACAATACATATGTTTACATACATTTATATATATAGATAATAGATAAATATATATATACAAATATATACATAATCTATACATATATGTCGAGAGGGACTGCTTACTAAGTAGGCATATATATACATATATATATATTAAATTTTAAAAACATTTACATATACATATGTATTTCGACATACACATTTGTACGTATGAGTACATGTGTTTCAGTGTTGGTATATAAAGTAAAATATTGAATGAAACTCACGTTTCAGACGATTTAGGCTGATAAACAGTCTTCTGGAGCGTCACAGGTCGGATTGAAAGCTGCTCATCATCCGAGCTCGATGTTCCACTTGCTGGAAAAAAAATTCATCCATTACGTCACATTATACCTTTAAAAAATCAATAAAGTTATTCCTCAATAATTAATCATTTCAATATTTAAATCGTTTGGCGGTACTGAAAATTGCAAAAATGATTCATTTCAAAAACGCTAAAGCGACTACATGTTCCCTTACCTTCCTCGAGAGCACGCTTCTTGTTCAAGAAAGAATTCACATGGGACATCACACGATGGGAGACCTGCAGCGAAAGATTTTTTAGTACAGTTTATTAGACTTGTGTAGACTAGCATTCAATTAAGACTCATAATAATTTCAATTATTCAGCATAGTTTTCAAACACGTAAAATCAGTTGGAAATAATGATTTATTTTGGTCGTACATTAGCAGTCAAAATCTTACATAATTTTTGGGAGAACAGCCAGCAGAGTTTGTAGCACCTTCTGTGTCCGTTGTAGGGACATTCTCGTTCAACATTTTTTTTATCGCCCTGTCGTAGGTGCCTGATAGACAAATAAATAAATCAGTAATCATTATGGGATGTTTTGTTTTGCTGCGCCAATGTAAAAGTGTTGAAATTTTATTAAAATTTCGATGCTTATTCACATTCAATTTGCTCATGAAAATAAATGCAAACAATTTTAACGCAGAATACACTGGCCTGCGCTGTGTTAAACATCTTACAGATAAAGCCTGCGTTTATTTAGGCCATTTTTGTGCGCTGAATCTAAAAAATCATGCTCACTTTACTCTATACAAGATCATGTTAATGATATAATGGCACATTATAAATATGCAAAATTCGGATATATTTGCAAGTAGGTGAAACACAATAATGTATTTGTTAATTTAAATCAAATGCTTATCTTGGTCCTTTGCTCTGACTGCACAGTAATCTTGAAATGGCGTCTTCAATTAATTTATAATTTTTGCATGACGGTTAGGAAGAACCACATGTCCGCAGATTTAGCATAACCTCTTAGAAAAGTTTTTACACTCTTTTCATTTTATTATGCATGTCCACACTATAAAAGAAAAATAATGATTATTAAGGTTAACCACGCTGCGGTTTTCAAAAATAAGTACATAAAGCTTGGATAATTGTGATACTTGGGAAAATATGCCGTAATAGAAATATACTATATCTTAGAAATATTGCCTGGCCTAGAATAATTAATGAACTACGCTTTTGTAGAAATTATTTGAAATCCGTTAAAAAATTCATGACCTTTACAATATAATTTTGAAATACAGGCCAATGATATCAACGTAATGTTGCTCAAGTTATTTTAACGATAGGAAGTGATTTGGCGTTTGCTGTACAGTTTTCAATGATTTAGGCCACTTTAGAAATTCAGCAGCACAACAAAAAATGTTTTACGAACCTGAGGATATGTCGATAGATTTCACGGGCCACTGCCTCCATGACGGCTGTGGAGGATTCAGTGCACGAGCTAGGTCTTCCACGTCACCACGATCAGGCCACAAGCACTTTGTATTTTGTGCTGTAAGCCACGAGCTAGGCACAACGGCCCAGGAGTTGGCAAAATGAACACCAACAAAATTTTTCATCGCTACGCTTAAATTGATCTGAAATAGAAATTTCTTTTCAATTACAAAATGAAAATTTTTATTAATGCTATTTCTTTCAGTTTACAAAAACCCGTACCATCAGCCGGATGAACATAATATCTAGCCATACAGCTTTTTCAATTATTCTAATATCTTAATATGATTGAAAAGTGACACGTTTAAAAAACAATTGAGCTTCCATTGTGAAAACATGACGATAAATTAGATTATGAACATGAAGTCGTAAGTGACGCAACAGACAACAGGAAAAATCTAGAAACTAGATTGGCAATTACATTATAGATTAAACCAACTATACGGGCACGTAATATACTCAAAAACACTTTTGTATTCAATCACCTTAGACAGACATAAATTAAACAAATCAAGTTTATTTACACTGAACACTAGTAATCCGTTGGTTCTGCACTAACACCACGATCGTGACCAACACCCACGCACGCGATGAGTCAGAGTGGAACAGGCTGGCAGTTGCTACTGGTGCCGACAAGCCAGGAAATGCAACGATGCTGCATCGACGAATTATCGAGGTAAAATGTCGGGATGAACCGATGTCTTCTCAACTAATTGAAAAAACAAATACTTACACAGAAGTAGGACGAACAAATTAGCAATATTTAGCTAAAATTACCTTAAAACAATTTAGAAACCTAGTTTTATGTACCTTGATATTTGAAAAAATTAGCAACATTTGGCACCTCTGTCGTCTCTTACTCGATTGAAATGCGCTCAGCGGAAGCTGCAACTGCTTAGGGTTGATGTTGTACTTGTTTGCTCAGGCGCACGCTTGTGAACTATTTTTGCCGCACTTGTGAACGTACCTTATAACTTCGCACTTTCTCCAGTTGCATCTTTAATATACTGTAGTATTACCAAGCAAAGACCTTAGTTTCTACAACATCGGTCATTGCTATAACATCTATTTCAGTCTGTTCTTTATTACCTGCAAAACCACAAAATATATTCTGATGAAATAGTTAAACTATGTTATAAAATAGTGTAGACTTCACCATGTAGTGGTGTCAATTGCAATAATATTAAAACACTAAAGTCCTATTTTGAGCTCTGTAAATGATTAATCTTATTAAACAGCATCATATTAAGTCATTTTCTCACTAATATCTTGAAATATGTATAACATTTAGAATCCCTGGAATTCCCGGAAAAAAACATGGTTTTAAGTTATTTTCTGACTAATGTCTTGAAATATGTATGTTATTTTGAACCCCGGGGAAAAAATTCCTAGACTCGGAAATTTCAGTCCCAAATCATCCGCGATCCCGAGATACAAACCTTAATGCTTTTAAGGATAACTCAAAAATACAGTTTTTTGAGTTATGACGTTTTTGTCACAAACGAGCGATATGTGTGGCTTAAATACTGGTAAAAGTTTAAATAGCGCAGTTAATCACTGCCTGTTTTCGACCGAGGCATTTACTGCAGCGAACGACGAAGGCCAACGGAGAACTATCTGCTTCAATTCGACTGTAGACAATTACTGCTGAGGTCTGCCAAAAAACGCCATTCGAATTGACTCTCATGAATTTTGTCTGCGGTGAACTGCTGAAATTCGTCTTAAAAGTACGATCACTGCGAAAAACTGCCGAAATTCTTCCGCGCAACTGCGCTAATTTTCAACTGGGTCCCTAATCACAGAAAAAGTGTCATTAAAAGAGGTTAATCTAGTCAATTGATGTTAGGAATTAATTTTTGGAGAGTTTGTCTACATCCACGATTGGGGGGGAACGAACGTCATACCTTGAAGATTCACTGCCAAAACTCGCCTGTCACGCGGGAAGGCTGACCACGTGAAGTACAAATGCAGAAGTAGTGTCAGTGGCAAATGTTCGGATAGGAACTTTTCGTTTTAAATCGTATACGGGGCTCGTGCCGTACAGCAAGAGAGGATAGACCAGCTCCGCTGAAGACGCCTGATTTTGACACATAGAACAGCATTTTGCTCAGTGCTGACTTACGATTTACTGATTTTAGTTAGAGGGACTAAATGTTTTGCGCTCATTTTTCTTGCACTGCACTTGTCCTTGTTATGTGAAGTTACGGATTATTGTTGTTGATGGCAATCAGGCAAAGTAAAGGAAAATGATAAATGTTTTTTTTGTGTTTCCCAAATTTTGAACTCGTGTGATAAACGACAATAATATCATTCCTATTCCACAAACTTTGTTCTTTCTATGTCCTGAGATAAATGTGTGCGAGCGAGGTTCGTGTAGGTTATCTTTCGAACCACCCGAGCTCTTCAAATGCACGCTTATTCGTGAAGAAATAATATCTATCCTCTATTCTATTTTCATTGAGCATTTCTGAGAACGTTATTTATGGAACAGGTGATTCTCTTCATCTAGAAAATTGATTGTTTTGTTCGTATAATTTTGATTTTAGGTGCACAAAATTTGTTTTTGTCGTTCATGACAGGAGAACTTAAGTAAATACCATGGGTTTTATCCATTATCCTAAATATTTACCATGGATTTTTGTTTTTGATTATATATGAAAAAATTCTCTCTAAATATAGCACCTGATTTTTTATTTGTGTTAAACCAGCAGGACGAGCGAAACCAAACACAATGTGACTAATTTCAGTCCCATACACTTTTGTTTAAACAAAACCGCATAAATTGAATCTTGAAATATCTTACCGTGTTACTCAATTAATTTCAACAATTTAAACAATTTATTTACCACAGGTGATACAGAGATAGATAATCACAGATAGATACAGAGATACAGATACAGAGATAGATAGATACAGAGATAATAACATAATTAATGATTCTTCTCGACTCATGTTTCATTACTCTCGTCAGTAACGAAGCTATATGAAATAAATGCTGTTTTGAATTTTTAAAACTATATTTAAGTGTTATTTTAAAAAGCCTGGAAAAAGTTGTAAAGTTAATTGGAATTTAATAATATCTTTATGAACCTACATTATAAAAATTCTGCCGGGTTCACTGAGGCTTTGACGATAGGCAAAATTTGCAAACTTGACACTGACAAATGATATGTTGACACACAACTTTACAGCACAACACATGTGACGAGGATGCTGTTCTCTAAAAAGTTTGACTTGCAGTAGCGCATTGATTTTTTTTACATAATAATGCGAGAAAAATGATGAATCGTGCTGCAAAAGAGCGCTCAAGGATTAGCAACTATCATAAAATCAGCCGTGGGGCAAGTCAAGTATTAAATTCAACGCTGTAAAAAAGATTTTATAAGGCGCCTGGTAACACTGGCAACACAAAATTTTATTCATGATCTTCTATCTTGTATAATTTCCACCCAAGTTTTCAATAATTTCCCAAGTTTTAAATAATTTCCACCAAAGTTGAAAAAAATTTCTCCTGTGTTTTGAAAGATTTTCCCCCCAAGTTTTAAATAATTTCCAAACAAGTTTTAAATAATTTCCACAAAAGTTTTAAATAATTTCCAAACAAGTTTTAAATAATTTTCACCCAAGTTTTAAATAATTTCCACACAAGTTTCAAATAATTTCCACACAAGTTTCAAATAATTTCCACACAAGTTTCAAATAATTTCCACACAAGTTTTAAATAATTTCCACACAAGTTTTAAATAATTTCCACACAAGTTTTAAATAATTTCCTCACATGTTTTAAATAATTTCCACACAAGTTTCAAATAATTTCCACACAAGTTTCAAATAATTTTCACCAAAGTTTTAAATAATTTCCACACAAGTTTCAAATAATTTCCACACAAGTTTTAAATAATTTCCTCACATGTTTTAAATAATTTCCCCACAAGTTTTGAATCACTTTATTTTTCTCGGTCGGCCTTATTCTTGACGTCTTTGATGAACTAAGAAAAGCAATATCTCTCACCGCGGTGTTAAATCATCTCGCCGCAGTTGACGCAATCGGCCGCTACTGAGCGATGAACGATGACGAAGCATGAGAATTTTTCCTCCCATTTTCAGCAAGAATCTTAGCATGATATTATAAAACAGTATACGAGCTATATTAGCGCGACTTTTGATGTCAATGATCATAAGTACAGAGCGGCGGCTTCGCGAAATCCAACAGTCTCAACCATTGATGATGTAGGCCAAAGTTTGAGAGTCTTGCAGCTGAACAAAAACTCTGCTGAATACGAAATTTCAACAAATTTACTCACGAAATAAAACATTAACGGATTAATTAAAATTTTATTGTTGTATATACAACTTGACAGTAATAACTGAAATTGAACATAGTAAGTACAGTGCGTCACTGGCGGCGCTTGCCTTGTGGGTGTGACCATCATGAAGGCTGTGGATTCGTTTTCGTTATTCAGACACGATCTCCAGAAGCCGCAAAGGAATATAGTTGAATGAAACAAAATAAAATAAAGAATTGAACCGAGTGGCTTATTCTCGTGTTGCAGCCTAAGTTTCTCACTGTTTGATCTATTTTCCCAGCAATGAAGAAGCAAGTGATTTTTATCACCCCATGGAACAGTGCGCAGTCAGCTGAATATATATATTCAGCTGACTATTTTCCCAGCAATGAAGAAGCAAGTGATTTTTATCACCCCATGGAACAGTGCGCAGTCAGCTGAATATATATATTCAGCTGACTATTTTCCCAGCAATGAAGAAGCAAGTGATTTTTATCACCCATGGAACAGTGCGCAGTCAGCTGAATATATATATTCAGCTGACTGCGCACTGTTCCATGGGGTGATAAAAATCACTTGCTTCTTCATTGCTGGGAAAATAGATCAAACAGTGAGAAACTTAGGCTGCAACACGAGAATAAGCCACTCGGTTCAATTCTTTATTTTATTTTGTTTCATTCAACTATATTCCTTTGCGGCTTCTGGAGATCGTGTCTGAATAACGAAAACGAATCCACAGCCTTCATGATATACATATATATATATATATGTTTTTTTTGGGGGGGGGGGGGGCAGGAATGCATACTTGGTGGTATGTAAGATACATCATTGTTACATTAGGTATTGAGAAATGAAGGAAAACGCCAGTGTTTTTTTAAAAACTTATCCTATGAACAATTAGTTTTTCTAACTCTTTCAGTAAATCGATCGTTGTAAAGTGGTTATTCAACCAATTTAAAAAAACTTAAAGTAATCGAAAAGAAAACAAAATTTACTACATTTTGAAAAAAGACAATTTAAATATGTTAATTTAACGCGGAGATATAATCAATTAAAAAGGCGGGGACATTTTTGTGGGACACCCGGTACATCCAATAATTGATCAGCCTCGCTTTAAGTTAAAGCAAGGCTAACTGAGAATTTTAAAAGAGTCGGAATCACGTGCTGGATTACGATACTTGACGTAAATGTCACTAGAATTTTATTCAATAAAATAATTCAGTAACAAATAAGTTGGCTAATGATTATAAAGCAGAGTTATGTGCTCTTTCACCGAGTGCAAGGAATGTGGAAAGGGGAGGAGTTATCCAATAGCAGGGAACCACAGCCAAACGAGAGCGTGAGGTGATGTGGAAGACCCTGCAGAAGACATCACCCATACGCGGCAAATGAAAGCGAAAAGTCACGGTTTTGGAGGCGAAATATTTCACATCGATGATATTAACTTAATTCATCGAAAGTTACGAAAAAATATTTTGTGCGCTAAATAGAGTTTACACCTTAAGACATTTACGAGAGAAAATAATTAAAAGTGGAATAAAATGAGTTTCTTGACCGTGTAAACGAATACGAGAACAATTTTTGTGTTGTGCTGAAAAAGAAACGTCTGAACTCATGAACAATGGTCTACGTTAGATGTTTTACGAAAATTCTGTAAAGAAAGAAACATTCATCAGTAGCATATGACCTTTGTTTCACTTCAATAGAACGCTATTCAGAATTGTCTACTTGATCCAAGCCACGCAGTAGAGCTCGAGCAAACGCATAGCAGTTAAAACGCTAACGCCTTCGTAAAAGTCATTGTTATAACTACTCTACATACTCCATTAAACAATGAACTAAGTTCATGTAGTCTAGAAAAAGTAACAGTTCTCACTTCAATAAGGTTATCGTGACTACAGTGTGGATGACGAGCGACAAGCCTACTATATGCTGGATACAGCTCCTGGCGGGTGGTTGCTGTCAGCCAGCCAATGGGGAGCACGCAAGGTGTCAGGGAGCAAGTAACCTTGTGTCCGTAATGAGACACGTTTTCGACCCCAAGCGTAGTCCGCACAGCCTCGTTTCCCCCTCAGTTCGTCGTGTTGTTAGATCGCTCAGATTAACAGGGAAACAATGAATTTGTCTCGGGCCGTACTTTTCTTTCGGTTACGCATGCATGCCTACCGCGTACAGCGCCCGTAGAAACTACCGTTACTACTGCTGAATTAGAGTGGAGAGATTCTTCGGGGAAAACGCTTTTTAACATAACCTGGCGTAGATTTCGTTGATCGTTTTTGAAAGTAAAAAGTAATAGAGATACTGCGTTTTTTTCAGCCGCTTTCTGTTATATTTTCACTGCTTCTAAATGAACACTAGCCAGTTAAACGCGTTTTGTCGACTGTACTGCATTTTGGCTGACCATGTCACGTGCCAGCGTAGTCGCCATTGTCGCTTGCTGGTGCACTTCTATCAGGAACGCCAGCGCTGCTTGCTTGGCGTCATAACCTCATATTGAGAAAAAAATGATCGAGTTACGGAAAAATTATCGCGTTACGGATTTCATGTAGAAATTTTTACGACTTAGGGCGCCCTCTTTTACGAGTCTTTTAACACTGCTTTTGCGGTCGCGTTATGAGCCTCGGTAGTGTTGTACCACACAGTTAACCGTTTTGTGTTCACTCAGGTAGTATAACCTGTAAATTAACCGATCTTTTAACATGGTACATAAGAGCGATGCCTAGCGTTCATAATATTTAGCGAGGAAATTTTCATTCACTTGCATTCAAAGTTTAAAAAAATTCTGTTATCGTCTCGCACTTGAAGATCAGCTGAGCGGTGGGAGGTGGTGGAGATTTAGATCACTTTCAAGCAGCAATTTTTACATCCAATAAATGTCACTAGAATGCAGGGTAGTTCGTTTAGGTCGAGTTATTTCTTGGATTTCCCAAGAAATTTGTTCGACGAGAATGTTTTTGCGACAAAAGAGACGTAATGTTTTGCAATATACACCCACTTACAATATACATCCACTTGACGAAGCTTGAAGGGGCGGAAGAGTTTGTAATGTTCGATCTATAACTTTTATAGAATGATAAAGGTAAGCATGCGTTTTTATCCTATGGCTCTGACTTGATTTATTATTTTTATTACAGTTCGGTTTTATGGATGCCCCCGCACTATTGTAAAATTCCCTTGTTCCACACTTGTCACAGTTCTGTAAAATCGAACACAAGATGATCTTTGTTAAAGTTATCTGCATTTTTCGGTTCAATATATCAGGAGCTCATGAAAGGACCAATCATAGAAATAAAGTCGGTTATAAATCATTCTTGCTAGTTGAAATTGATCTTGACTTACTGGAATAAGTTTTGACATGTTATCGTTGATAGTAGTTGTTGTAAAATAGAAGAAAATAGCTATATAGAAGTTCCCAAAATAGCTGTAGAAGTTCCGAAAATTTCTGTAGAAGTTCCAAAAATTGCTGTAGAAGCTCCAAAAATAGTTATAGAAGTTCTTCTCGCTGTTTTTGTGCAAGCAATCTAGTAGTCTATGTACGTTTGAGAATTATTTCATGCAGTATTTAAGGCTCTAAGTGAAAAATTATGCCCCTCCCCCAGGGTTTATTGAAAATCATTCCGTTGTTTTGGACTACGTGTCAGTTGTAGTTATTTTTTTGGGTGGGGGAATACGTTGGCGCTATAAGTTCATTTATATTAACTGCATGCATAGTTTCATTTTTTCCGTCTGCAAATAAAAGTTATCGTGTGTTTATCAATTATTTATGGCGGAGAAAATTACAAACATAAGCTTTTATAGCTGGACTTCGTAATTCAACAGCGAGAAAAAGTTGAAAACACTCTTGCTATTTAGATCAATTAGTCTGGAGGTGAGTTTCAGAACAATGTGTGGCTTGAAGGATAATGAATTTTAATACAATACATAGCTGAAGGAACAGTGAATTTCAGCTCAGTATACAGCTGAACGGACGCTGAATAAACAACACACTGTAACTGCTATCACATGCGGAGTATCAGCCATTCTACGTACATATATTAAATTTCCACTGATCTCAGTCACATCTTATTTAGATCTAACGCTGCTTACTAAATCAGAGAGATAAGGGAAACATATGGCATCTATTTCTATTTATCTCTTTGGAATATTCATTTCTCCTTGAAGTTATACATTTCTATCGTAGTTCGCATGCCAGATCATTTGCTTATTTTTCCACGATTTTAAAAATATTCCATGCTTTGCTATTATGTTGAAGTAAGGTTCATTTCAGCGGTGAGAAATTTTGAGGAGCGTTCCGTATGGAATTTTTGTATAAGTTGGGTAATTTTTTCGTTTTTATTCGTTTAGTTAGAAGGAAAAGAGGTTTACCTGATTTGGACGCTAGATAATTCCGTTACTGGAAAACACCAAAATGGTCAAGTAATAACCACAGAAAATAGATTCTTTCGTCACTAAATCTAAATTAAATTTCGGCATTGAATCAACAGCTGAACAATCTTTTATTTACAATCTTTATGAATATAATTTAAGTGTTTCCGCGGCTCGGATACTCTCGCTCCGGACATATACTACAACAACTATTACTATACATATAACTATATATTATAACTCTACTCTCGAGTAAAATAAATAAATGCGGACGCATGTGTCTCTCGATTAGATCTAGATCAGCAAGCGAGTGCACGCAAATTTTCCTTTCTGCAACATTTGACGTCAATTTCTTCACATGTGTCAGGAATTCCACAAGTAAGGGATCAATTTAAGCAAGTAGAATGCAATTCTTTCTTAAGCAAAGGTCATATTCCTTTTACCACAAAATTTGAACCGTGGAATTAAACATTCCTTATTTCGTCGTGTGGGTTCAATTTCTACTATTTAAAATAACTTTTTTAATTTCCTTAAGTTACTTCAAAACTTTCTCTCAGTTGCCACAAAAAAATTACCCGACGACTCTTAATGAAATTCCTTATAATGACTGGTAAATGACACAAAAAATAAAGCGAAGGACTTCGGAATACAAAATAAAAATGCTCATAAATCTCTTAAACTCAGCATCTCACTTTCTGAGAGACATAATTCTTAGACACGAGTGAAGAACGACTTAATAATCGTCTCTTAGTTCCATGCCAAAGAAGGACGTTTGGCTCTCCAGCGCTGACAAACGTTTGAACCTTGCGGTGATATTATTGAGAATTTCAAGGTTGAATCAGAATTCCAGCAAATATAATTTTTCCTCGAGCAATAAGCCAACAGCAGCACGCCGCTCGACAGACTCCTTGGCAGACTTTGATGCAATGATGCAATTTTTTGAAGGTTATGATTTTTATTGATATTTTCTCAATATACTCCTTGCAGATTTGATGCAATGATGCAGTTGGTTTGAAATTATTAAATTTTCTACTTATATTTTTTCAATGAGCAGACTTTGAGGCAATGATACGATTTTTTGAAGGTTAATTGCGATTTTTTATTGATATTTTCTCGATAAACTCCTTGGAGACTTTGATGCAATGGTGCAATTTTTTGGAGGTTATTTCATTTTTATTAATATTTTCTCGACAAACTCCCCAGCAGACTTCGATTCCACGATGCAAATTTCCGTGCGTCATTTTATTTCCTTTTTAATTTAACATCGATTAACTTTCGAATGCTCCGATAAGCCTTCGGTAATCCTCAACTCTCCCCGGTGTGAGCAAGGCATCAAGAAATATTGTCTTTTATTACGTTCGAAAAATAAAAACTACTTTTTTCCCACTTGATGAAATAGCTTAGTTATAAATAAGCATAAATAATTATGGAAAAATGATTCAAAAGAGATTCACTCGAATTAAACTCGATAAATTTACTTCATTTGAACCTCCCTTGCGAGGTACTTTCAGCAAGTGCATAAATTGTCATGAAACCGATTTGATTTTCGACATAAGTCGTTGACAGACTTTGTAAAATTGAGAAATCTTTGTCGGTAACTTTTCTCATAAATGTAGTCATTAAGTGTACTGCAAGAAAACTTTGGTAACTTTTCTCATAAATGTAGTCATTAAGTGTAATGCAAGAAATCTTTGGTAGCTTTTCTCATAAATGTAGTCATTAAGCGTAATACAAGAAATCTTTGTCGGTAACTTTCTCACAAATGTAGTCATTAAGCGTAATACAAGAGATCATTGTCGGTAACTTTTCTCGTGAATGCAGTTAGCCTAGATTTTGTAGTATTGGGGGTTTGTCCTACAAAATTCGAATTGACACAAGCGTCACTGTTCATAGAGTTTGTAAACCAGTACTTTTCCGGCTTTGATAACTGCTTTCCTTTGAGGATAAATATTGACTTCTGATTGCCAGCTTTGCCTCATTATAGCATTCTTCCTGAACGACTGATAAGCAGGCCCGTAGTCCTTATCCGGTACTGCACAACAGCATCCATCCATCCTTTCATTCATCCATCCATCCATCCATCCATCCATTCATTCATCCATCCATCCATCCATCCATCCATTCATCCAACCATCCAACAAGTACTAGTTCGCTTCCAAACCACCTGTGCTTGTAGTCGACGATGTGAAAGCACTTAAATTTTGTTCTCTTCGACCAGTTTAACTTTTCATAAAGTTATTCATTTTGAATTTGTGACGGAAATTCGAAAGCTCTTCAAAATTTGCGAATTTTTATAGCTCTATAACCTGTGAAGCGTTACAGTTTTGTACATATTTGAACTGAGGCCGTAATCTGTGAGCAGAAAGAGAGAGCTCTTTTCAATTTTCCCAAGTTTTAATCATTTAACTGCGCCTACTGGGGTATAATGTAATTTCTATTTTGCGGAGTATTTATTATTTCTTAGGTCTCCTTTCTTTCGTTTGAAACGTAGAATGCTTTATACTCTTCAAAATATTAACGTATCTACATTGTTATAGTCAAGCGAGATGAGAGCATGCCGAATTTCAAAACGATGAGTGCCATGAATTTATATGTCTTGGTTTGATTTATTCGAATTCTGACGTATTGAATCAGAGCACTTTTTTGTTGAGTGCTGCAAGAAGAGAAATGCATTGTTAATTTCAAGGGCAGAGTTGGACAGAAAGTTTCATGGAAAAAAGAGGAAAGGCATCGACTGAAAAGGTACATGCTGTAAAGGAAGCATGAAATAGATGTGTCTAATGAACATGACTTCGAAAATTATGTCACAGAGACACTTCACAACCTTGCTACATGTTTTGGGTAAAGGTTGCGGTTTGGTTTCAAAAAAGCTTGTGCGAAGCTGCTGGAACTCGCTTTCTATTTGTCGAACGAAAATCTTACAGGAAAAAAACGAACATGACTACGAAAATGATGTCACAGATTCAGACACTTGACGACCTTGCTTCGGGAAAAGGTTACGGTTTGGTCGCTGAAAAGCTTGATCGAAGCTGCTGGAACTCTGTTTCTAGTTGTCAAACGAAAATCCCACGTGACACTGAGCAGAGCCTGTAGGAGGTAGGTGTCACGTGTGGCATAAGCTTGCGTCGACGGCGGCAACGAAGGAGCTGTCAGTCAGTCTCCGAAAGTTGTCCGCATCGCAGCTCAAACTCGGATTACCGGGAGTGGCATAGGTGAGAAATGCGGACATTCCCACGAGTTTTCAAAAATGCAGCTTTCCCAATGGTCGTTCCTAGCTGGAGGATAAGCTGAAGCTGCTTCCGCGTTTCCTTGCAAAATTAACGCTGTTAATCTGAGTGACGATTTGGATTGGAATGATGACTTACTACCTCGTGGTTCTCATTTTGTTTAATCGATATAAGGAAGGTGTTTATTTTCGTTTGAATGTATTTAAACAAACGTATTCTTGGGAAAAAGATAGTGTTTGAAGCACACGGTGTACATGGTCAGAATAAATTCAAGCGATGCTTTAAAAGTTGTGATAACACGATTTTTCGGGAATTATTCAAGGGTAATTTCAAAGATGCCATAGAAGTAAGGGATGGTCTATATTAAAGAGTGTTATCATTAAAGGCATCTCTGTAAATGCTCTAGAGATGCAAGATTTTTTGAATCACTTTTTTTGGTTCACCCATGGTACATCTTAGAGAATGTTTTCATTTACTGCATCTCTGTAAATACTCTACAAATGTATAATTTTTTGAATCACTTTTTTTGTTCACGAATACCTGGAATGAACTGTTTATAGCGGCGAGCATTTGAAGGTGAAGGATGGTCTACCAGTCCACCTTCACGTCAGAAAAGTGTGAAGTCCAAAAATTTTCGATACAGAATATTTTAGCCCCGCATTACTTCTTTAGCAAGGCTTTAGCAAAGTTCCTGTACTTAATTCGTGGTGTTACCGAGGGTTTTTGTATCAGGATCTCATGTCATTTCGACCGCTATTTTTGTGTCTGGACTTTTTTATGTCCTGAAAAATACTAGAGGTTATTAATGCGAGACTGAAAATATTTTGAACGACATAGTACAGAACAAGTCCATGGATTGTTCGGTGTAATTCGAAGAGTGAGATTAAATCAGATCAGATACGACCTCCTTGTGATGATTTGTTGTTTACGAACTGTCACTCAAAGTTATGGGGCAGTTTTGTATAAGGTTGATACAGTATAGACGTTACATTCCCCGCTTCAAGCCACTGTGTCTCATTACATCTTACTGATAAACTCGGATTTTTGCATGGACTATGTCAGATTGCTTCCCATAGATACCTTGTCAAAAACGTCAAGTTTATTTTAACAAGGGCAAAACATTTATCACAGCGAGTGTAGTTCTACCAAGTACAACTGAAAGAAATTTTTTTGCTCAGGATCCGTGAATCGCATTTCGCAAAGTCAAAGTGTTAAATGTTAAAGTAACATATATTCAAATTATCAGATATTAACTTGCTGATTAAATTAAAAATAATATTTGAACATTGAAATAATCAAATCTTTTAATGCGTAAATAAACAATCATTCATACAATTGAAGACATGAATAAATATGAATATGTGAGAGTAACTAAATACTCAAAACGCGTAATATTTAGCGAGTTATAACGTTGCCATATAACCAAGAATGTTCAAGCCTCGATCACACCTAAACACGGTGTGAACTTATGACTTTTTATGTATTCATAAAGTATTTAAAGTAGAATATATCCTAGTGTATTCATTCAGTATTTAAAGAATGAGCGTTGCCATACATTTTGAAATTATCAAGTTTCCCATCTACATATATGCACTGTATGAAATATTTGTTCATGGTGTTCAGGTAGAATTAGTGAAGCTTCGTTGCCATGTGATTAATAATGATATAATACACCGTGCAAATTAAGGTCAATGTATTCAAGTGGAATTACTGAGGCTTGCTGCTTGAATTACAGAAGCTTCCTGCCAGATTTACTGATGCTTCTTGCCAGATTTACTGAAGCTTCTTGCCAGATTTACTGAAGCTTCTTGCCTGAATTACTGAAGCTTGCTGCTTGAATTACAGAAGCTTCCTGCCAGATTTACTGAAGCTTCTTGCCAGATTTACTGTAGCTTCTTGCCAGAATTACTGAAGCTTGCTGCTTGAATTACAGAAGCTTCCTGCCAGATTTACTGAAGCTTCTTGCCAGATTTACTGAAGCTTCTTGCCAGATTTACTGAAGCTTCTTGCCAGAATTACTGAAGCTTGCTGCTTGAATTACAGAAGCTTCCTGCCAGATTTACTGAAGCTTCTTGCCAGATTTACTGTAGCTTCTTGCCAGAATTACTGAAGCTTGCTGCTTGAATTACAGAAGCTTCCTGCCAGATTTACTGAAGCTTCTTGCCAGACTTACTGAAGCTTCTTGCCTGAATTACTGAAGCTTGCTGCTTGAATTACAGAAGCTTCCTGCCAGATTTACTGAAGCTCCTTGCCGGATTTACTGAAGCTTCTTGCCTGAATTACTGAAGCTTCTTGCCAGAATTACTGGAGATTCCTGATTAAACTACTGATGCTTCCTGCCAGAATTACTGGAGATTCCTGATTAAATTACTGAAGCTTGCTGCCAGAATTACTGAAGCATCCTCCAGAATTACTGAAAATTCCTGACTAAATTACTGAAGATTCCTGATTAAGCTACTGAAGTGCTGTCTGAATTACTGAACTACTAAGGAGTGCTACCAGATTTACTGACGTTTCCAGCCGGAATAACTGAGGCTTGCTGCCCGCATTACTGAAGTACTGCGCCTCGCTGCCGCTGCGATGACTGCAGAGGACGGGCTGGACGGCGTGCTGGGGCAGGTCGGCATGGGGCGCTGGCAGCTGCTGGTGTTGGTCACCAATGCCCTTAGTGAGTGCGCCCTTAGGGGGTGTGCCCTTAGTGAGTGCGCCCTTAGTGAGTGTGCCCTTAGTGAGTGTTGTGTGCCCTTAGTGAGTGTTGTGTGCCCTTAGTGAGTGTGCCCTTAGTGAGTGTGCCCTTAGTAAGTGTGCCCTTAGTGAGTGTTGTGTGCCCTTAGTGAGTGTTGTGTGCCCTTAGTGAGTGTTGTGTGCCCTTAGTGAGTGTGCCCATAGTGGGTGTTGTGTGCCCTTAGTGAGTGTGGTATGCCCTTAGTGAGTGTGCCCTTAGTGGGTGTTGTGTGCCCTTAGTGAGTGTGCCCTTATGGGGTGTGCCCTTAGTGGGTGTTGTGTGCCCTTAGTGAGTGCGGTATGCCCTTAGTGAGTGTGCCCTTAGGGGGTGTGCCCTTAGTGGATGTTGTGTGCCCTTAGTGAGTGTGGTATACCCTTAGTGAGTGTGGTATGCCCTTAGTGAGTGTGGTATGCCCTTAGTGAGTATGCCTTTAGGGGATGTGGTGTGCCCTTAGGCGGTGTGGTATGCCCTTAGTAAGTGAGGTGTGCCCTTAGTGAGTGTGCTCTAAGCGAGTGTTGCATGCCCTAAGGGGGCCTTGGTGGGCCCTTAGTGGGTGTTAGGAAGTCGTTAAATGGGTGTTGGTGTGTGCGTGAGTCCACAGCGTGAGAACATTGTGCGTGTGTGGCACGGTTATTTTGAGTTGTTATTGTGCATTTTGATGGTCTCTGCTCCCGTGTTTAGAGTGTCCCTAATAATAGTTTTTATTGATTAAGGGTACCCGCACACGAGCAACTTTTTATTGTCAGTTGCCACAACTAAGAAATTGTCCACAATAGAAAGCATGCATTTCTATGGCTGCACGTGCAAGGACAACTTTTCGTGAGGCGACAACAAAAAGTTGTGAGGTTTTTGCGACCGGATCAATTTCTCTGACAACATAATAGTTGTCGGCAACTGTTGCGGCGATAGAGAACGTTATTTCCAATGGGAGCTCGCACGCGGACAACTTTTTGTTGCCGCTACCCAGCGCCCAGCCGGTCGCAAGCTGCCAGATTGGCTTTGTTACGTCCAGAATTTTGCAAATATGACTTATTTTGAGGCGGTATGGTGTATAAATAAACTGGAAAGCGTTTAAGTTATTCTTAAATGGAACGGCGAAACGACGTATTTCACATCTTAATAATAAATTCTTTATATTACCGAAAAAAAGAGCCTGTGTTCGGCATTTTTATGATGATCAATATACTCAATACTGGGATGGCATATTTCCTTTTTTATCTTGCGATCCTGCTGTGGTTTTTCAGTGTCTTCCAGACTATAGTGGTCTGACGCTGCCACATCCACAGTTTCCATGGGGACACTAAACGATAGTTGCCGCCCTCCGGTGGCTCGGGTGCGGGTGTGTCTTACTGAGAACTTTTCGTTGCGACAATTTTTTTGTTGTGACAATATTTTGTCGTGACAACTGACAATTAAAAGTCACTCGTGTGCGGGTACCCTAAAAGTCCTCTGTAATTCCGGTGTGCGTCCATGTTTAGGTTATTATCTGGACCAAGCTCGGTTGTAATTCATTTCAGCTCATAACACTGACAGACTCATAATATCACATCTATTTACAGCCCATAACACTGACAGTCCTATAACATATTCATTTATAGGCCATAATGCTGGCAGACCAATGATATCATATCTATTTGCAGCCCATAACACTGGCAAACCTGAAACATCACATCTATTTACAGTCCATATTACTGGCAAACCTGTAATATCACATCTATTTACAACCCATAACACTGCATGCCAGACCTATAATAACATATCTGTTAAAAGAAAATGCGCTAAAAATACCACCCACAATGTACAGTATATTGTACGCGTACACCGATAGTTAACGCTACTGCATCGTTGCCTTTACATAACTGAAACTTATATCGTAAATGACTCTTAATGAAGCTATGCGAAACGCTGGTGTGGGTATTCCCTTCCCGCCTGAATTATACAGTATGTCCCACAAAACCCCGGACCGAGTATTTATTTTCCCGTATCAGTAATACCATCGTAAGAATAGCATGAGGATTTTATTTCTAGCAAAATTATCCTTCAAAATTAACATATAGAGAAGGTTTTACTGATTATAATGGTATTACTGATACGGGGAAATATATACTCGGTTCGGGTTTCTGTGGGACATACTGTATATTTGTTTGTGCATTGTGACCCATCTAGCATCTTGCGTAAAACATCGAAGGGAGCATAATTCAATTCGGTTTCTACCTCTCTATCATGTATTCAACCTCTGAGACAGCTATTGTCTACTTCTTACGGTTTGTCTGTCAATTTAGGATTTTTATGTTAAAAAGCATTTGAAACCCAATTGGCTGTATTTCATTTCGTGTATCAAATTTTTTTTCAATAATTGACATTTATTTGCCTTCTTTTCGTCTGCTCCGAATCTTGCGACAGATGCTCGGACAAATAAAAGAGATGAATTTCGCTACAAAAGTGGTTTATAGTCACTCAGTCAGGCTCGTTTGATTCTCAAGTCGTACAATAGAAATAAAACACATTTTATTAATACAGGGGGAACAAAAAATGTACGGTTATGTTGAGTCCCCTACTTGGATTTTGGTGTCCTATGAAAATAATGTCAAGTTATGCTGAGTGCCTACGTGGATTTTCGTGTCCTAAGGAAAAAAATGCAGAGTTAGGCTGAATATCCGAAATGATTTTCGTCTCCTATCGTGTTCCTCAAACTCTTTAAAAGTTGTGATAACGCGATTTTTCGGGAATCTCTTGGGAATCTCTTGGGAATTTCTGTTCGTAAACTTGTTCAAAAATATTTGGTACCCAAATAAGAAGCACGTTGAAGCAAAAATTTAGAACTACCAATATAACACACGTTGGTACCCCAAATTTTATCGAAGACGATGAAAGACTTCGGAGGTCTGACAAAGAGGTTCGTTGAGCACCAAGTCAGTATAGCTTTTACTGTCCTTGTGTGAGAAATCGCACTGTTTTCTTTTTCCAATCGTATTTAGAAATCTGAATCCATGTTGAAAATCAAATGCTGTGCAGACCTATTCATTGATCAGTCCAGTTCGCGAGTGAGTTAACCTTTGAACCTCCTCATTTATGTAAGCATATTTTAACTTTACCACAGCCCCCATCACTAAACTGGCACCGGCATCAGGCAGTCACCGATATCAGGATAAAGAAGGAACTGCCACTCGGTAGTGAGCTCCGAAAAACACATAACGAGCAGTAGAATATATTCAGGCTATTTTCGAAAAAAGGACCCAATAGTCTTCTGGGGCGTTAAAGGGTTAAGTGTACTCTGTTGAATTTATCACCAACACCTTGAAAAACAGTAGCGTTGAGGATAGGATGCCTTGGAAGTCGCTGAACTTATTCGAGTCCATAAGTAGCTACATTCAAATATGTCCTATCTAACACCCTTAAGAAACAATGTACTCGATGTATCACTTGTGGTAAATAAATTGCTTAAATTGTTTAAACTGTCTGACATGCGAAGCGCGACGTTTGTCTTGGTTAGCTGCAGACAATAAACAGCAGTTGTGTTCCTCCAGTGGAGACTTCCATTTTATTTGTAAAATATGTCACCTCATGTAAAAAAATATGAACCTATCCATTTAATAAAGCATTCCATTTCATTTGTAAAATATATATAATGTTGCCTTGGCGTGAAATATCAACTTATCTTTTACTTGAACCATTTATATACTTGTATATTGTCGTATAAGGCGCTATGTTCCACAGTGACAGTGTGTAGCAGAGGGTCAAAAAAGCTGACTATACAGAAAAACTTGGCCTGAAAATTGAAGGGTAAAATTCAGCGCAGGCACGGAATCTGCACTTTCTGTAACAAAAGTCGCGTCTGTCCGTCTGTTTGCCCTTCACGCTTTGGAAACATTGTAAGATTAGTTCTGTAGCACAGATAGGATTAGATCCGAAGAACAGATACGATCGATTCATTCATAGCATAAATAAAATTACGTCCGTAGAAGAGATACGATTAGATCCATGGGACACGTGCGATTATGTCCGTAGGACAGATACGATTAGGTGTGGGGCACAGACACGATTAGGTGTGGGGCACATATACGATTAGGTGTTGGGCGCAGATACTATTAGGTGAGGGGCGCAGATACTATTAGGTGTGGGACAAAGATACGATTAAGCGTTGAGCACATACACGATTAGGGCCATAGCAGTGGGATGATTAAATCCGCAGCACATACACGATCAGGTCAGTAGAACAGATGCAATTAGGTCCGTTGTGCAGAAGCGATTAGGTCAGCAGCACAGATACGGTGTTATTCGTACTACAATACGATTAGGTGTGCGCCAAATGTTCGATTGGATCCATAGAACAAGTACGATTGAACCACTCCGTGCCCGTGCACGGTTACGCTAGCATACGTGATTTAAAATCCGTTTCTTCTCTTCATTCAAAATAACTTATACAAATGAAGCGTAGCTCTAATTCAAAAGTAGCATCGCTATTTTCAACAACACAAGTGCACTAGTGTTTTTCTGCTATTTGTTCTTTTCCTAATCGAAGGTAAACGATTATAGTTCTTACTTTTGAGGTACTCATTTCATTATAGGGTTGAGTTTAATTTAAATGTGTAAATGAAATCATTGCAGTAGAATACGTGTTGTCACCTCTGGCTCATACCCTTCCAATTGCAAACACCTAGAATAAAGGATACTGACGAATGAACGGAAACAGTGTTTCGAAAAATAAACATTTTACACGTGTTCAATATTGTATGGGTTACATTGAAGGGTGGGCCACCCACAAAATCCAGATCTCTGATCTATAAAACTAATCAATGTAACACTGATACACTCCTTCTACCAATAATACACACCAGATGCGAATAAATTAATTATTCAGTTATAGTCATTTAAAATGAAAAGGCGATTTTGCAACTCACTGCATAAATGCACCTGCTTTCGTACAATTCCTAATTACTTTTTGTCTACTTCTAAAAACATTTCATGTACATATCGACTTTTAGGAAATGAACTGTTGTTCTTTCTGTCTCTCTTCCTTTATTTTTTCTTTCTTTCTTTTTGCCTTCCTTTCTTTATTTCTTGTTTCCTTTCTTTTTTCTTATCTTTATTTCTTTCTTTTTTGCATTCTGTATGTCTTTTTTCTTTATTTATTTCTTCCGTTCTTTTTTTCTTCCTTTTTTCTTTCTTCCTTTCTTTCTCTGTTTCTCTTTTCTTCTTTCTTTTTTTTCTTTCTTTCTTCCCGCCTCGACTGAGTGAGATAACGATACCGTGACGTTGACTGCCACAGTTTGGTCGGTGCTGGCTCCCCACACCATCGGCACGACGCTCCTCAACGCTCCTGTGGACTTCCGCTGCTCCGCACCGGGCACTGAAGCCCTCAGCAACAGGTGGGAGTGGTAGATTAGTTCTGCAACACAAATACGATGAGATCCGTAGAACAGATACAATTCGCGACTGCAGAGCCTATTAAAAGCTAAGCTAAATAGTACTCATCAATTCCATGAATTTAATTTTTTATGGAAAAAATAATTTGTGGGATAATTAGCCAGCGTGTAATGTGTAGCACGCTCCGCCACATCGAATTTCAGGCGACCAAATACTTTAATATCTATTTTAAGATTCAACATCCGACTCATTTTTGATCCTTGCTAATTATTTCCCCCGAGCATGTAGAACTTTGAGTTATCTATCAGTATTTTCAAGTGTAAAACATTTCAACAGAATTCGGGAAGGAGAATTCATTACAACGACTCTAACTCCCGAAGACACAACTGACGACACGACAGAAGACCCCGAGTTCACCACTACCATAAGTCCTGAAACCCCCAACAGCGACACCAAGTTCGACAACGCGTGTCTCAAATTTCCGCCGCTGCACCTGCTACCCGGCATCTACGATACGGACAACAGCTCGTGGGCAGTGGACGACCGCGGGAACCTGCACCAACTCGACCTTGGGGAGGAGCAGCTACTGAGGGACGCTGCCGAGAGGGGGCACTTGGTTGACTACTCTGTGCCGTCTTGTCCCCAAGTTGAGTACGATAACTCCACCTTCACTGTCACCATCGCTACAGAAGTGAGCTAAGTTGAATTCCCTTATATTTCCGACCCTGTGTCTGTCATTTGAACGATTTGCCGGTTCAGAATGCATGATTATGGTATATGCGTACTGGTTTGAATTATATCATTTATACACCTTCAGGTTATTCAGTATCGCTTTTGGTTTGATCAATACCGCTCGCTAAGGATGTTGGGCTGGGGAAAAAAGATTAAGCTCGATTCAGTTAGCCGATCAGAATGGAATCTTGGTTACTTATTATAGTGTTATTAGGTATTTCATTTACAGCGTTATTACGCGCTTCTTTAATTGTAGTATTTGAAAGACGAAAGCTGTACAATGAGCTCATTCAAAGTACCAAATTAATAGCTTTCTTGCATCATATCCTCTTTAATTTGTTTCATAGTACTAATGTATTTACTTGTGGGACATATAATTAAAAATTGAAGAGCAAAGACGGCTGCCTGAAAAGTTTTAATTTTTACTATCAGTCAAATCTAGAGTGAATGTCAAATCTAAAAAGAAGAAAAAATATAATGCTTCTGTTTCTAAAAGCGTGAATATTTATTTTTCATCATTTCTCAGTTCAGTTTAATTCAATCGATGATAAAAATAATTTGAGTGCAAGTGGCAGTCTGTGGTAATCTATCTCTTGAAATATTTTCTTTATGTTTTAGTGGAACCTGATCTGCGAGAGAACGCTGGAGCGGCCACTCTTCCAGAACACTTACACTCTGGGCACGATGGTGGGCTGTGTCATCGGGGGCGACATTGGAGACAGGTGAGATCTGGTCAGCTCCAAACCCGTATTGAAAGATCCTATTATTGATTTTACATCCAAGCTAATTCAAAGCAAATGTTCTGGTTGCGAAAGAATTGACTATACCTCATATCTTTCGTCAACTGAGACTTCCGTGTTAATTTGAATCAAATGCTCATGTTGAGGATGAAGCTCGTTCCCTTCACGGGGAGGTGTCGGCAGTTCGAATCCCGGCAGTGCCACCCAGTGATTCTCCCTATTGGGAAAAGGGGGAACTCAGCCACAACTCCCTTATACCCAGGTGTCGGAAATGGGTACCGGCTTGACCGGGGGTACCCGTCATTGAGTCTTGATGTTTGTAATAAGGCGTTTGTAAAACCAATGTACAAGATAATATGTAGCAGGATTTATTAGAATAAAACATCCTTTACAGGTTCGGTCGCGTGGCCGCCATCAGGATGGGTGCTCTGTTCCACGTCATGGCCTCCCTCGCCGTCGCCTTCACCACCAACTTCACCGTCCTGCTCGTCGCCCGCTTCTTGGTCGGTCTCACCAACCTCGGCATCCTCGTCACCGCCGTCACTCTCGGTAGGTCCTGGAAGGACGAGGGACCTCTTAGAGGTGCCTCGACTGCAAATATTCTCGTATGGTTCTTGAGATAGTGGCAACCTGGAAGGACGAGGGACCAATTTAGGGTTCTTGGTTCTTGAGATAGGGGCAGCCTGGAAGGACGAGGGACCAATTAAGGGTTCTTGGTTCTTGAGATAGGGGCAACCTGGAAGGATGAGGGACCAATTATTAAGGGTTCTTGAGATAGGGGCAGCCTGGAAGGACGAGGGACCAATCAAGGGTTCTTGGTTCTTGAGATAGGGGCAACCTGGAAGGACGAGGGACTAATTAAGGGTTCTTGAGATAGTGGCAACCTGGAAGGACGAGGGACCAATTACGGGTTCTTGAGATAGGGGCAGCCTGAAAGGACAAGGGACCAATTAAGGGTTCTTGGTTCTTGAGGTAGGGGCAACCTGGAAGGACGAGGGACCAATTACAGGTTCTTGAGATAGGGGCAGCCTGGAAGGACAAGGAACCAAATAAGGGTTCTTGGTTCTTGAGATAGGGGCAACCTGGAAGGACGAGGGACCAATTAAGGGTTCTTGAGAATGGGGCAACCTGGAAGGACGAGGGACCAATTCAGGGTTCTTGAGATGGGGCAACCTGGAAGGAATTATTCTTCTATAATTCAACATCTTGAGCGATTTTTCCAGCACTGGAGACGTGCCCTGCTCACCTGCGAGGGGCCGTGGGGATGGGAGTGGGGCTGCCGTACTCGGTGGGGGTGATGCTGTTCGGAGGGCTCGGGTACGTGCTCCGGTCCTGGCGGCATCTGTACATGGCGTCCAGCTTCCCGGCCTTCCTCATGGTCCCCGTCAGCTTGTGAGTCGCTCTCACACTTGCTTTGTTACTTAGTACAATTGTACTTAGTTCAATTAGTAGTCTCTACGATTCTTGCTTTGTATAAGTAATTAGAATTAATGCCATCTGGACATTTCTACGGTACCTAATTTGCAAACCTATGCCGTGAATCAGCTTGTATGTCGCTCCCACACTTGCGTTGATAATGCTTGGTAATATGTATAGGTGGACAGTGCACTTGCGTGTCAACATGCTCACCACGCAGCATAGCGTAGAAAATGCTTAAAGTATCGAGAACGCCCCAAAAACATAGAAAACGCCTAAAAACATTAAAAAATATAAAGGGTACTCGTGGTACTCTTCTTTCCGTTTTGGAGATTTTCTACGGCCCCTAATTAGTGAGTCAGCTCGGGAGTATCTCCCACACCTACTTCGTTAAGTTGATCAGTGCACTTGCGTATCAACAAGCTTGCATGATAACCCAGTCTAACTTTTTCGCCGCCTGCATGCATGTTTTTTGCCGCCCAGGTAATTAAATCGCTTGGGCGGCGAAAAACATGCATGCTCCTGCGAAAAAGTTAGACTGGGAATACAGGTTATTCAGGGTGCTTTTCTTTCTGATTTTGAAATTTTCTACGGCACTTAATTAGTGAAGTTAAGTAGAGCGAAGCACTTACTGCATGTATCAACATACAAGCGTCACAAAACAGTCCTGATACTTTCCTTTCTGATTCGTATATTTGTAGCTTTTGATCTGAAATGATGACCTGAAATTATTTTAGATTCCCATAGGAACAGGCTAAATGAATTGATGGAGAAATAATTTCCCCGGAATTATTTCTCTGTCAATCCCATCACGGTCGCGACTCATGAAGCCATCAACCCCTAAAGTCGATCTCTGCTCCCCTCCAGCCTGCTGGACGAGTCTCCTCGCTGGCTGCTGCAGAAGGCCCGTGTTGAGGACGCGCAGAACATCCTGAAGAAGGCGTCCAAAGCTAACAGGAGCGAGCTGCCTCCGGACCAGGAGCTGAATAAGGTCCTCATGGAAATCGCTCAGGTGGGTCAAGTGGGTAATATAGTGGTCAGATGAGCCAACACTGACCGAAAGAATTAATTCAATGTTTCAAGAATTATGGTTAACTTTTCTATGAATTTGGTAGTCCTCTTACTAAAGCTCGTGAGGCTTTTGAATTTTACATTCTTCATGAGCAATTTTCTCAACTACTTGAATTCTAATTTTTCGTGGCCTAAGGAGATCGCTCAGGTGGATCAAGTATGTAGATAATCAAATTAGATTCAAGTGAGCCAACATTGACAAAAAATAATTTCAACTTTTCTTGAATTTTGGTGGTTCTCTTACAAAATTTCGTGAGGCTTTTAAGCTCTACATTCTTCACAACCAATTTTTTAACCTACCTGATTCCTAATTTTTCGTCGCCTACAGCAAGAAACTGACGTAGAAGAGAAAGAAGCGAAGCCGATGACTCTCAAGGAGCGCGCTCAGGATTCTCTAAAAGAAATAGGCTCGTTCGTACGCACTCCTGCCATGAGAGTCATCAGCGTGGTGACTCCCATCAACTGGGTTTTCAGTGAGATCATCTATTACGGCATCATTTTCAACGCCAACAACTTCGCCGGGTGCGTGTCCCAACGCCAGATTGGAGAGCAATACTATATTGTTATGGCAGATTTCACCAGTGATAGTAGTTAGCGTCTTTTTTATGAAATGGTAATGATCAAGATAATGTAAATTTGTCAGATTTCATCAATGATGGTAGTTTACGTCTTTTTTATGAAATGGTAATGATCAAGATAATGGAAAGTTGTCAGATTTCATCAATGGTGGTAGTTTGTGTTTTTTTACCAAATGTTACAGCTCAAGATGAATAGATTTGTCCAGACTTTTCTTCATTTAATTCTTGCAACTCTGAAACACTTCATTGTTCTTCGTATCGAAGATCCGATATCATATCGAAGATCCATTTCATTGTTTCATTCGACGAGCTTGGATGGTTTTATACCGAAGTTTTCATCTCGAAATATCAAACACAGGCACTTTTTGTCCTTAGGCACGAAAATTAATGTAAACAACATCATATTTCAAGTGTCATTCTCAAAATTTAATGTAAATGAATATCATATTCCAAAGGTCGAACCCGTTCGCGTACGTTGCGCTCACGGGCGTCAGCGACGCAGCGGCGATCATCATCGGCGCTCCAGTGTCCAACTACATCGGGCGGCGCAACACGGTTGGGGCGGCGCAGTTTTTTGCCGGCCTCCTCACCATTCTTGTGCTCGCCGTTCCTGACAGTACGAGTCTTTAAACTTGATTTATACTGTAAAGTTATCGTTCTTGTGCTCTGCGTTCCTGACAGTACGAGTCTTTTGCATTTGATGTTATACTGTTGAGTTGTCGCGAAAGTTTTATTGGAAGGATTTGACGGGCAATTTTTGAACCTCGTGAAGAATGGGGTGAGGCGTTATCTTGGTGGAAGAGGATTCCACGATGGAGCTTTCCTGGACGCTTTTTAGCTGATTCTGCATTAAATTTCCTCAAAACGTCACATTACAGACCCCTAGCTGTGAGAGTTTTTGACCTCCACTAAAGAATACAAGCACAACTCCTCATTCAGAGTCTCGTTGGCACTCGGATCGTGTAAGCATTCCGCGTATTTTTTGAATTACTCTCGTATTGTTGAGATTCCTCGTCACTAACAATACGGGAGTATATTAACTGCTGCTAATTACATTAGTCCCCTTACTGTCCTCATTACAACCCCATCAGGTGTGCGGTGGCTGCAGTGGGTCTTCGTTATGGGAGGCTTCCTTTTGGCAGCAGCTGCAGCTCAGGTTAGTTATTTGATGTTCAAGTTTTACTCCCTCAGCGATGAAATCGGCTCAGTCCGTTTTCTTTCTTTAGAAAAGTCCTTAGAAGGTTAGACAAGATTCCACTTAGATTTCTTAAAATTTATAAATTCACACTAAATATTTAGTGATCATTTTGAAGTTTTAATGAACAATGCGGAGATCAATCGTGCAGTGTGTTGACAGTGTTGAAATATATTTTCACAATTATCACCACTACGCACCGTTTCTAGCTCCAGGAAATTAGGCGTACACTTCAACAGTCTTGTTATTTATTTCAATAGTGTTACTGAACGTAGCTCGGTCAGAGCACGTAACGCAGGAGGAATTGAAACCCCCGAAAGCAAAAGAAAGAAAAATAAAGAAATGAAATACACAGTCTGAGAGTTGGACAGAAAGGTAGGAAATTAACAGTGTTTAATTGGTGTGTACTCCGCGAATACCGAGTTGACAAGCATGGGGAGAATAACAAACTTTGAAAGATTAAAACACATTTATTTTTGAGATGAACACGTGGGTATGTGCACAAGGCATTTAGACAGAATTGGCATGAGAGAGCACAACTGCATTAATGAAAGGTACGCACATTTCTGCCGCCATAAAACTTTAAACACGACATGATATAAATGTGATGTTTACCGATAATTCAAGTTACCAATACTCAAGAGCTGACAACGATTCACGAAAGAATGCACAAAGTTATAGAAACCCCTACGCAACACAAATTACAGAATAATGATGACAAACATACCGTTTTCCTGGACTCACAAGGCGTCCAAAAATACATCAATGCATCGCATTCTGTCGCATAAACATAAGACACAAATTCATTACACAGCGCGTCCTTTTTACTGCAGCGTACCACTTTGACTTCCACTAATACACTTTAAAGCACTGTTTCAAAATACTCGATGCCACAAATTTTCAATTCCTCTGGGATGCGTTGCAGGGGTCACCTATTTTAGGGCCCTGTTCAACTCTTGAAGGGCGCTCGTAATGTTTCTTCGCTGCGGCCGCTCCAATCGCCGGCGTCGGCCGGTTGCTGAAACATCGAAGACGCTGCGCCTAGAGCGCTCGTTCGTTGCGCTCATGGCTTCATTGCCCGAACAGCTCAACCACTGTAGAATTTGCGACTTTTGACGTTGTTGAAGATTGGCAGCTGTGCGAGTTCAAAATAAAATGCAGGCTGGAGTTCATGCTGTCTTGAAGACGACGTAGAACTGACTTTTGTGTTTCTCAGGAGAACGATTGACACATTTTTTTTTCGTATCGGTGGTCCTCGACGTTGTTGCGTATCAAGCGGAATTTGATGTCGGTGGTACTTCAGTATCTGCTGGGTCCGTTGCCAACTTTGGAGATTCGAAGGAGCACTGTATAGGGGCACTTTCGCGGTGTTTTTTTTTTCGAGTAGCAGATCCAAGGGGATCTCGGCGGCAGCCGGATCCCCGAAAACGTGCACCAAAAAGACCGTCTCTCGTCGTGTAACCAAGTCAAAATCCTCCCCAATTTCTCTTCTCAGCTCCTTATAAGTCTTCCGCTTGTTTCCTTCTCGAACATTCCCGATTCATCTCCGTCCCTCGCCGTCTCCAAGTCCGTCCTCCTCTTTGATTGGTGAAGTTTTTCCTTGTCCCTGACGATTCCGCTTCTAATTGGTGCGTTATCTGACACACCTCCTTGCCTACTCTACTTCTTGATTCTCATTGGTAGAGCAGCCGCGGTCACCCCATGAGCCAGCCCCTACCTCCTCGAAGCTAACCCTCGCTTGTTTGAAGTGGGCTCGCTCACGCCTACCCGTGTGTTGTGTGTGTGACTTGTGTTGTGTTGCCTGGATGTGTTTTGTGTTCAAGATTGTGTGTTTGTGTTTTGTGGACGCCTGAACCGTAGAATTTTGGACGCAGCGCCAACCGCCGAGTGACTTTGATTTATGACATCCCGTTTCAAGCACTTGAGAGCGCTGCCCAAAGAGCCGACCCTCGCCGATACGACACACAACACATTCCAATGTTTGTAGCCCCGCAGAATGTTTACCCTTCTTTAAAATGTTATAGCTTCACGGAATTTAGCCCAAAAATAAAATTTGATGTGATTTTGCCAAATATCTATGCCTAATTTATTCTATTTCACCACAATAGGCATGATTTTTTTTCAATGCCTCAATTTTCGTGCGGCAGTATTCAGGGCTGCACTGATTTTAGTAAGAAAAATATACCAATATTGATTCTTTTTCTGCTAATGACTGACTTAAAAAACTGGTTCTCAGTTACATCTATCAACTCTCTTATTTTATTTAAGTTATAGAATAATTAGAAAACTCGGCATTCTATGTCGAGTCTATAATTGCCGCTAATATTTGCACAGTTCCGTGTTAAGAGGCTCCGTAAATTCAAAAATGGAATTCTGATCGGAAAAGCAGAAATATTTACACGCGCTGTTCCAGATCATGTACGTGTACACCCCTGAGTTGTACCCTACTACACTCCGGGCTCGCGGCTTCGCCTTCTGCAACCTCACTGGGTACGCCGGTGCCTTCTTCGCTCCTTTCATCCCTGAAGTGCTCGTGAGTAACAAAGGATTACACAGAACAGGAGCTTGAAGGTTTATTTGGATGTAACTTTTAACACGTTGACTGCAATTGGTTACACTGAAGTTCAATATTCAAGTCAAATTTAAAGTCAATTGTAGTAGGTAATTTTAAAAATAGCAAACGTTAACTGGATCGTGCTTTCATTTAGTATCAATTAAGTACTTATGGAAATTGAGTTTGTGACTACTGGTCGGTCAGCAGCATTATGAAAATCCCCCACTGGCCACCGGTGGCGCACGTTGCTGCCAAAGTGTTAAACTTAATATATATCCTCAACTGTTCGTTGAATTGCCATTGAATCAAGAAAGGTTGTAGAATGATCCATTTCTCATTGTTCACTGTTCAGTTGATACACCTTTTCGACAGAGCGAATGCTGCTCTCTGGACTGGGACGAAACGTAACTTGATTTTCATGAATTTTAACAGTACATGCTTCTTAAACTCTTGTTGAGATGTTAGTAACGATTGGGGCCATTTGCAAGGCTTTAGGCTTTACATTTTTACATTTTTAGGCTTTTTACCCCGAACTAGTCATCAAAGTTGTACGATATAAGTTGTCCTCATGAGGATAAGAAAAAATAGCAGTGTATTGAAGTGTGTTTACCCATCTCTTATCTGTTATTCCCCTAAATCATTAGGCTGAAGACTAATTCTTAGCACTGGGATGAGGGAGGAAGGGATAAATCGGCAAGAGCCCTACTAACGTACTCAGAAATTGAAACTTGAATGATCACTCATCAGAAAAAGCGGTGGATGTGGACCACCGAGATAAAGTTAGTTTCCCCAGTGCTCGCGATAGCCGTGTGCTATAGGTTCCGCCGCCGTGCGGCCGGGACCCGGGTTCGAAACTCGGCGCTGGCAGTGGCGATTTTCTCTGTTGGGTATAGGAGAAAAATTCCAAGCACAATACCCCACTCTACCCAGGTGTCTGAAATGGGTACCGGTCTCGACCGGGGGAAAGCGTCATGGCGTCCTGGCGTTAGTTCTAAGGCATTTGAAAATCCAATGTACAAGGTGATATGTATCAGGCTTGATTGGAAATAAAGCATCCGTAGATGCCTTCATTATTTTTTATTATTATTTTTTTTTAGTCCCGCATTTTTTATAAAAATGTTTCTGTGACTTGAGTACATAAATATATTCACGCTTGAATAATATTTTCGACAGGCCAGTCTTGGTTGGTGGGTTACGAACGCGATCTTGGGCTCTTGCGGCATGCTGGGCGGCATCATCATTTTCCTCTTGCCCGAAACGAACAACAAGGTGCTGTGTGAGACAGTATATGATGTCGAACTTAGAGCGAAACTCAAAAAAGAGAAGAAATTGGAAAAGCTCAAGCTTGGCGAGAAAAAAACAGTTACTGCTGATGACATAACACACACTGTACCAAGTGAAAACAGTCTGAAGAATGGACAAACCGTACCAGGTACAGATGCCGAGAAAAGTGGCAGAGCCCTGAACTTTTTGGGTCTAAGGTCCGTCGAAGAAGAAATTCCAGAAAAGGAATCTGACGCCAGTATCGTCCGACGCTTAGTGTTTGGCACCCCAATCAACCCCGCTCCCCGGCCTCTGAGCAGCTTGAAAGAGAGGTCCTATAGCAACAGCATCAACTGCCTGTTGGAGTCCCCCAGGGGGCTGTCTACGGACTCGTTCGGCACCAAGAACTCGTCTCCTTTCGTCCAGACCAAAAGAAGGGTCACCAGCGGCCAGGACAACGCCGCTTTTGTTGCCAGCGATTCCTTATCAGCTGGACAAAATAGAGGTGGCGAGGCCCAGAGATGAATCTACTTCTTATCAGACGAGTATATGTAGAGAAATTCTCAATCCCTGCGTTAGAGTGTTTCTAGGTCGGAGGGTCGTACGCTAAAGAGAAGACATTTATACTTTTGCATCAGTGCTTGATTTTACGCTCTGATTATGCAACATAATGTCATAATGCCGTTAAAATCCCTATGAAAGAGGCTCATTGAACTCGTTGCTAAAAAGATCAGCTTCAAAATCTTGATAGAAGAGTTAGGTGTACAATATTTGTTCCAAATCTTGTAGTCCGTGCGTTTTTTATTGTTTATTTTTGATTCACGCATGTCAGTGAGGCGAAATTCCTGAAGTAGGGAGATAGTTGTGCATAGAACTCTGGCTGAAGACTAATTATTTTGGATAAAATATTTTTAATTGTATCTCATTCAACATCATTTTCGAAATACGTAACTGCGTGTTTGAACTTTCTGTAGTAGATTAGCTACCTTAAGTCTCTTGTCATGGATAAATAAATAAACCAATCTTTTTTGTGGTAAGTTTCGAATACTGTTTTCAATAAACTTCATGTCACGCTTTATCGCAACTTAATTTTTAAAAGTATCTTCATTCTAATACATAGTATCAAAGCGAGTTTCAACGCAAAGACGCTTCTCACAAGTGGCAATTTTCTTATATATTATATTGATGGATTATATATAAAGTTTCATCAAATAATGTGTCATGGCTTGTTTTCTATGTAGTGTGTCTCTTTATATTGCAAGTGCTGAAAATGTTATCTGTTATCAAACCCATTAAATTTTTGTTAACACCCCTCGTTGCATGCGACACATTACACTTGATATAAATGTAATGTTTGTGTAATAATGTTTGTCATTTGACGTACATTATTTTGATAAACATTGCACAATTTGATATATATCACACAATACATTATTTGATATAACTTTGTGTGTGCTCCATAACTCGTCTTAAAAATAATTGGAACATCACCTGTGGTAGGATCTTTTATACATATAAGCTCACTTTGATGATAAAATTATTCAGTAAATATCATGTAAAAAGAATCTTGCCGTAAAGCATTAAGACGCAGTTCGTTTTATGAAGAACGCACATTGTGTAATCTTGAAATCCTAAGCGTTTTGACACCAGACGTTGAAGTTTATGACTTCACTCGGCTTCAAAGTATAATTAACTCGTTGACGGCGATAGGTTAAACTGAAAGGCAACGTTCAACTCAAAACTAAAGCCAAAAGCAATTTTAAAATAACAAACATTAACTGTATCGTGCTTTCATTTAACTATAATTAAATTTCTATAAAAATTGAGTTTGTGACTACTGGTCGGTCAGCAGCGTAATGAAAATTCCCTCCGTGTACCACCGGTGGCTCACACTGCCACCAACGGGATAAATTGTATTCAATGAATTTATCACTTCGTTTGACGTCTCCGCATTCTTTGTTGAGCAAGAGCCTGAACTCAAGACATTAAAATCAAATATATCTAAGACAACCTCGCTAAATCGACTTTATTAATACCTATACCTATGTTGACATTAATGGTTAGCTCTACAGAGTATTTTTAACTATGAAACCACGAGAGATACATCAAGAAGTATTTCGCTGCCATTTTTCCAAGAATTTTCATAGTTTTAAATTATCTTATAGTAGGTTACTGGTACGTTATGCACAGTAGGAAACCCAAAGCAACCAAATTAGTGACAGGCAGTAGGATCAAACTCAAACAATTTGGCAAACAGAAAAAACAGAACTTCCTTATCCATTGCTTTCAACAGCAATTTGGATTCCTGGACATCTAACTCGGAGTCACAATTCCTTCATAATTCCCATAGTGTAGTAGTGAGAGCACTATCAAAAGCGTTTCAGAAACAATCTCTATCATCAGCCCTGTAAAATACAAAATATGAGCAACACTAGCTGAGAATAAAATCACGGTCGATAATATGTTCTAAACTATCTAAACAAAAATAAACTAACCGAAATACAGACAACAAAGACAACTACGAATTAAAGGGGATAAGAACTTAGCATGTTTTTCAAAATTACCATTTCCCTAGACACGAGCATCAATAACAAAATCGTAAAATCCTCAATTTTCAAATTTTAAGTGCAATATTACTCGTATGTAACAAGATAGCATGTTAATCATTTTTTCTACAAGAAAAAAGCTCATTTTTTACACGAACTCGCCAATTTGTCAGTTAGTTTGGTTCACAGGCAGTGCAACTAAGTGGAAGCACCGGGGCAAAAGTTTCAAAAAAATCTCTCTGGAAATCAGGAACTCGGTTGTAAAAATACACGATTCTCTCACGATTTAAGGTTTCACTCTAATTAGCAGAAAATTCTCACTTCTGGCGGGAAAACGTGACTAGAGTCACATGCGCACGATGAGTTGTCGTCAGAATGATTTCTCCTGAAAAATCGATCATACGAAAAGAACCCAACGGAATAATTTAATAGCTCTAACAAGCGAACGTTGCACTACTCAATCATGTTGTTTATTGACGGATCATTTGCTTAACGAATGTGTTGACCACCTCGAGGGATAAGCAAGAAGTTAAAGCAATCAATGGTGAACTTGGGCTTTGGGATTATCGCGAGAATCACTTCCTGGTGAACCCGTTCAGCTGCAGCATCTCTGGATACTTCAGAGACCGTTAAACTTCCACACAAACTCACTAGATAATTTATCCTTACTTTCCAAAAAGGTGGTCTCACTGTACTCCATAATAGACTGTGGTATCAAATGATTAGCTCGGACGAGGCGACGAGTAAAAGTAAAAAAAAGTAAAAAAGTAAAACGCGAGGAGAACCTTTCCTCATTAGCTGAAATTGCTATTCATCCATTTGAACTCATCTAAACTAAGTTGGGTGAATTTAGTTTACACATAAATCTACGCCTTAAAATAGCGTTAATGATAAGATGCACTAGAAGTCGCTGAACTTATTCGGGCCCACAAGTAGCTGTACTCAAATATATAATCATTGTACTAGTCTTGAGCAACTGTATCGCTTGTGGTAAATAAATTGTTTAAAATTGACAATTAAAAATGGTAAATTCAGACGAGATGAACATCAGATGCTTGAGTGAACACAATTTGCTCAAGTGGCAATACCGGTGGTTGCGTCTCCTTGGACTTGCTCCCTACGAACTTCGCACCGGGAACTACAAACTATCGTATGTGTATCGTGGAATGAGCATGAGTGCGGAAATTATTTTGACTGTTATTCTTCTGATTGACGTATTTTCATTGCCCAAGCTTAATACATCTGACATATATCAATTCATGTTTGCCTTTTGGGGTCCATCATTCCAAGTCATGATGGTAATCACCTCATGGTGTGTTGTTAAAGAGTCATCAATTGTCGTACGCATTTTTCAACAGCTAGCTCCATCTCCGAATAAATTCATAACCCTGAAAACGGTTTCCTTGCTGGGAACATACATATTTTTGGCTGTCAGCATGCTTTACACAAACTATCTAAACTACGGCGGGAGTACAGCAACCCATAAAAAAAAACTTCGATCGATCGTAAACATTGTCAGCTACAGCGTAATCTTATTGCGGTACTTTTCTTTAGTTCATTTCTTCCACGGAGCAATGAGGCTAGCAGCTGAAAATCTGCATAACATTGTGGAGACTCTGCAAACCATGAAATTTTTGGAATGTGGAAACGCGAACAAATGTACAGGAAATTGCCCTGTTGATCACGAGAAATGCAGTCTAGAATGCCTCAGAAGACAAACGAAAGCAAACCGCAGCATTGTGAACAAAATTGAGACGGCTTCTGCTTCCGTGGCCTTCGGAGTAATCGCGTTCGAGCAACTGGAGATGGTTATTGTCATCCTCTTCATGTTTCACGACGCTCACTCAATTTCGTTGAAGGACATCTTCGTGGTGGGACCTGCTGCCCTCCAGCTCTGGCTCGTCCTCAACTCTCACGTCCAGTACAACAGAGAGGTGAGCATGTTTACGTCCAGTACAACAGAGCGGTGAGAATCTTCACTTCCAGTACAACAGAGAGGTGAGTATCTTTACGTCCAGTACAACAGAGAGGTGAGAATGCTTACATCCAGTACAACAGAGAGGTGAGCATCTTTACGTCCAGTACAACAGAGCGGTGAGAATCTTCACTTCTAGTACAACAGAGAGGTGAGAATGTTTACGTCCAGTACAACAGAGAGGTGAGCATCTTTAAATCCAGTACAACAGAGCGGTGAGAATCTTCACTTCCAGTACAACAGAGAGGTGAGCATGTTTACGTCCAGTACAACAGAGCGGTGAGAACCATCACTTCCAGTGCAACAGAGAGAGGAGCATGTTTATGTCCAGTACAACAGAGAGGTGAGAATGTTTACGTCCAGTACAACAGAGAGGTGAGAATCTTCACTTCCAGTACAACAGAGAGGTGAGTATCTTTACGTCCAGTACAACAGAGAGGTGAGAATGCTTACATCCAGTACAACAGAGAGGTGAGCATCTTTACGTCCAGTACAACAGAGCGGTGAGAATCTTCACTTCTAGTACAACAGAGAGGTGAGAATGTTTACGTCCAGTACAACAGAGAGGTGAGCATCTTTAAATCCAGTACAACAGAGCGGTGAGAATCTTCACTTCCAGTACAACAGAGAGGTGAGCATGTTTACGTCCAGTACAACAGAGCGGTGAGAACCATCACTTCCAGTGCAACAGAGAGAGGAGCATGTTTATGTCCAGTACAACAGAGAGGTGAGAATGTTTACGTCCAGTACAACAGAGAGGTGAGAATCTTCACTTCCAGTGCAACAGAGAGGTGAGCATCTTTACGTCCAGTACAGAATGTTTACATCCAGTACAACAGAGAGGTGAGAATGTTTACGTCCAGTAAAACAGATAGGTGAGAATGTTTACGTCCAGTACAACAGATAGGTGAGAATGTTTACGTCCAGTACAACAGAGCGGTGAGAATCTTCACTTCCGGTGCAACAGAGAGGGGAGCATCTTTACGTCCAGTACAACAGAGAGGTGAGAATGTTTACGTCCAGTACAACAGAGAGGTGAGCATCTTTACGTCCAGTACAACAGAGCGGTGAGAATCTTCACTTCCAGTGCAACAGAGAGGTGAGCATCTTTACGTCCAGTGCAGAATGTTTACATCCAGTACAACAGAGAGGTGAGAATGTTTACGTCCAGTAAAACAGATAGGTGAGAATGTTTACGTCCAGTACAACAGAGCGATGAGAATCTTCACTTCCGATGCAACAGAGAGGGGAGCATGTTTATGTTCAGTACAACAGAGAGGTGAGAATGTTTACATCCAGTACAACAGAGAGGTGAGCATGTTTACGTCCAGTACAACAGAGCGATGAGCATTACGTCCAGTACAACAGAAAGGTGAGAATCTTCACTTCCAGTGCAACAGAGAGGTGAGCATCTTTACGTCCAGTACAACAGAGAGGTGAGAATGTTTACGTCCAGTACAACAGAGAGGTGAGCATCTTTACGTCCAGTACAACAGAGCGGTGAGAATCTTCACTTCCAGTGCAACAGAGAGGTGAGCATCTTTACGTCCAGTACAACAGAGAGGTGAGAATGTTTACGTCCAGTAAAACAGAGAGGTGAGACTGTTTACGTCCAGTAATACAGATAGGTGAGAATGTTTACGTCCAGTAAAACAGAGAGGTGAGAATGTTTACGTCCAGTACAACAGAGAGGTGAGCATCTTTACGTCCAGTACAACAGAGAGGTGAAAATCTTTTCCAAATTTCCATCTTTGTTGTTAAATTGTTCAACATAGTTTCTATACGTGTTTAGTTCTTTGCATAGTTCTATAAATACGAAGATAATTATTGGATTAAATTCATTTGGCGAGAAATATTTGTTAAATGTGTGATATTGATGCGAGTTTAGGCCAAACTTGAAACAGAACTCGTTATAATTCATTTAATCAAAAGTGTGTTCGAGCCAAGCTCGAATTAAGAACTTAATAATTCATTAAATAAAGAGTGTGTTTCTAAGTAATCTTGCCATTGGGACCATTTAGCAAGAGTATCGTTGAAAATTGACCTCAAAACGATGCAGAACCTTTGCTATTGCATGCATATTATAAAAAGGGAAAGAACATAAAGTCAAAGTGAACAAGGTTCCCTCTTAAAATTCAACAAATAAAATTCATGATCAACACTTTTACTTTGAGTAACTTCTTGTTTATGCGAATAATCTAAAGCTGTAAAAATAACCATAAAGCGATCAAGTGACCATAGATTTAGAGTTAAGAGTCCTCTTTACCAACCCCGAAGCAAAGTCGATAATAAACCGCTTTCATTAGTGTAGCCTCCTATAACTCTTGCAAGTAATTAGAAGTAAGTGACATAAAATATTCAATTGACCAACAGTAATCAGAAGGTGCAAATAACAACAAAGCAACGGCAACAATAAACCTTCAATTCAGCCTGTGTGTAGATGATTGAACCCCACCGATACAATGCTGTTGTAACCCCTTTGTTATTCTTGCGTCTTGTTAGTATTGGACTGTTAGCAATAAATGAAACAGCGAAGCAGCCGACGTCCTCTCAGAAGATGAAAAAAATTACTCGAGTGAACTCTAGGTTTGATTTTCAGTTTATAACTGGACATCTCAGCCTTGGTGCCACGGTCTCTTCAGTGGAACGGATGGACACAGAAATTTAGCAAGAATTTAGTCTGGATCCAACAAGCCCGGAAAGAATAGGAGTTCAAACCGTAATACATAAGCAGAAAGAACGTTACAAGAAATTGGCTTCTCAACCCGGAATTAAAGGTGTTGAAGGTTATAAAGTCTTCAAAACGTTAGTGTTTGCCGTAATTATGAACCTAAAACAACTGCTGCTCTGGCAATACTATTTTCTCAAAGCCTTGGGACTGGCTCCATTTAAACGCGTCAATGGAACGTTTAAAAAATCCCAAGTTTGCGTGGGATTAAGTGTTGTCTTTCACATCATTACAACCATACTGACTTGTTCCATAATGTTTCCCCTTCCTCCAAGGACTGAAGCGAAATTTTTCAAATCGCTAAGGATAATCTGGGCTCCTTCCTTTTACACAATGATGTCAGTGGTCATGTGGACATTTTTGATGTCGTCTCAGAACGTCATGAGAAGCCTCAACCTTCTGGGGCTTCTCAAGTCAAGCAGCTCGAGAAATTGCGGAAAGACTTTGGTCTCATGTTTATTTGCGGCTGCTTCAACTGGCTATCAAGGTTACCTCAGTTTTAAAATGTACGAACTTGACCCTCAAGTTGTTGGGTCTGAAATGAGAAGAATGTTGTCCACACTTCACGAAATGTTTGCTCTCGCGCCTTACTTGACCCTCACCATCTTCCTAGATGCGTTAATGATTCAACTGACGTATGACCTCCAACAAATCATCCGCCTGGTTGACTTTCAAAATTTTTGGGAGCAGAAGCCAGTCCTCTATCGGCCTGAGAGCGTTTTGTCTTTAGCTGATATCAAAATAGAACTGACTAAAATCCGGCACTGTTTGGAGTTGATCCAAAAAAGTTTTTCGACTGTTGTCTTCGGCGTGCTCGCATTTGAGCAACTGGAAATGGTTTTCATGACGCTCTTCATTGTCTATGATGAGGATTCCAGTATGGAGATATCATTTTTCATCGTGATGCTGGCGATGATGCAGCTCTGGCTAACGGTGAACTCACAGACAGATTACCGCAGAACGGTATGTATTGGGTCTCGGTTTTGTTTCACCCAGATTTTCAAGGGTCTCATAATTTCTTATTTCTCGTCCAGCGAGTGTTGCCGGTGGTTTGTGGAGGGTTCATCTAGCATAAATGCACACATCATTAAGCATTTTACACACCTTATTAATTAAGAAAGAGGAAGAGTACGTGAAGTATACCTGTGATTTAAATCTAAAATGTCTCAGGTGCTCGATCACTCACTTGTTTTTCCTAAGTATGAGCTGCCATAATTTCCACATCTTTTGTTTTAAATCAGCGATCCAAATGCATTCAAATGTAGAATCCACGTAAGGTGAGATATGATTATATGGGAGGCCACTTTCCAGTCTAACTTTCTCGCCAGAGAATTGGTGATGTTATAGCAGCCCTGTGTAGAGGCTGAGCAAACTTGAGCGCCTAAAATAATGGATAAGTCGATCGGCAAACAAGTGAGACTGCGTTAAGACGTGTCAATAATATTGCTATTCCTTTGAACGCAAACTAATTCTTATTTGAACGAACATTTTTGAACGCTTGTAGAACAGAAAATATGATTAAAGGAACGAGAGTGCTTTGCTGCATTTAATATCTTTATCTGAGTCAAACGTGCATGATTACACCAACTGGAGCACCTTGAAACCAATAATGTAATCTTTAAGTTATGTTTTACCCTCTCTAGTGTTCAGGAGATTGTTAAATTACCAGTGTGATATAAATAGAGTAAACTTTTTTCTTGTTTTAAAATCCTATACGCGATGTTGAGAAATTTTCTCATTCTATAAAAGTTACTAGAGTACCCCGGTAATGTTGGTCACAGTTTCAAAAGACAAACCATTTTATACCACAGATACAATTCAATGAAAGTCTCAGGCTCCAGGCGATAGCTGATGAGCGCAGAGAACAATTTATCTAATAAGCGAAGTTTCTAATTACTCAAAAGTTATTGGAACCTTTGAACTTTAGTGCTTAGATTCTAAAATTACAGTGAGTGTTATGTGATATGCAATTCTACGTTATTATGTGCTTCATACAATCGATTATAATTTTTGAAAAAAAGTTGTAATTGATTCTCAAATCTTTGAGCGTACTTTATTTTGGATCGGTCACTTTTAACTTCGTATTCTTTTCATGAAGGGTGCAGGCCTGGGTAGCAGGACCTACCTCCTTGAAGTTGGAGTGTTGGCTTACCATCGCTTGATATGGATGTTTCTAATTCACTTAATGTAACAGCCATCACGAGACAAAGAATATTTGCCCTCAAATCTCCAATCAATAAATTCGACAGAACAACTTGTGAGCTTATCCGTTTAATGACATAGCTGTCGTCATGAGACAATGAACATTTCCAATCGAAGTTCACCAAACGATGAATTCGACAGGACAAACTGGAACACGCGATCCAACAGTTATGCTGTAGCCCAAAGTCAGCGTCGTAAGGTCGGAGGGTTTTGCGCTTGACAGTTTCAGCAGCGCGTTTTGGACAGAAGCATTATTTTTGAAGATCATCTAGATTTCCTTTTTCTAAAAGACATATACAAAAGTGTTGGTTCGCGCATATTCGACAAAGAAAAGTCCATTTCTAGTCTACAATGCATGACTCTAAAAGTTCATTCAAGTTACAGTTTTTGAGTGAGAAATTTCTCTAAAGTGGTGCTTCACTTTCGAAGAAATATAAGAAGTTTTGAAAAAGTCATGATTGGGACTGAATTATGTAGACTGAACGTCGCTTAAAAAATTTCAATCGCTATTGGTGTCAAAATTCAAGTATCAGAGTAATGGCGCGCCCAAATGTTGATTCATTCCGCTTCATCCGCTGGATGTGTCGCTTGCTGAGCGTGCTAGGCCTGGCGCCTTTTGAATTCTTTCAAGGAAAATACAAGATGTCACAAGTACGCCTTGGACTCAACATTTCCTTAAACCTCATCATGACCATCTTCCTTGCAGACTTCATAATATCTCGAATTAATGGTGAAACTCATGATAATGTTTACCATTCCTTGTACACCCTGTGGGCTCCTTTCAATATGTCGATAATGATGACAGTTCGGTGGTGTTGTCTGGCTTCGTCGGTCTACTTCACAAAAGTTTTAAATTATTTGTTAGTACTACCAGCTTCGCCCGTGAGCGCGCACTGGAAGACGTATGCATTAGTACTGCATTTAATTTTGATTACAGCTATAAATAATTTCCTCACTTATTCTCCTCAACAACATTTAGGAGCACAACTTCCCTTTTTAGTCGTTTGTGACTTCTTGGGCATTCCTTACTTGGCGCTTGGGATTTTTCTGCACACGATCACGACCCAACTCTCCTCAAATCTACGGCACTCGATTGCCAGACTTGACATTTTGAGATCTGAGCAGCTGCAGATGCACGCTAGACATGCGGCTCTTGATCACATCAAATATGACATTGTGATGCTGCGGCGAACACTCCGGTCAATTCAGATAACATTTTCCCCTCTTGCACTTGGAGTCTTAGCTCACGAGCAGTTCGAGCTCGTGCTTTTAGTTCTTCACGCCTTTTACGACGAATCACGCTCGAGGGCACTAATGCCGTTTGTGTTCAGCTTTTCTGCAGCATTACAACTTTGGATCGTCGTGAACTGCATGACAGAGTACATGAACACGGTAGGTACAAGTTGCAAAATACGATGAAAAAACAACGTAATTGGCAGAGTATATGAGACAGGTTTGCATTCGGGTACGATAATTCAACTGACGAGTTCAAAGTAACTGATGATATTCATGAAAAGGTGAGTATCAAAGACAGCGTGGTTGCGGGACGCAATATGGGAAACAGGTAAGTGAAAAAAGAATGATTTTGAATTGTTGTCCATATGAAATCGAATAGAATGTGTGCACCGTTTCAAAGGGGCGGCTCAACGAAGTATGTATAGGCCCCGTATAGCAGTGTCACCAGAGCGGGTTCACAAGGCGTGCACCCTCCACAACTCAGGTTTCAATTGTGGTGCGTACCACGGCTCTGTTCCGACATTTTTTGTCTTCACGAGAATTGATATTATGGAAATCATAATTACCTACCATCGCAGTCACCATTGTAGGAAAAGAGCCTAAATTACTCGCACATTTCCGAAAATGCGTTCACGTCTTAGTTTTAAAATTAAAACAAGACTTATTCATTTTTTTTCGGAGAAGTAAATTTACGACGTTTTGTACTCTCTGTTAGAGCTTACGACAAAAAATATTAAAAATGAAAAATTGTTGAAAACTTATCGCGTATATATTGGTATTGTTCGTAAAGTGAAAAACAATTTAATCCGCATGTGTTTGGTGTACATGAAGCTGGAGAATTCGAATTAGCCCGGCATGTTCACAGCAGTCAATTCAGCTAATGGCGAAGTACGAAAGAGTAACGTGTTAAATACTCGTAAAAGTATTAGAACACAGAGAAAAATACAGTAAAATATTGGAATAACAGTTTTTCTGACAATGAATAACTACCCGTGAATTAGGGCGTCTATGAAGCATTTGCATTGGGTTCATTGTAATTTTTTTTCAAGCTTGAAAAGAAATTTGAACCCCTATGATTGAGATAACAAAGGAAAAAAAGGCACCCAGGCTTCAAAGCTGTGGTTCATGCTGTCTAATTTCCTGAAGTTGATTGTGTGCGGTGGCTCATATGTAAACACAGCCGTGAGGGCCATTTGTTTAAGACCACTTGTGAATATTGTGCGGGTCGAAGATGCGCTTCATCAAATGAATTTACCGAGGAGCAAATTATGTGTAAATTTTGCGCGCAACAAAGCACATTGTATTGCGCGATTGGCAGATCTGATCGTCAGGAACAAAGAAATTATTTGGGTTTTGTCAGTTAACAAGGCAAAGTTTTCCGAGTGCTGTTGATCATTCGACAGTCACTGCCTAGCCCTTTTACCTAAAAGGTCACATCTGTGTTCTTGCTTATGAAGAAATGCCAACTAATTATACCCTTAAGCCGCTTTGAGGAAGTTAGCAGCTTTTCTAAATTGAAGAACGGAATGAGTTTTGGATTACGAATAACCAAAACTGAACCAAAATTCCGCAGAATGTACAATTAAGTTGAATTCTACGGAAATTCATCGGCTCGGTTCTGATCTCAAATTTGGACTCCTTCACGAAAATAAAAAACATTCCCGAAATGATGGGGCCTACAAATACCAACTTGCTGACCTGGATACGCTGGATGAGCTTCGTCCTGAAGGCCGTTGGCCTCGCCCCTCTTGAACGTGTCGAGGGAATGTACAGGCTTTCCCAAGTGTGCCTTGGCCTCAGTGTCTCTTACAGCGTTGGTCTCACGGTAGTAACTGTATGGATAATCCGTTATGCACTTGATGAATACCACAACGAAAACACAGGAGTCTACAGGGTGGTGTCCAAGCTTTGGAACCCAGCCCTCCTATGTGCACAGAATGCAGTCCGATGGGGATTTCTGGCGTACGCTCATTCGTTCACGAAACTTTTGAATTCTCTGATGGCTTTAAATACATCACCGCCGGCTATAGGGTTAAAAACATATTTACTCACAGGACTTACGGTGGCTCTTCCCTTGATCCATAATTTGTATATATTTTCTGTGAAGGAATTCGTAAAGTTTTCTGTTGAACAAAAAATATTTAAAATATTCTCCTTCATTGGGGACGATATGCTACACGCGCCACATTTGATGCTCATAATCTTTCTGGACGCATTAACAACGCTGCTGACCTCAAGTTTGCAGCAGATGATTTTCCGACTTCGGACGCCTCTGAGCTCCAAGCAAACATCGCTTCAGAACCTCAAAGCTCTGAAGGACATCAAAGATGAAATAGCGCTCATTCGACGGACGATGAGTCTCTCGCAAAAAGTATTCGCCCCCGTGGCACTAGCAGTGATAGCCAAGCAGCAGTTTGAATTTGTTCTTTTGGTGCTTTATTCCGCGTACGATAGTTCGAGAGGGTCTGTGAAAGCATCCATTTTCTTTTCACTGCTTGCGGCTGCTCAACTGTGGCTCGTGTTGAACTGTATGTCGCAGTACACCGAAACGGTGGGTACCTACATCTGTTTCCCCCCCCCCCCCGTTTGTTTGAGTGGAATGAAAGTTTGATCGAAAATGCTAACTTTTATCTCTTCTCGGTAGAATATAATTTTTTCCTCTATTATGATTCGTATGAAATTACCATTGTAACAACATCGAAATCTTGAACGGCTTCTTACTTGTGTGGTTATTTATTTACGCGTGAAAATTGCGAGTATCCCACCCGAAAGTTTAATTCCACATAAAATTATATAATTTGAGTAAGTTCCCAATTAAAAATTTGACGACTAAATTTAAATACAGTGTATAACATGAAGAAAAAGGTAAGGCTTGGTAGAACATTAAACAGCATCGCCGTGAAATGGTATGTCTACTTACACAATACTTCAAGGCACATACTCCGATGCAATAACAGGATAGATCGAACAATATCAGAACACAATCAAGTTTCGATTTGGTGTAGTACATGATCTTCTGAATAGTTAAAATAAAGGATATGAAAAGATACCTCGACTGACATTTCTATTCATGGTCTAACTGTAGCTTACACGACACCATGCAGTGATTACCTAAATATGTTTTAGTAATTGTATCATAGTAATTCATGGATGTTCCGGCTTATCTAAATTTCTTCATTGATTCCAGACTGAGAATGGCATCCATCGGGTCAAGAAGCTGACGGCGGCTGTGGGACAACTAGGGCCTGATCATGTGAAGGTGAGGTCCCTTGAGCTCGGCCCATTTTTTCTGACTCCATAACTTCATTTTGTATAGTCATGCCTTCATAACATGGATTCAAAATGATTCACTTGCAACACATGACTTGATGTAAAAACGAATGATTTAGGTTGTTAACAGTAATTTTTTGAATTATTCGTGGATTGCTCTTAAAATTCCTAATGATACTTCTGGCAAAATTTTCCTACCTCCCATCTATGTTCCGTATCCAAGTTACGCTAGAGACCACACTAGCTGGTGTCCGTTACAGGAGGTTTCTGCCTCCCATCTATGTTCTGTATCCAAGTTACGCTAGAGACCACACTAGCTGGTGTCCGTTACAGGAGGTTTCTGCTTCACATCTATGTTCCGTATCCAAGTTACGCTAGAGACCACACTAGCTGGTGTCCGTTACAGGAGGTTTCTGCCTCCCATCTATGTTCCGTATCCAAGTTACGCTAGAGACCACACTAGCTGGTGTCCGTTACAGGAGGTTTCTGCCTCCCATCTATGTTCTGTATCCAAGTTACGCTAGAGACCACACTAGCTGGTGTCCGTTACAGGAGGTTTCTGCCTCCCATCTATGTTCCGTATCCAAGTTACGCTAGAGACCACACTAGCTGGTGTCCGTTACAGGAGGTTTCTGCCTCCCATCTATGTTCTGTATCCAAGTTACGCTAGAGACCACACTAGCTGGTGTCCGTTACAGGAGGTTTCTGCCTCCCATCTATGTTCCGTATCCAAGTTACGCTAGAGACCACACTAGCTGGTGTCCGTTACAGGAGGTTTCTGCCTCCCATCTATGTTCTGTATCCAAGTTACGCTAGAGACCACACTAGCTGGTGTCCGTTACAGGAGGTTTCTGCCTCCCATCTATGTTCCGTATCCAAGTTACGCTAGAGACCACACTAGCTGGTGTCCGTTACAGGAGGCTTCTGCCTCCCATCTATGTTCCGTATCCAAGTTACGCTAGAGACCACGCTAGCTGGTGTCCGTTACAGGAGGTGTGGCAGCTGCGCAGCATCCAGGCGGAGCTGGAACGCATGCCGCGCTTCAGGGTCTTCGGGCTCTTTGAGCTGGGGCGGCACTGCTTGCTGGCGGTGGGTGCTGGAAGGCTGTGATAAAGGTCTTCGTTTCTGCAAATTACAGAACAAATAAGGAAGTTAAAGACAGTTCTGTTAAATTTATTTAAATCGGGCTTATACTCGTTTCAAGGGCCGAATCTATTGTGTTTTGATTTGTTCAGGTCTGGTTCTGTCTGCTGCTTACGAAACCTTTTTTGTTCAAGCTGTATGTTTTCTCGCGGGAATACAATTTTTACTTTATTGACATTCTTTTGAAACTCTTCTCTGCAATCAATGTGGTTTACTGCTACCGCCAAATGGACTAGGTTAAATCTAGAAAAAGTATTGATATGACAATTCTAAAGAGGTTGGTTCACATCTAGCACTCCTAATTTCAGGGAAAAATTTTGTTCGACTTATACTTCTTACATTAAAAATTTTTGACCATCAGAGCTTCAAGTTGAATTTGCTTGGGCTCTCGTAGGCTCCTGAAAATCTCCTTGATTTTTGAAGACTTAACGTAGTCTACTTGATTGGTGAAAATTGCATTTAGCTTGCCACAGTTTAATGTGAGGAATTTTATTTATTTCACTTCTTTCTACCATTCGTTTGTAAATTTGTGTCTACGTAAGGAAAAAAATAAGGTTAACATGCGAAACAAGTGACGTAAATTATTCAGTTTTCAATCATTGAAAAATGTGAAAGATATGCATAACTATTTTGGTCTGCTGATATGTGATCAATAACTTCAAACTCCTCGAAATTTTTTCTCTTCTCATGTTGCGTGTTAAGTTTCGGTCGGAAAATTTGAAACGAGCGATATGTTACAAAAGTCAACTATTGACTCTTTGGAAATTTTACTGCCTTGCTTATCAGACCATAAGTGGTAAATAATTTGACCTTAGTGACCAGTAAGTTGAATAATGAGCTCGGCGTATAGAGCCTTGAAGTCATTCCTAAGTTTAGCTTGGAGAGCTTCAAAGTGATTGGTAAGTAAAACATGTCGAACGAACTGAAGAACATTTACTCTTACCATCCTTAACTTCTATCAAATTAACCTTCGAAAGCAGATTTCAGTTCTATATGAGACGAGCGCCCGACGTTTGGTTGTAATTTTTTATCCCATTTACTTGAAAAATATTATTTTGCGAGTAATTTTGATGTCGGTTTTGTTGCGAACGATCGCCAAACGATTTGATGAAAATAAATTTGTTTTTCTGCGTATATGTGCTACGTACGTAATGAACTTCCACTTTAAAATATTTAAGGTGACAGAAAACAATCAACCTATAGCGAAAATCTAGTATTAGCACATCTCCCGAAGCAAAATGTTGATAAGTTTCATATTTACAGATGGGGTCGTGCGTGCTTACGTACGTGATCATCGCCGTGCAGTTCACAACCAGCAACAACCCCGTCACGTGCAAGGGCGTAGATGGGTGCCCCATCTCGTAACTTAATACTTTCATTTAGCTTATATTGTCAGCTCATAATATGTATGTTCCAGTAAGACGCTTAAAACATTGCTTGCGATACGATCGACCCATCGGTGGGTCGTGCTCAAGTTTTTCCTGCTGCGAAACGACCCATGGATGAGGCATTTGAAAAATATTGACAATATTATAACATTAATGGTATTTAATGGATCCAGTTAATGCTTGATATTCATAATATTACTCACAATTATTAGTTTAAATTCGAGTTGAAAATTGAACTTCAGTTTAACCCACAGCAGTCAACGTGTTAAACGATATAACTATATCTCTGATTAACTTATCAGAATTTCAACGTCCCGGTCACGCGTAGTATAAATTACGGGAAGAGCTATTTTGTGGCGCTGTACTAATCATCATCATGAACCACATCAATTTAGGAACATTTTGGTGGACTAGAACAAGTATTATGCTAGGCCTGTGTAACTACTTCATTTATCCAAGAATGACAGCAATGGCCTGGCCTGGAGATATATTCTTCAAAAGTTTTCAACGACCTCGACCTTCGCATAATCTAGATGCCTGGAGTGATACCAGAACGACACGATAGAATAAATATACTAACAACAAGCCAAGAAATCTTCACAGAGCGTAAGCAACATCGCCACGTACCTCAACGCTGCAGTTAAATTTATTGGTGTGACATTTTATTCATAGCAGTGTTCTCGCTCCATAATTGTCGAGTTACCTCCTCTGGGTAGCTAAGGAAAATTGGGGCAGCGAGCTGTCGATGAATCCTTGAACGTCAGCAGAAGAAACTTGTGTTGGTTTCGTGTAATCTTCATTTCACTGTACTCAATAATACAATCTTATGGGTTCACCGTGAATAAGAGGATGATTTTGGGAGCATGATAGATAACTCTCTAAGATCGTGTAGGTCCCAGCATAGTTTCACAACACAATATCCTTTTCATTTGAACTTAGACTTGGAACTCGATCTCTGCCGAGATCAGTGAAATAAATTTTTACGAAGCTCTCAAAATGAATCCTGAATCTCTTTTCCTATAGAAATATTAGGCACATAAGAAAGCAAAGTCAAATCTCATCTTTCAAATGACTCATCCTGATAGGTTAATTTACCATAGTAATATCATTGACCGTCAGTCGGTACTCAAGTCGTTTATAGAATATACTGTTGAGATCTAGTTCATATAAACTATTTTGTAAAATTAAGCATCAAATATTCAGTGAACTTATTTAATGATCACTCTAGCGCTTAACTATATATAGGTTAAGTGAATTAAGTTAAACATAATATAGCGTTGGTGGTAGGATACCCTAGAAGTCGCTGAACTTATTCGGGCCCACAGGTAGCTATACTCAAATTTGACCATAGTAATAGGCTTAAGAAACAATCTACTTCTGCATCGCGTGTGGTAAATAAATTGTTTAAAATTGTTTAAATTGTTTACGTACATGGAAAATACGTTTGAGTCACAGAAAGTTGCTAGTACTGCAAATAGAAAAAACCGGGAGAGTAGATGGAAAACAGAGATAAAAGTGAAACACTTTGATGACGGGACACCAACCTACTAACTATTTAATGTGCTGATACTGTTTAATAAACTTTTTATTATTACTAATGTTCTTTAGATGCTAGACCTGAGCGATTCAATATTCTTAAATATTAGCGTTAAGCACCAAATGATTGAACACTTGAGTTTAATGGAAAAATTAGTTAGAATAGACGAACGTGTAGACGCAGTAATTGGGGTATAGTGCATGGGCGGCCGGGAAGACGGTGGGGAATATAAGGTATTTCATTCAACGTAACGTTAATACTTTGACCGCAATTGGTTAAACTAAAGTTCAACATTCAACTCTGGTCAATTATAGTGAATAATTTTGAAAATAGTAAACAGTAACAGGATTATGCTTTCATTAAACGTTAGTTAAGTATTTATGAAAATTGAGCTTGAGACTATTTTGGGCTGTCAGCCACTCTATGAAAATCCCCTCCGTGGCCACCGGTGGCACACCGAGGTCAAAGTATTACAGTAGACAGAGAGAGTGGCAGTGGCCGAGATCGGCAAGTAATCAAGTTGCAGTAAATTCGAACAAATGAAACGACTTGTATATTAATCCCCTACTTTCGTATTTTAATTAATTGATGCTCCGGAGTTTAAAATAAAAGTCACATAAAATATCTTAAACTTTATTAATGAAGTATTCTAGTTTTATTTCTTGTTGGCTTAAATTCAGCTCATCTGTTATATTTATGCAAATAAATTATGTACATACACACACATGTACTGACCGCTGACGTACGTACGCTGCTCGAACATATGAGACGCTTTAGTTTCTCTACTTTGAGTAAATGTGTTTCGTTTTGTATGATTTAGGTCCCAGCTGAGTAATTTGCTTACTTAATTATGTGGAACACATTTTGTTGCACTCTATTTCATTGTCAATGTATTTGTTGTCAGTCACAGTCTACTAAATTACCCTGGTGCATTCTGCTGTGTCCTCCAGTGAAACATATACTCACAGGAATACTTCTGGAATAATACGACTGGAAGGTGGGATTGTCTGTTTTCTAAGCACTCTAACAACATTTCCTACCTATAGCCTCGACCGAGTCGTGATCGACCATAATTTTTCCACTTTTCTCCTAAGTTTGGCAACGCTCAAGTGTTGGCAAAAAGCGTTATAGTGCCATACCTTACCCAATAATTTTTTGCCGTGCCCATATTATCGCCTTGGTCCACAGTCTAAAATGGATATATATATAAGGGATTTGCTTTCTGCATGTTCGAATTATAAATAAAAGTGCCATGATACACGTCTTAAATCCCATTATTTATTTTGGAAAGTCAATGAATAAAAATTTCTGGAATGTTTCGACCTCCAGGGTCATTATCAACCTGAAAACAAGTAGAAAAAGTATTCAAGTGTCAAATTTACATCAATCATGAAAGAAGAAAGAAAAAAAAGAAGTAAGAAAAAAAGAAGAAAGCAAAAAAAAGTAATTAAATAAGTAAAATATTCTGGTGATCCACTGAGTCTCAGAGCCAGAGTCTTGACACATTTTTGGCTAACGTTGTCTCGCTATTTCAAAATCATTCTCGAAGATGTTTTCAATCGATTTTCGGCTGAGCTGGGGGGAAAGGGGTAATTTAAGCATTGCATTTAGTATTTCTATTTTTATTTTTTCCGTGCGTTCAGCGCACACTAGCACTGAACTTTCAAATCGGAAAAAACTCTAAATTTCTGTAATCAAAATTATCATCTTGGATCAAGGCCTAATCTTCCTATACTCGTATGTGCCAATTTTGTGAATATTCTCCACTCAGATGTGATATCCGGCCACAATGTTACTCCATTTTATCCCACGTACACATGTCCGTATAATGCTGAAGAGTTGTGTTGCTTCTTGACTATAACCTGATTTTTCTTAAAAATTTCTGTGAAGAAATTAAAAACCAGCTCATCATCTCATTTTTATGTTTTTCGAAGTCGTCTTTTTTTTTTATGCGAAAAATTTCTTAGGATTACAGTGAGCTCAGCTGTCATTTTCTGTGTAGTAGATGGTAGGTTGCTTCTATCTTTTATCTTATATATGTATTTTTTCCAATATTTTATTTTCAATAAGTATATATATTAATATGTGTGTGTACGTGTGTAGGTATATATATGTATCTACATAAATAGATATACATGTTTCTATTTCATTTCTTTACGCAAAAACCATTCGGTTAATAAATTTTATTGCAACAGCGAAATGATTCAAAAATAGATCTATCACTTCCCCAGAGGGCGTTTCTGTGAATCGGATTAATGTCATATATAATTAATGAAATAAAGTGCAATTTGAGCATATGAATCGTAGTAAAATTATCTTTCTGTCCGTATGTTGTACAAGCTATGAATTTTGATATTGAATATATGTTTGTTTACCCATTTCTACCAATATTTTGTAGATATTTGTCAATCATGAGTGGTAACCGGCTTACACTGTATCTCTATTTTATCCCATGTACCCATGTCCGCATGATGTGGTGAATATCGAGAAGATATGAAATATGTTTTTGGTGGTGATAGGGCTTTGCATATTTTTAGGGCATATTTTTCATTTCTCATTCAACTACCCTTGACAGAGATAGACTATTGGCAAGCCACGTGTGGCTTGTCTATTAGTACGCCTCGTATATTTTGTCTATTAATATGCCTCGTATGGTCTATCTATTTTGTACACCTCTGATAGCTTGTCTATTAGTACACCTCGTATAGTTTGCCTATTATTATTATGCCTCGTATGGCTTATCTATTTGTACACCTCGGATGGTTTGTCAATTAGTACTCCTAGTATAGAACTTTTGTTAGACTACTAGCACACCACGAATGGTTTGTCTATTAGTACGCCTCGTATATTTTGTCAATTAATATGCCTCGCATGGTCTATCTACTTGTACACCTCTGACAGTTTGTCTATTAGTACACCTCGTATAGTTTGTCTATTATTATGCCTCGTATGGCTTATCTACTTGTACACCTCGGATGGTTTGTCAATTAGTACTCCTCGTATGGAACATTTGTTTTAGGATGCCCTATATTTAAGAAACTTTTAAAAGCCAATATGTTGGCATGTATCTCATGTGACAACTTGGAAATAAACATTTTTTCTTTCTACGTTCCTTTTCACTACGACGTAACGTCTTGTTCTACTACATTGTCACTCAGTGTAGCACTCTCACTGACTGGTACTAAGCCCTGTAACAGTGCTCAATTCTAGTGCCTTGCTTTACTTAAGCATCATTGATATGACACATCACATGGTGTTTCGTGAGACCGAAGTCTTATTCTATCCCAAAGTTTTCATCGAAATCCTGAAAGAATAACGTCGGCAGTAATATGTACTTAACTTTTTTTAAGCCCTAAGCCAACTAATGAAGATCTCCTCCAGGACAACTTGCGTTGTATGAATATGATCTAAGCCAGCTTCCATAGTCTCCGCGTCTTAACTTTATTGTAAGTGAATCGGCTTAATTATATTATTGTATGCGGTATGAAAAAAGAATTATACGCCTCAATGATAGTTTCTCGGGCAGAATTTGTAAATATTCGCCTATTTTACAACGTGCTCATTAAATATATGGAAACTGTTGCACGACCGGACATGTAGCTCAACAGTTCTTAGAAAACTACTTTATTTGACTGAATTGAGGTACTTAATGAAAATTAGTGTGCAAAATAACCCTTGCAGTTACCTCACAGTAGTACTTCTTGAATTAATTAATACTTCTTGAATTCATTAGTACTCCTTGAATTCAGTAGTACTTCTTAATAAATTAAACTGAGTTACACTGCCAAAACAAGGCATAGAGGGGGGAATGAGAGGCCGCAAAAAATTTGACATTTTGTATATTGCACCTTTGGAAAAATTTATTGTCAGAAGCTACCATTAGATTCTTACATTCTAAAGAAAGGTCCATTTAGCAATGAAAAGCGAAAGTGTGATTCAACTTTTACTAACTTGAACGTATGTCCAAGACCTTGACACACCCAGGTGCATCAAGATTTCCGAAATACAACGAGGTTCCTAAGTATGTAACTTCAAAACACACAGTGAGTGGTTGAGGAGTGAAAATAAAACTATATAAAGTGAAAATTGAGTTACGATACAGGGCTTCCATCTATGCCCCTGCACGTGACAGGGTTGTTGCTGGTTGTGAACTGCACGGCGATGATCACGTATGTAAGCACGCTCGACCCCATCTGCAAGTAGAAAACTGGACTTTAGATTACCATGACTCAAGATGTACCAAAATTTGGGAGTTTACCTCCTCCTGTGAACTTGAACATTTCATTTCGAAATTCCTTATTCTGGTAACCTCCTACCTCCTTACAAACAGTTGCCTTAATAGCAAGAATTTCTACGCGTGCAATTTCTCTGAATGATTCAATGAGTTGAAGAGCTGCATGTCACATGAGCGACAGATACTCGTAAGATGGCGTCAGATTTATTGTATTTTACTTTCAGGAAGATAGAAACACGTGAGCCCGGTAGAAGAAAAATGTGGCTCTCCTGTTGATATATGCGATGACTTCGGTCGAGAGAGAACCGAAGAACTCATTATTCATGAGTATATTCTTTCATCGTAGATCGGCTTCACTACTACATTGCAGTAAGAAAAATGACAGTGCTTAGAATTTGGTTCCATTGTGCATCTGTCGCACTAACCTCACTGTTGGATTCTGTGGGGGGTAAGCCCTACGAGAAGTGAACCAGGTAGAAACTTGAAACTTGCAACTAAAACTGATCACGAAATAGTAAAAATTAAAGAAAAGCCCGTGGCCTCAAACTACTTCACAGTCAAAATTAACAGTGTCTTTATTCAAGGGTAAATTCGTCTCAGCTTACACAATAAACACATTAAAAATTGTTTTATCTGATACTTTTTCTCATTAGAATTTTTTCCCATCTTTAAAGACGCAGGCGGTACTAGTAGCAGTGAGACTAACTAAGATATTTACAGCGGCCTTCCAGCACCCACCGCCAGCAAGCAGTGCCGGCCCAGCTCAAAGAGCCCGAAGACCCTGAAGCGCGGCATGCGTTCCAGCTCCGCCTGGATGCTGCGCAGCTGCCACACCTCCTGTAACGGACACCAGCGAGTGTGGTCTCTAGCGTAACTTGGATACGGAACATAGATGGGAGGCAGAAACCTCCTGTAACGGACACCAGCCAGTGTGGTCTCCAGCGTAACTTGGATACGGAACATAGATGGGAGGCAGAAACCTCCTGTGACACCAGGTGGTGTGGTCTCAAGCATAACTTTGTGCGATAAAAAATGAGATTCGCAAGAAATTGTGGGTAACAGCACAACATAGTAGTCACAGATCAGTAGCTCATTATTAGTAGAATGGCTTCACCATCCTGATTTCATCTTCCGAGTGTTTAATATTTCATACAGTCCTAATACTTTTGAGACAGTTGATGGCGTTGTTATTTCAGTTATCGTACACTCAGAAAGAATATATCGAACTCTAGGGTTCTCACCTTCACATGAAGAGGCCCTAGCTGTCCTACAGCCGCCGTCAGTTTCTTCACCCGGTGGATGCCATTCTCACACTGAAAAAACGAATAAGATTAAGTAAGTCGTTACAGTGCTAATATTTCTTAGAAAATTAACGTTAAATCGGTATTAAACCCTGGATGCGACCAAAACTGGACGAGATGCATTCATTTTTCTTTTAATTGTTTTCAATCATTCTGCAACATCTGGAGGGTTTGACATAAACGTTAATAAATGAAAGTCATTGCTGACAATACTTTGCCAAAACATCCTGTCACCTGTTGATTCACATCTTTCAAAATAATTTCGAGGTTGAAAACGTCATGGCAAGCAGCAATGATCACTGGAGCTTTATACCTCTTTCTGAGCAACTAAGCCAGTAACTGATTGGATTGTTAGCATTAACTGAAATATAAGTGCCCATTCACAGAATTGGATAATTTGACAATATGTCTCCAGCGTTACCTACCGTCTTCGTGTACTGCGACATGCAGTTCACAACAAGCCACAGTTGCAGCATCGCAGGCATTGCGAAGGCAATGGACGCTCTCACGGACCCGCTCGACTCCTCGTACAGAGAATAAAGCACCAAAAGAACAAATTCAAACTGCTGCTTGGCTATCACCACCAGCCCGACAGGTGAGAATACTTTTTGGGTGAGCCTCAGCGCTCGACGAATTAACGCTAGTTCATCTCTAATGCCCTTCAGAGCATTGTCGTCCTTAGATGTTATACTGATATTACCAAGTGTACTTGAATGGAGTAGGAGTGTTGTCTGCCGGAGACTCGAGGTCAACAGTATAGTTACTGTATCTAATAAGGTGATCAGCACAAAGTATGGATTATGTTGCAAGTCGTCGCCAATTAATATGAGTACATGCGAGATTTTTCGTTCAACAGAAGAATTTAAAAACTTTTCGATGGAAAAGAAATAAAAGTTATGCATCAATGGAATAGCTACCGTAAGTCCACTTAGTAAATAAGTTTTCAGTCCGATTCCGGGAGGAGATGTTTGAAATTCTGAAAGTAAGTTGAGAAGTTTTTTAAATGAACCAACTGAAGCCAGGCACAACCACCGCGTTGTGAGCAACGCCACAATCACTACAGGGTTCCACAGAGAGAACGCTGAGCTGTAGACATCATTCGCATTTGCGTGATATTCTTCCAGACGATAAAGAATCATCCGCCCAGCGATCACGGTCATACCAACACTGAAGGCCACACTGATGCCAAGGTACACTTGTGAAAGCCTGTACTTTCCATTGATGTGTTCGAACGGAGCCAGACCAGAGGCCCTCAGGACGATGCTCATCCAGCGAACCCAGGTCAACAGACTGGCATTACCAAGAACCCTCATTTTGGAAATGATCACTGAACCCTTCCTGTATACGAAAAGGTTCGTTTTTTGCATCACCGCCGAAATAACGAGTCGATCAACTGTTCAGTTCTTCATCAAGTCGTAGTAGTAGTAGTGACATGGGCTTCTTCGTCAATTGTAATGGAAAATGACTCAGCTTAGGTCACTCACAACACTATACTCAACTCCTCAATTCCTTAAAATTGGGTGCAACCTCGTTTAAACAACAATTTTTGAGAGCTGGAAAGCTCGAATGACTTTTTTAAGGAGATATCAGAGCTCGACCATGAAGAAATACGGTTAGCAAGTGACTGTGGAGGAATCAATGTCCGACGTGAGGTTGTGTATTGAAGTCTTAGAAACGAAACATGCCTTTGTCCCAGGTGTTCTTGGCTCCCCTTAATGTAAAGTGTGCTTTTTCTTGCATACTCCAGGCGTCCTTAATTTAATTTTCTGATGATGAAGCGCGTTTTCGGCTGGAAAAATATTTAGCGAACGCTGCTAAATTGATCCTCAGTGGCGTGTTTGCTTCTGAGACACGGCACACAATTAACGTCCAAGGAACTGGACCTCACTCATCAATATTAGATGCGACTTGTGCGGAACATAACATGCTGTTCATTCATTCTGACCTTCCTTCTCCTCAACGATTTCCCTTGTTAGTTACCGAAGAATATTATCCGCTTGCCATTTTCATCTTTGTCCTTCAAAGACATGCTGACTTCAAAAACATTTTCAAGCAAAAATTTGCACACGCTCGTATAAGTGCGCTGTAACTTTGATCGCAAATAACTGTAATTTCTGTTATTAAAGCATACAGGGACGCTTGACGTTTACTTCGGCCAACATGTAATTCTGAATTTGCCTCACGTTCAATGATCATCAGATTAACAAAGTAGCTTGAGTCACATATACTAGCAAGCCTCGTGATGATGGCAAGCACCGGATGATATGATCGTATGTTGACGGGAAAGCTGACCTGAGAAAAATAGGACGCGTTTTGAACACATTTATACGCGCCATATTTGCTGGGTAACAACTTCACGAACGCCATGATTAGACGTCATCTTGAGCTGGTATCGGCCTCGCTGGTGTTGAATGGTCACAAAGAACGAAAGAGAAAATAAAATAAACATAGTTTATTTCCAATGAGTGCGTGCGCCAGATGTGTTGTAGAGACAACATGCATTAAAAAATGTATGAGGCAGCGTGCTATTACTCTCGTGTACAGAACAACCTGTACGAGGCAGCGTGCTATTACTCTCGTGTATAAAACGACCTGTACGAGGCAACCCTCACTGAAAAACCTGACGAAAACATTCTACTTGAGGCAACCCGCACAAGCCCACTTACGAAGATCGACCTGCACCAGGCAACCCGCTGTTACTCTCCTTCCTGACCTGTTTCTGTTGTCTCCTTTCCTGACCAGTTCCTTTTACCTTCCTTCCTGACCTGCTCTTGTTACCTTCCTATACCTTACCTGCATGTGACCTTCCTTCCTGACCTGCTCTTATTACCTTCCTACCTTACCTGTTACCTTCCTTCCTGACCTGCTCTTGTTACCTTCCTACCTTACATGTTCCTGTCCTTTTTTTCTTCCTGACCTATTCCTGGTACCTTCCTTCCTGACCTCTATAAGAAGCCCCGTTTGAGATGAAAAAAATAAGTCACTTAACAAATATTTCAAACGACTATGTATATCGTGAAGAAACTGTGTTGTTTGAACAAATCTATGACTAGAACACAAGCATCTACGAGCGTGAAATTCTCCATTACGTAATCGTTCATGATTCTTCTGGACGTAATTCACTTACGTTTGTCAAAAGCATCTAAGCATTATGTTCACAATTGCACAAAATTTTTAAACGAAGCATTTCAAATCATCAGGAAGCATTTAAATACTTCCCCGTTTTAAAGTAATTCTTATACTTTCGATTCTTTCTAAAACTGTAAATTAAAGCCTGAACATCTCGTTTTTCGATCGTCCATGATAGTCTACTCTTGTCATCAGCATCAGTAAACAGCACATAAATACCTCAGAGAATTGCTTTCGAAGTTATGGTCTAATTTTGATGAACGAATTTAAAAAATTCTAAATATAACTGTTAATAAGAATGAAATATTTTCACGAGTCATTAAAATATTTTAACCTCACTAAATTAAATTAAAAATACAAATAATCGCACTTTGAAAATCTCGCTGGATCACAGTTGTAAATGACTGAAGATAAACTGGGTCACCTAGGTACGTTTCATTTGCCCATCAGTTTTCTCAGAAAACAATTACATTAACACATGGAGGCTCACTTTAGAAGTGGAACTTCACTTAATAAACATATTTGATATCTTTTTCTATTTCGCTGCTTTGAGTGAGTGATATCAATGGTGGCTGCATCCATAAAGCCTTGATTACCATTCTTAAATGTGCAACTACAAATATTCTCCCACTGAAACTGTCAATGTGTGACTCATAACTTTTTTTATTCAGAATTTGAGACAGAAAGTTGATGCCCACAAATTCGAAGAACATTACTTTTATCCCATCACTAGTGTAAATGGCTTGTCAAAAATGAGGGGATTCGATATCTTCACTGGATTAATCCTCCAGATGTGGATGACAAACCAATATATCCATCCTAATAGTACCTGTGATTAAAATATTATTTTACTTGTGCACTTGTGAAACACGTATCAAAGTTACGGTCATGAAGCATTCTTATGAGCGCCACCGAGAGATGGCAGAAGCAGACACAAAAAATGCATAAATATATAAATAAGCTCACAGAGGTTATTATTATGTAAGATTGTTTCTGAAAATAGGGCATGACCCACCGTGCGGAGGTACCCGGTCTGGGAGTCCAACACGAACCACAATTGCAGGGAAGTCATCAGTAAGGAGAGGCCGGCGAACGCCGGAAACTCCAAGTACAGCAATGTCAACAACACGATCACAAAGTTCAGCTGCTCCACGATAACAACCGCAAACGCCAACACGGAAAAAGTTTTTTGGAACAACAGAACTAAGCTAAGAGTTTTCTTAGTTTCAGTTTTGATGGCGTCCAATGAGATGTGTTTATTGGTTTTCATGTCGCCGATTGTTAGCATGTCTCTCAAGTTCGATTCATATAAAGAAAGATTGTTCAAGTTTTGTGTCAGTTTGCATGTGATTTGGGTCATGGAGGTGTTGAGGAGGAATGTGAACGTCAAGTATGGCATGCAGAGAAAATCTGAGGTGAGGTATGAAATTAATCTTGTATTTCCATAGAGCTTACGTCCTTCCTTTTCAAAGTATAGATAATTACTCGTATATTCCATATAAATTTGACTAGCAGCTGTTGCAAGCTGTGAACAGAGATGAATGCAAGTTTTTGGAGATAGATTTGCAAGCATCGTGTTGGAGGAGCTCATGTTCCGCAAGAATTTAGCTAAGTTGGAAGAAGTCGCAACAAAACTCCACCTGATGACAAGGATCATCCCGAGAATGATAGGGTAGTAGACCTGCTGCATCAATTTAGTGACGTTGTCATGCTGAAGTGGAGGAAACGGAAATACATTCCACAATGCCCCAAGAGTCAAAATGAGGTTCAGCACTACACTAAAGCCATAGTAGGTCTGCACAACTCTATAGCGACCACGGTGAAAGTCGTACGGGGCTACACCAAATATTCTCAGGATGTACATCATCGCCTGGAACAGGCACCTATGATTTGTAAAAACCATGTTGTTCTTTTCCTCACAATGATTTGAGAAGTTTATGATTTTATTGCATTGGAAGATATAGTCAGTTATTTCTAAACCTCGAGTTATTGTTACATTCGCACGAAAGAAGAATGCATGCACTTGAGGTATGACTCTTTAATTTAGTTTAGAGAGCGGTTTACTCAAATTCAGATTTGAGACACTTCAACGTATTTTCAAACTGATCGAAAGAATGTTATCCAGGGTCGGAGGATTCGTCGGGGAAAGTTGGGATAATTTAGGCGATGGAGACAGGTTACACCGGGAATCGCGGACTGCTGCAAATCAACTGAAGTCCTGAACAACCCTCGTTCATTTTAAGTAGCCCTCCATTGATCACATTGCACCGAGTTATCTATCATAATTTGTGCCCTTTATTGCACGTGACAGAAATATAACTAAAGCCTGATCACCAAAATTGTTAGCAATCGGTTCTTTTTGAGCTTTGCAGATGCCCACGATTTTAATCTGATCGATCTATCCCTTCCAATCGGAATGTCAATGGCTAGGGCATTATTTTTTTGTTAGGTTTCGGAAAGGGCAAAAGTTTGGACGCCGACATCCTTCGCTTAAGCCTATGCAAGCAAATCAATTCAAACAGTCATAGGCCTCAATCAAGTGATGTACATAGTGTCACGACAGTTATCAGTGTATTCAAGTATCCTGGAAAAATGAGGGACCTTGTGATGTACATCTGGTGTTTGCAGGACAGGCATGCCGGCCTCCAATTAGATTAAAAAATTGTCTAGTACAGTACTTCAAATTTTTATTTGAAGTAAAGAAATGCATGTAATATAGCTGTCTCATTAGCATACCCCTCGTAATAATTTTTATCCAGACATTAGTGTTCAGGAATTCTCTAATGTAAAATTTCAAGATTTTATGGTGTTGAGCTTCACCATGCAGTATAACAATGTGACAAATTTATCCTATTTCTGTACATTATACTAGTCGATAGTCGATAGTATTTTGTGGCACTATATCATTTACTATACACTATTTTAATTATTATTCACGCTTAACAATTTTCACAGAGCGATTTTAACGGGATGAATTGAAGTCAATAATTTTCATAGTAGCAGCAAGATATCTCTCATGACTCTTAGTACGTTCAGAGTGTCACAAAAAATGTAATTACTTTTTACCTACCCATTACTCATGCATATTGTTTTGATGGATAGGTGCCTACTGACATATAGTGGGGGCAAACTAATACAATAGGTTAGTTAAATTGCATGATTCCTCATTTCTAGGCCACGTACAATTACGAAAATTAGATTTTACAAAAAATAGTGCAAAAACGTTAATGATATATCTAAAACCCACTAATGTTTAATAGAAAAAAGTATAAGGGAGCATGTATAATGAATACGTGAGCAAAAGTTTACAACACACTTCAAGATATACATACATTAATACTTCGTTGCACAGTCGTTATTATTGATTATGGCTTCGAAATGTTTAGAGTAGTTCATTACCACCTTATGACAAGTTTCGGGTGTAATCTTATTCTTGTCTTCAATGCAAAGTTCTTTGCGTTGAGTGATGTTATTGGAACCTATCTTCTGAATCTTCAATTTAAATTCCCTCTACAAATTTTCGATCGGATTCATGTCCGGGGATTGATTTGGCCATTCTAAAATGTTTATCTTCTTCATCCTCAATTATGCCTCGGTTTCGTTTGCAGTTTGCTTTGGATCGTTATTTTCTTGGAAGACCCATCCACATTTCAATTTTAACAAACGAGCTGAAGGTCGGAGTTGCGTTTCCAATATTTCAGGATATTGCCTGCTCTTCTTGGTTCCTTCAATGATTTGAAGTTTACTTCCCCCTGGTGAGCTGGAACATCCCCACATCATGATTGAGCCACCTCTAAACAGCGGATATAGTGCACTTTTGATTTTTTACTCTTGGTTTTGTCGCCTCCAAACATGGCTAGTGTTGTTTCATCCAAATAGTTCGATTTTTGGTTTCAGCTGACCACAGTTTTTGTTCCAAAACGCTGCTGGCTTTTTCAAATGGTGAGCATACTCCAGCCTGGTCTTGATGTGACTTTTCTGGAGAAGAGGTGTCCTACGTGGGGTGCGGGTGCGAAAACGTTCACGGTGCAGTGCCCTGCCGACCGTGTGTTTGCTGGCTTCGATTCCAGATGCCTTGAGATTATCCTTCAATTCTTCACGAGTAGTTTTAGGCCTCTATTCTGCTGTTCGGACCAATTTTAGAACAACACGGTTGTTAATCTTCCGTGAACGGCCAGTTCGAGACTTGCTGAGAGTAATTCCGGCATTTCTACTTAAGTATTATGGTTCCAACCGAGGCTATAGGAAAACACAGCTGTGCACATATTTTCCGATATCCCAGACCTTCATTATGGAGCTCCACAATACGGTCGCGAAGGCCTTGGCTGATGCCCTTATTCTTAACCATGCTTACGATTTTTCAGAACGAGAGCTGCTGTCCCAATAACACGTTATTGGAGATGAATGCTGACGAAAAATAGGTTGCCAAATATTAGTATGTATTAGAACATTCTGGAATAATCTTACAATAAAATTAATGAATAATATCGAAATGAAAGTAAGGTGTTGTAAACTTTTGTTCTCACATTTATTGCACATGTTCCTACATGTATTTTTTTTCTTAAGTATTTGTGGGTTTTAGATACATTATTAACCTTTTTATTCTATTGTTTATATATATAGTCCAATTTTCGTAATTGTACGTGGTTTAGATATGTGGAATCTGGCGATTTGATAAACGCGTTGTATTATTTTACCCCCACTGTATATACACGTCAAATGAGTTAAATCGAAGAACAAGCAATCGAATTTAAGAAAATTAAATTTCATAAAAGAAAATGTAGCTGCACCAGACGCATAAACAACAAATACATGAAAAATTGTCAGTCAAAGAATTAGTGCATTTTTCAGGTGGAGGACGCCCTGTATTCAACTCAATTGAATTAGGGGGCACTGGTCCCACTCGCACTTTATATCTCTATTCTAATATGTTTTTAATTTTTCTCTCTAGCAAGCTAGTACCCATTAGTTAACTAAGATGAATAGTTTACTTTCTTTCCATGCTGGTGTAGAAATTTAATTAAAAAAAACTTTCGTTTTAAGTTCAACCTGGCGCATAAATTGGAGTTTTGTGGAATATAAGCACTGACCGTTTCCCTGCCGCTTACGACGGAATACGAGTAGAGCAAACGTTATGGCAAATAAAATAAAATATTGGAAATAATACTGATAATAATATACAAATAAAATGTACGCAATGGAGCATTGAACTTTTGGAGTATGAATATCACATGAAAGGAATGCGAGTGTGACTTTTGTCCACCAATGATCAATATATGAATATGTTTTAATAACAGTCAATTAAAACGTTGGAAAAGCTCCCAAGAAACGAATAAATATTTGAATATTACACAACTAGTGTATAAATGTGACTAAGGCCAATTAAATTTATAAAGGAGCACTGAAAGACTCAACACCCACCGTTCTGCGGTAGTCGGTCTGCGAGTTCACCGTAAGCCAGAGCTGCGTAGCCGCCGGTACCGCGAACAAAAACGATATTTCGAAGTTGGAAGCTTGGTCGTAGAGGACGAAGAGCGCGATGAGAACCATTTCCAGCTGCTCGAAAGCGAGCACGCCGAAGACAACAGCCGAAAAGCTTTTCTGGATCAATTCCAAACAGTGTCGGATTTTGGTTAGTTCTACGCTGATGTCAGCCAAAGGCAAAATGCTCTCATCCCAGTAGGTGGCTGGCTTCTGATCCCAAAAATTATGTAAGAAAACTCGACGAACATTTTGATGGAGGTCATAAGTCACCTGAGTCATGAACGTGTCCAGGAAAATAGGGAAAGTCAGGTAAGGCACGAGAAAAAAAATGTTAACAAAAATGCTGAAAATTCTTTTCACCTCTTCTCCATTCGCTTCAGAGTCAATTTGATATCCAGTAAGGCAAAAGTAACTTTCATAACCAGTTATAACAACCAATACTAAACACAAGACGAAAGTCCTGAGGCCAGTTCTAGATCTGGGTGACTTCAGATCGCTCAGAAGGTCGAGACTTCTCACGACGTTGTGAGATGATGCCAGAAATGTCCACCTGATCACCATCATGATTACGTGCAGGGAAGGACCCCAAAAGTTCTTCAGCGATATGAATATATCCGCTTCTATTTTCTGGCGAACAGGAAAAATTGTCCAGAATGTGAGTATTGTGATGATAACATTAACCGCAACACTTAGTCCGAGGTAAACTTGGGATTTTTTATAAGTTCCATTGACGCATTTAAACGGGGCAAGTCCTAAGGCACACAGAAAGTTGCACTGCCAGCGTAGCATTTTCTGCATGTCCATAATTTCCCAAGACTTAATTATTTTGAGATCGCTAGTCCTACAACTGATGTGTTTATTTCACTTCCACACTTTGCTTAATGTGATCCCGTAGTACAATTTTACTTCTGAGTCTTTCTAGACGCTTCAATGGACGCCAGATTTCATTATTCACTTCGACATCACGTGCATGGAAAAAAGAGAGTGTGGCACAAAGAAAAATTATGGCGCAAATAAGAAAGTATCACGCTAAGACGAAAATGTGGCCCAAGGAAGAAACTATGGCGCAAAAAGAAAGTGTGGTACGAGAACTGTGACGTAAAGGAGAAAGTGTGTTTCGAGGTCTGTGGCGCCACAAGATCAACTGGATTTCAGATCCAAAGACAACTGATGTTCTTTGTTTCACTCAAGCAGAGAATGTGGGCTGCAGCTTCGTTCCATGAGCTATTATAGAGATGGTGGTCAATAAATACAACAGAGGAGCAATGAGGTCAATAGGGATTACATTGCCACCGTTCAAAGCTCCGTTCGGGGTCTAACAAAAGGTTCATTCACGCCCCCGTCGTAGTGTTGCGTCACTGTGAGGTGTTCGACACCGCAGCTGACAATTTACTATTAATGTTAAAATGACTCTAAACATTAAAGACAACATTGAGAAGATTTACTGTTCATGAATGTGGAGTGTTCAACTTTAATCTTCAACCCCGTCGTAGTGTTGCGTCACTTAGAAGCTCAAGACATTGAAGCTGACAATTCACTATACAATTATGATAATTTGGTACATTTGGGACAATATTAAGGATATTTACTGTTCATGGATTCGGAGTGTTCAGCTTCAACCCCGAATCTGGATTCCAGTGATAAAATCAGACTTAGCTCCCAGTAATTCTAAACTGTTATTTTTGAATTGATACTTCTTCCACTGCTTTTCATTTATCCAATATAAACAATGCTCCCTGGTCTTGAGGTCATTCGCCGACACAATGCTAGCAATCACATTGAGTTTCTTAGGAACACATCTTGATTGGATTGGTCATCAAGTGGCGACCTAAGCTTGGCATCGAGGTCAGGATCAATACCTCAGACAAAGCTTAACCACTTCAATATTTAACGCAAAATTGACTTATAACTCGTGCTTTTACGTCTTTATAAGCAAAGCGATGTCTTTAGATCGCATGTTAGCGCGGCGAGTTAGGACATGTTTCATGTTGTTCATGGAAAAATGCTTGCCATATTACACGATATCTATGGTTTGGATTCATAATTGAAAATATAGCATAAATTTCATGAAAATATTTGAGATTTTTCACAAACATTGGATGCTTTAACGTTCCCGTGGTTACGTGAACTCCATTCTTAAGGCAACTGATTTTGGGTGAAAGGTTTTTCGCGACCAAATTGAATCAGAAGGACAGATTCTGTGCAGTTCTCAGCGAGTCGAGCTGTCGTCTCCCTCGGTGATGCATGCTTGAGTAGGGTGGTCCTGTGTGTACTCGCAGAGGCTTGGTTGACTGAACACTTGCTACTGACACTCAGCCCTTACGACTTACTCTCAGATAACGCTCAACTTGTGTGAAAACATGGTTGATGTTTTTATGGAGATCAGGCTACTACTGACACTCAGCTCTCACTGATTGATGATACTCTACACTTAACTACGAATGACGCTCAACACGTACAATGACACTTTATGAAGCTTTATGACGACGCTTAAAAAAATATCGATCATCGTAAGTTTTTAGTTTAATGCTACAGGCTACTGAAAATTCACACACTTAAATTTCCTTTTAAATATTTCATACCCACGAAAAGAAGCTAGGCATGCAAGTGTGAGACCGAGGACTGATATTTCTAAAATAACGATAAAAATCTATAATACAGTACTATTGAAATATTTGATGTTACGAGGAGAGTGGGGTTCTTCGAGCACATCTTAAAATTCAGAATTGCTGATCTGCTGACTTCAAAAGATTACTCTTATTGCCAAAGATAAGATAAATCAATTACATCTTTATCAAGGTTCGTTTACAAGCGTCTTGTGGCAGCCTTCATTAAATAACATCCGGACTTGTCAGTCTACTCAAGTGAATGCTGTATTTCAATTAATGTTAGTATATAAGTTAAGCACGTAAACATGAAAACGTGAGGCCTAGTCAGGCAATATGAATAACTTGGCCGAGTGATGGAGAAAATTCAGGCTTCGCCGGGCATCATAGTCATGTGTGCAAGCTGGCAGTCGTCCGGCGGTTGTTTTGCGATGTTCATGAGGCATTCACAAATTCCACCAGGAAGATCCGCAAGCCAGGGCCAAGATGAAGTGAATAAAACATCGGGCCTTGGACTACATTCCAATCTATTTTCCTACTTTTTCATCTTTTTTCAGCAATTTCAGTTAGTGTTCGATTTCGAAATCGTTACAACAACGATCGCTATTCTTTTGATGATGCTCTCTATAATTCTATTACCTATTTTTAATTTGGTTGATTCGACGGCTATATATATCGTCATGATCATCGTCATTAAAATCGTGAGATTTAGTTCACTTTCATCTTAGTTTAACCATCCTAATCTCCTCCCTAGGAATGCTGATACTAATTTCAACACTGAGATGACCTAAAAAAATATACAATAAGTCAACCTCTTTGTTTGGTTGATCAATGTAGTTGGTACGCGAGTGTTTGGTAGTAACACTAGATTCACTGAGCTTCGTATTCAATGATATCGAGAGAATAAAAATTTATTTACGCTAGTGCGTAGGGCAAAGGATGTTGTAGGCGAATAACAAGTGTTGATTTCTTTTTCTTCTGAGTTATGATAAAAGTACATTTCATCAAATATTTTTTTGCGGTAGTGAGTACGTCTCAAGTTGGCTGGAGTGAATCCAATTTTGCCGAGGAAGAAGTCGAACTTCGATGACGACCTCCGCTATGCCAATGAAATAACCAAATGTATCAGCAGCGGATCACTTCAGTAACTCATTTCTGAGAAGTCACATCAAACTACAATAGCAAGCAGGTTTAGGTGAAATTACTCATTCTAAAGCGGGGAAACTAAATGGTACAGCATCGTCATCGAACTTCTGGTACCAACTTTTTAACCTCCTAAGTCCAACGTCATGCCCATTCTTCCCCCTTCCAAGTCCAACGTCATTCTAACTCCAACGAAATGCCAAATTTTCTATTTTCACCTCCAACACCGACGCGTCAATACAAGAACACCATTTCAAAGTCAATTATTCGGGTAGGTATTTATTTGCAATGGGAATTAGTTCTCTCTTAGTACGACGCGTGAGTTTAGGCTCCAGGTCCCAGACTTAGGGCGGAGACGGAGCGGCGTGCTCCGTTGCGGTGCCCGCGCCCCCACCTCGGCTGTCCAGGAACTGGATCGCGATGACCACGTAGCTGAGCACGCATGATCCGGTCTGCAATTGTGGGTATGCTGTCAAATGGCGTCCTGTTTGGAATTATTAGTGCGAGGAACCAATGCAAAAATTTCCCAGAGTCAAAACGTTTATCGAATATTCAGTAAGGCAAGAATGAAACTTCGACGAAGCCCGTGCAACAACCAGGCCCTACCAACACTACAACACCACACTACACCATCACACACTACACTATCACACTACCACACCACACCACAATCACACACCACACCACCACACCACACCACCACACCACCACCCACCGCCAGCAGGCAGTGCCGGCCCAGCGCAAAGAGTCCCAACACGCAGAAGTGCGACATGCCCCGCAGCTCCTCCTCGAGGTCTCGGAGTTGCCACACTTCCTGGAGGGGCACTTGTAAATTAGAGTTCATGCTTCAACTTTAAAGAACTTTCCGTTGCATGGCTTACAATTCACACTCTTCTTATCAGAAGCTGGGAAAAACAGAAACTTTGCGAGTTGTCTCGAACGTACGAGGTCTCGTAATTACACGTGAATCACACGAATAGTCCCCGATTTAACGAAAGGTATACTCCCTAAACCTCTCACTCTCTCTAGCTTGCTCAGAGGTGAAGAAGAACAGCACGCTGCTAAAGTTTACCACTTGTTGTGTTAATGAAGACATTAAAAACAGTTTCTCGATTTGGGTTGGAGGTCGATGCAACAGAAACTTATTTTTGTATTCCCTGCTCTTATATTTTATAGGTACTCTGCGCTCCTGTGATCTGCGACACCATTTGTGAAAGTATGGGTTGACTGAACATTTTTTCAATGTTGACGACAAAATTACGCAAACGTGTTATGATATGAGATATTGCAGTATTATAATTATTTTGTTGCATTTTGATAGCGTTTTATTTTTTGTTTCATGTTCTGCCAGACTACAGCTCTCATGCCTTATATATATATATCTGTAGCTCATACCTTTTTTCCGGCCGGTATTCATTTACCTCCTGTAAATTCTGTTCACATTCACTCGACTCATTTTAGTCTGCAGTCACCCGGCTCCATTCATTTAGTTCCCATCCCCCTAAATTTTATGCATTGGTCCCCATTTCCCCTGCTGCTTTCCCCAGCCCCTTTCCCCCCAACCCTTCTCTTTTCCCCATCCCCCGATCCCCACCTGCGAGCGCAGTGGGGCCGATCGCCCCAGAGCGGCCATGATTTTCCTGGCCTTGCGCACGCCATCATCACACTGTCAAAAAATGAAACAATTGTAATTAGTTACATTCATGATGGCACCTTTCGGACTGCTGATTCTGACTAAAATACATTTTTGGGACTGACCCTTGTTTTGAAAGGGGAGAAATATATTTATTTAAGAAATATTTTTTATTTTCTCTATACAATATATCCCCATGGACATGGATTAAAAAAATGTCTATTCGTCCACAACTCCGAACATTGTAAAGCTCACCTGCCTGTCGAATGCTGTCTGACTCTCCGCTATCAGCCAAGCGCTGATCAGTGCAGGAGTCACGAAGAAAACGACCTGTACCGTGAGTGGATACTCTCGTGCATTGAGCAAAAGCAGGGCGAGAATCACGAGCTGCACTTGCATGTATGCGAGGTAAAGAGCAACAAATAGCGAGAACGTTTGTCGAACACAGTTCAATATTTTCTTGATTTTGAGTATGTCTCTCAACATTGAGTCGATTACGCTACCGAGATCGGAAGACGTTTTGATGAAAGAGTCCAATTGTTGCGCTGTTCGGTAGTCAGGAACGTTCATCTTCAGGATCGCTTGTTGCAGATCGAATGCGAGTAGCTTCATGATAGCATAAAAGTGAAGACAGAACAAAAATCCGTTCCTACTAACTGGAAGTGAAATGATTCCCTCTAATATTGCCTCTGCGATGTTAGATGTCTTAGCAGATGAGTGACTGCTCTTCATAGTATAACCTGCGACCGCAAGCGTGCAAAACACAGCCAAGTGTGTTGTCATATCCATACGCGCAGCAATTTTTCTTTTCCCCTCAGCATATTGCAAAATTTTCAAGGCTTTCTTGGCACAGAGCAAATAGTTCAACCTTGTGACAGTAATCATCAAGTTATAGGAACCATACCATCCGATAACAAAGGGAGATATCTTAGATGATAAATCTAGGAATCCGTACATCTTGCAATAAAAATAAAGTGTTGCGAAAATATTCAGAACTACACTGAAGTAGAAATACACTTGCGACAATCTATACTTTCCATTAACTGATTTGAAAGGAGCAAGTCCTAGTATTCTAAATATGTAAAACATTGCTTTTAGCAAGAGCTCAAGCCTCATATTTTCGTGTCCTACTTCTGTTGTCTTCACCAGATCAGTTGCTCGTCTGTACATTTAATTTACGTTACGCTAAAAGTGTTAATAATCCAAGTCTTAGAGTATCTTCATTGTTCGCTATTTAAATGTTACGTACACTGACCCATGAGTAGACGTATACTTGAAGAAAGAAGGTTCTGTATTAGTGGACCAACTGTCTAGTTTTATTTTCGCTGTCTCACAAGATGGCGACTAGAGATCTACACACTATTCCCGTTGTCTCACAAGATGGCGACTGGAGGTCTACACACTATTCCCGTTGTCTCACAAGATGGCGACTGGAGGTCTACACACTATTCCCGTTGTCTCACAAGATGGCGACTGGAGGTCTACACACCATTCCCGTTGTCTCACAAGATGGCGACTGGAGGTCTACACACTATTCCCGTTGTCTCACAAGATGGCGACTGGAGGTCTACACACTATTCCCGTTGTCTCACAAGATGGCGACTGGAGGTCTACACAATATTCCCGTTGTCTCACAAGATGGCGACTGGAGGTCTTCATACCATTCTCGCTGTCTCACAAAATGGCGACTGGAGGTCTTCACACTATTCTCACTGTCTCACAAGATAGCGACTGGAGGTCTACACACTATTCTCACTTTCTCACAAGATAGTGACTGGAGGTCTACACACTATTCTCACTTTCTCACAAGATAGTGACTGGAGGTCTACACACTATTCTTACTTTCTCACAAGATAGTGACTGGAGGTCTACACGCTATTCCCATTGTCTCACAAGGTGGCGGCTGAAAGTCTACTCAAAGCAATACTAAAGATGTTGATGCCTCAGTTCGTTCATTGATTGCTAGTTCAACATTGTGAGTGAAGTTCACACACAATCGACAAACATTCTCAGGCTGCTAAAGAAATTGAATGCATATTTTAAAAGATAGTAGCTCGCGTCGTTGTTATAGGTATACCGCAAAACGATTACTTGAGGCCTTGAACACAAGATGCCGAACCTAGACAAAGAATATGAGAAAATTTAATACACCTCAATCATGATACAAAGTGTTTAGTCATCACCTTAGATATATTTCAAATGTCTTTCTAAAGAAAATTCTCCAGAGAAAGGGCTTGTGCGTTGTTTTAACTGATGAAGGTACAAGACGTCACCTCATTGCTCGCCTCAGCCCGCACCCGAGAACCATAAGAGGTGGTGTAAGCCTCTCGAGCAAAAATACAATTCACAATAATGAGAATATAAGGAGCAAAAAGCTATTGTATACGGTCACAATATTTATTGCTAAGATAAATTAGAATCAATCGTAATCTATGGTTTATTAAAATCTTGAAAAAACCAGTCCTGATTTAGGAAAAGCAACTCTGTCACCACGCACATTATAATGGCGGCTTAGGGCGCTCTGCACTGCATGTTTTTGCCATCAAGGATTGCCTTGCCATCCATGTTTGTTGACGAAGACCTAAACTGTCAGCATCCTCGTCAAATCGGCGTCTTAAGAATGTTAGCCTGGTGCACGTCTTTGCGTTCGGGTGGTTCATACATATATATATATGAATCACATATATGTATGTATATCATATATATATATACTATCATATATTATATATATATGATATCACATATTATATATATACATGATATCACATTATATATATATATATATATATATATATATGGAGGTTTTTGTCTTTCGAACTAAAAGTCGTACATGACAGAACGTCTTGGAGATGAAAGATCGGATCAAGTTGGAGATGAAATGATCGGATCGGTCCAATTTGGCCTTTTCGGACAAAAAATGGCTACTATCAATAATGATTACACACCATCAACAGGATATGCGACATTACGCGCCTTGACTTTGTGCATCAGCCCGTCATAGGGTAACATGGGGCAGCGGGCCCCCCCTTTTTTCAAAGTGAATTTTTGCGAAAGTTACTATTGATATTAGGTCGTTCTTATTCTTTAAAAATTCTACTTCTAATGGGGAATATATGGTATAAATTATACGCCTGTAGATTAATTCAAATTTTCGTGAAAAAATATTTTTTTTTAAAGTGTCAAAATGGGCCCATTGTCCCGACCCTGGGGCAATGGGCCCAAGGGCTTGGGGCAAGGCGCCCACCCCCTGGGCCCTTCACCCCGATTGTTTTTTCTTATATTTTAATAATAATACCCCATTTGATAGTTCAACATAATGGAAGTATATGAAAATTTTTTTAAATTCATTAAATTATTAATTACTAGAAAACACATATCCTCCACTAAAAAAATATATCCTTGACTAGGAAAAAATATTTCTTAGAGTGCGGAAAACAATTAATACAGAAAAAATTATATAGTTCATTAATCCAATTGCTAGTACAATGAAAAACTAATAATGATTATATTTTATCAATGATCCTATTCGCTATCGCAGTTTTGATAAATATACCTTTGATCGCCATTTTCACAATCTTGATGAGTCCATTCTAGCACGCCATACATTGGATCCATTTCTCTTAAGACCGGCTATTTTCAAATGGCACACGTCCTCCGCAAGGAATTTTTACTTCCTCACGATTTCAGCCAAGACCGTATAAAAACTCGTCAACTTTTGGCTTATCAAAGCCAACAACGCGTCCCAAACTAGTTGATAAAGGAATACGAATGCTTAAATTATGGCGATTCATAAAATAATTTATCCAATCACTACCAGCCATTTTGGTGTCTTTGTTAAATGGGTGATTTATATTTTGTCGATCAGCGACGTTTAGCGCAATTCTCGTCGTATCTGTGCATGTTAGTCCGAAGATTCTTTTTTTGCATATCTTTAATGCACTCAGCAATTGCTACTTCAGCATCTTCAGGGAGGGATCTGTCGTACCTCCCTATACGAGGGACTCCAGGTTACCTACTCTTACTGTCTCCGTGTCTTCGCAACGTTTTTCTCGGCATTTTGAACTTGGCACTTGTGGAGTTCAGTGATTTACCACTTTGAATTTCCTCCAAGACATTATGAAGTTCAATTCCAGAATAATTGACCATATTCGTTCTCCTTTTATAATTGCGCACCATGTTTTATCTGTTCAATAAGATAAGGTGAAATAAATAATTAAAAAATACACAAAATTTCACAGAGGGGCAATGAGCCCACCATGGGCGCTTTACCCCGTCAGTACCCTGGGCTCATTGCCCCACTTGGTACCATTTTAATTTATCTCACGTAAAAATTTTATTTTAATTGCTAAGAGTCTCAACTTAATCCCAAAATTATCCTAATAAACCATTCTTTCAAAATATAATTCACAGTATTTTAAATAGCTTTCAGTGCAACGGTTAAAAATAGTTTTATTTAGCAGTAAAAAACTTAATTCAACTAAAACAGTTCTTGTTAAATAACTCACCAAAACAACCTTCCTGCTCGACGTCAATCAGAACAATTAATATCAGTGAAGTGGTTGAACGACGCTAGAGCGCATGCGACAATGTTTGCCATACTTATCGAAAAACCCGCTATGGGCCCATTACCCGCAGTGGGCTCGTTGCCCCATATTACCCTGCCTCTTTTGGAGTAGGAGAACTCATAAAATATAGAGATAAAGTGTTCACCAATGTTGGTCCTAGTGCGAGTGCAAGCAGTGACGTTGGATCATTTTACGTAGATCTCGATATTTTTGACTAGCAGAAAACCATAGGAAGTTCAAAGTACATGACTAGAGTTGCATGAAGGATGGGCATAAATTGAGTGAGGAGCTTGTCTGCTCTGTGTGGGAGAGATCGAGTGGCGTAAGCTAAAAGTAGTTGGCCGTTTGTACTGACCAGGTGCAAGGAAATTCGACATCACTTATTTTACTTGCAAATATCGTATGAACGCTGAAACTGGGCTATCAGAAAAATGCGGAATGCAGTCATTATACAAACGGTGTAACCACAGAAAAGCACCGACTGTTATTATCATAGATACGCTGCAACTATCGAAAAAACGCTGGCTGTTTTCATGACATGTATAACTCGGGAGATTTCCCAACTTTGAAAATCTATAGTGAAATTTTTCAAGAATATGATGCCTCGTAAATTGTGAGCATGTAAGCAAATTAAACACTTGTAGTTAAACAAAGGATAGTAAAGAGAATGATGAATAGTTAGTTAGTCCCACGTATCTTGGACATTTCTTTACTTGCATCTTTTTAATCGCAACATAAGTCGTTCCTGATCATGAAAATGAAGATGAATTCCTTATATATTCTGAAATTATTGTAACAATGGAATCCAACTGGAAAAATTTTCTTATAGTGATGAGTTTGAAGCGTATGACGCGGAAGTATTGTGACACAATACGTACCAAGCTAGCTACGCACGCTACAGTGTGATCAATTGTGAGTGTGACGAGATAAGGAAAATCCTGGTATGTAATTAAGGAAAATCCCTTTTTGGTGTTAATGGAATTCCCTGAATGCAATTGAGGGAGATTCCGGCGTGTTATTAAGAGAAATGCGGGCATATAATTTAGGGAAATTCCTTCAAATTGTGAAGGGAAATCCCTGTATGTAGTTGAGAAAATTCCCTGTGTAATTGAGGGAAATCCGGGCTTGTAATTTTGGGAAATCCTTGTATGTAGTTAAGGGAAATCCATGCTTGTAATTAAGGGAAATCCGGGCATGTAATTTTGAAAAACCCTTGCATGTAGGTAAAGGAAATCCCGGCATGTAATTAAAGGAAATCCAGGAACATAATTTAGGAAAATCCCTTCATGTGGTTAAGGGAAATCCTGGCAACGGCTTTGTCAAGGCTCATTACCGGAAGGAATGCAGTAAGTTAGAAATAGGTGAAGCTAAAGTGAAGCAACAAATTGAGTTACGAAACAGGGTTCACAGGCTCCTGCACGTGACGGGGTTGTTGCTGGTTGTGAACTGCACGGCGATGATCACGTACGTAAGCACGCACGACCCCATCTGCAAGTAAAAAATGAAAATAGTTTTTAGGTGGGTGAGATGGTAAACTTATATGTCTGCCTGCTTGTAAGTTTTCTGTTACTTTTCAAGTTTCTGAACATTAGTTAAAACCATGCTAAGTACTGGCTAAATACGTACATCGAAACAATTGTATTCGTATATCTAAATACGTACATCTAAACGAATATTTATTTACTCGAGATTAGTGGCGCGTGTTTTGACGAATAAGCGGTACATTTGTGCGAGTCTAAGGTTTGATTTCAAGTTCAAGCGAGATGATTGATGAACAAGAGCTAATTAGATGATGGGAGAAATTATTTGACAATACATATATTAATCTGCTGAGAATCCGAGTTTTATGAATAATTACTTGTGTTAAAAAAGCTTACATAACATAGAGGTGACAGAACCAGCGTATTCCGGGGTTTTAAATCTGTGCTATGCTCCGTTCATAACTTTGTGTTATTGATTTTATGCCACACGAATTTCGAGTAAGACTTCGAGTAAGAATTAAGCAGATTACGCTGAAAATAACTATAATAATACCAATAATTTAAATCTGTCAAAAACCAATTGAAGCCATCATGTCCCAAGAATCTTCCACTTGCACGACCAAAGTAAATGGAAACAGTGGATTCAACAGACATATTTTATGTGATCAAAAGTATCCGGACACCCCTTAAGACATGGGTTTTTCATTTTGAGAGCATTGTGCTGCCACCTACTGCCAGGTACTCCATATCAGCGACTTCGGTAGTCATTAGACATCGTGAAAGAGAAGAATGGAGCACTCTGCGGAACTCACGGACTTCGAACGTGGTCAGGTGATTGGATGTCAATTAATTGTGTCTGAAGAATGAGCCGCCATTCTCCGAGAAACCTTCCAGCACCAGACTGAAAGTGTGCCTGTGAGCGTAGTAGCTGTCATAAAGGCTAAGGGTTGGCCAATACCCTATTGAATTCCAGCATTAGCGATAGAGGGTGCCACGAACTGCTAAGTCATTTCCAGCTAGGTGTCCGGATACTTTTGATCACATAGAGTTGGTCAAGATTGTCAGCTTGGCATTTTTTATAACATAAATTCTCAGATTTAACGTTTTTCAGTAACATATTGATACAAAATCGCCAGAACCTGACCTCTTGTGCAAGGAATAGAGAAATAGAGGATGGAGTCATTACGAGAGAGTTAGACTAGTAACATTCATTGACAGAACTACACTGGACCAAAGGCAAACTTGTCCTGTCGAATGGACACGTTTGGGTTTGAAGCGCAAGAGATTAAATAAATTTTAGAGAAATTTCAGATAGGTTCAAACTAGCGTTCTCAGAACCGCAAAAAATCTGCAAGAATCTTGGAATGGTCTCGACAAATTGAAACGAGCCTGAGATGAATTTATAATAATTTCAATCAACGGCAATTGATAAACCCTAACGATTTCAATTGAAACATAAACATTATTTCACATGTTAATTGAGGACTACGCAAGTCTCATAAGAATTCATACACAATCTGATAGACTCGAAAGGCCACTCTAAAGCTCGAACTCAACCAAAACTCGTGGTTCAGTCTGTGATGCATTAAATCATAATAAAAGGTTACAGCTTTTGTACTGTCAACCTTTGCGGACACGAGTTGAACAACCCTCAAAGAAGAACGTTTTATTTCAAATAAGCCCTATTCGTAAGGTAGTGTTAAAGTTAACAAATAGATGCACAGCGGCCTTCCAGCACTCACCGCCAGCAAGCAGTGCCGCCCCAGCTCAAAGAGCCCGAAGACCCTGAAGCGCGGCATGCGTTCCAGCTCCGCCTGGATGCTGCGCAGCTGCCACACCTCCTGTAACGGACACCAGCTAGTGTGGTCTCTAGCGTAACTTGGATACGGAACATAGATGGTAGGCAGAAACCTCCTGTAACGGACACCAGCTAGTGTGGTCTCTAGCGTAACTTGGATACGGAACATAGATGGGAGGCAGAAACCTCCTGTAACGGACACCAGCTAGTGTGGTCTCTAGTGCAACTTGGATACGGAACATAGATGGGAGGCAGAAACCTCCTGTAACGGACACCAGCTAGTGTGGTCTCTAGCGTAACTTGGATACGGAATATAGATGGGAGGCAGAAACCTCCTGTAACGGACACCAGCTAGTGTGGTCTCTAGCGTAACTTGGATACGGAACACAGATGGGAGGTGGGAATATTTTGTATCCAATCTGCTTTTTCCGAGAAGCAAAAACTGTGAAAACAGTCCACGAATTCAAACGATTAGCTTTATTTCGAAACCAAAATTATTCACTTATGTTCAAAAATCTTGCACCTAACATTTAAAACGCTCAGAAACATTTTAAGACCATGTTTTGAAGGCATGACTTTATAAAACAAAGTCATGAAGTCAGAAGGAGTGGGCCGAGCTCAAGGGACCTCACCTTCACATGTTGAGGCCCTAGTTGTCCCACAGCCGCCGTCAGCTTCTTGACCCGGTGGATGCCATGCTCAGTCTGGAATAAATGAAGAATCTAATTTCGATAAGTCGTAACTGCGAGGATATATATTTGCCCAATTCAGAACTCCTGTAACGCATCTGTTGTTTTGTGAATAGCATACCTTCCTTTAATCGAGAAATTACAATGAATAAAAACGGTTTCTACATGGGATTGTGTCAATAAACCTTCTTCAATATTACATTTTAACCTCTTATGTAAATATACACCTATAAACTTACAAAAAAAATTAAATGATGTGTAATTGTGAGCTTACAGCTATTGTATATAAAAGTAGCCGTGTAATTAGTAAATATCCACAACTGTGCGGTACTCACAGAATAGTTAAGCTTTTGTAGAATTGTAGATAAGGATCTTTGGTAAAAGGTAAAGAAGTATAATCGAGTGTCAAGTGTAGGGATCAAAGTAGTTTCCACAATCAAAATTTGCGTTTACTTATAAACATGGGCTGCTGAATGTGGGCGGCCAGCACCGGCCACAGAAGTGTTGTGAATAGGGTTCGCTCCCACTAACTGGACGCCGAACTACTGTAGCCCACGAGAACGCGGAATGACTTTCACGCTCACCACGTATTGGTGCATACAGTATGTGTGGTGTACCAGGAGATACATTTCTGATAGACGTAGTGGTACACATGTATATGACTGATTACATTTATTTTTTGAATCCTTAACATTGATTCAACACTTCATATGAGATGAAAAGCTATATATTTCGTTAATGTATATACTAACGAAGGGTTAAAATATTAGAAAAAACGTTATAATTTGAGTGTATTTGAGTCAAACAGCCTGTAGAAATTGGAGATAACCAGTATGAGACGCACAATGATCTTCATAGAAGAACTCTTTGCTCTACTGACTCCGACTTGTAGTAATGAGCTCTGGCAGAGAGTAAAAAATATAGGAGATTTATTGTATCCTGCACCACATATAACACCTACGCTTTAGTGGGTGCGCTGTGAACAAGGTCTTCTGCATTACAGCATGAATACATGAATAGGGTTAGTGCGATATAGTTTGAAGAACTGAAGCGCTAGCAAACCTATGTTAATACTACTACTACTACTTAGTGATTCTTAATAACTCTTGGATTATAAGATAATAAAAACTAGTACCCACCGTTTCCATGTACTCTGACATGCAGTTTACAACGAGCCATGGTGGTGAGGATGCAAAAAAACAACACGTGAAAACCAGTCCGAAGTTGGTGCAGGATTCATTATGAAAGGCGTAGAGAAATAGTAGCATGAGCTCATATTGCTCGTAAACCAATACTCCAAGTGCAACAGGAGAGAACGTTTTTTGAATTAATTTGAGCGTTCGTCGCAGAAACACGAAATCATTTTTGATGCCACCGAGAGCAGCATGACGAGCTTGCATCAGCATCTCTGATCTCAGGATGTCAAATCTGGCAATCGTGTGCCGTAGATTTGATGCGAGCTGTGTCGTGATCGTGTCCAAGATAATAACCACCGTCAAATAAGGCATGAGTAGAAAGACACAATTGAACAATTCCAGAATGCATGTTGATCCCATTGGATTAGTCGAATAAATAATGAAGCCATTTACGGCCGGATTAATGATCAAGAGCAGCGCCAATATATTCTTTTTCAAAGTTAATTTCACTGGCGAAAACTTGAACGCTGATAAATCATTTAAAATTTTTACGAATGATGACGAAAAAGCTAAACAACACCATTGTTAGCGGGTGCCGAATTCAGGAAAAGGATAACGCTCTCTCAATTACCAGAGGACTTTAAGAAAAATGCAGGAGAATAACCAAAAGCGTTCAGGTATATTTATAACAGAGCAGATTAACAGCGTAAATTACACAGGGGGAAAGACAGAATGAAAACTAGTGGTAAACAGAACATAAGGAAAATCAGGAAACGCAACGATAATAGGAGAGCCCCAGAAATGGAGCGTGGGCGGGAAACACAGGGGTGTTTACACATCTTCTGAAAGCAAAAGATAAACCAGGTAAACTAAAAATAATGACAATCTGCTTCCTAAGGCCGAAATAATGCAAGAACACTAATCAACAGAAATAACAATTGACGGATAAGACTAAGTATACAACGAAATGGAAGATGGAATAATAGCAATAATATTCAAATAGGAAGTAAAATAATTGAAGTAAATAATTTGGTTAAATTTCACATATTGACCGATACACACGGGTTTTGATAACCAAGTAACTAAGCATATTATGAATGGTTCCACCTCAGCGGGAATACACACAAATCGATTAATGAAAATAGGAAAAATATAGTTCAACAACTTAATAACTATGAATGAAGTTTATTCGCAGAATTTCACCGAAGTTAATTTACTAACTAACCAATCAAGCAAGTCACGTACAAAAGAACAGAATCCTATATCTACTGTACAAACGGAACTTGGCTGAGCACACATATGTACATAATCCACTTACCTCAGCCACAGTTCCTACCTACCGAGAGTTCTTCAGTTTGGTTTCACAATTCACGTTTACTTTAGACAATTAATAAGTGAAAGTACTGGAAAAAATAAAAAAAAGGATTAGATACACGTTCAACAGCAGATGTCCCAGTGTCACATCCTCACAAGTCTGCAAGTAGCCACCAAATGACACGTCACGAGCAAGGTACTTCACAGATAGGTTGAGGTTTAACCTACATTACAGTGCGCACGGTAACACCATCGGATTGACATACATATGGAGTGAGCAAAAAAACCCCAGAGAGTAGAGAGGACGTAATAAACGTCATCGTGAGCTGTTTTATCAAGGTTAAAATCTGATAAGCTTGCCGTCAGGATGGTCATTATGATGTTAAAGGAAATGTTGAGTCCAAGGCGCACTTGTGACACCTTGTAACGTCCATCAACGTTCTCAAAAGGTGCCAGGCCTACGACACTCAGCAAGCAACACATCCAACGGAGGTGGCCCAAAAGATCAACTTTTGCTAACGCCATTAAGAGGGCACTTTTAATTCTGATTCCAACCGTTGCAGAGCATTTAGCTTTCTGAACTTCGAAACAAAAACAAAATTTTGTGAAGTTTCGTAGAATTATTCAACATTGGAAAAATTTGGAAAAAATTTTCATTTTGAAAGCTGTGAGCTGAATCAAATCCCAGTGTTGTCCAAAGGTCTTGGAAATGATAACGGCTCCTGCTCTTCTCCTGGGAATGAGTATGTTGGATAAAATTCTGGCAGTTACGTTTTTCTTGATGGAAGAGCAATGCGTTCAATACAAAACTTGCTCCATGCACAACAGGAATGTGACTGAAGAAGAAATGAAAGAGCATGCGTTCAATTTCTTAATCGAATATAGTAAGTTGTTTGTCCTAACGAATGTATTGATTGATGATCTTAGTGATGAACGTTCTCGGTCTTCTGACAGCTTATTTGAATAACATTAATCATTATCATTTATGGTAAGGCAAGATCATGATTTAATGTACGAGCTTGTACCCGCTCTTGTACTCGTATGTCTGGCTTTTTGAGCTTGTACCCGCGCCACTTGTGAAAGTGAAATTGACTCGTAACAGGTAAAGTACGCTCAACTTTCTTAGCATGAAGACTCCAAAATAAACGTTCTATTTCTGAAAACTTTTAACTTATGCATAAAGCTCCTAATCCAGTGACCTGACTGTGTTATTATTCCCGGAATTAAATCATTCATGGTCCGTGTTTCCAATCATTAATGGAGCGGACCTTCATTTAGCATGTTATCTAAACTGCAGTTTTCATCGGGTGTCGATCAGTGGCCACATATGTTTGCACCTTGCCTTTTTCTTCACAACCATAAGCCCCAATGCACATAGAGTGTATGCAAATGATTTCAAGACATCAAACGGAAATAAAACATTCAACACGCGTATGAATACATTAAAAAGGAAATTAGCGTACAAAAAATAGAAAGAAACACCTCAAGACTCGGTACCTACCGTACTCCGATATTCAGTCTGCGAGTTCACCGTGAGCCAGAGCTGCAAGGTCGACGGTATCACGAAGAAGAACGATAACTCGTAAGCTTGGTCATAAAATACAAAGAGCGCGATGAGAACCATTTCCAGCTGCTCGAATGCGAGCACGCCGAAGACAACAGCCGAAAAGCTTTGCTGGATCAACTCCAAACAGTGCCGGATTTTGGTCAATTCTAGTTTGATGTCGGCTAGAGACAAAATGCACTCATGGCTGCGGGAGACTGGCTTCCGCTCCCAGAAACTTTGCAAGAGAACACATCGGATGTTTTGATGGAGGTCAGACGTCACTTGATCCATGTACGTGTCCAAAAAGATGGTCAGAGTTAGGTATGGCAAAAGGAAAAACACATTAACTAGAATGCTGAATATTCTTTTCACTTCGTCCCCTTTACCTTCAGCGACGAGTTCATACCCTAAATAGCTGAAGTAACTTTCATAAACAGTGATAACCACCAATAGTACACTAAGAGCACATATCTTTTTCCCAATTCTCAAACTGGGTGATCTTAAATGACCCATAAGGTCGAGACTTCTGACAAAATTGCGAGACGACAACAAAAATGTCCACCGGACAGCCATCATGATTGCGTAGAATGAAGGACCCCAAAAGTTCTTCATTGTATGGAACAGATCTGATTCTATTTCCAGGGAGACTGGAAATGTTGCCCAGTAGGCGAGGATGGTTATGATAACTTGCAAGACAATACTTAACCCGAAGTAAACCTGCGATTTTCTATAAGTTCCATCAACGTGTTTAAATGGGACCAGTCCCAAGCCTCTCAGAAAGTGGCATAGCCAGCGTAAAACATTCTTGAGTTCAATACTTTCGTGCTGCATTATCATTTCAGATACTTTATCCTTAAGCGAGCGCACAACGAAATTATATTTGGATCTTACTCTCTTCGATCCTTGTTTTCGTAAAGTGAGGTTGAATTTTGAGTCTTTCTAGATTCCTCAACGGATGCCAGACCTCATCTTTCTTCAATGGATGCGTTTAAACGCTCGCTGAAGAGTGGAAGTTGTGTAGACTGACACGCCTCAAGCTAAACTGGACTGCAAACACGAGACAACCGACTTACTTTGTTTCGCCCACACACAGAACTCAGTCTGCATCATTTCAGTAATTGCGTTTTTAAATAATGACTAACGAGTAGAGATGAGCTCTGTGGGGTCACAAGGTAATGCAATGTTTGACTCTAATGCTTTGTGACGAGTTTGAACAATCAACAATCAATTCATTGTTACAGGCTGGTATTAAATATTCTTCGCACCACAACTAACGTCGTTCTACCGAAACTTTAGTGTCTCATTCCTTATAACTCACAAGATTATGTATGATGCTACAATAGGTGCAATTGTTGTTCGTGAATTTATAACAAATTCCTGGAAACAGTTCACCATCAAATGCGAATCGTATTCCTGGGACAAAATGAGTTAGACTTGATGTCTTGCTCCAACACAGACCTCCTTTCCTCGGTTTGCATTCATGCAATGAAGTCATTCCATCATTTAAACGTTATTTGTGAACACAACACGTACAGGCCAAACAAACGCAATTACTAGATTACTTAGGAGCACAGTCATGATAGAATGAATTATTGAGTGCACTTATGGTCGTCGCATAGAGGTTAGGATCAATATCTCACACAAAGACGGACGATTTCAATATTTGCAAGAGCATTAAAAGTTTTCCTGTGCATTTACGTCATTATAGTGGAGGAAAAAAGACCGCTACATTTCCAGAGAACTTGAGACATAAATGCATGCTAACCTATTCATTTTATGACGTCCTGATGCAAAGTTGCAACTGTAGCTGTATGTACAATAGGATACTTTATAGCAGCCGTGCAAAAAGTTGGAAAAATTAGGGAAGAGCAGAAAAAATTATTCAATGCTATGTTTATTTTAATTTTGAAAAACATTTGAGAAATGACAAAATGTTGGCAGAAAACTGGTTGAATTTTAAAGGAGGTGAAAGGTTTTGTTCTTTGTGGTTACAAAATAGTTTTATTCAAAGCCCAAGTACATTCTGTTATATTGCCCTCTATTCTTACTATAAAATTTGACCTTTGGTTTAATAAAGATGATTGTGAAAAATGTAAATGAGAGATGTATGAGAGAAGCACACCGCCATCGCACACTTTCAACTCATCGTCTCCTTAGTGAAAAATGGTTTTTCGAATCCTAGTGAGAAATATTAATAAACATTACAGCATCTTATGGCAATACAGTGGAATATTACGCCCGCAATAAAAAACATGATGAATTCCAATCAATTCACGGCACATTTTTCCACAGGCTTTATAACCATGATAACTCTACCATGGACAGAACGATGGTCACACCCCCACCCCTCAGTTTAGCTGGTCTTCAAACGCTGGAAATGGAATAAGGAGTATAAAAGAAGCGATAGGGAGTAAAATAACAGCGTCATTTCTTACGTTTCCTGATGAGAAGAAACGCTGGGCTTGACAGGCTTCAAACCTTCGAACTTTCTCCACTATTGACCAGCCATCTTAACTACTAGGTGACGACGATAAGCGTTTTTTTCGGTGTTATGTCACAGAAGAGGAAATGGAGATCATTCACAGATCAGTAAATGGAGATTGCACTGCAAAAACGCGAAGTTGAAGACTAAAAGGTACAGACGATTCAGTAAAGATTCAACGGAACAGTGGACTACACAAGTGCAGTTGACTAGGTACAGACCAATAGCTGAAGGCTCGATGACACTGGCAAGTAGATGTAGACGGCACTGGCAAGTAGATGTAGACGAGTAAATGTAAACGGTGCAGATAAACAGACAAGTAGAGGCAAATTAAACTCTATGAAAGAAGGAAATAAAAATGTGTGAAAAGAAGTTAATTTCTAATAAAGATACAGAAGGTCATTGGTTTTTACAAAGTCTCTACTCTATGATCCTACGTTGATAAACACACACGTGTGTGTTATGATACCCATGTTAATTGACGAACAAATGACCGAGCAGATAAACCTTAAACAGTAAAGATGAGTAAACGCAAAAACTGCACAAACGAGCATATGCAAACTGAACGTAAATCTAGTAGAAGTAGACTAGTCAGTTCAAACTAGTAAAAGCAGACTAACCGGTGCACAAGGAGGCAGACCAAACACCGGTTTATTCGCACAGCAGACCAAGTTAGCGAATTAGCTATACTAGCATTAGCATAAGCGACCAGGTATATTAGCATAGCAGACCAAGGCTTATAGGAGACCAAGACAAGCGAAGCCGACCACCACGGAAGTTACCCAGACTCGCAACTGCGCCCTTGCGCCTTCATCTCATTACCGCTAAAAAGTTTCCTTCAGACGTTCATTTTCCAACTAATAACACAAGAAAGAATAAAAACAACCAAGCTCATTAGTCGGATTGTTATTTAACACGTTGACTTCGATGGGTTAAACTAAAGTTCAACATTCGACTCAAATTTAACGTCCAAAGTTGTTTAAAAATTTATAAATACAAAACATTAACTGGGTATATTAAATGAAATTAATTTGAAAAAATAGTTTAAAATTTTCAAACGAACCACCAATGGGTCGTTTGAAAAATTGTATTTTACCTAAGACGTGTTAAAAATGTTATAGCATGGGTATACTTCACCTCGTGTGCGTGTATCTCTTTTTAAAAAGATTTTGAAATAATTGAAACACTGTTCACTCACACCGACACGCAAAAGATCAATATACCTAGTGCTACTGTTATGCCCCCATAGACAGTCAACGTGTTGAACACGAAGAGAATTTGTTTCTCCATTTTATCGCCAGGTGCGAGTTCCATCACACCGACGGCGCGTCCTGCTCCTTTGCGGGGCCCGAGGCCTCGGCCCGGCTGTCCAGGAACTGGATCGCGATGACCACGTAGCTAAGCACGCATGATCCCGTCTGTAATTGTGGGCATGCTGTCAAATGGCGTCCTGTTTGGAATTATTAGTGCGATGAATCAATGCAAAAATTTCTATGAGTCAAAACATTTATCGGATATTCAGTAAGGCAAGAATGGAATTTCAACGAAACCCGTGCAACAACCAGGCCCTACTAACACTATCACACCACACTAAACCATCACACACTACACTATCACACCATCACACACTGTAATGTAGTAAGTACAATTTACCATAGAGGGCGTTACAAGTCATACGCAGTTGTAATCGGCAGGCGTTCGATCAACATCTCTCTCTCTGTTTCGACGTAGCTCCCATGATACTAGGCCGTAGCACTGTCCTCTGGTGGCACTACGTCAAACGTGTGCCTGGTCATGTTCCTGGACCTAGTCAGTGTGCGGAGGAAACTACGTGGAGTGTGCGGTTAACTGTAATATTGTACTACAGTATTCTGATGGCAACTAAGGTGTTCCTGCTTAGTGGCCGGATTGTAACCTGCGTTTGTACAAAGAAAATTAAAGGTTCCTGTTCTTTCTGTGTAAATAAAGACGTTCTTGTTTGTGAAGAGTTTGAAGTACCACCTGGATCCAGAACCCAAGACAATTCATTACAAATGGTGGCCACTATGGATCCTTCAACAGTTCCGTGCACCTTCAACCTGTGATCTTCCTGCGTGGTTTCTTCTTTCTCAAGCCAATCTTCATCTTTATTGTCGAAGGCTAGACTGCGAAAATGTCTGAAAGTGTCTTCATAACTGATGGACTGAAGCTGGGATACAAGGATCGCGAGCTTCAGGATTATGTCAAGCAGCGCGTTGAGCGATGCGAGAGGGCACTGGAACGGGAACGACTGAAGGAAAAGGAAGAGTTCGAATTGAAGAAGATTCAGGTGGAAAAGGAACTGGAACTGAGCCGTTTGGAGTTAGAGAAGGAACGACTTCGAGCATCGGATCCTACGAATGGAGATCGCACTTCAGCACACGGAAGAGCGAACATCAAACTGGCGCCGTATAAGGACGGAGACGATGTATCTGTGTACCTGAGAAACTTCGAGAAAGTGCGTAATGCCAACTCATGGTCTGAGAGTGAGGCAATGTCTGCTCTAATTAACGGGTTTGTAAACTCAAAAGTGAGTAGATTGCTTGATACCATTTCATCTGATTTGTGTTACGATGACATTAAGCAGCTAATTATCCGCAGTTTTGGTTTGAATCTCTATGATTACCAGCATAGGTTTAGGTCTGCTAAGCAGTCTCGTGAAAGCATATCTGAATTGGTGCTGTACTTAGATGAAAATTTGTCCAAAATGTGTTCATTAGCCAACGTAGGATCAAATTTCTCGTTGTTGAAAGAGCTGATAATCAAAGATCAACTATTACGTTCTGTTGAAGAGCCGTTATCGGAGTATTTGAAAGAAAAAAATGTGTTTTTGTTATCTTTGTCAGATATGATAGATGCCGCGACTAACTACCAAGCCATTCATGGGAAGAACGATTCTCAAAAATGTACTCAGCCGTATTTTAAGCAAAAATTTATATCAGCCGCTAACGATGCTCGTGAAACTAAGACAAGTTATAAGTATAATAACAATGAGAGTACAAAACTTTGTCACACCAATGATAGAGGTGCTGGTTACAATGCAGATGTGGTTGTTCGAGATTTTCAAAGTAGGACTGGTGACCGAAATCAATCGTTCATTACTTGCTTCAATTGTTCTGAAGTTGGTCACATCGCTCGGTTCTGTCCTAGACGAAAATTTAAAAAGCAAAGTGCAAGTTACAGGGCTGACGAGGTTGTTCAAGATGCTAAGACGAAAAATACATCTCGGAAGGAAACTGTAGCAGTGTCATTTGCTCGTAATAATTTGAACCGCAGTAACATGCCAGTCGTGAAAGGAGTTTGTAATGGTAAAACTGTAAATGTACTCAGAGACACTGGTGCGACTTGTATTTTAATTAAGGAATCTATTCCTCACGTCAAATCTTCCAATAAGATGGTTAGCGTTAAATTTGCAGACGGTCATACTGTCTTGGCTCATAAGGCTTGCATTGATCTTGATTGCGATTACTTTAAAGGTAAAACTTCAGCTGTGTGCATCCCTGACTTACCATTCGATGTCTTGGTGGGCAACGTGCCGGGTTCGGTGTGCCCATGTCAAGCAATCGTTGGGAAATCTTTGCTATGCCAAGAAATTGACTCTGATTTTGGTGAGAACGAATTGATTGTAGAACAGTCTGTGTTGCTGGTAGAAACGCGAGCACAAACTAGAGAAGCTGATAAAGCCGAAGTAGAAACAATTCTATCTCGCAGTGCTCAGGCTTTGAACACGGCACAATTACAAAGTGGACGTATTAGTAAATTGCAGAACGATGACCCTAGCCTTAATTCTTGTTTCGTTAAGTCTAATGTAGTTACAAATTCATATCCTCGTTTTGTCAAGAAAAATAACGTTTTGGTGCGTTTGACATGTAGTAACAAATCAGCTCGGGACATAATCACGCAAATTGTTGTTCCCAAGTCTTTGCGTCAGAAGTTAATCAGTCTTGCTCACGATACAGTAATGTCAGGTCATCTGGGAATGGCTAAAACTAGAAATAGATTGTTGAATCATTTTTATTGGCCTGGAATTTTTGAGGATGTCAAACTGTACTGTCGTTCTTGTGAGCAATGTCAAAAATGTTCGGTTAGACCACCGAAAGCACCATTAGTGAATTTACCTGTAATTAGCAAACCTTTTAGTCGTGTCGCTCTGGATCTGATCGGTCCATTACCTAAATCTAATCGTGGTAACAGATTTGCTCTTGTTGCTGTAGACCTTGCTTCAAAGTATCCTGACGCAGTTCCACTGAAAAAGGTAGACAGTCAGTCTGTGGCTGAGGCCATGCTGGATATTTTTTCGCGGGTGGGATTACCTAACGAAATTTTACACGATCAGGGTCCTCAATTTATGTCATCAGTCATGAAGAAATTCATTAGTCTATTACAAATTAAATCAATTAACACTACTCCATATCATCCTAGTTGTAATGGTTCTTGCGAGAATTTTAATAAATGTTTAAAATCGATGTTGAGAAAAATAGCTGATGATTCGCCAGAATGTTGGGATCGCTATTTACAGCCATTGCTTTTCGCCTATCGGGAAGTTCCCCAAACTTCCACGGGTTTTTCGCCATTTGAGTTGCTGTTCGGACATGATGTCAGAGGCCCTTTATTTTTAATTAAAGAGCAAATTTTGGACAATGCTGGTGATGCAGATGAAAAGCTGATCACAGAGTACGTATTAGAAATGAGAAATAAAGTCAGAGATTTCATGAAGTTGTCAAATGAACGTGAAATGAAAAGCAAAGAAAAAGAGAAAGTCTATTACGATAGAACAGCGCGGAAACGAAATTTTAAGTTAGGCGATAAAGTGCTGTTGCTGTTACCAACTTCTTCCAGCAAATTGTTAGCCGAATGGAAGGGTCCATATGAAGTTGTACGTAGACTAAATAAAGTTGATTATGTTATTCGTGTGGGTGACAATGAGAAAACTTTCCATGTAAACATGCTGAAGCCGTTTTTTGAACGGAGATCTGTTAACGCTTCCCAATCTGAAAGTGCTAATGTAGTCGTGGATTCGTTGGAACCTAACGTGAATTTAGAGTTGTCTCCTAAGGCCAAACATGCAGTCAGTGAAGTTGTATCGAGATTTGAACATGTTTTCAGTGAGAGTCCGGGGAAAATAAATTGTCCTCCGTACGAAATAAGGGTAGACGAATCAGTCAAACCAATTGCTAGTTTGCCGTACAAAATTCCTTTTGCACTGAAAGATAACGTAAAATTGGAATTGGAACGGTGGCTTAAATTAGGAATTATCAAACCCTCTAATAGTCCGTGGTGTTCTCCTGCGGTGATTGTGAAAAACAGCGATGGTAGCTTAAGAATTACTGTTGACTATAGGAAACTTAATGCTCATGTAAATGTTGACCTTTACCCTATGCCAAACAGAGATGCAGTTATAGACAAGTTAGTAGATGCGAAGTACATGTCTAAACTGGATTTAACTAAAGCATATTTTCAGCTTCCGTTAGCTGAATCTTCATCGGCTTATACGTCTTTTGTAACTGAATTTGGACAGTTTGAATTCACTGTTATACCATTTGGTATTAGATTCGCTTCAGGATTGTGTAACCGTATTATTAAGGATGTATTGAATGAATTTGATGATTTTGTAACTAGTTTTGTAGATGATATCGTTGTGTATTCTAATTCTTTGGATGAACATCTGAAACATCTCGAGTTAATTTTCGAAAAACTCTGTTCTAGAGGTATTACTTTGAACTTAAGTAAATGTTTGTTTGCGCATTCCTCTGTAAAATTTTTAGGCTTTGTTGTAGGACAGGGATACGTAAAACCTGACCCTGCTAAGATTGTTGCGTTGACTTCTTTCCCAAGGCCTATTCGGAAAAAACAGTTGCGTTCATTTTTAGGTTTGTTGAATTTTTATCGTAAGTTCATTCCAAATCTTGCAGCTAGTATTTGTTCATTGACAAATTTACTAACGAAATTTTGTCCTGACAAAATAAATTGGACTGATGAAACCAACAAATGTTTTGACAATGCAATTAAGCTTGTGTCGGAAGAGGTAGCTTTAATTATTCCTCGACCTAACGTACCTTTCGTTCTCCAAACTGATGCAAGTACGGCAGGACTTGGAGCAGTCTTGGGTCAAATTATCGATGGAACTTTTAGACCTGTAAGTTTCATTAGTAGAAGCCTGTCGAAAGCTGAAGGTAATTATTCTGTCATTGAGCTGGAGTGTTTGTCAATAAAATGGGCAGTTCAGTATTTTCATGATTATTTGTATGGAAGTAGATTTGTAATTCAAACTGATCATGCGCCTTTGACGTGGCTTAAGCAAAACAAAGATAGAAGTTCACGGTTAATGCGATGGGCATTATTGCTTCAATCGTATGACTTCCTAATCGAGTATATTAGAGGTAGTGACAATTTCCTTGCCGACTTGCTTTCTAGGTACCCTAACCCAGGAAGAAATTGTCTTGAGAGGGGGGATATTGTAATGTAGTAAGTACAATTTACCATAGAGGGCGTTACAAGTCATACGCAGTTGTAATCGGCAGGCGTTCGATCAACATCTCTCTCTCTGTTTCGACGTAGCTCCCATGATACTAGGCCGTAGCACTGTCCTCTGGTGGCACTACGTCAAACGTGTGCCTGGTCATGTTCCTGGACCTAGTCAGTGTGCGGAGGAAACTACGTGGAGTGTGCGGTTAACTGTAATATTGTACTACAGTATTCTGATGGCAACTAAGGTGTTCCTGCTTAGTGGCCGGATTGTAACCTGCGTTTGTACAAAGAAAATTAAAGGTTCCTGTTCTTTCTGTGTAAATAAAGACGTTCTTGTTTGTGAAGAGTTTGAAGTACCACCTGGATCCAGAACCCAAGACAATTCATTACACACACCATACCACACCACCACACCACCACCCACCGCCAGCAGGCAGTGCCGGCCCAGGGCGAAGAGTCCCAACACGCAGAAGTGCGACATGCCCCGCAGCTCCTCCTCGAGGTCTCGGAGTTGCCACATTTCCTGTCGGGGCACAAGTGAGAATTCCATATTTTACGATTGCACACGGCTCGTCAAAAAATGGCAGGATTAGATATCGTACCACCTGAGCTTTAACATGGCCAAATTTCCCATGATTTCCCATGCTATTCTATGGCTTTCCTATACTTTCCAAGTCTCAACTGCTGATATTCTACACAAGCTAATCTAACGTACTAATGCACGTGATATTCATTCCGACTCCCAATCTGCTGGGTTAAGGCACCGAAAATTGTGGAGTTGATGAAGCTTGTATCACAGATACGCTCATCTCACACTGCAGGCTGGTGGGTGTGACATACGGACGGACAGACAGACAGACAGACATACGGACGCGGCTCTTAATATAGTAAAGGTTTTCGATAGATTTTTTCATCGTTAGCTGCTGCTTCTGCTGCTAACTTCACCTCATCGCAAATTCTGCAGCAGAACGTGTCCCTGGCAGCTGGAAACGTCACAACTTTCAGCCACATAGTCGGAACGAGTCAACTTGGTGAAAATCTCTAAATGTAAGACAGGAAGTCTCAAAATAAATAGACTGATTCTCCCCGTACCTTATTCGTGAGAGCTCAAACTTGAAATAATTATCGGAAAAAGTCCCTCAGAGACATAAATATATACATTTTGCATACATGCTGCTCTCTCACTAATATTTTGAGGTCCTCAGTGTACGTAAGATGTAGAAGGCAAAAGATGTTTATTTATTAGCTCTGAGGCGTAGCATTGCTACTCGACTACAGTGATTTACAGCACTTCTCGCATAAATCCTGGTAAAACGTTCGCGTTAATTCTTGCGGTTGAAAACTTCGCTCTCAAATTTTAATACCAAAATGAGTAAGGCGTTACTAAAACATCCTCAAATACTTCAATGACTTAGATAATAAAGTTTGTATGTTTCCATAGTCGGACATCTCGCCGTCTGGATTTCTTTAGCCCCCATCTCTCAGACCGTAACTCCTTGTGCCACCATCCCACTACCACCCATCACTCAGCCGATATTCTTAAGACACACTGAAATTAATCTTAAAATCTTAACTCTCCTTTAATTTCCTAATCTTACTCTCAAACCTTCATTCCCCTCAGCCTTCATTTATCCAGCCTCCATTTACTCAGCCTCCATTCCCCCAGCCTCCATTCCCCCAGCCTCCATTCATCCAGCCTCCATTCACCCAGCCTCCATTCACCCAGCCTCCATTCACCCAGCCTCCATTCACCCAGCCTCCATTCACTCAGTCTCCATTCACCCAGCCTCCATTCACCCACCCTCAATTCACCCAGTTTCCATCCACCCAGCCCTCCATTCACTCAGCCCCACCTTTGAGCTCGAGTCCAGTCGCCCAATAGCTGACATAATTTTCTTGACTTTCTGTACGCCATCTTCACTCTGGAAAGAATTCATAAATTGTAACTTGTAACACACGTGAATGTTAGATACTTTACAGACTAAAATGTGTTGACGAAGCTTTCTTCTCTTGGGCTGGTAGTGACTGATTATTTATCAGTGAATATATCCTTTAATTATTTTCCCATAAGTGTATTTCAATATGTTTTTTAATTCTTCTTTAGAAGCATGGATTTAACTGCCGTTAATTCAATATTTAATGATACGAATCAAAGAAAAAAGCGTCGAGAGAGAGGTCTGTTACGACTTGATAAATCCCAGATATCGTCTTCCAGCACAAGATTCACTGAGCCACTTAATAAATAAGTGCATAATTATATGTGTTAAAATACCAGGAAACAGATAACCAAAAAAGTGACTCAATATTTTGAGCATTTTCGTGCATTCGTTGAAATATTCAAATCTCACCTGCCTGTCCAACTCCGTCTGACTTTCCATCACCAGCCAAGCGTTGACCAGCGCAGGAGTCAAGAAGCAAACGAGCTGCACCGTGACGGGAGTCTCGCGTACATTGAGCAGAAACAGGACCAGAATCACAAGCTGCACTTGCGTGAATGCGAGGTAAAGAACAACAAATAGCGAGAACGTTTGTCGAACACAGTTTAGGACTCGTCTAATTTTCTGTATGTCCCTCAATGTCTCGTCGAGCACGCAAGCGAAATCGTTAAATGACTTTGTGGATGTCTCCAAATGTTTTGTTGTACGGTGGTCATCAAAGTTTATTTTGAGTATTGCTTGCTGTGTATCGAATGCAAGGTGCTTCATGATGGCGTAGAAATATAGACAGAGGAAGTGCCCTGTCATGCTAATTATTAGGGAAAACCAGCCATCTAAATGCGCCACGAGCACACTGGATGTTTCTACAAACTTATATTTTGTCATCACGTTGTAGGCGACTGTCGCAATCATGCAAAACACGGCCGAATACATAGTAAAATCTATCGATGTGTGAGTTTTCTTTTTCCGTTCCAAGTACCGAAGCGTTTTCAAGGCTTTCTTCGAGTGTGATAAATAACTCAATCGGACAGGAATAATCATTGCGTTGAAGGAAGCAGACCATGCCAGAAGAAAGAAAATAGTTTCGGACGTTAAGTCAAAATCTGTAAATAACTTCAGAAAAAAATTAACTGAAACTGCGGTATTAAACACCACGCTAAAGCAGAAGTACATTTGCGACAACCGATATTTTCCATCCATCAATTTAAAAGGGGCAAGTCCAATTACACGTAATATTTGAAACAGTGCCGCAAGCACCACATCAGTTTTCATTTTCGTTCGATCCTTAAATGAACTTCAGGAATTCAATTCTTTTGAAGCAGTGCCGCAAGCACCACAACAAGTTTCATTTCGACTGTTCCTTGAATGAACTCCAGGAATTCAATTCTGTATTTTCTGCTACTGCTTCCCCATTCCTTTCCCAAACCAGAGACTTTCTGATGCTGAATGGATTATGAGGCCATTAAAATACCGGGGTCTCAGTAAAATCCGTCGATGGAGGTAAATTATTGTAGTGTAGCAGAGCGCATGCGCTGTACAACTTCAGAGCCCTCAGCTGATAAATAGAGACATCACCGCACGTTGTTTTCTTCGCCTCGCAAAATGGTGACTGAAGGCTACACTGACTTGAAAAAAAGCTCGAAACTGTATTAAGTCCCTTTCTTATTCATATTCATCATTGATTAGTTGTTCAAGCTAAGTACAGTGCTGTTTGGAAATATGCTTTGTGTGTGCAAATAATTGCTCTCGTGCTCGAACATGTTCTAGCAGCTCGGCCTATTGTCTTCGATTCGCTTTGTGCAAAGCGCTTATCAGAGACGAACAGTTTACACGAATGCCAAGATTATTAGATAAGTTAAATGACAATATTTACGTAGACGACATGATCTCACTGTTGCATTTATAGTCATTGATACTAACGTGGCAATCCTAGAAGTAGAGGGACCGAGAACTATAGGACTGCTATAAAAACTCTTAAGTTTAAAACATTTGTTTTTTGAAATGTATACGAGGATGAACTGCGAATGAAAAGGTTTTACGCAAAAGTTTGAAACACATTCACACTGAAAAGAACAAAGGCAACCGATGTTCGCTGTTCAGCAGACAAAGACACGGAAATTTGTTGCTGTTTTGATACGTAATTACATGCCTACACAAGGAGTGCGAATCGATAGGAGCAAAGAAAAAAAAGAAAAGAAAAAAAAACGTTTATTTTCCAAGTTGCCCCATGAGATACATGCCAACATATTATCCTTTAAAAGTTTCTTAATATAGGACGTCCTAAAACAAAAGTTCCATACGAGGAGTACTAATTGACAAACCATCAGAGGTGTACAAATAGATAAGCCATACGAGGCATAATAATAGGCAAACTATACGAGGTGTACTAATAGACAAACTATCAGAGGTGTACAAATAGATAGACCATACGAGGCATATTAATAGACAAAAATATACGAGGCGTACAAATAGACAAACCATACGTGGCGTGCTAATAGTCTAACTCTGTCAAGGGTAGTTGAATGAGAAATGAAAAATATCATCTCTAGGATATTTTATATTCCAAGAAATGGCTAACCACTTATAAATAATTCGAATAATACCAGAGAATTCTTCGAAACTCCCAAGTTCTAAGTTGAAATTATCGAAGTAGGAAAAGGACAAAAAATGCCATACCGGAGCAGATTGAAACACCATCGTAAATGACAATCAAGTATTGAGAAAAGGTTAGTCACGAAGTAATTTATAAAGAAACGCGCAACACAACATGCACATCTAGAAATGCGTAAACAAACTTACACTCAAAAATGAAATGCATGGCTTGTTCGGCATACAAATATAGAGATAATTTTTGCACGAGCGCTTTATTTCATTTATCTGAAGAAAAAAGACTAAGCTAAGTTAAGTGAGCTATGATATCACGCTTAGTTATATGATGCTTATTATGACATGTAAGATATTATTTACTACAAAATAGCTTTCGTCAAAGCGCCTTAAAAATTTCTCTCCTCAGAAAGCACAGAATTTTATGTTCAGGGATTTTGTTTAGGCTTCCATGCAAGAGGAAATTTTCTTTGCGAACTATCATTTTATGCACCACTATAAACTTGTAGTTGAACATCAGCAAGAATCGCTCAGACCTGTTACGTTCTCGTCTTGAATCCATTTCCCCATCAATACTTGATAGAATGTTTTTCTTCCTTTCAATTATTGAAATTGTTATCAATGGAATAATCAAATTCAAGAAATGCATTTTCGCTGGCGTGTGCCTCCTTTCTATCGACCAATAGTGTGGCCTCCGTTCGCAATCTAAGGGTAAAACAGAATGAAAAACAGCACATTGCAACTCTCCACGCAAAAACAATGGCTGTTGTGACGGTAATCCTAATTAATCGACACCGAACGTTTTCTCATACATTTTTGAGCAAGAAAATAATGCAGGCACCCAAACAGACCGGCCTAAAGTCCAATGACAAAAAGTTGTGTGCGGAGTACGTTCGTACAACAAAAGTTGCTCCTGTGACCAGTTCATGTTGATGGAAGCGGCGATTTTTATCAGCAATTTCATATCCTGTTGTGACGTCTACGGAGTCTCGAAAAAAACTATAATAAAAGAGATTCATTACCAGATGAGTGCACTCATGGATACATATTTTTAATAAGGTCTCTGTTGACATATATTTTACACAAGAGTGTTTTTCTCAGCTCACTTTTTTACTCGTCAACTCAGAATTGAATCTGTAGAAATTACTTCAGCGAGTACAAAGCTAGTGGACACTTCATTTACATGCTACCAACACAAGAATAATAATTTCTGCTTAGCACAAAGGAAAGATTTTGCTTACAAAAAAAAACTTTGCAGAAAGAAGTCGCATGTACGGGCAGCTTTTGTACCGCACTGGTCAAGTATGTGAGTATTGTCGAAACAGAAAAAGTTGGATGTTCATGTATTCTTGTTCGATCGAACTGGCTGGTGTGCGAGGGTGTCATATTAAATGCCTCTCGTCACCAGCTGCAATCGACAGCGTAGTAGCACGAAAGTATAGTGAAAACAAATGCATCCAAACCTGAAAGACAAACGCTGCAATTCAAATAGGTTTAAAAACTTAATTTGAGTGATGAAATATATTAGTGTACATGTGGATGTTTAGATGCTACTAGATGGATACCTCATTCAAAAATCCAAGACTTAGGAAATCATTCACGTTACATCAATGATTGACCTTATTTTCATGATCAAATTTAAAGCATTCCTCAGTCGGAATGTCTCTTCCTGCTGTACACTACAGATATCTATCAGTTTCAAATTTGAAGAAGTAATGAATTACGTATTCTATACATGATTTGCCTTGTTACTATGCATGTAATGTAGTTTTTATGACTTTACCGTGAGGTACTGACCATGTAATGTACACTCAGAGGTTCCAGGCTTTTTTCCTTTGCTAACAAAATTTTATCAGTTGAAAATTGTAATATTTCCAAATGAAAAGGTTCTAAATAAGTTGCACAAGAAGTTGGTGGGTCGATTCTTGCAATACTCTACCCACGACCGAGAAGTATGAATACACGCATATTCTCAGATTAGAAAAATTCTACCTCTAACCTGCAGGATGAGGAAAATCTAAGAGTTAAATTGTTTAAATTGTTTATATTCAACTTCCGCGTGCTATTGGGGCATGCCGGACAAAGCCACTGGGCGTCGCTAAGGTGTCGATCGTTTTCTCGCTCGAAAGAGTGCTCTACTCGCGCGTCACTACTGAACCTTCGAGGCGTTCAAGGACTTATAATGCGGGCGGTTAAAGGCAAGGTAAAGGCACTGGTATTAAGAACGTGCATTCAGTTATTAAGACAAACTTCATTATTATTCAGATACACTTCAGTTATTAAGACAAACTTCATTATTATTCAGATACACTTCAGTTATTAAGACAAACTTCATTATTATTCAGATACACTTCAGTTATTAAGAACTTGTATCTTCTTCGACACCACTGATTAAACTTACCTCTGGTGAGTGACCCTCCGAACTAGACACTCATTGGCAGGTTAGTTGTACATCGCAGCTGGATTTTGCAGAACTTATTCTATGACACGCTCAGTTTTAGAAATATTACTATGTCTCACCCCGCATGTGTTCTGGCAGATGCCAAATTACTTTGAGTAACTTTAACTCTATTTCAATTTCAACACTATTTAACTCCATTTCAAGTAAATCATGTAATTTGTACATTACTCTCCTCCCTAATAATGTTACAAGTGTTTTTTACTTCTCCTGAAAGCGCAAGAAGTGTAATGACTTACATATTAAGTCCAGTAATTTTTCAGGAATCTTAATTTCGTGCAATGAAAAATTAATTTTTAGGTCGAAATAATTGCGAGTGTTTATTTTGCATGTCAACTTGAATTAAAACGCCAATTTAGGATCTTAATGTTAAGACATTTTTAAAACTAATGCTATACATTTCAGGTATGGACTGTATTGGAAATAGGTATTTTTTCCCGAGTTTTATATGAATGCGAGTTGAAGTTAAAAAGAAATCACTCGTTCTGGTTGTTGAATATGTTGACTGAACACTCAACCATTGAAAAGTGAACAGAACAAACCTATAACAGTTACTGATGGTCTGAAGCTATTTTGTCAATATTACAAGCTCACTCTGCTGCAACCTTCATACCATTTGAATATGTCTTATCCGTTCTCGAGGGGATATTTCATAACTTATCAGACCGTCTTCGCAATCATAGAGCTGATGCTTAAAATCCATATCTCAAAAAGCAAATTGTGAATATTAAGTTCAAATGACTCCTTGTATTTAAATATACAGCTCACATGAGACGTTTTGTGAAATATGCTCAAAATTAATTTCAATGCCATCAAACGCTGTTGCCGCTTTGTTTACGCACTTACCGTATACCATTTTGTATTGAACGTGAGAATTTCAATTACGCAAACCTAAAAACAGCTCCCTATGATCGATTAGTAAGGACAATTGCATGAAGCACAGCTCCACTGCTTGATAAAACTGCGCATCTCCACTGCGCCTCGTATGGTGCGTCTAGCAATTAAGGACCTTTACATTAAGAAATTTTTAAAATCCAATGTGTTGTAATGCATCTTACGTATCAACATTTTGAAAACAAACGGTTTTTATTTCTTTCTTTCTTTCTTTCTTTCTTAAATAACTGTTTCATGGGCGGTAACTCTCTTCAACCTATCTAACTCATCTATGCGGGTAAAGTCACCCCAGTGTAGTTCTTCATTACTTTTGTGTCGAAGTTGAATAAAAAATTCAACTTTTGTTTCTTATTTAAAGCTGAGTGAGATAAACTCAATGAGTGTGGTAGAAGTTACCTCAGGATATTGGGATCTGCGGGAATAAATCATACAAAACAACTTTCGATACTCTCATCGTGCATTTTCGATTTTATAAGCCTGCCGTTTCCATTTTATGGAATAGGGAAAGTGCTCATACTTGTGCAGCTATTATAACCTATATAGAGCTAATATTTTACCCCGTTGCAACGAACTAATCCGAAAGTGCACTCAATCAATGCAAAATGCAGGTGCAAATTTAGTTAAAATCTATATTTAGCCCATAAAATATACGATCTTGAGTTTGGTCTATATGCTCTATTTTTTAGGCCGTAATGTTTCTGTCAGACATTATCCCTAATCATTTATTATACCTGACATTAATATTCATAAGAGCGTACAAGGCGTAGCTGAGCGTAACGTTCCTCACCATTTCAACGCCCACGTAACGTACGTAGATACGGTAGTCCCAGTTCACAATTTTTGTGCGTTGAGGGAATACATTAACTTATGGCGGACATTTTCTTAACTCACTTCGATTAATTAACCTGCCATTGCAGGATGGGAAAATTTACAGTAGACGCCGTCTCTTTTGCACAGACTTCGTTCCGCAAACGTTCGCTGTTTTGCGTCTCATGCAAACGATTTACGCGTGGCGGCAGACGCCTTTATATATAAGTTCCGCACTTCCTTCTGCAGACACTCCAGTCTAAGCTTCTGCCTCACCCTGCTCTTGCGTTAGTTCGGTTCTTCACGAAGTGTAAAATGAAGCTTCAAGTTGTGGTGAGTGAATATGTCTTCTCTTCAACGACTGCATTTCGATCATTAGCGGTCAGATCATATGGAACCAAAATTGTCAAATCATGAGACCACTATATTTGTAACGGCCGCGTTGAGAGATGTTGCGTTGAGATGAATGTAATGGTCCTTGTGCTCCAAAATTGGTGATTGTAAATGTGTTTCGTTGGTGCCTGTGCGAGACTGGTGTTTGACGACGCAAGATTAGTGGACAACTCGCAAATGTGCCACTTGCCATTTCCTATTCTATGTAATTCCATTCTATTCTATTCACATTTTGATTTTGCCATCATGCACTATTTTCCGAGCCTCAAACTCGTATCCTCTTTAGCAGTTCTGTAATGAACGGATTTTAAACTGTGAGTGTCCAATAATTCGCACCTTGAATTATGAGCCCAAAATGTTACAAATACAAGATGATGACAATTGAGCAACAGAATTCTGATGGGAAAGTATATGGTGCGTGATGATCGTTGTTCGAGCAAGGCCCGAAATCTTTTGCGTACCGTGTTGCGTACCGTGTGGTGTACCGTGTTAGTGCCGATCTTATCAAACAAGTTTTGAGGTTTAAATAAAAACTGCATGTGCTTCCTATACTATTTGTTATCTGCTAATAGATGAAACTGTGAGTACAAGTATGCATCATCTTCAATTTTGTATTCCATATTATTTCTTTTACTCGGGCTTGTAATTCATTTTTTGTCAGTCTCGCTGTCGCTGTGAGTACAATGAAGTTTCGCCCTCTGTCATGTTCAACACAACGTAGCATGGATATCATTCAGTTTCGCTTACATTCAAACAAATTTCGTTGAACAATTCCACCACAATTGTACGTACTCTTCTATGCTTTGCGGTTATTGTTATTTTATCTAATGCGATTTTCTCAACTGACCACAAATCTAGAGACCTAGCCTGAGTCTGATCGACTGGATCAGTTTAACGCAATTATGACACATAACACTCGTTTTTTCTGTGTAAGAGGGTGCAAAAATTTATACAAAGAATAAAGTTCAATATTCTGGCAGTACCTTCATCATTTGCTGCATGGAATTTGACTCTTTATTACTGAGTTAGTTATTAACTATTGAATTAATCATACCTCAGTAACTCGACTCAAATTCTTAATGAAATGTTAGTTCAGAACAGCGAAGTGATTCTTGATCGAGTACACACTACGGGGCGATGCCCCTGCTATGTAAACTCGCAATTGACTTTCAGCTTCCAACTAATTGATAATCGTGTTTAGATCACTCTATAAATTCCATACTACTGTCATCGGTTTAATTTCATAGCCTGACAGAGATTAGCAAAAATGATGAGTAATTTTCTTCGTAGCTTACTGGGACAATTCGTAAAAAAAACTGGGACAATTTCGCAGAGTTAAAACTTGGAGAAGAAATTGTGATTAGGAATAATAACCTCATCTCACAATGATATTAGATGTACGTACGTTACGACGCATATTTTATCTTCAGGACATTCACTCTCAAGAGTGAGTCCTTCATGATGTCTGGAAGTTGCAGTACTTCGCTTCACTCGTAACATCATAGGCTAGTTTTTCGAGCAGGCTTGCCACCTACAAACTTGTCCTCGGTAATCACACGAGTTTTTTCACGCAAGCCTAAAAGTTGTGCTCTTTATTGTCGAGTTTTATGCCGCCACTGTCACTTTACAAGTCTAACACGTTCCACAGCTGCTGCTCGTGTCCGCTCTGGCGTTGGCGAGTGTCCAGGGACAGCGAAGTTTTGGACGGGGACAAAGAGGCTTCGGAGTTGGTTCTGGCTCAGCATTCGGTGGCGGCTTCGGCAGTCGTCAGGTCGGCGGATTTCGTGGAGATTTGAATGGTCGCGGATTCGGTGGTAGTGGGTTCGGTGGTAGTGGGTTCGGCGGTAGTGGGTTCCGTGGAAGTGGGTATGGTGGTAGTGGATTCGGTGGAAGTGGGTTCGGTGGCAGTGGACTTGGAGGAGGCTTTAGAGGAGGGAGTTCTCTTGGTGGAGGATATGGTGGTGGCATCGACACACGTGTCCAACTCGGACCACTCGCCCATGCGCATGTCAACCCCCGTGGGGTCCAGATCCACATTGATGGATAAATCGTGGGAATCACAGAACGCTATTCGTCATTTAGGCTGTTACTAATTCCCATATAAAACAAAAACACACGATTTGTTGCTTGCTCTCTGCTCTTCCCATGTATTGTTAGTGTCTTGGCGTTAATTTTTATAATGAACCCTTTTACACTAAATTTTTCATTGAACATGAATGAACTAAAGTCCTGAAATTGATCATTCGGTAGAATCTTGTTTATTGATGTAAAAAAAACATGGATGAAGAATGTGATCTCTATATATTTTGTTTAAAGTTGATGCGTAAAATATGATCCGAGTTGATGTTGAAGATGTTTTTTATACTGATTAAGTAAATTACTAAAAAATAATTTTGTTTCATCCTATGGCAGACAACATAGTGACTTACAGCGTTGCATACAACATGCGAATCATATGACAAATTACATATTTAATTTACTGACTTGAGTAACATTGGCACACCGGCAGTGACAATTAATGTAGTAAAACACACACGGCAACAAAAAAGATACAAAAAAACAAAAACAAAGAGAAAGAAGAAAAAGCATTTATATAAAAGAAAACGCTGATGCATGAAAAGCATTACGACCTATCTTAAATATTTCTTAACACATACGTCCTAAATTAGCAGACAAACCATAAAAAATTGACAAATTCACGCCAAAACAAATTTTGAAGGTCTGGCATAAATTGTATGCAGGTCAGGATTCTTCAGGTAGATAGTATGTCACATATGAGAAAATAGCGAACGACCAATGCTGAAATTCAGCCTGGTGGTTCTCCCCGTTCTGAAAAATACAATAGCCACAATATTATTTCCCTCTCCACCCAGGTCTTAGATATAGGTACCAACTTAACCGTGGGTAACCGTCATTCTATCCTGGTGTTAATAACAAGGTTTGTGAAAAACATGTGCACTTTCAGGAAGTTATATTTTGAATCTTGATTATATTTTAATTCAACGACTCGAATCAGGTGTAGGCTGATGCATGATATCGATCTGTCAGAATTAAGCGTATCTTAGAAAGTGCGAACTATTTGCCGAATGCCTAAAGACCTCTACTGAAATATTGAATTATACTTTTCAACCACGTGCCCAAAAGACTCCTTTCCGTCATAGCACGTGATTCAGTCAAGTTCCACTTCTTGCATGCACTTTTTCCTCTAAAGTATGCTCCGATAGGGTCACGTGTTATGATTGAAAAGAATCTTTTAGAATTGAAAAGAATCTGTGTTGTCATGACCAGATTCTGTCACGTTCGACTTTGTTCATGTATACTTCCCTTTGAAAGCATGCACTGAGAGTATCAGATAGGAGCTGAGAGACCAAGTGGTAAAATAAAAGTGACAGGCCGCTAAACTTCGGCGATCGCCTCAGGGACTAACGCTGATTCTGTGTTTGGTTTACGTAGACAACTCAACCTGCGCTCTCAGGTAGTAACTTCTATGTTCAATTTGAACTTCGCTTTGTTGTAATGTATCAATAGAAACCCCCGCGATTTTCTCACTGACTAATATAAGCAATATAATTAGCAGGTCCTTTTCGGATATTGCGTTCAGTACTTTGGACCCAACCATGAATCATAAGAGAAACCTGTGACCATGGTGTCACCAATCAGTGAGTGTTGAGTGCCAGTAGTAGCCTGATCTCCATTAAAACATCAACCGTCTTTTTACGCAAGTTGAGAGTTATCGGAGAGTGAGTCGTAAGGGCTGAGTATCAGTAGCAAGTGTTCAGTCAATCAAACAGTTGACAAAAAGGACCACGCTACTCGAGCTGCGTCACCAAGGCAGACGGCAGCTCGACTCGCTGAGAAGTGCACCAGAATCAGTCCTGGTGCTCCAATTTGGTCGTGAAAAGCCTTTCACCCAAAATCAGTTGCCTTAGTAATCGAGTTCACACAAGCATGTGAACGTATACAAAGACAATGCTGCAAAACAATCTCGAATATTTTCATGAAATTGATGTCATTTTTCTAATTAAGAATCCAAACTATAGATATCGTGTACTATGGCAAGCATTTTTCCATGAACAACATGAAACATGTCCTAACTCGCCGCGCTAACATGCGATCTAAAGACATCGCTTTGCTTTTAAAGAATTAAAAGCACGAGTTATAAGTCAATTTTGCGTTAAATATTGAAGTGGTTAAGCTTTGTCTGAGGTATTGATCCTGACCTCGATGCCGAGCTTAGGTCGCTACTTGATGACCAATCCAATCATGAAAAGAAAGAAAAAGAAAAGAAAAACAGTTTATTTTCAATAAAGTCCGAACATGAAATGATCGACATTGGAAATGTTGAACACATTCATGAGTGTGCTCCTAAGAAACGTAATTGTAATTGCAAGCATTGTGTAGGCGAATGACCTCAATACCAAGCAGCATTATTGGTATTGGATAAATATAAAGCAGTGGAAGAAGTATAAATTCAAAAATAACAGTTTATAATCACGAGGAGTTGAGTCTGATTTTATCACTGGAATCAGATTCTGGGTTGAAATTGAACGCTCTAGATTCAAAAACAGTAAATCTTCTCTGTGTTGTCGTTAATGTACAGAGTTATTTAACATTAATAGTAAATTCTCAGCTGCGGTGTCGAACACCTCAAAGTGACGCAACACTACAACGGGGGCGTGAATGAACCTTTTGTTAGACTCCGAACGAAGCTTTGAACGGTGGCAATATGTAATGCTTGCTGACCTCGTTGCTCCTCTGTTGTATTTATTGACCGCCATCTTAATAATAGCTCATGGAACGAGGATGCAGCCCACATTCTCTGCTTGGGTGAAACAAAGAACTTCAGTTGTCCTAGGGTCTGAAATCCAGTTGATCTTGTGGCGCCACAGACCTCGAACCACACTTTCTCCTTTACGCCACAGTTCTCGTACCACACTTTCTCTTGCGCCATAGTTTCTTCCATGTGACACATTTTCGTCTTAGCGTGATACTTTCTTATATGAACCAAAATTTTTTCTCTGCGCCACACTCTCTTTTTCCCATGCACGTGATGTCTATGTGAATAATGAAATCTGGCACCCATTGAAGCGTCTAGGAAGACTCAGAAGTAAAATTATACTACGAGATCACATTAAGCAACGTGTGGAAGTGAAATAAACACATCAGTTTTAGGACTAGCGATCTCAATATAATTAAGTCTTGGGAAATTATGGACATGAAGAAAATGCTACGCTGGCAGTGCAACTTTCTGTGTGCCTTAGGACTTGCCCCGTCTAAATGTATCAATGGAACTTATAAAAAATACCAAGTTTACCAAGGACTAAGTGCTGCTTTTAATGTTATCATCACAATACTCACATTCTGGACAATTTTTCCTGTTCGCCAGAAAATAGAAGCGGATATATTCATATCGCTGAAGAACTTTTGGGGTCCTTCCCTGCACGTAATTATGATGGTGGTCAGGTGGACATTTCTGGCATCATCTCGCAACGTCGTGAGAAGTCTCGACCTTCTGAGCGATCTGAAGTCACCCAGAGCGAGAACTGGCCTCAGGACTTTCGTCTTGTGTTTAGTATTGGTTGTTATCACTGGTTATGAAAGTTACTTCAGCTTTACTGGATATCTAATTGACTCTGACGCGAATGGAGAAGAGGTGAAAAGAATTTTCAGCATCTTTGTTAATATTTTTTTTCTCGTGCCTTACCTGACTTTCCCTATTTTCCTGGACACGTTTATGACTCAAGTGACTCATGACCTCCATCAAAATATTCGTCGTGTTTTCTTACAAAATTTTTGGGATCAGAAGCCAGCCACCTACTGGGATGAGAGCATTTTGGCTTTGGCTGACGTCAGCGTAGAACTCACCAAAATCCGGCGCTGCTTGGAGTTGATCCAGAAAAGCTTTTCTGCTGTTGTCTTTGGCGTGCTCGCTTTCGAGCAGCTGGAAATGGTTCTCATCGCGCTCTTCGTCCTCTACGACCAAGCTTCCAACTTCGAAATATCGTTTTTGTTCGCGATACCGGCGGCTACGCAGCTCTGGCTCACGGCGAATTCGCAGTCCGACTACCGCAGAACGGTGGGTGTTGAGTCTTTCAGTGCTTCTTTTTAATTTAATTCGCTTTAGTCAAATTTATACACTGGTTGTTCAAATATTTATTCGTGTTTTGTAAACTTTACGTCTGGTTGAAGTGAGTGTTTTTAAAATAATTCTATGATTATTAGAGAAAAGTCACACTCGCATTCCTTTCGTGTGATATTATTTTTTCAAATGTCCAATGGTGCATTGCCTAATGTTGTATGCATGATATTATCATTATTTCTATAACAACTTATGATATTTGTTTATTTAAAAAAATCCTTCTAGTGTCTATAATGCTTGTTCTTCAAGGGTTCCGTCATACATGGTAGGGAAACGGTCAGCAGTTATATTCCAAAAATTCCAAGTTAGATTCCAGGTTAAAGCTAAAAACGAAAATTATTTTTTACGTCATTTTTACATTAGCAAGTAAATAAAAAAATGTTCTGCGTAGTTTACTCATGGGTTCTAATTTGCTTGAGCGAAAAGTGAAAACTACCGTAGAAAGAAGAGTGAAAACCACCGTAGAGAGAAAAGTGAAAACCACCGTTGAGAGAAAAGTGAAAACCACCGTTGAGAGAAAAGTGAAAACCACCGTTGAGAGAAAAGTGAAAACCATTGTAGAGATAAAAAGTGCGAGTGGGAGCCGTCGGTATTGATTCCAGCGCGTTGAACACAGGGCGTGTCAGAAAAAAATGCACTCATCCTTTGACTGATGATTTTTCATAGATTTCCTGTTTATGCGTCAGAAGCAACTATGTTTCTTTTACTGTATTTAATTTTCAAAATATAATGCTGTTTTCACGTTTTAATTTGCTAAACTATCTATGTAAAAAAATACAAGAGTGGCGGTTGAAGAGTGAGTGCATTTTTTTGAGACACTCCTAATTAATGAACTGATAGTCAATAGGGGTGAGTTGTTGTCGCCATTAAAAGATATTTTGACTTCAATTCATTCTATCGAAATCGTTCTGTAAAATATGTTAAGGCAAACTCTAATTAAAATGGTGTATAGTAAATGGTATAGCGTAATGCAATAGAATAGTGAACTAAAATAGTATAATGTATTAAAATAGGATTACAAAACCATGCTGTTGGATTTGTGAGGCTAAACACCATAATTTCTTGAAATTTTGCTTAGAGAATTTCCGAACTTTAATACCGGGACAAAAATTTTTGCGAGTGATTTGTAAATGCGACAGCTTCATTATATGCACTTATTTATTTCAGCGAGAAATTTAAAGTACTGAATAGTTATTTAATCTAACACGAGATTTCAACCGAAAGCGACTCAGAGACCTGAAGAACCGAACTGCAAACGCTACGCGTGCAACACAAGGCCCCTCATTTATCCATAAATTTAGATGCACTGACAACCGTCTTAGAAAATGCATCACTCAATTGTGTTTATGACTGTTTGAATTAATTTGCTTGCATAGGCTCAAGCAAACGATGTCGGCGTCTAAGCTTTTGTCTTCCCAAAACCCGATGAAAAATAATGCGGCAGCCTTTCACGTTCATAGGAGAATAGGTCGATCGATCAGATTAAAATCGTGGGCATCTGCGAAGCTCAAAAAGAACTGATTGCGGACAGTTCTGGTGATCAGGCCCTTAGTTATATTTCTGTCAAGTGTAATAAAGGGCACAAATTATGATAGATAACTCGGTGCAATGTGATCGAAGGAGGGCTACTTAAAGTGAACGAGGGTTGTTCAGGACTCCAGTTGATTTGTAGCAGTCCGCGATTCTCGATGTAACTTGTCTCCAACGCTTGAATTACCTCAACTTTTCCCCGACGAATCCTCCAACCATGGACAACATTCTTTCAATCAGTTTGGAAATACGTTAAAGAGTCTCAGCTCTGAATTTGAATAAACCGCTCGCTCAACTTAAATTAAAGAGTCATACCTCAAGTGCGTGCATTCTTCTTGTGTGCGAATGTAACAGTTACTCGAGATTTAGAAATAATTAAATATATATTCAAAGGTAATAAAATCATAAACTTGTCAAATCATTGTGTGGGAAAAGAACCACATGGCTTTAATAAGTCATAGGCGCCTATTCCAGGCGACGATGTACATCCTGAGAATATTTGGTGTAGCCCCGTACGACTGTCACCGTGGTCGCTATAGAGTTGTGCAGACCTACTATGGCTTTAGTGTAGTGCTGAACCTCATTTTGACTCTTTCGGTGATTTGGAATGTATTCCCGTTTCCTCCTCTTCAACACGATACTATCACCAAATCGATGCAGCAGTTTTCCTACCCTGTCTTTCTAGTGATGACCCTTGTCATCAGGTGGAGTTTTGTTGCGACTCCTTCCAACTTAACTAAATTCATAAGAAATATGTGCTCCTCCAACACGATGCTTGCATATCTATCTCCGAAAACTTGCATGCTTCTCTGTTTACAGCTTGCAACATCTGTCAGTCAAATTTACTTGGAATATACAAGTTATTATCTATACTTTGAAAAGGAAGGACCGAAGCTCGATGGGATTACAAAGTTAATATCATACCTCACCACAGATTTTCTTTTCATGCCATACTTGACGTTTACATTCCTCTTCAACACCTCCATGACCCAAATAACATGCAAACTGACACAAAACCTGAAAAATCTTTCATCCTATGAATTGAACTTGGACAACATGCTAACAATCGGCAACATGAAATCTAATAAACAAATCTCATTGGACGCCATCAAAACTGAAGCAATGAAAACTCACAGCTTAGTTCTGTTGTTCCAAAAACTCTTTTCCCTGTTAGCGCTGGTGGTTGTTTTTGTCGAGCAGCTGAACATAGTGATCGTGTTGTTGTCATTGCTGTAATCTGAGTTACCTTCGTCCGCCGGCCTCTCCTTACTGATGACAGCGCTGCAATTGTGGCTCGTGTTGGACTCCCAGACAGTGTACCTCCGCACGGTGGGTAATCCCTTATTTCCGGAAACAATCTTACCTAATAATAACCTCGGTGGGTTTATTTTTTCAATTATGAAAAAGAAGAGCCAGTGTAAAAACGTACATCGCATGTATTGCAAATGTTTCGGAATTATTAAAATTCCATTATCAGTGCAGCAACATGAGAAAAATAATTTTTTTTAACAAATTTCCAATGCAACATACATACCTACTGTATATACGAGTATATTAAACAAAATTCTCGAAATGTATAAGAAACCTAATTTGTATTCATTGATACATAAACAGTTACAAATTCCTACTTCACATAAGCTCGCATGTACACGTTAATCCAGATACACCAGCAGACACACTATGCATACACACACACACAAACAAACACAGAATTACGTCAGTAGGGGGGGTAATTGATAACTTTACGGCACTAATGTCATGGTTGAGGTTAGGCTTATGAGTGAATATGAAAAGGGACTCGAAAATTCTGAAGTCATGCTCACTATTGGCTCTCCATAAAGATGAAAATGTAGTACTTCTGAATGGATGGGTTGTTTTCTCACAGTGATCTCTAATTGCTGGTTGGGGTGAAATGGTTAGTGCACGACCGCTTCTATGAGATTTTCCTGCGTGTTGGTTATGTCTGATGAATTGTTGGTGTTGGGCTTGTCGAGTGAGTGTGTCTATTTTTATAATTGTGACTGTTGCATGCAGTCTTACGTTGGTAGTACCAAATATGTATATATATATATATATATACTCAATATATGTCTTGCAGAGATTTAAAAAAAATTCATTTTTCTCATGTTTCAGCACTGACGGTGGAATTTTAATAATGCCGAAACGTTTGCAATAAATGTCATGTACGTTTTTACATTGCTTCTTCTTTTTATTCTACGAGTAAAATTCTCAACGAATTGCCCTATTGGAAATAAAAATTCATTCATTTCCTAGTGTACACGGCCCATAGAAAATGACGGACCGTGTACTCTAGAGATGTTATAAAGGTGTTTGTTTTTTAATTTATCCGAATCCGCTCTGATTGTTAAGTTCTGATAAAAAAAGTCCTGTACGTCGACACTTTCAGTTGGAAAATGTTTACAATGGTGCATTTATGATAAGAAATCATAGCCTTATTCATAGATGCAGTCAACTTTGAGATTACCCACGCAAAGCAGCGAAATATAGAAAATGGCGTCAAATATATATGTTGGATGGAGATTCACTGCTAAAGTAAGCCTCCATGAGTTAATAGAATAATTTTCTGAAAAATGTAGGTCGACAGAAGAGACGTGCGATTCTGAAGTGACATAGCCTATCTTCAGTCAAGTTTAATTTTGATTTAGTGAGGGCTTTAAAATTTGACACTTTTCGTAATTTATCTATTCCGTGAGGGCTAAAATTTTTGAACAACCGTGAAATTATTTAATTCTAATTATCTGTTGAATTTGAAAAATTTTAAAACTATTTTATCAAACTGAAATATGTCAAAAGCAAATCTCTACGGTATTTAAGTGGTGCTTACTGAAGCTGATGACTGGAGTAGATGATCTATAAATGAGAAGTTCAGGCTTAAGTTTCCTTTTTTAGAAAGTATCAAGAGTATGAAAACTATGTAGAAAAGGGGAAGTATTTAAGTGGTTCTTATCGATTAAAAATCTACCACTTAAAAATTTTGAGCAATCTTCTACCTTGAACGCAAGTGAATCACGTCAAGAGCAATCATTGATGATAACGTAACGAATAATTTTTGTACGTAAATACTTTCATTCTGGTCATAGATTTGATCAAACAACACAATATATTGAACGATAACTATAGTGGTTTGGAATATTGTTTCAGTGATTTTTTTCTGATTTTCATTTCAAATGTTTTTCTGTTTTTCATTTCAAATGTTTTTCTGTTTTTTATTTCAAACGTTTTTCTGTTTTTCATTTCAAATGTTTTTCTGTTTTCCATTTCAAACGTTTTTCTGTTTTTTATTTCAAATGTTTTTCTGTTTTCCATTTCAAATGTTTTTCTGTTTTTCATTTCAAATGTTTTTCTGATTTTCATTTCAAATGTTTTTCTGTTTTTCATTTCAAATGTTTTTCTGTTTTTCATTTCAAATGTTTTTCTGTTTTTCATTTCAAGTGTTTTTCTGTTTTTCATTTCAAATGTTTTTCTGTTTTTCATTTCAAACATAAATAACGTTTTGTTAGACACTTGTATTTAAATGCATTACCAAATTCAGACTTCCGCAACGAAGGGAACGCATTTTTTCGTGTTTTTCTCTGAATCTATTGTTTCGACAATTAATATGGGTATTAAGATAACCATGTACTAACAGCAATTATAAGGATCACTATGTTAAAGTATTTGAATGCGTTTTTCGCTTTTTTTCCAATATAAGTGCATGCTAACGAGAAAATTTTTCAACCATGCGTTAAGAGGATTATGTTTTCTTAGTCACTCATATTTAAATGCGCTGTCAAAATCATATTACGCAGCGAAGAGAACTCATTTTTGTTGTGCTTTTCCGTCAATCATTTTCTTTCTCGATATCTTACATGGTTTTTGCGATATTAAAGTGTAATTATCAACAAAGGCTTTAGTGTTGAGATATTTTAAAAACCAATGGTAAACATTTCATGTTTCAACTCTATTGGAAATACACTGTTTTTCTTTCTTTTTCTTTTCTTTCCTTCTTTAAACAGGTAAGGGGGGAAGGTAACAAGAAAAGGTAAGGAAGGAAGGTAACAGGAACAGGCAAGGAAGGAAGGCAACAGGAACAGGTAAGGAAGGAAGGTAACAGTGGATTGACTAGCACAAGTCGTTCGTGAGTTCGTGCGGGTTGTCTGATGTATGTAGAATGTTCTCTGGTTCAGTTCGGGTTTCCTCGTACATGCTCTGTTCAAGTTGATCATTGTAGGTTACCTCGTGCATGTTTATCTTTGCGGGTTATTCTCTACAGCGTGTTTGGTGCAGGAGAGTCTTTGCATCTTTTTTTGGAAATAAACTTTTTCTTTTGATTCTTTCTTTCTTTCTGATCATTCAACACGTCTTTATCAGCACGTCTTTGAAGGACTTAGATGAAAATGACGTGCGGAGAAAACTCTCCGGTAAATAACAAGAGAATTCGGTTGAAAAGAAGTATGGTCAGAAAGAATAAACTTTTATGTTGCGCAATGGTCTCATCTAATATTGATGAGTGAGGTCCAGTCCCATGAACGTTGATTGTGTGCCGTGTCTCAGAACCAAACACACCACTGAGGATCAATTTGTCAGCGCTCACTTGATGTTTTTCCAGTCGCAGACGAGCTTCATCATCAGAAAATTAAATTAAGGACGCCTGGACTACGCAGGAAAAGCACACTTTACATTAAGGAGAGACTACAACGCCTGAGACAAAGACATGTTCTGTTTCCAATACTTCAATACACAACTTCACGTTCGACGTTGATTCCTCCACAGTCGCTTGCCAGCTGTATTTCCTTATGGTCGAGCTAGCATTTCACCTTGAAAAAGTCATTTGAGCCTTCAAACTCTCAAAAAATAATCACTTTTGGAGGTTGTACCCTTTTTTCAGGAACTGAGGCGTTGAACATAGTGTTGTGGGTGACCTAAGCTGAGTCATTTTCGATTACAATTTATGGAGAACTGAACTTAAGAACTTAAAGAGAACTATTGCTCGTGATAAATGATGGCGAAATTCATAGACTCTTCATTTCAGCTGTGATGTGGAAATTGAATCGTTTCATAGTAGAAGGATTCAGTGATTATTTGCAAAATGAAGGCTCTTGGTAATGCCAGTCTGTTGACCTGGGTTCGTTGGATCAGCATCGTCCTGAGGGCCTCTGGTCTAGCTCCGTTCGAACACATCAATGGAAAGTACAGGCTTTCACAAGTGTATCTTGGCTTCAGTGTCGCCTTCAGTGTTGGTCTGACCGTGATTTGGGGGCGGATGATTCATGATCGTATGAACGAATGCCTCGCAGATTCTGATGATGCCTACAGTTCAGTATCCACTCTGTGGTCTCCTGCAGTCATGGCAGCGTTGCTCACAACCCGGTGGTTGTTCCTAGCTTCAGTTCGTCCATTTATAAAACTGTTCAACTCACTGACAGATTTTACGACTTCGCCTCCCAGAATCGGTCTGAAAACCTATTTGCTCAGCGGACTTACGGTAGCTATTCCACAGATGCATAATTTTTACTTTTTTTCTATCGAAGATTTCTTAGATCTTCCTGCAGAACGGAAAGCCTCCCATATACTTTTATTAATTTGTGACAACTTGCAACGTATTCCATATTTTGTGCTCATCGTCCTGTTAGATACCATAACAATGCTGTTGACCTCAAGTCTCCGGCAGATGATCCTCCAACTTCATTCAAGTATACTTGGGAATATAAGTCAAGCATCTTCTCAGGACAAAAATGCACTGAAGGGCATTAGAGATGAGCTAGCGTTAATTCGTCGAGCGCTGAGTCTCACCCAAAAAGTATTCTCACCTGTCGGGCTGGTGGTGATAGCCAAGCAGCAGTTTGTATTTGTTCTTTTGGTGCTTTATTCTCTGTACGAGGAGTCGAGCGGGTCCGTGAGAGCGTCCATTGCCTTCGCAATGCCTGCGATGCTGCAACTGTGGCTTGTGGTGAACTGCATGTCGCAGTACACGAAGACGGTAGGTAACGCTTGAGAAATTTTCTCGAATTATCCTATTCATTGAATGCCTACTTTTATTTCTGTTGATCCTAATAAGATGGGGAAAGACAATGGTTTAGTTGCTCAGAAAGAGGGACGGAGCTCCAGTGAACATTGCTGCTTGCAGGCGTTTTGAAACTGGAAAATATTTTGTAAGATGTCAACCAACAGGTGACAGGATGTTTTGACAAAGTGATGGCAGTAGTGACGTTTACTTACTAACGTTTAAATCATATCTTATTCAGATGATGTACAACAACTGAAGACAAGTAAACGAAAAATAAATGCATCTCGTACATCCTCGATGGTATTCGGGCTTAATACCTATTTAACGTCAATTTTTTCTAGGAATATTGGCACTATAACGACTTCCTAAGGCGTCTTTGTTTTTGCAGTGTGAGAATGGCATCCATCGGGTCAAGAAGCTGACGGCGGCTGTTGGACAACTTGGGCCTTGTCATGTGAAGGTGAGGTCCCTTGAGCTCGACCCGTTCTTTCTGAGTGTGCGAATGTTAAAATAATATCGCCTTCATAGGTTGTCTCACAATTACTAAGAATGTATGAAATGTTTTATGCGTGGAAGATGAAATAAAATATTGAATCAATTTTAATAATAATGAGCTGCAGAAATGTCTAGTTACTTCCCGATTTTTACGTCTAGTTGGTTCCCAAACAGAATTTCTAGTTTGAAGCAGCAACACCTGGCTTTACAACTTCACATTATTTCGCACAAAGTTACGTCAGAGACCACACTTGCTGGCGACCATTAAAAGAGGTTTCTGCCTCCCATCTATTTTCCATATCCAATTTACGCTAGAGACCACACTAGCTGGTGTCCGTTACAGGAGGTTTCTGCCTCCCATCTATGTTCCGCATCCAAGTTACGCTAGAGACCACACTAGCTGGTGTCCGTTACAGGAGGTTTCTGCCTCCCATCTATGTTCCGTATCCAAGTTACGCTAGAGACCACACTAGCTGGTGTCCGTTACAGGAGGTTTCTGCTTCCCATCTATTTTCCATATCCAAGTTACGCTAGAGACCACACTAGCTGGTGTCCGTTACAGGAGGTTTCTGCTTCCCATCTATTTTCCATATCCAATTTACGCTAGAGACCACACTAGCTGGTGTCCGTTACAGGAGGTTTCTGCCTCCCATCTATGTTCCGTATCCAAGTTACGCTAGAGACCACACTAGCTGGTGTCCGTTACAGGAGGTTTCTGCTTCCCATCTATTTTCCATATCCAATTTACGCTAGAGACCACACTCGCTGGTGTCCGTTACAGGAGGTTTCTGCCTCCCATCTATGTTCCGTATCCAAGTTACGCTCGAGACCACACTAGCTGGTGTCCGTTACAGGAGGTTTCTGCCTCCCATCTATTTTCCATATCCAAGTTACGCTAGAGACCACACTAGCTGGTGTCCGTTACAGGAGGTTTCTGCCTCCCATCTATGTTCCGCATCCAAGTTACGCTAGAGACCACACTAGCTGGTGTCCGTTACAGGAGGTTTCTACCTCCCATCTATGTTCCGTATCCAAGGTACGCTAGAGACCACACTCGCTGGTGTCCGTTACAGGAGGTGTGGCAGCTGCGCAGCATCCAGGCGGAGCTGGAACGCATGCCGCGCTTCAGGGTCTTCGGGCTCTTTGAGCTGGGCCGGCACTGCTTGCTGGCGGTGGGTGCTGGAAGGCCGCTGTAAATCACTTTGTTAATCTCTATGCTACCTCACTGCTAACTATGAGATGTCTGATATGGGTTACATGAGCTGTTCTCTACGACCGTGAACTCGGTGCACCCGGAACTCTCTTTGTAACTTCTGGAAATATTTTGAACTGTTTATGATAGATTCTACGTGTATCTATCTTTCTGAAAGAACGATACTCTATATCTGATGCTCTCTTACACGTGTCATTCATTCAGGTGACATGCAGCTTCTCAACTCGAAGAATCATTCAGAGAAATCGCATGCGTAGAAATACTCACTATTAAGACAATTGTTTGTAAGGTGGTAGGAAGTTTCCACAATAATTAATTTTGATTTGAAATGTTCAAGATTACAGAAGGAGGCAAACTCCCAAATTTCGGTGTATCTTGAATCAGGTCAATCTAAAGTCCAGTTGTCTACTTGCAGATGGGGTCGTGCGTGCTTACGTACGTGATCATCGCCGTGCAGTTCACAACCAGCAACAACCCCGTCACGTGCAGGGGCATGGACGGGCGCCTCGTCTCGTAACTCAGTTTTTATTTAATTTTATCTAATTTTCACTTCTCAATCCCTTATTGTGCGTTTCTCAGTAACATACATAACGAATCTTTATATCCGGGAAAAATTGACACACAAGGGTGAGTCAAAGTCGTGGGTGTGTCTAAGTTCAGGTTCGTAAAAGTTGAACAACACTTTTCCGTTTACACTGAAAATTTTCAAGTAGAAAATGGAAGATACTTTAGGTTGTCAGAATCTATTGATAAACGTTGAAAAATTTCAATGCATTAAGTGGTGTTAGCTCAGCTTTATTTATTTTTAGTCTGTCAATATAATTAGTCATCATAGCGAGTGAAAATTTCCTAAGAAGCCCCTCAGTTTTATGACATGTACGCCATGTTTCATTCGCTGATAGTGTCACATCGTCACATGACAAAGAAAAATGCACTATGATATATTTGTTTTCTGCCCATTTCTGCGTATTCTTGAGTCAAATGTGACACCCATAAATGTGTCCAAAATGCATTCTATTTTTTCTCAGGACAGCTTCGCCGTCCCTTTACGATCATTTCATCTCGTGTTTAGCATCGTCACGAGGCTTGGTAGTATGTGACACACGTACAAGCTACTTTGTTTACTGCCTATACTTCTTCAAAATATTTCGCAACTTGTAACATTATTGCTTTTTTAGGCGTTTCAAAAATATTGTTCTGAAAGTACAATATGGATATCCTTCTGTATTCTTGTTTAAAAAGTATTTCAGTATGGAAGTCGATCCCTGTCGGTGTCAATGCTTTTGAAAGCAAAAAATAATTTCAAAAGATGCAATGTACGAACGTCAAATTATTTAAGTTTGCTCATTCCCCAATCCTTCTATGCCTCGTTTGGGAGATGCAACTCTGTGTAATGTACTATCGCATTGAGTTGAGTATACTATCGCATCAGCGAGGAGTATGGCAATTGTTTAAGAAATTCAATAAGTACAATTGAATAGTGAGGCAGCTAGGATTTTTTTAAACATGCACATCAAATTTTCCTTAATTCGCTTTCCTCGGCCAAATGAAGCTGTTTTGTAAGAACTGTAAAGCTCCCCACGTCTGCACATTTGACAGTTTCATCGTATTTAGTTTGTGCGTTGTAAAACGTACGAATATTCACAAATTCTGCTTGAAACTCTATCTCTGAGGCGTAGAATTATTTTTCCATGTAGCATAAGATAATATAATTAAGCAGATTCACTTCTAATATTGTTGACACTCAGTAACCATGATAGCTGATTTAAATCACGTCCGTATAACGCAAGGATATAGCAGGAGGATATTGTCATGAGTTGGCTTAGGGCTTAGAAAAAAGTTAGTATAGCCGTCAATGTTATTCTTTGAGAGGATTTCAAAGAAGACTCTGTGATGGAATGAAGCTACGGTCCTCCGAAACAGTCGTGTCATGTCATTATGTACGAGTACAGCAAAACACTAGAATTGAGCTCTTCTACAGCGTTAAAGGGGCTTTCACACGATCAGTTTTTCCGTTAGTCACACTCACACTCACGGACTGCAGTCTAAACACTTGGGTTAACACGTACGTTCTCTTGAGTGAAGTGGCGCGTCGCTAGCAAGCTTGGCACTGGCAGTGCTTCACTATGCGTTGTTAGGAGAGGTTCGTCGTAATCAAAGTAAGCTTACTCATCGGCTTTGCAGTCAAAAAGAAGAAGAAACGCTGCAAATAGATAGTGGGTTAAAGGCTGGCTGGCTAAACATCCAGAAAATAGGAGTTATAACCGGATTTGCAGTGAGTTAGGGCTAAATATCCAAATTTCGTTCACTAATTATTTGTTGCATTCCTCCTCCCTTTTAACAGCATTTGTAAAATTTGGTCACACAAAATCTAACAACTACTACCAATCTAAAAATCTACTTCTTTATAACTTCAAGTGCAGGTAGTATTTTTCGCCCGTACTATATAGTTGCGCATGTGTTAGCATGGGTGCAGCACGTAAATTGAATTTTTTTTTTAAGAACTAAATTCGTTCATTTCCTAGAATCACCGTGATTAGGATATAGAAATAGCAATTTGAATCTCACGCGGATTTTTTTTCAACTGTATGATACAATGCACGCGTAAAAATGGCATCCGAACACAAATATTCTAAAATACAATAAACCTCTCATATTACTGAGTGATAATTTCTAATATTGTATGTGATTGTGACAGCGGCCCGGGTAAACTAATAAACGTTTAGACTTATTTCCAGAAACGTTTTTATGATGAAATTAAATATATAGGTGAATTCACATATAAGGTTTAGAAATTATTGCGAAAATACTGGATAAGTTGTTGAAATCGTACTTATGGCTGAATATTGATCTGTAAGCATTCTAATAAACAAAAATACATTTGCAGTATTTCTTGTGTGAATATTGAATAAGAATGGAAATCATGTGTAAATGGCTCTGACACTACAATAGGACGAATGCATTATGAAATGCTTGTAACAAAATGAATCATTTTTTCCCACATCATTATGAATACTAAAAACTAGGCACCTTTGAATCAGGTGCTATCCCCTCATAGATGCTATCCAAATAATTCAGGTGCTATCCCATGCAAATAATAGATTTATTGGAAGAAACTTTCTAATTAAACTGGCTTCGAAGCGTATTAATATTTTCTTCAAACCATTCTCATATAAACTAATATTGTTGCTTCAATAACACATTTCGGCGAATTCCTTCTTATATCTCTGCTCTTTTATTGTGGCTTTTTGCTTTCCAAAGAGCAGACAGCTCACGAAAATAGCGAATAAGAGAAGCCGTCGCTTCTCAAGGCCAGGCGTAGACCATTTGATTCGCAGGAGCAGCGACAGATGTCCTCACTAGACGCCGTGAGGGCAAAAACTGACACGCAAATAGGAGCAATAATAATAATAATAATAATAATGAAGGCATCTACGGATGCTTTATTTCCAATCAAGCCTGATACATATCACCTTGTTCATTGGTTTTTCAAATGCCTTATAACTAACACCAGGACGCCATGACGCTTTCCCCCGGTCAAGACCGGTACCCATTTCAGACACCTGGGTAGAGTGAGGTATTGTGCTTGGAATTTTCCTCCTATACCCAACAGAGAAAATCGCCACCAGGCCCGGGGCTCAAACCCGGGTCTGCTGCACGGCGGTATATCCTCTAGCCACACGGCTAGGGCGAGCAGTCAAACCTAAATATGGTGTTGCAGAGCTGTGAGTGTGACTGACGGAAAAACTGATCGTGTGAAAGCCCGTTAAGTGACGGAGACATTCTCCAATCAGCGAATGTGATAGTTAAAATGATGGTGAGTCGTATGAGTTAATTTCAGTAACTTTTCTTCAGAAGCAAGGTCTAAAATTTGTATCAATATTCTACGGTTTCGAACCAAGAAGGAATTTCTTATCAATGAATACCTTTATATGGTCAGAAGACGTCGAGACTCCTCACTGTTTAATAGTCATTGGCCAACTCTGGACGCTTTCAACTTGGCCTCATAGGACCTTTGCGTTTGACTGAGCAAGCATCGTACCCATTCAAACTTTTTACTCCAGAACTTGAAGCCCTTTTACTTCGGTTAATAACTTCACCAAAAATTATTGGGTCGTCTATATATTGAAGTGCAAGTATTTAATCCTGATCTGAGAAGGCACATTCTATAGGAAAATGCGAGTACAGTGTGCTAGTGGATAGAAACTGTTCACTTTTTAGGTTTGACAAGTCTTGAACCGTATCTTCGATAAGTCTTCGTAGCGACACATCTAGCTGAGTAAGTTCTAATTCGATTTGGGTTAAAGCTGCATGTTTATATATCACGAGATAAATCCCTGAGCTTCGGCGAACATCTTCGCCAAATTCCCCAGCTATCCACTGTGATATCTTTCACTAGTCTAACATCTAGTTAAATGCCATACCTCTAGTGGTGCAAAACAGCACAGCTATACGCTGTATTCAACATCCTATTCAATATCACATTTAACTGTCCAGCTATTCTCCATTATGACTCATTTTATTTCACTGTCCTAGCACGCGTTATAGGATCCGGGTCAACGCTATTCTTTCAGTTTCTATTAATTAATTGTACATCAATGAATGTACTATATAGTAAATTCATTAATTAATGTTGCCCTGTGCACTTTACTTCAATTTCTGGGTCCTCACGCGTGTACATTCTAACGAATTTTTCCATTCAACTCGAGGGTCCCATAATGTAAGGCCTTAACGCGTTGACGGGATGGGTTAAACTGAAATTCAATTTTCAACTCAATTTTAAAGTTAAAAAATGTTTTCAATTTTTTGAATTTCAAACGTTTACTGGGTCTGTAAAATACAATTAATTGTGAAAGATTATTTAAATATTTCAAACGGTCCACCAATGGGTCGTTTCGCAGCAGGAAAATCTTAAACACGATCCATCGGATGGTCGTATTGCATGCAACATGTCAAAATAGCACTAAACAATATTCTGTCTCTCAGTTCCAGCATTTTAAGTACTGAAGTATTATTGAAAAGCACATTAAATAGTGCCAGTACATTAAATAGTGAATGAGTGTCCCGTCATCATAATGTTTCACTTCAAACTCTGTATTTCATCTACGTTCCTGGTTTATTTTCTATTTGCAGTAATAGCAACTATCTGTAACTCAAACACATTTCCTACGTATGATAGCTGAAATCATGCATCACACGTTCTACACGACCTCAGACGGCTATCCTGCTTCCAAAATCATATCCATTTTCATGGTGAACCCATAAGATTGCATTATTGAGTACAGTGAAAAGAAAATTACACGATACCAACATTAGTTTCTCCTGCTGACGATCAAGGATTCATCGACAGCTCGCTGCACCAATCTTCCTTAGCGTCCCAGAGGAGGTAACTCGATAATTTAGGTTCCAGAACACAGCTGTAAATGAAATTTCGTTAATAAATTTGACTGCAGAGTTGGGGCACGTGGCGATGTTGCTTACTCTCTGTGAAAATTCTTTGGCTTGTTGTTTGTATATTTATTCTATCGTGTCGTTCGGGTATCATTCCAGGCTTCTAGAGTATACGGGGCATCAGCGTTTGATGAGGTCGTAGAAAACTCTTGAGAAATATATCTTCAAATGAGTCAGTCGCAAAAATTCATGGAGAAACGAAATAATTACTCATTCCTGCCCTAATACTTATTCCAGTCCGTAAAAATATTAACGAGCCAAGGCGGTTAATGATGAATCATTTTGTCATATACTGCAATTGATTGTGCCATATTCCAATTGATTGCGGGCGTGACCGGGTTGTTTAAATTCTGATATGTTAATCGGAGACATAATGACATCGCTTAGGCGTGTTACTGGAATATACATTATGAGCTGACAATATTATGAGAATACAATGTACAACATATGAACATACATTAAGAGCTAAATGAAAATATTAAGTTACGAGATGGGGCGCCCGTCCACGCCCTTGCACGTGACGGGGTTGTTGCTGGTTGTGAACTGCACGGCGATGATCACGTACGTGAGCACACACGACCCCATCTGTAAATATAAAGCTTATTAACACTTTACTCCGGGAGATGTGCTAATACTTGAACGTCGCTAGGTTGATAGTCTTCCGTGACTTTGAATCTTTTAGAATGGAATTTCACTGCGTACTTAACACAAATACGTGGAAAAACAATTTTTTTATCAAACCGTATTGCGATCCTTCACAACAATACTAACACTAAAACTGCTGTAATCAATTCCTATATTATCCTACTGAATGGGATCAAACTTAATTCCAACGAGGCGTACGGCATTCGTCCCATGCAGGGCTGAAAGCTGAGTTCAAAGGTTAATTTGATAGAAATGAAGGATGGTAAGAGTAATAATATAGTTCTTAAGTTCGTTCAACAAGCCTTATTTCCTAATCACTTTAATGGTCTTCAAGCTGAACTTAGTAACTTGGTTTGCCACTTAAGAGTGGCAAGCTCAACGCAATTTTCACCACACAAGTAGACTAAGTTACATCTTTCAAAAACCAAGGGGATTTTCAGTAGCCTGAGAAAGACCCAAACAAATCCATTTTGAAGCTTTGAGGGTTAAAAACTTTTTAATTAAGGAACCTACGTCGAACAGGATTCTTTCCTCGAGATAGGAAGTGAAAGATCAGAATCGTCAACTCTGATTTGTCATATCAAGACACACTCAAGCGGGCTGCGGCAGTGAACCTTATTAGGTGTAGAGATGAGTATGAATAGAATCCCAATAGAATAGGCAAATTGTATTCTACCACAATGAGATAAGCTCCAACGGAAACGGTTTCGTAAGCAGCAGTACGAGGCCTGTATTTCAAACCCGATCAGATTCAGCACTTTGAAACGAGTATTGGCTTGATTTCAAATAATTTTACAGGGTTATCTCAGTGTCCTCATATACTCTGTAATTTTAGAGAAGCGAAGACCATATGACAGCCTTCCAGCACCCACCGCCAGCAAGCAGTGCCGGCCCAGCTCAAAGAGCCCGAAGACCCTGAAGCGCGGCATGCGTTCCAGCTCAGCCTGGATGCTGCGCAGCTGCCACACCTCCTGTAACGGACACCAGCTAGTGTGGTCTCTAGCGTAACTTGGATACGGAACATAGATGGGAGGCAGAAACCTCCTGTAACGGACACCAGCTAGTGTGGTCTCTAGCGTAACTTGGATACGGAACATAGATGGGAGGCAGAAGCCTCCTGTAACGGACACCAGCTAGTGTGGTCTCTAGCGTAACTTGGATACGGAACATAGATGGGAGGCAGAAACCTCCTGTAACGGACACCAGCTAGTGTGGTCTCTAGCGTAACTTGGATACGGAACATAGATGGGAGGCAGAAACCTCCTGTAACGGACACCAGCCAGTGTGGTCTCTAGCGTAACTTGGATACGGAACATAGATGGGAGGCAGAAACCTCCTGTAACGGACACCAGCTAGTGTGATCTCTAGCGTAACTTGGATACGGAACATAGATGGGAGGCAGAAACCTCCTGTAACGGACACCAGCTAGTGTGGTCTCGCGTAACTAGGATATGGAACATAGATCTAGGAAGAAATATTTTGTCAGAAATATATTTAGTAATTTTAAAAGCAATCCACGAATTCAAAAATTTACCGTCATTTTGAAAACAATAGAAACATTCATGCCAAAAAATCTCATATAAAGTCATGACTAACCAGTAATACATTTTGAAACCACGTTATGAAGGCATGACTTTACAGAGTAAAGTCTAGGATAGGTTTTACCCTTTACTGTATCCTTTAATGATCTGTATCCTTTACTCTAGGATACAGAGTAAAGTCATGGAGTCAGAAAGAATGGGTCGAGCTCATGGGACCTCATGCACCTTCATGTGATGAGGCCCTAGTTGTCCCACAGCCGCCGTCAGCTTCTTGACCCGGTGGATGCCATTCTCAGTCTGGAATGAATGAAAAAATTTTTTTTAGCCGGAACAGCTATAAATTGCAGTGATACAATTGCTAAAATATCTATACATTACCACTATATGGCATTGTGCAGGATATAGCTAGAAAATGAGAGACACGTCAGTTGAGGTTTCTTTTCATTCACTTAATTTTTCATTATTCAGAGGCACATGAACTATCAGCAAATTGAAGTTCTTGATAGAATTATGGCATTGCTTGATGTTTCCTGATATCCATTGGTTCACGTTGCACTAGATTTTAGAGTTTTAACGAGTCTCTCAAACGCAATGCTTTGTAAGTTGGAGTACCTGCTTTTGAATGATGAATCAACTGTAAATCACAATTTCTTGTCCATCATCTTTTCAGAATGTATCAACACACCAGCATTCTGAAGAGAGTGAAGGCTACCATAGACAGAAAAAAGCCTACCTTGAATTCTAAAACTAAAACTGATCAAGTATTTTTCTTGAAGCGTTGTGTGGGTAGACATACCATTGTTCGGTGCTGCTACATATATAACGTTCTACCAAGCCTCATCTTTGAGTTGATGTGAAAGATTGTGTACAAATTTAGATATAACAAATGTAATTGGGAACTTACGCCAGCTGTTTCATTTTACGTGAAATTAAAATTTCCTGCGGGATACTCAAAATTTTCACGAGTGTGCATCAATGAGTAACCACACACGAGTGAAGCGGTGTAAAATTTCAATGTCGTTACCCACCGTTCCGCTCACTCATATCGGGGGATAAACCCAGTCTAACTTTTTCCCCGCCAGCATGCATGTTTTTCGCCGCCTAAGCGATTTAATCGCTTAGGCAGCGAAAAAGTTATACAGGGAATCTCTGTTGGAGGTAGAATGTCAGAAAAGAGACGTGATCTATAATTAGGAAAAATGGTTCACGAGGATCATAATTGTACCCACCGTTGTCGTGTACTGTGACATGCAGTTCAACACGAGCAACAGTTGAGCAGTCGCAGACAGTGCAAAGAATATGAACGCTTTCACATACCCTCTCGAACTGTCGTACACAGTAAAAAGCACCAAAAGAACAAATTCAAACTGCTGCTTGGCTATCACTGCTAGTGCCACGGGGGCGAAAACTTTTTGCGAGAGACTCATCGTCCGTCGAATGAGCGCTATTTCATCTTTGATGTCCTTCAGAGCTTGGAGGTTCTGAAGCGATGTTTGCTTGGAGCTCAGAGGCGTCCGTAGTCGGAAAATCATCTGCTGCAAACTTGAGGTCAGCAGCGTCGTTAATGCGTCCAGAAATATTATAAGCGTTAAATGTGGCGCGTGTAGCATATCGTCCCCAATGAAGGAGAATATTTTGGATATTTTTTGTTTAACAGAAAACTTTACGAATTCCTCCATAGAAAATAAATAAAAATTATACGTCAAGGGAAGAGCCACCGTAAGTACTGTAAGTAAATAAGTTTTTAGCCCTATAGCCGGCGGTGATGTCTTTAAAGCCATCAGAGAATTTAAAAGTTTCGTGAACGAATGAGCGTACGCCAGAAATCCCCACCGGGTTGCTAACAGCACACATGCAACGGCAGGCCCCCATAACTTGGACACCACCCTGTAGACACCTGTGTTTTCGTTATGATATTCATCAAGTACATAACGGATTATCCACACAGTTACTACCGTGAGACAAACGCTGTAGGAGACACTGAGGCCAAGGCACACTTGGGAAAGCCTGTACATTCCCTCGACACGTTCAAGAGGGGCGAGGCCAACGGCCTTCAGGACGGAGCTCATCCAGCGTGTCCAGGTCAGCAGGTTGGTATTTGTAGGCCCCATCATTTCGAGAATGTTTTTATTTTCGTGAAGGAGTCCAAATTTGAGATCAGAACCGAGCCGATGAATTTCCGTAGAATTCAACTTAATTGTACATTCCGCTGAATTTTGGCTCAGTTTTGGTTATTCGTAATCCAAAACTCATTCTGTTCTTCAATTTAGAAAAGCTGCTAACTTCCTCAAAGCGGCTTAAGGGTATAATACGTTTGCATTTCTTCATAAGCAAGAAACAGATGTGAACTTTTAGGTAAAAGGGCTAGGCAGTGACTGTAGAATGATCAACAGCACTCGAGAAACTTTGTCTTGTTGCACTGACAAAACCCAAATAATTTCTTTGTTCTTGACGATCAGATCTGCCAATCGCGCAATACAATGTGCTTTGTTGCGCGCAAAATTTACACATAATTTGCTCCTCGGTAAATTCATTTGATGAAGTGCATCTTCGACCCGCACATTATTGAACAGTAATACTTAAACAAATGTTCCGAATTGTGTGTTTACATATGAGCTACTGTACACAATCAACTTCAAGGAATTAGACAGCATGAACGATAGGTTTGAAGCCTGGGTGTCTTTTGTTCCTTTATTATCTCAATCATAAGGGTTCAAATTTTTTTTCAAGCGTAAAAAAAAATTCCAATCAATCCAATGCTAATGCTTCATAGACGCCCTAATTCACGGGTAGTCAGAAAATGGTCAGAAAAATTGCTAATCTAATATTTTACTGTATTTTTCTCTCTGTTCTAATACTTTTACGAGCATTTAACGCGTTACTCTTTCGTATTTCATCACAAATTGAATTGACTGCTATGAACATGCCAAGCTAATTCGAATTCTCCAGCTTCATGTACACCAAACGAATTGCTTTTCACTTTACGAACAGTACCAATACGTACGGGAGAAATTTTCAACAATGTTTAAATTATAATATTTTTTGTCGTAAACTCTAACAAAAAGTACAAAACGCCGTACTTTTCCGAAAAAAAACTTTAAAGTCTTGTTTTAATTTTGAAAACTAAAACGTGAAAGCATTTTCAAAAATGTGCTGGGGATTTAGGCTCTTTTCCTACAATGGTGACTGTGATGGTAGGTAAGTACGATTTACATAACATTAATTGGCAGAAAGACAAAAAATGTCGGAACAGAGCCGTGGTACGCACCACAATTGAAACCTGAGTTGTGGCGGGTGTCCGCCTTGTGAACCCGCTGTGGTGACACAGGCGCCAAGGTCTATACAGCATACATGCTCAAAATAAAAAGAAGAAGCAACGTTATAGAGAACATTTATTGTAGCAAACGTTTCGGAATACTAGTTATTCCATCATCAGTGCTGGAAGAAATAAAAAGTAATTTTCAGTCATGCATAAGACGGATAAGGTCTGAATAAAAATACTGAGCAAAAAAACTCAAAAAATAAAAATAAATCCATTCCTAACGACTAGAAGACCACACTCAAGCGTTTAGGCAATATACACAGTACATACAGGCGTACATAACCATACACACCCAACACACTCGTACACCTACACATTTATAAATATATATATATATATATATATATATATGTATACATATATATATATATATGTATACACACACACACATACATACACACACTCACTACATGCACACATATCAAGCACACCTCCGCATACCGCAAGTGAGCTTTCAAAACTTCTTATATTTCTTCGAAAGTAAAGCACCGCTGGAAATAAATTTCTCCCTCAAAAATTGTAACTTGAATTAACTTTAGAATCACTCATTGGAGCCTAGAAATGGGCTTATCTTTTTCTATTACGAACAAACAAGCTCATGCAGATACGCTTTTCATAAAAGGGACATCTAGATGATCTTCAGAACGAATGCTTCTGTACAACGCGAGCTATTAAAACTGTCAAGTGCAAGACCCACCTACCTTGCGATGCAGGCTCTGGACTGGAGCACAACTGTTTGCTCACCTATTCCACCATACCTTTCTTCCAGCAGTGATGATTGAATAACTTGTATTCCGAAACGTTTGCTACAATAAATGTTTTCTATAACGTTGGTTTTTCTTTTTATTTTGAGAATAAGATTCCCTAAGAATCGCCCCATAAGTTCCAGCAGTGATGATTGAATAACTTGTATTCCGAAACGTTTGCTACAATAAATGTTCTCTATAACGTTGGTTTTTCTTTTTATTTTGAGAATAAGATTCCCTAAGAATCGCCCCATAAGTTCTAGTATACATGCTTCGTTGAGCCGCCCTATTATCTTCATCAAATCGAAAAGGCACTTACAACCCTTTTTGATTCAATATGGACAGCCACCAAGAGGAAGGTCGTACACCACGCAATGAGCAACATTACGAGAAGGACTGATAATTTTCCGTAAACAATTACTCCTTTTTTCACTTACCTCTTTTTCAGATAGTGTCCCGCACCCACGCTGTCTTTGGTACTCACCTTTTCATGAACTGCTACAACATCAAAAACTTCGCACTCGTCAGTGAAATTATCATGCCCGTATGCCCACCTGTCTCATATAATGTGTCAATTACGTTATTTTTTTCATCGTACTTTGCAACTTGTACCTACCGTGTTCATGTACTCAGTCATGCAGTTCACGACGACCCAAAGTTGTAATGCTGCAGAAAAGCTGAACACAAACGGCATCACCGCGCTCGAGCTCGATTCGTCATAAAAGGCATAAAGAATTAAGAGCACGAACTCAAACTGCTGGTGAGCTAAGACTCCAAGTGCTACAGGAGAAAATGTTATCTGAATTGACCGGAGCGTTCGCCGCAGCATCACAAGGTCATATTTGATGTGATCAAGAGCCGAATGTCTGGCGTGCATGTGCAACTGCTCAGATCTCAGAATGTCAAGTCTGGCAATCGAGAGCCGTAGATTTGAGGAGACTTGCGTCGTGATCGTGTCCAGAAGAGTACTAAGAGCCATGTAAGGAATGCCCAAGAAATCACAAGCGACTAAAAAGGGAAGTTGCACTCCTAAATTTTCTTGAGGAGAATAAGAGGAGAAATTATTTAAAGCTGTAATCATGATTGTATTCAGCACTAATGCATACGTCTTCCAGGGTAAGTTCACTGGCGAAGCTGGTAATACGAACAAATAATTTAAAACTTTTGTGAAGTAGACCGACGAAGCCAGACAGCACCACCGAACTGTCATCATTATCGACATATTGAAAGGAGCCCACAGAGTGTACAGGGAATGGTAAACATCATCATGAGTTTCACCATTAATTCGAGATATTATGAAGTCCGCAATGAGGATGGTCATGATGAGGTTGAAGAAAATATCGAATCCGAGGCGTACTTGTGATCTCTTGTATTTTCCTTGAACGAATTCAAAAGGCGCCAGGCCTAGCAAGCTCAACAAGCGAAACATCCAGCGGATGAAGCGGATTGAATCAACACTTGGGAGCGCCATTACTCTGATACTTAAATTTTGATACCAATAGCACTTAAAATTTTTATCTCTGATCAGTCTACATAATTCAGTCCCAATCGTGAGTTTTTCAAAACTTCTTATATTTCTTCGAAACTCGAAAGTAGAGCACCACTTAAACGAAATTTCTCCCTCAAAAAGTGTAAATGAATTAACTTTAGAGTCACTCAATGGAGCCTAGAAATGGGCTTAGCTTTGTCTAATAGGAACAAACAAGCACATGCAGATATGCCCTGTATAGATGACCTTCAGGACGAATGCTTCTGCCCAAGACATGCTATTGAAACTGCCAAGCGCAAAACCCTCCTAACTCGCGATGCAGGCTCTGGACTGGAGCATAACTGTTTGCTCACGTGTTCGAGTTTGTCCTGTTGAATTAATTGATTGGTGAACTTCGTTAGGAAATGTTCTTTGTCTCATGACTGCAGCTATGTCATCACGTGAATGAGCTCACATGTTGTTCTGTCAAATTTATTGATTGGAGATTTTGACGGAAAATATTCTTTGTCTCGTGACGGCTGAGGCATTAAAAAAAAACATCGGTATCTTTGGGATGCTTTATTTCCAATCAAGCCTGATACATATGATCTTAGCATTGGTTTTTCAAATGTCTTATAACTAACACTATATATAGGACACCATGACGGCTCCCCCGTAAAGCCGGTACCCATTTCCGACACCTGGGTTGAGTGGGGTATTGTGCTTGAGCTTTCCCTTATACCCAACGGGGAAAATCTCCGCGCCAGCGCCGGGATACGAACCCATTAAGTGAATCGAAAACATCCATCTCCATCGATGGTACGCCAACGCCCCAACTTCAAAGAAATAGGTGCTGCTTTCCAGGCCTGTACCTTTCATAAAAAGGAGGCGAAGTCGAACGTGACCAGTCAAAAGTGAAGAACGCTAACAGGTATAAGAATCAGTTAAAAATGGAGCTGGAATTTCAACTTGAGAATCAGTTAAAAATTATTTTGAAAGTTGTAATCGACTGCTTGAAGCATCTTATATACTGCATGGAACATATGCATGGCAATTTTAGAATATAAGCACAAAAGTTCGAAGTCTCTAATAACTTTTGAGCTATTAGGAACTTCCCTTGTCAGGTATTTTATCCTCTGTTTTCATGAACTATCACTCGGAACAGAAGTTATAAATGGATTTGCTTCTGTGATATCCAATGATTTGTTCTTCGTGAGACCAACATAACCGGGATACTCTGGTGACTTTTCTAGATTGATAAAAATATATTCCTAATGGCATTTGAAGGATTTTAGAACAAGCAAACAGGTCTTATTCCAGTCATAACATAAAAGTAATTTAACAACATCCCGAGCACTTCTGACGGTATGAGTTCACTTAAAGATTACGGTATCTGTTTCAAGCTGTCAAACTTGTGCAATCATGCAAGTTAAACCCAAGTCAAGATACTAAATACAACAAATTTTACGCTTTTTTCCCTATGATCACATTTTCTCTACAACAATCGTCCTAAAAATATTTTGTGTCCGCTTAATATTTATTTCGTTCAAAGAAATAACAATTTCCTTTGCAAGTAATTACTGTCTAACTTTTTTGCCTACTCATCCATGACTTGAGGCGCTCAAATTTAGCCTCGACAATTAATTAGTAATTTTAGCCTATAGTGGCTAAAATTACAAATGCTCTGGCGAAGAAGTTGGATTGTAAAATGGCCTCCTGTATCCCCAGATCTTACCTTACTAGGAGTTAACAGCTGTTGGGAGTTTTTGAATAGTTGATGAAAAACAAAAAATGTAAAAAATTAAGCAGCGTCGAGAAAACAAGCGAATGAGTATTTGAAACATTTTAGATTTGAAAGTCGCATGTGTGCTGCACGTATTTTACTCTTTCTTAATAACGTGTGTCATATGTTTAAAATACTTAATGATGTGTGTATGTATTAATGCTTGATGAACCCTTATAAACTATCGGCAGCATTCGCTAGACGATAAAAAAATCGTTCGAAAAAGTAATGAGAAACTTGAAAATTAGGGTATAGAACACAACAGAGTCTTGATACGTACCGTTCTGCGATAATCTGCCTGTGAGTTTACCGTTAGCCAGAGCTGAATCATCGCCATTATCAAGAAGAAGGATGACATATTAATACTGGAATTTTCATCGTAGACTATGAAGAGCGCGATGAGAACCATTTCCAATTGCTCGAATGCGAGCACGCCGAAGACAACAGCCGAAAAAAATTTTTGGATCAACTCCAAACAGAGTCGGATTTTAGTCAGTTCTATTTTAATATCAGCTAAAGACAAACCGCTCTCAGGCCGAGGGGTGACCGACTTCTGCTCCCAGATATTTCGTAAGTCAACCAGGCGGATGTTTTGATGGAGGTCATACGTCAGTTGAGCCATTAACGCATCTAGGAAAAAAGTGAGAGTCAAGAAAGGAGCATGGAAAATAATTCCATGAAATGTGTGCAATATTTTTTCCATTTCTTCCCCATCAATTTGATCATCGAGTTTCAAAGGTTTTAAATTGAGGTAAACTTGATAGCCAGTTGAAACAGTCAAAAACAAACTTGTGGTTAAAGTCTTTCGGCATTTTCCCGAGCTGGTTGGCTTGAGACGCCCCAAAAGGTTGAGACTTCTCACGACGTCCCGATTCGACATCAAAAATGTCCACATAACCACTGTCATCATCGTAAAAAAGCAAGGAGTCCAAACATTTATCAGCGATCTAAAAAAGCTCCCCTCAATCATCGGAGGAAGTGGAAGTGTTATGGAACAAGTTAATATAGTTATAATGATGTGAAGGACAACACTTAATCCCAGGTAAACTTGGGATTTTTTATACGTCCCATTGACGCGTTTGAATGGGGCCAGTCCTAAGGCTTTTAGAACGTAATATTGCCAGAGCAACAATGGTCTTGGATTCATAATTTCGACAAACGTTATCGCTCTGAAAACTTTAAAACCTTAAAAACATTTAATTTCAGGTTGGGAAGCAAGTTTCTCGAAACGTTCTTTGTGCTTTTATAACACGTTTTGAAATCCTTTTATTCACGGACTTATTGGATCCTAACGAAATTTTAGCTAAATTTGGATGTCCATCCGTTCCACTGAAGAGACCGCGGCACCAAGGCGGAGATGTCCAGTTATGAACTGAACATCATACCATGAGTTCGTTCGAATTATTTGTTCCATCGTCTGGGAGGACATGAGCCGCGTCTTCGTTTAATCAATTTACTAACAAAACATGATTAACTAGGCACCAGAAGAACAAATGGTTACAGCAATATTGCATCGGCAGGGCTCGATCATCTATACCCGGGCTGAGCAAATGATTTGTTATTGCCGTTGATCCAATGTTGTTTACGCCTTCTGATTACTGTCACTCAGTTGCATCCTTTATGTTGCTTGCATCTAATTACTTGAAATGGTAATAAGAGACAACACTGAGTAAAACGGTTCCTTATCGACTTTGTTTCAAGGTTGTTAATAGGAACTCCTGACTCCAAATTTATGTTCAGCTAATCACATTTTTAATTGTTGTTACTGCTTCAAATTATTCGCACGAATAAGAAGTGTCGATGAGTAAACCTAAGTAAAAATGCCTGTCGTGAAATGTATTTGTTCAATTTTAAGTGGGAGTCTGATTCACTTAGATTTTATGTCCTTTCCTCTTTATAATATGCGTGCAATATCAATGGTTCTGCATCGTTTTAAGAAAGAGGTCTGCCGCTATCGCTGCTCAGGCTCAACGATGGCAATGACGAGGTTACTTAAAAACACACTCTTGATTGAATGAACAATTTAGCTCTGTTTTGAACTCTGCTAAAAATGTGCCCTCAGACTGTAAATTAACTTTAATGTCTAAAGAATGGAGATTTCTCAGAGCTCGAACTGTTATTTTTCATGCCCGAGCAATTCGTATATGGGTCGCATGTTTGATGGAGATTCTTTAGGCTCGTAAATTCAAATAGTATATTTCATTTCTTAGTAACGTAAGGATCTGGTATATCGGAGGGCTTACGTGGTGGAAAAAATCCTATCATTGAAATCGACGTTTTTCCTTATTCTTTATTACGCGAACTAACTTTATTTGCGAGCCTCTCTGATAGATCTGGACTACTGGTGGTAGCGAGAGACGTTTCTAATCACTGGTGGACGAGTATCCTATCGGATCATGTCACACTCGTCATCACTCTGTTGAAATAGTGTGGAAAGCCTCGATCTCCTCCTATTCAGTACAGTAGAGTCTCACCTCTCTTGTATTAGACGTGAGAGTTGAGGACGAGCCAGAGCGGGAGGGCAGCAGGTCCCAGTATGAGGATGCCCTTCATGATAGATGAGTTGAGTGTCTTAAAAGTTTGTTTTCTCAGGCATTCTAGACGGGATCTTTCATGCTCAACAGGGAAATTCTCTGCACCTTTATCTCTGGTTCTACATTCTAAAATGCCATGGTTTGCTGAGTCTCTACAATGTAGTGAATATTGTCAGCTACTAAGCTCATTGATCCATTAAGGAAATGAACTAAGGATAAGTACCGCAATAAAATTATGCTGTTGCAGACGAAGTCAACACTCGACCGAAGTTTTTCTTGCAGGGTTGTTGTACGCCCACCGTAGCTTAGATAGTTCGTATATAGTAGGTCGGCAGCCAAAGATATGTATATTCCCAACAAAGTAATCGTTTTCAGGGTTATGAATTTATTTTTAGTTGGAGTAAGCTGTTGAAAAATACAACATTTGATGTCGCTATACCAACACACCATGAGGCAATTAAATATTTGAATGGATGCACAGTGCCATTAATGTAGAATTTTAAAACAACTTTAACGTGTAGTATAATACAAGGTTTTTGTAATCGACTTGTCCCTTTTACGCCGCTCAAAGATCTTAATCACACGCTACCTCCTGTTACTGAATACTTAACACATTTTTACAACAGCTTGTCTTTAGATTGCAACACCAGCAAAAATTCTATGGATTCCTTGCTGAAAAAAAACGTTTGTCTTCTTTATCACATCCAATAGATACATATTTAACACAAAAGCACTCAAATCAACGAGTGATTGTGACAATTTTAAACTCAACCTTGGGTTGGATTAATTTTAATTTGTCTTGGATTAATTTGAAGTGAAAAATATGTATATCGCAAGTATGATTTCGTTTGGGCATGTTTGTTCCTCGTTCCTCATTTTGATAACTCTAATATCACTTGGTTGAAAAAATTTTGATAATTTGTGGTGAAAGGGCATAAGTTTAGAAATTAGTATTGGCGTAAAATGCACCTTCACGAGAAAATCGGCCGAGTATTGCGAAGGTAGGGGAACGTCTCTCCCTGCATGTCCAACAGGAAGCGTACGAGAGCTTGATTATACATGTTCCCGTGTAAATTGATTCGATGTTTATATTGAAACTAATTTGAAGTTTGTGGGTGCATTGGTTTAAAAATTGGTATGGGCACAAAAAGAGGTTTAGCGAGACAATCGGCCGAGGATTGGTGGGTAAGGGAACCTCGTTCCCTGCCCCACACGAGAGCTTAAGAAATTTTTAACGTGTGTATAAATGCAGTACTTGTCACGAACATCAGTTTGTTACTAATATCAAGTTTGTACTTTTCATAGTTCAGAAAAGCCTATTTTTCCGAAGAATTTAGGGGTTCCGTCGGGAGGTCCCGGTTAGTTTCCCAACTGGTTAGAAGGAACAAGTTCAGTTTAATTTAGGAAAATGCAATAACTGGAACAAACCGCAAGCAAGCAGTAAAAAAACAATTTTTCTACAAAAAGGGAGAAGATTAACTTGAACTTGAACTTGAAGGCCGTCAGCGTCAGAGCCTTTTTAACGGCCTACAATTCCCTCCGCAATACTCACAATATTCACACAAAGGAGTTCAGTGCCTTTGTACCAGACTTGTCCAACAAACTATTCAGGATCTACCGATCCTTATCACAAGCTACCGTTGGACGACATCACTGGGACCAGTACGTCGAAACACCATCCCCAAGCATGGCGGGTCACTACAGCCCACTCTACATGACTGGCTCATTCTAGACACTGTCTCTTACACCAGACACGTATAAGAATTTTTTATCGCATCAGTGATACTCAAAATACACTCTTGAACCAATCCAGCAAGACAGTTCATACCACAGTCATCTTTAGCACATCTGATATACCACTCATTCTTTCCACACTGCTCAAACACCACATTCATGAAACTCTCTCTTGTTCATACCTACCACACTCCAGCACCAAATGTTCAATTGTTTCTTCCACTCCCCTATCTCACTGCCGACATAATCTATTATTATTCTCATTCTACCTGCAGGTACGTCTATTCATACTCAATGCCTTACACCTTACAGCAAACAAGAGTTGGCTTCCAAAACTACCATTATAGAATACCTCACACTTAGGTGCTTCCTTTCCCATATACCAGCTTAGTGTAGGCTTTCGCATCATGCTTGTAGCATACCGCTACATAAGAGTAAAAATTAGAAATTCGCTATTCATACTTAAATAAATAAATTAGGAGCATTAAAAATATTACTCTAATTTATTATTAATTATTTTCTACTTCTAATTCGTAATCATTAAAATTTTTGTGTAAATACATGAGAGATCAAATAATCAATTTACATTTCGAGTTCTTAAGAAGCCCGTCTGGCAACATACTAGCGCGTCGCCTAGTCCACTTACTCTTGCTTGTGGCGTGGTTGCGCAAACATCTCGTAAGTGCAGTGATATTTAGGGTAAAATAAGAGTAAAACCGGGTAAGAAAATGTGCCATGTGTTTTTTTCGGTGTATTTTGTGTTTTAATCTGAAGATCTGCTCAGTGTCGTGAATTAGGGATAAAAATTAGTGTTAAGATTCTGAGATTAGCATATGTTTTTATAGAGTGAAAATTGCGTGTCATTTCCCAAACTCTCGTGTGAATTCATATTAGATATTCAGTTAACGTACTGGTTTCTTTTTTTTTCTCTTTACTGCAAACACATATCGCAGGTTTGCCAGTATCATATCACGAATCTTTCATAAATTACTTGTGGACGGACGCGGCGAAATTGCCGGCGTTCGTTCCCGATAGCTTCTGGTGTAATGGCGGAACACTCTGCCGTTTTCTGTCATTACTACGTGATTTTTATTTGCATTTTAAGCATGTGTTCTAATAGTATTTTCTCTTATTCTTTTTACAAAATACTTCTAGCAGTTCTTCTTAAATTTGTTTAAACGCGATATAATCATTAAAGATGCCTTTTAAATAATTTTAATAAATTACGAAGTTATTCATGTCTACTTGCTAAAGTTTTGAACTTCATTCTTAATTGCATATATCTACGTAACTCCACTTAATTCGATATCAATCATCTCAATGAAATTAACGTGCCTCTTCGCATTCGTGTGACAAACACCCATTACTATCTGCCTATCATTGAGTGTGTGCAAGACGCCGGCGGCTTTGGCTATGCCGACGCGTAAAAGCCGCTGGGTCCACCGCTGCACGAAATATTCATGCTTTCGTTTTCTTTGCGTATTTTCCTTCTGTGAGATCCAAAACGCAGTTTTCCTTTTTTTTTATCAGAGGAAAAATTATTCCTTTTATTCCTCCATTCTTGCTAACGATATTTTACTTAATTGATGTAATTCTCCTTTTTGCTCTCTAAGCCATGCCTTGTTAAATCATGTGCCTTCCATGATTCCAGGGGAATTTTCCCCGGTTGCTTTTTGTAAAAAAATTCAAAATAATCTACTAAAAATTCTTAAATCTCATGCCTTGCAATTGAAGCAATAGCGGTTGTATCAGACTTTCTTGATTAAATTCTTCCTCTCCCTTCTCGAGTTTAGCTGGAGTTTGAACTTGTAGGAGTTTCTCGGATTTTCCCCGTGTGGGAAGAGTTGTCATTATTGTGTGGATATTCAGTAGTGCCATGTCTTGATGTCTCTCCTGAATCGCGTAATCCAGCATCCTGGAATCCTGTGCAGGACCTCTACAGCCTCGCCCTACACAAAAACCTTCAAAATCAAATCTCCCTGGGTTTCTGGTTTTCCTGAGCGCCATGATGATTGCTTAATGCCATTCTCACATAATCAGTGACTAAAACTTGCTATTACTACTCTGAACAAGTAATTCAACTTGAGTGTGCCCCTGCTAATGTGCCACTTGATTCCGCTCACATGAGCCGGATTTTGCTTGCTCTGTCACACCCCCATCTTATTTTTGGAGTCATTAGTTATTCTTGAACTACGTCATTGACTCTCGCTCAATCATCTCAAGTTACTTAATTCCACTTCCCCAAATTCAACTCACTCACCACGCTTAACTCCATCGTGTGCCGGCCTTCGTCGACTCCAGCCTGGTCCTCCGGCACGGATCGCCACTTTCACAAGCTCTCCGGGATCAAGAACCAAGACAGTTCCTGGTGTTCGCTACCCAAATAAACTACATCACGGAAAACTAAGCTGAGTTATCCAAACGTGTTTCATTATCATCTCACTATTTTCCCATGCGCTTCGAGAGAAAATCGAGTTTTGTCTTAGCCGTTCAAGTAAAAATTTCCACTGAACCACTCACGGCAAATTCCAAAACCCGACACTGGTGCATTGGCCGCTATTTTAAAAATAAAAGAAAGAACTAAACTCGAAGTGTTCTGGGAGACTGTGAGAGGATAATGTTGGCGTAGCATGGTAGTGATAAATTTTCCCATTTCGTGGTAGTTTGAGAGATTTCCTGTGAGTTTGAACATGCTAATGAATTTTCTCTGAGCAGCTTAAAAATTTTTTTATCTTTCTTTTATGCTGTTTCCTGTCTTTGTTTGTTTTGTGCCTCAGTAGGTAGGAAAATATTTTTCTACTATTTCCGTGCTGTGCATTTATTCCTGACTACCGTAAAATTCTCGTCCCATTTTCTCTCTTTCCGTTATCTCCAACGTTATTGATTGATTGAGTAGGTAGGAAAATAATTTTTCTCTCACCTGCTTAATTTTGTGCCTACGCAAATTGCCGCATACCGCATAATAATTTTTTTTTCTCTTCGTTTCCAATTTCATATTTCCTATCTTCTGCTTTCACTTAATTTGAATGATTGAGTAGGTAAAGAATTAACGCAACCCCTTTGCTACTTAATCCCAAAAATCTTAGGCACTGATATCATTAATTGCGCATTCCCCAAAAGAGATTGCTAGCATGCCTGACTCAGACAATGAAGATCGAGCACACGCAAACCCCATTAGACTCCCGCCTTTCATCCCAGGGGACGCTCACACCTGGTTCAACCAGGTGGAAGCTGTGTTTAGGTATAATAGGATAAATCAGGACATAGACAAATTTTACGCGCTCGTTAGCGCAGCGCCCACGAAACTGCTTAATGATTCCAACGAGTTATTAGAAAACCCTCCTGATCACAATCCTTACGGAATCTTAAAAGGCAAAATCTTGGCAAGACTTCAGATGTCCGATGCGGACAAGTTTCGTAGTTTGGTAGATGCCTCTGCTATCCCTCCTGTCTCTAGTTCCTTCTCACCGACTTCGCTAGTTAAAGAACTGCGGAAACTCGCTACAGGAGTTGCCGTAGCTGAGGGCTTCCTGAAGGAAGTCTTCATGACAAAGCTCGCACCTAATGTGCGTCCTTTCCTCTCACTGGCAGGGTCTGAGCAAACTTTAGAAAAATTAGCGGAAGCCGCAGAGACGGTGATCCGAAATATTAATTTGCCAAGAGAATCACAAGTTGCTTCCATGAATGTAGCTGCTACAACTTTTAGCCCGTCAAATACGACGCAGAATTCAGTCAAAATAGATCAGTTGCAGCAGGACATCGCTGAAATAAAGCAAGCTCTCCAAAATTTTCAAATAGGTCAGAGTCAAAGTGTGGCGCACATTCAGCAAGGCCCAGGGAGTTTCCAAAGCCACCAAAATGCCTACAACTATCCTTATGACTATCCCTCCAACTATCACTATCCTCCTCCTCCTCCTCAACGCTTTGATAGAGGTAGATCTTATGATAGGTCAAATAATCAAAACCCCCGTTTTCGGTCACGCTCTCGTGATGCCAGTAGCAACTTGTGCTGGTATCACCAGAAATTTGGTGACCAAGCTCGTAAATGCGCCTCACGCTTTTGCCCGCGCTATACCGAACAAATGACTTCGGGAAACGCCAACAGCAACGCACAGTAGCGAGTACTGCGTTGCCTCATTCCCAGACTACTCGCCTCCTTACTATTCTCGATCCCGTTACCAAATATCGATTTCTAATCGACACTGGCTCTAGCGTATCAATTATTCCAGCCACGGCAAAAGTCAAAAACCAGCCAGTAGTGTCTACATTACGCGCCGCAAACGGCACGCCAATCTCGTGTTACGGTGAACGAGTTTTAGAGTGCAGTCTGGGATTGAGGCGAACTTTCTTGTTTACCTTCCTCATCGCGGAAGTCCAAGAGCCTATCATTGGCGCGGACTTTCTCGAAAAGTTTGGGATTGTTGTAGACGTTAAAAATCGTAGAATTAGGGACGAGGAGACACAGATCTCAATTCCCGCTGGTAGCATAACTAAAGAAAATGTCTTGCATTCCTTTTCTATTGCTTTCAAGGAGGAGTGCATTTTCGCACAAATCCTCAAAAATTTTCCCGCATTAACAAACCCTAACTTAATTTCCAAAAATATGCAAACCTGCACGAAACACTTCATAGAGACGCAAGGACCGCCTGTCTTCTCCCGTGCTAGGAGATTGCCGCCTGATCGATTGGCGGTAGCTAAGAAAGAATTCGCGCGCATGCAGGAGTGTGGCATCATCCGCACCTCCAAAAGTCCTTGGGCTAGCCCTCTTTTGCTGGTACCCAAGGCTAACGGTGAATTCAGACCGTGCGGGGATTTCCGCAGGTTGAATGCCGTTACTTTACCTGATCGCTATCCTATTCCCTACCTTCACGATTTCAGTGCAAATTTGGAAGGAGCACAAATTTTCTCTAAGATTGACCTGCAGTCCGCCTTTCATCAAATCCCTCTTGATGAGTCCGCTATCCCCAAGACCGCTGTCATCACTCCATTTGGTCTCTTTGAATTTCTAAAAATGCCCTATGGTCTCCGGAACGCACCTCAAACGTTCCAGAGACACATGGCTGAAATCTTCTCTGATCTCTCTTTCGCTTTTGTCTACTTAGACGATATCCTTGTGGCGTCCACAACCCCAGAGTTGCACAAAGACCATCTTAGGGTCGTTTTTCAAAGATTGTCCGACAATGGACTCCTCGTAAATCCTGAGAAATGTGAGTTCGGAAAGTCATCACTGATTTACTTAGGTCATGAAATCTCTAGCCTAGGTCTAAAACCTTTGCCTTCCAAAGTAGAAGTGATCAGAAACTTTCCTCTTCCACAGACCCAGAAGGAACTAAGAAGGTTCCTAGGTTCTGTTAACTTCTACCATCGTTTCATACGCAATTGTGCTCAAACTTTAGCGCCCTTGTCCGACCTCCTCGAAAAGAAACGTAAAGGCAAATCTATCGAGGTAAAATGGACAGAAGAAGCGCGCAAAGCGTTTGAGGAAATAAAACACAAGTTAGCTTCCGCGACTGAACTATCCTACCCTATTGCTAACGCTGATTTCAGCCTAGTTGTTGACGCATCCAGTACCGCCGTAGGTGCTGTGTTGCAACAACAAGTAGGTACTAATATCTCTCCTCTTGCTTTCTTTTCCAAAAAGCTGTCGCCCACTGAGCGTGCTTATAGCGCGTTCGGTAGGGAACTTCTTGCTATCTACCTATCTGTGAGACACTTTCGCTACGCTTTAGAGGCAAGGGAGTTTGTGATCTACACTGACCACAAACCTCTGACCTCGGCGATCAAGATGCCTTCTGAGCGGCATTCGCCTAGAGAAGCTCGACACCTGTCCTTTATAAGTCAGTTCACAACTGACATCCGTTACATTAAGGGACTAGACAATACCGTAGCCGATTGCCTCTCCAGAATTAATTCTGTCCAAACCAGTGGCGAAATCACCTTCGGCAACATTTGTAATGCTCAAAAGGAGGATCCTGAACTTCAGGACCTTCTCAAATCTTCTAACCCTTCCCTTCCAAAACTAACCTTGGTTGACGGCGTGTATCGTGATGCCGAGCGACCTTCTCGTTTGTATCTTCCTGCGACTCTCCGCAGAGTAGCTGTCCTCCACTACCATTCCCTCAGTCACCCTGGTATTAACCGTACATTGCGTTTGATTTCTGATCGTTACGTCTGGCCAGCGATGCGTAAGGAGGTCAAGCAAATTGTGCAAACTTGCCATGCGTGTCAGAGTAGTAAGGTGGTGAAACATAATCGTGCAGCGCTGCAGAGTTGCGCATTCACAGGTCAAAAGTTTGACTCTGTCCACCTAGACCTAGTGGGTCCCTTGCCTGCATCGCGCGGTTATTCTTATTTGTTGACCATCATCGATAGGTTCACGCGTTGGGTTGAGGCTGTCCCTCTTCCTGATACACAAACTGAGACTGTAGCTCGCGCCTTCATGTCCAACTGGATAGCTAGATTTGGGGTTCCCGTACAAGTCACACATGACCGGGGATCACAATTTACCTCCAAATTTTGGAGTGAGCTCAGTACCGCTTTAGGGTGTGCAAACACATCCACGACAGCTTACCATCCGCAGTCAAATGGACTTATTGAGAGAGTCCACAGAGACCTCAAGTCTGCCTTGCGCTGCCTTAATTGCAGTCACGATTGGACCGATAGACTTCCAGTAGTATTGCTCAGCATTAGGAATCTCTTCCGGCAAGATCAGCAGTGCACAGCGGCGGAGATGTTGTACGGGAAGACACTTCGTCTCCCCGGCGACATTGTTGACCCAAAACCGTTGCCTGAATTTTCATCCGCTGACCGTTCCGCATATGTAACCTGCCTAAAAGATTGCATGCGTAAGATTGAGTATGTTGCTCCACGAATGCCTCAGACTGAGGACAGACTAGATCCTGCCCTGCAAGACTGCACACATGTGTATGTCCGCAATGATGCTATAAAGCCTACGCTCACGCGCCCTTATGATGGCCCATTCAAAGTACTTAAACGCAAGCAAAAATATTTCATCCTCGACAGATTCGGCTCGAGCGACCCTGTGAGCATAGACAGATTAAAAGTCGCATACACTTCGGATCATAGTGTAACTTATAACTCATCATCTTCTCCGCAGATTTCTCCTTCCACTGAGACTCGACCATATCTACCATCTCAGCTTCCTCAGTTGACTGCATTGTTGCCTAGTCAGCTTGAGTGTAACCCTTTCTACGTGCCTGTACACTCAAACCCTATCCATACGCCTATCGTAGACTCTAATTCTAGTCCTCTTACTGTCACAGCGACAAGTCTGGAGAGACCAGACGAGCCCGCTGCAGTAACTCTTGTTCCTAGGACTCTTGCTGATCTAAACTTGCAGACCCGTTTGGTGAAACTTCCCCGCTCAGTATCATTTGCCAATTGCCGAACTCGGCAGGGTCGCGTAGTTCGCCCTCCTTCCCGCTACAGATGATTGCAGCGGGTGGACCTTTCGGTCTGCGCCTTGGGGGGTAATGTAGCATACCGCTACATAAGAGTAAAAATTAGAAATTCGCTATTCATACTTAAATAAATAAATTAGGAGCATTAAAAATATTACTCTAATTTATTATTAATTATTTTCTACTTCTAATTCGTAATCATTAAAATTTTTGTGTAAATACATGAGAGATCAAATAATCAATTTACATTTCGAGTTCTTAAGAAGCCCGTCTGGCAACATACTAGCGCGTCGCCTAGTCCACTTACTCTTGCTTGTGGCGTGGTTGCGCAAACATCTCGTAAGTGCAGTGATATTTAGGGTAAAATAAGAGTAAAACCGGGTAAGAAAATGTGCCATGTGTTTTTTTCGGTGTATTTTGTGTTTTAATCTGAAGATCTGCTCAGTGTCGTGAATTAGGGATAAAAATTAGTGTTAAGATTCTGAGATTAGCATATGTTTTTATAGAGTGAAAATTGCGTGTCATTTCCCAAACTCTCGTGTGAATTCATATTAGATATTCAGTTAACGTACTGGTTTCTTTTTTTTTCTCTTTACTGCAAACACATATCGCAGGTTTGCCAGTATCATATCACGAATCTTTCATAAATTACTTGTGGACGGACGCGGCGAAATTGCCGGCGTTCGTTCCCGATAGCTTCTGGTGTAATGGCGGAACACTCTGCCGTTTTCTGTCATTACTACGTGATTTTTATTTGCATTTTAAGCATGTGTTCTAATAGTATTTTCTCTTATTCTTTTTACAAAATACTTCTAGCAGTTCTTCTTAAATTTGTTTAAACGCGATATAATCATTAAAGATGCCTTTTAAATAATTTTAATAAATTACGAAGTTATTCATGTCTACTTGCTAAAGTTTTGAACTTCATTCTTAATTGCATATATCTACGTAACTCCACTTAATTCGATATCAATCATCTCAATGAAATTAACGTGCCTCTTCGCATTCGTGTGACAAACACCCATTACTATCTGCCTATCATTGAGTGTGTGCAAGACGCCGGCGGCTTTGGCTATGCCGACGCGTAAAAGCCGCTGGGTCCACCGCTGCACGAAATATTCATGCTTTCGTTTTCTTTGCGTATTTTCCTTCTGTGAGATCCAAAACGCAGTTTTCCTTTTTTTTTATCAGAGGAAAAATTATTCCTTTTATTCCTCCATTCTTGCTAACGATATTTTACTTAATTGATGTAATTCTCCTTTTTGCTCTCTAAGCCATGCCTTGTTAAATCATGTGCCTTCCATGATTCCAGGGGAATTTTCCCCGGTTGCTTTTTGTAAAAAAATTCAAAATAATCTACTAAAAATTCTTAAATCTCATGCCTTGCAATTGAAGCAATAGCGGTTGTATCAGACTTTCTTGATTAAATTCTTCCTCTCCCTTCTCGAGTTTAGCTGGAGTTTGAACTTGTAGGAGTTTCTCGGATTTTCCCCGTGTGGGAAGAGTTGTCATTATTGTGTGGATATTCAGTAGTGCCATGTCTTGATGTCTCTCCTGAATCGCGTAATCCAGCATCCTGGAATCCTGTGCAGGACCTCTACAGCCTCGCCCTACACAAAAACCTTCAAAATCAAATCTCCCTGGGTTTCTGGTTTTCCTGAGCGCCATGATGATTGCTTAATGCCATTCTCACATAATCAGTGACTAAAACTTGCTATTACTACTCTGAACAAGTAATTCAACTTGAGTGTGCCCCTGCTAATGTGCCACTTGATTCCGCTCACATGAGCCGGATTTTGCTTGCTCTGTCACACCCCCATCTTATTTTTGGAGTCATTAGTTATTCTTGAACTACGTCATTGACTCTCGCTCAATCATCTCAAGTTACTTAATTCCACTTCCCCAAATTCAACTCACTCACCACGCTTAACTCCATCGTGTGCCGGCCTTCGTCGACTCCAGCCTGGTCCTCCGGCACGGATCGCCACTTTCACAAGCTCTCCGGGATCAAGAACCAAGACAGTTCCTGGTGTTCGCTACCCAAATAAACTACATCACGGAAAACTAAGCTGAGTTATCCAAACGTGTTTCATTATCATCTCACTATTTTCCCATGCGCTTCGAGAGAAAATCGAGTTTTGTCTTAGCCGTTCAAGTAAAAATTTCCACTGAACCACTCAACGGCAAACCCCAAAACCCGACATGCTAAGCATCCAATTATTCAATGCAGATGCTGAAATGCAGTTTTAGTCAAGTTTTTCAGTATAATAAAGTGTATTAAAAGAGCATTAAAAGCGGTTGTAATATTCAACGTCTAACTAGAGTTTATTGATGTATAAAGGAATTTTTGTTCCATAGTGGCAAAAGGTGAACGTCCTCCATGTTTTACGATCTTATCCGTGCGTTTTAGGGTAAGAATAGTAAGCCTTATCTAAACTTTTTGGAGAACTGCGAGCCGCCAAATTTAAAGTTGTTTAAGAACTTAGTCAAATAATGAATTTGCTGTTAAAATTGGTGATTTGGCTCATCATTAACTGCAATACGATATTAGTATTTACTTTTTAATTTCTGAATAATGTTTTTCATTTGGTTCCTCTAATCTTTACCGTATTAATTTTTTTGTTAAGCTATTGTTTTTCATTATGCAATTAAATGCATCGCATTCAATCTGGTGGATTTTTTATTGGTTTATTGTAATTAAAATTAGTATTAAAATAAATCTGTGTGCTCCGGTCAAGTTGTTTCATAAATGACTTGTCTCTTGACTAGGGGGTGAGCATTAAATTATGCCTAATCAACAAGAGCAACGGTTTACCTCAGAGATTAATCAAATCAGAAGGTTTAAGTTAATGAAGTCATTATTATTATTATTATTATAATAGGACTACTGAAGGAAAGATTGCAAAAAATTAAGATTTGAATTTGTGAGCTAATACATTTCATACACATAAGGTATGGTTTGTGTACCCTATGCTGTAAAAACTGATGCCCCAGAGATGATAATCTTGATTTACCAACCTATCTTGCTATGGATAGGTTGGGACTTTAGTTTTTTGTGCCCAATTTACTTCTCATAGGGTTAATGCTAATGTTTAGGCATTGAAAGGTGGAAAATTGAATACTCACCTATCCTACACATCAACCCTGTTTTATTAATTTTCTCTCTTCTTATCTAAAGTTTGGTTGCTCTAAATGCAGGGTATACTTAGTGGAAATACACCTTCAGCAGAGAAACCCCATTTTCCACAGTCCTTACCTGAATCTCTCATCTCTTAGCCCTTTTGATGTTAAAATTGTTGTGGCTTTGTATTTTTGTACTAGGCCAAGTTAAATAGTATTATATTATGATAAATGCTACAACAACTTGACCAGTATCACAGTTTTTTTCTTTCTAGTTGTGCCATGCAGAGAATGAAAGTGGGTGTGGAGAGATAAAGTTTAATGTTTTGGGCTTGGAGTTCATGCTATATTATGAGTGAGACATTTTGATAAATAAGCTGATCCAGTAATCCAAATACCAAGCTCTATTATTTGTAGAAATCAAATGCTAGGCCAGTTTTTGCCAGATAAAAATAATTATGTTGAAGTTGGTCGTGCAAGACTTTCTATGACCTTTCTACCTAGCGTCTGGGAAAATATAAACAAAACCTGTAATTTTTGAAAATGTACTGAGCAAAAGAATTAAAAAAAATCATACTATTTTAAACATATATGCACAGCAAGCAATAACATATTAGTCTTGAATAATTTGAATTTGTGTTAAAAATTGTGTAGACAGTTTATACAGGCAAAAAGCTTTATATGAAGAATTGTTAAAAATTCAAGTGGTGCATGATTTTACTGGCTTAGTTTCAAGATCAGCCTAAATGCGTGCCTAAATTTTCTAATTAAACCACATGAATAGTAAAAAAATTATTATTATGGATGCTACAAAATATTGAGATGGATCTTTTATTGAGTTGAATTATATTTTTTACAAGTATAGGATAGGCCTAAATCTCTGTAAAATGTATTTTTGGAGCTTGAACTTATTTATTTTATAGTGAATATTTTCTTTTTATTATTGCTTTTATTTGTTGCTATTCAAAATTGTTAAAAGTGCTTATTTATCTTTAAAATTTTAAGCCCAATTGTAATGTAAATTCTTTTTTCAGAATGCAATGAGATGGCTTCCAGTGCACACAAATCTAAGGACAACAAAACTTCTGAGCAGAAATGCCTTGAAGTTGTTGTTGAAGCCTGCAGAGAACATGAGGAGAAAATAAAAACTCTGAAGGACAAGCTAGAAACTGAGAAACTCCGTCTGGCAGCTCTCAATAGACTAGTCCAGCTTCACCAAGGGGTTTTGAATGTCAGCTCTTCAAATGTTGTGTGAGTTTGTGCAAATCATGATTAAAAACAAATAGTATTTTTCCTTTAGTGTAGTAAAGACAAAATTCAAACTTAATTGCATTTTTATCTTGAAGAAGTTCATGTGTCAGAGGCGCTCAAATAGCTGAAACATTCCAATTCTAAGCTCACTTTTGGGGTCATGACAAGGAAACATTATATTACCCATTTACTGAGCAATTGATTTTGAAGTTATATACAATTTACAGGAAGAACAATTGTGTCTTTATGCAAGGTTCTTGAACACGTTGAATATGGAGTGGGACAAATAGCTGAAACATTCAACAATAGCTGAAAGTGCCGCCATAGCCATGTCGCTGGAGGGTCCTGCCGCCGTGCGGGAGACCCGGGATCGAATCTCGGCGCTGGCAGTGGCGATTTTCTCTGTTGGGTATAGGAGAAAAATTCCAAGCACAATACCCCACTCTACCCAGGTGTCTGAAATGGGTACCGGTCTCGACCGGGGCAAAGCGTCATGGCGTCCTGGCATTAGTTATAAGGCATTTGAAAATCCAACGTACAAGGTGATATGTATCAGGCTTGATTGGAAATAAAGCATCCGTAGATGCCTTCATTATTTATTTAAATATGTGCCTCTAGATAAATTGTTCAAATAGACATCGATGTAAATGAATAACATTTTACACCATTTTGCTAACTTTTTGCAGGAATTTTATCATACAAGAAAATTATTATTCAAAACTCATACTTTGTACATTTCTTACAAAGGATAGAAACTTGTTTAAGCTGAAAAGTTGATTTTCCCGCGTAATCGTAGTCAACGATTTGATTGTTGTGAACTTTAATTTCTGTGCATGTGAAATTCAGATTAAATCTTCAATTCACTCTTTTGTTCTTGCTTAAAAACTAGAATACAGACATTATCTCATGTGTGTGCTGCCAGTGTTCATTGAAATTTTTCGAATGAACTAAGCTATACTGAAGAGGAAATTTTGATATATAGCAAGAATTTTTTAATAGTTATTTTGAAGTCATTGAAATTTTTTATAAATAAAAAGCTTCCAAACCAAAGCTATATTGAAAATTCTTATTCTGTGTGTAAAATCAAGCTACTTGCAGTGAAATTAATAAAGAAAATGAAAGAAAAAGAAAAACACTTCATTTCCAATAGAGATAGTACAAAAGTAATCACATTAAAACTTCAAAAAACACTCATGGACTCCCTTTTTTTGTGGCTGAAATAATAACAAAAACTTCAAAGATAAAGTTAATGTAGTCTCCATTTTATCTTCATGACTTGAATAATAATGCAGTATGTGAAAATATTTTTTCCACGGAACTTCTTTTATAACTCTGGCATTTGAAATATTCAGTTGATGATGTCCTCGCTGCACTGTTAGAAGATATTTCTCATGAATGATTTTAATATAACAAAACTGTCAGTAGTAATAGTCTATTTAAAATTTAGATTGAGAACAAGAAATATGTTCTGTATTTTAAAACAAATAGAGCCAATTCATACAACTGGTGGTGGGTTATCATAAGTGTACTGTAACCCCACAACCAGGGTTTTTGTTACACTGGTTCCAATTGTAGAAAAGTTTTGAAAAATTGTTCCACATATGCAGTCAGCAGCTCCTACAAGAATCAGTATCAATCTCATTAATCACTAAATATGATCAAGAAGTTATTAAGCCAGTTGAAAAGTCTAAGCATTCCAACTGAGGAGTATTAATCTTATATGAACATTAAAATGTAAAGATTGTCATGCATGTTATTTTGGGGAGACTCGAGTGAAAATCATGCCCATTCACCAGCCAATACTATTTCATCTTCGATTCCAGACTAAGGGATTGTTTTGTTCATATTTGCAGCCAGGATCAACTCGTACAATGGCTGGGCGTGGTACCAAGTGTTGACTCTGTGGAGACATTGACGAGACAGTTTGAGCTGGACCTCTCGGCAACTGCTAACGTCACTGGTTGCAGCATCATTGATTGCAGAGGTTGAATTTGCCTCAGTTTCCAGTTTCAAGTCAATTCATGTCTGTTTATCAATACTGGCTATCTGAGTATTGTGCTTCACACTGCTATCTCTTCAGTTCTGTTAAATATTCATCTGATTCTTTAGCCAGGAGAAGGGCCTAAACTTCTATAGAGAAATGCTTGTTATATATTCATTATACCATTAGTTTGACAATTTGCTTAGCATAGAGATTTTTACTGCTATGCTCGTGACAACAGCTGCTTGAGGGGCAGACGCAAGGGTAGTTTTGCAGTGTTGGAGCGCCACAGAGCTTTGGCTGTCTCCTTAAATAATTATTACTGGCTTTACTGGGTGGTGTTAGCTATGTAGTAAGTGTGTAAGGGGCAAACTTGGTTCGTCTCACTTTGGTGGAATGTATTATAATTTATCAATAAATAAATAAATTTTAGGAAATTACCGCATTTAGCTGCACAACTTGTAATCTGATGTTTTAATAGCTGATATGATGTAATGAAATCCTCCCAGATGCTTTGTGTTTGCTGTGGCTGATATGATGTAATGAAATCCTCCCAGATGCTTTGTGTTTGCTGTGGCTGATATGATGTAATGAAATCCTCCCAGATGCTTTGTTTGCTGTGGCTGATATGATGTAATGAAATCCTCCCAGATGCTTTGTGTTTGCTGTGGCTGATATGATGTAATGAAATCCTCCCAGATGCTTTGCGTTTGCTGTGGCTGATATGATGTAATGAAATCCTCCCAGATGCTTTGTGTTTGCTGTGGCTGGTATGATTTAATGAAATCCTCCCAGATGCTTTGTGTTTGCTGCGGCTGATATGATGTAATGAAACCCTCTCAGATGCTTTGTGTTTGCTGTGGCTGATATGTAATGAAATCCTCCCAGATGCTTTGTGTTTGCTGTGGCTGATGTGGAAGGAAGTCCTGTTATGACCATTTGTCTTATGTGCACATACATGGAAGCTAGTCTAACATCAAATTTTCTTCAAGACCATATGAGTGAATCACTCGGCTTAATTACATTAGCTGGATCAGGAAATTTAAGTCTTCAGGCCATTTTAAAGCATGAAAACACCTTGTGCATAGATTCAGTGTTCTTTTAACTCTGTACCAAATGATGCATTCCTAATTCTTCGCTTTAGAACACCTTTGTTGCAGTTAGGGAGGCTTGAACTAACTTGTCTAATCTTTTGACAGCCCTGGTGAGTGGTGAGGTATTTTGTGCATAATGAAACTGATGGTCTCTAGTGCTCCTTTGGAGTGATAATCTTGTTCCACTGAACTTGTATTGCACGCTCTACTGACGGTTCTAATTACCATCCATAATTTTTGTGCCATTAAGCGGACGTTTTAGCATAAAAAAATTACCTATGTTTTCTCCAGCTGTGCTTTTGGACGCGAGTCAGGACGTCATTCGCAGGCTTTATGAAGCAACGATACAAGTCAGGGCCTACAAAGTTCAGCTCTCTCTTATATCCGAGGAACAGGTGAGGGCTCCTCGGTGTGGTTGTGCAGGAAATTTACTCTTATAATATTTATGACATTTTGCTCTGATGTTCTTGTATTAGTGAAGAATTAGCTCTGGTTGTTAATAACTGACTGGTACTAGTGTTCACCCCTCAGGGGGATAAAACTATTGTATCTATGGGAATTAGCACTCCCAGGGGAAAATACGAGGGCCCAAGCTGAGAGTTAGGTAGGCCTTCTTTTTGTTGAAATAAAATGTTTTTGTTCTGTCGAGGACCAACGTTCTTCAGTTCACTGCAGTCATGTTTTTCAGCACCTACTAATTTCTTCTTCAACTTATATCTTGTTTCATTAAATTCTTTCTCAACTTGCTGTTTCTATACCCCTACTACATTTATCCTGTGTTCCCTTATCTCCATACTAAATGGTGATCTCCGTACTAAATGGTGCCTTCCTCTCTTTGAAATGCTCTTTTTATTAGCAGTTAAGCAGGCGTAAACTAACATATAATCGTAATCTCAGGTGGCGACGGGAGATGAGATCGTGTCTGCTGTGCAACAGGTAGAGGTCACTCCCGCGCTCCCTGAAATGACAGCGCTGCAACAACACATGGCCGACTCCTGCTGCCTCTACACACTGCCGCGCGCTTTCCACACCTTGCACGTTCGTCTGCTACATACCAGTTTACGCGTTGACTGCGATGGGTTAAACTGATGTTCAGTGTTCCACTCAAATCAAAGTTGAAAGTTGTTTGAAATTTTATTGATACCAAACATCAACTGGGTTCATTAAATACCATTAATTTTAAAAGCTTGTTAAAATTATTTCACAGAAAACCCTAAGCGCGACCTACCGATGGGTCAAATTGCAGTGTTTTAATTGAAAGTAGAGCACAGTTTTGTGGCACTATAAAATCCGCAGTTGATTTTTTTTTCTTCAAATTTTCTGATTCTACCTGTTCTTTTGATTACTGAAACTAAGCCTAGCAGGGTTTATCAGTAAATGTTTAGCTGTCCTCTTACAGCCCATTTTAACACTTTGACTGCGACTACTACACATAAATTAAGTTTAACACAAAACTCAGATTTTAAGTCAATTGTAGTAAATTATTTTAAATTACCAAACATGAACTAAATCCTGCCTTCATTTAATTTTAATTAAGTATTTATGAAAACTGAGTTAGCGAATACTTGTCGGTCAGCAGCGTTTTGAAAATTACCTCTGTGTACCACTGGTGGCGCACGTCGCAGTCAAAGTGTTAAGTCATGCTCATGCTTCCCATCCGTTGAAGGCACCGCACCTTCCAATGGATGTGAATCATGAGTCTTATCTATTGTATTGCTCAAATATGGACACATAAGAGTGCATTTATGATTATCATCACAGAAGGAGGTATTGCGCCAAAAGAAGTGTGCTTCTGAACACTGTATTGGTTACCTCTAATTATTTAGGTCGACGTTCATCTCGGATCACTGTATCTGCAACAGCTCGGCATTCTTCCATAATATGGGGTGATAGTCAAAGAGGAAGGTTTTCCAATGACTGCGAATTTTCCTTCTCAGCTGTGATACCAATTTTTTTCTGAATTATTAAATATTTGCTAAGCATATGAATGAGGATTTTCCTAGGTTTCATGTTAGTCAATAATGTTGATAGTGTTGCAGAAACGACGATCATACTCTAGTTTCAAGCCCCTCAGAGGGAGACATCTATTGTTCCTATGGGAATTAGCGCTCCCAGGGGGGAAAATGTGTGAGAGCCCGAGCTGAGAGTTCGGTAGGCCTTTTTGTTGAAATAAGTGTTTTTTTTTTTTAAGGACAACTTTTTTCGGTTCACTGCTGTCTTGTTTTTCAATACCTACTACTTGCTTCTCCAAATTGTATCTTGCTTCATAAACTTATTTTCCAACTTAGTGTTTCTATGCCCCTTCTGCTTAGATTCCACTTTCCCTTATCTCCATACTAAATGATGCCTTCCTCTCTTCGGAACTCTTTTTTTTTTAGCATTTAGAAGCTTAAACCAACATCTACTATAATCCAACACTGGTTTCAGGCACTAGAAGAGGGACAGCTCGAAGTGGTGACGTGGTCGGCAGACGTAATGAACCTCGAGGTAACATCAACTAAGCTGCGTTTGGTGCTCAGCTACGTGCCTACAATGACCGTGAAGCAACAGCAAGGCACCCCATTGTCATCAGCCAAAAAACGGGACAGCAAACACACACCACCACCATCTCCTCGAGGCAAGGAGAACCGTCATGCAGCTGTGAAGCAAGAGCAAGACACCGAGGAAATCTCCGAGCCATCATTTGGAAGTGACTCGGGAGTCACTCTGCGCTGGGAGATTGCCTATTGTGCGGACATCAGGAACTTTCGCAACCGCTTCAAACTCGATGTGCCGCGGTCAGGTGTGCTGCTCAACTATATGCTCCTAGCTCTGAAAAGGCATTTGCTTCCTTGGTGCTGGATTGTAATATGATGCTGCAATGCTTGTGTTGTAAATCTTGCTTTGAGTTTTTCGTATTTTACTAGTGTACACGGCCCGTCGAAAATAACGGGATTCATTACTTTTCTTGAACAAATTTAACATATATGAATGACAAACAAATATGTCCATCCTAATAGTACCAGCTATTAAAATATTCTTGTACTTGTGCACTGGTGAAACTCGTATCACAGATACGTTCATTAAGCATCCTTATGAGCGTCACAGACAGACTGAAAAGGCGAACACCATCAAATAATTACATAAAGAATATTATTAGGTGAGAGGCTTTGCATCACAATAGTTTACACGCAAACTACAGGTGTTTTGCTCATCTTTATGCTCCGAGCTATGTGGAGGCATTTGCTTCATTGGTGTTGGATTGTGAAATAATGCCGCAATGCATCCCCTCAGGAGGATACAACTATTCTATCTATGGAAATTAGCGCTCCTAGGGGGAAAATGTGAGGGCCCGAGCTGAGAGTTAGGTAGGCTTTATTTTTGTTGAAATAAAATGATTTTTTGCTATGTTAAGTACCACCTTTTTTCGGTTCACTACTGTCCTGTTTTTCAGCACCTCTGATCTTCATCAACTTTTATCTTATTTCATGAACTTCTTTCTCATCTTACTGTTTCTATGTCCCTTCTGCATAGATTCCTCATTCTCTTATCTCCATACTAAATGGTGCCTTCGTCCTTCCTCTCTTCGATACGCTCTTTTTTGTAGCGGTTAGGGATGCTTAAACTAACTTATAATCCTTAATAATTCTTAATCCTGCTGCAATGCATGTGTTGTTTACTAAATCTTGCTTCGAGTCTTGTGTATTGTATTTTATGCTGTGCATTGCTATAGTTTATACGTAAACTAACGCAGTGCAAAGTTAACTTTTGTGTTGCTTTTCATTTTGTACAATGGTTCTTCTACCCTACAAAATCATAAAGCGAGTAACATCTTTCTAGGCCAAGCAAGAGCTATCGTTTGTGTGCAGGTGCTAGTTGATAGATGGGCTGCTGTTGTGAAGATTGCTTTTATTAAAAGACTATGGAATTGTTCAGTAATTCTCAATAGGGTGACCAGATGTGTATTTTTTTTTTTTTTTTCGGGGTAAAATTTTCAAATTCAACAGCTTTTAAATAAAGTTTTACTAAACTTCATTATTCAGCCAGAAAAATGCTTGTCTGGTAACTCTGATACTGGAAGAGCAGGAGGTTCTGGGAGTCAGACAAGAGACGTACAATTTCTCTTAAGTTTGAACATGTAGTATAATTTCGCTCGTGGTTTTGTATGTACAAACAAAGCCTTGTATCGTATAAGTGTGTGTCTGAACTGCTAGAGTTGTGTGAGGTTTTAGCTGCGATGAATTAGTTGTTGCTGTTGAAAGTCGTGAGTCTTGGAGCTGGGACGGTGATGGCAACTGAAGTACTGACTTAATCCTTATAAATTAACATCTGAACTTGTTTCTTATCTGTCGACACTTTTAGTTTACTGAGTTTTTGATAATAGTTGAGGGTTTAAGTAGTAGGTGAGGTTGGGGTAGGCAAATGGCTTACTTTGACGTTAATTTCAACAATCGACTTAGTTATTTCACGGACTGGTAAATCCTGAATCGAAGTTGCCAACTCGAAACTAAGGTTTACCTTTAAAATAAAACAATACGTCTCAGAATTAATGTTAAGGGTATTAACTTAATGTTGAACTTTATCCTGATTTTAGACGCCATGCTCATGCTGATTTTAGGCAGAATTGTTATGCAAGACACCATAGTCATGCTGACCGTCGCTGTGCAGTGCTGGAGCGGTACTCGATGAGCCCTGCAGAGCCGCTGCTGAGCGGCACCAAGGCGCTCAAATCTGCCTCGGACGTCATCGAGCTCTTCTCGTCCCTCACGCACTGACGGCACGCTGCCTTTGTGTCGTCTTCCTTCTGAATAGTTTGGTGCTGCCTTTGTGTCGTCTTCCTTCTGAATAGTTTGGTGCTGCCTTTGTGTCGTCTTCTCGTCCGAATATTTCGACGCTGCCTTTGTGTCTTCTTCTCATCTGAATAGTTTGGCGCTGCCTTTGTGTCGTCTTCTCGTCTGAATATTTCGACGCTGCCTTTGTGTCTTCTTCTCATCTGAATAGTTTGGTGCTGCCTTTGTGTCTTCTCGTGTGAATATTCCGACGCTGCCTTTGTGTCTTCTCGTCTGAATATTCCGACGCTGCCTTTGTGTCTTCTTCTCATCTGAATAGTTTGGTGCTGCCTTTGTGTCTTCTCGTCTGAATATTCCGACGCTGCCTTTGTGTCTTCTTCTCATCTGAATAGTTTGGTGCTGCCTTTGTGTCTTCTCGTGTGAATATTCCGACGCTGCCTTTGTGTCTTCTCGTCTGAATATTCCGACGCTGCCTTTGTGTCTTCTTCTCATCTGAATAGTTTGGTGCTGCCTTTGTGTCTTCTCGTCTGAATATTCCTACGCTGCCTTTGTGTCTTCTCATCTGAATAGTTCGGTGCTGCCTTTGTGTCTTCTTCTCATCTGAGTATTTCGACGCTGCCTTTGTGTCTTCTTCTCATCTGAATATTTCGACGCTGCCTTTGTGTCTTCTTCTCATCTGAATATTCTGACGCTGCCTTTGTGTCTTCTTCTTGTCTGAATATTTTCTTACGAAATCACCAGACATTTCAATCTTCAAAGCTCCTATTTAAATAGAACGGAACATTTCTCTCTGTAAACGTTGTATCATTTCTCCTTTCGAACGTGAACCATTTCGAAGTACAGGGAGTTTTTTTTTTTTAGGGCAAAATAGCGGGTTAAAAATGTGGGATTGTGTGCAAGTCTCGTATTGAGTGTAAACGTTTTTCTTTCAATCAAAGTGTCCATCAAACCTCTCATAGGCACAGCGGCGTTAAAGTCCGTTGACTTGATTTCGCGGAGCATGAAAAAAAATATTTACCATTTATTTTGGAAATATATTTTTTTTACATACTGTACGTACAAATGTTTGGCTTGAATAATTCATCAGTTCAATTTGGTGACCACTTGACAAATTTTGCGTGCGTAGATGTGATGAATCGTACGCCCATTTAATGGCTGCTTTGTTAAAGTTAGGTCAATATTTGAGATCATTGGTGACCAAATACTTCACAAAGAGCTATTATTTGAGGCAGCAGAGGACCTTGATAAAACCATTCATCGTTTTGATTTTACAATAGACTTTTCAAACCAATTTAAATGATAAATGACCCTCTTTCATTGACTTCTAAACCACAATAGCAGCACCAAATACTGACAATCCTGGCAACAGCCAAAGCATTTGTATATAGACGCGTCCTGCGGCTCCTACCCCTATTCAAATACCTGTGCTGGAGGTCTTCTACGCCACTCGTACGCAGACTGTACGCCGCTAATGCATCAACTCTACACCACAAATACGCTAAAAGTATGCTTCTGGTACGCAAATAGAACGAACACAATCCTATGCTAGAAGTTTGCAAATGAATAATCCTCAAATAAAATACGCTGATACACGTTTCTAACACTTGAGTATAAATTGGGGTGTAACGGTTTGTGAAACGTGTATTAGAAGTGTTATTTCTTGTTCGATGAGGAAACAGGGAAAGTGAGGAGGCTCGCACATTTTCAACTTCAGTGCCTTACAAGGTTTACTCACATCTTATGAATATGAAAAACCTGTTGTGGGAAAGATTTTTTTGTTGTTTTATTTTTCCAATTCCTTAAATCATTTTATTGTGGTGTTTTTTTTTGTGAGAATACGTTGATAACAGAAGTACTTTATTTGCGTTCGCAATGGCTTTATTTACAACGCCCCACGTCATTGTCCTCAAATTTCTGAGGCTCACGCATGGCTATGTTACCAACTCATCTGGCCATCGCATTTCATATATTTCGGATTATTCCCTCAAGTTTCATGTAGTGAAGTACTGTTGGCTGATACGGTTCAATCGCGAGGTATTTCGGTTAACGGTCGCGATGAAACTGATATGTGGTAATTGAAAGGTGTGTTTCACAAGCGATTAGCGTATAACGCGGGCCCGTGGAGTTGAGTTCAAATTTCTGAGCACATAAAATTGTTGCCAACGCACGAGGTCCTTTTGTTAAAAAATTATCTAATACTAATTTGCCGGTATTCAGTCTTGATCGAATATCGCAAAAGCTCCCATGTGAAAATAAAATATGTAATATCTGAGGATGGAATAATGCGAAAAAATGAACGTGTTTTCTACATTTTGAACATAACGGCTTTTTAGGAGAGAATGTGATGTATGCAAGAATATTTCGAGTGGAGGCCGTGCTCTCGTATCTACACTACGCCGGCCTCTTACTATGCAGAGGATTGTTTGACCCTAATAATTGCATAGCGTTTCCGTATAAAATCAGCCAACTGAGGAAACTTCATTACGAAATTTGTCATCAATAATTTACCTTAGAAGTTATTCGAGCATTCTTTTCTTTGCAAAGATTATGCATAATTTTTTTCTGCAGTAGCAAAAGTGAAAGTTTCGTTTAGCATACATTCTTCTTTTCACAGAGAATCTACTTATTTTTTCTCCTGCTGAAAGTTTCGTTTAGCGTGATTCATTTTTTTCTGCAAAGCATCTACTTAATATTTTTTTCCCCCAAAAGAGAAGCTAGAAACTTTACCGTCGAGTCCATGCATGGCAATCCTATGCACGATGTCGGTGCTGCTGTGCGCGTTGTTGGCAACACTCCTTGTGGCTACGGAGGGCGTCATCGTATCGTCCTCCGCCACTCTCATAGGCGAGTTGTTTGTCATTGACACTGGCCACAACGTGAGCCACTGGTGACCACGGAGAAGATTTTCATAATGACCACAAATTCAATTTTATGGATAATTAATTAAATCTACATAAAAACACTGTCCAGTAAATGTTTGCTATTTTCAAAATTGCTTGCTAAGTACAAATGATTTTAAATTTTCATTGAATGTTGAACTTCAGTTTAATCAATTGCAGTGAAGGCCTTAACACGTCGCTTGCGATACAACCCATCGGTGGTTATGCGTAGGTTTTTCCTGCTGCGAAACGACCCACCAATGGGTTGGTTGAAAAATTCTAAAAAAAATTTTTTTTCAAATTAATGGTACTTAATGGGCCCAGTTGATGTTAAGTATTTACAAATTTGCTAATCATTTTTTACTTAAAATTCGAGTTGGGTGTTGAACTTCAGTTTAGCCCATCTCAGTCAACGTGATAAGTGCGCACTAATAAAAGTGTTTTCAACAATGCACCGTCACTGGAGTTAAGCTTTTTAAAATTTGTATTTACATGCATTCTTAAACAAACATTATGCAAGGAAGGGAATGCAGTTTTTCACTCTTTTCTCGCAATGATTTGATTCAACTGTTGACATCGGTGTTACGATATCCATGTGTGTGTGTCAACTAAGGTTCGTTATGTTGACATTTAAAAAAAATTATGATACGTGCATCCTCTGTATTGAAAATAAACTGTTTTTCTTCTTTTCTGCAGTTGGTACCCACTCTGTTAAAAATAACGGTGTTTTTAAGGGTGGAGGTATCGAACAGCATAAATCCCTCCCGAAAACTGATTTTAAATGAACAGTATTTTTTGCGTATTCTCAATTTTTTGAGTCCACTATTTTTGTGATTAGATTATGTAAGAGTAAATTTGAATTAATTTAAATACTTTATATATTAAAAAAAACAAATTTGCATGCATGGTGTAGTGATTTAGCACACACTCAAGAAGGCTGAAGAAGGGAAAAATAGACCAAATAATCAATAAACTATGTTTTTATTCAGTGGAATATAATAGTTGGATCTTTTCTAGATAAGCCCCGCCACCAATGCAACACATAAGTTCATCCACTTGTAACTTTCGAAATAATACACCTATCGACTTCAAATTACTCTCATACGAAAAAATGTTTAAATCTTTCGTTTGAGAGTAATTTGAAATCATGGTGTATTATTTCGAAAGTTAAAAGTGAATGAACTTATGTGTTGCATTGGTGGCGGGGCTTATCTAGAAAAGATGTTAATAGTTAAGGGTATCGGTTGTGTTATAGGTAATTACGGTTATAAAGTGTTACAACAGAGAATTTCACATACTCAATGCCGACTTGGATGACCAAAACGTTTCATAATTTTCAGCCACATACTGTTTTATTCACTCAATACTGATGCATATGACCTCAGCCTCATGCTGTTTTTTTTATCAATTTGTCTACTGTAGGCATGGTCAAAAAAGTTGATTCGTCGACACCTCCACGCTCCCACGCCGTCGGCTTAGGGTCTCTAGCAGCCCACGCCTGTGTGGACGCGTGCAGTCGCGAACAAGTGTGTCAGGCCTTCAACTTTGAAGGTACGCAAGCCTGCTGAAGATTACTCAAAAACGCTTTTTTCAACCAATCAAGCCTGGTACACATCATCTTCTACATTGCTTTTTCAAATGTTCTTTGACTAACACCAGGACGCAATAATGGTTACCAACGGTCAAGCCGGTACCCATTTCCGACACCTGGGTAGCGACATTTTCCCGTGAAGGGCGCGTTCTTAACCACTCGGCCACGGTGACCAAGAGGTTCTTGTAATATGTAACTTTACTAGATATGCTGGAGTAACTTTACATTTCCCCGTTTTGCTAGTATGTAAACGTTCTGTGATATAAGAGACGTGAGCAATGTGTACTGGGTCGAAAATCAAGTATAATCTTTTTGTTTGGTGCTATGTGCAAAGTAATACAACGCCTTCTAAAACTAGAATAACGTTTTACAGAAAAAGCATTTTCTAATATTATGGATTCTGTCACCCTGATTGCAAAAGATCAAAATTACCTTGAAGTCTTGACTTTAAAAATTTACTTATTTTGAAGATGTATTAGCGAGTAAAGTATAGTGTCAAAATACCTTGAGGACTTAAAGGGTATTTATTTACTCATTTCGTGTTTTGTTCACATCCGCGTTACTTTAGATGATAATATCCTATGTTATAAATTATAAGTCTTGTTACAACTATGTTAGAAGTTATAATATCTGTACTATAACTTCGATTAATTGATGTGTCGATATATCATAATACTGGTGTGCTAAGAACGAGTTCAGTTGTTCATTATTCCTGTTTTTTATGTATAGTTTTCCTTTGTTCTCTCACGACTACTTACTCCGACGACCTGGTGCAATGTTACTCGTACTCGTTAACTTCAAAGTAAGTTTTTGCGATATTCCCGAGATTCGCGAAAGTCTAAATGACTGGTGTACTGGCGAGTACAAATATCTACATCGTGTTATTATCTCATTGTTAACATCTCATTAGCATTAATTTCAACTTTTTTTTGTTTTTCATTTTCATTACGAACTAAAGACGACGACAGTCTCAACACTCATGGGTTCCTTACTCTAGGTGCTGGAGTAAGTTGATGGACGAATAAAATGCTGTCTACACGCAAATTTTCTCTGATGAGACTAATGTAATGTTAATTTGTTCACCCTTGTTAAGATAGATAATCTAAAACAAGCATAACGACAGCTAAAACCAAGTTAAATATTTAAAAGAAGTATCATGATATCAAAGCAAAAATAATTTAAAATAACGGGAAATGAAGCCAGAGAACTAAACCAAATAGTGGTTAAAAAATAATAAACAGAAAAAAAAGAAGTCAAGTAGCCATTTAAAATACTAAAATAACACAAATGAATTAAGCCAACTAACGAGGCTTACCAGAAACAAATCATTAAAAAATATGTTACAGGGCAACAAAAAATAATTAAGTTCTCAGAATGGACCCGCTGGTTAATAAAATGATCTATGTGATAGTGACAAAATGTTCATTTGAAAGCACAGTTTAGGCGTCCTCTTCAGTCTTTATCGTGTCTGAGCCAAGAGAAGTAAATCGAATTCTCAAGGACCGTCTACCCTTTCAAACGTGTGTTGTTAGCCCAACATGGGCCGCGCTTTCCAATTACTGTTTCAAAACGTTTTTTTGTCCTCCCAGAGTTTTTAATCTTACGTTAACACATAGAAAACAATTAACATTGGCCTATATATAGATTTTTCTTTTTAAAGCACTGTAATAACTCAAGAAAACTAACAGAAACATGAGCAAAAAGAGGACCGCAATAAAGGGAGTTTTAGTGCGAGGTCCGTGTACACACAAATCTTATTCAAATCACGCCCTCGCTCGTTAATGGATACAGTCAGACAGCCAAACATAGTTGATGTGACCATCACTGAAGGCAAATAAAAACATAAGAGAACAAACAGTGCTTTAAACATTTTGATTTATTACAAGCTAATTATTCCATACAAGTATTTTTCATAAAGAATCCTCAGTTATTCAAGCACTTGTTTTGCACCCTTTAGAGTCCACATGGTAAATTTAAAGATCGATCCTGCCTAAGCTCATTCTCTATCTGAACACTGAGTTTAGTCCCCTTGTAAAAATGATTGCTCACATTCATTCAGCATGTCCGGTCCAGGCCCATTTACTATAATATCAGACCCATTTGCACAATATATGGACACTCATTAAAAGAGCAAAGGACACGCTTTCAGATACTTTGGAGATATATACTGTAATTATGGTAAATACGAACTGTTTAGCGAGCGCTCATTTCACACTTAACTGTAAGCACTCGACTCCATAGTTAAAAAAAAACGTCAGGGAATCTCCGTTAGTTGTGGCTCCATCTATCAATGCGCTATTGCAAAAGCATTGACATTCGCATTAGCATTTAGATATAAAGAGTCGCTTTTGTGACACCACAGTGGAAAATTTGTCACGCTGGTTCCTGAATAGCATGAACGATGTGTCAATATTTGCATTGCGTACGCATCTTGTGTTTAATTCTTTCTTTTTAAGCAGCTTTCGACAGAAAGTGACGTCGTAGCGGTGCTTGGTGATTAAGCGTTTACTAGAAAATGAGGCTGTCAAGAGGCGACGACCTATAATTCATCTTCAAAGATTTGCAATTTGTTTCGTAACTAATAAATGTGTTCTGCTAGAAACAATGCTACACATGGAAAGCGACTGCTTCATGCTACTCTGTTTATTTCAAATTTTACTTTACACCTAAAAGCTCAAAACGTTTCCATAAACTCAGGCAGTACAAAAGTAAAGTAAGTGGATGACTGTTTATGGAGCACATTTGGGCTGAACATCCAGCAGCTGCTAACCACGTAAACGATTCTGTTCTTGGCTGCTGTGCATTACGTTATGCCTTATTTTTTAATCACTTTTTGGTTTAGTTTTCTGGCTTCATTCCCCGTTATTCAAGTGCTACGAGCAAAGATTCGTTGGTGCGTTGTTTTGTAATACGTAATCAATAATCAGAAAGCGACGTCGCTAATTAGAAAATAAAATCTAGTTTACGCTCAGTCGCCACCGGCAGTGGGAAAAAAAAGTCATATTTTTCTCTCACTCATTCATTTGACAATTGACGTGGGTATTACGATACTCAAGTGTGTTAATCAACTAAGAATCTTCGTGTTAAGACATTTAAAGAAATGATCGTTGTTTTTGATCATCTTTATTAAAATTAACTGTTTTCTCCCTCCCATGCTCTTTCACTACTGCCAAAGGCAGTAAAAGAGTCGCGCTAAGATCTATTAGAGCTGCCCCTTGAAGCAGGAGAGTAAGGCGTGTCCACTCGTAACTGTCACTAGTGCGAAACGGTAACACGTATTCAGTAACAGTAATGGGTGTTCAATAGAAGTAACTCATGTTCAGTAACAATAATACGAGTTCAATAACAGTAAATCATGTTCAATAACAATAATACGTGTTCAATAACAGTAACTCACGTTGAGTCATTGCAACACGCATTCAATAACCGTAACACGGGTTCTATCGCATAAATAGTTGCTCAATAACTAACTCATCTTCAGTAACATTAACATGTGTTCAGTTACAGTGATACGAGTTCAATAACAGTAACACAGGTTCAGTAACAGTAACATGAGTTCAATAACAGGAACCGTGGTTCAGTAACAATAGCTCATGTTCAGTCACATTAATCCGTGTTCAATAAGCAGAACCCTGGTTCGCTAAAAGCAACATACACGCTCACTTCGCGTTCACCTGCAGCCACGACAGGCACATGCGAGCTCGTGGAGGCCCCCGACACGCTCGCTGATGCCCCGGGCTGGGCAGCGTTCAGGCTGCTGGGGAAGATCACCCCGGAGCTCATGGTGAGATCAGGCCTTGCTTTTAGGGTTCGTCAAGCGCGGGCTTTTTATTCCTGTTATATGAGCACTTATGGTTTTTATTGGTGCTGTATGTGCGTTTAGGGCTTTTTATTTGAGTATTTCGTGCTGTAAATTTCTGCTATGTATGCATTCCAGGCTTTATATTTCTGTTGTATGAGAGTTTCGGGCTTTTTATTTGTGCTGTATGTGCATTTCGGTCTTTTTATTTATGTTATATGTGCATTTCAGGTTTGTTATTTGTGTTGTACTTGCATTTCGGGCTTATTCGTGCCATGTGCTCTTGATTGATCGTTCAAATTTAGATTTTCTGTAGATCACACTAAATCGATTCACGATGAATTTTACCGTGTTTCTTATTTCAAGTTGTGTTGAGGGTACGTACCTGCTGCGTTCAAAAATATGCTAGGATATTCTATTTGGAATAGGATACACTAATATATTCTACTCGCAACTAGAAGATAGTCAAATATTCTACTTCGATTTGGGTTATGCTAGGAATATTACTACGCACAAGGATATACTACTGAGAATCAGAATATAGCGAGGCATACTGTTATGAATTAGAATACGCATGCAACTAGCAACTAACAGGAAACGTTATGAACTACGAAATACTATTGCAGCTTAAAGTAAACTTTTAACAACGAGGATAAACAACTAAAACCTATGATACTTTGTGTATTTAGGGCAAGACGAAAAGCATTCTGATGTCATGTGACGTACGTCAATATCGTAATCTGAGCTAAAAATAATTAATTTCTATAATGGCTAGGAAAGTTTGCAATTACAGTAAAGCTTTTTTCTCCTCAGAGTGGAGCTTAATAGAACATTTCAAGTACCTAGCTACGAAAAACACTTCCACTATGAGAGCTATTCTTTCCACGTTTGCCCCGAGATTTTACATTGCTTGGCTTCAGTAGTGATGTAGCACATCGCTCGCCGAAATACCACCAACTCACCACAACTCCACCAACTCACCACAATTCCCCCAACTCACCACAATTCTACCAACCCACCACAATTCCACTAACCCGACCCACCGTGCGGGCACAGGACCCGTGTGCCAGCAACCCGAGCCCTGCGGAGCACGTCTGCGTGCAGTACTGGCCCCCCGCCTACGTGCCATTTCACTTCATGGACGCCCTCAACTTCTCCCTGCCAGGCTTCGCCTGCCCTCGCCACCCTTGGCTCCTCAACCTCCGTGATCAGGGCAAAACCAGTGAGTAGCCGCGAATCCAATATAGGTCCGCAACAGTTATTATAGCTCTCGTGTATTTATTTCCTTGAATAAATACACGACAGCTATTATAGTATGTAGTATGTTATCAGTTGGTTGTTGTGCAGCTCATTTTTTGCTTCTATTAGTTATTCATCCGTTTTCTGTTCAACCATTGTCATGGCTATTATAACATCTCTAATGCTTTCAGTACCTATTAAAGACCTTTATAATAAAACTATCAATATTTTTGACCGTAAAACTTCAATTACTGAATGAAATAATTCTAGAATTAATAAAATTGAGCCAAAAAGACATAACAGAGAAAAGAATGAAAATTACATTAATGATATTTAAAGTGGAAAGGTCTAATGCTACAAACTTGCCTTGCTGCGAGAACAATGCATGCTTTTGGCGGCGTCAGTGAACAGTGAGGCTGAGTGCTGTTTGCTTCACGGTATGTTTGCTTTAAGACCGAGTTTCAGGCATGAAGAAGGCGATTGAGCGAGAGTGAGAGCGTCTTTGCCGGCAATGTTTCAGGAATGACTGAATCTACTAGCCTTGGTGCTTCACTTAAATAGGCATCATTTTCAAAGTAGCAGTCTGGAGGCTAGATGCTTGAAAATTGAGCTTGTCTCTCAACGTATGAGACATTGTACGCATTGCAGGTTCTCGAACCGACGACTATTCCCAGAAAATACGAGTGTTGCAACTACAGGAAGAAAAGGAAAACGGTTCACGTCTATGACGGTCCCAAACACAATATACACTGAGAACAAAATGTTCTTTTACTTGCTTTAGTTTCCTATGTTTAGCCCTCTTTTAATAAGGGGCTTATTCACGACACATGCCGCAAGTCCAGCTCAAGTACAAACAGGGTTGGAGCTGCGACTTGCGCAAGCCTGCTTCCCTATTTTCACGGTGCAAGCCCTATCTCTTAGTTGCGCTGCAATTCTGGATGTCAGATTTCGACTCAAGCGATCTATTGGACATCGCTGTTTTTTTAGATGCTGTCAGAAAGCGCAAAAAAATCGAAAGTGCTGCAAGCCTTGGCTTATGAAGAGCAACATGTTTTCTCGTAATAAACTATTAGAGGAACTCAGATTAGAGCCTGAAGATTACAGAAATTATTTGCGAATGGATCACTCAACTTACTTGAAGCTTCTTTCTTTGGTAGCACCACACATAAAAAGACAGGATACCATGATGAGAAAAGCCATTCCACTCCATGAACGCCTTTTTCACTACGTCCTCCCTCATGACATCGCGATTCACCTCTTTGTATTTATTCACTAACACTTCATACCCAGCGTTTTTGAATTATTTATTTAGATATTGTGAGTTTTTAACATGCCAGAGACACGGATAGTTTCGTTGAACCTCCATAATTCTTTAAAAAACGCTTTAGAATCCATTTTACCGATTAATTTGGTAAAGATTAGGATTTAGGATTAAATAAAGTTACCTCACGAGTAGCAATAGCGAGCAAATTATGGTGGTTGCCATATTTTCCTGACAGCATACTGGTTAACAATTTTCCTTAAAAAACTGGTGTGTATTAATTGTAACAAAAAGGTATTATAGCTAGTTCTATATAAGCAGTATTATTCAACCAGAACGAAAGCGCAAAACACGAGCGAAATGACCAGTCGGGCATTCCAAGCCCACTCACGGGTCAGTCGGCAGCACAAGCCGTAATCTCCGCCCACAAAATATCAGGAAAATCTGATCAGCTCCAACTCCAACTCATGCCTAGAAATTGGGCTTGAGTTGGAGCATGAGCGTACCCACTCTCAACGCAAATTGGCATGAGCTGGGATTTACGTACCGAGTTGGAGTTGGCGGCATGTGTCGTGAATGGACCCCTATACAGTTAAAAAGCGTCTAACATTAAAACCATGTTTTAATCTTGCTTATAAAAAATTTGAACTTTCATGCATGAATAAAATTATTAACATTTTTCCTGAATGAGTATTTCTGTGAATTATTTTATGAATTTTGTACTTCAATCTACGTACTATCATGGCTACCGTTTTTTCAGAATGCGTCTACGACACATACGTTGACACCGACTACAATTTGTACATTCCCGCCAGCTACGCAAAAAACTTTCGTTTCTACGAAGCCTTTTGTGCTCTCCGTGGCACAGCGGTTAAGGGATCGGACTTGTATGCTGGAAGTCGCGGGTTCGTTCCCAGCGCTGGCGCGGAGATTTTCCCCGTTGGGTATAAGGGAAAGCTCAAGCACAATACCCCACTCGACCCAGGTGTCGGAAATGGGTACCGGCTTTACGGGGGAACCGTCATGGTGTCCTATATATATAGGGTTAGTTATAAGACATTTGAAAAACCAATGCCAAGATCATATGTATCAGGCTTGATTGGAAATAAAGCATCCCAAAGATACCGATGTTAACCTAACCTTTAACCTTTGCGGACGCGTGGAAAACCGATGTACTGACATTAATTGCCGTATACAAAGGTGATGTGAGCACAGTAGCGCAGCTAGAAGGGGCACGGGTAGAGATGTGGCTAAAAAAAAACCATGCCGTTTTTTAAAAAAAAAAACACGTTTTTTTTACAAAAATAACCATGGCCAAAAAAAGTGGATATTTTTTTTAATATTTTGTCTGAAAATAACTCAGCAAGAAAAAGAACCACATTACATTATTTGGTTTTCATGTCAGATTACAAAATAAAACAGCATACTTCTTAATTGATGGTTTTCCATGGTTTTATGAAATTTTTCATTTTCTGCGGTTTTATGCTTTGATATTTCATTTATTTTACAATACACGTGAATGATCTTCAACTCCTAAAATGGTGTGTTATAATAACATATCTTTACTTATGGTCATTGATAGAGATGTGACTAAAAAACCATGCTGTTTTTTAAAAAAAACATGTTATTTATTCAAAATTATGAATAAAAACCATGGATATTAACCTTTTAACGTACAAATTTTTGTAGTTACTCATATTACCGTTAACACAACCACCGTCACTGAACTGGCGCTGGCATCAGGCAGTCACCAATATCAGGATGGGATAGGAACTGCCACCCGGCAGAGAACTTCAAAGAACACATTAGGGAACTAATTGAACAAGAAATACAATATATTGAGGGTATTTTTGAAAGAGGACACTGGTGTCCTCTGGGGCGTTAAAGGGTTAATATATTTATGTGACCTTAAAAATTCAATGCTGTTTTTTTTAAAACATTGTTTGGTAAATCTGAAGGAGATGACAGTTGTCGATTTTCCACTTTTTGGTGCCTGAACCTAATTAATTGAATCAAAATAAACAAGTTTTCTTCTATGCACTTTTCGTCTCAAATGAGTATTTTACGATTTATAGCGGTAAGTTTAGTTTCGTCATTGATGACGAATGCGCTGGAATAAACAGCTACTCATCGATTTTTGAATTTTTGTTGCTTGAAACATGGTAATAACATCGAAATAAACAACTTTTATTCTATACACTTTTTTCGTCAAATGAGTATTTAACGAGGTATAGCGGTAGGTTTGGTTTCGTCTTTCAAGACAGAGCGCTGGAAGCGAGTCGCCATTGCAGTATTGCCATACAACTCGATCAAAGAATTTCTTTCCGCTTCAAAGACTGTGTAACGACCACGAGCCTGATAACGTTTAGTTACTGGAAACCGACCTGTCAGGATGCCGGCCAGACAGGGAATAGCTACTCAGGCTTAAATAGCTAAGGCCAGATACGAGGTCAAAGTACGGCACGGACAAATACTAAGAGCGTTTATTTACAAGGGAACTAGGATAGTTTTAACAGAACGGAATCGGGGCGTGTCTTGCGGTAGCCGCCTCTCTCACACGAGATCGTAATTCTACCGCTGACTTAACACCCCGGCAGAACACCCTAAGTTCCAACAGATAAAAGAGGCATAGGATTTGGGCAAGCACAACCAAGGTCACTTACGAACATCAGGCAACCAGCTTTATTGGCCTGCTCGTAGACAAGTGCACCCTATGACGGTCCTGACGCAACTGACTAGCTACGATCTAGCAACCGCCCATGTTAACTGCCGCCAGGCAGCCGCGGGACGGACCTCTATGTGACTCATAGCTCTACGGTCGAGGTACAAAACCAGTAGCGAACCATGTTCGCTACACTACTTTCCTCCTCAATTTAGCAAGGAAGTCACCGCTCGTGCTGAAGCCTATACTACTCTAAAACAAGACGGCAAATGGCTCGCATTACGGAAACATCCATCTAGCACATGAACAATTGGACAACTATTAAAAGGTTTACTATGTACATCATTATTCTAAAATTGATAATACTATCCGGTTCTTCTGTCTTCCAAGTTCCCGCCAGTCTCGCAGGTGACGACAAAACGTCCGGCTGCAGATTTGCCGCGTGCCTGCCGACACGACTGCAGATTGCACACCGGCGACTGCTCCTCCACACTGCAACCGGCGCTGAGCAGGCTTCACTTTAGCAGCCAAACAGGCGGCAGAAGTCCAGCTCCCATGGCGTTCCCAGCTCGCAACAGAGACCACGATCTCTGAAGAGTATGCGCCTCCGCCCGTCACATCCGACCCGGACATCCAAAGGGCTTCACACCAGTCGGGTCGCGATGGCAGGCAACCATCAGCACCGGCCGCGCCTCAGAAGATATCTGCAGGGTCAGGACACGAACAGGCAGCCCAGGTCGGACCATCGCACCCCGTGCTACGTTGGCCCATCGCCTGCAGCAACAGATCCCCGGGCCTGAAACAAAAACAATCCGAGCAGTATCGAAGTAGACACTCAGCATTTATAATCTAACCTCTTTTTTGGTCTTAATCGAGGCAATATTTCATCTTCTGGCTCCGAAGGTTCCGTTCTCCGCCCAGTATTATCACCGGCACTCACCTCTGTTACCTCCAAACACCCTGCGTCGCTACCCCTTTCGTCACCTTCCTCCGCCGGGGTAGAAGTTCTTACATCTGGGCGCGCTCTCTCCAATGGCGACCACCCCCCGAAACCTGAAAAATCGGAGGCGTCTTCTGCTGCAGCTCCGCTTTCACTCGCCTCTCCCCCACTCAAGACGAGGGGTCCGCTTTCTGCTTCCGGCGCCTCCGTTCTCCTCATTCGTAACAGAGGAGGATCCGGGTACTGGCCGATGAACCCCGAAAAGTCGAGGCTCTCCTCGCACGGCGGAAGATCCGGGTACTGCGCGAGAAATTTCGAGAAGTCCCCGCTGGTGTCGTCGCCCGTCACCTCCCCCTGCTGCATCGCCGGAAATGGTGGCAGCGGATGAATTGGGCGACCCAACCACTCATCCTCCACGGGAGCCACTCGGTCCTCTTCCAATCCGCCTGCTGCGCCAGCCCCGTCTTCCTTCGGCCCCACTTCTCGACGGGTCCTCTTGCGTGGCTGCCTCTGTGGCAGACCTTCTGCCTCGTTCTTCCTTTCGGGTTGCACTGGCTGGGCCTGACCCATGTCATTTCCATGATATTTCTTCAATTGCCTCACGTGCACCTTGAAGGGAGCCCTTCGCCGCTGCAGATCCCGTATCTTATAGGTGACCTGGTTCCTGTCAACCTCCAGCACCTCGTAAGGACCCTGGAACTGCGGGGCGAGTTTGTGTCTGTCGTCCTCCCGTGCGTAAGGTACCCGTCGCAGGACCCGTTCTCCCACTGCGAACGGTCGGAACTTCGGTCCAGCGGGTCGCCACATCCGGGGTGGCCTTGGCAGATCTGGCACCGCAGCCTCCTTCACGAAGAATTCACACGGGGCTCGACCGGTCTCACTGTGGGTAAGTCTATTGTACTGGGACATCACTCTTGCTATTTCCAGATCCCAGCTCCCAGGGTTACCAGCGCAGGCCGTGGCGAGTCTCTCCTTGATGGTCCGGTTGAGTCTCTCCACCGCTCCATTGGTATGCGGCGCATAGGCGATCGAGCGCTCATGCCGCACCCCGTACCTGTCCAACAATTGTCCGAACAACCTAGCTCGAAACTCGGGACCATTGTCGGACCGCAAAATTTTAGGGGTTCTAGGGCAACTAGCCAATATACCATACTCCAACGCACGCGCAACTCCCGGCGCAGCTTTTGAACGTATAGGTATAGCGTGCCCGAATTTAGAACATAAATCAATACCCACCAATAATCCTATATGTCCTCTGGGAGTACGCGGCAATTGCATCAAATCAACCGCATAAATATCATACGGCGCCGTGCACTTAGCACTCAACCCATAGAGCGGGTAATCTTTTGCACTTACTCCTTTATGCAACTGGCACGTCCGACAATCTCTTATCACTTCCTTGATAGTCTTGTATGGGCTGGGATGAAAGTAACACCGCCGGAATGCCTTGCTAACCTTAGTCTGTCCCGCATGTGCTACATGTTCATGAAACTGTCTAACTAAGCCCTTCAATTGACTGTCTGGAATGACTGGTAGGAACTTTTCCTCGCCCCCTAGCTTGCATTTGTAACATATGGCACCGCTATGTATCACTAAGCTATTAAAATGTCGTCGCAAATATCCTAATGCTGGGTCTTTTTCCTTCCTTTCCAGAGCCTCGCGCACCCTCACCAACCTCTGGTCCTGCAGTTGATGCGGCGCGAACATCTGTATTTCCTCTCCTAACCGGAGGTCAGCCAACTGGCAAGTACCCTCCTGGCTACCTTGCTCGTGAGGCGCTGCTATATTGACCCTTTCTGCTGGTATACCTGCTATGATAACATTAAAGTGCACGCCTCCTTTGCATTCCAGTTTAACAGTTCCCTTCTCCCCCACAGGATTTGCAACAACCAACCTTCCTGGCTTGCAAACTACCTCCACTCTCAAGTCAAATAACTGCGCAAACGCCACGAGAGCCTCCCATGGAGGGAAAACATCAGGATTTTTCCAACTCGAAATCATCCTACGATCCGCGGCCTTACCAGTCCTACCGAATGCTTTGGGTTCCTGCAATAATTTGTCTATCGCCTGCTCTCGGAGCGTCAACGCGTCTCCCAGACCCGAGGCTCGGCTCAACGCCACAAACAAAGAATTTGGGCCCCCCTCTACTTCGGCTACCTGGTATTCCCCACATTCTGGCTCGGGAGCATTCTCGTCTCCCTCTGGAACTGACCAAGGAAAATTCACACGGGACAGACAGTCAGCAACTACATTAGTTTTCCCAGGCACATACTCGATGCTATACTGGCCAATAGCCAAGTCAGCTAACGTCCTCATCAATCGGTCGTCGGTACGTTTCATATTGTGAAGATATACCAGAGGCTGATGGTCCGTTCGAATCACATATTTCCTACCACTCAAGTAAATTCTAAAGTGATTTACTGCAAACCTGATTGCCGCTAGCTCTTTGTCAGTCGCGCTGTATCTCATTTGGGCCTTATTGAAACTGACCCCGGCATAACCGATTACTCTTTCTTGACCGCCTTGCACCTGAGACAGCACCGCGCCAGCTCCCCATCCGCTAGCGTCAGTCGTCAACACAAATGGCTGTCCCGTCACGAAGTCTGGGTATGCTAGAATTGGCGCGGTCACCAACACGGTTTTCGCGTCCTCAAACGCTTGCTGGCACTCGGCAGTCCATTCCCATTTCCCCGTGGCTGTCGCCAGGTATAAGGGGTGCAGCAAATTGGCGGAGTCTTTTATAAAACTCTTATAATAATTCACCATACCCAGGAAGGATCTTAACTGCCGTACCGTTCGTGGCACTGGAAACTCTTGGATCGCCCCTATATTCTTTTCTAGCGGACTCACGCCAAGTCTACCGACGGAGTGACCCAAGTAATCGACCTGCTCTTGAAACAAACAACATTTTTCCAAGTTCAGCTTGAGCCCGTGAACTCGAAGCCGGCCGAACACTCTCTCCAGCGCCTGGACATGTTCAGCAAACGTCCCACTGGCGACCAAAATATCGTCAAGGTAAGCCTGCACAGAGTCACTCGGTAGCCCCTTAATTACTAAACTTATTAGCCGTGAGAACGTAGCCGGCCCGTTGCATACGCCAAACGGAAGCCTAGTGAATTGATACAGTTCCGTACCAGTAGAGAAAGCAGTCAGTTCTCGCGAAGATTCAGTCAGAGGCACCTGATAATATCCCGACTTCAAATCAAGCGTAGAAAAATAATAATTTCCCGAAAGTTTGTTTATCGTATCTCCTATATGAGGCAGCGGAAAACAGTCTGGTTTTGTCAAGCTGTTTAACATTCTAAAGTCCACACAAAGTCTTAATTTTCCGTTCTTCTTCCTAACTGGCACTAACGGAGACGACCATGGTGACTTAGATGGCTCAATAATACCTTTTTCCGCTAATAGTTTTACCTCTAGGTCGATTTCCTCTTTCATGGGCCCCGGGTAACGTCTATTTCTTTGTTTTACAGGCGCTGCACCCTGAACATCTATATGGTGCCGCACTGTCTCGGTACACCCCACGTCTGCCTCATCTGTCGCAAAAACGTCTTTATGCGCAGTCATCAGTTCAGCAACTATCGTCCTTTGTTCTGCGGTCAGATCCGTACCGTCCAAGCTAAGGTCACCCGGCACCTCGTCCATCTCTTCATCCTGCTCTACTTCTTCCCGACACAAAGCCACCAAAGTACCTAGTCTTGTGTGCTTGGCCAGCCTCACATCACTGTCAAATGGGTTCATTACTTCTACTCGAATATGTTCATCATCTACGACATTCACTGATGAAGCTACCATCAATGGACGAGTCCCATTATCGACTGGCTCTAAATACCCTTCAAATTTATTTGGTGCCCTCTTCACTTGAGCGGACAAACGCAACATCTGCCTAGAAGGTACAGTCACTTCCGCCGCACTGAAAACTGGAAATTCCGCTCTGCGCGAAGTCATCACCTTCAACCGGGCTATTCTTGTACGATCTTGACTACTTCCTTTCTCCAAAGTCCTATCTGATGCATTCAACGTAAGTTTGAAGCAATCCAGAAATTCCAAGCCCAACACACAACCGAATGACTGTACCGGCTTAGTCATCACCAAAAACCTATGCCTTGGGAACTTAGTTCTGCCAATCGTTACTGCCAAGTATATCTCGCCTTCTATTCGAATCTCGTTTCCTGAAATTCCTACAACATTATCAACGGCGGAAGCGCGAAGTTTTCCCTGAACACCCGGAATTCTATGGAGCAGCTCTTCTGTAATTAAAGAGATCGATGCGCCTGTGTCTAACAGGCCATCGACCTGTAACTGCCCAACCTCAACAACCACCGAGTACGACACCGCTACCTCACGCTTCTGCCGTACCATCTCAATATTTTGGGGACTATCATGACACTGCTCCGGCTGTGCCCCTTCCGAACCGGAGTCACCTAGTTTCCCGACTGTCGACCTGGTTTATGCGCACACTGAAAACTGCGATGTGTGATTTCTCCACACCAAACACAAGCTGCGCATTTCTCCAAAAATCCCTGACAGTCCTTCATCAAATGTCCCTTCTTGCCACAATACGCACATTTCAACCCGCGTTCTGAACTAACAACTTCCCTGGATCTGTCTCTATTTACATCCTGCTGTGTACAGTCCCGCACAAAATGTCCTTCCTGTCCACAACGAAAACAACGCATTGATCTCGCCGGCCCGCGTTCCCGGCGCTCAATGTTATCATTAGTTGTTTCTGGCGCGTATGGCGTTGCTAAGTAAATTTGTTCCGCTCGAGTACTATTCCCCATTCTTTCCTCGGTAGCTGTCATATCGGCCTCCAAACTGGCTGCTAGTCGAGCCACTGCACTAAGTGCAATGAACTCCTGCTGGCCAACGAATAACTTAAGCCGACGTACCAGCTCCGGTGCTAGGGAACTAATAAATTTATTTCGAGCCAAGAGTTCTTTGCCCTCTTTTCCTACACTATCCACTTTTGCTACTAGCCTTTCAAGCCTAATACTATAGCAAGTCAGTGATTCACCCCTATTTCTTTCTGCCCGCAAGAATTCTGTGTACCCATCATCACTTAATTTTTCGTGAAGCTCTAGTTCCTGAATCAACCTATTTTTTACTTCCCCATAGTCAGCTCCCGTTCCGTATGCTTGAACTATATTCTTGGCTTCCCCCTCAAGAAATTCTGGCAATTCCTGAACCCAAGCCGACTTGTTTTCCTGGTACTTAGAACTTGCATAATTCTCAAATTTAGTCAAGAAAACCGAGACCTGACCGTCGCTAGACTTGCCTGAAAACTTCCCCGGTGGAGGCAATTTGTCTGAACGTAAGCCCTTGATTGCCTCTGTGAGACTAAGCATTACGTCAGCTAACTCAGATTTCGTTTCCATCTTCACTCTTAGCCCAAATTAAGCCACGAAAAAAAATGTCTACTGCCAGCAAGATAGTAAGTTTTATTAAAAATCCCAATTTATTGCACTACTCCTTATCCTACCGACTGTCCCCGTATCTGAAGCCAAATCCCACTCCTGACTCCAAATGTAACGACCACGAGCCTGATAACGTTTAGTTACTGGAAACCGACCTGTCAGGATGCCGGCCAGACAGGGAATAGCTACTCAGGCTTAAATAGCTAAGGCCAGATACGAGGTCAAAGTACGGCACGGACAAATACTAAGAGCGTTTATTTACAAGGGAACTAGGATAGTTTTAACAGAACGGAATCGGGGCGTGTCTTGCGGTAGCCGCCTCTCTCACACGAGATCGTAATTCTACCGCTGACTTAACACCCCGGCAGAACACCCTAAGTTCCAACAGATAAAAGAGGCATAGGATTTGGGCAAGCACAACCAAGGTCACTTACGAACATCAGGCAACCAGCTTTATTGGCCTGCTCGTAGACAAGTGCACCCTATGACGGTCCTGACGCAACTGACTAGCTACGATCTAGCAACCGCCCATGTTAACTGCCGCCAGGCAGCCGCGGGACGGACCTCTATGTGACTCATAGCTCTACGGTCGAGGTACAAAACCAGTAGCGAACCATGTTCGCTACAACTGGAGTTGCGGTAAGTCATTTACCGCTATAACTAATGAAATACTCATTTTTTTTGAGACAAAAAGTGCATAGAAGAAAACTTGTTTATTTCGATCTAATTAACTATGCTAAGGCATCGAAATTTACAAAATCGACAACTGTCATCTCCTTCAGATTTACCCGTTTTTTAACAGAAAAATCAGTCAATATTGAATTCAATGTTGTCAACGAATTTCATAATTTTGTAGGTATAGATGGGTGATATAGTGAATTATAAGACGTTTTACAAGAATGACATTCTGCCCGGCGATGCGTTATTTTTGAATTATTCAACTTTGAAGCTGGCTTGTGCGCGCCATGGAAGCACGCGGGGCTAGCGTAATTTAATTAATAACGGAAGCTAACCCCCTATTACAAACGTAAAGAGGTTGGGTCGTGAGGGGTAGGCACAGTTCTTTTAGTGAAAATTATAAATAAAGGTTTGGAGTGGCGTTTGTTTACATCGACGCCAAGGTGGCTGCCGCCATGGCGCCAACCGGCTGAAGATGGCGGCAGCCATCTTTGAGTCGATGTAAACAAACGTCACTAGAAAGCTTTATTTATAATTTTCACTGAAAGAACTGTTGCTAGTTACCCCTCACGACCCAACCTCTTAATGTTTGTAAGAGGGGTTAGCTTCCATTTTCATTGCTAAAACAATGACTGTTTTTGCGTTAAAAGGGCCATTCAGGAGCGCCGTTTGTATAACTTCAAACTTAACTCAAAAACTAAGCATTTCCGGGCACATTGTCATTTGTGTAAAACGTCTTGAAATCAACTATATTACCCATCTATACCTACGAAATTATGAAATTTGTTGACAGCATTAAATTCAATATTGACCGAAAAATCTTGACTGAAAAAACATGGCTATTAGGCCTATATTTTATGGAACCCAAAAAAATATTTTTTTTTAAAAATCATGACTAAAAAAACACGGATATAAATATAGGAAAGTTATTTTTCTTTAATTGAATTGTCTTTAGAAACTTATAAACAAGGAATGCTGTTGATATTGAAATCATGTTTATTAGAACTGTACTAGGTCTTAGAATAAAATATCTACAAAGAATCTATTCACTCCATAAAACCTTTTGGAGACCAGCTCCATCCTCAGTCATTCAGTAAAATTTGGTGAAATGGACAATGAATTTTCACTGTTCCTTTGAAAAACATTTGACTGAATGACTTACTGAGGATGGAGCTAGTCTCCAAAAGGTTTTATAGAGTGAATAGATTCTTTGTGGATATTTTATTCTAAGACCTGGTGCAGTTCGAATGGATATTAATATATCTTATGTGACCAAAAAATCCATGCTGTTTTTTGAATGTTTTTGTTACAAAAAAGTCATGACTAAAAAACACTCATATTAATATACTTTATTTTACAATAAACAACCATGCTGTTTTTTTGAATAACATCTTTTTAACAGAAAAATCATGATTAAAAAATGTGGATATTAATATAATTTATGTGCCAAAAAAAACATGCTGTTTTTTTTTAATCATGTTTTCTTTTCAAAAAAAATCATGACTAAAAAACATAGATATTAACAACTTTTTGTGAAAAAAACATGGTTTTTAAAAGGTCATGTTTTTTTGGTCAGATAAAATTTAATAACACTCATGTTTTTTGTAAAAAATCTTTTTTCAAAAAGCATGGTTTTTTGGTCACATAAAATAAATTAATATCCATGTTTTTTTACAGATTAGATTATTCATTAGTTTTAGCCTCCCTACCCAGCAACAAATGCAATCCAAAGAGAGAAAGGAAGATTATGAAACAAGATCAAAGTTGAAGAAGACAGTAGTAGGTGCTGAAAAACAGGACAGCAGTGAACCAAAAAAAGTTGGTCCTCAACATAACAAAAACATTTTATTTCAACAAAAAGGAGGCCCACCTAACTCTCAGCTTGGGCCCTCACATTGTCCCCCTGGGAGCGCTAGTTCCCATAGATACAATAATTATATCCCCCTGAGGGGGTGTTTTTTTTTTTTTACAAAGAAGTTGTGACCAAAAAATGAATAATAATTTTTTAATAAGAAACATGTTTTAGAAAAAACAATGATTTTTTTGGGAACAAAATATGTTAATATCCATGATTTTAAGACACAATTTTTTATGAAAAATACATAAAATACAACAGCATGGTTTTTTGGTTGCATAAAATATATTCATATCCAGGTTTTCTTATACATCATTGTTTGTAAAAAAATATATTTTTTATAAAACAGCATGGGGTTTTTTAGGTATCATATATATATTCATGTTTTTTAGTCATGATTTTTTAGTACAGAAACATTTTTTTGGTCTCATAAATATAATATTCATGTTTTTTCAGTCATGATTTTTTTAGTAAAAAACATGTTTTTTTAAAAAAACTGCATGGGGCTTTTTAGGTCACATAAAATATATTGTTTTTTAGTCATGATTCTTTGTAAAAAAACAACATGGTTATATTTGGTACCAGAAAATATATTAATATTCATTTTTATTAGTCGGACTTTTTTGTGAAAAACATGTTTTAAAAAAAAACAGCATATATTTTTGGTCACCTAAAATATATTAATATCTATAGTTTTTAGTCATTTTTTGTAATGAAAACATAAAAAAAAACATACAGTAAAAGTGGTGGCAGATAACCCACAATTACCAGACTTAGGTGTGAAAAAAAAAACAAAAAAAAACATAAAAAACACATTTTTTTGCAAAAAAAAAAACGCAATCAAATAAAACCGTTTTTTTTTGCATCACTAGGCACGGGGGCTATGGCCTACCCCGAAATGTTGAGCTGGGGGCTAGTTTCAGTCGCTACGTTAGGTAAAAAAATTAAAAGATGCCTGATAATTAATGTCTGACTTTTTTAACTTGTATACATGCGTAATTTAAAAATAAAAACGGCAATAAAACTAAATTTAGTATGAAGTACCATTCAAAGTAAGAGTTGATTTATTTAACAATAACACACCTCAGAGAGATAAAACTATTTTCTCTATGGGAATTAGCACTCCCAGGTGAAAAAGTGAGGGCCTGAGAAGAAAGATATGTAGGTCTTCTTTTTTTTGAAGTATAATATTTTTTTTAATGCTCATGAATAATCTTGGTTTGATTCACTGCTGTCCTGTTAATAAGCACCTACTTTTTTCTCAACTCAGTTTCTATGCAACTTGCGCATAGATTCTGCATTCTCTTTTCTCCATACTAAATGGCACCTTTCTCTCTTTGAATCATCTTAGTGCAAATAGAGAAGCTTAAAATAACATCTAATTTGATTTGTGAAACAAATACTGCAAAACACAAAATCCACCTTACTTGTCATAAAGTTCTGGTATACTGAGGAGGTGTTCTTGTCTTTTTCATCATACCTACTTATATTAGGTTTTCTCATACAACCTAAGTTTTCTTCCAATCTCAAGATCACACGCTTCTTATTCTGTTTTATTTTTCACAACTTGATGCATTTATTTCTTTATTTTTGCTGACTTCTTATAGGTACCTATAGGCTTCTTTTTTCAATTTTGCAATGCTTTTGTAACCTCAGGTTGAAGATATTCTGCATGTTTCACACATTTGCCTGAGGGCTTTGTAAACTGAATATGGCAGAACACCAGAATTATGTATAAACAACTGATAAATTTACAGTGCATTGTTTGCTCATATAAAGTTGAATTTTCCTGTATGTTGACTCCTTGTTTAAGAAATGTATGAACAATTCCATATTCATTTATCAAAATAGAAAATTGATGAGAATATGTATTGATAAATATTAAAATATGTGATGAGAATGTGCACACACAGTAGCTAAGCATTAAAACTTCTGTATAAATAATTTTTTATTTTTTGCAGGTCCTTCTGTTGAAAGGATGTACATGAAAGTAAGCTCCCCACATATCGAGGGACAGTTAGACCCTTTCAAAAACATTATTACTTGGGTTCCTAATTGCACTTGATGGAATGATTTTAAAATTATACAAGTTTTAAGAGGCTTTGCTGTATCATTTCAATTCTTTAATAATTTTCTCAGAAGGCATATGCCATTTGGTTGCATTCTAATGGTAGTTGGAAGAGAACTTGAGTTTGATTGGCACAAAGTTAGGCCAGCATGTTTATGCCAGCAAAGTTGCAAGAATTGTTTTGGTTAAGTAGTTCTTTGAAAATGAGTATGAAAATGCTAGCAAGACTTGTAAACAATGGCAACTGAAATATTCAAATGTATAAAGGTGATATTTGATCACATGAGATGGTCATATTAAGTGTTCAGAACTTATTCATATTCCAATGTTTAATACTATTCATGGTCTTCTGTTAAAATGTACTCCATTTCAAAATTTGAAATAAATTTTAAAAACATTGAATTTATCTAGAGGTTTGCCCTGCTTAGAAAAAAAACTTTACTTTTATGTCAATGTCTGCACTCCAGTTGACTGTCTTACCTGTGGAGCACCCTGAGCTCTACAGTCCAAGCAGAACACTAAGACTAGGAAGGTAATATTGCCTTACGTGCTGGCTGAAATGTATCACAGGCAAGTATGCACAATGAAACAAACAAATGTAAGTTGGCTGTCAATATGCTAGTGACTAATTTGTGTTCCTGATTAGCAAAATTTTACCACAGGAAATAGCTTGCTCTCTTGCAATGTTAGATCCTGGATGCATAATCAACCTCTGTAAACCAGCATACTTGTAAGTAATAAAAGATGTTTCAGGATTTGATGTTTGAATTAACAGTTTTAAATTGACATGCCTGTTTATGAGAACAATTGCACCAGTTTTAAAAAGGTGCTCTTTTGAACAAAGTTTAGAGCACTCCTAGGTATATAGCTCAGTTGGAAGTTCTACAACTTCCCCCAAATAAACGTGAACATGAAAAGTTTATTAACACATTCACTACGTGATGGTACATATATGGTACCAACAGGTGCATTGCTGATATACGTGTTGGTATATATGTATACCACTGCTCATTTTTTCAAAGTTCTAAAAATCAACATTACTCCTTCGTATTTTATTAAACTAATCTAATCTTCACGTATGCACTTGGAAAAGGTTGAAATAATGTGAAAATAGTTCTAATTAGATCCTTTATCAAAAAAGCTTTTGGTGTATAACAAAAATCACAATGAAAATACATCCATTTGTAATAAAAGAAGTTACGCTCCATTTCAGGAAAAACTTATAATACTAAGTAAGAATCAATAATCACAATAAAAACAGCTATTTGTACCCAAAAAAGAAAACTATTCTGTTAAAGGAAAACTTTATCCTAAGTATAAGACAAAAATCATGTCATCAGATATGAATAATTTCTATTTCTTAATTGGCAAATTTTTCCAATTTTTGAACTATTATTGGCTCTACACCCATTTATTTTTGCCAGTGAATAGAAACAATTGCAGTGGTGCAGATTCAGACTTCCTGTTATTTGTAACTCTAGTGTCTTCATGCTTCATTTGATTTTGAAAACTTTCATTGACCTACAAGTTCTGTGTTTCTCCAATCAATAATTTGTCTGAACGTACGCTGTATTTATCAGAGAAGTATTCACTTCAATAAGAATCATTTTCAACTACTACACTACTTTTATTTCCAAAAAAGATTGCTGCATCGATTGCTGAAAAATTAAAATAAATGTATTTATAATTAATTTATGATACAATCAAGCCAGGTATAATGTAAATTTGAATCGTAATATCGATGCTGAAATATAATACTGAGTGTACATCTGGAATATAAGCACGCGTGTACCTAAGTTGTACCAAGACGTGACAAAGTCATATCTCAAAGCAGCACACACGTATTGAGTTACATATGCACCATAGAGGCGTGGTACACATTTGGCCAAATACGTGTGGCAACAATATATTTTCATGTTTGTGATGATTTGTCCCATATTTGTCCCACGCATTTTATTGTATCTGCATGTTGCTTAGAGTTACACCGAGCTAGTCACCTACTGCCGTGACTGTGTCGCAAGCCAAATTGATGCAGTGGTGGACAATTTCAACTGTCGGCAAGGAAAGACTGCTAAAATAGCTACCATAGTGAACGTGTTGTGCATTGTAAGCACCTACACATCAGTTGAGGATTTAATGATTATTTGCCTTCCTATAGAGTGTGAGTCATGATTTCCTAGAGCAGGCAGCCTATGCCACATGATCAATGTAATACCTGCAGCATAAGAATAACTCTCCTTACAACAGAACAATTCATAAGTTAAGTTATTGTAGTATCTCAATATAGGCCTTTCAGGCATGATGTCCTTATCACACTTGGTTTGGGATATCGCGGCACCGGCGGAAGCTTCTTAACCGCAAGACGGAGCCGACGGAAGCGCTTGTTGAGCATTGCCCTTTGTCCTTATCGTACTTGGGTCGGATGGGTCGGAAGCGCCCCGACCGCAGGCGCCGGAACCGGGCCTTAGGGCGCATTGCATTGGTATGCACCGGAAGAGCATTGTTTAACTTCCGAGCGCTATAGCTTATAAGCAGTGTTGGTGTATGGCTGAGTCAGTACAAGAATAGGAACCTAGCTAAGAGTTTCCTTTTCCTACTCCTGAAGCTAACGCTTCAGTTACGGTAGTTACTGCTACCGATACTGTAGTTTGCAGCTACAATTACTAATCCTAATATCGTGATGAAAAACCACGATATAACAGTTATATATTCTTGTACACTAGCATTAAAATTCTTGTTGCAAGATGGAAATTTTGAAAATCTTGAAGTTTATTTTCCTTAAAGCACATGAAACTTATTATACAAACTTTTCACACTCAAAAAACATTATTTTGATGGTGTTAAGCTATATAAATGATATCATTTTATAATAGTACTGAGCTGAAATAAAGTATGAAGTTTATTCAGAAATACCTACGTATTACTTTTTGTAAGCTAAATTTTCAAGTATAATTCCTTAAAAATTCATGTCAATTTATTATGTGACTTTCTTCCAAATGTACCTTACAGCAGAGAGTTGGTAGTTGATGTGGTTACGTGCATCTAAACAATGGAGCTCTAGCTTCCAGTCAAATTTTTATTTGTAAAACTTTGTTGGTGTAGCAAAATTGTTGTAGTGCTGCTCATGTTATCCAATGCAGTGTACTAGTATTTAAGAAGCAAAGCATTGAACAACCTGACAAAGCTACTTGCAAAAGATTATTTAATTTTGATATCACATAAAATTGTTGAAAAGCATGCTTGGAAAGATGTTTGATTTTGTTCTCATTACTATAAAAAAATTAGTTGAACAAATAAAATACTTCCTATCTTAAATATGACTACACTGTGAAGAGGTCACATGATTAAGATACTAATAGGACAGTACCATTTAGACAGAACATGCTTGAATAGCCAGTGCCTTAAAATAAGTGGCCACATTCATGCTGGAAGAAAACAACTTCAAAGGAAGCATGTGAGATGCTACACTCATGTAACAAGACATGTGAACCTGAAGTTTACCTTGAAATTTGGATTTACTTGCCATTTTTAATATTACAGGAGATAATATTGGTAAAATGAATTCAGTTAGTCATGAATATATTTGAATGCATGACAAACATTATTTTTTGCTTAGCTGAGTTATCTATAAGAAAGAACCAAGCAATGAATAAGTATTGCTTGCTTTGTAAGCTTTAGCCATTGAAGTTCAGGGTCTACCCCAAAAGCAAAAAATTATCAATTTGCTGTTTTTTAACTCAAATTGTAGAGGATTTTTTCTGAACCCAATGATATGCTTCAATCCTTTCTAAGTGTTTCTTCGTCTGCTATAGCTTGCGAAAGGCCAGTCACTTTATTATACGATCAGGTGACAAGTTTGTCAAGCTCTCTTGCAATCTAGAACTTGTTGACATTTGAAATAGTACTTCTCAAACAGTTTTATTTGTACAAGAATGGCAAATACATCAATTAACAGGGTTTAAAAAAAACTAAAATGTAGTTGATGAGTTATTTGAAAAATGTTTGGCTTAAGAATGGTAACAAATGTCAAAATTAAAAAAAATCCTCAAAAGATTGTTACATCATTTCACACCAATGATGAAAATTTTAGAAAAATTTCTTAGAAAATGACAAACCCAGATGGTCTCTTTCGGTCTTCGGAGCTCCTCCCCTTGCCTCCTAACAATGACCCAGGCTCAGGCATTCAGCAAGCAAGAGTTAGCCATGCAAATCACGGTCAAAATGTTTTGGTACAAAGAATACATTCTAACACATACAGTAAACAAAGTCTGAGTTGTGTTCAGCAGCCCACCACTCTGTACAGAATTTGTTAGGCTCTCCTCGAAACTTGAAGTTGTTGATGTTTGAAATGAATCTCCTACAGTTTTAGAGGTACTTAATGAAAAATATATCAATCAATAGTCTTGAAAAAAGTTACAGAAATACCAAATATGATTTTTGAAATTGAATTTAGGTTGAAAGTTAGTCTAGATAAGAAAAGGATAAGAAAAATGTCAAAAGTTTTGGGAAATAATTCAGAAAAAATTCAACAAATCAAATTATCAGAAATCCATTTCAATATTTCTTTAGAGTATTTATTTTGCTATCTGGAAAACAAAATGCCGGTTCTGTAACTTAAAAATTCTAGGAGATGCATTTTAAAAAATAACCATTTTTTAAAATTGATTTCTGAAGAAATTATGAGAAAAACACATGAGTACAAAAAAATTGAGTGTATGATTTTACACCTATGATGAAAAATTTCCGAGAAATCTGTTGGAAAATGTTGGACTTTTTTTTAGGTGACGGTCTCCTTCTGCTAGTCTGCATTACCGGGAATGTGAGGAACAATTCTCATCTTTATTTTTTCCTCTCAGTTGATCAAGACTATGTGTACAAGAATAATATTAATTCTTAAATGAATTTCGTTTAACATAAATTAATATTTCTTATAGATTAAGGAGATTTGGTTCAGCATTTAGACCTATGCATGTTTTGTTTTGTGCTTGTTTGTGCTGCTGATTTATCTGTGTAATTGAACTTTTACCGATTTTGTTATCAGATTTATAATTTATATTTCAGATTTTTTTAAGGGCTTTTCCAGAATGTCTCTTCGGGTAGCAAGCCATCGTGTTCTCAGCCGGGCGGTAAGTTCTGATGTAGATTTGTTTAGTTTCTAGCATTTATGAAATTGACGTTGGCAATGTCACTTCTCTCACTGCTTTGAAAAATGATTTGTATTCAACTTAATACATGGCTATTTTGCAACTAACAAAAATTTTTCTTATTGTCCAGAACTGATTGTGATAATTAATGTAGCTAAGTTAGGTTGAAGGATATAGTGTATGAGAAATTAATATGTTTGGTTTTTGTATGTGCTGTAGTCTGAAAGTAAGATTGTGTCTAGCTTGGAATGTTGGAATATTATTGTTCTTTGTTGAATTTCATTTTTCATAATTGTGTGTGATTTTTGTTTTCAGAGTTTTTTATGGAATTCTGTCACTGATTAAAAGTGTGTATTATGATATTATTTACTTCTTTAGCATAAAATTTTTTCTGACTATTTTTCTTGCATTTGCTTGATTTTAGTTTCACATGTCTGCTGTGGAAGTAAGACTGGTGTTACTGAGTTTGAATGTACAGTTGTGTTATCTTATGAAGTTCTTGTGTTTTTACCACGACTTTTTCTCCAGACATGGCGCCAACCATTCCTCTGTGAGCGTTGCATGTCTTCTTCACGTGGCAGGGAGAGGTAAATTATGTGTATAGAAATTATTTAATTTAATGATGTTTTTATTTCATATTTTGGTATGAAGTGTCTGTGTTAATTTTTCTATTGTTTTTGTTCTCATTTAGAGCTATTTATTAAATTAGGGTTAGTTACTTGACTTAATTGGGTTGAGGAAAGGAGCTATCTGTTTTTAGTGACTTCATTATCTTGATCTTTTTTTTTTAAATCTTTCCTAATATTGTAAGCTTCAGCTAAGTGTTGAATTGATTGAAATATGTTTGGTTTGTTGGTATAAAAATAGTTAAATATCATACTGTAATCTTTTAAAGCTTTTAGATCTATGTCAACCTTGTTTAGAACTAATTTTTCATTCACCTCAGTTGTTCATGTTTTCTTTCATAGCATATTAGGTCCGTGCAATGTACTATTTACTACTAGCTAGAGCAGTTCTTTCTTTGTCTTCACATGAGGACTTATTTTTATCTTGCATTATTTTGTATTTAATATTTTTACTGGTTCTAAATTAATTTGCAATTTCATGGGAGGATTTTGGGAATCCTAAAATTTTTTTCTTTACACTGTTAATAACCTGAAAAGCATGAAATAAATGTTAAGTTTGATAATTGTTATTTGTCCAGGACTTCCATCACTGACTTCTCATCAGATGAATATCAGTTCTTACATCGCTCCAGTCTGCCGTCCATGCACTTCCAGAAGTCCCTCCTCAGACTTCCAATTCCTGGTAAGCCTTATTTTTATTTCATGATTGATTTTGCTATATAGTTACCAATTTTATCTTCCATAAGGCTATTTTCTGTAACAATATCATGAAATGGCATAAAATTTGACAGCTCGTGTAGAACTTTTGACTGATATGATTGCTAGATAAAAATTTATTCAAGGCTCCATTTCTCATGACATGCTTCAATGTTTTTGAATGTGTGATACCTTAAAGATTATGTATTTGTCCATTTTTAGAACCTCAGGTTGTTATAAGTACAGTTCTAGTCATTTCAATTCGATTTTGAATCTTGTTAATTTTTAAGTTCATCTGAAACTGATCTGATGAATATTTCCATCAAGAGAATAACTTGTATGAAATATGGACTTCATTGATTTGAAAGTTTCATAGATAGGAGGGTCCAAAGAATTGAAAGCAAGATTTTGAAGAGTCTCTTGTAAACCACTTCAGCCCTTAGCTGATGAAGAGATCGCTTGGACACACTAGCCAACACATTCATTCCATAACAATGCACCTCTAAAAATGCTGTCGTCTCTTTTTTTTATTTTTTATTTAGACCTGTACCAGTCTGGCAGTCTGGTTGCTGTGCATTAAAGCTAATCATGATGACATTCTGCTAGCTTCACTTGTGTGTTTATGTGAGTAGACCTGGACAAGACCTGCTCGCGCTACCTCCTGGCGCAGAAGGCGCTGCTGGACGAACCCGAGTATCGCGAGACCGAGGCTGCTGTGGAGGAGTTCAGGACCAAGAGTGGACCTCCCTTGCAGGAGCAGCTCAAAGCTTGGGACAAGGTGTGCAAGTGTGGGTGTTGTGTCGTCCTTCTTGTCGTTATAGGCGTCTTTCCATTCGCTATTGGTTTGTCCTTGTTCTAAATGTTTTCCTTCATGCAAATTAGCGCTCCCAGGGGGACTATGTGAGGGCCTGAGCTAAAGGTTAGGTAGGCTTTCTTTTGTTGTAATAAAATAGGTTTTTGTTTTGTTACGGATCATCTTTTTTCGGTCCACTGCTGTCCTGTTTTTCAGCCCCTACTACTTTCTTCTTCAACTTTTTTCTTGTTTCATGAACTTCTTTCCTAGCTTACTGTTTCTGTGCACCTTGCGCATAGATTCCGCGTTCCCTCAACTCCATACTAAATGGTGCCTTCCTCTTTCCTCTCTTGGAACATCTTTGTCGTGGTTAAGGGAGGCTAAAACTTTCTTATATAATAATAATAATAATAATAATAATAATTTCCTTCATGCTGTGGGTATGTCGATGTTATAGATGCCATATATTTTGCTATTGGTTTGTCCTTCTAAATATCGTCCTTTATGCTGTGAGTATGTCGTTATAGATGCTATTCATTTTACTAATGCTTTCTCTTTCTTGTTCTAAATTTTTTTCTCCACGCTGTGTGTCATTATAGATGCTGTTCTTTTTGTTGTTGATTTTCCTTCTTGTTTTAAATGTCATTCTTGTTGTTGTACGTGCGTCATTATACTGTTGATGCCGTTCTTTTTGTTGTGGATTTGTGTATCGTGTTCTAAATGTAATCCTTCTTGTTGTGGGTGTGTTTTTTTAATGTTGTCCTTCTTGCTGTAAATGTTGTCTTGTGTTATGGGTATGGTTTTCTTGTCTTGGGTGTTTCGTGCTATTCCGTTGTGGTATGTTGCATCTTTCTTCTACTCTGTATTATTTTGTGCTATTCCGTTGTGGTATGTTGCGTCTTTCTTCTACTCTGTATTATTTTGGAGTGAAAAAAGCATTCATATAGAATAGGATAAAGAAACCGTTATTTACTACTGCAGTAATTAGTCAATTTCTGTGGTTATGAGTTAATGTTTTGCTAGTATGATTTACTTATTCAATTCTTCTTAGAAAATTTTCCCTTCGGGGATATTTTCTGGAACTAGCAATTGAGTTAAAGTCTTCAAATGATGCCGCAAATTTTTTGTTGCCTTCATTTTATATCGCCTTCATTTTATATTGCCTTCATTTTATATTGCCTTCATTTTATATTGCAGTTGCTTTGCTAGCAGAGCCACACGTCATGCATGGGATTTCTAGCTGCTGGCTTGGAAGAGATAACAGCTGTACCAGAAAAGACAGAAACGCATGTGAACAGTCTTAGCTGTTTTTAATACAACAAACAATGTTAACTGAATATACTCATAAAAGTGAGCTTTATCTCACTTAATGCATTCATCAAAATCTCTTGACGTACATTAAAATTGTGCACCCTGAGCGTTACCTCTTGCATCTTTACGCAGAACAACAAACACACAAACTACGTGTCGGGGCCCTGGTTCGACATGTACCTGAAGGACCGTGTGTCTGTGGTGCTCAACTACAACCCCTTCCTCACTTTCAAGTTCCCAGAGCCGCCCAACAATGATCCCGTCGTTCGGGCCACTAACATGCTCGTCTCGTCCGCCAGGTTTGTCAGAGGTCTCCTGCTGCTTGCTGAGTCCAGTTGCTCCTACCTGGTGTACGTAGTGTGAGCCTAGAATATTAATCCTATTCGGATTTTTTATGTAGGTATATGTGTCTGATGATATGAGAAACATGTGCTCATTTTGTATAGTGTTACATCAAAGTTTATCAGGAAAAAATCCCGCATACATATGTGAAAATATACGAAATATTAGTGTACCATTTTGTATAGTGTTACATCAAATTAGAGTACAAATCCCCCAGGATTTCTGTTCTGGCGTCAAGAAGGCTGATTTTTTGTTGCCTATCTTAATTTAATTTTGTATAAAAACTTTCTCTTTGTTGTAGAGAATTGACGTTTAGAGATATTATTGGCTGTTGTTGATGCTTAGCATGGTCATGCATTTGTCAATTTATGGACAAATGTAGCAACACACTAATATTTTGATCAGATTCATGCGCACATTCCGCGCTGGGGTGCTGGAGCCCGAGGTGTACCACTTGAACCCTGGCAAGAGCAACACGCCCTTCTACCGCAGGGCTGTGGGCCTCGCTCCTCAGATGCTGGCCTCCTACGTCTCGTATGCTTTCAAGGTGAGGCCTCGCACACCGCTTGTCTTGAGTCTTGTGTAGTCCAACCCAGCCACAATGTTGGGAGAACTTGCCTGTGGGCCTTTAGATTGTGATTGACTCATACGCCATCTCTCTGATTCATCTCTTGGGAACGAGTTGTAGTACCTCTGTATCCTGAGAACTTCCAAATTATTGTGTTGAATATTTTCTGTTAATTCAATTCTAGTTGTACTGTTTTTTGTGAGTCCTGCTATATTTGTGTAATTTAAGTAATCGTCATCGTATATGCTAAGACATCCGGTGCGATATAGGCCTTGAACCTAAAGCGCTAGTAACCTTCTTGCTAACTACTGCTACTACCAGCCAGAAATCAACAATGCTTGCATACATTTTTTTCCTATTGCATATTATTAAAATAAATGCAAGTGCAAAGAGGGATTTAAACACGGGTGAAGCTGTTGTAATGGGGGCAGTGTTGCAGGCTTTCCCGCTGGACATGTCGCAGTACGGCAACCTGCTCAACAGCACCCGCATCCCCCGACCTGACAGGGACGCTCTCAGCTGCGACGACTCCGCCAGACATGTTCTCGTCATGAAGAATGGAAACTTCTACGTCTTTGACATCCTCGACCAAAATGGTAATGTTGTAAGAAAATTAATTCTCTGTTTCTTTCACTCTCTTAATTAAATATTTGTGTTCCAGCCTTTGAGAGTAAAACTCGAATACTGGTCAACTGTTTTTATTGAGTACTGTGGCTTTGAAATTTTTTAAACCAAAAAGAGAGCACTTGTAAATAATATTCGTATTTTGAACGAGAAATGTTCACTTTAAATGCGCTTCCTCTGAAAAGGTAACAGTAAAATAGATTTATTCAAGGGAAAATAATATTTGTAAATCAAATAAATTTACTGCAAACGTAGCTGTAAGTAATTATAGAAAATCTGCTGTGCCTATTCAGCTGCTTTGATGGTTCTATGTTTGGTAAATTAGTCAATTGTTCATGATAAATGTACTGGCAGATGAATGGAGAGCATGTTTAAAACTGAGGGTATATTTATTAACTTCCTGGTTGCATCCTCAATATTTAAAGAGGATAAAATTAAGGCATACAACACTTCACGCAAGTGCAAGGTGTGTATTAAAACTGTCTGTTGATCTTGCAGATCAGAATTCCGGGGTTTGTGAGGGTAAAAACGTTGAGATACTGAGATATTTGTATTAAAAAATTTACCCATTTTTCTGTGAACACAAGAAAGTTGAGCATTGAGAATAATTTAGTGAAGTTAAGATAATTTAGTCCAGTTGTAATAATTTAGTGAAGTTGAATTTAATTGAGTGAATTTAGAATAATTAAATGAAGTTATTAACAGCATTTTGGATTCAAATCGACGTTCATGTAGGCTCATGTTCATGTTCACGCAATACTTTGGACTTGCGTGTACGTGGTCCACATCACGACAATATTTCTAATTGAGAAGATAACCCATTGCGCAGCATTTCATGTGTAGCGAACATGGTTCGCTACTGGTTTTGTACCTCGACCGTAGAGCTATGAGTCACATAGAGGTCCGTCCCGCGGCTGCCTGGCGGCAGTTAACATGGGCGGTTGCTAGATCGTAGCTAGTCAGTTGCGTCAGGACCGTCATAGGGTGCACTTGTCTACGAGCAGGCCAATAAAGCTGGTTGCCTGATGTTCGTAAGTGACCTTGGTTGTGCTTGCCCAAATCCTATGCCTCTTTTATCTGTTGGAACTTAGGGTGTTCTGCCGGGGTGTTAAGTCAGCGGTAGAATTACGATCTCGTGTGAGAGAGGCGGCTACCGCAAGACACGCCCCGATTCCGTTCTGTTAAAACTATCCTAGTTCCCTTGTAAATAAACGCTCTTAGTATTTGTCCGTGCCGTACTTTGACCTCGTATCTGGCCTTAGCTATTTAAGCCTGAGTAGCTATTCCCTGTCTGGCCGGCATCCTGACAGGTCGGTTTCCAGTAACTAAACGTTATCAGGCTCGTGGTCGTTACATTTGGAGTCTGGAGTGGGATTTGGCTTCAGATACGGGCACAGTCGGTAGGATAAGGAGTAGTGCAATAAATTGGGATTTTTAATAAAACTTACTATCTTGCTGGCAGTAGACATTTTTTTTCGTGGCTTAATTTGGGCTAAGAGTGAAGATGGAAACGAAATCTGAGTTAGCTGACGTAATGCTTAGTCTCACAGAGGCAATCAAGGGCTTACGTTCAGACAAATTGCCTCCACCGGGGAAGTTTTCAGGCAAGTCTAGCAACGGTCAGGTCTCGGTTTTCTTGACTAAATTTGAGAATTATGCAAGTTCTAAGTACCAGGAAAACAAGTCGGCTTGGGTTCAGGAATTGCCAGAATTTCTTGAGGGGGAAGCCAAGAATATAGTTCAAGCATACGGAACGGGAGCTGACTATGGGGAAGTAAAAAATAGGTTGATTCAGGAACTAGAGCTTCACGAAAAATTAAGTGATGATGGGTACACAGAATTCTTGCGGGCAGAAAGAAATAGGGGTGAATCACTGACTTGCTATAGTATTAGGCTTGAAAGGCTAGTAGCAAAAGTGGATAGTGTAGGAAAAGAGGGCAAAGAACTCTTGGCTCGAAATAAATTTATTAGTTCCCTAGCACCGGAGCTGGTACGTCGGCTTAAGTTATTCGTTGGCCAGCAGGAGTTCATTGCACTTAGTGCAGTGGCCCGACTAGCAGCCAGTTTGGAGGCCGATATGACAGCTACCGAGGAAAGAATGGGGAATAGTACTCGAGCGGAACAAATTTACTTAGCAACGCCATACGCGCCAGAAACAACTAATGATAACATTGAGCGCCGGGAACGCGGGCCGGCGAGATCAATGCGTTGTTTTCGTTGTGGACAGGAAGGACATTTTGTGCGGGACTGTACACAGCAGGACGTAAATAGAGACAGATCCAGGGAAGTTGTTAGTTCAGAACGCGGGTTGAAATGTGCGTATTGTGGCAAGAAGGGGCATTTGATGAAGGACTGTCAAGGATTTTTGGAGAAATGCACAGCTTGTGTTTGGTGTGGAGAAATCACACATCGCAGTTTTCAGTGTGCGCATAAACCAGGTCGACAGTCGGGAAACTAGGTGACTCCGGTTTGGAAGGGGCACAGCCGGAGCAGTGTCATGATAGTCCCCAAAATATTGAGATGGTACGGCAGAAGCGTGAGGTAGCGGTGTCGTACTCGGTGGTTGTTGAGGTTGGGCAGTTACAGGTCGATGGCCTGTTAGACACAGGCGCATCGGTCTCTTTAATTACAGAAGAGCTGCTCCATAGAATTCCGGGTGTTCAGGGAAAACTTCGCGCTTCCGCCGTTGACAATGTGGTAGGAATTTCAGGAAACGAGATTCGAATAGAAGGTGAGATATACTTGGCAGTAACGATTGGCAGAACTAAGTTCCCAAGGCATAGATTTTTGGTGATGACTAAGCCGGTACAGTCATTCAGTTGTGTCTTGGGCTTGGAATTTCTTGATTGCTTCAAACTTACGTTGAATGCATCAGATAGGACTTTGGAGAAAGGAAGTAGTCAAGATCGTACAAGAATAGCCCGGTTGAAGGTGATGACTTCGCGCAGAGCGGAATTTCCAGTTTTCAGTGCGGCGGAAGTGACTGTACCTTCTAGGCAGATGTTGCGTTTGTCCGCTCAAGTGAAGAGGGCACCAAATAAATTTGAAGGGTATTTAGAGCCAGTCGATAATGGGACTCGTCCATTGATGGTAGCTTCATCAGTGAATGTCGTAGATGATGAACATATTCGAGTAGAAGTAATGAACCCATTTGACAGTGATGTGAGGCTGGCCAAGCACACAAGACTAGGTACTTTGGTGGCTTTGTGTCGGGAAGAAGTAGAGCAGGATGAAGAGATGGACGAGGTGCCGGGTGACCTTAGCTTGGACGGTACGGATCTGACTGCAGAACAAAGGACGATAGTTGCTGAACTGATGACTGCGCATAAAGACGTTTTTGCGACAGATGAGGCAGACGTGGGGTGTACCGAGACAGTGCGGCACCATATAGATGTTCAGGGTGCAGCGCCTGTAAAACAAAGAAATAGACGTTACCCGGGGCCCATGAAAGAGGAAATCGACCTAGAGGTAAAACTATTAGCGGAAAAAGGTATTATTGAGCCATCTAAGTCACCATGGTCGTCTCCGTTAGTGCCAGTTAGGAAGAAGAACGGAAAATTAAGACTTTGTGTGGACTTTAGAATGTTAAACAGCTTGACAAAACCAGACTGTTTTCCGCTGCCTCATATAGGAGATACGATAAACAAACTTTCGGGAAATTATTATTTTTCTACGCTTGATTTGAAGTCGGGATATTATCAGGTGCCTCTGACTGAATCTTCGCGAGAACTGACTGCTTTCTCTACTGGTACGGAACTGTATCAATTCACTAGGCTTCCGTTTGGCGTATGCAACGGGCCGGCTACGTTCTCACGGCTAATAAGTTTAGTAATTAAGGGGCTACCGAGTGACTCTGTGCAGGCTTACCTTGACGATATTTTGGTCGCCAGTGGGACGTTTGCTGAACATGTCCAGGCGCTGGAGAGAGTGTTCGGCCGGCTTCGAGTTCACGGGCTCAAGCTGAACTTGGAAAAATGTTGTTTGTTTCAAGAGCAGGTCGATTACTTGGGTCATTCCGTCGGTAGACTTGGTGTGAGTCCGCTAGAAAAGAATGTAGTGAAGGAGACTTCACTACGTATTATGTACGGCAACTGTACCGTTGGCGTGTACATAGAGCTCCGTCCTGCTGCTGCTTGGCTGCAGTTAAAGTGGGCGGCCGCTCGACTGGAGCGGTCAGTTGCGTCGGAACCTTCATGGTGTGCACACTGGTCTACAAGCAGGCTAATAAAGCGGGTTGCCTGATGTTTGTAAGTGCCCCATGTAGTGCTTGCCCTATTCCCATGCCTATTTTACCGGGTAACGCCTAAGGTGTTTTGCCAGGGTGGTCAGTCAGCGGTAGAGCCACGGTTTCGTGTACGAAAGACGGCTACCGCGAGACCCGCCCTGAGTCTGTCTGTAAATTATCATTCCCCTGTTTTAATATATACTCTTGACTTGTCCGTGCCGTACTTTGACCTCGTATCTGGCCTTAGCTATTTGAGCCTGAGTAGCTATTCCCTGTCTGGCCGGCATCCTGACAGGTCGGTTTCCAGCAACTAATAGTTATCAGGCTCGTAGTCGTTACGTTTGGAGTCAGGAGTGGGATTTGGCTTCAGATACGGGGACGGTCGGTAGGATAAGGAGTAGTGCAATAAATTGGGATTTTTAATAAAACTTATTATCGCTTGCTGTCAGTAGACATTTTTTTTCGTGGCGTAATTTGGGCTAAGAGTAAAGATGGAAACGAAATCTGAGTTAGCTGACGTAATGCTTAGTCTCACAGAGGCAATCAAGGGCTTACGTTCCGACAAGTTGCCTCCACCAGGGAAGTTCTCGGGCAAGCCTAGCGACGGTCAGGTCTCGATTTTCTTGACTAAATTTGAGAATTATGCAAGTTCTAAGTACCAGGAAAACAAGTCGGCTTGGGTTCAGGAATTGCCAGAATTTCTTGAAGGAGAAGCCAAGAATATAGTTCAAGCATACGGAACGGGAGCTGACTATGGGGAAGTAAAAAATCGGTTGATTCAGGAACTAGAGCTTCACGAAAAATTAAGTGATGATGGGTACACAGAATTCTTGCGGGCAGAAAGAAATAGGGGTGAATCACTGACTTGCTATAGTATTAGGCTTGAAAGGCTAGTAGCAAAAGTGGATAGTGTAGGAAAAGAGGGCAAAGAACTCTTGGCTCGAAATAAATTTATTAGTTCCCTAGCACCGGAGCTGGTACGCCGGCTTAAGTTATTCGTTGGCCAGCAGGAGTTCATTGCACTTAGTGCAGTGGCCCGATTAGCAGCCAGTTTGGAGGCCGATATGACAGCTACCGAGGAAAGAATGGGGAATAGTACTCGAGCGGAACAAATTTACTTAGCAACGCCATACGCGCCAGAAACAAATAATAACATTGAGCGCCGGGAACGCGGGCCGGCGAGATCAATGCGTTGTTTTCGTTGTGGACAGGAAGGACATTTTGTGCGGGACTGTACACAGCAGGATGTAAATAGAGACAGATCCAGGGAAGTTTTTAGTTCAGAACGCGGGTTGAAATGTGCGTATTGTGGCAAGAAGGGGCATTTGATGAAGGACTGTCAAGGATTTATGGAGAAATGCGCAGCGTGTGTTTGGTGTGGAGAAATCACACATCGCAGTTTTCAGTGTGCGCATAAACCAGGTCGACAGTCGGGAAACTAGGTGACTCCGGTTTGGAAGGGGCACAGCCGGAGCAGTGTCATGATAGTCCCCAAAATCTTGAGATGGTACGGCAGAAGCGTGAGGTAGCGGTGTCGTACTCGGTGAAAGTTGAGGTTGGACAGTTGCAGGTCGATGGCCTGTTAGACACAGGCGCATCGATCTCTTTAATTACAGAAGAGCTGCTCCATAGAATTCCGGATGTTCAGGGAAAACTTCGCGCTTCCGCCGTTGATAATGTTGTAGGAATTTCAGGAAACGAGATTCGAATAGAAGGCGAGATATACTTGGCAGTAACGATTGGCAGAACTAAGTTCCCAAGGCATAGGTTTTTGGTGATGACTATGCCGGTACAGTCGTTCAGTTGTGTGTTGGGCTTGGAATTTCTTGATAGCTTCAAACTTACGTTGAATGGATCAGATAGGACTTTGGAGAAAGGAAGTAGTCAAGATTGTACAAGAATAGCCCGGTTGAAGGTGATGACTTCGCGCAGAGCGGAATTTCCAGTTTTCAGTGCGGCGGAAGTGACTGTACCTTCTAGGCAGATGTTGCGTTTGTCCGCTCAAGTGAAGAGGGCACCCAATAAATTCGAAGGGTATTTAGAGCCAGTCGATAATGGGACTCGTCCATTGATGGTAGCTTCATCAGTAAATGTCGTAGACGATGAACATATTCGAGTAGAAGTAATGAACCCATTTGACAGTGATGTGAGGTTAGCCAAGCACACAAGACTAGGTACTTTGGTGGCTTTGTGTCGGGAAGAAGTAGAGCAGGATGAAGAGATGGACGAGGTGCCGGGTGACCTTAGCTTGGACGGTACGGATCTGACTGCAGAACAAAGGACGATAGTTGCTGAACTGATGACTGCGCATAAAGATGTTTTTGCGACAGATGAGGCAGACGTGGGGTGTACCGAGACAGTGCGGCACCATATAGATGTTCAGGGTGCAGCGCCTGTAAAACAAAGAAATAGACGTTACCCGGGACCCATGAAAGAGGAAATCGACCTAGAGGTAAAACTATTAGCGGAAAAAGGTATTATTGAGCCATCTAAGTCACCATGGTCGTCTCCGTTAGTGCCAGTTAGGAAGAAGAACGGAAAACTAAGACTTTGTGTGGACTTTAGAATGTTAAACAGCTTGACAAAACCAGACTGTTTTCCGCTGCCTCATATAGGAGATACGATAAACAAACTTTCGGGAAATTATTATTTTTCTACGCTTGATTTGAAGTCGGGATATTATCAGGTGCCTCTGACTGAATCTTCGCGAGAACTGACTGCTTTTTCTACTGGTACGGAACTGTATCAATTCACTAGGCTTCCGTTTGGCGTATGCAATGGGCCGGCTACGTTCTCACGGCTAATAAGTTTAGTAATTAAAGGGCTACCGAGTGACTCTGTGCAAGCTTACCTGGACGATATTTTGGTCGCCAGTGGGACGTTTGCGGAACATGTCCAGGCGCTGGAGAGAGTGTTCGGCCGGCTTCGAGTTCACGGGCTCAAGCTGAACTTGGAAAAATGTTGTTTGTTTCAAGAGCAGGTCGATTACTTGGGTCACTCCGTCGGTAGACTTGGTGTGAGTCCGCTAGAAAAGAATATAGGGGCGATCCAAGAGTTTCCAGTGCCACGAACGGTACGGCAGTTAAGATCCTTCCTGGGTATGGTGAACTATTATAAGAGTTTTATAAAAGACTCTGCCAATTTACTGCACCCCTTATACCTGGCGACAGCCATGGGGAAATGGGAATGGACTGCCGAGTGCCAGCAAGCATTTGAGAACGCGAAAACCGTATTGGTGACCGCTCCAATTCTAGCGTACCCAGACTTTGTGACGGGACAGCCATTCGTGTTGACGACTGATGCTAGCGGATGGGGAGCCGGCGCTGTGCTGTCTCAGGTGCAAAGCGGTCAAGAAAAAGTGATCGGTTATGCCGGGGTCAGTTTTAATAAGGCCCAAATGAGATACAGCGCAACGGACAAAGAGCTAGCGGCAATCAGGTTTGCAGTAAATCACTTTAGAATTTACTTGAGTGGTAGGAAATATGTGATCCGAACGGACCATCAGCCTTTGATATATCTTCACAATATGAAACGTACCGACGACCGGCTGATGAGGACGTTGGCTGACTTGGCTATTGGCCAGTATAGCATCGAGTATGTGCCCGGGAAATCTAATGTAGTTGCTGACTGTCTGTCCCGCGTGAATTTTCCTTGGTCAGTTCCAGAGGGAGACGAGAATGCTCCTGAGCCAGAATGTGGGGAGTACCAGGTAGCCGAAGTGGAGGGGGGCCCAAATTCTTTGTTTGTGGCGTTGAGCCGAGCCTCGGGTCTGGGAGACGCGTTGACGCTCCGAGAGCAGGCGATAGACAGATTATTGCAGGAACCCAAAGCATTCGGTAGGACTGGTAAGGCCGCGGATCGTAGGATGATTTCGAGCTGGAAAAATCCGGATGTTTTCCCTCCATGGGAGGCTCTCGTGGCGTTTGCGCAGTTATTTGACTTGAGAGTGGAGGTGGTTTGTAAGCCAGGAGGGTTGGTTGTTGCAAATCCTGTGGGGGAGAAGGGAACTGTTAAACTGGAATGCAAAGGAGGCGTGCATTTTAATGTTATCATAGCAGGTATACCAGCAGAAAGGGTCAATGTAGCAGCGCCTCACGGGCAAGGTAGCCAGGAGGGTGCTTGCCAGTTGGCTGACCTTCGGTTAGGAGAGGAAATACAGATGTTCGCGCCGCATCAACTGCAGGACCAGAGGTTGGTAAGGGTGCGCGAGGCTCTGGAAAGGAAGGAAAAAGACCCAGCATTAGGATATTTGCGACGACATTTTAATAGCTTGGTGATACATAGCGGTGCCATATGTTACAAATACAAGCTAGGGGGCGAGGAAAAGTTCCTACCAGTCATTCCAGACAGTCAATTGAAGGGCTTAGTTAGACAGTTTCATGAACATGTAGCACATGCGGGACAGACTAAGGTTAGCAAGGCATTCCGGCGGTGTTACTTTCATCCCAGCCCATACAAGACTATTAAGGAAGTGATAAGAGAATGTCGGACGTGCCAGTTGCATAAAGGAGTAAGTGCAAAAGATTACCCGCTGTATGGGTTGAGTGCTAAGTGCACGGCGCCGTATGATATTTATGCGGTTGATTTGATGCAATTGCCGCGTACTCCCAGAGGACATATAGGATTATTGGTGGGTGTTGATTTATGGTCCAAATTTGGACACGCAATACCTATACGTTCAAAAGCTGCGCCGGGAGTTGCGCGTGCATTGGAGTATGGTATATTGGCTAGTTGCCCTAGAACCCCTAAAATTTTGCGGTCCGACAATGGTCCCGAGTTTCGAGCTAGGTTGTTCGTACAATTGTTGGACAGGTACGGGGTGCGGCATGAGCGCTCGATCGCCTATGCGCCGCATACCAATGGAGCGGTGGAGAGACTCAACCGGACCATCAAGGAGAGACTCGCCACGGCCTGCGCTGGTAACCCTGGGAGCTGGGATCTGGAAATAGCAAGAGTGATGTCCCAGTACAATAGACTTACCCACAGTGAGACCGGTCGAGCTCCGTGTGAATTCTTCGTGAAGGAGGCTGCGGTGCCAGATCTGCCAAGGCCACCCCGGATGTGGCGACCCGCTGGACCGAAGTTCCGACCGTTCGCAGTGGGGGAGCTGGTCCTGCGACGAGTACCTTACGCACGAGAGGACGACAGACACAAACTCGCCCCGCAGTTCCAGGGTCCCTACGAGGTGCTGGAGGTTGACAGGAACCAGGTCACATACACGATACGGGATCTGCAGCGGCGAAGGGCTCCCTTCAAAGTGCACGTGAGGCAATTGAAGAAATATCATGGAAACGACATGGGTCAGGCCCAGCCAGTGCAACCCGAAAGGAAGAACGAGGCAGAAGGTCTGCCGCAAAGACAGCCACGCAAGAGAACCCGTCGAGAAGTGGGGCCAAAGGAAGACGGGGTTGGGGCAGCAGGAGAGATGCAAGAGGACCAAGTGGCTCCCGTGGAGGATGAGTGGTTGGGTCGCCCAATTCATCCGCTGCCACCATTTCCGGCGACGCAGCAGGGGGAGGTGACGGGCGACGACACCAGCGGGGACTTCTCGAAATTTCTCAGACAATACCCGGATCTTCCGCCGTGCGAGGAGAGCCTTGACTTTTCGGGGTTCATCGGCCAGTACCCGGATCCCCCTCTGTTGCGAATGGGGAGAACGGAGGTGCCGGAAGCAGAACGCGGACCTCCCGTCTTGAGTGGGGGAGAGGCGAGTGAAAGCGGAGCTGCAGCAGAAGACACCTCCGATTTTTCAGGTTTCGGGGGGTTGTCGCCATTGGAGAGAGCGCGCCCAGAGGTAAGAACTTCTACCCCGGCGGAGGAAGGTGACGAAAGGGGTAGCGGCGCAGGGTGTTTGGAGGTAACAGAGGTGAGTGCTAGTGATAGTACTTGGCAGAGAACGGAACCCTCGGAAGCGGAGGATGAAATATTGCCTCGATTGAGACCTAAAAAGAGGTTAGATTATAAATGCTGAGTGTCTACTTCGATACTGCTCGAATTGTTTTTGTTTCAGGCCCAGGGATCTGTTGCTGCAGGCGGGGGGCCAACGTAGCACGGGGTGCGATGGTCCGACCTGGGCTGCCTGTTCGTGTCCCGACCCTGCAGATGTCTTCTGAGGCGCGGCCGGTGCTGATGGTTGCCTGCCATCGCAACCCGACTGGTGTGAAGCCCTTTGGATGTCCGGGTCGGATGTGACGGGCGGAGGCGCATACTCTTCAGAGATCGTGGTCGCTGTTGCGAGCTGGGAACGCCATGGGAGGTGGACTTCTGCCGCCTGTTTGGCTGCTAAAGTGAAGCCTGCTCAGCGCCGGTTGCAGTATGGAGGAGCAGTCGCCGGTGTGCAATCTGCAGTCGTGTCGGCAGGCACGCGGCAAATCTGCAGCCGGACGTTTTGTCGTCACCTGCGAGACTGGCGGGAACTTGGAAGACAGAAGAACCGGATAGTATTATCAATTTTAGAATAATGATGTACATAGTAAACCTTTTAATAGTTGTCCAATTGTTCATGTGCTAGATGGATGTTTCCGTAATGCGAGCCATTTGCCGTCTTGTTTTAGAGTAGTATAGGCTTCAGCACGAGCGGTGACTTCCTTGCTAAATTGAGGAGGAAAGTAGTGTAGCGAACATGGTTCGCTACTGGTTTTGTACCTCGACCGTAGAGCTATGAGTCACATAGAGGTCCGTCCCGCGGCTGCCTGGCGGCAGTTAACATGGGCGGTTGCTAGATCGTAGCTAGTCAGTTGCGTCAGGACCGTCATAGGGTGCACTTGTCTACGAGCAGGCCAATAAAGCTGGTTGCCTGATGTTCGTAAGTGACCTTGGTTGTGCTTGCCCAAATCCTATGCCTCTTTTATCTGTTGGAACTTAGGGTGTTCTGCCGGGGTGTTAAGTCAGCGGTAGAATTACGATCTCGTGTGAGAGAGGCGGCTACCGCAAGACACGCCCCGATTCCGTTCTGTTAAAACTATCCTAGTTCCCTTGTAAATAAACGCTCTTAGTATTTGTCCGTGCCGTACTTTGACCTCGTATCTGGCCTTAGCTATTTAAGCCTGAGTAGCTATTCCCTGTCTGGCCGGCATCCTGACAGGTCGGTTTCCAGTAACTAAACGTTATCAGGCTCGTGGTCGTTACACATGCATAATACATTGTTGCAAGCAAGAATTTCAGGCTAATTTATATTTTTGTGGTTGCATTTCTTTATAAAAGTATCAGTTAAGAATTGTTGTGCACAATTTCACGGTGTGTTTTAGGATACCTTCAAATATAAGTACGCATTATTACTATCCGGTGCAGATGTCCCTTGCCCGAGCAATTCTTTATGCACGATGCAGTTTTCTAAAATATTACTGTTGTCCTAAAAACACCACGCGGTGCTGCTCTAAAATATATTTCTAGTACATTATCTCTTCATAATTGGTTGTGTTTACAATTTAGAACAAAGGGCACAGTTTAGAGATAAGAATGAACGGTTACCCAAACGATGAGCGCGTCACTATCTAGCTTGCTGCTCTGTGCAGATCACATTTACCCTCCATCCCACCTGCATGCCTGCCTCTCCTACATCGCAGCTGACAACTCGCCACGCCCCGCATACCCTCTTGGCTACCTCACCTCTGAGAACCGCGACACTTGGGCTAAGGTGAGCTCTCGTTGTCTCGATTTTTGGGTCCTTGGTCTGGAAATTTGGCTGATTAGAATCTGATCAAAAATTTATGGTCGATCTTTGTATTGCTGCATGTTTTGGTTACTTTTGACATGCTTTGATTCCGCTTTTGGCCAATGTCCTTCGCGCACACTGGCTGCCACGCCTCTGAGAACCGCAATATTTAGGCTAATGAGAACTCACTGAGTTACTCCATTTTTTGGTTGCTTTTGACATACTTTAATGCCAAGTTTAGCTAATGAAAACCGCGACAATAGGGCTAAAGTGAACTCTCTCTCTTGCTGCAGGTTTTGGTCGCTTTTGACATACTTTAATGCCAATTTTGGCTTATGTGCTGAACATTGAATTTCTAAGCTTTTTCAGATGTTTTTAATTGCAAGTCAACTTCTCATCTTTTCCGTGTGTATAAGCATAATTGCGTGTGTTTGCTTAGTCTTATTTTCTAACATTGCCTTAATTTATACGGGAATCGCCATTCGTGAGTTGATTGCATATCTGAAATTTGAAGCCAAAGCATCAAATGTTGATTCCAATGCTTGAAGATGACTTTGTCACGATGTTAACACGGCGTTCAATTCGTGGGTTGACTACATTTCTGAAATTTGAAAGGTGAAGCATTAAATGTTTATTCCAATGCCTGGAGATAACTTTGTCGTGGCGTTGCAGGCGCGACAAGAGCTGGAAGCAGCCGGTAACGGGGAAGCGTTGCAGGCAGTGGACCACGCTGCTTACAACATTGTGCTCGACTCGGCCGCTGTGGGGGTTGATCCTCAGAAGTGCTTCAGGGCCTTCCTTTATGGCGACGGCGGTAACAGGCATGAACGCTTTGGCTGATTAATACGCAGGTGTTTTATTGATGTTATTCCTAATTGGGAGTTGATCATCAGAAGTGCTTCAGGGCCTTCCTTTGTGGCGACGGTGGTAACAGGCATGAACGCTTTGGCTGATTAATACGCAGGTGTTTTATTGATGTTATTCCTAATTGGGAGTTGATCATCAGAAGTGCTTCAGGGCCTTCCTTTATGGCGACGGCGGTAACAGGCATGAACGCTTTGGCTGATTAATACGCAGGTGTTTTATTGATGTTATTCCTAATTGGGAGTTGATCATCAGAAGTGCTTCAGGGCCTTCCTTTATGGCGACGGCGGTAACAGGCATGAACGCTTTGGCTGATTAATACGCAGGTGTTTTATTGATGTTATTCCTAATTGGGAGTTGATCATCAGAAGTGCTTCAGGGACTTCCTTTGTGGCAACGGCGGTAACAGGCATGAAAGCTATAGCAAATTAACACGTAGGTATTTTGCGGTATCTATAACGGCTGATTACACACTTACTGAACTTGATTCATGTAGCAAGATCAAATCTCAACTTCTTTCAATAATTTTGATGCTGTACTTGTGCACATCAACCTATCTGAGGATGCCTATAGCTGCTGGCTGCGAGGAGGAGTTGAAACTGAAGCGTTTCATTGCAGGTGGTTCGACAAGTCGTTCTCAGTGATCTACAGCTCGGACGGCATAGCAGCGCTCAACTTCGAGCACTCTTGGGGCGACGGCGTGGCCGTCATGCGATATTTCAATGAAGTCAGTGAAGACGTCGAAAAGCACTGCTTCATTGGCCATGATTCTCAGCCTGCCAATATTGACCCCACAAAATATGTGCGAAAATTAGGTGAGTTGCACAGGTTTCGGAGTGAACATGGTGTTCAGCATCACTACATTGTAGAACTTCCTAGAAATTCTGTTGTGTGAGCGCATATTAGGTGAGTTCTACAGCTATGATGTTATGTCGATATGATGCTACGACGCATTTACTTACAAGGTAGGCGAGTTTCACTGCGGGAGCTCTCGTTCAAACACAAACTACCTCAGCCTGTCGCCGTGCTGTTTCTCAAGACAATTTAAAATTTTGTACCTAATGTTTCTTAGCTCATAAAGTTTTAACCGACTTCACGCTTTTCTGCTTGACATCACACTATAGTTCTGGTAGTTATTTTACCATCCGGGTAAATTCACATTTAGTTCTGTCATTTTTCTAATTCGTGTCTTTCATAATTTTTAGAATTGAACTCAAACGTTTTCCTAATTTTTCCGTATTGAATAGTGTACATGCAAAAATGAAATGCTATCAATGTATTAGAAATTCTTTTTCCAATCTTTCAACTTTTTGAACTTGAAATGTAACATGAAATGATGTCTGCATGTTAGTTCTCAGCAACGCTTCTTTATGTTGATGTGTGCGTGTGTTTCCAGAGTGGCACGTGCCGGCGAGCGTAGAAGCCGCTGTACAGGGCGCCAAGGCGTCCTACGAAGCAGCGACCAGCAAAGTTGCCGTCAACATCTTGGAGACGACGCGAGTGAGCAAGAAGTTCTGTAAGCTGCACAAGATCTCGCCCGATGCTGTCGCTCAACTCGGACTGCAGGTTAGAGTGCGGCAGTCTTTTCAGTTGCTGGAAGACGCTGCTTTCTAGATAGCGGCTCGAGAGATGATAATTCAAGAACCAAGCGCTAAAAGTGAGTTAGTTAGGAGTGATGAGCCAAAGAGTGTTGTTTCAAATACGTAAAACGTGAGTCTAGTTTTGAGAAGCAAAGGCAATCTTTCAAAATTGATATTATCAGTTAATGTTTGGTATGTATAAAATTGCTAACCACTTTATATTTAGTTGAAGTAAATATTGAACTTCAGCTTAATCCACCGTGGTGAACATGCTGAAGTTGCTTCACCGTCAGGTGGCATACCGCATGCTGTACGGGGGTGTGGCTGCCACGTACGAGTCGTGCAGCACGTCCGCCTTCAAGCACGGCCGCACCGAGACGGTGCGACCTGCCACCCTCCAGACCAAAGCCTTCAGCGAGGCCGTGTGTGGCGGCAGCACTCCGGACTCCGGAAAGCTGAAGGCTCTCATGCACGAGTGCAGCGCCGTCCACAACGAGCTCACCAAGCAGGCTGCCATGGGTCAGTGGACTGTATCATGGCTACCGTGCTGCTGTGTTGGTTTTCTAAGAATGAATTTACGAGGCCGTGCTGCACTGTGGGGTTTGTGGGGGTGTAAAATTGATTTTACAAAGTCATGTTGCTCTGTTTGTTTTGTGAGAATATAAGAATGATTGTACGTGGCCGTGCTGCTCTGTTGGTTTTGGGGGAGTATGAGAATGATTGTACGAGGCCGTTCAAGTGTTGATCACCATTGCTGTACGTGTGAGGCTAGTGTCTGGGTGTCTAGAAAATGCTTGATTTTCGTTGTATTCTGGTTGTGTCATGACGTTTAATATATGCAGTGCTATGTGTGAGCATAATGCTAGGGCACCTCCACACTCTTCCATATACTGCAGGCAAGTTAGCAGACCATTTTTCAACTTGCAGTGGTATCTTCAAGTTTTACACACACATATTGCGATCTAGATACGTGGGTTGTCTCCTATTTGCTAGCTATCTGTGGCTTGTTTTAGTGAGCAAAATTTCTTCTTGGAGAAACTGTTCACATGGGTGTAGTGAGGTCTGATGCAAATTTGTGGCACGCGTTGTTCCCACTTCTTCATTATAATGCTCAAGCTCTCTGTACAATTCACAATTTAAACAATTTATATACCATGGGCGATACAAAAGTAGATTGTTTCTCAATTCTAGTACAATAGTCTAATTTGAGTATAGCCATTAAATATAACCATCAACTTCCTTATTCAACCTTTTCGTGGCTTGTAAATTCAAAACTGAATTGTTTCTTATTGATGAGCAAAGCCTTCACTCTTTGGAATTGATAAATTGTTGAAGCCTGAATATTCCCGTATTGACATTCTTTGCATTTCCACAATTGAAGTATTGTTGGAAACTCACCAGTTTCATATTGTGCTTAAATGAGATAAATAGACGAGTCTTCAATGCCTTATATCTGCCTAATTTCTCATCTTCACGCTTTTAGGACTAGGAATATCTATGCAGTCGTTATTATCCCTTGAAATTAGATCTCCCAAGCTTTTGCAGACGAGAGGCTGGTTCCATTTTAGAACGTTTTGTTGATTTTTCATTTACTGCTCTGTCTTTGCATCATCACTTCACTGAGAAATACAGCTGGAACATTTCTAGTTAATGCGAAGATGTTCCCTTAATGGCGGTTTTGTCCATTTCGACCTGCGTTATCGTGTTATTATGTGGCTGTTCAAATGGAGACTGTATTGTGGTTGCTAGCATGCTATATTCTAATGACTTTCTTCATCATGTTGGCTGGAGCAACAGGATTTTGCTGTGGTGCAAAGTCCCAATATGTTTAGCAGAGACACTGTGTTTGCACCAAACTGGTAGGAAGGGCACTTCTTACCAGGATAAAATCCTATTCAAACATTAATCCCCACTTCCTAACATTAATCATTTACTTCCTAATATAATACAAAACGGCGGTCGTTTTCATAGCGGTCAACAGTTACTTCTTACTATAATATCTCAAATGGCGTTTGTCTCTCATTGCGGTCAAGATTCCCAGTATTCCCCTGAATCTGCGTTTGTCACTCATCACGGTCCATTGGCAGGTCATGGCTTCGATCGGCACCTGTTCGGCCTGCGCAACTTGGTGCAGCAGCGAGGCGGGGAGCTGCCGCCGCTGTACCGCGACCCGGCCTATGCCAGAATCAACCACAACATCCTGTCGACCTCCACCCTCCCCTCCAACAACATCGCCTTCGGAGGCTTTGCGCCCGTCGTCCCTGATGGGTTTGGTGTCGGGTCCGTACCTCATGTGTTCCTTTATTTGTTTTAAATGTCACCTTTTCTGGGTTTATGTTGGGTCCGTACCCCATGTTTTCCTTTATTTGTTTTCAACGTCACCTTTGGAGGCTTTGTGCCCGTCTTTTGTTGGCCCAGGGGCTTTGTGTCTGATGGATTTGGAGTTGGGTCTGTACCTCGGATGCTTCCTTGCTTTCGTTTATTTACGTACGTGGGTGATTATGCATGCGAAAGATTGTTGAACTTTCTCCACACTTTTGACTATGTATTTGACACCTTTGATGTTACATGCTGAGTATCTTTAAAAGTGGATATTTTGTTTTCAATTCTCGAAATGTTTTATGTATCAATACAGGTATGGTTGTTATACTGATCGAATGGCAAGAGAAAAAGTACTGAGCTTGGTCCTCAATTACATCAAAAACATTATTCACAAGCTCTATGTTACGAAAGCATGGAAGTTTACTTCTACATTAATGCCACGGTAGATATATGAAATTAAAAAGCGAGCGAAGCGCTTTAAAGCCTCTTTATCAGACTGTTTACATGTGTTGCGGACATAATTTTGGTTAGCAATCTTCGGGTAGAAGAGTTTTCTTGCCTTCTGGGATTTTTTAAACTTAGAGCTCAGGTCATTTATAGAATTCCTGTACTTTGCCCTGGAAAAAAGTGATATTGAAAAAGCTACGTTGCTGTTCAGTTAAAGGAATTCTAGCTGTTTCACCTCTTACTGTTTTCACCTAACCTGAATGGTTAACTTCTGGCACAAGTCTGCTGTGGGTTCATGTCTCTAGCCTAATTTTTCTCCGTCTAATTATTAAATAAATTTTTTTCTCTTGATAGTTTTTTCTCCTGTTTATCATCCTACATTGTTCTTCATTTGCTGTCTCCTTTTCCCTGCTGAATTGAAATTGCTTGCAGGAAAGAAAGAATTTTTTTATTTGGTTGCTACTGCTTATTTTTGACTGCCCTGTGTTCAGGTACCAGATGCAGGACGTAGCTCATGTTTGACTGCCCTGTGTTCAGGTACCAGATGCAGGAAGACATGTTCGGCATCGTGCTGTCGACGTACCCACCTCAGAGAGACGGTGCAGGCTTCATTGAGTGCGCCAACAAGGCATACGACGTCATCGCCGACGCTCTGGCTGCCAACTGATCGCTGCTGCTCAGAACTCCTTCTTTGTTTGTGTCACAAACAGCCCTTGAAGGGTATCAAGAGGCACATCATTGACTTATCAATGCAAACATAATGTGGAATGCAAAAAAAACCACAGTCCTAGCGTGTTCTAAGTAGATGTATTTCATAAAATGCTCTATTCTTGTTGGAAATTGACCTCGTGTAATTATTGTTTTTGTTTGGGAGCGCACTTTTTGTGCGAATTTTCCTACAAAGCTTTCTAAGTCTGATATATTTTCGTCTGATTCTTCTTAGTAATCGTTACTAAAATTGGTTCTATTACGTGATGAGTTTTTTAAATTGTGTGAGCTAAAACAGTTTGGCCGTTTTGAAAGGTTATGTTAAGTACCATCAACTTTGTAATGACGTGCTGCCAAGAGTGATAAAATACCTTGCCTTTAAATACCTCGTATGTGATAGTGTAAGAAGCCGTTACTAAATTTTGTATTTGCCACCATATTATAACATGTCCCAGTATGACGGTCGACAAATACGTTTCAAACAAGCGCCTTCCAGCCAGCAGAGTAGGTCGCGCCTTGAAACCCGATTTATAACCTTCAAAATTCTCAAACTTGTTCCACATCTCCTATGATGGTGTCATCTCACGTCAAATCTATTCCTTATTTCTCCGCATATGTGGTATTAATGAAGCGTAATAATCAATGTTTTATGAAACTCCAAAACAACAGTGTTGTGCTCGTCCGCTGCTCGCGTGCGGCCAGAGCTGCTCTTGCGCGAGTGTCACGTCTGTATTCTACTGCTGTGGACTCTGCGTTTTGCTCAACTTTAATCTGTGGGTTTCGTGCTGCTTCTTGTAAGTTCTGATTCGTATGGTGGTCTCGCCGTATAAGAAGTGAATTACTTTTTGACTGTTGACGGGCACAGTTGCGTTGAAATGAATTATTTAATCTGCTGTCGGGGTTTCGTGTGGTTGCAATATTGAGTTATCTAGCAATGTCTCCTCAGAGAAGTTCACTGCGCTAAGCAGAGTTTTGACAATCGTTCTCACCTCGTGTACGCTGTAATTTTGTCTGAACTCTCGCGATACTTTGACTGCGGCGGGTAAAACTGAAGCTTACCTTTCAACTCAAATTTAAAGTCAATTGTAGTAAGCAATGCTGTAAATTGCTAACTGGATCGTGCCATTAAGTGGCGTTGATTAAGTATTAATGAAAACAGAATTTATGACTACAAGTCAGTCAGCAGCATTATAAAAATTCCCTTCGTGTACCACCGGTGGCTCACATCGCAGTCGAAGTGTTGACACAGAAGGACCAGCAACAGTGCAGGCCGTCACGTGATAGTGTCACCACCATCGTGTTGTGGTCGGCATTACTCGAATATACAGCTGCTTGAGCGCGAAAATAGCAATAGCATTTCGTTGATGGTTGTGCATGATCTATGTCTGAAAGCACGGGACCTGGGCACTACCCAAAAGTGGGTCCTCTTCGCTCGTTTCTGTTGCCGTTTTCGATTTTATTCGCTGCAAGATCTCGCGTGCAGTAGGCGTATTATTTGGCATTTTGTCATGCTGTTGCAGTGCATTGAAAGAGGCTAATGACATCTCCCATAGGAATAACGTGAAGTAGAACTTCCGGCGGTTTAGCTGACTTCAACTTAGTGTAGAAAAATAGCTGGTTAAATTTTAACAATTGTTCTGAAATAAAATTAGAGTTTTATGAAAATGAGCAATATCAAATGTTAAATTTTAGTCGCATTTTGATTCGCTTTTTTCGCCATTAGTTCGTTAATATTTCCGTGGGTGTATTAACGTGGGAGCAGAGGTAATGTTTTGTGATTCTGCATATTAAGTCTGCTTGTACAAATGAACTATGCGCTCAACAGCATCGACGACGTTAACGACCAACGACAACCGACTGCGATATGTCCCTTTCAATGCAATACTTGTGTTACGCGATCTTCATGGACGAAATAAACTCGATATCACGAGTGATTTTATGACCGTAATTTCATGACCGTAATTTCATGTATATTGAAAACATCCATGGTGACGATTTATAGAACACAGGTCTGATCATGTAAAATGAAGATTTTTTTTACGTGCACTCTGCTGTCTCATGTACTTAGCAATGCCAAGTGACATCCTTCATTTTAACTAAACTGAATGCAACTTCATGATACTGCTACATGTAATGTATTATTTATTGAGAGTGAGGAATTTCGCCCTTCCGCTGCTGCAGACCGGGTGCGGGTCCTAATAGATGTAGGCTGTGTGACCGCAGGCCAGTGTTACCCTGAGATTGAATTTTGAAGCATAAATTGCTCCAAAATTCAAAACTCCGGTATGTCATGTCACAAGATTATTACGTTACGACGATTTCAATGTCATTTCGATGCAGCTGGCAGCATTTATTTAGACCGACGTGATAGTGCCGCATGCTGTAGACCGTACGTACGCAAGACCGTCTATCGTTAACTTCTGTCAATCAGACAAAAAAAAAAGAGCCAGCTCTCGAAATTTGAATTTGTATTTTTTAACAGATTTGAGCTCTCTTAGATGCAAGACACCCTCTAAACTTTCAGTTGCTGTCCTGTCAGTTGTGGTGGTGGTGGTGGTGGTAAGAAATGCTATTCACGTAATGAGAAAAAACTCCGTGAGAAGAGCTCTCCTGAAACATATTGTAAAATGAACTATCTTTTTTTTTTGTCTGATCGACAGACTTGCGCTGCTAGCTACAACGATGTAAATAATATCAAGATCCGGCCTCTGATTGTGAAGTAGACTCGCCGCAGGCGGGAAGCCTCTTGAGGCAGAAATATAAAAAAGCTTGGGAATACTGTTGCCATTCATCCGTATTCCTGGCATCCTCAGTCATTGTTGATCTATTTCGAGTATTTATAATTTGCTATTTAATGCAATATTTTGGTGGATGTTTGTTTGATTTCACCTAGTTTCTTTTCACGTGGATGAAAAAGAGCTCATTCGTCCCTGTATAAAAGCATCGGATCGCGTGTCATGCGAGCGTAGGTCAAGCATGCTCTTCAGCGCTCGTTCGAACGCGTAGAAATCTAGGTTTCCTCAATTGCGACACACTGACGAGGTTTGTTCATGTCAGAAGAACCTGACCTTCCCCAAGGTGTGTCCTTGGGGAGGGTCAGGTTCTTCTACGGCGCGATAGAGGAACTCTGGATTCCTAAATGTAGAAGCAACAAATGTTAAGTCAATTTTAAAGTTAATCTCTTACCGTTAGAAATTAGTTACCTAACTCACGAGATGATCCATTCAAGTCATGAGAAACTATGATAAATTTCAACCCAAATTAGGAGAAGTTCGCGTAAGCTGATGTTTAACTCAAAGATCTAGACTACATGAAAACCTCTTCAGGTTAAACAGTAGCAGTTACCTGCGCAGTAACAAAGTAGAAACCGACAGAAACTGAAAGCGCTGTTGGGTCAGATCATAAATTTTAATGTGTACTTCACAGAAGATTAAGTTTTTTTTGTACGAGGCTTAGGCTTGAATTTAAGCCGTATTTCATCGTTGTGGCCCTCTCTGTTGCGAGCGATCTCGATGCAAAGGAACTGCACTCGCGTCACCAGAATTGTGTTCTCTTCGTTGTACTCGCCGCTGGAGTCGATGCGAACCTGCGCGCCACAACACAATGTTACGTCACATCAAGGGTTGCGTAACACGCAAAGCGTGGCGTCACATTCAAAGCGTGGTGTCACAGGCAAAGCGTGACGTCAGATGCTAAGAGTTACGTCACACTGAACGTTACATTACGCAAAAATCACTTCTGACACTCACATTAAAATATAATAAATTCAATATCACTCCAATTTTAAAAATCGATCACAGCTCTAACTAAACACTACTCAGCAATTGAGGAAGTACAGTACTTAAATACCCCGGTTAAAAAACACGTAAGCTAAAAATTTAGGCTTTCAAACAAAGCTGCTACAGATTTGATCCTCATCATCAGAAGTTCCTCAAGTGAAAGATATACGAGATTAGAACTGTACTAGACGTTATAAGATAAACCATGATACAAATATTCTGGCCTGGGTGTAAAGTCAAGTTCAAAGAACTGTACGACACTCAAAATACAAATCCTAAGGCTGCCAACGAGATGCACGTCCTACCTATCCTCCCGACTTTCTATAACCAATCACGACTTAATATAAATAAGAATTTGCCACTAAACAATTAATTCAACAGACAAATGTTAGAATATTTAATGCATAAAAAATTCGGCGAACTTTTCCAGTGCGACAAAAAGAAATGAAGACTACTTAACATCCCAAGTTTATAAGTCTGTGCACACAACCAAATGGAAATTATTTCCCTTACTTCAGTACAACGAAAACAACACAGTCTCAAGAAAAGTAAAGATACGCTCTATATGACTTAAGTATCGAGAGCTCAAAGTATAGTCACCCCCAGAAACAGTAAATGAATCTGGTACGGGAAGACACTGCTTCCACAAGGTTTTTTCAAATGAAATAAATGTACGAGGAGTTCGTGAGACTCGAACTCAGGACCAGAGTATAAGCGCAGTCGATAGCGTGTTGGCGCGGTGATTTCTGGTCCTGAGTTCGAGTCTCACGAACTCCTCGTACATCTATATGACTTAGTTCAATCCTCACCTCAATACTTCCAAATACTACTTTAGGAAGCCCCACAGAAGTACCAGTGCTATTCTTAAAAATATTTCACTGATCAATTTCAGCTCAGGTTTGACAATCGCACTAATTGCATAAAATAGAAAACCAAATGATCCAGTAAGAATGGTAGTCGTGAATAAGCCAAAAGACATACCATCATAAATTGGCAATCTGAGATCCACTCACCAGCGTGGCAAAGCTAAAATCTTCGACTTCACTTTGTAGCTTGTTCATGAAAGGTCTCCACTTCTCCTTAGCTTCTTTGCTCTTCAAGGCATCTTCCTCTAGGACCTTCACGCTGAAATCAGGGAAGTTTTCTCTGAAAGTTTCATATAGCAGCTGATCTTTTTGTGTGAGCTTCAGTGATTTGGGGTCAACCACACACAGAATCTGAAAAGTAACAAATGAACGCAATTCACTAAAGCTGTGAGACAATTTAAAATAAGCAACAAATGAACTCAATTCACTAAAGCTGTGAGACAATTTAAAATAAGTGACAAATGAACTCAATTCACTAAAGCTGTGCGACAATTTAAAATAAGTGACAAATGAACTCAATTCACTAAAGCTGTGAGACAATTTAAAATAAGTGACAAATGAACTCAATTCACTAAAGCTGAGAGACAATTTAAAGTAAGCAACAAATGAACTCAATTCACTAAAGCTGTGAGACAATTTAAAATAAGTGACAAATGAACGCAATTCACTAAAGCTGGGAGACAATTTAAAATAAGCAACAAATGAACTCAATTCACTAAAGCTGTGAGACAATTCAAAATAAGTGACAAATGAACTCAATTCACTAAAGCTGTGCGACAATTTAAAATAAGCAACAAATGAACTCAATTTACTAAAGTTGTGAGAAAATTTAAAATAAGTTCAGCTTCAGCATGAGTTAATGCAAAATATAATTGATTAGTATACATAAAGATTTCAAAATAAAATAAAACCTCATACACTTCAATACTTGCATCTCATCAGAAAGACTAAAAAATTACATTCATCTCATACTGGAAGCACACTTGGTGCATCGTTAAGTCTAATCAAGGCTTTCACATTCTTTACAAACATGAATCCTATGTTTTATAATAAATAACAAATAGAATGACAATGTAAATTATTCAATAAAATGGAGATTAAATTGCTGCAATAACACACTTATAGCCTTAAATCCTTCATGAGAACTAGCATAGTAAAAGCTACTGAGACTAGATTAGACAATGTTAGTTTAAGCCTCCCGAAATCCTACAAAAAAAAAAGTATCAAAGAAAGGAAGGAAAAAGGCACCAATTAGTATGAAGATGCAGACTCTATGCAGAAGGGCCATAGAAATAGAAAATTGAGAAAGAAGTTTATGAAACAAGATTAGAGTTGAAGAAGTAGTAGGTACTGAAAAACAGGACAATAGAGGAAAAATAAGGTGGTCCTCAACATAACAAAAAATTTTTTATTTCAACAAAGTAAAGGCCTGACTAACCTATGTAGTTTGGGCCACACATTTTCCCCATAGGAGTGCTAATTCCCATAGATACAATAGTTGTATCCCCTAAGGGGGGCTACTGAGACTAACATGGCCGCTGCAGCACACCCATACTCACATTAAAATGTATCTCAGCATGCTCCATTGCCTTCATGGCCCACATGCCCTCCATTGTTGGCTGGAAGAATTGCACACATTAGTCAATGTCAAGCAAAAATGTAAAATATTCACTTGAATAATCATTTAAAATTTTAAACAAAATGAACCAATGCAAAAATGATGCACATGCATCTCTACATAGATGCTAGCACAGCAGTAGCTACTCGTTCAAATCTTTCAGACAGAAAACAAAATTTTCACACCTAAAACTCTCTAAATTCTAATATAGATTAAGTCTAATGTATGAAGTATAAGACAATCCTATTTCTTATTATGAAACTTTATTTTTTTCTCTCACAAGATATGCAAAATAAAAAATCTAAAATTGTACTAAATATCTGAGAAGACTTGCCAGTTCCAACAAATTTAATACTCAAATTAAAACATATCTACATAAGCAATTAATTTAAGTGACAATCAGGCAAAGTATACCAACCAAACACTAAAACAACAAGTAAATAATTTCCACACTAAAAAAGGAATATCAAAGATGTACAAAGTTAATGCTTCACAGCTGAAGTAATAAATGAACTATGGCTAGAAAAAAAGTTCATCCAGCCAAGGCCTTCATTAAGGGAACAGCTGCAGTCAACTTACGTCATTGCCGAGTGAGTTGGGGTCAATGTTGGACGTGTTAGCAAGCTGCATCCCACCGCCTGGCCCCACACCTGCACCCTGGACAATATTGTTTTCATATTAAACTATCATATTGATTAATTATAAGAAAGTTTTACTGCCCCTCAGGAGGACTATGCGAGGGCCCGAGCTAAAGGTTAGGTAGGCTTTCTTTTTGTTCAAATAGAATTGGTTTTTGTTTCATTACGGACCATCTTTTTTTGGCTGATTGCTGTCCTGTTTTTCAGCATCTAGTACTTTTTTCTTCAATTTTTTCTTGTTTTATGAAATTCTTTCTAGGCTTACTATTTTTATGCACCTTGTGTATAGATTCTACATTCCCCTAATTCCATACTAAATGGTGCCTTCATCCTTCCTCTCTTCAATCATCTTTGTCATGGTAAAGGGAGGCTAAAACTTTCTAATATAATAATTAAAAAAAGATAGCTTTACCCTCCCTTTATCATGACAAAGATGCTCAGAGAGAGGAAGGTTGAAGGCATCATTTAGTATGGAATTATGGGAATGTGAAATCTATGCACAAGGTACATAAAAAAACTAAGCCAAGAAAGAAGTTTAGAAACAAAATAAAAGTTGAAGAAGAAAATAGTAGATGATGAAAAACAAGACAGCAGTGAACCAAAAAAAAAAATGGTTTGTAACAAACAAAAATTGTTGTCGATTTCAACAAAAAGAAGGCCTACCTAACCTTTAGCTTGGGACCTCACAAAACTATCAAATAATTAATAACCAATACACAAATACAGGCAGAGTCTTTAGAAAGTTTGCTACCATCCAAAAAAAATTATGGCAAAAAAGGAGAAATTATTTAATTTTGCTTAATTGAGAATGTAAGAACAAAGGTATAGTACACTTCAAAATGACTCTCATCCTAAAACACAAACAGATCTTCAAATTATTTTAAATTTGACTGTAGTAACCCCTTTAAACAGTAGGTACCTTACTTACCATCCTACAAATAATTAAAATTAGAATAAGATATAGAAATAAAGTAAAAAATGAAAAAATGCTCTAAAATTTGCCAGACACTATCATTACGCAACCATGAATAGCTATTGAAAAAAAGCACCTCCATTGAATGGGCCAAAGAGAAGGGAACATTTTGTATGAACTGTTGAAAATGACAAATCTAAGCCTACGGTATGTTCTAACACAGGATGACCTGTGCACAGAAACATCAACAGTAAATAAAGCAAAAGACAGAAAAATATAGCAAAAAAGCACTATAACTGAAAGACGCAAAGTGGGTGTAAAATATAGAAGCCCCCAAATGCCTAAGTAGAGCTGAGACACCCTAACAGTATCTCTCATAGGAGCACCAGTCTTTGTTGCATAGGATTAGCAAACCTACCTAACTTAAATGCTATTGCCTATTTTACACCCCATGAGAGGCCACAGGCCACATTTAAACTAAAATCAGAGTGTTTATACTGTTTGCATCATTTTAATTTAAAGTCCATGGTTTCAAGAATGAGTTATCTAGCCTGCATATGGAGATATAGATGTTGAATGAGAATTTACGGCATGCAAAGAGTAAGGTACATTGATTTGCATAGTTTTTTATTTTCACATTTATTCTGGCTTTCATTTCAAGTTTCTACCTTTTTTGTTACATCACTGATAATAAAATATGAACAGTGTGCAAAAATTGATTTTAATTTTTTAACAGAAATGCATCAAGTGCAGCTGCTGCACCTAACAATAAATTGAAAAACTAGCTTTACTATTAAAAAACTTCATTAGTATGTTCTATGTTTCAAGGGGAAACATTCTATTGAATGTTAAACTCTTGATACAAATTGATTCAGTGCTACTGAAACTCCAAATGTATGGTGCTGCAGTATCTCTGTAGCAGCACATAAAACATTCAGTTTTACAGCAGTTTCTGTCAGTGTGATGAACATATCTGCTCCCATAGAAATTCTGCAGGTAACTCCCCTGATGGACACAGAACTGTAATGGGTAAGTGGTGGCTTCACTCATTTATAAAATCGGGTAGTATATGCTGCAGGAGTATGGGACAATTTTTCCGGCCCAGAACTGCTGGAGTCCAACAATGAATTGTTGCAACTAAACCATGGACAAAATCTACAACTTTAAACTATCTTTGGGTTATACTTTTGGCAATAAACTGAAAAAACTAAATATTAGACATGCTTCAAGCAGATAAAGCTTGAAACACTAAGATCTCTCATACTAATATTGTCTGTCTATAGTGATGGGGTTGTTTCTTCTAATCTCATCTAGAGAGCATTACAAATTGGATATAATTAAAAGATGACTTCACCCTGATGATTAACACTTAGACTGCAACTCCCAAAATAGCCCTATTTGCCTGCGGAGCAACGCGTGCAAACCTGTGTAACTTCAGTCGTCGAGCTGCCAGCAAGGAGGGAGGGTGTGCGCCGCATTACTAACGGTGAGTTCTATACGATTCTGACATAAAAATAGCGAGCCTCAATTGGTACACGTTGCTCGGAATAACTGCTATCTTTGTGGGCATTGTGCACCATATAGCGTCATGGTGTTCGTGTACCAATAGTGGCTCATATGGCCAGTAAGTGAACTTGTATACATAGGGAGCATTGTGCGCCACATAAGGTACATGGCGTGATTTAGCTGACTTGAGAAAAATCACTATATTATAAGTTTTCATGTATAGATCCAATTTATCTTCACGTATATTAGAAGTGTAGGCAATGTATTGACTCATTTTTATTTTGCAGACCCATGGATCCTTCATCATTTTACGGTGCTCGGTGCCATCGACAATATGAGGACAATTCCTCCTCTAACTGCAGCTCATCAAGAAGCAAATGGAATTGAAATTCATCAGAAAAAAAATCCAAATTCATAGCCCACATAATACGAGTATGACTGAATTCAAAGAATGTCTAATGATGTCACTCATTACAGGAAAAATGAATGAAGAAATGCTTCCAGGGCCAAAGCAGGTTTATATTGGAGGCGTGCATTCCCGCCATACATTACTTGAAGCTGAAGGGCCAAAAACCAAAACACGAAAATGCTGCAGGTCCTGCTACGACATCATCGCTAGCAAAGGCAGTTCAGTAGCAAGACAAACAGCCAAGAGAGTGAATACTTTTTGTGACCCCTGTGATGGAAATCCATTTCTCTAAGTATCTTGCATCTCATTGAAACATTTGCCACAAGTTTAGGTGGGCTTACATGAGTTCAGTGTTTATTGTTTAATCTAAAATACTTCATACTTGAGTCAGGAACACGTGATCTAACATTGGAATAGTGTAATGTCTTTTTGTTTCAGTTTCATCATGCATTTTTATATTTACACACACTGAGCAGTGTATGTTTGATTTGTACTACTTATATTTTGCTGATTAAATGTATAACATTATTATATATTTTAATGACCTTTTTCTCAATATTCCATCATGCCTCCATAAGGAGCTGACCCTGATTTACGTCTTAAACGAATTTATTTAGGAAGGTATATTTTTTAAAGTGTGTACCATATGTGGCACACATTGCAGTCAAAGTGTTAATGAATAAATCATTTTATTCATAAAATAGTTATGTTTCGATTATTAAAGAATTTTACCATTAAAAAATAATGATGCATGCTTTGGAGTTATTACATTTTATACACATTAAAATTAAAAGTTTACTAAAGAAAATGCCTCAAATTTATATACTAGTATTCGATATACTTGACTTTTACTCACCAAAAATGGAAAAAATCATTAACAGCAAGCCAACATAAATTAAAAATTTTACTTACCAATTCTTTCAAAATTTCTGCCTGGCTGACCATAGCAGCTAACTTGAATTAAACTATCTATGAAAAAAATCTGAAAAAAAATTTTATGCACAGTTTGACAAACCCTTTCACAATCTGAAAATTTTATAAAAAATAAGATAAATGTTGAGGATTAACCGGGAATTGATATTTGATTTTTCAGTGCCTAAACATAGTTAATTAGATCGAAATAAACAAGGTTTCTTCTATGCACTTTCCTTCACAAATAAGTTTTTTACCGCGCTAACTCGTGAAATATTCATTTGACAAAAAGTGTATAGAAATAAGTGGTTAATTTCAAGGTCAATGTGGAGTTTAATGCAATCACGGGAAATAAGCATTCCGATTTTAGGAATCACTAAAGGAACCCATTTAAGGACGTTTTACATGAATGACATTCTGCTCGCTGATGCGTTATTTTCTAATTATTGAACTTTGAAGTTGGCCTTTGCGCCAAAGGAAAAGAGCGCGCGAAACGGAATTTAATTAATAACTGAAGCTATTACAAACGTAAAGAGGTTGGGTTGTGAAGGGGAGTCACAGTTCTTCTAGTGAAAATTATAAATAAAGTTTCTAACCCACCTATTCCCACATCGGCTCCAAGATGGCGGCGCCCATGGTGGTTGCCATCTTAGAGCCGATGTAAACAAGATTGCGGTCGTCACCCTAATGGGTGGGTTAAAAGCTTTATTGATAATTTTCACTAGAAGAACTGTGCCTCCCCCTCACGACCCAACCTCTTTACGTTTGTAATAGGGGGTTAGCTTCCGTATTTAATTGAATATTGATTGTAAAGAATGCTCTAAATTGGAAATTAGAGGAACTTCCTGTTGGAAATGAACCTGAAAGTGAAGATTTGTTAGCAATTAAGTGTGAAAGAATGCATGCCAGAGAATGTATTGTTGTGATTGTATGTTATATGACAACTGATGGGATTTTAGCTCATGAAGAGAATGTAAAAAAGTATGAAATATTAACAAGGATTGTACGAGAACACTGCAGGTGCCCTCTGATTGTGATGGGTGACATGAATGGCCATGTTGGTATACTTGGTGAGCCGGTGAATGCAAATGGACAAAAATTGATAGATTTTTGTGATGAGAATGAACTTGAAAACCTGAATGTCACAATAGGAAATGGCTTGCATACATGGCAAAGCAGGGAATGGAAAACTACAATTGACTATATGATTGTGAATAGTAGAGCAAGAGAGTGTGTCAATGAAATGTTTGTAGATGAAGATGATTTTGATATTGATAGTGACCATAAAATGCTTGTGCTTGAATATAACTGGGGTAGAAAGGAGTCAATGCAAAAGGTCAGTAGTGTGAAAGAAAGTTGGCAGATAAAAAAGGCAAACTGGGAAGAATTTAAGAATGAATTGAGTAGGTATAACTGTAACAGGTGTGGAAATGTAAATGACCTAAATGGTGAGATTGCAAGAACCTTGTATGATGTGGCAGAGCAAAAGATTGGTAGAATAAAATGTAAGAAAGGGACAGGGAATGCCAGGTGGTTTACAAGTGAGATAAAGGAAGAACGAATGAGAAGAAAGACATTAAATAAGAAACAACGCAGTATGAGGAAAATGTATGAAAGAAACAGAATTACTGAGGATGAATGGCAGAGTGCATGGAATGAGTACAAGGACCAGCAGAAGAAAGTAAGGAGAATGATTAATGAGGCTAGAGTTAAAGAGGAGAGACACCAAGTTGAAAATCTAAGAAAGAAAGGTCCGGATGGAATAAAAGATTGGTATAAGTTTATACAAGGTAATGATAGAAGTAGTGAAGTTCAAGTTGATGAATTAGTAGTTAATGGTGGCAGTGTGCAAGATAGGATGCAACTGGTGAAAGCAGTTGAAGAATACTGGGAGGACATGAAATTTGGAAACGGGGCAAGTGAGGAGTGTTAGAGGAGTGAGACAGGGCTGTACTCTGTCTCCCCTGTTGTTTGGATTGTACACAGAAGAATTAGCAGTTCGACTGAGAAGGAGTGGCTTAGGACTGAAAGTTGGTAATGAGAGACTGAGCTGTTTGTTGTATGCTGATGATGTGGTTGTGGTTAGTGGATGTGGACATGAACTGCAAAGGATGCTTGACATTGTGAACGGATATAGTACAGATTTCAAGATGAACTTTGGTGCCGACAAAAGCAAGGTTATGGTTATAAATAGTGATGAGACTGATAGAGACAGACTGTGGAATATTGGAGAAATCAGAATAGGTAGAACAAAAGAATACAACTATCTAGGTTGTATGATAAGTGAAGATGGATGCACTAGAACTAAGGGTGAGAAAGTGGCAAAAGCTATGCAGTGGAGTGGACGATTAAGTAGCGTGGCCAGATACAGAGCAAACAAGTATGAATGTGTGAGAGGAATGTGGAAGTATGTTGCTGTACCTAGTGTCATGTATGGTATGAGTGCTCTTGCCTGGAATGGAAGTGATCTTGAAAAGCTGGATGTAATACAAAATAAGGTAGGACGGTTAGCATTGGGTGCTCCAAAATGGACAGCTACAGAAGCCATTAGAGGTGACCTTGGGTGGAGCCTATTTTCAGAAAGAATGATGAAGGCAGTGCTGAATTATAAGGTGAGAATTGAAAGAATGCAGAATAGCAGATGGGTAAAGCGAATTTTTGAATGGAATCTGAGTGTAAGCTATTGGGAGAAAGTGTGTTGGGGGCATGCAAGGAAGCTTAGTATGCAAAAGATTATTCATGTCAGAATTGGGAGACCTGTGGATGACTGGAGTTTAATAAATCCTGGAGGTGTAGGGCCTGAGTGGGACTGCAAGAGGTGGAAGAAAGAGATTGAGAGGAAAACAAAAGAGTATGGATTGAATAAGTGGAGGCTTAGCATGGTGCGGAAGCCTACACTTGACTGGTATATGAAAAAAGAAGCACCTAAGTTTGAGATATTCTATGATGGTAGTTTTGGAAGTCAACTCTTGTTTGCTGTGAGATGTAAGTCATTGAGTGTGAACAGACGTACATGGAGGTGGAATGAGAATAATAACAGATTATGTCGGCAGTGTATTAGTGGAGTGGAGGAAACAATTGAGCATTTTGTGCTGGAATGTAGTAAGTATGAGCAAGAGAGAGAAAGTTTTATGAATGTGGTGCTTGAGCAGTATGGAGAGAATGAGTGGTATGCCAGATGTGCTGAAGATGATTGCGGTATGAGCTGTCTTGCTGGATTGGATCAGGAGTGCAATTTGAGTATCATTGAAGCTATGAAATTGTTTCTTGTGCGTGCCTGGAGTAAGAGACAGTGACTGGAATGAGCCAGTCAGGTAGAATGGTCAGTAATGACCCAATATGCCTGGGGATGGTGTTTTGACGCACTGGCTATCCCAGTGACGCCATCCAATGGCAGCTTGGGACGAGGATTGGTAAATTCTGAGTAGTTTAGTGGACAAGTCTGGTACCAGGCGCTGAACTCTTTGTGTGATAACTGTGGAGGGAATTGTAGGCCGTTACAAAGGCCCCGACGCTGTCGGCCCTCAATTTCAAGTTCAAGTTCAAGTGAATTACGCTCGCTTCCTTTGGCGCGGGAAGGCCAACTTCAAAGTTCAATAATTCGAAAATAAAGCATCAGCAAGCAGAATGTCGTTCTTGTAAAACGTTCTTATTTTAAATAGGTTCCTTCAGTGATTCTTTGGAATATAATTATTAAGGTCAATATTGAATATAATGTTGTCAACAAATTTCATAATTTTGTAGGTATAGACGAGTAATATAGTCGATTTTAAGACGTTTTACACGAATGACAATGTGCCCGGAAATGCTTAGTTTTCGAGTTATTTAAGTTTGAAGTTATACAAACGGCGCTCCTGAATGGCCCTTTTAACGCAAAAACAGTCATTGTTTTAGCAATGAAAATGGAAGCTAACCCCTATTACATACGTAAAGAGGCTGGGTCGTGAGGGGTAGCAACAGTTTTTTTAATGAAAATTATAAATAAAGCTTTCTAGTGACGTTTGTTTACATCGACTCAAAGATGGCTGCCGCCATGTTCAGCCGGTTGGCGCCATGGCGGCAGCCATTTTGGCGTTGATGTAAACAAATGTCACTCAAAACTTTTATTTATAATTTTCACTAAAAGAACTGTGCCTACCCCTCACGACCCAACCTCTTTACGTTTGTAATAGGGGGTTAGCTTTCATTATTAATTTAATTACGCTAGCCCCGCGTGCTTCCATGGCATGCACAAGCCAGCTTCAAAGTTGAATAATTCGAAAATAACGCATCGCCGGGCAGAATGTCATTCTTGTAAAACGTCTTATAATCGACTATATAACCCATCTATACCTACGAAATTATGAAATTCGTTGACAACATTATATTCAATGTTGACCATTATTAATTTCCGTGATTGCATTAAACTTTACATTGACCAATTTCAATGTTATTACCATGATTCAAGCAAAAAAAATTTGAAAATCAATGAGTAGCTGCTTATCCGAGCGCATTCATAATCAAAAACAAAACTAAACATACCCCTATACCATGTTAAATACTCATTTGACAAAAAAGTGTATAGAAGAAAAGTTGTTCATTTTGATCTTATTACCATGAATCAAGCAACAAAAATTTGAAAACTGATGAGTAGCTGTTTATTAGTTAGAGTGCATTAGTCATAAAAAGACGAAACTAAACCTATCGCTATAACTCGTAATATAATCATTTCTGACGGAAAGTGCATAGAAGAAAACTGGTTTATTTTTATTTAATTAATTATGTTTAGGCACCAAAAAGTGGGAAATCGATTACCGTCATATTTTTCAGATTTACCATTTGTTCTCAAGAAAAAAGTCTTGCCAAATCATCCATAAAGTTTGGATTCTTTGAAGGCCAACTCTGCATAGAAAGGCCAAAATCTTGCATATAGTTATTTGCAATGCTGGTAGATCATTCTCCAAGCATCTTCAGCTTGTAATTGAGGCTAATGGAAGACACATTGTGAAACTATAACTTATTAATAATTGCTAAAAACGACGCAGTACGCACCAATGTTATTTTGTACTATTTCAATGTCGTATCTGATTAAATATTCATATTATGATAATTTTGTAAAAATACTAATTAAATACTCCGTAGTTTACATTCTAACATTACTTTTATCAAGCATTGCAGGACATATTGTCATTATGATAGATCGCTGCATAGGATTCCAACGCAGAAAACAAAGACAAAGCCGGCAAATTGTAGGGCTAGAACAGGGGCGAAAATTATTTTTCTAAACTTTTACTGTGAAACTGTTGATCATATTTACTAAAAAGCGGATTTATAAAATTATACATTTAAAGTGTATATTCAATACCCAAACTAAATTAAACGCAAGCAATACAAATACAGAAAACCATAGAGAAAAAGGACTAAACAGAAATTATTAAACCTCTTTGACACCATCCGGAGTGCCCATTTTCGACCACTCAAGTTAGTCGCGAGATCGCTTATTTGAGAGCAATCTTTCTCCCAACAGGGGAGGGGGGAGTACAAAAATAAATGAAATTCAATAAATTAAATATTTTTAATGCAAAAGCCGGGTTGAGGAGAGTTTCTCTGTCTCTGGGAACTCGATTGGTCTCAAAGCAGAAGTCCGGCCGATAAAAAACTTCACAGAACTGTGGTGTTATCCCTCAGGCTACTCAAAAGCCTGTTTACACGATCATTGAATGAGCACGTGAGTAGTGAAGAGAGGCACAAGCCTATGAGGTTTGCCTGGTGCATGTAATTCAATTTTTACTTAATGGTTTTCAGTTCACCAATTGGGATGTTCTGATATCAACAAGTTTCGATAATCATGTTTTGACAGGGTCACCAGCATTTACTGTGCCTATGGCTAGGCACATAAATACAAATTTAAGATTTACGATTGAAAGTTTGTTTGGCCCTTTGACTCAGAAGGAGTGGGTAATCGGGTGCTCTACTGGCACCGAGGTTTTTTTGGTACTTGCACGAACTTTTCCTCTGCGGGACAGTGAAAAAACAACGACTATTCTCGACTTTCTTTATTTGGACGCTTAGGGGTGCCGTGGCCACAGTCCACTCATTGGGATGAATCCGCTTCTTGAGGTGGGGTACAGAGTCCAGTCCTGGCGGCGTACTCCATCCGCGCGTGGTGGCTTGTGGGAGTCCGTTGTGGGTCCAGGTGAGGACGTGAACGTGAGTGTATTTATCCGCTGATGCGGGTGATTAGAGTGGCTTAACGAGTGGAGATGGCCGTAGTGGAATGGACGGCGAGAAGGACAAGGTGAAGCCTGAACGCTTGGGGCGAGGCAATAGCGGAGGATTGAAGTGTTCAACGAGAATTAGAAAGTATCAAAAGAGGCAGTACTTTAGGAATAGTTATTGCGTGTGGAGCCGTGTGGCTGAGTGAATCTGAAGAATTTCTCAAGTGAATCTGAGGAAGGTCTAATTTTTTGGGCTCAATGGCGGGGATTGAGGACTAGGTGGTTGTGTTTGTGTGTTGGCTCGTAGGTCCTTCTGTACGGGAGAGAGGCGCTGGGTTACTTGTTCAAGCACAGTTAAAGAGGGAGAACAGTCGCTGCACAAGCCAGGCTGTGAACGACTGCTGATTAACACGATTGCTTCGGATCGAGGAGTCTCTATGCAGCAACATCAACGGTAATTCTGGCGCCCGAATACGGCCGAAGGTGATCGCAATATTGATACGTCGTATGGACGTGCAAGCCTCCCCACTTACCTAACCCAAGGATATGCTCAGAGTCTACTAGAGGTGAGCAAGGCATATCTTTTGACTGTCACCAGCATGAAGTGCAAGGTCAGTCTGCGAGAATCAAAGCTTTTACTGGATGAGCGATGTACAAGGGAATCTACTGATTAGCATCGGTAGGTATAGTAGAGTGGATAGTTCTACACTAGAGCACAGTATAGCTAGTTCCACATAGACACAACACAGTCACAGTGCTGAACAAAATAGACAATGTAATGACACATCAATTTAGGTAAATAGTTCACTCACCTCTGGGATACCTTAACTTAAATACTCAATTCTTAGGCCTGTGGTTAGTAAGAGTAGAGCGGAGATAGGTAGGAATATACAGTAAAAGAGTCGAGTAAGATTAAGTACATTAGTTTAGAAATTAAGAAGTTAGATACCAACCACAGTAGTTAATTATATACACACTCGGCCAACATTTACTTGTTGTTGAACCCGAGACCACTAGAAGACTGACTTGCGAGTGTTGCTTTCTCGAGCGTTGCCAACTTTTGGTCTCTCTAACTAGAATTTACACTACTCGCTATATTACACCCCTCCCTCCTTAACTAGAACCCCCCCCCCCCTGTATCCCCAGTCCCCTTATTCAAGATAGTCAATCCTAAAGGTCCATTCTCACCACAGGCTTCCGAGCCCGGGTAGACCTGCGTGAGATGCTAGCACTTGGAGGCTCGTGCATCCTAGCCTCCTGGGTGGGAATCGGGTAATCAGGTGTTTCGGAGTCAGGTTCATTGGTCGGAGGTGGTGGTTATGAATTTTGAGCAGGTTGTGGAAACACAACGGTTTCCTCCGTAGGTTGTTCCAAGGGTTCAGGGATGGTGTTCGAGCAGGTAATAACTTGGTCCTGGTGTCGACGAACGACCTCTCCCCCCTTCAGTTGGCACTTGCAGGATATCGGGCCTGTTTTCTCAATGGTGGTAGCAGGGGTCCATTTTGGGGAGCCCGGCGTGTATTGACGGACCATCACAGGTGACTCCGGCGGAATGTCAACCGCGCGAGACCCTGGGTGGTATCTTTTCTGAGCGTCCTGGCGTTGAGCAACTTTGAACGCGATTGCTTCTGACGGCCAAAGCAGATCAAGATGAGAGCGAACTTTCCTGCCTAACATCAGTTCGGCGGGCGTAACACCTGTTGTCGTGTGATGTGTCAGCCGATAGTTGAACAGAAACCTGTCTAGTGCTAGGCGTAGGGGTTCCGTTGACTTTCGTATACTCTTCTTGCAAGTTTGTACCATGCGCTCTGCCAGTCCATTAGTTGAAGGGTGGTATGGTGCGCTCGTGATATGTCGCATACCACATGCCTTCACAAGTTCTTGGAATTCAGCCGATGTGAAACACGTTGCGTTGTCCGAAACAATTGTTACTGGAAATCCAAATGTCGCAAAAGTGTGTTTCAGGCACGAGATAGTTTCGCTAGAGGTTGTAGTAGATGTGGGAAAAATTTCAACCCACTTAGAGTGTGCATCCACGATCACTAGATAGTATTTTCCATCCATTGGGCCCGCGTAGTCAATGAGTATGCGATGCCAAGGCTTCGCAGGCCATTCCCACGGATGGAGTTCAGCTTTCGTTGGTGCAGCTCGAGTGCTCAGGCACTCGCTGCATGACTTAGTCGTTTCTTCTAGATCTTTGTCTAGCAGCGGCCACCATACATAGCTGCGAGCTAACTCCTTCATCCTGGATGATCCAGCATGGCCAGAGTGAAGTTCGTCCACAATGGCTTGTCTGAGAGCTTGGGGTACAACAATTCTTGCTCCCCAGAGCACACAGCCATTTTGTGTGGACAATTCGTCTCGCCTCCTAGTATACGGAGCGAGATCAGGGTCACCAATTACCGTCGAAGGCCAGCCTACTTGGCAGTATTTGTATACCTTTGAAAGTACTGGGTCCCTTAGGGTGCCGTCGCGGATGTGGGTGCTGGTGACTGGAGCTGACTCGAGGAAGTTTACTAAGGTCGTCCATTCCGCAGGAATAGGTGTGGCTTCCTCTCGGGAGTTGTCAAGGGTAGACGACTGAGAGCATCAGCCGTGCCCAACAGCACGCCAGACCGGTGACGCAAGGTGAACTTGTAGGACTGCAGTAGTAAAGCCCACATTTGAATGCGCCCGGATGCCATCGGAGGAATGCTTCTACCCGGATCAAATAGCCCTAACAAAGGTTTGTGGTCCGTAACCACAGTGAAATCCTGTCCCCACAGGTAGCAATGAAATTTTCGAAGTGCGAACACCATAGCTAGGGCTTCTTTCTCAGTTTGAGAGTAGTTGCGTTCTGTTGCTGTTAGAGTTCGGGAGGCAATATAGGCTGGGCGTTCAATCCCATCAATAAGGTGACACAGCACCGCTCCTACACCATACGCACTAATGTCAGCCACTACCACTATGGGCTTCTGAGGGTCAAAGTGGACTAGAGTCTGAGAGTCCAGGAGGGCTTGTTTAGATTTCTGGAAGGCTCTCTCCTGACTTGCATCCCATTTCCAAGGGGTTTTATTCCTCAGTAAGGTATTTAGGGGCTCCAGCATGGTTGCAGATGATTTTAGAAATTTGCTATAGAAATTTAACAGCCCAAGGTAGGCTCTCAGTTGAGTCACATTAGTAGGAGCTGGTGCATTCTGGATTGCTGCTACCTTCTCTGCAGTAGGGTGCAATCCATCCTTGTCGATTTGGTATCCAAGGTAGGATACCTGTGGCACTCTAATTTGGCATTTATCCATTTTCAGTTTTAGACCTGCCTCCTGTAGTTTAGATAAGACTTGATAGAGACGCTTGTTATGCTCTTTCTCATTAGTGGCACTCACCAGGACGTCATCCAGGTAGCAGAACACTCCTGGGAGCCCCTGCAATAGTCCTTCCATGGCACGCTGAAAGATTCCAGGTGCAGAGGCTATGCCGAAGCTTAGCCTATTATAAGCAAACAGACCTCTATGGGTGTTGATCACGGTGAGCTCCTTGGATTCATCATCCAACGGAAGTTGGGCGTACGCTTGAGACATGTCTAGCTTGGAGTATATAACTCCTCCGGCTAACCCGCTAACTAAATCTTCCACTCTGGGTATAGGGTAGGTATCAAGCCTAGTGGCTCTGTTGACGGTTAGTTTGTAGTCCCCACATATTTGGATGCTTTGATCAGCCTTGAGCACAGGGACGATAGCCGCTGCCCATCTTGAGTACTGTACAGGGGTGAGGATACCTTCCTGCACCAGTCTATCAAGTTCTGCCTCCACCTTAGGTCTAAGTGTGTAAGGCACGTTCCTGGCCTTACAAAACTTTGGTGGTACGGCTGGATCCACTTCTATTTTGAAATTCCTTCCCTTAAAGCAACCTAGACCTGGTTGAAAAAGGTCGGGGAATTTATTTGCTAACTCTTCAGGGGAGGTAGTCAATTTGTTGACCTCATTTGCTACTATAGTTAGCCCAAGGGAATCAATCAGGTCCCTACCCAGCAAAGCTGGCCCCTCCCTGTCTACAATCACAATAGTTGCTAGCTGAGGAACCATATTACCAGATTCACGCTGGATGTTAGCCCTAATCTCCCCACAAATCACTCGTGGGGTTCCCCCATAAGTCCTAAGCTCAACATCAGAAGGTCTCAGCTCGGGTCTTGACTTAGCTGGTATTTTAGAGTAGGTTGCCATTGAAAGGATAGACCTGGCAGCACCTGTATCTACCTCCATCTCTAATGGCACACCATTTAGTAACAATTTTATTTTGATTGGGGGTTTCATTTCCTCGGCTAAAGCAAATATTTCCCCATAACTCCCATGATTGGGGGCTGGGTAGTCTGCACTGGTTCCGTTGCTAGTTCCATTAGGGTTAGGGTGGTTTTCCCTCCCCCTTTTTTCATGCATAGCATGCACAAAATTATTTTTGTTGCCTTTATCAGATTTCTGCCCTTTTGTTAGTTTGAAACAGCATTTTTTTAGATGACCTTTTTGGCCACAACCATGACAATTACTGTCTTTATAGGGTGTAATATAGCGAGTAGTGTAAGTTCTAGTTAGAGAGACCAATAGTTGGCAACGCTCGAGACAGCAACACTCGCGGCCAGTCTACAAGTGAACTCGGGCTCGACAACAAGTAAACGTTGACCGAGTGTGTAAATAATAGAACCTACTGTGGTTGGTATCTAACTTCTTAATTTCTAAACTAATGTACTAATTCTATGCTACCCTATTCTATATATTCATTTCTATCTCCGCTCTGCTCTCGCTAACCACATTCTGGTATCTGAGTATCTAGTTATGTTGTAAGGTATCCAATGAGGTGAGTAAACTATTTTACCTAACTTGATGTCTATTACTATGTGGTGCCTATGTCTATGTCTATGTCTATGTGAAACCTATACTGTGCTATAGTGTAGGTTGTGATATTGGCGACGAGGATTTGGTAGAACTGCTGGAAGTGACTAAGTGGTAGTGACTACTGACTAGTGAGGGAACATAAAATTTGCCTAGTGAAATTTCTTGTTATTGTTTTTCTGCTCACTGGTGTTGCTAGACTGGCTAGACTAGTGGAGAAAATTAAAATTGATCAAGTGATTGTACTATTTGGCTGTGAAATTTTTTTTTTTTTTACAGTGTGTTTTTGACTCACTAAAAATTCAATATGCCATTGATAGGTTCAGTAGGAGAATTTAATCCTGTAGAGGAGGAATTTGGAGACTATGAAACTAGATTACACTGCTATTTTTTAATAAACAAAATAGAGGAAAATAAAAAAGCCCCCACCTTAATTTCACTAGTGGGTCCTAAAATTGCTAGGCTCATTAGAGACCTCGTGTCTCCTAAAAAAGTACTTGATGCTACTTATGACGAGATTGTGGAAGCGTTGAGACGGCATTTTAAGCCAACAAGAAATCAAATCTTTGAGAGGTTTAGGTTTCATAAGCGGAACCAGAGACAAGGGGAAAGCATTGCGGATTTTGTGGCTAGCTTGAAAGCACTTTCTAATACCTGTAATTTCAAACAGGAAGTGCTAGAAGAGACCCTGCTGGATCGTTTCATTTTGGGTGTGTCCAGTAATGAAATTCAAAATTGCTTGCTAAATGAGGCTGGCCTGACATGGCAAAAGGCCATGGATCTAGCTACTGCTAAAGAAACCACACTGAGAGAAACAGTGGGGTTGAGGCAACCAAATCCAATTCTAAATGTAGGCCAGAGCAGAGTTAAGCAAACTGCTATTAAGCCTCAGGGCAAAACTCAGACTCAAGCTAACCCCAAATCAGCATGCAGCGGCTGTGGTAATCTGCACTGGCGTAGAGATTGCCCCTATAAAGACAGTGTTTGTCATGGTTGTGGCCAAAAAGGCCATCTTAAGAAGTGTTGCTTTAAATTGAAAAAGCAAAATTCTACTAAAGACAACAAAAATAATTTTGTGCATGCTATGCATGAGAAAAGGGGGAGGGAACACCACCCTAACCCTAATAGAACTAACAATGCAGCCTGTGCAGACTATCCAGTTGCTAATCTAGGCTGTTATGGAGAGATTTTCGCAATAGCCGAGGAAATGAAACCCCCAATCAAAATAAAATTGTTACTAAATGGTGTGCCATTAGAGATGGAGGTAGATACAGGTGCTGCCAGGTCTATCCTTTCAATGGCCACCTACTCTAAAATCCCTGCCAAGTCCAGACCCGAGCTGAGACTTTCTGATGTTAAGCTCAGGACTTATGGGGGAGCAGAGCTGGTAGTTTGTGGGGAGATTAGGGCTAACATCCAGCGTGAATCTAGTGGTATGGTTCCTCAGCTAGTAACTATTGTGGTTGTAGACAGGGAGGGGCCAGCCTTGCTGGGTAGGGACCTGATTGATTTCCTTGGGCTAACTATAGTTTCCAATAATGTCAACAAAGTGATCACTTGCCCTGAAGAGTTAGCAAATAAATTCCCCGACCTTTTTCAACAAGGTCTAGGTTGCTTTAAGGGAAGAAAATTCAAAATAGAAGTGGATCCAGCCATACCACCAAAGTTCTGTAAGGCCAGGAACGTGCCTTACACACTTAGACCTAAGGTGGAGGCTGAACTTGATAGACTGGTGCAGGAAGGTATCCTCACCCATGTACAGTATTCAAGATGGGCGGCGGCGATCGTCCCTGTGCTCAAGGCTGATCAAAGCATCCGCATATGTGGGGATTACAAACTCACAGTCAACAGAGCCACTAGGCTTGATACCTACCCCATACCCCGCGTGGAGGATCTATTTAGCGGGTTAGCAGGAGGAGTTATATACTCCAAGCTAGATATGTCTCAGGCATACGCTCAACTACCCTTGGATGAAGACTCCAAGGAACTCACGGTAATAAACACCCATAGAGGTTTATTTGCCTACAACCGTCTCAGCTTTGGAATTGCGTCCGCACCTGGAATCTTTCAGCGTGCCATGGAAGGACTATTGCAGGGCCTCCCAGGAGTGTTCTGCTACCTGGATGACGTCCTGGTGAGTGCCACTAATGAGAAAGAGCACACCAAGCGTCTCTATCAAGTCTTATCTAAACTACAGGAAGCAGGGCTAAAACTGAAAATGGATAAATGTCAAATTGGAGTGCCACAGGTATCCTACCTTGGATACCAAATCGACAAGGACGGATTGCACCCCACTGCCGAGAAGGTAGCAGCAATCCAGAATGCACCAGCTCCTACTAATGTGACTCAACTGAGAGCCTACCTGGGGCTGTTAAATTTCTATAGGAAATTTCTAAAATCATCTGCAACCATGCTGGAGCCCCTAAATACCTTACTGAGGGATAAAACCCCTTGGAAATGGGATGCAAGTCAGGAGAGAGCCTTCCAGAAATCTAAACAAGCCCTCCTGGACTCTCAGACTCTAGTCCATTTTGACCCTCAGAAACCCATAGTGGTAGTGGCTGACAGTAGTGCGTATGGTGTGGGAGCGGTGCTGTGTCACCTTATTGATGGGATTGAACGCCCCGCCTATTTTGCCTCCCGAACTCTAACAGCAACAGAACGCAACTACTCTCAAACTGAGAAAGAAGCCCTAGCTATGGTGTTCGCACTTCGAAAATTTCATTGCTACCTGTGGGGACAGGATTTCACTGTGGTTACGGACCACAAACCTTTGTTAGGACTATTTGATCCGGGTAGAAGCATTCCTCCGATGGCATCCGGGCGCATCCAAAGGTGGGCTTTACTACTGCAGTCCTACAAGTTCACCTTGCGTCACCGGTCTGGCGTGCTGTTGGGTACGGCTGATGCTCTCAGTCGTCTACCCTTGACAACTCCCGAGGAAGCCACACCTATTCCTGCGGAATGGACGTCCTTAGTAAACTTCCTCGAGTCAGCTCCAGTCACCAGCACCCACATCCGCGACAGCACCCTAAGGGACCCAGTACTTTCAAAGGTATACAAATACTGCCAAGTAGGCTGGCCTTCGATGGTAATTGGTGACCCTGATCTTGCTCCGTATACTAGGAGGCGAGACGAATTGTCCACACAAAATGGCTGTGTGCTCTGGGGGGCAAGAATTATTGTACCCCAAGCTCTCAGACAAGCCATTGTGGAGGAACTTCACTCTGGTCATGCTGGATCATCCAGGATGAAGGAGTTAGCTCGCAGCTACGTGTGGTGGCCCCTTCTGGATAAAGATCTAGAAGAAACAACTAAGTCATGCAGCGAGTGCCTTAGCACTCGAGCCGCACCGACGAAAGCTGAACTCCATCCGTGGGAATGGCCTGCGAGGCCTTGGCATCGCATACACATTGACTACGCGGGCCCAATGGATGGAAAATACTACCTAGTGATCGTGGATGCACACTCTAAGTGGGTTGAAATTTTTCCCACATCTACTACAACCTCTAGCGAAACGATCTTGTGCCTGAAACACACTTTTGCGACATTTGGATTCCCAGTAACAATTGTTTCAGACAACGCAACGTGTTTCACATCGGCTGAATTCCAAGAATTTGTGAAGGCATGTGGTATGCGACATATTACAAGCGCACCATACCACCCTTCAACTAATGGACTGGCAGAGCGCATGGTACAAACTTTCAAGAAGAATATACGGAAGTCAACGGAACCCCTACGCCTAGCACTAGACAGGTTCCTGTTCAACTATCGGCTAACACCTCACACGACAACAGGTGTTACGCCTGCCGAACTGATGTTAGGCAGGAAAGTTCGCTCTCGTCTTGATCTGCTTTGGCCGTCAGAAGCAATAGCGTCCAAAGTTGCTCAACGCCAGGACGCTCAGAAAAGATACCACCCAGGGTCTCGCGCGGTTGACATTCCGCTGGAGTCACCTGTGATGGTCCGTCAATACACGCCGGGTTCCCCAAAATGGACCCCTGCTACCACCATTGAGAAAACAGGCCCGGTATCCTACAAGTGCCAACTGAAGGGGGGAGAGGTCGTTCGTCGACACCAGGACCAAGTTATTACCTGCTCGAACACCATCCCTGAACCCTTGGAACAACCTACGGAGGAAACCGTTGTGTTTCCACAACCTGCTCAAAATTCATACCCACCACCTCCGACCCATGAACCTGACTCCGAAACACCTGATTACCCGATTCCCACCCGGGAGGCTAGGATGCACGAGCCTCCAAGCGCTAGCATCTCGCGCAGGTCTACCCGAGCTCGGAAGCCTGTGGTGAGAATGGACCTTTAGGATTGACTATATTGAATAAGGGGGCTGGGGATACAGGGGGGGTTTCTAATTAAGGAGGGAGGGGTGTAATATAGCGAGTAGTGTAAGTTCTAGTTAGAGAGACCAATAGTTGGCAACGCTCGAGACAGCAACACTCGCGGCCAGTCTACAAGTGAACTCGGGCTCGACAACAAGTAAACGTTGACCGAGTGTGTAAATAATAGAACCTACTGTGGTTGGTATCTAACTTCTTAATTTCTAAACTAATGTACTAATTCTATGCTACCCTATTCTATATATTCATTTCTATCTCCGCTCTGCTCTCGCTAACCACATTCTGGTATCTGAGTATCTAGTTATGTTGTAAGGTATCCAATGAGGTGAGTAAACTATTTTACCTAACTTGATGTCTATTACTATGTGGTGCCTATGTCTATGTCTATGTCTATGTGAAACCTATACTGTGCTATAGTGTAGGTTGTGATATAGGGGTAATCTCTACGCCAGTGCAAACCACCACAGCCGCTGCATGCTGATTTGGGGCTAGCTTGTGCCTGAGTCTTGCCCTGAGGCTTGTACGCAGTTTGCTTAACTCTGCTCTGACCTACATTTAGAATTGAATTTGGTTGCCTCAACCCCACTGTTTCTCTCAGTGTGGTTTCTTTAGCAGTAGCTAGATCCATGGCCTTTTGCCATGTCAGGCCAGCTTCATTCAGCAAGCAATTTTGAATTTCATTACTGGACAGACCCAAAATTAGTCTGTCCAGTAAGGTTACTTCTAGCACTTCCTGTTTGAAATTACAGGTATGAGAAAGGGCTTTCAAGCTAGCCACAAAATCAGCAATGCTTTCCCCTTGTCTCTGATTCCGCTTATGGAACCTAAACCTCTCAAAGATCTGATTTCTTGTTGGCTTAAAATGCCGTCTCAACGCTTCCACAATCTCGTCATAAGTAGCTATTATAGATTGGATACCCCTACACTAGAGCACAGCAAGGGTTCCACATAGACATAGACACACCATAGTAATGGACATCAAGTTAGGTAAAATAGTTTACTCACCTCTTGGATACCTTACAACATAGATACTCAGATACCAGAATGTGGTTAGCGAGAGCAGAGTGGAGATAGAAAGGAATATAGAATAGGGTAGCATAGAATTAGTACATTAGTTTAGAAATTAAGAAGTTAGATACCAACCACAGTAGGTAATATTATGTACACACTCGGTCAACATTTACTTGTTGTTGAACCCGAGGCCAATCGCAGACTGACTCGCGAGTGTTGCCCTATCGAGCGTTGCCAACTTTCGGTCTCTCTAACTAGAACTTACAGTACTCGCTATATTACACTCCTCCCTCCTTAATTAGAAACCCCTCCCTGTATCCCCAGTCCCCTTATTCAATATAGTCAATCCTAAAGGTCCATTCTCACCACAGGCTTCCGAGCCCGGGTAGACCTGCGTGAGATGTTAGCACTTGGAGGCTCGTGCATCCTAGCCTCCTGGGTGGGAATCGGGTACTCAGGTGTTTCGGAGTCAGGTTCATTGGTCGGAGGTGGTGGGTATGAATTTTGAGCAGGTTGTGGAAACACGATGGTTTCCTCCGTAGGTTGTTCCAAGGGTTCAGGGATGGTGTTCGAGCAGGTAATAACTTGGTCCTGGTGTCGACGAACGACCTCTCCCCCCTTCAGTTGGCACTTGTAGGATACCGGGCCTGTTTTCTCAATGGTGGTAGCAGGGGTCCATTTTGGGGAACCCGGCGTGTATTGACGGACCATCACAGGAGACTCCGGCGGAATATCAACCGCGCGAGACCCTGGGTGGTATCTTTTCTGAGCGTCCTGGCATTGAGCAACTTTGGACGCGATTGCTTCTGACGGCCAAAGCAGATCAAGACGAGAGCGAACTTTTCTGCCTAACATCAGTTCGGCGGGCGTAACACCTGTTGTCGTGTGGGGTGTCAGCCGATAGTTGAACAGAAACCTGTCTAGTGCTAGGCGTAGGGGTTCCGTTGACTTTCGTATATTCTTCTTGAAAGTTTGTACCATGCGCTCTGCCAGTCCATTAGTTGAAGGGTGGTATGGTGCGCTCGTAATATGTCGCATACCACATGCCTTCACAAATTCTTGGAACTCGGCCGATGTGAAACACGTTGCATTGTCAGAAACAATTGTTACTGGAAATCCAAATGTCGCAAAAGTGTGTTTCAGGCACGAGATCGTTTCGCTAGAGGTTGTAGTAGATGTGGGAAAAATTTCAACCCACTTAGAGTGTGCATCCACGATCACTAGATAGTATTTTCCATCCATTGGGCCCGCGTAGTCAATGTGTATGCGATGCCAAGGCTTCGCAGGCCATTCCCACGGATGGAGTTCAGCTTTCGTTGGTGCAGCTCGAGTGCTCAGGCACTCGCTGCATGACTTAGTCGTTTCTTCTAGATCTTTGTCCAGCAGCGGCCACCATACATAGCTGCGAGCTAACTCCTTCATCCTGGATGATCCAGCATGGCCAGAGTGCAGTTCGTCCACAATGGCTTGTCTGAGAGCTTGGGGTACAATAATTCTTGCTCCCCAGAGCACACAGCCATTTTGTGTGGACAATTCGTCTCGCCTCCTAGTATACGGAGCGAGATCGGGGTCACCAATTACCGTCGAAGGCCAGCCTACTTGGCAGTATTTGTACACCTTTGAAAGTACTGGGTCCCTTAGGGTGCCGTCGCGGATGTGGGTGCTGGTGACTGGAGCTGACTCGAGGAAATTCACTAAGGACGTCCATTCCGCAGGAATAGGTGTGGCTTCCTCGGGAGTTGTCAAAGGTAGACGACTGAGAGCATCAGCTGTGCCTAACAGCACGCCGGACCGGTGACGCAAGGTGAACTTGTAGGACTGCAGTAGTAAAGCCCACCTTTGAATGCGCCCGGATGCCATCGGAGGAATGCTTCTACCCGGATCAAATAGTCCTAACAAAGGTTTGTGGTCCGTAACCACAGTGAAATCCTGTCCCCACAGGTAGCAATGAAATTTTCGAAGTGCGAACACCATAGCTAGGGCTTCTTTCTCAGTTTGAGAGTAGTTGCGTTCTGTTGCTGTTAGAGTTCGGGAGGCAAAATAGGCGGGGCGTTCAATCCCATCAATAAGGTGACACAGCACCGCTCCCACACCATACGCACTACTGTCAGCCACTACCACTATGGGTTTCTGAGGGTCAAAGTGGACTAGAGTCTGAGAGTCCAGGAGGGCTTGTTTAGATTTCTGGAAGGCTCTCTCCTGACTTGCATCCCATTTCCAAGGGGTTTTGTCTCTCAGTAAGGTATTTAGGGGCTCCAGCATAGTTGCAGATGATTTTAGAAATTTCCTATAGAAATTTAGCAGCCCAAGGTAGGCTCTCAGTTGAGTTACATTAGTAGGAGCTGGTGCATTCTGGATTGCTGCTACCTTCTCTGCAGTGGGGTGCAACCCATCCTTGTCAATTTGGTATCCAAGGTAGGATACCTGTGGCACTCTAATTTGGCATTTATCCATTTTCAGTTTTAGTCCTGCCTCCTGTAGTTTAGATAAGACTTGATAGAGACGCTTGTTGTGCTCTTGCTCATTAGTGGCACTCACCAGGACGTCATCCAGGTAGCAGAACACTCCTGGGAGGCCCTGCAATAGTCCTTCCATGGCACGCTGGAAGATTCCAGGTGCGGACGCAATTCCAAAACTGAGACGGTTGTAGGCAAATAAACCTCTGTGGGTGTTTATTACCGTGAGTTCCTTGGAGTCTTCATCCAAGGGTAGTTGGGCGTATGCCTGAGACATATCTAGCTTGGAGTATATAACTCCTCCTGCTAACCCGCTGAATAGATCTTCCACTCTGGGTATAGGATAGGTATCAAGCCTAGTGGCTCTGTTGACTGTTAATTTGTAGTCCCCACAGATGCGGATCATTTGATCAGCCTTGAGCACAGGGACGATCGCCGCTGCCCATCTCGAGTATTGTACAGGGGTGAGGATACCTTCCTGCACCAGTCTATCAAGTTCTGCCTCCACCTTAGGTCTCAGTGTGTAAGGCACGTTCCTGGCCTTACAAAACTTTGGTGGTACAGCTGGATCCACTTCTATTTTGAAATTCCTTCCCTTAAAGCAACCTAGACCTGGTTGAAAAAGGTCAGGGAATTTATTTGCTAACTCTTCAGGGCAGGTAGTCAATTTGTTGACATTATTTGATACTATAGTTAGCCCAAGGGAATCAATCAGGTCCCTACCCAGCAAGGCTGGCCCCTCCCTGTCTACAATCACAATAGTTGCTAGTTGAGGAACCATATTACCAGATTCACGCTGGATGTTAGCCCTAATCTCTCCGCAAACTACTAGCTCCGCTCCCCCATAAGTCCTAAGCTTAACATCGGAAAGTCTCAGCTCGGGTCTGGACTTGGCTGGTATTTTAGAGTAGGTGGCCATTGAAAGGATAGACCTGGCAGCACCTGTATCTACCTCCATCTCTAATGGCACACCATTTAGTAACAATTTTATTTTGATTGGGGTTTTCATTTCCTCGGCTATTGAGAAAATCTCTCCATAACAGCCTAGATTAGCAACTGGATAGTCTGCACAGGCTGCATTGTTAGTTCTATTAGGGTTAGGGTGGTGTTCCCTCCCCCTTTTCTCATGCATAGCATGCACAAAATTATTTTTGTTGTCTTTAGCAGAATTTTGCTTTTTCAATTTAAAGCAACACTTCTTAAGATGGCCTTTTTGGCCACAACCATGACAAACACTGTCTTTATAGGGGCAATCTCCACGCCAGTGCAGATTACCACAGCCGCTGCATGCTGATTTGGGGCTAGCTTGAGCCTGAGTTTTGCCCTGAGGCTTAATAGCAGTTTGCTTTACTCTATGCTGGCCCACATTTAGTATGGAATTAGGTTGCCTTAACACAACCGTCTCCCTCAGTTGGGTTTCTTTGGCAGTTGCCAGATCCACGGCTTTTTTCCATGTGAGGTCATTTTCATTGAGCAAAAAATTTTGAACATCATTACTGGCCACACCCAGTATTAACCTATCTAGCAGAGTTTCTTCCAGAACTTCCTGTTTGAAATTACAGGTGTCTGAAAGGGCCTTTAAGCTAGCCACAAAATCAGCAATGCTCTCCCCTTGTTTCTGGTGTGGTGCCCGGAAAAATTACTGAATACTTAATACAAATTTAGAATTTAATATTAAAAGTAATTTTGTACCTTTAAAAGTCTTTTATTTAAAAGATAAATAAATATTAAAATAGATAAAATCTACACCGTCTCATGAGACGAGTTCAGCACCACTTTATGGCAACATTCACGCTCTTCAAGCAGGGTTCGCTGCTTAGCAGCCCATTCCTCCGCTAAACTTCATAGTGTGAACAAGTGCTCTGATCAACCTGGATCTACAAAACACAGTTACCTCCCCTACCTTTACCCCATTTTGATCAAGCGATTATTCGTTATTCCAACATGTCGTAATTGACCGTACTTAGAATCCTGACACCATTATAATATTCCATTACTATTCGGATTATAGTACGTTGTCAAGTTCCCCAATCTTTTCTCCTGAATAATTCCGTGGGCCAAAAATAAATATTTACCCGTTCGACTAGTCTTTATCCCTTGCTAGTCACTATACGAACAATCGAATCGTAGGCAGTTCCAAACGAAACCTCCACGTTAGAACTAGCCTCATTGGTGACCCAATCGTGATAAATATAAATACACCCTCCTTCTTTACAATTACACATCATCCATACTAAACAAAGGAAGCACACTATAATGGTTCAGGGGAGGTAACAAACTCCAGCCGCTGAAGCCGCCGGTTGGACGCCGACACCAAGAACCAAGAAAGAAGACCGCAGTGGCATACAAAAGCCGAAGACTGCGAAACTATCGTGAGTAGCGAATTCACCAGTGATCGAGCACATATTTTTATTTTTTTATTTTTTTTTTTAATATTTTGTGTTTTATTGAATTGCTTTTCATTGCATAAGTAGAGAGTCCATTCCGGTGCACCATAGTATATTTCGCAAGCGAGCTCTTTTCTATATTTCCTATTCTTTTTTTTATTGATTGCTTTTTCCAACGAGTTTCCCCTATTGCGACGTTTTCTCTATTTCCCGCACTACATTTTCCTCCAACCTCTATCGCTATAACTATTATATTTCACATTATTTTATTTTTTCCTTTTTCCGCGAGCGTATCCTATTTTCGACGTTTCCTGTATTTACGCATCGCATTTATTTCAATTTTTCAAATTCTTTCGCTATATATATTTCTACTTTTCCTATTTTCATTGGGGGAGCAAAGAAATGGAGCCCCCACCACCAAACAGTAACGGTCAAGAAACCGTAGACGACAATGAGTCGCACATTCCCACAAACGCGGCATTGGTACGTCCCCCCGACTTTGATGAGGCTTATCCTCACATGTTTTTCAACATTCTCGAAAGCCAGTTTATTGTCGCCGGGGTGCGTCGCTCATCGTTAAAGTTCCACCACGCATTAGGCGCGTTGAGTAGCCGCATAGCTCGTCATATACCACAAACGCTCATAGAGGCAGCTGATTATGAGGGGTTAAAAGAGTTTGTGCGCGCACGGTACTCCCGATCCGAAAAGGAACTCTTTGATGAGCTCCTTTCACAGAAGGGGTTGTATTGCCATGACAGACCTAGGGAATTTCTATCAAAGCTACGCACTTTAGCCGCTGAAAGCAACTTAGGCCTGTCGGAGGATTTCCTCCGACTCAAGTTCGTGAGCAGTTTGCCTGAAGCCATACGCCCCTGGATAGCCGCGCGCCAGGAGCACGACTTGGACACTATGGCGTCCATTGCAGAAACCTATATGGAATATTTGCCGAAACATCAGATAGCTGCTGTGGACCCAATTTTTCGAGAAAGGGCACCTGACGCGGGAGCACACACGAATTACCGAAGTAACGCCCGTAACGCAAACGAGGAGAGAGCGGGGCAATACAATAGCCCTAACATACCAATAGGTATCAGAGCTTTTCGTTCAAACCAGCGTCCTAGGGTCTGTAGAGCACACCTTTACTATGGGGATGAAGCTAGATCATGCCGGCGCTGGTGCTCTAATTACAAACCCGGTTTGCCGGTCTCTCGACCCTCAAGTAGAGCTTCCTCTCCCGCTAGACCTGCTAGCCCGTTCCGTAGGTCGGAAAACTAGATCGGTCGTCTGTTCAAGCTGTGACCGTCGGACGACCGCTTTCAGTAAGCGCACGTATAGGTCGCAGTGAGGTTAATCTGCTCATCGATACAGGGGCGGGGATTAGCATTTTACCACCCTCCTGTGAGGTAGGATACCTACGTCCCACTGCAGTAACACTCTCTACAGCGTCAGGGGAAAGAATTAATTGCAGAGGCGAGGCCGATCTTGTAGTGGATATTAAAGGGCTGGGAAGATCTTTGCAATGGACATTCGTCATTGCGGAGGTAGTTCAGCCGATACTAGGAATTGATTTCTTGGCCGCGCACTCGACACTTGTTGACTGCCAGAACAGTAATCTAATAGATACCTTGACAGGTAGGAAAATTCCCCTTAATTTTTCGAAGGATTCCTTAACCGCGTACTCCGCTGATTTGACCCAAATAGATCCCCGGGTACGCAAAATCTTGGCCGACCACCCGATTTTGACCTCTCCTTTACGACTCGGGTCAAACGATGCATCAACCGACTGCCCCGTGCAGCACTCAATTGATACAGGTTCTTGCTCCCCCGTTCACTTCAAGCCACGACCGTTAACGGGTTCTAAACTTGAAGCCGCTCGAAAGGAATTTGAATTTCTGTTGAACGCAGGCATCATTAGAAGGTCCAATTCTCCTTGGGCATCGCCGTTGCACCTCGTTCCAAAGAAGGAACCTGGTAAATGGAGACCTTGTGGAGATTACCGTGTACTTAACTCTCTCACTGTATGTGATAGATACCCTATTCCTCACCTTCGCTCTCTGACAATGTCCTTGCACTCAAAAAAAATCTTTTCTAAGCTCGATCTAGAGCGCGCTTACCTACAAATTCCTGTTGCTCCTGAATCTATCCCTAAAACTGCTGTAACGACTCCATTTGGCTTGTATGAATTTTTGTACATGCCTTTTGGATTAAAGAATGCCGGTCCGACGTTTCAGAGGTACATAGATGCCCTATTCGTTAACGTAAAAAACGTCATCGTCTATTTGGATGATATTCTCATTGCCTCCGAAACCGAGGAAGAGCACTTAAATGATGTGTCCACTGTTCTTACCCTTCTCGCTCAACATAAATTGCGATTGTCGATTGACAAGTGCAGTTTCTTCCAATCTAAACTGACCTTCCTTGGCTATGAGGTGAGCGCGGACGGCATACGACCTCCCGCTGACAGAGTGGCTGCGATTGCCGACTGCGCCCGTCCTCAATGTTCTCGAGACTTACGACGTTTTATGGGCATGCTTAATTTTTTTCGCCCCATGATCCCTTCTTTTGCCACCAAAGCTCTCGGTCTAACCGAACTCTTGCGTAACTATCCGTCAACTAAACAATTGCCTTGGACTGAGGCAGCAGAGCAATCTTTTAGTGACCTAAAACAGGCTCTCGCCGACTGTCCAACTCTTCATTTTCCTTCTCCTGATGCTTCTGAATATCATCTTGTTTCCGATAGTTCTAACTTCGCTGTTGGAGCAGCACTGTACCAACTGATTGACTCCCTACCCGCACCTGTCGCTTTCTTTTCTAAGAAACTTTCCGATGTTCAAAAGACGTACTCGACGTACGATCGTGAGCTACTTGCCGCATTCCTAGCGGTGCTGCATTTCAAATCACTCGTTGACGGTCACTCAGTGACATTGTTCACTGACCACAAGCCACTCGTGTCGGCTTTTTACTCCAAAACTCTTGCTAAATCAGATAGGCAGCAAAGACAGTTGTCTTTCCTGTCGGAATACGTGACATCAATAGAGTATATTAAAGGAGATCTGAACGTAGTAGCAGACTGCTTGTCGCGCCCCGTGTGCGCAACATCGGTGGACGTTTTCGATCTCAAAAAGCTGGCTATAGCCCAAGCTGACGACCCTGAAACGAGTGTTTTGAAAGAAAGGCTGACACCCTTCGATATTGCCCCTGATCTTAAACTATGGTGCGATTCCTCTACCGATTGTCCTCGACCCTATGTTCCCCTTGCTTGTCGCGAGCAGATCATGGCATTCTTGCACAATCTCGCACATCCGGGCTATAAAAATACTACCAAAAATGTGAAAGCCCGGTTTTTCTGGCCCAATATGGACAAAGATGTCCATCGTTTCGTCCGATATTGTGAAAATTGTCAGCAGGCAAAAGTGCATAAACACACCAAATCTCCTGTTAGCCCTATCGCTCCGCAATCTGATCGTTTCCACACTGTCCACATCGACATTGTGGGCCCTCTTCCTCCTGCTTCCTTACCTACTTCTACAACTTCTTTACCCTTCAAGTACCTATTGACTTGCATTGATCGCGCTACTAGATGGTGCGAAGCTGTTCCTCTGGTTGATACCACTGCTTCCTCGGTCGCCATTGCCTTCGTATCCGGATGGATATCACGCTTTGGTGTCCCGTTGGAAGTGGTGACCGACAGAGGTGCACAGTTTGAGGGAGAACTTTTCAGTGAATTAGCGAACCTCCTAGGTTTTCACCATGTTCGTACGTGCAGCTACAGGCCTCAGTCCAATGGCCTAGTTGAAAGATTGCACCGAACTCTTAAAGCGGCCATTATGGCCCGTAGAGAAAATTGGTATTTCTCCCTTCCTATCGTTCTGCTAGGCTTGCACATGACTCCAAACTCTTCTGGTTTTTCTCCTTTCACCGCCGTGACTGGCGCCTATATGCTTTGTCCTCAACCTTTAGTTGCCGATACAAGGCCTAGAACATTTTCTTCGGACGTTATCCAAACCTTTGTCAACGAAATGCATAAGTTCGATTTCCGACGCCTTTCCGAAGGCTCGTGCCATGATTCACCACCTGTTTACGTGCCCGTTGACTTGCAGAATTGCGAAAAAGTTTGGTTGCGAGTCGACCGGATCAAGAGGAGCTTAGAAGCCCCTTATTCAGGTCCTTACGAAGTCCTAGAACGTAACCCAAAATTTTTTAAGCTTAAACTTCCTCAGGGTGATTCAAACGTATCGATTGATCGTTTGAAACCCGCCTATAGTCGTACCCCTACCTCTTCTAAGCCCCCTTCTACACCCTCATCTCCGACTCCTCCTGAACCTCCTCCTCCTCAGCCTTCTCCGCGCTGTCCTGAGGTCATTTCAGCACCCTCGCTACCTCCTCCTCGCACTAGATCGGGTCGTACCGTTCGTTTCAAACCCTCAGCGGACTACCACTATTTTGGTGTCTGAGGGCGCTCCGCGTCTGGCCGGGGTAGTGCTGTGGTGCCCGGAAAAATTACTGAATACTTAATACAAATTTAGAATTTAATATTAAAAGTAATTTTGTACCTTTAAAAGTCTTTTATTTAAAAGATAAATAAATATTAAAATAGATAAAATCTACACCGTCTCATGAGACGAGTTCAGCGCCACTTTATGGCAACATTCACGCTCTTCAAGCAGGGTTCGCTGCTTAGCAGCCCATTCCTCCGCTAAACTTCATAGTGTGAACAAGTGCTCTGATCAACCTGGATCTACAAAACACAGTTACCTCCCCTACCTTTACCCCATTTTGATCAAGCGATTATTCGTTATTCCAACATGTCGTAATTGACCGTACTTAGAATCCTAACACCATTATAATATTCCATTACTATTCGGATTATAGTACGTTGTCAAGTTCCCCAATCTTTTCTCCTGAATAATTCCGTGGGCCAAAAATAAATATTTACCCGTTCGACTAGTCTTTATCCCTTGCTAGTCGCTATACGAACAATCGAATCGTAGGCAGTTCCAAACGAAACCTCCACGTTAGAACTAGCCTCACTGGTTCCGCTTATGGAACCTAAACCTTTCAAAGATCTGGTTGCGTGTCGGCTTAAAATGCCGTCTTAACGCTTCCATGATCTCCTCATAGGTAGCATCTAAAAGTCTTTTAGGTGATAGTAGGTCTTTGGTCAACCTAACAATTTTAGGACCCACCAGAGCAATAAATGTTTTAGCTTTATTTGAATCTTCCACTTTATTAATACTAAGGAAGCAGTTTAGCCTGACTTCATATTCTGGGAATTCTTCCTCTAAAGGATTGAATTCTCCCACTGAGCCTAGCATTGGCATTTTTATCCAGCTTTACAGCTAATTATCAGATATCTACCTGAAATAGTAGTAGCAACAATATCAGTTGCAAGAGTAGCCAATTCAAGAGGCTGTAATAATACACCTTGTTAAAAAAAAATCAGAAATTTACAGCATCAATACTCTAGTCACTGAATAATATAAATTCTGAGTTCCTTCATTAGTCTAGCCTCTCCCAATAGTTCTACAAAAAATAATCCTCGTCGCCAGTATTATAGATTGGATACCCCTACACTAGAGCACAGCAAGGGTTCCACATAGACATAGACACACCATAGTAATGGACATCAAGTTAGGTAAAATAGTTTACTCACCTCTTGGATACCTTACAACATAGATACTCAGATACCAGAATGTGGTTAGCGAGAGCAGAGTGGAGATAGAAAGGAATATATATAGAATAGGGTAGCATAGAATTAGTACATTAGTTTAGAAATTAAGAAGTTAGATACCAACCACAGTAGGTAATATTATGTACACACTCGGTCAACATTTACTTGTTGTTGAACCCGAGGCCAATCGCAGACTGACTCGCGAGTGTTGCCCTATCGAGCGTTGCCAACTTTCGGTCTCTCTAACTAGAACTTACAGTACTCGCTATATTACAGTAGCATCAAGGACTTTTTTCGGAGATATAAGGTCTTTTATCAACCTAGCAATTTTAGGACCCAATAGTGAAATTAGTGTTGGGGCTTTTTCTTTTTCCCCTATTTTGTTTATTACAAAATAGCGGTGTAATCTAGTTTCATAGTCTCAAAATTCTTCCTCTAAAGGATTAAATTCTCCCACTGAACCTATCAATGGCATATCGAATTTTTTTAGTAAGTCAAACACACTGTGAAAAGCAAAAAAAAAATTTCACAGCACAAATAGTACAATCACTTGATCAATTCTGAGTTTCTTCACTAGTCTAGCCAGTCTAGCAACACCAGTGAGCAGAACAACAACAATAACGAAAAAAATTCACTAGGCAAATTCTATGTTCCCTCACTAGTCACTACCACTTAGTCACTCCCAGCAGTTCTACAAACATCTCGTCGCCAGTGTAGTAGAGTGGATAGCCCTACACTAGAGCACAGTATAGGTTCCACATAGACACAACACAGTCACAGTGCTGAACAAAATAGACAATGTAATGACACATCAATTTAGGTAAATAGTTCACTCACCTCTGGGATACCTTAACTTAAATAATCAATTCTTAGGCCTGTGGTTAGTAAGAGTAGAGCGGAGATAGGTGGGAATATATAGTAAAAGAGTCGAGTAAGATTAAGTACATTAGTTTAGAAATTAAGAAGTTAGATACCAACCACAGTAGTTAATTATATACACACTCGGCCAACATTTACTTGTTGTTGAACCCGAGAGCACTAGAAGACTGACTTGCGAGTGTTGCTCTCTCGAGCGTTGCCAACTTTTGGTCTCTCTAACTAGAACTTACACTACTCGCTATATTACAGTAGGGATAGGGCTTTATTTCCCTAAATCAAGGGTGTCACAGCTTATTATTCTTGAGTACAATTTATACTACAGTACACCAGTGCTTTTAGGTTGGCAGCTGTGACATTAGGACTATTTACAGTAACCAAACATTCAAGGACTATCTGCAATAACCATAGCTAAGCCTAGAAATTAACTAGGATCAATTCTAACTTATCCCATTCAGAAAATAGCAGGGAAACGCCCACAGAGCTTCAACAGCTAAAATATGAGTAATCTAAGCATGAAATAAGTGAAACTCTTAGGTTAATAATACATGAGTAAAACATGAGCCATAAGGTTGCTCTTATCTATCACGAAAGAAATTAATTTTCCTAGCTAATTAGCAACACATGAAGGCAACATGGCCAAGGTCGGCAAGCTTAATCACAGATTATCAATTTCCTAAGTCATTATTACGAAAAAGAATTCTGCAGAATTGATGACAAATCCTAGCGCAAAATATTTTTGCATCTTATTGATTATATTGAACAACATCACTTCTGGCAATCGACCCAAGAAAATGACAACGTGTGCGAGGGGAATATGCAGCAAAATGATAACAGGAATTTGCAGGTTGGACTAACACTTCAACCCAGGGAACTAGGGTATTTTGGAGTGAAATTTGGGGAATTGGTACTCTAGAATATTTAGACAACTTTTCAGTAATAAACCAAATATCCCCTAATCCAACTGAATCAGGTTTACTCCTGAATACTATTACTCTTATATCCGCTACTAATCAATGTTTAGTTGGGCAAACAAATCAATTTTTAAAATTACCATCCCAAGACGTTGCGAGAATCATACACCAACCTAATTTTCTCAATAGTTCCTAAGCCATCAAAAATAATAATACTAGGCACAATGGAATAAAAATTCTATCTTGGAGTTATTGAAGTCAAGATCTTGACTTAAGAGAAGTTGAGACAGGGATAGTGACGCCAGCCATAAGGAACATACTCGTAAACGAACACAAAGCTCGTGACATAAGGAATGGCATAAACTTCAGTATTTACAAACCTGGCACAAACACAGAAATAAATGTTAAGATTAATATAGACACGAATGGTGATTAAGATAGTTTACTCTATACTTAGCCGTATAGCACAAGAGAACACGCACTAATGTAATTAAGGGAACCATTTTGGGGGCGTCTGCAGTCCTAAAGTCGATTCTCCCGATTTTTTTTTTATTGCTTTAAATGAGTTTGATATATGTCCCTAATTGTCTGTAAAAATATCAGGAACGTATCCCAGAGCTAACGTCCCCCCCCGGGGGGGGGGGGGGGGGGGGGGGAGCATCCCCCTTACGGACCTTTTTTTCATTTTTGAACCTAGAGCAATGAAATTTGATATACTGATAGGAAATGCAATTTAGAATCATTTATCATTCATGAAAAAAATGAGATTTTTTTGAAAAGAAAATGGGAAGTCATAGAAAACGACATTTTTGAGGGGGGTTTCTAAATGCTTCTTCTCCTACAGTTTTTGAGCTACAGTAATGATTTTGGTATCATTGGATGCAGAATAACGTGGACATTCAAAAAAAAAAAAATCAAATTTTCAATTTAATTTTATTTTTTTACATAGGCCTATTTCATCATTCATATTCCTCAAGGTAAGCATCTCCCTTCCGAATACTTTTATTATTATTGAATTTTGAGCAATGAAATCTAGTATACTGATAGTAAATGCAGTTTAGAATCATACATTTTTTTTTGGGGGGGGGGGGGGGGGGTTTCTAAATGCTTCTTCTCTGATAGTTTTTGTGCTACAGTAACGATTTTGGTATCATTGAATGCAGAATAACGTGGACATTCCAAAAACTTGAATGCTTATCCTCAAATTTCCAATATAATAATTAAAAAAAAATCGAAATATTATCAAGATAATTCAAATTTATGAAGTCATAACTTTGAAACAAGAATGAATTTTGAAAAACTTTCTATTACATTGTAAAGCCCTTGTTTTTCTGCATCCAATGATACCAAAATCATCACTGTAGCTCAAAAACTGTAGGAGGAGAAGCATTTTTTTCTTAAAATACTTCTTATAAAACAAGTAAGTTTTCAAGACGTTTATCGTTATAACTCCGACGTTTACAAAGCTAGAGCAATGCGGTTTGTTGCATTTGAAAGTGACATGTGTGCCCTATCTAATTTATTAGGCGATTTTCAAAATTTTTTCTGTAAAGTTTTCCGTAGACTTTTTTACCCTAAAAGTATAACTTTTGCCCTGACACTTAAAAAAAAATTCATATAAATCAAAAAATCCTCGTGGCAATTAGATAGAGCACACGTTTGAATTTCAAATGCAACAAACCGCATTGCTCTAGCTTTGTAAATTTCGAAGTTATAAAGAATAATATATGTTTATATATAATTTTTTTTTTCAAATAATTAATTTTCTATGGCCCTATGGAAAATTTTTGTTTAAGATAAGTTGTTAAAAATGTGGAGATCTAGTAATCTGCAAATTTTCATGGACGTACGTCCGATAGAACAAAAGTTGACCAGTTTATCAAAATGGTTCCCTTTAAAATCTCATCCGTGGAGACAAGGAACGCGAGAAGCGCACACAAAGAGTAATTTTGAAAAAGTGAGCTTTTGTTAGCGGCGATGCGTCTCTGAGAGGTCTCTTACTTTTTGAAACTGAATTCTTAAGAGACATATTTTTTTGGTACACAGTTTTTATAGATTATGGGTAATGTTGAGTAAATTTCTTACTCTAAAAATTTATGAGAGTGATTATAATGATGTTATTGGATTTTTAGATGGACGTTTTAATAACTTATAAATTTTGACTGGTATGAGGCTGGAAGTTCACTACAAGCCCCACTCACTTGCTCTCGCTTCAGGCGCTTTTACTGCTCAATGACAATGCGGACTATGCTTTTTTTTAATGGCGCTGACTAGAGCTTGTCAGGATCATTACAGCCGAACTGTCTTTGAGCAAATAAATGCGCTTGAAGCAAGAGAAAGTGGGCGGGACTTGTGCCTCTCTTCACTGCTCACGCGCGCACTCAATGATCGTGTAAACAGGCCTTTACGCTCCGGGCAAACTATGAATAACAAAGAACTTTAAATATTAATGCCAGAAGCGAGTGCATGAGGTACTAACGAACCCTCTCGAAAGGGTAAGAAAACACAATTGGAATAATTGCCGTTCTATTGAGAATAACGGCGACAGCAATGGCACATGAGAAAAATATTGTTGTCGAATAGTGATGCACCAAGATACGTCTTGGATGACCGTCAGCACGGATGGTGGTAGAATGACTATTGAGGACGAAGTGGTGGTAGAGGCAATTGAGACTGTAGCTGGCAGAGCGTCTTCGGTACGTGTTGTGAAGATCAGAGTCGTGGTGAGAAGACTGGCTGAGCTTCTACTGCACCCCGTTAGATAGGGCCTGGTGAGTGCAGTAACGCGCCGAGCACGCGCATCCATTGGTTAGTGTTGAGAAAAAAACGGTTTATTTCCAATAGAGATGGTACAAAAGTACCATCATTGGTTTTTAAAATATCTTAAAATTAATACACTTAGATGATACACACACACGAGTATTGAGAAACTCGTGTCACTAGTCAAAAGAAATGATTGAGGGCAATGAACTCCTAATCTAGCTTAATCTACATTTGATAATACATGTAATGATAATTGTAAGAGATAACACAATTTCATGGACGATGCATTTTCATTGTGGGGTGAAAACACTTTTGACAGTTTGCATGTACATGACATAAAACTTCGCAATTCTTGACGCCAGGAAATAATATATGAAATCGCTTGTTTCGGTCAATGTTCACAAGTGTCATTTTAAGGAAGCATGAAAAAGAAGAAAAATATATATATATATATAAATATATATCCATATACACACATATGTACACATACGTATGCATGTGTGTGTGTGTATGTGTGAGTGTGTGTATGGATATATACACACATATACACAGATGTGTACATATAAGCATGAGGACCAAGAAGATTATAGGTTTTGTATTTCTGATTCAACAATTTTAACATAACGGTCATTAGTTAACAAGCATTTTATTTAAATATAAATGGATGATCGCAAAACAAATGTATAGTTTTTACATGAATGCTTTACAATACTAAAGATATGACGAGTTAGGTAATGTTACAAGTTGAGAGTGCGCAGAAAAAAGACCATTATCTCTTGGGAAATGCTAGTTGTCAGTCTAGTACACACATATGTGCACGTATACATGTAAATATTTACACATACACATGCACACATATACCCACGCACATATTTACACCTAACTCGTAAGCATACACAAATGCATTTCTATGCATCGAGGCAATACATACGCATTCTACAGAGTGTCATACGCATAGCGTGGACACGTACACATTTACACAAGTAAGCATGTGCGCAAATATCAGCGTAAACTAGTCAGTATAAACCAGAATTCCAATCGAGGGAAACGGAGAAAATATCTTTTATTATAGCATGAATTTTATAAAATTTCGTACTAAAAATAGTGGCACAAAACAGTCTACTTAAGTCAGAAACATGAAAACGATTGTGGGACGTGAATAAGAAAGAAGACATTAATGTCCTATAAAGGTTTCATATTAAAAAAAAAAATCACATTATCTTTGAAATATGGCGCAAATTGTCGTCAATTGATAAACAAACATATATAGGTATCACATTATTATAAGCATATAACTATAAGCCGAATAAGTATATTACTGCAGTATAAATGGATGATCACACAACGAATTTATTTTTTTTACATGGATGTTTTACAATTTCATATTAGAAAAAATACATTACCTTTGTAATATGGTGCAGAATGTCTGTAATTGATCAACACACACACACACACACATAGGTACCATGACGGTCTAGTTTGATGCTTGCACAGAAACGGAGAGGAATGACATAAAATGCACCTTCGACTGGTTCATCTACTCTAGTGCACACAGTTGTACGTGCACATATACACACCTATATGCGCACATACACCTATATACGTCACACATATACAAGTAAGCATGTCCGCAAATGACAACGTATAGGCGGTCAAATCATAATACCTACGCATACTTCAAAACTGTTGTTTGATGTCTTGAATTATAAAACAATGAGCGAGGGAGATTGTTCAGCAATGGAGATACCAGGTAAATGAGATTCGTCAGTACTCATTCAGTATGTTCTGTAACTAAGGTTTATTATTGAGACACAAGATGACGAGTTATTTTGGCTTTAAATTCTCTCGGTCTTTGAGGGACTTAAATACTCAGGGGAAGTTTGTTCCACAGTAAGGCGCCTGATATGGACAGAGCCTTCTGCCCTAAGTGAGATGAACGATAGTTGACTAAGACATTATTGTTTCTGTTCGGTTTTTGATTGGTTACAGTGGGTGGATGGAAACGCACTATCTCAGCATTGCTCTGAGGAAGATATAACGAGGAGAATACGTATTGGGCCTTCTGCATGAGGAGCCTTTCTTGGATAGGGATCCAGCCGAGTTTATTGAGGAGAGGGGTTACGTGATCACTTCTTTTGAAATCACCGTTGCATACCACCTTGGCTGCAAAATTCATGCATTTTTGTAAGTCCCTTTGAAGGTATTTAGGTGGTGCCTCGCTGCTCGCCGTTGCGTGGGTGGCGCCTTGAAGCCTGCTGTTGCGTGGGGTGGCGCTTCAAAGCCCGTCGTTGCAACAGGGTGGCGTCTTAGGCTATGGTTACAGTGGATCCGAATTCGGACGAAAAATTGTTCGTCAAAATTCGTCCGAACAATCAAAATAATGGAATACATAGGAAGTGGTTACACTGGCAGCATCTTTTCGGGCGAACAATTTGGCGTTTCAAAAATTTTTGTTTTTTCGTCCGAACAGTCACGAACTACCCCTCATCCACTAACTTCTCCAGTTACGCACAGCAATGTGTACTATGTATTCGTTACACTTTTATTAGTCATAATTAGTTACCTTTCCTCCAAGTCATATTTGCTTAAATATGTCTTTGCTTTTATTATTCCTTTAATTATGTTTTATGCTGCTATGACTAATAAGTAAGGATTTTCTCATTGAATATGGAATTTAAGCAGTACTTTTATTATTAGCATTAAATATGGAATTTATTTTCTATTTTACTTAACTAAAATACTGTTTTCAAATTCTAAAATCTTACCTTAGTGTTAGGGCAAGTCCTTCACACGGAGAAATGCAGGTACGGAAATTCAATTCCTTTGTTATGCTATCTTCGACTGCATTAAGAATGTAAAAAATGTATGTAGTGTAATTCTATGATACTCATGAAACTTATTCGGTTGACTTAGTTCTGGAAATAGTTTATGGTGCTCGCTGTCCGTGTTTCTTGTGGTGAATAATGGATTCACATTCTCAGTTCTTCCAAACAGTAAGATTTTTAGCACAGGACTTTCCAAGAAGTACAGATCATCCATCCTATCACTCACTTGACTTCTCACCAATTGATGAGATTCGTCCGAACTGACGGAGGCACTGAAACCACACAGTTCGGACGAAAATTTCGCACGAATTCGGATGAACAATGTTTTTTCTTAATTCGGATCCACTGTAACCATAGCCTTGAACTCGCCGTTGCGTAGGGTGGAGCCTCAAAGCCTGCCATTTAGTAGGGTGGAGCCTCGAGGCCTGTGTGGTAGGGTCGTGAGGTGACGGCTGGTCGCTCGAAGCGAACGCCTTATTCTGTACTGCTCATTTTAACAGTACTCTCATTCCCATTTATTTGTGATTAAGTGTGAAGCCTAATATTGCTACCTTGATTTTGTCATGGTGAAAGATATGATCTTGAATAGCATGGCATAACTGGGATGAATTCAAAAGGCAGATGATGCTTTTGTTCATATTTATTTTAACGCTAAAATCCTGGGCGCTTCTCGAGATAGCGTACAGCTACGACAACGACCCAATTCTTCTTCTCTATGTACATCATTGACGTTCGGTCGTGCTATCACTCAACTCAAGTCACTCTACGCCAAGGCTTAGGTTACTAAGCTGAAATGTCGTTTATAAAACACTGCTGCATTAGTGGAGGGATATGTTCTGATATTGACTTAGCGGGTATCAATACAAGACGGAATAAGCGGCCTGCGGACGACGTCCGGTATCAGCAGGACCAGCTCCAAACTCTGCACAAGTGGGGTCTTCCTTGGAATTGTTACCTTTCTTCTCATGGTCATGAGTTGTTAACGTTGGAGGGAGCACATTCAATGTTTCTTACGATTAGCTTGAAGATACCTGTCCTTACTTAGAAACTTCTCTTGGAGTGGAGGTAAATGTGTCGCATGCGTACGAATAATATATCTTGTGGAACTGTTCGTTGTTTTCTTAATGCAAAGGTTTTGCACTATGATTGCTATTAGCATTCTCTTATCCTGGAACTACTACTCTATTTACTTTATTTACCAGTGAAACGCAATCCTACTCGACTCTCTTCCGACCTCTTCATCGAGCAATTAATTGGCAAGCACGGGCTGATTGTACTTAAATTCTTTACCAGTGAGGAGCAATCCAATGAAACGCTCGCTGCCGACCTCTCCATTGAAAAAAAAAGAGAAACCGCTATCTCGAGGTAATTAATTGCCATGTACGGGCCGAGTATTAATTTATTTACAAGTGAAACGCAATCCTACTCGACTTTGTACTCCGACCTCTCCATCGAGCAAGAAAAAAACCGGAATCTCGAGGTAATTAATTGCCATGCACGGGCTGAGTGCTACTTTGATCATATTTGCATTTCTCAAGGAGCGCTTACCTTTTATCTCTGCGTACACAGTCCTTTGTACAGCAGATTTTGTGCACTTGGGATATTCGAACCCTGGAGCTCTAGCAGCTTTCACCAAGGGATATATTTATATGGAATCTTCCCACGACAGTGGATCAACGATCAATACTAATCTTTTCCTTAAAAAACTTTCTACGATCTAATTTTTCATAACAGGTGCCTCTCAAGAAAACGGATGACTCCAAACACCAGTCAAAAGCAGCCTTGACCTTAGTGATGGTCAGGATTATTGTTTTGGTTACAGATACATGCGACAGTTCAGCGAATGACAGTGAACCAGTTGGGCTTTGGTTTAACACGGTGATTACTGAACAACAGCAAGCTGTCCGGTTAATTTTTTCAGCCATACTGAACGTCTCTCCAGTGTTATCCCCAGCGGAGCTGTCGCTGGTTTGGTTCTGTGAATTTCTAATAACCTTCTAATATTCATAATTCTTAATCAAAGTCCATTAATTTGTTGTTCTAGTTTTTACAGGTTAAGTAACATTTGAAACCAACAATTAAACTATATATTATTCTTTGTTTCAAGTAGTGCCAACATGGGAACGCTTAGGAGGTTGAAATTATTGTGTAGAGCACAGGTATCCAGCCTCCAAGCTGGTAATGTGTATTGACAGACCAAGCAGGTGTAAAACTTGAAACTCGCTATTATTATAGAGTGGGCTAAATATGTGTAACCCAAATTTTTGCAGAGGAAAGCTCAGCGTACAGAGTTACGCTGAGACATTGGTTGCTAATTTCCAGTCTTGATACGAACTACCAGGCTTTTCATGCCTACCATTTAATTTAGGCATCTTTGTGTTCGATAAAATCGTTTCCGTCTGACCTGTTCAAAATGGAACTTGTCAGACGTATAAAGTTAGACTGGCTTAGGATACAGATAAGATATTATAAATATAATTATTTGGTCAACATACATTGTTTTTAACAAACATCGGCTTCTTTGGGTTGCTTTATTTCCAATCTAGCCTGATACAAATGATCTTAAGCATTGGTTTTTCAAATGTCTTAAAACTAACACTTTATAAAGGACACCATGACGGTTGCCCCGTAAAGCCGGTACCCATTTCCGACACCTGGGTCGAGTGGGGTATGGTGCTCGAGCTTTCCCTTATACCGAACGGGGAAAATCGCAGCGCCAGCGCCGGGATACGAATCCGCGACTCCAACATACAAGTCCGATCCCTCAACCGCTGTGCCACCGCGAGCATTCAATGATTGACTAATCAACTGCATTTTCTATATCCCAGATTCTAGGTTAAATATTGAGATAGCGATAAAAACGAAATTTTCCCCACACTGTAAAATCTGCATCCAAATGGACGACATGAAGCTTAGTCTAGGTTACACACAGTTCTATCTATCCCCTTTCTACTGTTAACTATTTCACAATCACTAAGGCGAACTTACTCAAAGTATATATTCCGCGCTCTGCGATCCACACGTGCTCTCTATAAGCACGAAGCGGCTGCCGAATGAGGATGTATATATTCCGCGCTCTGCGATCCACACGTGCTCTCTATAAGCACGAAGCGGCTGCCGAATGAGGATGGCAAATCTGCCGACCGAAATTAAAGTGTACTGTCGCTAGAAAAAAAGCTCTGAGAAAGGAGAAAATCGAATCTCGCGTGCTTCTCAAAAATGGTACATTGCTTATAAAAATTCTGTTCCAATTTTAACCATCTACTCGCCTTCATTAGCGCATGAAATAAATGTGATATTCCTAGTTGCCCAGCAATAGGAAGCCGCAAAAACTTCAATGGTACTGAATGTTATTTTATCTCCGAAGACCTTCGTTACCAAGCCAGGTTGACAAATTTATACGACCTATCGATGGTTCGTATTACAAGCAGCATGCTAATTTGTCAGCCTGGCTCAGTAACGAGAGGCTTCGGAGGTAGATCAACTTTCAGCATCATTCTAATTTTTGCGGCTGACTTCCTATTGCCGGGCAACTAGGAATATCACATATTATATCATCCGGCAAATGGCAATGAAGGCGAGTAGTGGGTTAAAATTAGTACCGAATTTTTATGGCCACTGTACCGTTTTGAGAAGCACTCGAGTTTCGATTTTTTCTCTGGTCAGAGCTTTTTTTCTATCGACAGTACACTCTAACGTTTTAAAAAGACCACCGATTCGACGAATGTCATAACTTTGTCTTTGAAGAACATCATTTTTTAATATTCTTATTCTGGTCTCAAATTGCTCCTGTTAGGTTTGCGTGGTAAACTCTTCTTACCTTCTTGCTCTCGTAGACGTGAATACGTTAGACAACACTATTTTTGGATAGTTAACCGTTTCTTCGGTTTCACCTATGTTGGAAATGTTACGGCTAGCATTGTACAACAATCCTTTTCATGTCTTTGACTTCGATGAACTCTTTGTGCCAGTACTATTAGCGTAAAATATCATTACAATTTTCTGTTTTGTTATAGTGAATACAATATTCTTTCCGAGCTCACCACTGAGCATACTAGATGATGCGTCAGTGTGAAAAATTGTACCGAACAAGAATCCCGATTGTCAACCTCAGAGTTCTATACGCAAAATAAATCAAATCTGCTCATTTTACTTCTAACATCAATCCCTCACACCCGTATCACTAGTTCATACCTTCTTATGCTCATATTTTCAATACGAGTACTCACAAACGAGAGGGTTTTCAGCAATGCATCACATGAATTATGTTTTCTTAGTCACTTGTATTTAAATGCATTACCAAAATCCAACTACCTTAGGGTGCGTTCACACTACGAGCGGAGTGAGCGGAGCGGAGCGGCGCGGAGCGGAGCGGCAATAATGTTTGTACAGGTATGAATGCAGAAACGCTTGGCTGTTCACACGACAAGCGGAGCGGAGCGGCACGCTCGGGAAATTCGTTGGGATTTTTTGACGCTCGCGTCGAGCGTTTCTCCTCGGCTCCGCCTTTGGATCGTCATATCTTACAGGGGTAGAATTGTCGTTTGCGTTAAAAAAATCTAGTATATAACTATTTATTTGTACAACTAATCATGTAAAAATTATAACTGATAGTGTAACATGTAATATTTTAGTGTAATTTCACCCATTTGGGTTCATTAATCATTTATTTCTATTTTCTTCTGCTTACTCTGTTAAGTTATTTTATTATTGCTTCAGTTTAAGGAATTTATTTTGCTTTTCTCGTGATGTAGTTTCATCTTTCTTGTGATGCTGTGTATTTTATTAAATGATCTTGATTAAAGTACAATTATTTACGATTTTTTAATACAGTTTTCATTTTTTTCTTAAAACGGGAGAAAAAGGAGGCCGTATGATGATGAGGAGGACTCAATGAGTGTCAAATACACAATAAGTTGCAAAATTTTATGAGCTTGGGTGATTTTTTCCACTACTAACGGAAAGCATATCAGTGTTTCGAGAACTATTTGGTCAGGACAAGCTAATATTTGTCAGTATTTTTCTCTTAGGTTTCTCTGGCACAACCCTGAATTTCTGAAGGGAATTACTTTACGTTCACTCACGTTCAAGTCACCACAGGACTTTTTTGTTCGTACTGGCCTACGAAAACCTGTAGTAATATATGTGATACAGCCTATATGGAAAGACTTTAATTTTGCTTAAACTACTTTGCTTTACATGTATCCTCAATAAAAATTTGTGTATTGCTAAACAGCAAATTTATCGAATCTCGTTGGAAATTTTTCTTTCTATAAGGGATTGTAGTACATCAAAAGTTGCTGGCTTCATCCGTAAATACTCGTAGAATTGTGATTCATCTCTCCTCAGTGCTTCGAAGAGATTGTGGTATTCTCCACAGCGATCTCTCCTCGTGTTGATGGGATGGATCCAGTGCTTCCGTTTTGCCGTCGAGCAACAGAAGCGCATTCACGGAACGCTCCAAAGCGACTGATGCTTGTGTAGGTCGCTCTGCTCAGCTCACATGTGAACACACGCGCCGCGCCGCTCCGCTCCGTGCCGCGACGCTCCGCGCCGCTCCGCTCGCTCCGCTCGTAGTGTGAACGCGCCCTTAGTAACGAAGAAGAACGAATGTTATTCGTGTTTTTCTCCAAATCCTGTTTCGACAATTATCATGGATATTACGATAACCATGTATGAATAGCAATTAAGGATCTAAATCATTTGTTTCAACACTTAACATGGGTATTACGAAAACCATGTATGAATAGAAATTAAGGTTCTCTATGCGAAGGTAATTGAATGCGTTTTTCGCTTTTATTTCAATACATGTGCGCACTAATGCAAGTGTTTTTCAAATGAGCGTCGCGAGGATTGTGTTCTCTTAGTTACTTATATTTAATTGTACTGTAAAAATCAGATTAGGCAAGGAAGGGAACTCATTTTTGTTGTGCTTTTCTGTCAATCATTTTTTGTTTCAACATTTTACACGCGTATTACGATCTCAATGTGTTATTATCAGTTAAGAATTATAATGTTAAGATGTTTTAAAAACCAATGTATCAACATTTCACGTTTATACTGTATTGGAAATAAACTGTTTTACTTTCTTTTATTTTTCTTTTCTTAAAATTTCTGTTAAGAAATTAAAAACCATATCATTTTTACCAAGGAGCTTTAATGGGATGGAGGCGGCATCGCTATCTTATGCCAGTCAAGCGCGTGAAGCCACTTTTGCCGACCCAAACCCCGCCCACCCGGCATTGGGTCCCAGTGTGGAGGTGGTGTTGCAGTGGAGGGGTAGCACCACCTTCATCATCAGCGACTGAAGACCGCGCTGTTAAATGGCAGACTTGCGCCACTCTGTGCTATAGGTTTTTTTTGGCATATATTTCAATTGCGTCCTTGAAACGCGCCATATTGGAAAAACTCGTACTTGACCGAAGCTTGGATAAGCGGCACCCTACCACGCTGAGTGTCTGACACGCGCTGAGCCCAGGGTTGCCAGATGGTCTAACATAAATTTCCCTGTTTTAGTCTCAAAATTTCCCTTTTTTGACTAAAAATTTCCCTGTTTTGTAGATTCTTTAAACATACATACGTACATACATAGAATCATATTCCTTTTATAGAGTATACCTATTTCAGTGAATAGGTTTTTTATTTTTCCGTGCAAACATGTTGTAGCACTAATGAGTGGAATGATAGTCGAAAATGGATCTTTAACAACATCTTTTTTAACAACCCTTGCCACCAATGCCAAATACTTTGTATTTCGTTTATATGTTTATTCAACCGTTATGAGAGAAAAATAATGATTCTTCATGAGCTCATAAATATCACTCACTTCGCCTCTTAAAACATTCTTCACAATTGCAATACACTTAGTCCTACTACATTTGAAGCCTTTTGCAGTCTCCGAATCAGGACAAGCTGCTTTCACAACTGGGACTAAATGTTCAACAATAGAATGCGGAAGATTATGCTCATATAAAAATGCAACAAGTCTAATTTCACCTTCTTCTACTTGTGTATTTTTTCTTCGTTTACTGCCGTTCTACGTATCCAAAGAACTTCTAGTTGTTTATTCTAATTTCTACATTTTTTGTATTTGTCATTTCCGCATGGTTTTCAATCTCTGATCTGCCAGCTTTTCCATCTATTTACATCACCTAATTTACATTGAAAATATTCTGCTCCTTTTTAATTTCTACTGAGCCACCCTTTGAATTTCATTTCAGTTTCCCACAACTCTAGGTACTTTTGAGTATGAATTAAACTTTAACGTCTTACTTTTGATTGAAGGGTTTCATTCCACTGCTTTAAATATTACGTTAATTCACTTCAAAAATTTCAGTAATGCTGAAGCGCGTCTCTTCAATTTCCTCTCGCTACAATCATTACAATGACTAATGCAACTGTGATGATTAGGATCTGTGACTCCGTCAAGCGTGAATCGCGTGAAGTTGAATTGGCGCTGAGCGGTTGCGATGCATCGGCGCCTCTGATTGCTCCTAGTCAGTGTGTACGCGTACAATACGTGTATCAAAGTTCGAACATGTCCGACAAGTGTTAAAAACTATAAATACTAAGTAGCTTAGCACAAAATGCTAAGTAGCTAATCACTTTCATATAATTTTACATGAAAATGAAGCCGCATAGCAAAATTTCCTTGTTTTCATACGTTTTTCGAAGTTTTTTCCCTTTTTCCCTTTGGGACCCATAATTTCCCTAAAGCAGGGAAATTTCCCTGCATCTGGCAACCCTGAAGTCTGAGCCCCATCTCCGTTTGTGTGCCCGTATACCACGGTATGCCCGTATACCACGGTATGTGTACCGTGCCGTATACCCTACAGCTACCGAAAATTGGCTTCACTTTAGAGCGCTGATGCGCTCCATTCCATTAAAGCTCCTTGATTTTTACATTTCTCAAAGTTTTTTCATATTCCTCATTTTTCCTCGGGTTATTTTTTACGATTAAACAGAGTTTGGCTGTCATTTTAGATGTAGCAAGAGCAAGATTGTTTTTATGTTTATTAGTATTTTTCTTATATTCATTTTCAATACGTACATAAATGAATATGTGTGTGCACGTATGTGTAGTGTGCGCACGCACTCATGTACTATGTATCTGTGTGCACATGTGCATGTTCACGCATATATATATATATATATATATATATATATATATGCATATATATGTTTCTATTTCTAGTTTTTGCTTAAAAGCCAAACCTCAAGACACATTAAATTTTACCTGAAGCTCTGCGACAAGTTAACAACACTGAACCAAATTCGAGAAATAAATATATTTATTGCGCTTGCTTAATTAATGATTCGAAAATAGATCTATCACCACCCGAAAGGGCATTTTTGTGAATAGAAGAAATCAAAAATATAACAGACAAATGAAATAAAGCGCTCATGAAAAAATTATCTCTTTGCTCGTATGCTGAGCAAACGATGTATTTTATTTTTGCGTGTAAATTTGTATTTCTAGATGTGCGTGCTGTGTTGCGTGATGTTCTTTATAAATTACTTTGTGACCAACCTTTTCTCAATACTTGATAGTCATTTGCGATGGTGTTTCAACCTGCTTCGGTATAGCGTTTTTTGTCTTTTCTTACTTCGATTCATCTAATAATTTAGGAGTTCCGCAGAATTCTTTCGTAGTATTTGAATCATTTATTCGTTGTCAGCTATCTCTTGGAGTATACATTTTCTAGGAGAGGATATTTTTTTATTTTTTGTTCAACTATCCCTTGACAGGGTTAAATCTATTAGCACGCCACGAATGGTTTGTCTATAAGTACGCCTCGCATAGTTTGTCTATTATAACGCCTCGTATGGTCTATTTGTATACCTCTGATAGTTTGTCTATAGTAGTGCACCTCGTATAGTTCGTTATTAGTACGCCTCGTATGGTTTATCTATTTGTACACCTCGGATAGTTTGTCTATTAGTACTCGTATGGAACGCGTGTCCTAGGACGTCTTATAGCAAGAAATTTTTAAAAGTCAATATGATGGCATGTATCTCATGTGGCAACGATTTTGGAAATGAAAGGTTTTTCTTTTTATTTCTTTTCTTTTTCTGAACTTATATTTCTCTTCGACCAACGCTCTACATATTCACTTTCATTTTAAATTATTCTCTTCCAAACTATTTTTTAATTTTTCTGATTCTTTGGTTCTTTCTTTCGTTTGTTTATATATGGTGCGAATGAAGGATGCTGGTGAAGTTTGCTTCCCTCGGAGATTATCCGACTTCACGATCTTGTGCCAGCCCTCCACTAATGCATTTGTCTCTGTTCCAACTTGCACTCCACACCAAAGCGATATGGATGGCATGCAAGTCGTCAGTATGTGTTCCATCATACTTGGAGAATAGGTTGTCTATTGTTCTTTCATCTGTAAGGTGATTTCTTACGTCTTCAGCCACAGCCACGAGTTTTAGACTTACTGCACATTTGTCACGGTAACTTCCGGCATCTTCAACCAGAGGCGCGGCCAGCTGAAAATTTCGGAGAGAGCCAGATCCCCGACGAATAATTTCAGGTGGTGGAGCCAGACATTAATCATCAGCGATCTTTTCATACTTTTACTTAAAACGCGACTGAAACTGGCCCACAGCTCAAAATTTCGGAGGGAGGGGGGGGGGGGGGGGGGGGGGGAGGGGGTAGAGGTGAAGGGAGTGGGGTCAATCACCAATGTCCCAGTCGGTTCAACACTGTCACTCTTATAATCATTATTTTATTATTTTGTTAGGTTTGAATCAGTAGTCAGGAAGAATTTCCTCTGAGTCTCAACGATCTTTCCAATTTTCGTCATTTCTCCAATGGTGAGGTTGCGTTGCTGACGAGTCAATAATAATTATTGTGCCATGTTTGCTGATTATTATTGTTACAATAATATTCTCTTCTGCACCCTTGATATTTGTGCATATTTGTAGGGTCTATCAGATACGTAATATAACATTGACTTTTGTCTTCTTTGGGTGTTCGATACTATAGTCTCTTATTACAAATATTGAAAAAATTATTTGAATTTTAAGAGGTATGCATTTTTAGCAACCACTCGGTATACTGGTTTCCTAGTTATTTAATTCAAACATTTTAATTCGAATAATTTTCAACTCACATAAAACGGCTATCGAAAATAAATTTAATTTTTCTGACTCCATTTCCGCTAACTCCTTCCGTGAAACTCCGCTTCCACCCCTCCCAGACGAAAAAAATTTGTGAGTGTTCCAAGCAGCTAGAGAAAAATGTTAGCTTTAATTTGAGACTAAATTTAGCTTTTTTGATACAATAGGTGAGAAATTAGAGAGGAATCAAATTTACCCTTTTTTATTCAATTTTTAGGGAGAAAAATTGCGTTCAAATGAGCGTTCACGCGACCGGTCGAAAATTACTCTTCTTTCATTCAGGTCTGACATCCAGTTAATTGACAAAGCACTACGGCAATATGTTAATGATACGACTGGAGTGCTCGCACCCTCAGGAGTTGCGAGATGATATTCCGTGGAGTACGAAAAAGTCCAGGAATATAATAAGACATTGGCTGTATGTTTTTTTGGTTTCAGTGAGCGCGAGGATCGAAGGACATTTTTTAGGGGTGCTGGGCGAGAAAAAAAGTCGTGAGCATCTGGTGTCGAGGGTTCAAACGTCAGAAGCCATTGTGAATATGCCGGTGGTTTTCCCGAAATATTGAACTTTTTATTTTTTTTAGCCTGTGGCGAACACCGGCCATTGTCCCATTTGATGAGTTAAGAAGATTCTAATAAAAGTCGAGATTCATCTAGTTTATTAATATCGCAGGCTAGTGAAGGAACCACGCAGCTTAATGCTGAATATCACGGTTTTAAGCGACGATTTTGAGCAGGTACCAGAGGGTTAAATAGAGGAATAGAGTTGATTCTGGGAGCCAAAAAGCCCTTAGTAGGGTCAGCTTCCGTAAATTTATTACAAAACATCACTGTAAACCACGTTGTACTTGCGCAAGAAAAAAAAAATGACATGGCAATACACTCGTTTTGAGGAACGAAAAGCCGCAGCAGTAGTGTTATCAGACGCGCTTGAATTTGAAGATCGTGCTTGTCAGAAAAATAATTATTACTAAGCCAATTATTTTATTCTTATTTATCACATAAAAGATCAATTGCTTAATTAATATATTTTATAATTGTTCCAAATTACACTCAGAAAACATAGACGCGAAAGCTGTACAAAATGACAGTATTGGTATTTACTATTCATTCTTTAATTCACTGGTATCAAGTAGGTACCAGCTCCACTGGAAGTAGTCATTCACTGAGACATTTAAAAATTTAGTGCACAAGATGATAGGCATAAATTTAACCGTGAAAAAATTCTCCCACGGCTATCCAAGTGTTGTATGTGTGTGATGTATGTTTTTGGCGATGAGGAATTGAAAGTTTTTTATTTAAAATTGAGTGAAATGCTCTCTATTTGAAACGTCAAAATGCGAATGATAAATCAACTCTTATGTATGCATTACTCTTACTCGTATTGAGTTGGAAAAGCATTTCGTATAATAAAAACATCCAGTAGGATAAAACTTTTTTCTTGTGGAAATCCCGACTGTGTACCTCGCTACTGACCTTGAGCGACGTCACTTACTAAGCAGTTTTTGCGGATCAGGCATAGTTGGTCCAGGCAAACATGATACACGGAGCAACTTCTTTTAGGCTGTTCAGTTACAAGGATAAGGCGTCGTGGAAGAGCAATTAATTCGAGTTACTGAAACGCAGCGGATTATGTAAAAATCAGTTTGTTGTATTTTATTAAAGTTTTGAATGCGTTACTTATGATAAGGGGTTACCATGACTTTGATAGGCAATAATAACCACGGAGTCAAATCTCAGACAATCAAAAGTTTCTTTTTATCTAATGTGGTGTCAATTATCATTACTCAGCTGATTTCTGACGTTTTTGCAAGACCTGTGTATGAATGCGAGAAAAGTGAAATCACATAGTGTGCTGGTATGCCTCTATTCAAAGTTGGGAATAATCATTGTTTACACTACTTAATTTGGCTTGGTTAGTTAGGCCTATTAGCAGATTTTATTCAGCGTGTATCTTGAATGTTGAATAAAGTTGAGAGAATAATCTTTGATGTTTTGATTTATTTTGTTTTGTTTTAAATCCAATAGTTTATTTCAAGAAAATGAGGCTCTGTTTGTGTTGGAAATTATGCTGTCAAATATTTGAGATTGTTTAAACTTTTAGAGTAGGCCCTATGTTGTTAGAGCATGCTTCTTTGCTGCTAATATAGAAGTATGAAAGTCAATCTTTTATCTAAATATTTATTTTTGATGTTGTTGAATATTTAAATTTATACAGTACAGTCATATTCATATATTGCAAGACATAATTTTAGAATTTCTGAGACCAATATTGATTAAGTTGTTCACAAAATTGATCAGTAATAGAAATATTAGAATTTTGGCATCAATAATTACATATAGCTTACTTTCTAAAAATCTGTAAACAATTACTTGCACTTCAGAATTTTTGTTACACCTAACTAGTTATAATAAAGCAATTGTATTCTCAACTTTCTCTGTATAGTATTATAAAAATATATGTTTATTACTTTTGTGATAATAAATGTGGGCAAAAATTTTTTTTTGATAGGATATGCACTAAATTTATTATTTTGAGGTAAAATAAATTTTTATCTGGATTTTTTAATATAAATTGTTTTTCAGTAATATAGATTTGTTCAATCAGTAGTCTTATCAGATGCAAGTCTTCAAAAATTATAAGGATATTAAATACGCTGATTTATAATCATTAGCAATTTCTGTTAATTAACCAAATTAGGTATTATACTTCTCTGTTAAGGTTATTTGTGGGGCACTGACCACCATGTCTGAGTTGACTTTGTCTACTCAGTTGTCAGATGAAGATAGCGATGATGGCAAAGAGTTGGCTGTGCGGAACCCTCCAGTCATGCAGGTGAGCTGTCAAAATTTCTATTCTTGTGTTATCTATTGTTCATTTGAATTAATCCTATTACCACCACTATCCTTTCATTCATTCTGAAACACAGTAGGAAATCATTTGCCTTTTTATTTTGTCACGAGAAGTTGTTACCCTTCACCTCCTTGTTAACAATTCATTAACAAGAAGATCAGGTTCTCGGAATAGAGGAATGGCACACCTCCAGGCTATATACACAACACAAATTAAATGAATTATCATCGGCAATTACAGCACATATACTAAAATAAAGGTACTCACCGGGTATCGCTGACCCACTTACGCAGCGCATTTTCTGGGCGCCCTCCGTTGCATTACGATGGATTGCTTCTAATATTGTGGGGCATGATACACAGGGTGAATTATGCTTAACATTTATAACTCCCAGCTATACGTGATACAAACATCAATGAGCGCACACACAATGATTGGTGGTAGGAACAATTCCAATTAAGTAATGAAAGCAAATAGCATACGTCAAATGACCTACTGCACATAATTACACAGAAATTTGGCTGGCCAGCCTTTAACCTTTAGCCGCAGATTGCTTATGCACCCAAACATAACACAAATGATGCCTACAATATCTCAGCGCCCCCAGCAGCCCAGTAGGCGAAGGTCACTTGAACCACAAAATGCGTCCGCGACTCGCTTCAGTTCAAAGGCCTGTCTTGTGCACTGTTCAGAAAATGTCTAGTGATAACGTCATCTTGCTCATTACGTTTCAGCATTTTCACACGCCGATTCCCTTCATTCGCGCTGATCAATCCTCAGATGTATGACTGAATAACCGTCCCGCCTGTCAAAGATAAAAATTTAACTTGTTACTTTTTAAGCGCATCAGTGTGTGAATGACAATGAATTATCGCAATATTTATCTCAACACTATCTTTACTCTTTCTTTTTTTTTTTAAAATGCAACTCTTACCCTCCCTTCTAGTGCAGCATCTCCTTGTTCCATCAATAACTCCCACGGTGGGTTATGTTTTGATAAATTTCCCCTTTGTGAACGTGGTGACGAGAACACGTAAAATTTCTGCAAGTGAAACGAGAATGTGTTAAATTCTGGATTACATTATAGCGTGAAACTTAGTATAATTTTCAATATAGCCACTTTTCTTATTATTGCATTAAGCACGCTTGTTATTGTGAACACACCCCGCGTTTCTTGGTTGCACCTCACGTTACGGTTACGCCGGTCGAACTGTCCATTGTTCCTCCGACGCCTTGAGCCCTGGCGCATTCTCTTCGAGGGTTGAGAACTCTCACCTTCGGCCTATGAGAATCTTAGGAGCCTCGGAGTGCCCGCCTACCTCTTTTCTAATTGGTAGTGCCGCCGCTTGCCTTTATTTCCTTCTTAGCATCATTTTTCTTCTCACGCTCAGCTCCTTCGAACCGACCGTTGGTTTGCCGACTCTCTCGGTTTGAGAGTCTCGATTTATCTTTGACTACAAGGCGACTTTGTTCGCGCTTGGTTAGGCATTTTTCGACCGTATCGAGTTTCCCAAGGCTCGCTCGCATAACCACAACATAAGCCCCTCCAGAAACAAGACACACTGTAAACATACATCGTTTGGCTCTCGCACGGCTCTCGCACCTTATCGCAGCTGAGTTGAAAGAAAACATACAGGCGTAAAAAAACATACATGTTGAAGCGACATAAAACATTCATGTTGAAGCGACCCCTCTGGCTGCTGGGTTTTTCTGAGATATTTCAAGACACAACTTTTTTACGCAATTACAAGAATTTTCATTTTAAATTCGCAAAAATGTGATTACAAGAATTTTCATTTTAAATTCGCAAGAATTTGGTCATTCTGAACAGATTCTCGACAGGACGGCCCTCCTAGAGTTAAAAAAAAAATTGGCCTGACAATTTTTTTTTTTTTTTTTATTAAATCGCTTGCAGCTATTTATTGAATAACAAGTACTACGGTATGCAGCCCATATAAGACACACATGGTAAATTCTACTTAAGCACATTATCATCTAAACATTGTTCCGCAGAAACAGGGTACCTTACAATTAACACTACAATCATTACTATCAGCCACAGCGTGATATATTGTGTCGTATTCTTCTAACCGATGTGTCTGTTTTTTCCCGCCGAAGTAAAGTGCGTACTAAACACTTGAGTACTTAACCCTAATAACATTCACAAAATTTCACGGGCACCTTTCCCACTCCTCAGGCATCCTAAAGTATCGATGATTTTATGTCTCGTAGTTTCAATTTTCGCTTGCGTTTTCTGTTGTCCAAGTTCTTGACGTTGCTGTTGACTATTCGATGTCGATTCCTTTGGTATCGTTGACGCATTTGCTCTCTTTCCATGCTTCTCTTCTGCCATTTCAATAGCTTCCCACACGCGTTGAAGATGGGTACTTAATTTCAGGAGGAAGTATTGCGAGCCCCATATCCAGACTCGTATGAAATTTCTATACACCACACTAACTTCACGATTCCATTCTGTAAGATGTATCATTATCACGATTCAAATTACCACCAAATCATGTTAAGTGCAATGTTTCACATATATTTTATGAGGTTTATTCAACTCAGTTTTTTAATCGCCAGATTACTCATGAACGTCGATTCGTTGATCAGACAAATCGATACGTCAGTAAGTTATATTGATCTGGCGGAATATACGAGTCGAATCGTCGATAATTTCCTTCACTGCAGTTTCCCTTCGCGATAGGGTTCTGCATCCTACGAAGTAATCCTGAAGAGTCCGAGGTATATCCGGCGGTGGTATCCTGTATGCGCGATGGAATCCAGTGGAACTCCTCTCAGTATTCCTCGATTTCGACGTAGAATCTCAGTATTCCTTGACATCGACGTATAAACTCTGGCCGACACCAGCTCATATTTTTATTTTCTCCTAGTAACCACTATTATTAGTGCGAGAATTCCATGGGTTCATATTCTTCGAAGACCGTACGTATCATTCAAAGGCTATCCGACGTAATCTCTTTTAATTTTTATTTCACGTATAAATAGAGATGCCTAAAATGCGGCTTCAATATTCCAATGTGATAATTTGCCTAGTCAAAATTCACAGGAACTTGCATTCGAATTTCAGGAATGCCTCACCAGGCATAAATGTCACGACGCAAATTCCGAAATACTTAAGTAAATATCAACACTCAAGCACATAAAAGCATTGTTATTGTTTCATTTGAGTGCCCACTGTATAAAAGCATTTTTAAACGCTAGTACATCTCGGCACCCAATAATATCTCATGCTTTAATTTCGTTTTTCTTCCTTCCTCACGATGATGCTGCGTCGTTCTGTGGTGTTTTCCACTTCGAAGCATGAGTGCTAATTAGTCGAGAAGTCCTTCCTGGCTCGGCCGTTCACTAACGATGTCCTCCTTGCAGCCTGACCACTGGCGAGTTAAGCTATTACTGATGTCCTCCGCATTCTTCGAACATGGTGCGCGACCCCTGGCTGTAGCTCCACCGCAAGCGGCTCTGAGCTAATTACTTGTGCCTTCGGCATTCTTCAGAACAGGGTGCAAAATTTCCAGCCGTACATACATCTTTCGTCGTTTCCCACGGCAACGCTTGAATTTGGGCAATCCTTTTAAACATCTCCAACGCAGGTGCAATGTGTCCCCCATGTCGTGTTGTAGTTCTATCTTCTTCGTTCTTGTAAATAATTACTTATATTCCACGTGATCCTTCCTTAATTTGCTGCTCATACGAGACATATTCGTGTTATGCAATTCTTCCGGCCTCTTCTGTGCTGAAGTACATACGACGCTAATCTACCAAGAAATTAATTCCTTACGTCTGAAAAGAAATGTACTATACTTCTACATAGTAAGAGGAGAATAATTCCTTCCGGAATACCGTGTTTACGTTATTCTTTCAGGGCAAGAGTAAGACACAGAGTCAGAAATTCAACGCTACAGTACAAAAGAATACGAAATTTTAATATGACGCTAAACTTATTTTCCCCGTTGTGAAAATGAACGGTCTAAAGGTATAGATAAAATCATCTAGCCTGAGATAGCCTCAGCCTAAGAACTTCTGATGAAACTTAATTCATTCGATAGAGCTCTTTCGTATGAAGCGCGTACGCTTCACGAGAAGCTGGCGAGAATATAAGCATCCTACAAAGGAAACAAAGTACTCCTCTTGAGAAACACACGAAGTTAACCTAATAAACGCTCAATTTCCCTTTACTTAGCAAAAGAGGAAATGAGAATTACGCACAGTGTAAGATTAGATCACTCAACAAGATTTTCGTCCAGACGAAATTTCTCGTGAGCAAAGACAGTTGGAGTTACATAACCTATAGCATATTCCTATTGAACGAAGCATCACACTCTAGTGAGTGAGATTAGATTTAATTACAGCTAGAGTAACACAATTCTACTAAAGAACACATTTAGATTAAAGCAATACAACGCTAAAAACTCACTCCTTACGCAAGAGTTTTCTTAAAATTAAACACACAAGAACACATCCCGCAAAGGCAAGTTTATGCATGATTTCAGTCCTCCGCAGTTCGTTTCTAGTTGGCGGTTCACCTACACCGAGAACGTAAGTTGTATTTTCGCTGAGTCACCGACGTAGCCTGTTCAGTCGCAGCGTTTTCTGGCATATCTTCGTCCTCGCTGTCGATAGCTTCACATCCGGCATTTGGCGGCGCCGCGGCATTCTGGTTGCAGGGGTAAGCTTCACCCCTCAAGTGAGCAATTTTTAATCTATCGAGGTGAACTCTTCTCTCGCAGTTACTATAGAGCGCCTTTATTGTGGCATTCGTCTCTGTTTTTACTGTAATCCGGTAAGGCCCGACCCAATCGGTAGGCCATGTATTTGCAACTTCCGCCTTTCCCGTTGGATTATGCAGCAAGACGATATCGCCCACTTGGACCTGACTGTTTTTCACTCCGCGCTCCTTTAACTGCACCGATTTATCGTGTGAGGCTTTAGATTTCACCTTCACCATGTTGAACGCATTGTGGAGTCGTAAGCTTACCTCGGCACTGTAATTCTCACCTAGAGAGTAATCCAAGCGAGGGGTTTTTAACCAGTCAACCACAGGAATTTCAGCGTCCCTACCAAAAAATAAATAATACGGAATTTCTTCAATGACGCTCTGGTAGCTGGTGTTCAGTGCCAGGCATGTCCAAGGAAGTGCATCAGGCCACGAAGATTGATCGTTGGAGGCAAGGTGTGATAAAACAGTCTTGATATTCTGATTTTGACGTTCGGTCATTCCGTTTGATTGGGGATGATATGCTGAAGTGTTGTAGTATTTTATTTTCAATTTTTCACACACATTTCTGAACAAAGCTGACGTGAACTCGGTGCCCCTGTCTGAGATGAGAGTCTTGGCAGTGCCGTACGTGGTAACGAACTTAGTCAACGCTTTCGTTACTTCCTCAGTGGTCTTGCTTCTGAGCGGAAACGCTGCAACATATCTGCTAAAGTGATCGACCACCGTTAGGATGTATTTGTGGCCCTCATTCGAGACAGGCATTTCGATTAAATCAACGCCTATTCTGTCCAGAGGCTTGTCAATTTCAGGGAATGAACCCATGCTAACACAAATGCGATTGTTGATCTTACGTTTTTGACATTGCATGCACGAATCGACGTACTTGTTAACGTCACGCGCCATGTTAATCCAGTACCCGAATTCCATGAGCTTTTTCCACGTTTTAGCACGACCTTGGTGTGCACCAATTGTGCTATCATGCGCTAACGTTATTGCTGCTTCTCTCAGAGCGTCTGGCACCACGATTAGGTGCCTTGTTCTGTTAGGCTTTCGTTGCGTCTTCCTGAAATGCAAGATGCCTCCGTCAGTGAAGATTTCGGATTTCAGAGCGAGACTTGGAGCGTCCCCTGATTTGTCACCTTCAAGATACCTCAGAACTGGCCCCCAAACAGGATCTTTCAATTGCTCTGCTCTCACATTTCCTTTCTGCAACTTACTTTCCGCCTCTTGTACATTGGGAGTTTCATTTAACATCGTCGTGACGAACACTGTTTTAGGGGCTTCGTCGTCTCGATTTTCTTCTTCGTTATCGTTCGCAATATTTCTCGACAATGCGTCGGGCACCACGTTCTGAGTTCCTGGCCGATAAATCACCTCAAAATCATATTGAGAGAGTGTAAGGGCCCATCTCATAATTCTGTTGTTCTTGGTATTTTTACCTTTGAACAAATATTTGAGAGCTGTGTGGTCAGTAATTACAACAAATTTATTGCCGTACAGGTAAGGTGAAAAGTGATTCACAGCCGCTACTACTGCTAATCCTTCCCGTTCAGTGATTGAATAACGTTTTTCAGCATCATTGAATCTTTTGCTGAAGTATCCAATCGGTTGTTCCTTTCCGTTACATTTTTGCGCAAGGACCGCGCCCGCGCCCTCATTCGAGGCATCACAGCTCAAGTAATACGTCTCATTTAGAGAAGGCTTCTTCAGAACTGGAGCTTCTATCATGAGTTGCTTAAGTTTGCAGAAGGCTTGCTCGTGTTCTTCCTCCCACTTGAACTTTGCCCCCTTTTTTGTTAGAGCATTAAGGGGTGCAGCTGTTGTAGCGAAATGCGGAATGAACCGCCGGTAGAAGTTGAGTGCTGCGACGAACGAGCGCACTTTACGTGCGGTAGTCGGCCTAGGGTAACTCTGCATTGCCTCCACGTTTTTGGGGTCTGGAATAAGTCCCTCACGACTGATGTAACATCCTAGGTACTTTACTTGTTTTTGTGCAAATTTGCACTTGTCCAAGCCTATTTTTACTCCGGCACATTGAAACTCGTGCAACACTTCCCTTAAATTTTCTAGGTGACTCTCAAAAGTCATAGAGTTAACGCACACGTCGTCCAAGTAAATAGCGGCGAATTTTCCAAGTTGCCTTTTCAGAACATGACAAATTACTCTCTGGTACACTGATGTTGAGCACTTAAGTCCCATAGGTAGCCTAGAGAACTCGAAGTTGCCTTGTCGAGTCTGAAATGCCGTGTATTGCTTACTTTCTTCATCTAGCTCAATTTGATGGAAGGCTGATTTTGCGTCGACAATGGAATAGTATTCTTTGCCAGCCACCTCCTCCAGTGTCCCTACAATGTGTGGAATCGGATAATGCTCGTTTATTACCCGCATGTTTACAGCTCGCAAATCAAGGCAAACTCTGTGGCCTCCTCCTGGCTTCTTTACGAGTACGAGCGGGTTTTTCCAAGCACTTGTACTCTCTTGCACAATTCCACTTTCGATCATCTCCGAGACCTTTTTATCAATAATTTCTTGGCTGGAGTATGGAATACGCCACCCTTTCGTTTGAATTGGCCTGTAATCACTCAGCAAAATTTTGTATTTCACTCCTTTTACATGGCCAATATCCATCTCGTCTGCACTAATCGTCTTGTGATATTCCTTCAACAGGTTTCTGACTTGTCCTTGTTTTTCAGCAACCAAGTGACTGAGGTCAAGCTCATCAATTTGCTGGAAGCGCTTCTCTCTGCGGTGATCTTCTGCTTCGCTATTTTCCGTATTGTTTTCTTCTGCAGTTGCATCTTCATTCGAGACTTCGTGGCATGTTGCAATTATTGCTCCTTCGGTCAGAGCGATTTCTTCGGCAAAAGGGTTAAGTACAGGCATCAAAACATACCCGTTTTGTACCTTTGCAGCGGTGGCTCCGACGTAAGGTGCCCACTTAATTCTAGGTTCTAAAATTACTTCCTTTCCATCAAACTTGCCATCTGCTCGGCACTTTACCATGGCTTGTGTGCGAGGCCTCACTGTAATGTCCTCAGCCAGAGTTACAGATGTTTCTTCCCTCGTCACACACAGAATTTTTGGAGAAGCGTGTCCTGGTGCTGAAAACATGTTCACGTAAGTGCCAAAGAATGATGCCCTACATTTTCCGAAGTCTAGCTTTGCGTTGACTTTGTTCATTACTTCCACTCCTATTAGCAGGTCTCCTGGGAATGCATTTTCCCGCACAACAAAGCATCTCTGTACAATTTTCTGACCGTTAACTTTGATTGGCACATTAATCTTTCCCAGCACTGGTACGGGTTCCTCTCCAATTGTCTTTAATGCAGTGGATGTTCCTTTTACACTAGCATTTTTAATCCCCGCAACCACACGCTCTTTTACCAAGCATATATTTGCTCCGGTGTCAAGAAGTGCGGTCACAGGTGCACCATTCACTTGGAGTATTACACTGGGATTTATTATAGAAGCTAACGGTCTCCTATTCCGTTTTTTGGCTGTCCTGCAAACTGTTGCACCCTGCAATCAGCCCTTAGGTGCCCAAATTTTCCACAGTTTACGCACGGCGGTGGCACTGTTCTATACTGGGCTAAGTCCACTGCAGGTGCAGGTGGTGCTTCCGAATGCGGCTGTGGCTTTCTTGCGTAGTATATTTGGTGCTGCTGACTCCTAAGTCTGCCCTTTTCGCTCCAGTGGGGTGCTTCATAATTTCCTCTTCGATGATAAGGAGAGTGTCGTGTCTGTCTGTTCCTTTCTCTCCAGGGTGGCACTTCATTGCGGTAGCCTCTTTGCCGCTGTGGTGAATGCCGCATCGTATGGCCGACACGTGCAGTCTCATGCTGTGGCCTCCTCTCGCTTCGCTGCGCTCTTTCTCTCTCCGGTTCCCTCTTCTCTGTCGTTTCCCTTGGCACTGGTACTATCCGTCGATTTTCCACCTCGATTGCCATGTCTCTCAGTTCTTGTACTGTCGTAGGTCGCGCATCACTTCGAAATGGTCTTGTGATGTTCTCCCTTAATCCGAGCCACATCAAATCTACAAGTATTCGTTCCGGATGTTCCAGATAATTCTCGTTGTACAGCCTTTCCAGGCGCGTCAGGTACTCTGAAACTCCTTCCCGGCTTGTTTGCTTCTTGGTTACTATTTCAAACAGCGCTTGAGTTGGATGTTCGACCTGGTCGTCGTAAGAGCGCAGCCAGTTTTCTGCTTCTCGTAGGTTCGTTAGTGTATCAATTATTAGATTGCACTCCTTTGCCTCTTGTTGACCTAGGCATAGGAAGAAGGCTTTCACCTGCTCGCTGTTATTCAGATTGCCCGTCAAAAACTTCAACCTTGCCATATGTTCCCCTACATCGTCGCCCCTCCTGAATTTAGTACCAATGGCCCCCACGCAACTTGTTACCACAGGCATATTAACTACTTCTTCCTCTTCAGGTTGTGGTGGTGCCACTCTTCCGTTCCCCCTTGCGTTGTTCCTTCTCCCCCGTGCAGGCATGGTGGCGATTTTCTCCAATTCACCTTTTCCAAAACTCAAAATTTTGCGATCACTCAAATATTTTTCAAACCTACTCACTGTAAAACCTTTACTGAAACTTTGAAATTAATCGAGTGAACACACTAGAATTTTCTCACTCAAACTTATCACTTTTATAACCACTTTCACTTTCTTGATCTATATGGCCGTGTGCTTGCTAGCTTCTCACACCGGAACACAGAAAATCATCACTACGAGACATGTACCTCTACTGAATTTCTGTACGTTTTGCACATGAAATAACTACGCAAAAAAAAAAAATACAATGCAACTGTCATACTACACTCACAAAATATTACAAAGCGATCGCGTTGATCTTTGCCAAATTGCGATGTCACGAGAAGTTGTTACCCTTCACCTCCTTGTTAACAATTCATTAACAAGAAGATCAGGTTCTTGGAATAGAGGAATGGCACACCTCCAGGCTATATACACAACACAAATTAAATGAATTATCATCGGCAATTACAGCACATATACTAAAATAAAGGTACTCACCGGGTATCGCTGACCCACTTACGCAGCGCATTTTCTGGGCGCCCTCCGTTGCATTACGATGGATTGCTTCTAATATTGTGGGGCATGATACACAGGGTGAATTATGCTTAACATTTATAACTCCCAGCTATACGTGATACAAACATCAATGAGCGCACACACAATGATTGGTGGTAGGAACAATTCCAATTAAGTAATGAAAGCAAATAGCATACGTCAAATGACCTACTGCACATAATTACACAGAAATTTGGCTGGCCAGCCTTTAACCTTTAGCCGCAGATTGCTTATGCACCCAAACATAACACAAATGATGCCTACAATATCTCAGCGCCCCCAGCAGCCCAGTAGGCGAAGGTCACTTGAACCACAAAATGCGTCCGCGACTCGCTTCAGTTCAAAGGCCTGTCTTGTGCACTGTTCAGAAAATGTCTAGTGATAACGTCATCTTGCTCATTACGTTTCAGCATTTTCACACGCCGATTCCCTTCATTCGCGCTGATCAATCCTCAGATGTATGACTGAATAACCGTCCCGCCTGTCAAAGATAAAAATTTAACTTGTTACTTTTTAAGCGCATCAGTGTGTGAATGACAATGAATTATCGCAATATTTATCTCAACACTATCTTTACTCTTTCTTTTTTTTTTAAAATGCAACTCTTACCCTCCCTTCTAGTGCAGCATCTCCTTGTTCCATCAATAACTCCCACGGTGGGTTATGTTTTGATAAATTTCCCCTTTGTGAACGTGGTGACGAGAACACGTAAAATTTCTGCAAGTGAAACGAGAATGTGTTAAATTCTGGATTACATTATAGCGTGAAACTTAGTATAATTTTCAATATAGCCACTTTTCTTATTATTGCATTAAGCACGCTTGTTATTGTGAACACACCCCGCGTTTCTTGGTTGCACCTCACGTTACGGTTACGCCGGTCGAACTGTCCATTGTTCCTCCGACGCCTTGAGCCCTGGCGCATTCTCTTCGAGGGTTGAGAACTCTCACCTTCGGCCTATGAGAATCTTAGGAGCCTCGGAGTGCCCGCCTACCTCTTTTCTAATTGGTAGTGCCGCCGCTTGCCTTTATTTCCTTCTTAGCATCATTTTTCTTCTCACGCTCAGCTCCTTCGAACCGACCGTTGGTTTGCCGACTCTCTCGGTTTGAGAGTCTCGATTTATCTTTGACTACAAGGCGACTTTGTTCGCGCTTGGTTAGGCATTTTTCGACCGTATCGAGTTTCCCAAGGCTCGCTCGCATAACCACAACATAAGCCCCTCCAGAAACAAGACACACTGTAAACATACATCGTTTGGCTCTCGCACGGCTCTCGCACCTTATCGCAGCTGAGTTGAAAGAAAACATACAGGCGTAAAAAAACATACATGTTGAAGCGACATAAAACATTCATGTTGAAGCGACCCCTCTGGCTGCTGGGTTTTTCTGAGATATTTCAAGACACAACTTTTTTACGCAATTACAAGAATTTTCATTTTAAATTCGCAAAAATGTGATTACAAGAATTTTCATTTTAAATTCGCAAGAATTTGGTCATTCTGAACAGATTCTCGACAATTTTCTGAATGCTTTGATGAAATGTTCACATTTACTGGATTTCATTTATATTTTAAAAGAAATTACTGTAATATTTTGTTCTAGACTCCAAAAATTTGGTTGTTGATTAGGATTAAAAAGTTTATAAAAGCATGCATAAGGTATAAGAAAAGATGATATGAAAATTGTAAGTTCATTTAATTTGTTGAAGTGTATAATTATGTGTAAGTAGAGTTAAAAATAAGGAGGACCAAGTTGAATTGATGTTTCAAGATTAATAATAACATAGTTCACCAAATTAGACACTCGGTCATTGGTGTCGTTCCAGTATAGTGTTGTAATTTAGTTATATATCAGGGCAAAATGGTGGACTTCTTTATGTAGTTAAAAATTCTCATTATATCCTGGCATGATAATTATATTAATCTTAATATTCTTTCCCGATGAAAAAGTATATCTTGATGCAAATTTGTAATGGGGAAACTTTATCAGGATAGAAGCAGGAGCTGGATACCTGAGCATAAAAACAGTGGCCTTCTCTGCTTTGAGCACTTCTCAACCCAAACACATTTGTTAAACAAATTTCTCTTTCCTATCTGATTGCAGTGTTGCAATTGAAATACAAACTAATGCCAGCCTGCAGTTGTTTTTCTATTTAACTCCTTCCCCGGCAGAAACAAGTATATACGTTTTCACAAAATGTTCGTTTTTTGGCTGTCGATGAGTATACTCGTCTAAAACCTTACCTTAAAAAACCAGCTACATACTTATATACTCAACGATTTTCAGGCTTTGTAAGCCATTTTACGTGTGAAACGAGTATTCTCGTCAAATTGTTGGCCTGGCACAAGCAATAGGGTAGAGCTGTGGGATTTCAAGGACATTGTTACTAGACTTGCTCTAACAGCCATTGTCGTTGGATGGGTGTTGTTTGCATCCACATTTGCATTCATTTTGAAAAGTACCATTCTAATTAATTTCATCTAGAAAATTCCTGAGGAAATACTATTCTTTTATACGTGAAAATAAAATTCATTTGTTTTATATTTTTGCTAACAACTTACAGTTTACAGTTGATTATATTCATAATAAAATGCCGGAAAAAGGAATTTCATTTATCATGCATATTATAATTACTGCTAGATATTTGGTATACAATTGTAATAAAAATTAAAAATAAAATAGTTTTTTATTGCTCTTAACATTTGGTAATAAATTTTTGAGAAACGTTGAGAAAATATGGTAAAAAATATGGTTTATAGGAAGACGAGTTGACTTGTTTTGGCCAACAAAGGTATTTTCAAAATAAAAAGTTTACCACAAAATGGGGAGAAAAAATAATTACGAACTGTTTTCATAAGCAGCATCAAAAATACAATATAGAACCAAAATAAAAATTAGTTTGAAAAAGAAACGTTTTTACGAAAAAAATTGTCGGGGAAGGGGTAAACAGTCCCAAAGAACAAGTAGAGTTTGAATCATAAGGAGACAGTATACTAGGCTACATTGTGTGCTCACAGTGCCTAGCATAACTAAGACAAATTAGAAAAAGTTGTGCTGCCTGTTTTACTGCTTTCATAATTTAGATTGTTAAAATTCTGCTTTCTGGACTTGTTTAACTACATTTGATGCCATGCCATGAGGAATAACTATTGCAAAAAATTTTGATGACATAATTAATGCAGGCTATAAGCCAGGATAAACAAATAATGAGATTATACTGAGTGCTTCTTTGCATTAATAACTATGTTTTAGTTATATTTCTTCACTTTTTTATTACTGACTTGTAATTATTCACAAAAAATCTCAATTTTTTTCAGAGTTTCTGGTTTACAATTTTCTGTTTTTTTCTCTTTGCAATATATGAGATAACATCAATTACAAATATTTACTCTAATTTCCTATGATTTCTCTTAATTCCCTATGAGATGCAAAAAATAAAAGTAACCCTTAATGTTTTGCAGGGTATCCTGTCTAAATGGACAAACTATATTCATGGGTGGCAAGATCGATACTTTGTGCTGCGCGACGGCACCCTCAGCTACTACAGAAGTGAAGGCGATGCTTCCTTTGGCTGTCGTGGCTCCATCAGTGTCTTCAGAGCCATTGTAAAGGTAGGAATTTGGATGCAAAATATAGTTTTTCTATCTGTTCTCATCGTCTCTGCTTATTTTGCTAGTAGGCAGATAGTACATTGAAATCAGATTTAGCTTTTTGCTCAGCATTTTGAATGGATTTTATGTTGCTGTATTTCTGGATGTTCCAAAGAAGGCATGAGAGGGTAAATGAAAGTTAGGTGAGAAATTATTTCATACATGCCCTAAAGTAGATAAGTTTGTTTGTTAGATAAATTGTTGGTGAATTAATAGGACCTTTTTGCAAATGGTTTACTGGTTGATTTTAGAGTTATAATATTAAACACATATGATCTGTGAGATTTGGCAAATGTGTATGGGGGGTTTGAGGAGCTTAGTTTGGCAGATTTAATTCTCACTGTATTTATGTTGTATTCATCATTTTAGGATCTCCTGATAGGATAAGTGCAGGTGTCCGTTTGAGGGTTGGCTATTGAAATTAAAACACATCATCCCTGGAGGCCCCAGTTTTGCCTTATAAGAACTAGCTGATAATAAATAATTCAAACACATTGTATGCAAAGTTAAACTAATGAAATATTTCAAACACATTGTATGCAAAGTTAAGGACACCGTCTGGGTAGGAGAAAAGTCCGTTATTTATGGATGGATTTCTCTGAAATTTTCACAGTAGGTGTGAAATGATGGAAAGATCATCTGTTATTTCGACAAAATTTTTGTATCTGCACTGGTTTTTTTTTTTAAAAATATGATAAAATAGGGTATTTTAAAATCTATCTTCTTCTACAATTTTGAAGTTACAGAACCAGAACTTCGTTTTTAGGTTGCTAATATGTCTATATAACCATAAGGGGCTACGAATTTTGATAACTTTTTTTTTGTGGATTTTAGGAATATTTTTTTAAAATATGTAACCTTTTTTCATTTTTTTTTTCATGTCGTGTAATTTTCAGAATAATTGATGTATCGAAAAATGAAACACCCTTATTGATACACCTTGCTAAGCCCTATCGAATGGTATATAAACCATTCTTGTAGCTCTAAAATTGTGGAAGAAGTAGCATTTGAGAAACCAATTATCAAGTTTCCAGAAAAACGTGTTTTTTTCACAAAAAAAATTGTTTTTCTTTTTATCTTTGAACTACAGGATTTTTTACAATGAACTCTTGAGCGTTTGTAGCTCTTTTTAAGCCCTTTCGATTGATATAATTTACATTGCTGTAGCTCTGTAACTCTGGGAAAAAATATACAACAAAAGACAATACATGTAATTCTTCAAAATAACCATTTTTTTTATTTTTTAATTTTTTTCGACCAAAATACTTTTTTTTTTGAAGTCAACTCCTCTGTTTTGTAGCTCTTTTCAAGCCCTTTGGATTGGTGTGCTCGCCATAGCTGTAGCTATGATACTGCAGCTGTCATCGAGCTATGAATGAAAGCTGCGGTATCATAGATACGGCAGAACAGCTAAATTCTGAAATTGTCAAAATCTTATAAAAAATATTTATTCAGCGTTAGAATGATTCGTTTGAATAATGAAAACACTTTGAGTAGCTCATGAACGAACTCTATTGCCATTGCCGCAGAGAAACACGCTCAATTGACTCCCAATAATGAGGGGGGGGGGGAGGGGTCAAGGTCACGCCACCCCTATTGCTTTCCCCCCTCTGGTGGGCGCACTATTCGGAGTAGACGTAAATGGAAAGTACCAATGGAAGCGCAAGAAAATCCTCTATAAGATGCATATAAAAACAGAAAATCAACACTTATCTCGATTTATACCCAGACGGTGTCCTTAAACTAATGAAATATTTCAAACACATTGTATGCAAAGTTAAACTAATGAAATATTTCAAACACATTGTGTGCAAAGTTAAACTAATGAAATATTTCAAACACATTGTATGCAAAGTTAAACTAATGAAATATTTCAAACACATTGTATGCAAAGTTAAACTAATGAAATATTTCAAACACATTGTATGCAAAGTTAAACTAATGAAATATTTCAAACACATTGTATGCCAAGTTAAACTAATGAAATATTTCAAACACATTGTATGCAAAGTTAAACTAATGAAATATTTCAAACACATTGTATGCAAAGTTAAACTAATGAAATATTTCAAACACATTGTATGCAAAGTTAAACTAATGAAATATTTCAAACACATTGTATGCAAAGTTAAACTAATGAAATATTTCAAACACATTGTATGCAAAGTTAAACTAATGAAATATTTCAAACACATTGTATGCAAAGTTAAACTAATGAAATATTTCAAACACATTGTATGCCAAGTTAAACTAATGAAATATTTCAAACACATTGTATGCAAAGTTAAACTAATGAAATATTTCAAACACATTGTATGCAAAGTTAAACTAATGAAATATTTCAAACACATTGTATGCAAAGTTAAACTAATGAAATATTTCAAACACATTGTATGCAAAGTTAAACTAATGAAATATTTCAAACACATTGTATGCAATGTTAAACTAATGAAATATTTCAAACACATTGTATGCAAAGTTAAACTAATGAAATATTTCAAACACATTGTATGCAAAGTTAAACTAATGAAATATTTCAAACACATTGTATGCAAAGTTAAACTAATGAAATATTTCAAACACATTGTATGCAAAGTTAAACTAATGAAATATTGCAAACACATTGTATGCAAAGTTAAACTAATGAAATATTTCAAACACATTGTATGCAAAGTTAAACTAATGAAATATTTCAAACACATTGTATGCAAAGTTAAACTAATGAAATATTTCAAACACATTGTAAGCAAAGTTGAACTAATGAAATATTTTGTTGAACTACGGGCTCATCTATTATCAATTTACAGGCTCATGAAATCGACGAGTGTCGCTTTGATGTGTGTCTAAACGACTCTGTCTGGTACCTCCGCACCGAGAGAAGTGATGTCAAGCATCAGTGGGTTGATGCATTCGAATTACACAAGGTATGCTTTTCTATCTTTTTACCATATACTTTTTACTCCTTGTTTTGTAATATTTTTTCTTCTAAGTTTTGGCATATCAGCTTGTGTAGTGTTAGTTATGTGGTTGTATGCTTAGGTATATTTCTGTGTCCGATTTATTTTGTTACCTGTTTCTAAGGACTATCTTTTTCACAGGAAAATGCAAGTTTGAACCGTCACGGCAGCACAATGTCTCTGACCTCAAACACATTTTCTGCGGCTGCTGCCAAAAGTTCGAAAGGTGGGCATGGTAGCACTAGCAGAGCGTCAGCCCCGCTGCCTCCGAAGTCTCTCCGCAGGGTCTCTAGCTCCCCTCTGCCTCCTGTCTCTTCTCCCAAACCCCTTGGTAAGATCTGACCAGTATCAGAAGCCAGCGTACTTGTCAACAAATACCTGCTGCTCGCCAGACTAATAAAGTAAACCATGGGAGCTGCTGGTGGGACAAAGCACGTTCTGGATCAGCATGGTGCTGCCTGCTTGAACAGACCTCAACTGAGATTGCCCACTACAATACACATTAAATATTGTTATGGTGTGATCCTTTCATCTCTGATTCTCCTGCGAGAAATGGTTCAACACATGTGGAGAACAGGTTTGGCTGTTGCTGACATATTCAACTCACAGGTTCTCTAATCTACATTATACAGGTGGCTGAAAAATCAATGTTACCACTGGCTTACCTCTGCTATAAAGTTGATGCATGGAACATTTATTTTAAACCCCTATAAGATCAAGTTGTCCTAGGATTGTATTACTTTTTTTAGCAACTCGAAGCAATTCTAGAAAGTCTGCTATGATGGATAGGAGTAAATTCTTACCTTGGCTGTTTATCCTAGCCTGGATACCAGAAAACTCCTAATGTTATCATTATCGATTATCACTTCTTCCTTATTTTTGACTTGGTTAGCTCTTGTGCTGTACAAGTTCTTGGATTTCTTGGATCTCCTTGGATTTTCACTACATATTACGCATGAACTGCCTGTTCATTGACACATGGGATTATACATCAGCCTCATCTACACACAATAATTGCTGTATTATTTATCATGGTTAGACATGAGCCTATGACATAGTCCTTCTTTTACTTCCCCACATCTTTTTTTCACGTGATACATTTACGTTATGCGTTGTAGTCTCAACGAGATTATCAACTTCTTGTATTGCGTTTGTCAGTTGGGTGTACTTAATTGTGTGGGCTTTTATGGAATCAAAACCTGTGCTTTTAAGGTTGGGTCATTTTTTTTTGGAGTAGAATATTTTCTAGTTGACAATATGTTTTATTTATGTTTATTAGTGTTACTTGTGGGAAGATGTGAGGTCCTGAGTTTTTAAGGTTGGGTCATTTTTTGTTGGAGTAGAGTATTTTCTTGTGGACTAAATTTTTTTGGGGGTTCACTACTGTGTTTTTTAAATATCTACTTTTTCAACAAATATCATGTACCATGAGCTTCCTACAATAGTACTGCTTTTATGCGCAAAGAATCCGGTATAGGAACACACTTGTGCATGGATTCTCCTGTACCATGATTTTATACTAAATGGTGCCCACCTCTTTCCTTTCTTTGGAACACATTTCATAGGGTTATGGAAGCTCATACAACTTTTAATCTAACCGAGACCTGACCTGCGGTACACTCCACGGTGTTTCTGGCGTTCATGTACTGCCAGTTATTTATTACAATATCTGTGATCACTTTTGTTAGCGGTTTTAATTTTTTTGTGCCATATTTTTGCCTAATAGAAATATGGATGAAAGTTATTGGAATGAAGAATATGTTAATTTAGTGGTTATAAGGTTTATTTAATATGTTGGAACAACCACAAAAACTTCCATGTTCACCCAGAAAATGGATGCTACAGCTCCACTATGTTAATCCTGAACGTAAAGTTTTGATCGTAAATATCTGTGGTCATATTTGCATTACACCAATGATTTTTAATGTGTTTCATGTCACTGCAAAATTAGGGTCTATGGCTTACTTCAGTCATGGGTGTGGGTAGAAAGTCCGTGAAGGCAATTGGTTTTCTCAGATTTATTTCAACCTTATCAATGAATGAAGAGCATATAGAAATAGACTGGCCATAAACCAAGTCCATTAACCAATTGCTTCAGCACTCGCACTCCAAGTCCATTGACCAATTCTCGCTGCCAGGTTTGCGGGAGAAGCTGGCTGAACTAGACACCTACCGAGACATCCTCATCAAGCAGATGGACGCTCTCCAGTCCTTCTACGATGCCTGTGCTGACCTGTCCAAGAACAACTCTACTGCTCTTTGTGAGTGTTTGTGGGGGTGCTGTGTGTGTGTGTGTGTTTATGGTAGTGCTGTGCGCGTGTGCATGTTTGTGGTAGTGCTGTGGGCGTGTGCGTGTTTGTGATAGTGCTGTGGGCGTGTTTGTGATAGTGCTGTGTGCATGTTTGTGGTAGTGCTGTGTCAGGGTGTCTACTAGGTAGTAAAGTAGTAAAAAGTAGTAAAATTTGGAAAGTAGTAAAAAAAGTAGTAAAAAGTAGTAAAATTTGCCTCAGGGTAGTAAAAAAATTGTTGAGTGGAATATTTCTCTGAAAATTTAAAGTAATGTTACATATTTATATAGAGTATGAAGATTTTTTAATATCATTTTTCCCATAATCAGGAATTTGCCTCGATTTATGGGAAATATTCCTATACAGGTGGGGTGTAATTTTAGGATTGGAGCACACGAAATCGAAAAAAGTTTCAAAATTGTTACGAACAATAGTAAAAATAGTTCACTTTTTCTTCTCATTCCGTTTGTACTGAAAGTTATCTAGTTGTTTTATGATGGAAGGTTCATTTGAGCCCTTTTATTATTAACAAATTATTGAGAGAAAACATTAAAATGGCTTTCGCTTTGATGCGGTAATCGAGGTTTCATAAATCCTATATATGTAAGTTTTAAAAATGTAATACCAGTGGCGATGGATTGTTGAATATACTTCTATTAGTGCAAATTTACATTGAGATACAAGCTTAGGAATGTGTGATATCAGGGATTAGTATTGAAAATAAAATAAGGATTTAAAGATTGTACATTTATGATTATGAGGTCGACATTTAACATCTTTTATTCTTACGTATCAAATATGCATTATACGATCTCAAGGAAAAATGGAATAGCATAGCTACATATTTTCTTGTGGAAGCATATTAAGTAGCTTTGATTGAAATATGTTTGTCGAGTAAAATAATTTATATTTTATTGCAAATTACGGTTCTTTTTAAATGTCAAACATCTTGTGAACTTTTTCTTTTAAATTTTATGAATAAACATTAACAACTAGCCAAAATTTTTAAATAGGTAGTTGTACTTATCACTGTATAACTTTTACATTTTATTGGATTTCATCTTTAGTGGATGCAGTTGCCCGTAAGATATACATATAGCATGTTTGGCATAATTGTTCTTTTTGTGCACTTGTTCCCCTCAGGGGGATACAACTATTGTTTCTATGGGAATTAGAGCTCCCAGGGGGAAAGTGTGAGGGCCCGAGCTGAGAGTTAGGTAGGCCTTCTTTATGTTGAAATAAAATGCTTTTGTTATGTCAAGGACCACCTTTTTTCGGTTCACTACTGTCCTGTTCTTCAGCTCCTACTGCTTTCTTCCTAAACTTTGCTCTTGTTTCATAATCTTCTTTCATAACTTACTGTTTCTATGCCCTTTCTGCGTAGATTCCGCGTTTCCTTGACTCCAAACTAAACGGTGCCTTCCTACTTCCTCTCTTTGGATCGCATTTGTTGCTGGGTAGGGAGGCTAAAACAAACGACTAATCTAATCTTTGTGCACTTGATACTCAGAAATTAAAGTATTTTATTCACAAACGTAAGCAAAGGAATGAAATTATTCTCAATTAGCTTTTAGAGTTCCGCTGCAATTTCAGACGAGCAAGTCGTGAATCAAACTGATTACATTTCAATTCCTCCTAATGAATAATGTTTAATTCAAAGTCATATGTTTGACTGGTAGGGTCTTGATTATCATAAACTTGATGTAGCCTTCCAATTCTTATTCCAAGAAAAATATGCTCACACTCCAAGTTGTTGCGGCAGGATTAGTTGTTGTTTTTGCGGCATTACAATGACGTCAAAGGAACTTCTCCGCAGTTCATTTAAATCCAGAAAGTGTTTTTTTTGGACCTGAGCTTGATTGTGAGCAGTATTATCTTCCTGTGAAAAGACGAGTTTATTCTGTCTACTTCGATTTGGGGAAACGATTTACTGAAACTATAAATGTTTTTTTTATATTACCTCTTTGTAAAGTTTTTTTCCAGTGTTCCCCTCAGGGGGATACAACTATTGTATCTATGGGAGTTAGCGCTCCCAGGGGAAAAATGTGAGGGCCCGTGCTGAGAGTTAGGTGGGCCTTCTTTTTGTTGAAATGAAATGTTTTTTGTTTTGTTAAGGACCAACTTTTTTCGGTTCAATACTGTCCTGTTTTTCAGCACCTCTGACTTTCTTCTTCAACTTTTATCTTATTTCATGAACTTCTTTCCCATCTTACTGTTTCTATGCCCTTTCTGCATAGATTCCTCATTTTCTTATCTCCATACTAAATGGTGCCTTCCTCCTTCTTCTCTTCGATACGCTCTATTTTTGCAGCGGTTAGGGAGGCTTAAACTAACTTATAATCTTAATCTCTCTTTTTTTCCAGTGACGTTAATTTATGTCCAAATACAGAAAGAATTATGCTATAAAGTTATCTTTTAATACAATGTGTCATCTTTTCAACGAGAGTTTAGTTCTTTGAAGTTCCTTTTCGCAGTCATGGCGATTCAGTTTCCTCCAGGATGTCGTCATAGCATGGAGATGCTCCATGTAATCCAAGTTCATTCATCTACTAAATGTATATAGGAAAGCTACATGAAATTTGCATTTTCGTTTTGGTTCCGTAGTATAACATGTTCATAACCTATTTGTTATTATTGATCGCAATTAGGATGCCGATTTAGATTTTGAGGTACGATAGAAATAGTTTACAAACTCATATTTCCGAAGTGCCATAGTGATTGGTCATAATGAAATTCCTTGATATTCTACCCTGCTGTAAAGGGATCTGACACTCCCCTGGTGTCTATTAGTTTCCAGTCAGTTCATTTTTTCCATATGATGAACTGTTTTCATCATTGTTGAAAGAGACAAGGTCTTCGCCAAACTTTTGTTGGAGTCCATTTAGGATGGGGTACCTTAAAAATTTAGGTAACTTCTTTGCCGTAAAGCTTCGGCTGCTCCATTTAGTATTATTTTTGAATTTTTGGTATTGCGTATATTATTGACTCAAATTACTCATTATAGGTCAATTACTTACCTCTAGACATTTGGACAACAATCATTGTGTAAAAAAAGGTAGTAATTTTTTGCCATTGAAGGTAGTAAAAAGTAGTAAAAAGTAGTAAAATTTGTAAATGAAATATCAGTAGTCACCATGTGTGTGTGCGTGCTTGTGGTGTTGGTGCCATGGGTTTGTGGTGGTGTTGGTGTGTGCGTGTTTATGGTGGTGCCTGAGTGTGTGGTGTTGGTGTTGGGGTGTGGTGCTGTGTGCGTGTATGTATTTACCCCAAGCCGTCATTGCTGTATTGACGACCTGCATTGTGCAGACAACGGAGCAATAATAACAATGATGATAATATTCACCCACAAGCAGTTGTTGTACTGAGGTCGTGCACTGTGCAGGCAATGGCAGCAGCCACCAGCACCACGACGCGGAGGTAGGGGAGGAGGCCATGGAGACAGAGGTGCCTGCACCGGCTGCAGAGATCACACTCACCAGAGACACTCTCGACAAGTACGGCGCGTCCGTGCTCGACTTCAAAGGAGAGGCCCTCACATTCAAGGTCCCTGCACGTGTCCTTGTCTAACATTTTCACTGCGATGGGTTCAAGATTCAACTCAAATATAACGTCAAAAGTTGTTAGCAATTTTTTAAATGCCATACAAAACAGAGTAGTCCATTAAATAACATCAATTTTAAAAAGTTTGTTGAGAATTCTCAAACAACCCATTGATGGGTCATTTTGCAGCTGGAAGAACATAAGCACAACCTACTGATGGGTTGTATTGCAAGCAAAGTGTTAACAGTATACTGTAAGCGTAGCCCCACACACATGTACCTTTTTTTAATATATATAACATATGTCTCCTAAATTGTGCTAGTGAGCATGGTCATGTTGGAAGAAATTTTCCTCCAAGCTTCATAGTTTCAATATATCTTTGCTGTATCAATAAGTGACTTTTTTCTATTTGTAAATGATGCAATGAGACATGTAGAAGAAATTATCTTCATGCTAGTTTATATTTTTTTCTGCTGTACCTATGAATAACGTTTTTTCTATTTATGAATGATTCTGTGGGAATTTAATTATCATGCGCTACTCGCAGTGTGCAAACATAGAAGACTTTGTTGTGGTTTTTAGAGTGTCCCGCAATTTCCTCTAGTTTGAGTTTTCGAGTGGCAGATTGCAAATCGAGTGTAAATTCTATGTTCTGTGGGTAGGAATCCTTCAGTAACAAGAGCACTTCGTACTACTTAATGTAGGTATTTTCCAATAACATGTGGAATTCATATTTTCCGAAAGTATCTTTCAATAACATGGGAAATTCATATTTTCTGAAAGTATCTTTCAGTAACATGGGGAGTTCATATTTTCTGAAAGTATCTTTCAATAACATGGAGACTTCACACAGTAATGTAGGCATCCTCCAATAACATGAAAACCCCAACTTGTAGGTATCCTTCAATAACACGTGTACCTCACAAAATCCGTAGGTATCTTTTAATAACAGGGGACCTCATACCTAGCAACCCTCCAACAACAAGAAAGCTTCACACAATCCAGATGGTATCCCTCAATAACACAGGGATCTCACACCTTACAACCCTCCAGTAACATGAGGGCTTCACACCTTACAACCCTCCAGTAACATGAGGGCCTCACACCTTACAACCCTCCAGTAACATGAGGGCCTCACACCTTACAACCGTCCAGTAACATGAGGGCCTCACACCTTACAACCCTCCAGTAACATGAGGGCCTCACACCTTACAACCCTCCAGTAACATGAGGGCCTCACACCTTACAACCGTCCAGTAACATGAGGGCCTCACACCTTACAACCGTCCAGTAACATGAGGGCCTCACACCTTACAACCGTCCAGTAACATGAGGGCCTCACACCTTACAACCCTCCAGTAACATGAGGGCCTCACACCTTACAACCCTCCAGTAACATGAGGGCCTCACACCTTACAACCCTCCAGTAACATGAGGGCCTCACACCTCACAACCCTCCAGTAACATGAGGGCCTCACACCTCACAACCGTCCAGTAACATGAGGGCCTCACACCTTACAACCCTCCAGTAACATGAGGGCCTCACACCTTACAACCCTCCAGTAACATGAGGGCCTCACACCTTACAACCCTCCAGTAACATGAGGGCCTCACACCTTACAACCCTCCAGTAACATGAGGGCCTCACACCTTACAACCCTCCAGTAACATGAGGGCCTCACACCTTACAACCCTCCAGTAACATGAGGGCCTCACACCTTACAACCCTCCAGTAACATGAGGGCCTCACACCTTACAACCCTCCAGTAACATGAGGGCCTCACACCTTACAACCCTCCAGTAACATGAGGGCCTCACACCTTACAACCCTCCAGTAACATGAGGGCCTCACACCTTACAACCCTCCAGTAACATGAGGGCCTCACACCTCACAACCCTCCAGTAACATGAGGGCCTCACACCTCACAACCCTCCAGTAACATGAGGGCCTCACACCTCACAACCCTCCAGTAACATGAGGGCCTCACACCTTACAACCCTCCAGTAACATGAGGGCCTCACACCTTACAACCGTCCAGTAACATGAGGGCCTCACACCTTACAACCCTCCAGTAACATGAGGGCCTCACACCTTACAACCCTCCAGTAACATGAGGGCCTCACACCTTACAACCCTCCAGTAACATGAGGGCCTCACACCTTACAACCCTCCAGTAACATGAGGGCCTCACACCTTACAACCCTCCAGTAACATGAGGGCCTCACACCTTACAACCCTCCAGTAACATGAGGGCCTCACACCTTACAACCCTCCAGTAACATGAGGGCCTCACACCTTACAACCCTCCAGTAACATGAGGGCCTCACACCTTACAACCCTCCAGTAACATGAGGGCCTCACACCTTACAACCCTCCAGTAACATGAGGGCCTCACACCTTACAACCCTCCAGTAACATGAGGGCCTCACACCTTACAACCCTCCAGTAACATGAGGGCCTCACACCTTACAACCCTCCAGTAACATGAGGGCCTCACATCTTACAACCCTCCAGTAACATGAGGGCCTCACACCTTACAACCCTCCAGTAACATGAGGGCCTCACACCTTACAACCCTCCAGTAACATGAGGGCCTCACACCTTACAACCCTCCAGTAACATGAGGGCCTCACACCTCACAACCCTCCAGTAACATGAGGGCCTCACACCTTACAACCCTCCAGTAACATGAGGGCCTCATACTCACAACCCTCCAATAGTAGCACAGAGGCTACATAACATCAGTAGGCACCCTCCAATAATATTGATACGTTACGCCCACACCAGGCGACGTCAGCGGGGATCCACCAGACGCTGTCCCAGTGCGTGGAGGTGCTGGGGCAGCGCGAGGAGGCCTACAAGCGCCGCCTCGAGAAGGAGGTGGAGCGGCGGAGGCGAGCTGAGGAGCGCGTGCAGCAGCTCAAGGCACAGATGGAGGAGTGTGGTGCTCCAGGTAGGGATGCTGACAGTGCTGATGGTGCTGGAGGTATGAGTGCTGATGTGGAGTGTGGAAGCTCATAATAAGGTGTAGGAGACGAATATCCCTCGCTATTCTGCGTACTGGATTGAAATGAGCAGTACTCATGTATTATGAAAGCCAAACAAAAGGTGTCAGGGATGCCGAAACCCAAAGCACTGTCACACCTAGTTTGCTGTGCTTATTGTGTTTTCCTTTATGTTGGTGTATCTTTGTAGTTATGTGCCACGATTACAGCAAAGTGAGTGCCAATCATCATCTATATAATATTCTGCTATTTCCTTCCTTGGTTACTTAGTCCGTCCGTTACGCTTTCGTCCGACTTTGCAGTATCATGGATATCGAATTCCTCCGTGTAACATTAAACGATCGCCTTTACATGCATTGATATGTTTGACATTTTATCAGGATAGGTTTGGTTAGGATAGGATAGAATATGTTAGGTTAGCATAGGTTAGGTAATGTTAACGGAATATTTTCACACGTACACCTAGCTTAACGATGACATTGTCCGTGGAATTTCTACGGGTCCTGCTAGTCAATATAAATAAATTGCTGTGATAAACTGAAATTTTTCTCACTACGTGCTGTTCAGGTATCCAGTATACAGAGTTGAAGTTGGACCAGACACACCAAGCGATCAAAAACGGTATTTCTATACAGGGCTTCCCTCACTCATCCTGACATTAGATTGCAATAACTCCAGAAGCAATGAATTAATTTTATGCGCTTTTTTATGGGTAACCTTTTAGTAACATACCCTATTTGAAAATTGAAAACTAGTGAGGAATGAAGTATAAAGAGTTCAGGATATAGTAAAATGTTGGAGGAGGGATCGAAATTCAAATTATATTCAAGCATGGAATATAAATTTTTTTAAAAATCTTTTAGATGAGATGCCCTAAAATTTTATTATTATTGTTCTAACAATCACATGCTCTTCAAGTGGTGCTGTTCTTTCCTTTACCTAAGACCTCTGGAGTTACACTCTAACCTTAATGAAAGGTGTTGCAGTTTACTTTGTAGCAGGTTTGTTAATATTAACTTCCACTCAAATGTCTCTAGAGTGAGAAATTTCGAACATGGAAATTGGGTGGCCACGGTGCGTCACTGTGACATATAATTGTAGGAACACTTTTTTATTGAATAGCCGTTGGTTCTCTTGCTGTATGAGGTAGATAAAAAACAACATTTTTATTAGCGTTAAATTTCATCCATAATTTAAAATTAACCCGAGCTCTTCCTGATGCATTTCTTATCTGTGCCGTTCCGGGGGACACAACTATTGTATCTATGGGAATTAGCGCTTCCATAAAAATGTGAGGCCCTGAGCTGAGAGTTAAATAGGCTTTCTTTTTGTTGAAATATAGTGTTTTTTGTTTTATTAAAAACCATCTGTTTTTGGTTGGCTCACTGCTGTTCTGTTTTTCAGCACCTCTGACTTTCTTCTTCAACTTTTATCTCTTTTCATAGCCTTCCTTCATATCTTACTGTTTCTATGCGCATGGGATCATTTGCGGGAACAGCCGTTGTGCATAGATTCTGCGTTCTCTTAATTCCATACTAAATCGTGCCTTTATCCTCCTCTCTTTGAACGTTTTAGTTGTGACAAGGTAGGCTGAAACTAACTTACAACCAATCAATCGATCATAAGTAAAAGAGTAAGTGAGAGAGGCTGAAGCTAACTTATCATAAATCAATTATTAGTATAAGAATGTTTTTATGTAGTGGAACTACAATTGTGTTAAATTAAGCAACAATAAGTGTAATAGAACTACCATTGTGTGAAAGCAAGGAACAATAAGTGTAATTTAACTACAGTTGTGCAAAAGTAAGCAACAATAAGTGTAATTTAACTACAGTTGTGCAAAAGTAAGTGACAATAAGTGTAATTTAACTTCAGTTGTGCAAAAGTAAGCAACAATAAGTGTAACTTAGCTATGACTGTGCAGGAGCAGCAGGGGGAGCAGGCATAGGCAGCATGCCGAGGGTGGCGGTGCCGGCTGACGCCAGGGTGATGCTGCTCGGCGGCCCTGACTACGAGGTGAGCTGCTCTCATTTAATGGTGGTATTGAATATTATTTTTAGTTAGTTGCGTTTTAACTCTTGGTCTTGAGTCGGACACCATGCTATGTATAAATAAGTATGTTTTTATTAAAAATTAGTATAGCTACTGTAAGTTCAGCTCAATATGTCATATGTTGTGGAAGTGCTAGTAACCTGTGTGGTGCTACTACTACTCTTAACACCAACGCTTTTCTTTAGTGACCACTAATCCAATACATCATATTGGTCTGTGACCAAAACACCCCACACTCACGGAACAAATCAGTGGCAGGTACAAGTCACTTGAATTAGTGGCCGGCATTAGCGTATCAGTGTCCTGTATGAGCTCATCAGTGGCCAGCATTAGCACACCTGTGTCCTGTATCAGCACACCACTGACCATTAACTCTGACTGGCATTATACGCACGAGTGTAATTTAATGTATTACCACATCAGCAACCAATATTACCACACCAGCATCTTACAGTATCACTTCAGTATTCTGCATTATCACATCAGCGTCCTGCATTATCACAACACTGACCATTATTGCTGAACAACAGTATCTCACCAATCTCCTGCATTACCGTCCCACTGACCAACATTACCAAGAGATAATTACCGCCCTGCTCACCCGCCACAGGAGGGCCCGCATTCAGTGATGGGCGAGGACGAGTTCTACGACGCCGTGGAGTCCACGCTGGACAAGATGGACGAGGAGGACGAGCTGAGAGACCGGCTCAGGCAGCGGCGACAGGCTGCTCCCCATGCTGAGCCTGCTGTGCAGCACGAGCTCTGGCCTGATGTGAGAACTGTGTGGGACTCTGTGGACTCTGTGTTGGGGTGTGAGTGCTGTGTGTGGACTGTGTGGACTCTGTGTGGGGGGTTGTGGATTCTGTGTGAGGTCTGTGGGGCTGTGTGGATTATGAGTTCTCTGTTCTGAAGCCTAGCTGATAAAATTACATGAGGACATTGAACCTGAGATATTAGAAACTCCTTTTCTCTATTGCAATCTGTAAGATGAGTTCTTTTCCACGTGCAACGTTTCATTAATCACCTCCTTTTTCTCTCTTCTGAAAACTTTTGACTAGCGATGTCTTTTTGTTTTATTGGCTTGAGAGTGCAGTGTTGAGATCCTCATCTCTTCTACGTTTACTTTGCATTCAAAAATATTTTTATTGTTTCTCACTCTTGTCCCCTCGCGGGGATATAATTATTGTATCTATGGGAATTAGCGCTCCCAGGATGAAAATGTGAGCGCCTGAGCTCAGTTGGGTAAGACTTCTTTTTGTTGAAATAAACTGTTTTTGTTATGTAAAGCACCACCTTTTTTTTGGTTCACTGCTGTCCTGTTTTTTAGCACCTATTACTTTCTTCTTCAAATTTGATCTTGTTTCATGGACTTCTTTCTAAACTTGCTGTTTTTATGCTCTTTCTGCATAGATTCTGCGTTCCCTTAACTCTATACCAAATGGTGCCTTCCTTTCTCTCTTTGGATTGCATTTGTTGCGGATAGGGAGGCATCTTCTCACTCTTTTAATTGCTTGAAAATGAACGAAAACTGTGTGCAAACGCGAAATGGAGTCTTGTTGATTTTCAATTCAGGCTACAAGAGAGTTTTGCATAAACTAGTAATTCGCATCAAATCCTTCCAACGGCGCTCTTGACTTTTTTCAATAACTTTCTATATAACCCTGTAATAACGAAATTTTCAGGCTCTTCAACGAAACATTGCGTTAATTTCTCTTAAATTATCGTTCATGAAACCCAGTGAATGTTTACTTCTCATCAAAACATTTAGAATATAAGAACAATGTTAGTGATTTCACTTCCTTCAGAAAGGACGCTCGGCAATAGATTGTTAGCGATCCAGTTTAGCTTTCACTTCAAAGTGAGCTAGGCAAACTTCTCTTTAGCGTCCTTTGCTTCAGATTCACAATGACATCAGTCTCCAGCATTATTTGACCTATCTCTGGCATAAGCACACCCCGTCGTTGCGCAGATCGACAGAGCGTCTGAGGAGAACTTAAAACTGTCCCTGGAGAAGATATCAGTGGATCCAAACGACCCTTCGGCCTGGATGTTGTTCCATGAGGACGGCGAGATGAAGCTGTACAGGAAGGAGATAGAGGAGGACGGGCTCATACTGGACCCGTGCAAGGGCATTCACAAAGTGCGAGGCGCCACTGCACACGAAATGACCCACTACTTCTCGTCAACCGAGCTGCGCTTCGAGTGGGATGGTGCGTGTCTTCTTACTCTCTTGATCATATCTACAGTGATTCGGGTCTGGCAATGTGATGGATTCTTTCTCTCTAGGTCGTGTCTCCAAGTTTTTGGGTCTGGCAATGTGGTGGCTTCTTTCTCCCTTGGTCGTGTCTTCAGGTGTTCTGATCAGGCAATGTGGTAGTTTCTTTCTCCCTTGGTCGTGTCTCCAGGTGTTCAGGTCAGGTAATGTAGTAGAGAACTTGACCGTTGTGTGTAAGAATGGGATTATTCTTTAGCGCTTGGTTGAAACAATTAGTGGACGTAGGAGTTGGATTAGTCTTTAACAATATGCATTAGAGTTGGTTAGTTTTTAAAAATGTATTGGAAGAACTAGTAACTCTGGATGTAGTGTCTGATTTGATTGAGGAAACAGTCTTTGTTCACTATTTTTAGAGTAAGAATACTATTTGCATTTCCGTTTCTCTTTTGTTGTACACATATTTCTATGAGATGCTCGACTAATACTAGTTTGATTAGTTAGCTACATTGAAGTTTATCCTATTTTTTATTCCGAAAATGGATGAACAAGCATATTTCCAAAAGTAGTGTCATTCTCATCAATCGATCAGCATTTCACTTATTAATCCCATATTCCTGTAATTGCAGCTCCGCAAAACGATGTAAAATTTCATCCCAGTATTTACCCGTTCTTTTCTATAGACACGGTGGGTCAGTTAAATGCGCTTGGAGATGCTGTGAATACGTTGCTCATTGCGTCGTCAATATCAAGTGTGTAGGTGCTATACTATTCTTGCAACGGTGTAACATCAATTGACATCCTCATTGTGAATTATAAGTGCAGCATGGCCTGAGTTTCTGCAGCACCAGCAAAGTTGTGTCGCTACTTCTACCATCAATACTTTGACTACTAGATGTTGTGACCAGCAAACGTAACTTACTACTTATAGTTGTGTGGTTTAACTTGTAAAACGTACATCACCACTACTTCTTATTTACAGTGCTAAGCAAACGCACATCGTTATCACTTCTTGTTGTGTACGGTACACATGTCTCCACTTTTACTTCTTGTGTGCAGTGCTAAGCAAACACTCGCCATTATCATCTGATGTTGTATACACTTCATACACACGTCACCACGTCTACTTGTATACAGTACACACACAGGTCACCACTTAACCCTTTAACGCCCCAGAGGACACCAGTGTCCTCTTTCAAAAATATCCTCAATATATTGTATTTCTTGTTCAATTAGTTCCCTAATGTGTTCTTTGAAGTTCTCTGCAAGGTGGCAGTTCCTTTCCCACCCTGATATCGGTGCCTGCCTGATGCCAGCGCCAGTTTAGTGACGGTGGTTGTGTTAATGGTAATATGAGTACAAAAATTCGGACGTTAAAGGGTTAAAACTTTTGGTTATGTACATACAGTCCATGCACACGTCACCATTTCTTCTTCTTGTTGTGTACAGTCCGTGCACACGTCACCAGTTCTACTTCTTGTTGTGTGCAGTCCATGCACACGTCACCAGTTCTACTTCTTGTTGTGTGCAGTCCATGCACACGTCATCATTTCTACTTCTTGTTGTGTGCAGTCCATGAGCACGTCATCATTTCTACTTCTTGTTGTGTGCAGTCCATGCGCACGTCACCACTTCCACTTCTTGTGTACAGCATATATACAAGTGACCACTTAAACTTGTGGTTGTGTGCAGTGACGGTGGAGCAGCTGAACATCCTGGACCGCATAGGCGAGAACACGCTGGTGATCTTGCAGGTCCACAAGCGCGTGTGGCCCATAGCGCAGCGGGACTGCCTCATCTGGTGCCACCGTAGACGCGTTGACGACAACCACCCCGAGCTGCTGAAGCTGGAGCACAAGCCGTACGATGCCTGGCTTGTTAGCAACAAGTCCACCACACATCCTGATGGTCCTGTGAGTTCTCTCCCTCTCTTCTTGTGGTCGTTGTGCTGGGTGCAAAATGTTCTTGTGGTCGTTGTGCTGGGTGCAAAATGTTCTTGTGGTCGTTTTGCTGGGGACAATTACTGTTCGACTAAATGCCGCTATTATTCGTGCTCGTTTGGTTATCTTTAAATATGATTTGGCCTCTTTTGAATTTAGTTTGTCCTCTCGTTTTTCTTACTCTAATATTATTTGTGTGTTATTGTATGCTTTCGCTATGCAGTTATATTCACGGAACTTTTTTTGCATCATCAAGTTGAAACTAAGCTGATTACCCAACTTTATTGGACACGTTTTTTTTTTTTTGGAGGAATTTGCGAGGTGCGGGTCTAAGAGTTTGACAGACGAATTGTGATTGGAGAGCGACTATACGTCGTTTCTCTTATCCCAACGCTGGTAGCCCAGGTCCTCTCCTCACCTTGAAAAGCTTTGATATTCTGAACACTTCCCTGTTCCAAACACACTGTAGAATCTAATGATATGCCCCATAACAACCGTTGGCTGTCAAGGTTGAAGGCATGCTGCCAGTAACTCGAGTTACATGAGTTGGCAGCATCAAAATTTGAGCTTTTTGCTAATGAAATCTAGAATTAGGTTGGAAAATACTCTTGAAGAGCTCAAGTGGCGCATGTTGTTTTTACGTGTTTCGTCTTTCTTCAAACTACATTATTTGAGTTTGAAATAATTTGTATTAGTCAGAAGGTTATCTTGTCATTCACCTGGCGTTTGTAACTTCCCTTTATCTATCACGTAAGTTTACCAGTTTTGAAAGTGTTCTTGTTTTCTAACAACGAGTCAATGAGAGACTTTTGGACAAAACACCACTTAGGTGTGGTGTGAGACCTGCTTTTTTCAAACCCTAACCCTTCGTATCACGGCGTGTTGAATTACAGGAAGGAGTTTCATACATCAGTTACATACCGAATTTTCCTGTAATCAAAAATAATTCATTGAGACAATAGCATTTCGACGGCTTGTGACGACAATGAGACACACTCTATGTATACATAAAATGAACGCGGATGATACATGTTCGACACACCGCTCAAGCGGTTGGGTTCAGTTTGGACGCCATTACTGACGATACGTTTGTACTGCCTTACCTTAGTTACCTCTTAAATCTTGATTCTAGTCTTTTCGTGTTCAGTAATCTTAATATGTCCCAATGTAAATTTATACAGTGAAAAGTTCTGACTTCTCCGCTGCGTATCACCGATACCCATTTTAGGAGAAGTATAAGTAAGACCACTCCTGCACTCCCCGCAAATGGAACTCAATGGCCGAAGAAGCAACATCTGCTCTTACACGTTGTCATTATTCTATTTTGAAAAATAATTCATACAGTAGAAATGCCTTCAGAATTATGGTGTGGTGATAGGCGCTTCAGCACTAATTCGTGCTGAGTGAGAACGATAATGGCTGATACTGTAATTCATTTGTACTTCGTAGTGTTCTATGGGTATTTTTGCTTGCAGCATTGAATTTTGAGTCTTATTGCGTAGCTACGAGCTGACTTCAGTTCATATGGATGGTCTCATTTTTTGAGCGCAATTATTCTGTGAAATTTTCATATTATTTAAAACTCTTCTATGTAAAGCAAGGGCATCACATTCGAAAGCCTTTAACCAACTAAAATATGAAGCCTACTTTGTAGACTCGCGATTCTCGTAGAAATTATCAGATGCTTAATACGTTCTACTTTACTGACGGCGACGTGGATTTCACCTCCAAAAATAAACCAATACACCTGAGAAACCGTGCTATGTGGGGGAACATTTATGCTTGTTAAAATTACGTACATGACAAAATTCCACGCGGGTTGAAATTCTTAGAATTCTGACCGTAAGAGAACTTAAGGCTACGCCTCATATGTTGGCCCGCATTACGTCCAGATCTCTCTCCGCAATAGCTGGACGCGAACCGCGTGCGTGTGGACGCCAGGACCTGCTTCCTGTGCATGACCTACATCGACCCGCCCCTCGCTGAGGGGGAGACCATAGACACCATCTCCAGGGATCGCATCTATGTCAAGGTCACCTACACCTCTGCTGGTGAGTGTGGGTGTAGTGTCTACATGTCTTCTGGTGTGGGTGTAGTGTCTTCACGTCTGCTGGTGAGTGGGGTGTGTGTGTAGTATCTACACGTCTGCTGGTGTGTGTAGTATCTATAGGTTTGCTGGTGTATGTGTGGGGAAGGGGAATTAATCGTCTATGGTAGTTTTACATCGGCCCGTTTGGTTTTTGGGTTGACTTCTAAGGTGTGAAATTCTTTTTTAAAATTAAAACTTCCGTAAAAATGATAAAAACCTCCTAGTTAGAATTAGATGATGCCTTCTTCTTAGAAATTATGTACAAATACCTGACAATTTTCAATAACACTTCACATTCTTGATCACTTCGAAACCAGTGCTCGTTCTCTAGCCACTAGCAATTGCAGAGCCATTTGGCTGTATCTCATGCCGTATGTTGGCATATTGTGTGGTGTGACAACACTGTACTACTGGAGAGACTCGGAAAACTTGCGAAATGTGCTTTGTATTAATTTCTTTTAGAATTAATTGTATTAATTTCTTTGTATTAATTTCTTTCATTAATTTCTCAGAATTAATGAATTTAAGTATTCTGTATCTTTCTTGAACTGTATTTAATCGTAAAGAAATGCCTAGGTTTAATTTCACATACTCCACTTGTCAGGTTCCGTTTTAGGTTGCCTTGTTGAGCAAGATTTAACATTTTAGTGTCCTTAGCTTATCATTTTAATTAATAACTCTTTACTAGCTAGCCAGGTTTGACTCTCTAAATGGCCGTAGAGTGTTGGAAAAATTAAAATCCCATAGTAACGATTAGATTTAACCTTTTAGATAAATACACCTCAGTGAAATTCACTTCTGTATAAAATTATTTGCAGAAGATTTAGGTAGTCTTTTAACATCTTCCCACATCTGGGCTTTTAAAATTCTGATTTCCTTGTGAGCGTGTCAAAGTTTACCTTGGCTTTGCTTCCTCATTTTTGTATCCTTTACTCATCTTGTCAAGAGAAGAATTTTTCAGGTTATACGGTTTTGCACATTTTTGTTCCCCCTTTGTGCTTTTTAAATTCTGATTACTTTGTGAGGAAGTGATGGAATTTTCTCCGTAATGAACATACATTCATGTGATTATTGTCCAATTTTCCGTCACTTGACCGGCTTAAACTAAACTGATTTTTGTGGGTTTTCATTATTATTTTTTGCAATATGTGGAAATGATTAGTCACTTTGTGGTCAAAGTTTGCCCTGTCCTCAAAGTTTGCCCTGTCCTCAAAGTTTGCCCTGTCCTCAAAGTTTGCCCTGTCCTCAAAGTTTGCCCTGTCCTCAAAGTTTGCCCTGTCCTCAAAGTTTGCCCTGACCTCAAAGTTTGCCCTGCCCTCACAGTAAACCCTGGCGGCTGGGCACCGGCGTCAGTGCTGCGCGCGGTCTTCAAGCGAGAGTACCCGAAGTTCCTGAAGCGATTCACGCAGTTCGTCGTTGACAAGTGCAAGGACCAGCCCATAGCCTTCGATGGCCTCAAGATGGCTAACAAGAGCAACATCCTGCGCGGCTAGTGCGCTTTGTCTCTTCGTCCAGGGTTCCCAGCCTCTTTATATTTGGCTTATGTCCTCAAGGTTGCGCTTTTTTTATGAAATTTGCACCCAAAAGTATCTACTCCAGTAAGTGCTTTTTGATGAGAAGTTTATGCCCAAACGTACTCCAGTTTGTGCTTTTAATGAAATTTGCGCATAAAAGTACTCCATTTTTGTTGGTAAACTTTCATTTGAAAAGAGTGCAAACTTGCGGAGTTAGACGAGTAGACAGCATACCCGGTAGCCCTGATGCAAGGCTTGTGAACTGGATGCTCTTCAATGCAATTGTTGATAGTTTGCTCTTATTCAGTATGCTGTATCACAGCAAGACTGTCATAACTTAAATTTCAAGCACAGAGTTATAATGTCTATGAGAATGCTGAATTAATTCTGCGTCTTTTGCCAGTAAAGTCGTAAGTCTAAGTGCATTTTTGGCCGAGAGATGTCGCTGTTGATTTGCGTAAAAATTTGTAAACGTATGTGACTTAGATGCTCTAAAATGGTTCTCCTGAAAAATCGGTATATTTGAGTTACGACAGCCTTGCTATGATGTAGCGAGTAGCTCCTGCGTGCCTGCTTGCGTGTGTCTTCACGAGCCATCCCATCTAATCAATACCGATAGATGTATTTTGTGAGAAAATATATCTCGAGTGTCGTAATTCCTTTATGGAGGGCGTAAAGTAAATTGAGGAATTCTTTTGGACACATTCGAGGTTATATCGCATCGGTATTTTTGAAAGCTGTTCCACAAATCATCAAGATGCGTCGACACAATCTTCAACTATGCATTCGTTTAAAATGAATGTTGAATGAGAGTTTTACGAGTCATAATTCTAAAAACAAATTATGAATCTATAAATATATATATATATCCTTCACATATGCTTGTTGTGATTGTGCAAGTCGCTTATTATCGCTTGTTCCGTCCATTTCTGTGCTGCCTGCGACTCTTCTTGCTGCTGTGTTTCCAAGGGCTTCATTCTCTCATCCTTACTCTGGCCCATGCCACACTGAGCTACCAAAGCAGCTATCTAGCAGACGGCCTGCGAGACTGGTAGGTAGGAATAGCACTATTACGAGCCGTTGCCTTCACACTGAACTCGCGCATTTTATCCAGCATCCAGCATGCGAGGTGAAAATGCTATTCCTACCTACCAGTCTCGCAGACCATTTGCTAGATAGCTCATGCGTGCTTGCTAGGTGCTGTTTTGCTAGCTCAGTGTGAAATGGACCTTACTAAGTGTCTATGGCAGGAACTTTCAAGTTCAGTGACTGCCTTCTATAACTTGTTTACTAACTGGTGTGTCTTTTCTATTCCAAGCATCTGTTGTGTCAATTCGAAAAGGTTGTTAGCTGCGTTGCATAGTCTGGTAAGAAGAAAGCAGTTTTCCGTGTTCAACTTTCTTGCATAGTCTGGTAAAAGAATGCAATTTTCCAACTTTCTTATGTTTGTATTAGCTTCTATTGCTCTTTTTTTTAATGGTACTGTTCCTGTACACGCAATGTAAAGCAACTCTTTTTCCAGAACTCCACTATCAGCCTTGGAGGGTAGCAGTAAAGGATTCGTATATGTGCTTTGTTGATTTTAGCAACACCCTTAACGGAATTTTCACTGTTCCCTTTACCACGTTTTACTGGTATCTAATTGAACTGATTATAATTGTGATAAGGGGAACATTAAAACGAAATAGACAAGGATTTGATTGTATGGTACCTTCATTAATTTGTCTGTACCTAGCCGACCCGCACCTTCCCGAGGTGATACCGTTAGTATAGCCAGCTGCGTTCTTGTACAATCTAGATTGTAACTGATTATATTGCTTATAAATTTTTCCATTCAACTAGTTTTCTGGCTAGAACCAACGCGGGCGGTGCCCTTTACCATCAGGGTCTTTTTCTGTATTTTTGGAGTAGTATTAAGAAATCTTAATTGTAATATAGGGTGTTAGTACGTAAATTTTGTTTGTGGGCCCTTGCCTAGCAAGGACCCCTCCCTCTTTTTCTGTAAAACTTGAAAGATGGAACCTACACAACCGATGGAAACGTCAGTGGAGGGACCTCTGAGAACGTCAGTTGTCGGAGGAACCTACCAGAAGAAGAAGATAAAATACGTCCCTTTCCAACTTACTGAAGAACAGTACTTCCCGAGGTACTTTGCTCTAAACTTCGAAGCAGAGAAAAAAAAGACCGTGAATCCCTTTGCAATCATAGAAGAAATCATGACTCTAACCGGAGAAAAACCCAAAAGACTCTTCAGTGTGAGCAGGGAAGTGATGGTGGTGGAGGTGCGGAGCGAGCGTCAGGCGGGGAGGATGGCGGAGCTCACCAGTGTTGAAGATGTGCCGTGCCGGACCGAAGAGTATAATCGTTTCAACCACTCGGTGGGACTGATATACATTAACGAATTTGACATCACTGATCTAGAAGACTTCAAAATGGGACTTCAGGAGGAATACAATGTGGAAGATGTAACCCCAGCAACTTTTATCAAATATCGAAATCCTGAAACGCAAGCTTTCCTTGTATCATTCAGACAGCAATATGTACCATACAATATATATATTCCAGGAGAAAGACAAGATACCAGAGTGTACCCATTCCAAAACAAACCCATGATGTGTCAACACTGCCAAATGTATGGACACACAGCAAAGAGATGCCGCAGCGGCGTAACCATTTGCAGGAGATGTGCAAGCATCGGCCACTCCATCCACAACTGCGAGTCTAACGAAGAGAAATGCCACCATTGTGGAGGCTCACACGCAGCAGGAAGTAACCTGTGTAAGAGAGAGTTGGAGGAGAGGAACGTGTTGCAGATAATGCAAAAAGAGAAGGTAACTTTGCGAAGGGCCAAGCAAATCAATGAGGGTACAACAGAAACTGGAGCAATGGGACCAGCCAGCAAATATATCACACATTTCGACTGTAAAATGAACGAGTTCGACAGGCGAAAAATGTCTCCATGGCATCTAGAAAAATGTATTGCAAACCACCTTGGGAGCAAGCCGAAATCCATAAGATCAAGTAGTAAAACGGTGTTCACCGTGGAAGTGAATAATGCTGAACAAAGCCAAAAAATGAAGCAACTTAAAGAATTGAACGAACTGCCAGTTACTGTGGAGGAGAACCTCAAGTTTGGTATCAATAAAGGTCTGATTTACATCTACGAATACAATATGAACAACTTCGAGCAGTTCAAACGAGGGCTATTGGAAAAATGTGGAATACAAGATGCCGTAGAAGCAAGTCCATTCCCATTTCCCCATGGCTGTCGCCAGGTATAAGGGGTGCAGTAAATTGGCAGAGTCTTTTATAAAACTCTTATAATAGTTCACCATACCCAGGAAGGATCTTAACTGCCGTACCGTTCGTGGCACTGGAAACTCTTGGATCGCCCCTATATTCTTTTCTAGCGGACTCACACCAAGTCTACCGACGGAGTGACCCAAGTAATCGACCTGCTCTTGAAACAAACAACATTTTTCCAAGTTCAGCTTGAGCCCGTGAACTCGAAGCCGGCCAAACACTCTCTCCAGCGCCTGGACATGTTCCGCAAACGTCCCACTGGCGACCAAAATATCGTCCAGGTAAGCTTGCACAGAGTCACTCGGTAGCCCTTTAATTACTAAACTTATTAGCCGTGAGAACGTAGCCGGCCCATTGCATACGCCAAACGGAAGCCTAGTGAATTGATACAGTTCCGTACCAGTAGAAAAAGCAGTCAGTTCTCGCGAAGATTCAGTCAGAGGCACCTGATAATATCCCGACTTCAAATCAAGCGTAGAAAAATAATAATTTCCCGAAAGTTTGTTTATCGTATCTCCTATATGAGGCAGCGGAAAACAGTCTGGTTTTGTCAAGCTGTTTAACATTCTAAAGTCCACACAAAGTCTTAGTTTTCCGTTCTTCTTCCTAACTGGCACTAACGGAGACGACCATGGTGACTTAGATGGCTCAATAATACCTTTTTCCGCTAATAGTTTTACCTCTAGGTCGATTTCCTCTTTCATGGGTCCCGGGTAACGTCTATTTCTTTGTTTTACAGGCGCTGCACCCTGAACATCTATATGGTGCCGCACTGTCTCGGTACACCCCACGTCTGCCTCATCTGTCGCAAAAACATCTTTATGCGCAGTCATCAGTTCAGCAACTATCGTCCTTTGTTCTGCAGTCAGATCCGTACCGTCCAAGCTAAGGTCACCCGGCACCTCGTCCATCTCTTCATCCTGCTCTACTTCTTCCCGACACAAAGCCACCAAAGTACCTAGTCTTGTGTGCTTGGCTAACCTCACATCACTGTCAAATGGGTTCATTACTTCTACTCGAATATGTTCATCGTCTACGACATTTACTGATGAAGCTACCATCAATGGACGAGTCCCATTATCGACTGGCTCTAAATACCCTTCGAATTTATTTGGTGCCCTCTTCACTTGAGCGGACAAACGCAACATCTGCCTAGAAGGTACAGTCACTTCCGCCGCACTGAAAACTGGAAATTCCGCTCTGCGCGAAGTCATCACCTTCAACCGGGCTATTCTTGTACGATCTTGACTACTTCCTTTCTCCAAAGTCCTATCTGATCCATTCAACGTAAGTTTGAAGCTATCAAGAAATTCCAAGCCCAACACACAACTGAACGACTGTACCGGCATAGTCATCACCAAAAACCTATGCCTTGGGAACTTAGTTCTGCCAATCGTTACTGCCAAGTATATCTCGCCTTCTATTCGAATCTCGTTTCCTGAAATTCCTACAACATTATCAACGGCGGAAGCGCGAAGTTTTCCCTGAACATCCGGAATTCTATGGAGCAGCTCTTCTGTAATTAAAGAGATCGATGCGCCTGTGTCTAACAGGCCATCGACCTGCAACTGTCCAACCTCAACTTTCACCGAGTACGACACCGCTACCTCACGCTTCTGCCGTACCATCTCAAGATTTTGGGGACTATCATGACACTGCTCCGGCTGTGCCCCTTCCAAACCGGAGTCACCTAGTTTCCCGACTGTCGACCTGGTTTATGCGCACACTGAAAACTGCGATGTGTGATTTCTCCACACCAAACACACGCTGCGCATTTCTCCATAAATCCTTGACAGTCCTTCATCAAATGCCCCTTCTTGCCACAATACGCACATTTCAACCCGCGTTCTGAACTAAAAACTTCCCTGGATCTGTCTCTATTTACATCCTGCTGTGTACAGTCCCGCACAAAATGTCCTTCCTGTCCACAACGAAAACAACGCATTGATCTCGCCGGCCCGCGTTCCCGGCGCTCAATGTTATTATTTGTTTCTGGCGCGTATGGCGTTGCTAAGTAAATTTGTTCCGCTCGAGTACTATTCCCCATTCTTTCCTCGGTAGCTGTCATATCGGCCTCCAAACTGGCTGCTAATCGGGCCACTGCACTAAGTGCAATGAACTCCTGCTGGCCAACGAATAACTTAAGCCGGCGTACCAGCTCCGGTGCTAGGGAACTAATAAATTTATTTCGAGCCAAGAGTTCTTTGCCCTCTTTTCCTACACTATCCACTTTTGCTACTAGCCTTTCAAGCCTAATACTATAGCAAGTCAGTGATTCACCCCTATTTCTTTCTGCCCGCAAGAATTCTGTGTACCCATCATCACTTAATTTTTCGTGAAGCTCTAGTTCCTGAATCAACCGATTTTTTACTTCCCCATAGTCAGCTCCCGTTCCGTATGCTTGAACTATATTCTTGGCTTCTCCTTCAAGAAATTCTGGCAATTCCTGAACCCAAGCCGACTTGTTTTCCTGGTACTTAGAACTTGCATAATTCTCAAATTTAGTCAAGAAAATCGAGACCTGACCGTCGCTAGGCTTGCCCGAGAACTTCCCTGGTGGAGGCAACTTGTCGGAACGTAAGCCCTTGATTGCCTCTGTGAGACTAAGCATTACGTCAGCTAACTCAGATTTCGTTTCCATCTTTACTCTTAGCCCAAATTACGCCACGAAAAAAAATGTCTACTGACAGCAAGCGATAATAAGTTTTATTAAAAATCCCAATTTATTGCACTACTCCTTATCCTACCGACCGTCCCCGTATCTGAAGCCAAATCCCACTCCTGACTCCAAATGTAACGACTACGAGCCTGATAACTATTAGTTACTGGAAACCGACCTGTCAGGATGCCGGCCAGACAGGGAATAGCTACTCAGGCTCAAATAGCTAAGGCCAGATACGAGGTCAAAGTACGGCACGGACAAGTCAAGAGTATATATTAAAACAGGGGAATGATAATTTACAGACAGACTCAGGGCGGGTCTCGCGGTAGCCGTCTTTCGTACACGAAACCGTGGCTCTACCGCTGACTGACCACCCTGGCAAAACACCTTAGGCGTTACCCGGTAAAATAGGCATAGGAATAGGGCAAGCACTACATGGGGCACTTACAAACATCAGGCAACCCGCTTTATTAGCCTGCTTGTAGACCAGTGTGCACACCATGAAGGTTCCGACGCAACTGACCGCTCCAGTCGAGCGGCCGCCCACTTTAACTGCAGCCAAGCAGCAGCAGGACGGAGCTCTATGTACACGCCAACGGTACAGTTGCCGTACATAATACGTAGTGAAGTCTCCTTCACTACAGGATAAAACCCAGCAACGTACACGCGAAACCCTTACTCATCTCCTTCAGACAGTCACCAATACCGGAATACCTCGATATACCTGGGGAACAAGCAAAAACAAAAGTTTATGAAATCAAACCAAAACCAATAATGTGCAAAAAATGTCTCGAATATGGCCATGGGGTAAAATACTGCCAAGGAGAAGAAACCTGCTCAAGATGCAGTGAGCCAGGACACGCAATAAACCGCTGTAGCTCTGAAGTAACTACCTGCTACCACTGTGGGGACGGACATATGGCGGGCGATAAAGCTTGTCAGAGAAGGAAGGAGGAAGAGGAAATAATGATCATACAGAGCAGAGAAAGAGTCTCCAAAGGACAAGCTAAACTGTTGTTCAAACAAAGAAATCCGCATTTTACAATGAATTACTCAAGGCTTGTTACTAAAGGTAGCATTGGGGATGCAACTGGTACCGTCAACACTAAAAAGCGACAGCGCTCAGGAGACGAGGAAGCAGAAATAACAAGCCCTAAACAAAAAGCAGAAGATCCTGGAGACAATGTGGTGGGCAGAGGAAGCGGATGGCAGGCTGTTCGGGAAAGAACGAGCGGTAGGACGGAAGTAGTCTGCGAAAGTCCCACCACTGGAAGAATATACACCACCACAGTCGACCTTCATCTAAAGTCGACCACCCCAGAGGAAGAAAAGAAAAACCGAAGCAAAGATGAAGACAAAAACTCCGGGAATAAACACAAACAAGAGAAAAGTGGTACAGACGCTGACAGAGACATGTATGAGGAAGAGCTGAGACGATCTAATTCACTGGGAAAGACCAAACCACACTTTAAATCGCGCGACACATCAGGAGAGAACCGTGGACGGAGATCTCCTAGAAAAGGCCGAGCAGGTGAGAATGATCAACGAAAACATGGAAATCGCGGAAGGAAATGGCGATAGGAGCTGAAGAAGGAACCGAAATCTTTTTACAATGGAATCTCCAGGGAATGACCTCATCCAAAGAAGATCTAATTCACTTAATAGATACATGTAAACCGGCTGTGGTAGCAGTCCAGGAAACTTTCTATGGCAAAAATTTTATATCTCCAATAGCTGGATACAATGGTTTATGCAAACAAGGCCACTTTAATAATAGATTTCATGGAGGAGTAGCTCTGTATATTCACTCATCAATACCAACCCAGGAACTCAAGATTCAATCATCCCTTCAAATCATAAGCGCAAGAATACACCTAACTTGTTATAAAATAATTACAGTTGCATCTATATACCTGCCGCCAGGTTCCAATATTAACCTCAACGAGCTGTCTGCCGTTTTGAGCGAATTACCTAAGCCGGTCGTTGTGATGGGAGATTTCAACGCTCACCACACCGACTGGGGGAACAAAACAACTGACCGCCGGGGGCGCTTGCTGCAGAACATCCTCAATCATAATAATATTAATATCTTAAACGACTTCTCGGCCACACACATATCAGGCACGGTTATAGATTTAGCACTGACATCGTCCGATATGACACCTGACTTAGACTTCGCAGTGCTTTCTTCTGTATTAAGTAGTGACCACTATCCGATAATATTGTCAGTAACTATACATTCAAAGGATGGGAAAGGAGAAACAGAAGGATGGAACTTCAAAAAGGGATATTGGAAGGACTACAAGCTGGATACCTCGTGGAGACACGTTCAGCATCAGCAACTGCCAGAATGTCCCAAAAAGGCAATAGAGGAGTTGTACAACCGCTTCGAAGGCGTTCGGGAAAAATGGGTACCTCAATATAAGGTTAGACGCCACTTTGCAAAACCTTGGTGGACGCCCGAATGCAAGAAGGCGTGGCGAGAACGGGAAAAGCGATACAGGGACTACAAGCGAACCGGTGAACTGCAAGATAAAGTGAAGTGGAAAAAAGCGAGAGCAGAAGCAACACGCACTTTCAGAGAGGCGAAGCTGAACAGCTGGCGTGAGTACGTGTCATCGCTGAACACCACCACTCCAAGCAGTTGCATTTGGGAACGGATAAATAGAATCCGCGGCAGAGCTAAGAGACAAATAAATATGTTAAAAGATGGAAACCGCATCGTCTCAACCACTCCCGACATTGCAGCAAAACTTTCAGAAACATTCGCGCACACATCGAGCGAGGAAAACTATTCCAGTGAGTTCCGCCAATACAAACAACAAGTTGAACAAATTCCAGTGGATTTCACGAGCAGCAATGACGAACTGTATAATATCCCATTCCCATCCTTGAACTAACATCAGCAATCAGGAGCAATAAAATCACAACCCCAGGACCGGATAACATAAGCAATTTGATGATAAAAAATATGCCTGATAACGCTCACGAGTACTTATTGAAAGTTTATAACAAGATATGGATGGATGAATACATATATCCTCCATGGAAAGAAGCAATCGTCCTACCTATACCCAAACCAGGAAAAGACCACTCCGACCCCAAAAATTATAGACCTATCTCTTTGACAAGCTGCCTGTGCAAAACAATGGAAAAAATGATAAACCGGAGATTAACTGAATACCTAGAAATTAATAAAATTTTTGCTGACATACAGTGTGGCTTTCGGAAGCACCGTGCTACTATTGATCATCTTGTCAGATTCGACACATATGTACGACAATCACTCGCCACCGACAAGTATGTGATGGCTGTCTTCTTCGACCTGGAGAAGGCGTATGACATGACATGGCGTCATGGCATATTGAGGGACTTGTACACAGCAGGCCTGAGAGGAAGGCTGCCAAACTTCATTCGGGAATTTTTGAAAAACCGCACTTTCCGAGTAAAAGTAGGAGATATAATATCAGCACCTAAGGAACTTGTTAATGGGACGCCACAAGGGAGCACGTTGAGTGTGACTCTGTTTGCTATGAAAATTAATTCACTATCAAAAGAAATTCCTGAAAGGGTTTTTAGCTCCCTATTTGTCGACGATCTGCTCATTTCATTCGCAGATTATAGTAAAACTAAAGTACAAGAAACCTTGCAAACTACAATCAACCAAATCACCAAGTGGGCAAGATACAACGGATTCAGATTTTCAACGACCAAAACAACAGCAATGCAGTTCTACAAGGGAAGCGAACCAATAATTGTTCCGACTCTACAACTTGAAGGTCACAACATACCGAACGTCGAAAACACAAAATTTTTGGGGCTTGAGTGGGACAGGAAACTCAACTGGACACTACACATTCAGAAAATCAAAGCAAAATGTTACAAGGACTTGAACTTGCTCAAGTCGGTTTCCTCCTATGCATGGGGAGCGGACCAAGAAATCCTGATGAGACTATATAGGTCCTTGATCCGTCCAAAAATAGATTATGGTTGCCTAGTTTATGGATCAGCAAACACCACAGCGCTAAAGGAACTGGATGTAATCACGAATGAAGCGATGCGAATCAGCACAGGAGCCTTTAGAACTACTCCAATTCAGAATCTGAACATCATAACTAATGAACCACACCTTGAATTGAGGAGAAAGGAGCTTCTCTTGCGATACTATTTCAAATTAAAATGTCACTTCCTTAACCCTGCTTACCGTTGTGTTAACGATTCAAACCTGGAATTATTCTTCCGAAGCCGTGAACGCTACCCGAAGTCAGTCATCACTAGACTCCACCAAACTTTGAATGTGTACAGAGTTCCAACACAGCCAGTCCAACCTTTTTTCACCCCTACAATATATTCTTGGATTCAGCAGCGACCGAAGATTGACGGAAATAGAGCAACCCTGAGAAAAGATGAAGTAAGTCCAGTGCTACTGAAACGCATGCATGAGGAAACTGAGAACAACTATGGTGATTGTAAACTAATTTTCACGGATGGGTCAAAGTCGCAGACCGGGGTTGGTGCAGCAGCGGTGATGGACAACGTCATAAGAAGAATCTCAATACCAATAGTCGCAAGCGTAATGACAGCAGAACTGCATGCAATCAAACTGGCTGTTAACATAATCAAAGAAACACAATTTAACAATTTCGTGATATTTAGCGACTCGATGAGCTGCATTCAAGCAATTGAAAATAACAGCACTGAAGACAACCAACTTCTCAATAGAATATTGCTAGATATGCATCGAATCATCCTTGAAGGGAAAAACATCACCATCTGCTGGGTACCAGCCCACGTGGGCATTGATGGGAACGAGAAGGCAGACAGAGCAGCCAAGGAAGCCGCTACGAGACCAGCTGAGTTCACCCTCGTCCCATACAAGGATTGGTTTTCATTGATCAGGAGGAGGACATTTGAAATATGGAGCGATGCGTGGCAGATGGAACGAAGCGATCTGAGAGAAATGAAGAATAACCCTGGGAGGTGGAAAGTGAGCAAGCACAAGTTGAACCGACAGGAAGAAGTTGTTATCAATAGACTCCGACTAAAACATACTGCCTTGACCCATAGCTATTTGTTAAACCCAGATGCCCTTGGCCAGAGACCTATATGCGGTTGGTGCGGTGACGCAGTTTTAACGATAAAACACATCATTGAAGCATGTCCAGCCCTACAGCAACCAAGAAGGAACATCCTGTGTGATAGTACCAATGGAAACAAAGTTGGAGACTTACTGAAGGACGGTGGCCCAATAGGTAGAGTTTTGGAATACGTTAAAACAATTAATGTATTTGCTAACTTATAAGTTCCATCATTCATTCTAGAATCTGTTTGGGTATACTAAAGGACTTGCTCTGTAAATTGGGAATAATTTCCTTGATCTGGCGGTGTCTATAAAGTCGCAATATGGCCGGGCGCACTACGTTTCTACCCCTGGGGGTTTCAGCGTGGGTAAGGCGCCTGGCCATAAATGGGTGGGCAGCTGAAACCCCCATCGGGGTCTGGCTGCCCTATGTGTTCAGGTGTACTTGAAGTGGTGGATTGTAATACCAACAATCGATTGTGACTTGCATATGATACAGGTGATGTGTGGAATTTTGAAGTGAATTTTGTGGATACTTAGCGATGTAATGTAATCTGAAGTCCTGGTAAACTTGTATTGTTGTGGTTTAACTTTGGCCTGAATGCCAAAGCGACAGCTAAATAGTTTATGACCGAAGCTGTCGTTAAATGAGTTATTATTATTATTAACCATAATTATTATTATCATCATCCAGTATCAGAGCTAGGTTATGGGTGACGCTAAAAATGCCTCGAGAAGTCCAGCATTGAGGCCTCTAAAACCATACGGCAGCAATAACGAGTTCAATATGTTACTGCCATTCTCAAACCTTCCTTTGTTGGGAAAGTGAATCAGAGGTACAGAAAGATAGTCGCAATAAAATGCTTGAAATAAAATATTAGTTGCTGAGGTACACTAGAAAAATACTCAAATATCTCAATTGGTTGGTAAGATACATTGAAAAAATGCTCGAATATCTCTATTCATTGCTCAGATGCACTGAAAAAATGCTCTAACATCTCTATTGGCACGTGAAATATACTACTTTCAAAACTGCTACACATTGAAGCGGTTGTCTGACGTTTTTGGAAGCCGCTCGGCACCGTAGGATTCTAAAAACCTCGATTGCGGAACTTCTCATGCGCTTTCATGGGTATTTTCATTTGCATCCATTTGCCATTCAAATCATGAAAGGTTCTCGCCCCACGCTTGTTCTGGAAGGGTTTCTCATATGGAATTTTGTGAGGTCCTGCATAAATAACATGATCGTGTTATCAAAATACATCTGAATTTACTTGCCGGTTTTGCGCTTCAAGTTTTTTCTCATTTACTGGTCTTGAAATTGGAATGGAGGCTTGCTGTAAAGGTAAATTTTCTGCCTTCAATTATTATGGCATGTGACAAAAAATCAACACAGTCTGCACACTATTAAACGCTCGAGTATGAATTGATACGCTAAACGATCTAAGCTGACGATATTTGAATGAATTGCTCTCGGTTTGGTTCAAATCATGTAGATTTTGTGTTTTGATGAATTATATCAGCTGAACATCCATAGATTTGATTTTTATGGTGATTACAAACGAATTCATTTCCATTTTTGACGGTCAGTTAACCGTTCACGTGTATTCAGCTAAAAATAAGTGTTACTCTGTGGTAATTTGATGCAATTTTAAACAGATCTAATTTTATACATCTCAATTGCGCGTTTCATAGCTGTTCCTGCTTACCGAATTCCTCCTCATGTAGCCATTCATATTTTGCTGTGGAAGTAATTTCATATAGTACTTGCAATCATATTCATATTTTGCTGGGGAAGTAATTTCATATAGTACTTGCAATCATATTCATATTTTGATGGGGAAGTAATTTCATATAGTACTTGCAATCATATTCATATTTTGCTGGGGAAGTAATTTCATATAGTACTTGCAATCATATTCATATTTTACTGTGGAAGTAATTTCATATAGTACTTGCAATTATATTCATATTTTGCTGGGGAAGTAATTTTATATAGTACTTGCAATCATATTCATATTTTGCTGGGGAATTAATTTCATATAGTACTTGCTATCATATTGATATTTTACTGTGGAAGTAATTTCATATAAAACATACTTGCAATCCTCAACCTGAAAGACACCAACAGATACTCGAAACCGCTACAAGCTCTCAGACACAAAAACCAAACCTTTACTATCTATAACTCTACTTAATTGTCATTATTGAAGGTTTTATCCGGTTATTCAGCTACTTAAAGGCACTCTTACTAATGAACGCCAGACGGACGCTACCCTCAAATCAGCCACTCTGTGGCAAAAAGTTATGCCGAGAAGTGAGACGCGTCCGGGCGAGACTTGTGTTGATAAACCGTTTGTGTGCTAGAAAGCCGTGCGTGGATCTCGGTAAAAACTGATGAGTACACTGAACTCGACTGAGGACAGAGATGAAGCTGTATTTGCTCAAGTTTGTTTTTGTTCCCAGAAAAAGTAGATTCCGTAGTGCTCTTCGTTGAGAAGTCACTTTGTGGTTTAATTTGATTGGTTTGATTCGGATATTTGTGTGTATTTTTATATTTTTTTTATTCTCTCTCGCTGCCTGCGTATGAAGTTTCGGCGTTATTGCTTTGAATTTTCGAGATTCATTTTCTCAACTCTTTTTTTTTTCTAGAGATAGCTGAGTGTGAATCATGAAATTTTTGTAAACCGGTGATAATGTACCACTTCATCGCTCGCACATTATAGTGTTCATCTCCTTGTAAACTTGCATCCAGTGTAACTAGAGAGTGGTGTGTTTAATTTTAAATAATTTTAATGATGCAGTTTAATTAAAACTAATTCTTCTTTTTGTGATCGCTCATTAATAACAATCCGTAGGACACGTAATGAACGCACCTTGTAGGGGGAAAAGTTTCCATTGCTCAAGATTTCTCAACTTAACTCGTACGTCTAGGTTCCATGGCAGGTAAAAATTTGAAACTCCATATTTCTTGTGAAACAATTTAGTTATAGGAAATTTAGATGGTAAAATACTTTTTTTCTCTGGCGCAAAACCGTCAATGTTTCTTCATTTATGCCATGACCAGATTGATGTGGCCAAGAACTCGGTTTACGAATGAGATAAACCGAAGGATTAATTTCTCTTCGAAGTTAATTTGTAAGTGCGCATGCGGATGCTCTTCCTTTTTGCGGTACATTGTTCAGTGTGCTGCATAAAAGACATGCTGTGCTGGTGCTTTCATTTGCTATGGCTATTCTTTCTTTTTAAATGTACTTCTTGTTTTCTGTTCACTTGCTAGCTTACAATTTTAAGCCGAAACTTGCTAAGGTGACAAAGGTGTTTTCTCTTACAGATGTAATGTTGAATCAAAACACAAACTCATTTTTCCGTATCCTTAAGTAGACATTATGTTAAGGTTTCATCGTTTCAAAGCAGAAAACTTTGTATTATTTTTAGTTCTGTAAAAGCATAATCATGTTCACGAGGTTAGCTTATGTTTCAGAATTTCTGTCAGCGGAGTTAAGAACGGCTGATAGTACAGGGTAGTGGAAAATGAACGCATTGATTTCAAACTAGTATGGTTGGCTTTATATGATATTTACCACTTATAATTATACGACTTATAATTATAAGTAGTGTAATTATAATAGTTGCAAGTACGATGTAATTATTTATAATTTGAACTAGTACTATTGGCTAGTACAATTAGCCATTCCACTCCCACCACTGATACTACGCAAGTCAAATCTATGTGTTCTTTTTGCACCATCCTATACCGTAAATGCAATTATATTGTAGCTCGTATTTGCAGCATTCGAGCGTTGTCGGTAAAGTAAAGGGCTGTGACAGAACTGAGTGAAAGAACCCACATAACGTGTTAGAACGCCTAAATAGAGTGTGCTATTATAATTATTAATGCGTGATACTTGCCATCTGTGTGTTGTTTTCTAGGGAAGCATGCTGCTTTTGTCTGGTGCTAATTTTTTTATCGCACTACCTTGTCATTTATCTCTCTGATGAACTGAACAAAATTTCCGTGGTTGTTTACAATGATGTTTAATCTTACCTCCCGGGAGATTGATAGTCCAGCGGATGTCCAATTTATAGGTTTCCAGCGCCTATTTAGTTCAATCTTTTAAATATCATTCCTAATCGGCGTCTTCATACTCGATAAGGCGTTGTGCAGAGGTGATCTGAGTAGAAGTGGCTTTAGGTCTGACATCGCATGAGGTAATCCTTGATTTTTATTCTTCCGTGATATCCTTTCAAAGTAGCTATGGACATACCAGTACGGTAAACACAACCTTTTCTCATCATGTGCTTTTTTCATATTGTTTTCTTGAAAAAATCTGTATTTTGAACTAGGTTCGAAATCCTGAACTAGATAATATTGGTTCGATTAAGCACTGCTTTACGACGTGTTTACAGTGATGATTTCCTCGATACACCAATTTTAGTCACTCCAGAATACTCGTGCTGTCCAGTTTCAGCTGAGGCAGTGACTGCTGTTTGCACACCTGTTTAATAGTTTAGAGACAAGTTATTCGTAAGGAAAACTCAATAGAAAACCATAAATCAAGTGTGCTCCACTCTGTCCAATGAGATTTGTTGAAATCGAACCCATGAGGAACTTCCTCATCATTTTTCTTCGTAATTCTTTGTAACATATTCATGTGATTATTGTTGCATTTACTGTCACTTGACCGGCTGAAATGAATTTATTGTTGTGGATTTTCATGATTTTTTTCAAAACGGGGAGAAAATAGAGAGTGCCCTGATTTTAGTTCGGCGTTCGTGGTCATTCTCATTTTAGAGTTACGTGTGGCTGCGATTTATTACTTCGACAAAATAACATTTGTACCATATTTCCTCGAGCTGTTTTTCGTGTCTGCAAACCTTGGGATTCCAGAAATTAAGAATCACAGCTTTGTGTGAGCTACTGTTTGCATTGTGCTTCACTGAATAACTGTTGTGGTTTGAGCCCTTCGGGGGATACAACTATTGTGTCTACGGTAATTAGCAGCCCTAAGGGGAAAATATGAGGTCCCGAGCTGAGAGTTAAGTAGGCGCCTTCTTTGTGTAGAAAGAGAATGTTTTCCGTTATGTTAAGAATCATCTTTTTTTCGGTTCACTGCTGTCCTGTTTTTCAGCACCCATTACTTTATTCTCCAACTTTTATCTTGTTTCATGATCTTCTTTCTCAACTTACTGTTTCTATGATCCCTGTTATATATGAAAGATCCCTGTTTTATATGAAAGATCCGTTTTATATGAAAGATCCCTGTTTAATTAAGGAAAAGCTATAAGAGTAGAATACTCTGAGGTTCCACATCACGGCTGTCAAATCAATAATTTTCCATTTGAGTTGCCATTTGGGAAGTATTGAGAATTGGCGACACAGCCATTGCTGCTTATGGTGTTTTTTCCTGTAAGCAACGTTTTCTCAACAGGGCGTTTTTCTAAATTAAAACTTTTCATTGTTTCAGAAACCGAAATAAATTTTGTTTTCAGTGTTGAATTATGTATTATTTTGCATAAAGTAGAGAACTACGACTTGATCGTATAGGTGACACCTTCCATAACAGCAATACTGAGTCTTGCTTCATCGGAGGTTGGTTTGATAATTTGTAAATAGCTATAATGTATCATCACTGCGAATGGTCGTGTCATGTTTCACACTTCGCACTCGACTTTTCTACGGGGCTCGTATCTTATTTTTTTCCGTTTTTGTTATACATATTTTATACTTCACAAGGGTTTACATAATAAAGTTTATTAAATAAATCGCTTTGCATTTAATCCTCTAGTATACTTTTTTAAGTAGTAGAAACACTGGCTCTTGTTAAAATCTTGTGCAACTGCTTCGTTAAATCCTGAAGCATTTTAAGCTGGTGTGCATTATTAAAAACAACCGAAAATGTTCATTATTGATTATTAAAAGCAACCTCTTAGAAGGGGGAGACAACGATTGTCTATTAAGGAAATAACACTCTAGGAGAAAAAGCGAGGTTCCGAGCTAAGAGTTAGGCAAGCCTTCTTCTTGTTGAAGTAAAATGTTCTTTATTTTGTGAAGAACTATCTTTTTTTGGTTTACTGCTGTCCTCTTTTTCAGCACCTCTGACATTGTTTTTCAACTTTCATCTTGTTGTCTAACCTTCCTGTTAAAATGTAAAAACTCCTGGTTGCATTCGTATCAGATTCTACATTTCTTTGTGATGCACAGCTAGAAAAAGAATCTCAAGAAAATGAATTGCGACTGTATTTTTAGTGTCTGGAGGTTAGGGTTTTGGGTGTAATAATACAAACGAGGCGTTTGTATTATTACACCCAAAACCCTAACCTCCAGACACTAAAAATACAGTCGCAATTCATTTTCTCGAGCTTCTTTTTGAGAATTGGACCACATGCCTGACCACATGCACAAGTCCACAAGTCCACCAAGTTCTTTATTTGGGATTTGCATTTCCTAAATTTGAAGTAAGATAGCGCACATCAATGATAATCTGAAGCAGTTGCGCCATCACTACATTCATTCCTCAGAATTCTGTCCTGACAGAAATTGAGTCAAGACAAGTTTGCAATAACACGATGTAAATTTCTCGAAAAATCTTTGCATTAAACAGGCTGAAGGTACAAATTTTTCAATATTTCAATAGCTGAGCAAACATTTTATAAATGAAAATTTTCTTAAATTGGTGTTCATTGCAGTGCAACAGCTATCGCAATAGGAAGTAGCTCATATTTTTAAGTCAGTAGGAGATGGGATAATAAGCATCAAGTGATCAGTGCTTCAGTGCTTAGGATTGCATGCGAAGTCAAGGGATCAGTGCTTAGGATTGCATACGAATAGCAGCTGTTACCTAACTGCTTTTTGATTCCAATATAATAATAATAATAATAATAATAATAAAAATAATGATAATGAAGGCATCTACGGACGCTTTATATGTGGATGCATTGTTGAATCCTGTATAAATTAGATCTAGATAATGAAAAATATAGTTTGTGTTTGTTTTAGAATTTTTTATGTATATCTGAAATGTTACGATATTTCAGCACGAATTTACAGGTCCGAAATTTCCGATCTCCATAGTTTAGATCACTTGGCTTTGGGTTTAGACGCATGGTTCTAAACACTGTATTTTGTGTGGTTTAGGACTGAAAGTTGGTAATGAGAGACTGAGCTGTTTGTTGTATGCTGATGATGTGGTTGTGGTTAGTGAATGTGGTCATGAACTACAAAGGATGCTTGACATTGTGAATGGATATAGTACAGATTTCAAGATGAACTTTGGTGCCGATAAAAGTAAGGTCATGGTTATAAATAGTGATGAGACTGATAGAGACAGACTGTGGAATATTGGAGAAATCAGAATAGGTAGAACAAAAGAATACAAATATCTAGGTTGTATGATGAGTGAAGATGGATGTACTAGAACGAAAGGTGAGAAAGTGGCTAAAGCAATGCAGTGGAGTGGACGGCTAGGTAGTGTGGCCAGATACAGAGCAAACAAGTACGAATGTGTGAGAGGAATGTGGAAGTATGTTGCTGTACCTAGTGTCATGTATGGTATGAGTGCTCTTGCTTGGAATGGAAGTGATCTTGATAAGCTGGATGTGATACAAAATAAGGTAGGACGTGTAGCATTGGGTGCTCCGAAATGGACAGCTATAGAGGCCATTAGAGGTGACCTAGGGTGGAGCCTATTTTCAGAAAGAATGATGAAAGCTGTGCTGAATTATAAGGTGAGAATTGAAAGAATGCAGAATAGCAGGTGGGTAAGGCGAATCTTTGAATGGAATCTGAGTGTAAGCTATTGGGAGAAAGTATGTTGGGGGCATGCAAGGAAACTCAGTATGCAAAAGATTATTCATGTTAGAATTGGGAGACCTGTGGATGACTGGAGTTTAATAAATGTAGGAGGTGTAGGGCCTGAGTGGGACTGCAAGAGGTGGAAGAAAGAGATTGAGAGACAAACAAAAGAGTATGGATTGAATAAGTGGAAGCTTAGCATGATGCGGAAGCCTACACTTAACTGGTATATGAAAAAGAAAGCACCTAAGTTTGAGCTGTTCTATGATGGTAGTTTTGGAAGTCAACTCTTGTTTGCTGTGAGATGTAAGTCATTGAGTGTGAACAGACGTACATGGAGATGGAATGAGAATAATAACAGATTATGTCAGCAGTGTAATAGTGGAGTAGAGGAAACAATTGAGCATTTTGTGCTGGAATGTAGTAAGTATGAGCAAGAGAGAGAGAGTTTTATGAATGTGGTGTCTGAGCAGTATGGAGAGAATGAGTGGAATGCCAGATGTGCTGAAGATGATTGCGGTATGAGCTGTCTTGCTGGATTGGATCAGGAGTGTAATGAGAGTATCACTGAGGCTATGAAAGTGTTTCTTGTGCGTGCCTGGAGTAAGAGACAGTGACTGGAATGAGCCAGTCTGGTAGAATGGGCTGTAATGACCCAATATGCCTGGGGATGGTGTTTTGACACACTGGCTATCCCAGTGACGCCATCCAATGGCAGCTTGTGACAAGGATTGGTAGATCCTGAGTAGTTTAGTGGACAAGTCTGGTACCAGACGCTGAACTCTTTGTGCGATAACTGTGGAGGGAATTGTAGGCCGTTACAAAGGCCCCGACGCTGTCGGCCCTCAATTTCAAGTTCAAGTTCAAGTTCAAGTGGTTAACAGCAATGATTTGTTGAGCGTTAAAAGCGTTTAGGAAATCTTCAAAAGTGCAAACAGCGATGAATAATTCCGATTTAGCAACCTGTACCTGCGGATTTGCATGTACTATTGTATAAATTCGACACTGTAATAAAAATCCTCGACCGCTGTTATTCTGCACCTTCAAGTTCATGGGGATGAACGTTTTAGGTGTAAATTAAACAATGTTTGTATACCTATGAAAGCATAAATTTTTATCAATGCCTTATGTTACAAGTTTGATGCAATTTAATATTTAAAGTAAATATTGCTTCTGTAGAAAGTCTTCAAATTATAATACATTTTGTATAATTAAGATTAGCTTGCTTGGTAGGCCCTATGTTGTGAACAGATATCATACATCTTGAAACTACTTTATGCAAACACTTGTTTTCTTGTATCTCCATTAAGTGTAATTTGTATATTTAAAATAGGAGCCATTTTGTGGAGTGTTATTAGCCGCAGGATGTAACTTCAGAATTGGAACTGGCCAAATCCATTGTAAAAAAGTGAGCAAAGTTTAAAATTTAGTCTAATATTATTATTTTGGTCAATATTGAGTTTAATGTTGTCAATGAATTTCGTAATTTTGTAGGTACAGATAGGTAATATAGTCGATTATAAGACGTTTTACATGAATGACATTCTGCCCGGTGATGCGTTATTTTTGAATTATTCAACTTTGAAGCTGGCTTGTGCGCGCCATGGAAGCGCACGCGGCTAACGTATTTTAATTAATAACGGAAGCTAACCCCCCTATTACAAATCTAAAGAGGTTGGGTCGTGAGGAGTAGCCACAGTTCTTTTAGTGAAAATCATAAATAAAGGCTTCTACTGGCGTTTGTTTACAACGACTCCATAATGGCTGACGCCATGGCGGCAGCCATCTTGGAGTCGTTGTAAACAAACGTCACTAACTAGAATCGGTAAATGTAAAGGACTTGACCATAATCGATTTCCCACTTTTTGATCAACAAAGACTGTTAATTAAACCAAAATAAGCAAGTTTTCTTCAATGCACTTTCCGTCGGAAATGAGTATTTTAAAAGTTATGGCATTAAATGAGTTACCGTAACTCCAGTCTTTGAGTCGGGGAAAAATATACCGCGCGGTCCGACGTGAAAGTAAACAGGCCTTCCCGCGCGCCAACCAAGCCGACAAAGAGCAAACCCCCTATTACAAACGTAAAGAGGTTGGGTCGTGAGGGGTAGCAACAGTTCTTTTAGTGAAAATTATAAAACTAAAAGAACTGTGGCTACCCCTCACGACCCGACCTCTTTACGTTTGTAATAGGGTGATGCACAATGGAGTTCCAGTAACTCATTTAATGCCATAACTTTTAAAATACTCATTTCCGACGGAAAGTGCATTGAAGAAAACTTGTTTATTTTGGTCTCATCAACAATATTTGTTGATCAAAAAGTGGAAAATCGATTATGGTCAAGTCCTTTACATTTACCCTAGAATCCTTCATTTATAATTTTCACTAGAAGAACTGTGGCTACCCCTCACGACCCAACCTCTTTACGTTTGTAATAAGGGGTTAGCTTCCATTTCGGTAAATGTTGAAGACTTGACCATAATCGATTTTCTACTCTTTGATCAATAAAGATTGTTGATGAGACCAAAATAAACAAGTTTTATTCAATGCACTTTCCGGCGGAAATAAGTATTTTAAAAGTTATGGCATTAAATGAGTTACCGTAACTCCAGTGTTTGAGGCAAGGAAAAATACACCGCGCGGTCCGACGTGAAAGTAAACAGGCGTTCCCGCGCGCCAACCAAGCCGACGAAGAGCAAACCCCCTATTACAAACGTAAAGAGGTTGGGTCGTGAGGGGTAGCAACAGTTCTTTTAGTGAAAACAATAAAACTAAAAGAACTGTGGCTACCCCTCACGACCCAACCTCTTTACGTTTGTAATAGGGTGATGCACACTGGAGTTCCGGTAACTCATTTAACGCCATAACTTTTAAAATACTCATTTCCGCCGGAAAGTGCATTGAAGAAAACTTGTTTATTTTGGTCTGATCAACAATCTTTGTTGATCAAAAAGTGGAAATCGATAATGGTCAAGTCCTCAACATTTACCTCCATTTCTATTGCAAAAACAATGACTGCTTTCCCGCAAAAAAGGCTATTCAGGAGCACCGTTCGTATAACTTCAAACTTAAATAACTCAAAAACTAAGCATTTCCGGGCACATTGTCATTCCTGTAAAACGTCCTAAAATCAACTAGGTATATTACCAATCTATACCTACAAAATTATGAAATTTGTTGACAACATTAAACTCAATATTGACCATTATTTTTTTATTGTTTTCATTACTTTTTGTTTTAATGGTACCCAAGTTGGTGCCATGGTGCCACCCGGTACCCAAGATGGTGCCATGGTGCCACCCGGTACCCAAGATGGCGGCAGATATCTTTGAGTCAATGTAAACGGACGTCACTAGAAACCTTTATTTATAATTTTCACTAGAAGAACTGTGGCTACCCCTCACGACCCAACCTCTTTACGTTAGTAACAGGAGGTTAGCTTCCGTTTCTATTGCAAAAACAATGACTGCTTTTGTGCAAAAGAGGCCATTTGTATAACTTCAAACTTAAATAACTCGAAAACTAAGCATTTGGGAGCATATTGTCATTCGTGTAAAACGTCATAAAATTGACTATTACCAAAATTATGAAAATCGTTCAGAACATTATAGTAAATATTGACAAGTAAAATTATTGTTAATGACGTTTAAATAAAGTTGAAAATATTTTATGTTTGATTTATTTAAAATTTTCATTTTTTTCCTGTGAAAAGGATTAAAAATTGAGCCAAATGGAGAAAAATGTTTAAAATTGATAGTTTTCAAGGTTAATGCTTGCTTCTTCTATTAATATAATATTCTAAGCCATTGCAAATTAAGAGATACAAAAAGATTAAGAATAATATGCTATATGTATTAGATCTTTATTTCTGTTTCATATTACATTATTTGATATCTTTTACTATGCTGAAAACATTTTGTTTATTTGGTATTCTATAGTTTAATTTTAACTTTATTTAAGTAAAAAGACTCAACAAAAGTACATTGGCTATACATTTGTAATCTATGTTTTAATGGCCTATTTTATTTCAACTTGGTGTGTCTCAAAAATTCAATAGTTTTGTTTTTTCCATATTTTAAATATTATGAATTGTATTTCATCAAAGTCATTTTGTTTCAGGTTGGAAGATTTGTTTTTCTTATTCACTGAAAAATTGTTGCCTTATTTTAATAGTACTAAAATAGATGCATTTGATTTAGACCCTTCAATTTAAAAATCAAATACAGTTACTAAAGCTACTTGTGTTAGCTCATCAACAAACAAACCTCCAAGCATGTCTGAGAGTTGCACTCCTGCTGACATGCCTGGGGCTGCTTCCTGCAGTGCCAGGAATAGTGGCTCACACACAAGTTCCGCAGAAGCCACACCCTCAAGTACTAACAGCCCAAGTCCATCTACAAGCTCCAACAAAAGTCATGAGGCAACCTCAACTGTTGGTAACCCTTCCACAAGTGCAGAAAGTTGCAGTGTATCAAGTGGCAGTTCAGCTGGAAAGAAGAAGCCACTCTGTGTGCTGGTTCTAGGCATGGCAGGGTCTGGCAAGACAAGTGTTGTCAGAAGATTGAGCACATATTTAGCAAGTGCTACAAAATCATTTTATACCGTCAATTTGGACCCTGCAGTCAAGAATGTACCATTCATGCCTTACATTGACATTCGAGACACAGTGAACTATAAAGAAGTCATGAAGCAGTATGGCTTAGGACCTAATGGTGGTATTGTCACATCCCTGAATTTATTTTCTACAATGTTTGATGATGTTTTAAAACTAATTGCCAAGAAAGAAGAGCATGCTGACTATGTAATCTTTGACACCCCAGGGCAGATAGAAGTGTTCAATTGGTCTGCCTCTGGTCCCATCATTGCTGGAGCCCTAGCTTCTGTTTACCCTACAGTAATTGTGTATGTAGTTGACACAGTCAGATCAAACAACACCCAAACTTTCATGGCCAACATGCTGTATGCCTGCTCCATTCTCTACAAGTACAAACTTCCATTTGTCATAGCCTTCAACAAGATTGACATCACTGATTGTAAGTTTGCATTTGAGTGGATGCAAGACTTTGAAGTGTTCCAAGATGTGATTGCTGAAGAAAGCACATTTTCTTCCAATCTAACACGTTCACTGTCACTAGTGCTGGAGGAGTTCTACTGCAACATCAAAGCTTGTGGAGTATCATCATTTACAGGAGAGGTGAGATGGTGCCGAGTCTTTTTCTTCATTAAATACATCTTAGCTTACCTGGTTGAGGAAAGCTTTCTATTTAACATGACAGTTTTCAGTGTGAATATTATTTATTAGCCTGAATAATTCAAAAATCTATTACTCAGTTCTCTAACTTATGCCTTTTTTCACCTGGGTTCTATTTTACAGGTGGATAAAAATGTTTCACATGAGGATGCAGTGGTGAAATTATAATGGACTCTTGAACAAAACAGTTTTTCAATATTCAACTTTATTCTGTGGCAGCATTCAAAACTGTGAGGTGCCAAGCATCGTTTCCTTTCTTCAAATGTTTCTTTTAACCAAAAGAACAATTTTTTTGTAGTTTCTTCAAGTATACAGAGCATTTTCACCAACAATTTTATACGTTCAAGTCAAAGTAAGGTATCATGTTCTGCTTCCAGGGCATGCCAGAGCTGGTTGAGAAGTTAGCAGAGGGTGCAGTGGAGTACGAGGAGTACAGGGCGGAGTACGAGCAGCTGAAGGCGGACGCAAACAAGAAGAGGGAGGAGGAGAAAAAAGAAAACATGGCCAAGTTCAAGGCAGACCTTGGTGCTGATGGAGAAAAAGAGCTCATTGATGAACTCAGGAACACAATCAAGTGAGATGCATTTTTCTCTTTCAGTTATCTTCTCTAATAATATTTTGTATTGGTGGCCGATTTTATTTTGCTGTTATTGTTTAGCTGTTTCCAACTCATTACTCACTGAAATCTTTTAAGATTTGGTCACCAGGTTTTGTTATGCATATTTTCAACAATAGAAGAGAGATGTAATATCATCTTCTATCTTTCTAAGTTCAAATTAGTGAATATAATTAGTAAGTGGGGAATTTGAAAAAAAAATTAAGAACCAATGATCCAAAGGGTAGTGTATGTACTATATTAAGTAGTTTTTGATCTTAGTAAGCATTTAAAGCTGTTGCTTAGTCAAGGAGTTATAAGAAACCTATAGTCCTTTTATTTACTTACTCTTGTATAGAAAAAAACAGCCATTTAGAGAAAGTAGCCTATTCCTTCAAAATAAAGAAGGATCTTAGTTAAATTTCTTCTGAAATTTTCATGGCAGTACATTAAAGTGCAAGCTACATATCTTCCATTGATTAAATATGAAGTCTAGGCCAATTTGTTGTTGTGAGATATTTTGTTAACATGCAGACTAAGGTTGATAGGGAGGGAAGTGGGGAAGGATCATGTTTGTTTGCATCTGCCATAAGAACTGTGTAAAAGCAATGTATGCTGTCATGTTATCCAGACATAGTGGTTAACAGGTTGGTGTATCAATGAAGTGAATCTGCTTAGGTTAGCTTTTCTTATTTAGGGAACAAACTTGAAGTTTGCCAACATGGATGATTTAAGACACCTCAATTAACAACACTAGATGCAAAAATTAGAACATTGTTATAGGTTTTACATCTCATAGTATTGCAAAGAGCACATTCTTATTTATTTTAGAAAAGGATGCTTTATTTCAATCAATCAATCAAGCCTGATATCATCTTGTACATTGGTTTTTTAAATGCCTTCTAACTAACATCAGGACGCAATGACGGTTACCCTAGAGCAGAAGTTCAGAAAAGAGAGATTTCAAGTTCATATTTTAACCACATGACATTGTCCTCAGGAAAGACACGGAGGTGCTGGTCAACAACTACCAGTCTGACTCTGAAAGCGACGAGGATGGGCAGCTGGATAGCGATGACATGGAGGAGGCGCAAGAGCTTGAGTCCTTCCAAAAATTCCTCAAGAACCAAAAAGACAAGCTTGAAGAGAAGATGGCTCAGAAAATTGAAGAGCAGCAGGATAAATGATGAAATAATATCAGCCTCAAAATTAAAGAGCAACAGGATAAGTGATGAAATAATGTCAGCTTCTCGATATATACCTACTTTTTCTTAGGTTATCGCATGTCTTGTTTGTTTATCTCAATGGAATTGATACTTCAGAAGTCGTCTTTTTTTCCTGGCACCATTTGAAAGTGGACGTGAATTTTTATAGTTCAAACGTTGAATAAAGCTCCCATTAGATGCGCAAGAAGTTGCTGAACTTAGTTGAACGTGCCAGTAGTTATATATATCTCAACCCAAGCTATTAAAAAAGTTCTTATTAAAAATTAACTGCTGTAATGCTTGTAGAAATAACATCTTCGTAAAAATGGTTTAACTACGATATTTTTGATTTCAGAATGTCATTATTTTGCCGAGTGGAATGTGAATGTAAATTTTTAGATTTTCTTAAGAAACGAATTTTCTAATCAAAACCTCAAGTTGATATTCATTATAACTTTGCGCATTTATAAGTGGCAATTTTTTCCAAAATCAATTTATTCTCAAATCTACCATTGATGCAACCTTTATCCTCCAGTTTAGATTGTTGGAAGTTATTAGGCGTAGTTTAATTTGACTCGTGTAAAGATTGATTTCTTCCATGATCATTCATTGATTTAACTGACCGTAAAAAAATATAAAACGAGTGTTCGGTCACGTCTCACTAGATCGTTTAACGAAGTCTTGTTAGGTTTATCAGTGAAACAAACCTCGCTTCTTGGGTTCTGAAAACGTGTGCTTCTCGGGTGTTGAATTCCACGTCGTTCCTGATTGAAATTGGTGCGTTTTATTCCGAATGGTTTGGTGCGGGAGTCGTCTGTGTGTGACAATAACACTTTGATCGCAATTGGTTAAATTAAAGTTCAATATTCAACTCGAATTTGAAGTCAATTATAGAGAGCAATGTTGAAAATATCAAACTTTGACTGGATTGGGCTTCATTTAGCTTTAATCAAGTCATTAATATAAATTAGGGTTGGGAAAATTGGTCGGTCAGCAGCGTTATGAAAATCCCCTCCGTGGCCACCGGTGGTGCACGCTGCGGTTAGAAGGTAAATTTCGTTAACGTTGTACATAAGTAACAGCGCAACACATTTGACCCAAATTAGCCTTGATGACGGGCGCCTTTTGTGTCCACAGGCTCGCTGAGATAAATTTCTTAAAGTCCATTGCACTCTAAAATTTCTTCAAATTTCTCTAGAATTTACAGGGCTTACCAAAAAACTACTCATCCGTGGACAATTGCTTATGTATTTTCTGTGTGAGGTGCAACTAAGTTTTCTTTTGTGGTATTTAATTTTCCTAAATGAAACGTTCTTTTCTTTGATTGAAATTATTAGAATTTAATCTACGTCAATAAACACGTACCTCAAAAGGAAATACATGAGTACTTGGCAGTCATAGAGTGAGTACATCTTTTAAGACATCTTGTACTTCCGACCCACGAAATGAAATTCAAACAGCTTTGTGACCAAATCAACTTTGTGGCTCAAGTAGACTATGAAGTTGGTAAGCCACTTTAATAGATTTTAAGTTGCAAACATGAACAATGTTTAACAACTTTTAAGAGCAATTACAAGGGTTATGGTAGAGGTTGAGCGTTCTAGCACAGGTTTGACTTCTCGCACCAGAGTGAATACTACTGCGTTGTGTTGTTTTTAAAAAGATGAATCTTCACTGTTAAGGGAACTCTTTTTTTTGTTAGAAAATTCACCAACGTGGAAATTAGCGATCATGCGTGAAAGTGTAGAAAGTCTTTTGACTTTTTGTTCATGTGTCTACATCACGAACTTGATGTGAATGGTGATGGTGAAACCAATTCTCACGTTGTAGCGGTACACTCCACATCGATGATTCCTCTGCCTACTAGGCTGTTCCACGTGCTTTTTTCTCGCCAAATTTCTCAAGTTTGAGCCTTTTCTAAATAAAATTTAGAGAAGGAACTAAATATAAATAACTAAGAACTAAATAAAAATAACTAACAACTAAAATAAATAACTAAGAACGCATATGGGAAAAAATTTTGCTTGCGCTGCGACTGCGAACAGAAAAAAAACATTTATTATATATGTATAAATATAAGAAATAATATGATACAATAATAATATACATATATACATACATATAAAACTGCGAACTTAGAAAAACACGCACGTCGGTCTTAAAAAAATAGTCAAGTGGGCAGAAGAGCTTTCGATATCGTCTGTGCTGCTACTATAACTCTAGTTACTTTGAAATTCGGTGCCTGGTCTATCGACATCAAAACTTCCCGCTGACACAAGAGCCTGGGATTCAAAAATGAAATTATGCTCGCCTTTTAAAGTCTTTTCATGAAAATTGCGATGAATATACATTTCTAAGTAATATTGTTCTAGAGAGCGCCACAGGAAAAGTGTATTCAAGACACAATTGATGCATTTTATCTAGTGTTGTTTGCAACATTTGAGATTGGTGCAGAAAAGTATTCTAAAGTTAACATGAAAAAGAGAACTCAGTCGATAACACGACCAAAGTTCAGTTGCTCGCGATAGTCATGTGCTAGAGGTTCTGCCGCCGTGCGGCAGAGACCCGGGTTCGAAACTCGGAGCTGGCGGTGGCGATTTCCTCTGTTGGGTATAGGAGAAAAATTCCAAGCACAATACCCCACTCTACCCAGGTGTCTGAAATGGGTTCCGGTCTTGACTGGGGGAAAGCGTCCTGGCGTTAGTTATAAGGCATTTGAAAATCCAATGTACTAGGTGATATGTATCAGGCTTGATTGGAAATAAAGCATCCGTAGATGCCTTCATTATTATCATTATTATATTTAATAGTTGCTTTCCTATAATTAAAAAAACGTTGTTTTGTGCAACAGTATTGTTTTGAGAATAGTTTAATAACTTCACTCGGGATTGATAGTAAACAAAAAAAATCGCTCGATTACATGACACCTCAAAACCAAAGTTCAGTTCAGAATTGAAAGTTAACATGTGAAAAAGAGACCTCAGTCGATAACACGACCAAAGTTCAGTTTAGAATTGAAAGTTAACATGAAAAAGAGACCACAGTCGATAACGCGACCAAATTTCAGTTCAGAATTGAAAGTTAACATGGAAAAGAGAACTCAGTCGATAACACGACCAAAGTTCAGTTTAGAATTGAAAGTTAACATGAAAAAGAGACCACAGTCGATAACGCGACCAAATTTCAGTTCAGAATTGAAAGTTAACATGGAAAAGAGAACTCAGTCGATAACACGACCAAAGTTCAGGTCAGAACCCGATGTATAAGCTTGTTGACGGAACGACAGAACTTTTTCATTCATCTTGACATTCCTGAGCTTCAGCTCGTTCCTTGGAGTCTCCAACTCTATTCTGGGAGGGGCAAACGTACGTGGGATGTCATGTTAGACTGAAGAATTCTTTCATTTGAGCGTGAGTGTTTGTGAGTCTCGAGACAGGGTCGCTTGCTAGACGGGGCGCTGGTTGACACTGGCCCTTTGCCTGCCCTGCCTCTGTTTGTCCCCGTAATTAATGTGGCCGGTGCGAAGGAGGAAGTCGAGAGCCTACGTAACCCAACGAATTAGACGGCTGGGGCTTCTCGGTTCTCAAATCTTATCACCTCAATTTTCGCCTCACGTTAGTGTGACAAGCGTTTTATTTTATGGTAGATTCCTTTAAGATTCGCTAGATTCTTTTTAGGTTCGGTAGATTTTGGAGGATCGCATGACAGCAGAATCCTGTAGATTCTGATGACATACGAAGCGCTGATTTGTAAAAAAGGCTGAATTACGCGAGTGAGTTTTATTTATAAATGAACATAGCAACGTATTACTCGTCTCATGCTGGTTAAACTAGCTTTCTTTTTTTTTTGGTTCATTTAGATTCTGAAAATGGCGTCATGTGATCCGATTCTTACAAGAGGAGATTAAAGAAATTCAGACCATACAATACCTGCGTAAAAATGTACAATAATTCACTGCTATCGATGCGCTTTCACTTATTAACATGAAACAAGCGTTTTTTACTTTGGGTTCACCATTCGGCTCATTTGAAAATGAGATCATGTGGAAACTAAGAAACGGAATGAACGAAGGAACTTGAATCTATTTTTAATGTGAATTGAACTGCGCTACTCAGTGAACTGAGAAATCATTGGCACGACACATGCCACAGCGGCAGCAGGTTCGTGTGGCATGACACACGCCACAGCGGCGGTGGGCAGCAGATGTGGCATGACACACGTCTTAGTGGTGGTGGGCAGCAGGTGTGGCATGACACACGCCACAACGGCGGTGGGCAGCAGGTGTGGCATGACACGCACCACAGCGGCGGTGGGCAGCAGGTGTGGCATGACACACGCCACAGCGGCGGTGGGCAGCAGATGTGGCATGACACGCACCACAGCTGCGGTGGGCAGCAGGTGTGGCATGACACGCACCACAGCGGCGGTGGGCAGCAGGTGTGGCATGACACACGCCACAGCGGCGGTGGGCAGCAGGTGCGGCATGACGCTCGCCGCAGCCAAAGTCAACACGACGGTACAGGCATCTTTCCGTTGCTTGACTAGTGATGCACAATCAGCTGCCTGCCTGCCCATGACAAAAGTATTACGGTAGGCCTGAAAATCGAAAAACCTGAAAGTTTTCTTTGTAGGATTTTACGTTCACTTAGTCAGATGATCCATGTTATATTACCGTATTAAATTCAAAGACTAGAGACTTCTTAGATTGAGCAAGTCTTGTGCATATTCTTTTCTTTCCGATCATCCGTTTAATGTTAGCAGAAAATTCTCAAATAACGCTTGCAAAAATATCTTATTCCTCGGTTGAATGAATGATTTATTCAGTTTAAACTTTAAAGTTCAAATTACTATTTGAAAGTTAATTTATGAAGTCATAATCCGTTCGACTAGGTGATGAACAAACTGGATGCTTACTCACGTTTTTGTTGCGCAGCTGTGAGTCGTATGGAACAATCTTTATTCAATTTTAGTTGATCACTCAAATACTAGTTATTATTTGTGCTTTTCATTTTATTAAAGTCAACGAGCACGAAACGATTTATTACTGATGGAGTGCTTCATCAACAATTCAAGTTGCATTTAAAAATAAATTTTTTCCGAGTAGATACAAATAATGCGTATAAAAAATGGAATCCACACAAACATTCGAGCGATGGTTTGGTCACCCTCAGAGTTTTTGCATTGGATTCTGATAGCGTGCGAGGTAGAGCTTTGAAGGCCTCAAATACTGCAAGAACGAGATGATGATCGTGCAGGTCATGCAGATACGATCAAAAGCGGCATGCAAATGTAGCGCGAGCGAAGAGGAACCACCCACGCTCGTTGCCAGACACCTCAACATGTTGGACCGTCGCGGTACCTCACGCTTTCGACCCAGAGAGTCGACCGACGCCGCCTCTGTCTCACTTTAGCCGTGTTTTACTTCTTCCAAATCCCCGAGGGCGTCTTGACTGCGCCCCTAGTGTAGCCTTTAGTATTCGTGTTCACGAAGAGGCTCAGCTGGAAACTAATGAAACCACCTACGTATATGGGTCGGAGCGTTTCGCTCGCCCCGGTCTCGAGTTCCTGAGGACACGCAACTTGAAGGCACTCAGGCACGGTGGTCATTTGGCAAGCTTTAGCTTATACTCCGATGGAGTCACTTCACATGAAGCGAGCAATTTATTGGTTCAGCCAACCCGGAAAGCTGACTGGTTCTTATCGCAGATCTCGTTATTCTTGGGCTTGAAGAAGCCACTGCAATTAAGCGATAGCGCAGGCACCGAAACAGAAGGTTTGCTTCCCTGAAATGAAATGCGCACCTTGGTAAAATTTGATCGTATTTCTGTCTGCTCAGGCGGGGCTCGGCGAGTGGATATCAGGACTGTGACTCCCTCTAGATTTTTGCTTCGGACTTTTTCAAGGACAAGACATTATATTTTCCTGCAAACATTTCGCGGAGCCCCTATCGAAAATGAACTCTGAATAAATTTTTTCAGGCAGTGAAGAGGTATTTATACCGAATACATTTGATGTCATTCATGGATAGAATGAAGTTCTGCAAATGACATTCTAGAGAAGGAAAAATTTTGACCTCGAGTAGTCATCACTCGATCCATCCTAGCAAAACAGACAAAAAATGAACTCCGAGAGAAGAATAAAAATGTTATCTTCTTCATAACTGATGAATTATAGTTCATGACTATACTACAATTTATTATTATTTTTGAATGCTCTGTAGGTCGCTGCTTGATAAATTTTTGAGGAGCGGAAAGTCAAAGTAATCGCACAAACATCTCTCCAATGTTTGCAGAAATAAGTTTCTTATCGAGCTTGCATTACTCTAAATTATTTTATTTTGAGCGCGCATTATAATTACAAACGATTTTATTTTGAGCGTGTATTATAATTCTAAATGATTATATTTTGAGCGTGTATTATAATTCCAAATGATTTTATTTTGAGCATGTATTATAATTACAAACGATTTGATTTTGAGCGTGTAATATAATTCCAAATTATTTACTTTGAGCGTGTATTATAATTCTAAATGATTTTATTTTGAGCGTGTATTACAATTCCAAATTATTTTATTTTGAGCGTGTATTACAATTTACAATGATTTTATTTTGAGCGTGTATTATAATTACAAACGATTTTATTTTGAGCGTGTATTACAATTCCAAATTATTTTATTTTGAGCGTGTATTATGATTTACAATGATTTTATTTTGAGCGTGTATTATAATTACAAACGATTTTATTTTGAGCGTGTATTACAATTCCAAATGATTTTAGTTTAAGCGTGTACGACGATTGTTAAAGATTTTCTCTTGATCACGCATTATAATTGTAAACGATTTTTGGAGCGTGTTTTAATATGCTCAATATTTTATTTTAAGCGTGTGATATGAATGCAAATAGGTGAATCAGTAGATAATGTTGATTTAAATAAAATAAGATTTGAACTGGCCGAAATTAAACATATCGTAAATAAACATAATTTTATCGAAAATTCTATTTCGATCTCTACTAAACGAGCATTTATTTTAGTATCCTTTGCACTGTGAACAACGGATTAAATTATTAATTCCATATAGATATAAGAAATACGCGCATAATAAAATAACCAAGCGTACAAAGAATGCTGCATGGAAATGATTATCCAATTCTTTTTCGGCTGCTCTAACGACAAGCAAACATCTTCAGCCAGCCTTATCCCAGGCCCTCTCACGTGTAGTCATTGAGCATTTAAGATAAGACGAAAGGAGTACGCTTAATTATATCAGGCTTCTAATTTATTTCCGATCGCTTCACGTTAAAACCCTTGAGCACATAAAATGCCCATTTTCCACGCCCCAAAATGTCGCTTGCGTTCCTTGAACTGAAGTGCAAACGTCTCTCACGACCATCATTTACGATGCGTTCCACCTGTCGACTGGCGAACCTAAGTTGAAAATTACGGATGCCGAGGCCTTTCTTCGTCTTTCGCCGTCCATTAGAGTACGCGAGTTCAGACGCCATTGTGTTCTTTAAGAACAGAGCTCCAGTGTCTTCCCGTGTCTGGGTGTCTTTTGCCTCTTACATTTTGGATTTTTTCGGTTAATTTGCTATTCTTGTTATGCCCGAGTGGGGCTGAGGAACATCAGCGCTGCTCAGAAATAAACCTAACGTTTTTCTAGCTCAACCAAAATTTTTGTTCTGAATTTGAACGAAGATGTTTTTCTAGAAGCCCGTGCCATGCTCGCTGATAACTTTATGTATGGTGTCCGCTAAAAAAGTAGGCGATTTAAAAAAGCTGTAGTTTGTAAAATATTAGTGCTATGCTAGAAGGTTGTAATAGGTTTTATTGAAAAGAGCAGGACTTAGAATTTTATTTTATTTCGATAATTCTGTCCGATGTCATACCTTTCAAATAAATGTGGCATTTATGACTAAAATTTATGTTGTCCAACAATATTGCTATACGTTGACATTGAAGAAGCACAATTGGTACCACTGACAAATATAGATATGGAGTACCACAAGGATCTGTCCTTGGGGCTCATCTGTTTTTAATCTGTATCAACGATACGGGTAAATCTACTTCATCTTCCAATTCTCACTTTCTGCCTACGACAGCACTCTTCCTACAGCTCTTTCTAATAAAAATTCCATTTTAAAATTCCATTTTAATTGCAGAGAGTACAGATAACGAGCTGCCAAAGGTTTCAATGCCGGTCAAAGGCAATAAAATAAGCCTCAATATCGATAAGATAAAATAAATTATAATTTCATACGAGCGGTATGCATCTTTTGCATGCATTAAGATTGGTGATGGTTAAATTGAAAAAAATAACTCCTGTGAGTTTCTGGGCACTATAATAGATAAACATCTGACATTCAAAGAGCATAGTGCACATATCAAAACGAAATTATCAAAATCGTGCGAATCTTCAATAAAGTAAAAAATGAATTACCTGAAGAAGTTTTGAGAATACTTCACCGATCGCTAATTTCACGATATCCACGATATTTATAATTCGGAAAAAAACACGACACCGAACAGACAAAAATGAAACCAGTTTGCTCATTGCACTGCAAAAAAAAGCCTTACGATCGGTAAGAAATTTAGAATATAATACACAAATGATTTATTCAAAAGTTTAAGAAATACTTGAGCTTTTAGATCTCTTCAAGCTCTCTATATGAAATTTTAAGTAAGTATAAAACAATGACTAATGGGGTGACAAAGACCTTAAACAATTATTAACTGTACAAAAGGGCCATCATGATCAAATAAGCCGAAATATAAGTCATTTCATACTTCCTTAGTATTCAAAAGCTCGGTCATGACAACACAGTATCCTCTTCATTGGAACCATGCAGGAGCTGATATTCGATCCCTGCTGAGATAAAGTTCTTACAAAACATTTAAAACGAATCTTAAATTACTATTTTTATCGGAATATTAATAAAAAAAAATAAAGTAAACTGTTTCTACTATATGATTCATTTTGATAGGAAAATTCACTATAATTAATAACATAAATATTAAATCTGATCGTTAATCATTCCTAAAATATACTATTCTCATCAAGCCCATTTAAATATTGTTATAAAATTGAGCATCGAATCTTGAACGAACAAATTAATTCATCAGTCTAGTGCGCAACTAGGCTAAGTGAATTAGGTTAAACATAATTGTACACCCTAAAATAACATGTATGATAGGATGCTCTATGTAGAGGTCACTGAACTTATTCGGGCCCACAAGTAGATATACTCAAAAGTGCCCATTGAAATAACTATCTACTGATCTACAACTATCTACTTATCTAACTATCTACTGATGTATCGCTTGTGATAAATAAATTGTCTAAGCTGTTTAAATAACCTGAAGAGCCATGGAGTGTGCATGCAGAGCCTAACAGCGCCGACTGCGGTGCGGTATCTTCTCATTTTAGGTTCCATTTCGTTACGTTAGGTTGCGTGAGCGTCATTACAGCAGCCCTGCGCACGCTTGTCTTTCTTTCTGTTCCTAGACAACCTGGCCTTGCGTTCACGGACCAAAATTCGAACACTTGTTTCTTGGAATTCTCGAGTATGTAGAATCATTTCTCTGAAATATAGATCGTTACTCTTAACATTTGTTTAGTTGCAGTCATTTTTGACGCAGAACTAAGGCGAGGTTTTTCGTAGAGTGACGTAGAGCATGAGGAATTTCGAAGATAATCACGTGTCATCTCATGCAAAAAGAACACTCAATTGTCAAAATTCTAAATCTGTCAGTGTGTAAAGGCAAAGTTTCGATGTGATTAAGTGATTATCTACGCATTTTAACACGTATTGAACTGGAACAGCTTCGCAAGGTTGAATAGTTGGAAAGGAATTTTGAAGACTGACGATCATTGCCATCCATCGCACCTGCTCTCCCACACGAAGCCAATGCTCACATCCTGTGCCGGGACGATGCGTGGGTAAATGGTGGCGTCGGCATTTAAATTACTCCCTCCAGTGGAGCTTTTCATCTCCGCCGACGCCTTCGTCAACAGACATCGTTGTTCGTCCATTAGGAAGCACCTGAATGCAATTCGTTTTTCATTAGGATTGCTTTCCGAGTCATTCGCGTGCTGAAAAAAAAGGGAAATCACTGGGTGTTTCATTGCTGAGCCATTGGTAATCGTTAATCGTTAAAGCCATTGGTAATCGACGTTTCGATGTAGCTATCATCATCTTCAGGTCTGAAAATAAAGTAATTTTTTTGCATAAACTTGGACTATTTCGTAGAGTTGAGGAGTTAGAAAGGAAAATTCTATGCCTCTGGCAATCTATAAAACGCAACTTTTCAATGTAACTATCATCATCTTCAGGCAGAAAAAAAACTATTTTTTTCACGAACTCGGACTATTTCGTAGAAATGAGATGTTGGAAAGGAAATTATGCAATAGTATTGATGAATTGCCATCCGAAATTGTAGCAAAACGAAAAAATCGGAAACAATATTTTACTGATGATGTTATTGGAGGAGGTATGTAGTTAATGAGGCTTTGGGCATTCCCGAAAATTGTTTTGTTGAACATGTAACTCAACTACCATAGTAACCATTGCTGACGATTAAGTGGATCGTAAAATTGACGCAAATTACTCGAACAGAACTAGTATCCATGTCAAATGATATCTAATCTAGTTCTACAGGCTAATGGCGTCTCGTCTAGTTTTATGGACTAATCTCGATGAATCTCAAAATTCCATCTCCTGATGGCTAAGTGTCCCAGTCAATTTTTTTCGTAGTCTTACTCGTACTGTGAGTATAAAGAGAAGGTTGATGGAACATTTATGAAGATAAGAAAACTGTAAAATTGCTTATATGTTACAGGACAAGATTATTCATATTTCATACCTATTTTTAGATTTTCAAGAAAAAATTCAAGGTGAGCATATGTTAACATGAGGGAGAATATAAACATTTTGATAGATATAAAATATCATTTCAATGAAATTTTATTTAAGCATTAAGATTGCGATAAATTTAACACAATTGAAATACATATAAATTAACATAATCCATCACTTTCAACTTTAATTTAGGCTAAGCCGCTAATTTCACGTAAAAACTCATGTGTTTAACATGAGCGATTAAACCAGAAAACGGGAATTAGAATAAAAAGTGGCATAAATGGATTATTTTGGGATTTCTTGGCGCCAACATGCAATCGTCGAATTTCAATCATGACCGAAACGCTTTTCTCATGACAGGTACCCGTCGCGCTCACGTGTCTTGATGTTAATTCGCTGTCCCAGTCTATTAACAGCACTGTAATTAATTTAGTAATCTGGGCACTTTATAGGATAATTACATCGTAAATGATGGTATTAGGCTTTGCTATTTCCGTCATTTCGTTTCAAAACAAAGTTACATGTAGTGATAGACTTACGCAATCATCCAGCCTCAATCATCGGCAAGCGCGCGTCGGGCGCTCGAGCTAGAAAAGAAAGAAGAAAAGAAAAAGATTTATTTCCCATAAAGATGATACAAAAACATCATTGTTTTTTCTCTTGATGTGAGAACAAACATGCCGATGCTTCAAAGGTTCATTTTATGTTTCAAGAGTTTGCATCCGAAATATAAGCTTCCAGTCCTATGAATTGGTATCTTATGAGAGATATTTATGTTTCGAAGAGCCCTAAATTTACAGATACTTCTGTAGTATGCACTATTTCTTACTATTTATTCATTGCCCTAATCATCATCAGCATAATAAACTCGAGCAACTGACAAGTGTAGTACCATGACGTGACTGTTTTCTTCGCATTTGAAATATTAGAGCAAAAAACTTTGTGATGCCTGAGGTCAAAATTTACTTGAATGATGCCGAAACTTGAGGACTTTGACCTGAAAAAAAAAACAATCTTCCAAAACTGAGCTTGGCAAATTGAGAGGTTCGGAAAAAAATTTTTCGGTGGAGTTTGAAACTTGTTGGTGGCACTCCATGATATTTCAGGCCAAAAGCTCTTTATTATAGCGAATTGATCCTACTGGTGAATGCATACTACCATTGTGAGTGAAATTATAAATTTCACTTCTTCGATTTTTTCTTCGTTTAAAAATCAGAACAGATGAATATTATTATTTGGCATCTGCACGTTTTTCTTCTGTAATTCGAGAGTCTGTACGGACGAAGAATGCTTTTTGAATTCATGGAAGTACGGTTATTTTCTTGCCCTGGTACCATGGAGAACATTTCACCAGTCGTATCATGTTGCTTACATTTTCTTGAATAGCATTTTTTGGTATAAATAAGTGGTACTTATTTTTTTAATAAAAAGTTAACGGAAAAATCAACCCGCCCTACAAAAAATATTTTTTTTGCGAGCTTATAGAATTTAAGTGAATTTTATAAAATTAGAATTTCGATCGAGGTTCAGGCAAAAGGCTAAATTATAACATAACGAAACTGTTCTTTTGAATGTCGAGGCACAAATAACGTAAAAGAAATCTTGAGCCAAAATCAAAGAAAGTATAAATCTTTCAGTTTTTTCGTAATTTACTGATTGTAGAGTTCCGAATCCTTTGCCATAGTTAAAAAAATATAAATTTTCATCCATTAACTTACCTGAGCTTTGTAAATGCACATAACTCGCTGAAAAAATCTCCACATGAAGCCCTAATTTTTAAAAATAACATGCACTCAAACATCTTGCTCGCAGGTCACTCAGTTCATTTGACGAGACACACCAGGCACGAAGCTGCACTCAAGCTGCCCCGCATGCGAGATCTCGGCTAAGGATTGAATGGAAATTGGAAAATCTTCCAGGCAACAGGAATCTGAAACGAGCCGCGGTCTGGAACTGGTCCGGTTCAGTTGAGATGCCGCTCGGTGACAGGGGCGATCATGTGGAATTTTACATTCAAAATGTGTTCGGTGCGTCGTGCCAAAGTCTCTGGTTAGAAAGCTGTCGATGTTTCAGCCTGTACATTTCTCATGCAAGATGCTCTCCAAATCGTAGGTCACACTTCACTAATAGGTTCAAACGGCCTCGAAAGTATTCATGTCATTTTATAGTAAGTCCAATGTGAGCCTGTAAATTTTTCGTACTAGATGTTTTCCAAATCGATGGTTATACTATGTACAATAATGGGTTCTAATAGTCTCGAAAGTATTCGTACCAGTTTAAAGTAAGTCCAAAGCTGTAGAGTATATTATCATATCAGATGTTCGCAAAACCGCACGCAAGTCATACTACACTAATGGGTTCTAACGGACTTTGAAAATATTCATACCAATTTATAGTAAGTCTAAAACTGTAGATGTGAGTCTGTACTGTATATTTTTCTAATCAGATGTTCTCCAAACCGCAAGTCATATACTACCCTAATGGGTTCTAACGGTTTTAAAAATATTCATACCAGTTTGGAGTCAGTTATTTTTTCCTTCTTTGTCTTGAGGAGACTTAAATTATCTCTGAAAGTGCGAGTAAAATGCGTCCAGATTATATATTATATATATACATATAAGTTTTGGATTATAACTCTACTTCATTTCTTGCAATATATTTGTTGAATGTAATTACTATTGCAGCGAATTTAACATTTAAAGCCATATTGTCAGATCAACAGGTCATAAACCCATTATTTGAATAAAATTAACTCGTTAAAGTTTCATTTGAGCAGAGTTTATTTTAAAAAGTGCCGAAAGATTGCTAGATGTAAACAACAAAAAGAGTCTAAACTCTACTACACATGATGACCAGTACTCTAAATATATTTTGAATGTTGAATTCGGGGTGTGATATCATGAGACCGATTTCAAGAGACGATCGTGGGTTTTCCTTTGAATTTACGAGAAAAACAATCATGTATTATTTATTATTCACTCCAAGTATAGACAGCATACCCATGTATTTTTAAGAGCTTCAGAACAGCCATGATATTATGAGAAGTTTATTTAAAATCTAAGAGCAATGTTCGCGTGGAAGCCACCGACTAAGAAATTGTCTCGCAAGGCGCGTCGAAAAAAGCAAGCGCAAAAAGCACCGAGAGAAGCTGGAGCGTCGACGAGAGTTCTTCCCATACGGCGTTCATTTCAGCTTTGTTTGCTGCGTTCACAGTCTTCTGCGTACGGGTAGCTCGTTCAGTCAATCGACCAGTAAATCCTCCCTGATGAACATATGCTGCATATTCAGTAAGAGCACCACAAGTTCATTGACGTTTGTTGATCAGAGATCAATATCTCCGTCCTGTGGCCTGTGTGGTCCGCAGCGCTGCCGCAGCACCAAACAATGGAGCAACTTCCGTTCAATGGCAGCAACTTGCGCAAAATTCATCAGCGAACACGACTTCGCTCCCAGAATAAAAAAGAAATAAGTTCTTGCGCAAGGTTTCATCCGCCCATTTCAATGGCTGAGCTGACCGTTCAACATTCCAGAAAGAGGGTCGACTGGAAGGGTGTTGCGGAGGCCTTTCTTCACACCTCGGATGCAATGCACGCGGCAGATGGGAAATTCAACTTCAAAAGAAATTAGGGGAGCTGAAAAAAGAAGCGAGAATGGGCTAGTGCCTGAATGAGTTTCATATAGCCGGCGCGGCCTGATGCGTTGAAAGCAAAACGAGGACGGGCTAATCTACAATGTTGCACGGGAGAGCTGAGGGACCAAGTTTAGTGTAACGCCAGATGCGTTGGAAGAAAAGCGGTAATGGCCAAAAATTTGAGGGATCCAGTTTTAACGCTGTTACGGTGGAAGAAAAAACGACAGCAGCCAAATTTACTGTGTTGCACGTGAGAGTTAAAGGACCGAGTTTAGTACAACACCAGATGCGTTGAAAGAAAAACAACTAAGGCCAAATCTACAACGTTGCTTGTGAGAGTTGAGGGAACGAGTTTAGTACAACACCAGATGCGTAGGAAGAAAAACGTTACATCTACCATGTTGCACTGGAGAGTGCAGGGAGGAACGTTCTCAAGTTGCGCACGACAGGGTCTCAGGACACAGCTCGGCTCTTCACACGCTGTTCGCTTCGCTGCCTCGCACGCTCCGATGAGTCTGCTTTATTCTTCAGACCATATTGTAAATAAGACATTCAATTCAAACGGACTTCTAGTCAAAAAAGTCGCTGTGAAAGCCTCTGAGTTGTCGTTCCCATGCCCAACGTCACTCGTCACCTCTAAAGTTTTGTACTCCAATTTATCAAAAAAAGGTTCACAATGAACCAATTTCTGGTGACTTTCGGAGAAGCGATTCAATCTTGCGATAAGTGAGCTAGATGTACTCGAGGATGAAGAAACTGTTTTGTCCCTTTTATTTAAGTTAATTTTATTGAAATTTGAACGGCTAAGGAAAGTTATGTAGGTTTTAAGAGAAAGTAACGTTGCATGTTTGTGATGCAAAGATGTACTTCACTTATACGCACATTTTCTTGCTAATGTTGGCTGCAGGTGGAAGTTATTTTTTTCAATTTATTTCAATGGATGGAATTACAAAACTGGATGAAGAAAACAGGATATTCACCTACAAGATCTGTGATAAGTATCAATATCATTTTCATACGTTCACTGCTAAAATTTGGTTGACTCCGATCATGTATGTAACTTTTGAATGTATGATGAGGGAAATTTGAGGATTATCACGATCATCAAAAAGTTTCATTATTACAATATCATTATTCATCATCAAATAAATTGGAGTTTTTATCTTTAATAAGGCATTGTTCAGTGGGTCGTCGAAATAAACTTTGATTTTTGAGATGTATTCTGGCTATTTCAACTACATGAACGGTGATATTTTAAGTCAACCATGTTTCCTTCACGTAAAATAAATACGAGGTGCACTTGGTCTTCTGGCGAATATCCAGCGCTAAGGAGATGAATTTACAATCTAGAAAGCCATATCTAGACTGAAGATTCGTTCGCAGGTCTTCAAAGAAAGAGATTCAGTGCGATTGCAAGTCATGCGATAAATCGCCAGTCATTGTTTGCTCGCGAGGAAGTCTAAGCATTTTCTGTTATATTGTTCCACAGGAATGAGTTTCCAGCAAACACGTCTGATGCAAAACTTAGGGTGCGAGCGTTCGTTGCTCATGGCGAGTACAGACTGACATTCGCTATGAACTAAAGAACAGACAATATTCAGTAATTACTTGAGTAAAAAGTTTCCAGTTGCCAAAAAAGTTGCCCGTCAAATGGCTAGCTTGTGGGAGACCGCATCCTCAAGGTTGAAATCGGACACGCCATCCTGCCAAGCCTAAGAATAGATGTGGAGGAACGTAAAGAAAAAGTACTACTGTTTTAGATTCCATTTAATAACTTACATCTAATATAATATTCCAAGTTATTACATAATAGTATTTTGCGTCAGAATTTGCAAGTGTGAGCCGAAGGAAGTCGAACACTCATCCTTTACTAAGATGTATTTCTAATTTGGCTTAGGAATGATAACGAGTGCACACGACCCGTCAAAAATGTATATCAATGTTCGACAAATCACGTGACACACGTTCTTATTTATTAACAATACCCGTGGTAATCATTCCGACTCCAAATTCGATGGATTAATACACTGAAAATTGTGGAGTTGATGAAGCTTGTATCACAGATACGCTCATCACACACTGCAGGCTGGTGGTGTGACACACGGACGGATGGACGGGCGGACGCGGCTCTTATTATAGTATAGATAATATGTATAGTGAATCAGAGCACTAGAAAACATTTATACCCATTTTTTTATGATTTCTATTAAGTGTTGAATTGATTAATATTAAAACTGTTGTAACACACGCTGATAAACTGAAATAAATCATAACAAAATTTTACAAATGAAAGCAATACGATGGAAGTATTTGCAGTTCATGAAGCTGTTTGCATTACCTCGATACTTGCTACATTCACACATGCTGACAATTTTATATATAACTGAACTTTCACAGCACTGACAACTTTCTTCTCAATGATACGACTGAACACTACCGTAGCACTTTATAATACCCTTAGTGTGTTTATTTATTTATGGATTTATATATTTCTTTGGTGTCCGCTTCTTAAGAAACAGCTTCTTTGATTGGATTCCAAGGATGCTTAATGACCGTATCTGTGATACGAGTTTCACCAGTACACAAGTACAAAAATATTTCAATCGCGGGTACTGTTAGAATGGATATATTTGTTTGTCATCCATCATCTACATCTGGAGGAGTTATACAAGGAAAATATCGAATCCCTTCATTTCTGACCGGCCGTTATTACTAGTTATACACTAAGTATCGAGGTTAACAAGGCTCATAACAAAGATGTTGTACTCCTGATAACTGAGTTCAACTGCATTAGCAGACGTGGGTTGTTTTGAGCCCCGGATTATCAGACTTTGTTGAATTTGGACGCGTGAACCAAGGCATTATGCCTCCTTTAAGTGGATGTAGAATACAGAGAGCCCAAATCTGCATCGGATTGCAATAATCTATACAGAATGAAGCAGCACTGAGGTGATTGAATTACAGTTAAATTGCTGAAGATGTCAACTTATACGGTGGGTGTTAAACATCCTTCAGCACCCCCCAAATTGCGACACAAAATATTATTATGTTATAACATGGAACAGGATATTAGATGAAAAAGACAAAACTGAAGGACACTAATTCGCAAGACAAGAGACGCTCACACCATTAAAAGTGAAAGTAATTTAAATACTACTCAACATGCCACGTGAGGGTAACGTACAAATCCATTATCCAGAAGATATTTGAGGTGTCGCAGTCATAATCCTATTCCTTGAATTAAATTAAATTGATAATGCAGTAAGTCTTCGACGTTTTATTGTCGTAAATTGTTATAAATTAGACACTATAATAAATAGTTGGTAACGGAGGCGGGCAAGGTCAAGCAGTAAGTCTTAGACGATGTATTGTAATAAATAGTAATAAAATAGATACACCCAATTATTGGTAACGCAGGTAGGTAGGCATGGTCAAACTGCAAGTCCCAGACGACGTATTCAATGACTAAAAAACAAGATGGAAGGAAGACCAAAAAAAGAAATAGCGTAGTTGCCAACAAGAGAAACAACGACCAAAAACAAGATGGAAGAAAGACCAAAAACAAGAAATAGCGTAGTTGCCAACGAGAAAAACAACGACCAAAAACAAGATGGAAGAAAGACCAAAAACAAGAAATAGCGTAGTCACCAGCAAGAAAAACAACGACCAAAAACAAGATGGAAGAAAGACCAAAAACAAGAAATAGCGTAGTTGCCAACGAGAAAAACAACGACCAGAAAGCAAGATAGAAGGAAGACCAAAAGCAAGAAAACGCGGCGTAGTTGCCAAGCTCGCCTGGCTGTGGGCGGCGTATCAGCTGCGGCATCGCAGGCGAGTCTGGCGTGACGCTCCAGACAGACACAGGCGAGCTCGAACATCAAATTCCGGGCATTCCGAACTGGCGCGCTCGTTCATGGAACGCAACGCGTGCGGCCGAGGGCAGCCAATAAAGCAATCCCTTGTCCCCATTGCGACTCTTAATTAGCAAAAGAAACGTCGTAACTCCAGTAAAAGAAGCTTGTCCTCATTTTTCTTTCATTGATTCATTTAAGAACTGGAAAAAACGGTGAATGGAACACCCATCAGGTGGGTATGAGCAGGTGAATTGCCAAGTCGGTGCTCAGGTGGCGCTGGAGTCGGTCCAGCTCTGCTGCGACCAGCGGTGGCAACCTCCAGTGTTCGTGTGGACGTGATACGGTGTGGTGTTATTGTTATAGCTATCCGTGCCTCTCATTCTTTCGTCCCATGTACTATTAAAAAATTGTTATTTTCAGGTGAGTTTTTTGTAACTGTGAGTATTTCATACATGGTTTGTTTTAATTAATACGGCGATTCAGTGGTTCTTCGATGAGTTTATGTGTGAGTCAAATGTGAATGTATTTACTGCGCACGATCAGCCGATTTTCTTATCAGGTGAGCGCTTCTAGAATTTCCAATTACCCTTTCCTGTCGTTGTACTTCCTCAAGACTTTGAAGGTATTTTCGAATCAGAGCTGTGCGATACTAATGAACACTGCTGATTTTACTGAGCTATGCTGTTTTAGGAAATCAGAGATACTTAATTCGTTCCGTTCAGAACTTTGAAGGCGGTGGTAGATCACTACTTCTTTGTCGCGGTAGAGTTGAAGTTTCCATCTGAGCAAGAAGATCTGGGCTGGATTTTGAACATTTTACGTTTCTGTAGCGTAACAACGTAGGTTGTTATACGTCGACTTGTCCATGTAGCTCATATTGTAGCCAAGTTCTCTTGTTGGAAAATATGTTTATTATAAAATCCGTTAACAGTGCTTAAAGAGAGATTGCTAGCTTTTTTCAGAAGTTGCGAAAATTTAAAAAAGGAAAGGTAACTGCAAGTTCTCTGGTTGAAAAATATTGATACTAAGTAATTTTTTTCTATGTGCAGTGACTGTTCTGCTGTCATATTTAACTTCGGGCATAGCCAAAAAATAACTCCGACAACGCACATCTTTCACTGTTTGGGATCTATTTAATAATGACGGAAGATGAAATGTCTTTTTTTAAAGAATTTTCTAGTGGCTCCTTCTCTTCAAAGTCACAATTTCTGGACATATCTGTCCCTCTCTGCCAGTTAAATGAAACATTGATGCATTCTTCGTATCAATTCGAAGCTTCCACTCGCGTAACTGCTTCTGTACCATCACTTGAATTTTCCTCTACCGGTTAGCTCGCAGAAGTGTTTACTGTGCCTCATGCTTGAGATCGATTTATTAACTACAATTTATTTATTGCAATTCTTAAAATTAGTTCACTGCGGCTAGCATGAACTATTTTTACTCTCCGATTGGCGAATGTCAAATGGTTCTCTGATTGTCAGATGACCTGTATCTTATACCTAATAATGCTTTTGGTGTGTCTATTTATTCATAAATTTGCATATTTGCCAGGTGTCTGCTCTCGAGAAAAAGCTGATTTGGTTTGATTTGAAGGATGCTTTACGACCGTATTTGTGATACGAGGTTCACCCGTGCACGAGTACAAGAATATTTTAACCGCGGGTACTATTGGGATGAATATATTTGTTTGGCATCCACATCTGGAGGATTTATATAAGGAAAATGTCGAATCCCGTCACTTCTGACGGGTTGTGAACATTAGTAACCTAACAATAGTTGCTTCTGTTGGTTGTGTTTGTAGCATTTTCACCTGCAGCGTATAGGTACAAAAATTTTAGTTGGTTTGTCCGTTGTGTTAGATGACAAACTGTAAATGTCAATCTTGTGACTATAGGTAAAGTTTTAGGGGAAAATATATTCATCTGGGGATGAGGAATTTTTTCAAGGGATTCAGGGAATCTATGCAAATCCTCATAAAATAATTTCATTGGAATGAAATGTTGCTGGGCCGTAATAGAAATTAAACGTGAGAACCTATTTTATTCTAAATGGAAATTTTAAAACGTTTAAATGCCACCTACCGGTACACGCATTTGATATTGTTTAGACAGTTACACGAGGGTTAATGATTGGAGCAGTTCCCCCTTTAATAACAAATAAGCTTGAGTTTATAGTGTGTCTACAACTACCAAGACAGGGGTTGACTTTAGTAATTCCTGCTGCAATAATAAATAAGCTTTACCTTATAGTGTGTCTACAACTACCAAGACAGGGGTTGACTTTAGTACTTCCTGCTGCAATAATAAATAAGCTTAACCTTATAGTGTGTCTACAACTACCAAGACAGGGGTTGACTTTAGTACTTTCTGTTGCAGTAATAAATAAGCTTAACCTTGTAGTGTGTCTACAACCGCTGAGACAAAGATTGACTTCAGTACTTTCTGCTACAATCACTACACTGTATAATAGTAATACACAGTTGATTGCTTGGTTGTTCTGACTCTCTGTCACGCTCCTAAGAAGTTACATGGGGGGAATATTGGTACCAGGGGGAATGCGCTTGAAGACCGTATCGAACTTATTATATGATTTCATGTGCTTTATGGAACATTACCGAAACCCGCCATTTTTGACGGGCTATGTTTACTAGTTACAAATAAGCTTGAACTTACAGGTTGTCTACAACCACCAACCAAATCCATCGTTGCTAGTTACAAATAAGCTTGAACTTACAGGTTGTCTACAACCACCAACCAAATCCATCGTTGCTAGTTACAAATAGGCTTGAGCTTACAGGTTGTCTACAACCACCAACCAAATCCATCTTTGCTAGTTACAAATAAGCTTGAACTTACAGGTTGTCTACAACCACCAACCAAATCCATCGTTGCTAGTTACAAATAAGCTTGAGCTTACAGGTTGTCTACAACCACCAACCAAATTCATCATTGCTAGTTACAAATAAGCTTGCGCTTACAGGTTGTCTACAACCACCAACCAAATCCATCGTTGCTAGTTACAAATAAGCTTGAGCTTACAGGTTGTCTACAACCACCAACCAAATCTATCGTTGCTACGATTGGCAGAGCTGAGGAAGGCCCAGTATTCTGGTATGAGTACCTCAACATTGTGACTTTCAGTGCAATCAGTCGTCCGGCTTTAGAGTTCTGCGGCGGTATTCTAGATACCGCACGCACGTCACGAACGAAGGCACAGCGGGAAGAATCCTACATATTGAGTCCACGCACCGCCGGTGGCTGCCTTCTCATTTTTTTTGCGTGTTTAATAATATGTTGGAGCTTCGCTCCCCGTCTCCTGTTCTTATTTTGCGTGTTATAATACGGCGAAGTTTTGTTCTACGTCTCCTGTTCTAGTTTTGCGTGTTATAGTACTGAGAAGTTTTGCTCTTCGTCTCCTGCTCTTATGTTGCGAGTGTATAATAACATGCTGGAATGCTCGCTGATAGCTTGTAAAGTTTTGCTCCGTCAGTATTCCCTTTTCTTGCTTTACATTTATAGTAATATGTACGTTTGATTATTCGTAGAATTAATAAAGTTTGCTTTAAGTAGGACGTTTTCATCACAGGAGTCGCGTGTTACCCAAGCATTAAAACGCAAGTTACATTTTATTTGAGAATAAATAAAGGACGAGGAAACGTTTTACCCAAATATTTTTGCGCTCTCGTGATAATTTGTGTTGGTTTGCTAAACTTTCCGGTGTTTTTTCCACAGATTACGTTCTGGGTCAATTAAAAAATGACTGATTTTTGTAAAATTTGAATTCAACTTCGTGTGATCATGTTTGACCCGTTAGTCGTGAGAAAACAGATCGCGTTTGTGATTATGAGGCATAAGATTTTTTTAAGAAAATAAAACTGTGATTGATTAATGTTTTAACTTTCAAAAAACTTTACAATAATAATTAGGAAATATTATCTTCAATTATTCTCGATAGAATACCATAAATTTTGTTACTATGATAGTATTCGATTATTTGCTATCGTAAATGCAGAAACTATCTCATCGAAAAAAACATACACTTAAACATGCAACGCTTAATAATAAAAGGGTTGGAAATATTCCTTTATTTATTATCGTGAAAACAGAAGCAACCACATTGAAAAAAGCTTAATGATAAATTCATCACCCTAACAATTGATTCACACTACAACATCGATTTATAAATTAATCGATAACGAGCGTTCACATTGTGCATACATGCCTTTCTGAAAAATTAACAAGTAACTGGCTGTGTGTAATTCGTGTTCGGAGAGCGGGTCTACAGAGCTGAGCCTCGTCGTTCAGTTATGCAGGTGCGATAAATAGATAATTTCTACTCCAGAGATGAGGGCGCTGCTATAGAGCTGTGTCTACGGTGTGTAGCTGCTCGTATCCGTGATACGCTGTAGCGACGCAGCTGCTCTTATCCATGATACGCTGTAGCGACGCAGCTGCTCGTATCCGTGATACGCTGTAGCGACGCAGCTGCTCTTATCCATGATACGCTGTAGCGACGCAGCTGCTCGTATCCGTAATACGCTGTAGCGACGCAGCTGCTGCTGCTGGAGCACGCCACAGCTGGTGCTGCTAGAGCACGCCACAGCTGGGGCTGCTGGAGCACACCACAGCTGGTGCTGCTGGAGCACGCCCCAGCTGGTGCTGCTGGAGCACGCCCCAGCTGGTGCTCACAAGGGGCCGGCACTAGAACCAGTCTCTCACGCTGGTGCCTCCCTTCGAGTCTGGCTTGCTAAATATGGCTCCTCGTCCGCAAACGCCTCGTATTTGTCCAAACGAATGCTTGCAAAAATGAACTCTGTGAGACTCGGAGGAAAGTACTGTCAGACTATTTCTACTCAAATGTCTTATTGTACTTTGTTTTTTGTTAAGTACGTGTATGGAAGTGAATGAGTTATTGCAATAAATTGTGCTACGAATAACTGTTTTTTGAAAAAAACGTTTTTGTGAAGACAAAGCACTGTGCACTCACACTCCCTAATTAATATTAAAACGCTCAGAACCTCTCGATACACACGTTTACTTCAAACACTATTAATGATGAAGTGAGGCTAAAACTAATTCATAATCAATCGATCACAATCAACGATCATATTCTGTTTTCGACTGATTGCTTAATTTTAACAAGAAGCATTTGTACAGCACGCAACAGCGTCATCTCCTCGCTTGGCTGGCGTAAGAATTAAGGCAGCGAGTTTTTGTGCGAATGAAAGTAAAGGCATTCTGTAGCGAGCTGGCTTTTGCGCGCTGCCGCCCACAGAATGACGACTGGGATCTGACGGTGATTGTAAATGAGGGACAGAAATATAAAACTAGAGATTGTGAAAATACATCCCATGTGTCTGACTTTTAATGGAAAAATCAGCAGGTCTTTAAATGCTTGACTTAGCCTTGTGTTCTATGAAGCCAAACCCAGAGAAAAATTTAAACCTAGAGATCACGAAAATACATCCAATGTGTCTGACTTTAATGGAAAAGATAGGCAGGTCTTTGAATGCTTTAGCTTTGTCTTATGTGAAGCTATAGCAGTCTAAGTTCATCATGTGTTAAAATTAAGAAGAAATTCACTCAACATCTTTTATTGGAACACTGTCAACGCTGTAAGATGATGCGCTGTAGCGACGCTAAGTCAACACTGTTGAGTGAAATTCTGCTTAATTCAACAAGTAATAACAAGTAAACAGTAATAAGTTGAACTGTTTTGCAAAACTGAAAAATTGGCTAAGAAGCTATAGCAGTTAAAGCAATGGTGTGTCAATGCTCTGAGAGGGAAGATGTTAACTTGACTGAGGGTCTGCGTGACGGTGAAAGTTTCAGATCTTATCAGTATTTTACATGTTGTTGAGCCCAGTTTTTGGATGAGCTGCGCGTACAAGGAAAATCATTTCAACTTGGGTTTTGGTTTATCTGCTCGTGTGAATGTTCCCTTCTCAGTGTCTGAAATTGAATTATAAATGAGTTTTAGAGAATTGAACTTTGAAATCAGTTTGTGTAGAAAACTAAAAAAAGTTTCAAAATCATTACGAAGTTGGGTGAAATTGAACTCTTGCGACTTGTGTCAAAGTTTGAAGATTAAAATTGAATGGTGAGTGCAGTCAGAAAACCGACGTCGAAGACAGGCTGAGAAATCTTGACCATTTAGAAGAAACCTCCAGGCGAGCCCCCTCTGGAGGAGGATTGAAAGATGCCGAAGGGTTTCATTTATAAAATTTAGTCGAAAAAGTTCAAATTTAATCAGAAAAAGGCCAATTCAACAACCGAAGCTTCACGTTTTGAGCTTGATGTCTGAGCTGCGGCTTCGACTACACCTGCTAATGTGGAAGTTACTTTTCTTGTCAAAATTTAGTTAAACTTGATTTACGCGAGAAGTTTGGATTTCGAGTGTATGTTTTGTGACGGTGATTAGCGAACATTTATAAAATTCTTGGAATTATTTTTGAAGCTGTTATAGATTTAGGCGACCACTCGAGAGTTTTAAACACCTAAAACCTTGTAAAATTACAAGAACATCAAAGTTCTCAACCACGCTGACACAACAATTCAATGAAATATTGAGGACGGCAAAAAACGATCTAAGCATCTGAAAAATAAGTGAAACCACTATATTACACAACATAGCATTTTCATTCCTCATTATTACACTGGAGTTCTATCAAATATTGTGGACGGAAACAAACCAAAAATAAGCGCAACCACGAGAATTTGAGAGCCGCAAAAAGGTAGCGGGCTCATTTGGCGAGGGAGGAGGACTGTCACCGATGTGGAGTTGTCCATTTGTCTTGCTAAGGGCGAGCTTTGGTCGTCAGACGGATGACCTGTCGCGGTCACTGCATCAGACGTCGCAGTTGCGCTCTCGGCGGCCTCCGAAAACTGCACTTTGGGGCTTGATGAATTGCGCCCCGTGTTGCACGGAGCCCGGGCCGCGTTTGCGATGGTAAAGGAACTTGATGGCCCGCTAAATAAAATTGCTGGGTATGGAACGCTGCACTTGTATGAGAACTTGATGGTCCGCTAAATAAAATTGCTGGGTATGGAACGCTGCGCTTGTATGAGAACTTGATGGTCCGCTAAATAAAATTGCTGGGTATGGAACGCTGCACTTGTATGAGAACTTGATGGTCCGCTAAATAAAATTTCTGGGTATGGAACGCTGCACTTGTATGAGAACTTGATGGTCCGCTAAATAAAATTGCTGGGTATGGAACGCTGCACTTGTATGAGAACTTGATGGCCCGCTAGATAAAATTGCTGGGTATGGAACGCTGCACTTGTATGAGAACTTGATGGTCCGCTAAATAAAATTGCTGGGTATGGAACGCTGCACTTGTATGAGAACTTGATGGTCCGCTAAATAAAATTGCTGGGTATGGAACGCTGCACTTGTATGAGAACTTGATGGCCCGCTAAATAAAATTGCTGGGTATGGAACGCTGCACTTGTATGAGAACTTGATGGTCCGCTAAATAAAATTGCTGGGTATGGAACGCTGCAGTTGTATGAGAACTTGATGGCCCGCTAAATAAAATTGCTGGGTATGGAACGCTGCACTTGTATGAGAACTTGATGGCCCGTTAAATAAAATTGCTGGGTATGGAACGCTGCACTTGTATGAGAACTTGATGGTCCGCTAAATAAAATTGCTGGGTATGGAACGCTGCAGTTGTATGAGAACTTGATGGCCCGCTAAATAAAATTGCTGGGTATGGAACGCTGCACTTGTATGAGAACTTGATGGCCCGTTAAATAAAATGGCTGGGTATGGAACGCTGCACTTGTATGAGAACTTGATGGCCCGTTAAATAAAATTGCTGGGTATGGAACGCTGCACTTGTATGAGAACTTGATGGCCCGTTAAATAAAATTGCTGGGTATGGAACGCTGCACTTGTATGAGAACTTGATGGTCCGCTAAATAAAATTGCTGGGTATGGAACGCTGCACTTGTATGAGAACTTGATGACCCGCTAAATAATATGGCTGGGTATGGAACGCTGCACTTGTATGAGAACTTGATGGCCCGCTAAATAAAATGGCTGGGTATAAAACGCACCATCGTGTGTGCTGTTGTGTAGCGAAGTTTAAGAACGCGTGAATTAGAAATTGGAATGCTGCCTCCGACAATTTCTTGTTGATAATGCTTCATTGTATATATCTAACGGCAATTTAAATGTAATAAAAATCCATTGTGTACGTCTAAAAGTAATTTAAATGGTAAAATTTCGCGCTTAATTTTCTGTGAGTCATGATACATGAAATTTAAAGTACAGTGTAGTATGCCGTAAGTTTTAGTTATTTCGCTATTTGTTCTATTGTTTGTGAGTATTTCGAATATTTAAAGAATATGAGCAGTCGTTAAAGTTTCTAAATAATACATCGTATTGCGTTGGAATCGCGGAAGCTACTGGTCCTACATCGATATTCCGATAATTATTGAAATCTAAGTATTCTAATTACGTGCTGTGTTGCATTTATAGTTGAAATGTTTTGTTGTAACGGGCGTTTTGTATGGTGTATCAATGTGTAAAAATACACACACACACGCAATGGGGTTCCGATAAGCATAAATGTACTCGCTCTGTATGATACAAAGATAAGTGCAGACGTACACACTTTATGTGAAATACTGACGTACATAAATATATAAACTCAATACGACGTACCGATTCAAGGAATTTTAAGGCGTCCTAATATTGGAATATTCCAGAATATTACGACAATATTGAACAAGGTGCGCACAAAGCTATCGAGATAATATTCTCGTAGTTATCTAGACAATAATTTTAAAGGCATCGAGGCAATCAATATTCTTTGACTTGTCTAGAAAATATTCCCAAAGCTATCGAGACAATATTCTCTGAGTTGTCCCTACAATGTTCTCACTCCTATCGAGAAAAATTCTCTGAATTCTCCATTCAATATTGTCTGGCCAATTGAGAGAATACTCTATGGACAACTCAGAGAATATTGTCTCAATATTACCACAACATTTTCTGAGTTGTTCATGTAATTCACTTCTAATTTCTGCGAGCTCTGAAGACAAAAATTCCAGAACTGTCCGCATTATTTTGAGACCTATCCAGCAAATACTTCCTGAGCTACACGCTGTAGCACGGGAAGGGCATTTGCTCATCAACTATGCTCACGCGACTGCTTACCTCAGCAGTTCAAAAAAGGTCGTTGTATAACCTGCCGTGTATCTGGTACGTGTCTGAACGTGTCCAGTCCAGGTAGGTACATGTCTGGACGTTTCCAGCTTACCTATGTACATGAACCAAAGTCCTTTATGTGTGAACACAACAGTAATTTAATTTTTCATGGAATGTCAGGACACAAACACGTTTCACACGCATGCGCAATTGTTTGACGTCTCCAAAGAATCCCCGTCAAGAAATCTTGGGACGTTCCTAAAATATGGTACGAAACTTTTCTTGAAACGATCTCTGCAGTCGCACCCCTGTCATCTCGCTGTCGAGCGGTCAAGTCTGAAACTTTCGGCGAGTCACCGCCTCGAGTCCGGAAATCCTTTCAGGACTCGGGAGCTCTTCGTTTTTATGTATTTTTCCACTGCTGGAATTTTTCTCTGTGTTACTAAGCTGACTGGCCAGGCATTCTTTTTTTATTGGTATGACGCTTAGGTGTTGATTTTCAGGACAATGATTTGAAGACACGAGAGTAGATTGTTTCCCGATGTGAGTTTTTCTCACGAGAAGTTTTGGCCAACGTAGACAATGACACCGCAACGGGATCACAGCGATAAACCAGAGAGTGTTTTAAATGCCTCTCTATGAAACGGAACAAAGATGATGTTGTTTTGCGAACGCCTTTTGAACGTCTTTAGGCTTAGAAGTTTATCTTATAATTATCCCTTTCCAGACCGTGGTCTTCTTCTGTTCTAACAACGCTTTCATTTGTCACTGGAAAGCACCTGATATGGAGCACCGCATGGCCACGTCTCCTATACAACTCCAATGGCTGCAGCGTCCTGTTTTAAACCCCCGAAGTTATGAGAGCACACGTTTAAAAACCTTGTATTTTCAGTGTTACTGTACGTCTTTCTCTCTGAAACTTGAAAAAACAGCCAATGGAAAGTCAACGAAGGATTAAAAGCTAAAATACGCTCTCAGTGGAACTCGTCAACCGACCACAAGCCAACCGAACTCTCAGCTTTCTTACTTACACCTGAGTGGCTGCACCTGAGCTGAGACATTCTGTGTATAGGCCTTGCGACCACCCCAGCATTGTTTAACTGGGCCAGGCAGAGCGCAGGTACCCGCAAGATCAAACTTGTCCGCGCATTAGAGGTCTCAGTCACGCCGCAGGCGACCGCCGCGGCCTTACATTAGCTGTGCTTCCCCCTCTCCCAACTTTCTAAACGCGCTTCAGGAAGATGCTTGTCAAACTATTTACTCCAATAATTACTTGGCCGAAACTTTTGCTTCGCGTTTCACTCAGGGATGCTCAAACTAAAGTACTATCATGCGCTGTGGGGTTTTAGTGAGGATGTTTGTCGCGTAATAAGTGTGTGTTGAGGCCAATTTTAACAGTTGGTATGTTTTTCGAGTCTTCCCCTGGGCACAAAATCAAGAGTCTTTGTTTAACACCTGAGAGCAGAGCACGAAATGGGAAGAGAACTATACTTGTGTTTCACCATTTTATTTCAATCCTAATTTGAAAAAAATGTTTTGTCTTGAGTTGGCGTGCATCTTCAGCCTTTCATAATTTCAGCAGTACGTTCATTGAAAGGGAAATTCCTGTCATTTTTAACCATCCCGCTTATTGGTATGGTTAAAGAAATAATGAAAATGATGGGAAATTAATTGTGTTAACTTCGACCTTAGTGCTTGAGCTATTGCTGTTCGAATCAATATTACGATAGAAGTTCGCTGTCACTTCGATAAAACCAGTTCGGAACGATGGAAGGCTCGCTGCTGAGCCAATTCACTCAACTGTGATACTGTGGGATAGTTAAATTTAGATATATTTATTCAACTTATATCCCTTCTAAGAGCAGCTTAGTGACAACGTTTGAAAATATTGAGGCATAGATTCAGTGGATACAATTTTAGTGGACACTCTGTATCATAACGTCAGCTTGGACGGTTTAGCTTCCGTATACGTCACGGTAGAGGAAACAAGGTAAGGCCATTTCTATGGGAGAAAATACACCTCCTCTTGTTCGGCTAGCCAATAGAAAGGCTTTATTTCAAACAAACTTTATGACGTCACCAAAACTCCTTGTCGTTAGGCCAATAGTGGAGCCAGATTTGGGGGGTAGCAGTGCAACCAGAAACAAAATTAGCACTTATTGGTCCGTTGCCGTGACGTCAGCAAAGCCACACCGTCAAAGAAAACAAGAATGGTTTGAACCTTCCTTATTTCCTCTACCGAGGTATACATGCTCCGAGAAAAACTGAAATCTTTCTCAAGAAAGCCTCAGAATTTAGTTGCATATTTTGCCGCATTTGCTCCCCCCAAAAAGCACCTACCGGGACGAATGCTACATCTGTTGCACGCTCTGCTGTGATTTTCAAGTCAAGCTTTTGTTGCTACGTGCTGAAGAAAATTGAAACTCAAGAGCAAGCTACAATAGAGTCTTAGAATATCATTTGCTTGTTGTTTAGGACCGCTGAGTCCTTTCATGTTTAGCATTCCCTCTTCGAAATAATATAAGTTGTATGAGGTAATTTATTTTCCTCTTGCAATACATCAGTAAAATTATTGCCTAAATATATTACGATGCAATGATTGAAATATAAAGGCAAGTGGAAATTTATTTTCCTCTTGCAATACATCAGTGAAATTGTTGTCTAAATGTATTACGATGGAATGATTGAAATATAAAGGCAAGTGGAAATTTATTTTCCTCTTGCAATACATCAGTAAAATTGTTGTCTAAATATATTACGATGGAATGATTGAAATATAAAGGCAAGTGGAAATTTATTTTCCTCTTGCAATACATCAGTAAAATTGTTGTCTAAATATATTACGATGGAATGATTGAAATATAAAGGCAAGTGGAAATTTATTTTCCTCTTGCAATACATCAGTAAAATTGTTGTCTAAATATATTACGATGGAATGATTGAAATATAAAGGCAAGTGGAAATTTATTTTCCTCTTGCAATACATCAGTAAAATTGTTGTCTAAATATATTACGATGGAACGATTGAAATATAAAGGCAAGTGGAAATTTATTTTCCTCTTGCAATACATCAGTAAAATTGTTGTCTAAATATATTACGATGGAACGATTGAAATATAAAGGCAAGTGGAAATTTATTTTCCTCTTGTAATACATCAGTAAAATTGTTGTCTAAATATATTACGATGGAATGATTGAAATATAAAGGCGAGTGGGCTGGAATATGCTCAGCGACTTACAGGGTAGCCTTTTGCAACCTTAATATAATATATTTGCTATAATTCGATGTCAAATGTGATCGTAACTTCGTTTGTGGCTCTACTGTTCTTTTTTCTCCTTTTCTTCCTCAACAAATATTTGAGAATAAATTCAAAAATTTGATAGCAATCAATTTACAACGAAGTGCCAATTAAGAAACCGGGCTCTGGAATATATATTTTTTTAAGGACGAGCTCTAATTTAGTAAACGGCGGCATTCTTTGAGAGCTTCGCGTTCCGCCGTATTAATTTACGAGGTCCTCTGTGCCAAGGCTTCTCAACCGGGGGTACATGTACCTCCCTAGGGGTACATTTATCGTACTTCATATGTTCAAATGTACGATGTATATTTCCATACAACCGTATATGTATATGTAATTACTAATTGTTAAGTGTGTTTTAATAGTTTCTAGAACCTTTAACTGTGCTGGGGGTACATGAAGATACACCATGAAGGTATGGGGGTACACGGCAATAGAAAGGTTGAGAAGCCGTGCTTTGTACGGAGAGAGGGCGGCTTTCACGGTATTGATTGTGCACGCAGTATTTCTTAAATTCCCATTGCTTTCGATTGCGAGCTTCGGATAAGAATACACGAGATTCGGGCGAGATAAGGTCGTAATTGAGCGTGATCAGCAGACCGAGACCGAGGCGTTCATCCTGCCAAGCCGGAGAAAAGTGGCAGTTCCCCGAAGATGGTTAGTTGGCTCTACCTCCAATGAACTCATTAAGTGTAATTTGCAGACAGAGACCTCGCTCTCTATCGAAAACGGGGATTTTTGTTGTAGCCAAAAGAGCTTCAAGAGGCACAACCTTTCAAAATTCGAAAATCGAATTTTTCGGAGCCCCCAAGCTTATTTTCTCCTTCGATTCCTTCCATAAATCGAGTTAGAGCACCTTTTACTGGTAGAGTGTATTTTTGAAATCGGCCGATCGAGTTACGTAGAGAACGGGCACATTCTTAATTATTTAATTTTAGCGTCACTTAACGTCGCCTTTCATACTCCATCATTTTGGTGCGACTCATTAGCGTGGATTCGACAACAATGGAGTCGCCTCATTAACGCTAAATTGGGGCGTTCTCCAACTGTGACCATCTTCTGCACGCTGTGCCGGGGTCTCATAAAATCTTGCGCTCCGTGTTTTAGTTTATTGAGTCTTCTCATTTCAAATTAATTATTTTGGATTGTGGGGTAAACTCCTATTACTCGAGCTGCGAGGCTGGTGATTGGTTTCGGTTTTGGGGCTGAAAGTGTTATTTTTGATTTCCAGATTTTATGAGGAATTCGATGTTTACACGCAAACTCCTAATGCGATCCCATTAAAGGAAGATATGTGCCTCAGAGCAAGTTGATAAATTTGACAGAGTTACAGAGCTACCAAGCGTTTATTGTTTTCTTTGTTTGTTTAAAAGAACAGGTGACAAAGGTGTTTTAGATCGGGTGACAAAGGTGTTTTAGATCGCTTTCTGAAATTCAATTTTTATTTTAAGTTTGGGCCAAAGTATCACCAGAGTTTAGGTCCAATACTAACAAAGACTTCAGTAGAATATTTTTTTCAAGTTCTAACCGAATATTTTTTAAAAGTACAGCGGGTTTTAGTGGTTTTTAAAATTATTAAAGAGTTATCAGATGATATTGCGCCAAAATTCATTAAAGGTGAAGTTAAAAAATATAATTTATGACTTAAATCATCTCACATTTACTTCAACAACGGCCTAAGCTACAGAGAAGAAAATAGCAGAAAATCCCGTAGCTCTGACTGAGCTGCGGCCAGTGCTTGTGTCCTAAAACCAGCTAAGCGTTCAATGTCAAATTATTCCTCAAATTATCATGAAATCCGACGGAAAATGCATGGAGGAAGCTTGAGCCGCTCATTGACTTGCAGGTGGGTGCGGGTCAACAGCGCTTCCAGGATCCTGGAAAGTTTCCTTACCTCCAGGCCTGACTTCCTTATTGCTCGGCTCGCCATGAAATTGAGTAGTCAGAAAGCAACGCATCAACAAAAGTTGTTGCTTTTGACGTGCCGTTTTGGGAGAAGAAACAATCTCGTGAGCTCTGTGAATAGATTTTGGGATGCAGGCTGCCGCTTTGGATGCATCCAGCGTGTGGAGCAGAGCGTACAACAGATGTAGGTAGCTTTTCGCCTCGGCAGATGCTTTGTTCTGGCAGCAAATGCGGCGGAATATACAACTCAACTGCGAGGCTCAATTGAGAAAGATTTTGGATTTCTCGGAGCTTATGTTTGGAAAGCAAATCGTCCAAGCTGTAGTAGCAAGTGCGTGAATGTTCACAGCTCAGAGTTACTGATCGGAGTTCACATCTAGGCTTTCTTTAACTCGTTTACTTTTTTGAATCACCTTTGGCGTTTATTTTTATACTCGAAGAATCAGGACGTACAAGATCCTCTAATTGTACGCAGCATTTTAGCGGGAGACGGCTCTTAACTTCCTAATGTAACGTGATCGAGCTCATCATGTTAGATGAAAATCTCGTGTCATGCAGTGAAGTTACCTAAAACTGAAATCATAGATATTGTTAATACGTAGATTGAAGAGTAACGTTCCAATTGTACTAAAAAATTCATGAAGCCGTCAGTGTAACAAATCAAGCATTATTGCTTACGATAAAATTGCGAAAATTCTCCTCTTTGGAATGAATTTTTCTTTAAAACAGCCAATTCTCTTGTCTAGCGGAGACACGTTATGATGCAAAGCACAATGCATCGAATAGTATTCTGACAAATGAAAAAATCATCTTCATTATGTCGTGGAAAAATAGATTTAATTAAAAAAATTATGAATTGCCGACGGAATAAATCCTTTGTCTGTTCAGCTTTTCATGTTCGAGTCAACTTTTTTCACTTAAATCTTGAGCTACAAAACAACATTTAGCGTCAGTTATTTTAAAATTTAACTTTGAAGTAACTTAAAACTCCTGATACAGTTGGGAGAGAAACTTCTCCCTCGCTATCAAAGATAAAGTCAGACGACTCAAAGGAAGAATCAAAATAGAAAACATAAAAATACGCTCCCAAAAGCAGCAAGTGGGCGAAGACAGAAGGCGAAGTGCACTGCCTTGAGTTTGTGATTTTATTTGTTCGCGTTCATTTCAGCCCTGAAGACCACCTGATACTCTTCGAACTTTGCTTCTTTTGTCATCGTCGCTTTGGTTCAAAGGTTTTCCCGAAGCTCTCACGGGCTGCATGAGACGCAAGTTCAAATTCGAACCAGTGAACGGACATTACCTGCGTTCGTGAAGGGGCTGCAATACATCTTTCAGAAAGCCTCTTCATTATCGTCTTCGATAGATAGGTCGACCTGCTCATCAGCTTGGGTGTCTAATTAAAGTCTTCGCGTCAAAGACTCTTTTTTTGGATGGCGGACGTCTTTTTACCGTCGTCAGAACGTACAGAATTTTACCGTCATTGGAACTTGTAGAATTTTACTATCCCCAAAACGAAAATGATTTTTTTACAGTCGTCAGAACGTATAGAATTTTATCGTTGTCAGAATGAACGTATTTTTTTACAGTCGTCAGAACGTATAGAATTTTATCGTTGTCAGAATGAACGTATTTTTTTACCGTGTTCTGAATGTATAGATTTTTTTACCGTCGTCGGAACGCATAGAAAAGTGCGCTGCGTGGGTGGCCAGCAGGCAGGTCGGTCGGTGTTTTGGTGCTGTGTGGGTCAGGCGGTCGTGGGTACGCGGCTACTCCGTAGGGATAAGAATAGGGATGAGGTGGTTGGCTGGAGCAAAAAAAAAGAAGGCCTGGGGTTATAATGGGGGCTGAGAAGTAGACTCTCCCTCTATATATAACAGTAGGCGTGCCTAGCATGTCAAGGCTTGGTCGTCTGGACTAAGTTTTCAAATGATGGACCTTATGTCATTTAGGAGTGTTGTTGCGGGTAAATTTCCGGAAACTTGCATGGAGTTTTGGGGCATGCGTTCAAAATTTCAGAAAATGGCACTGCAACTGGATCTCTAATCGACATCGAAGCATAAAAACATATCGGAGCAACAGCTTGTATGAATTTATTAAGATCTTTAGTTGCAAGTTTACAGTCAACTTGAAAGTGACGTTCACTGGTTTATGTATATTATACGAAACCATATTATACTTCATTTGACGTCTTCTACTTTCTGCCTCTGCAAAGATGTAATAATGCTATTTAACTCGAAGGCTAAGAGTAGGATAAGAAGGTTGAGGGTGGGAAAAGAAAGCTAAGGGGAGGCTAAGAAAAATAAAAGTTAGATGCGAAGGCTAAGGGTTGGGTAAGAAGACAAAGAGTAGGATAAGAGTATGTTAAGAAGGATAACGGTCAGATAAGGCTAAGGGACGGGATCACTAAAGAAGGTGAATTTTAGTTCATTCCATGCTTAGAAAAAATAAAAGAAAGAGCGAAGTTTGGGTAATCATTCATGATTTAGTTTGATGAGGACTGCAATCAATTTTTAAACGGTGAAACTTGAATAGTCCCAGAAAAAACTCATTTAGCTACTGAAATGAACTATTCTTGCTGATGCCCTGAAGTTATTTGCATGAAAAACTTGATGACTCTATTGCAACACCGTGACTGATTCACTGCAGTTTTTGCATTGGTTGTATTAAGACAAATTATTGTCTAATAGGTTTCTACAGTCTAACTGTAATACTACAACAACTATCGCAAGTGACTGAAAAATCAACAAATTTAAAAAAACTCTAACCTAAATGCACAGTTCAATTTTTTCTGTTTCCAAGAACAGTTATGACATTTGTTTTCTTTAAAAAAAACATGCTAAATTACACTGTAAACATAGTAACGCAGTGTTGACAGCGCTGCATCAATAAGTTTTTTATCCCAGGATAATCTTGTATCAAACAGGTGAGGCATCGCAACAATGGCTGTGACGCCTATCTGGTGACGTACACTGTGTAGAGGCTGTGGGTGCACTGCCTGCACTGTATAGAGGCTGTGTGTGCACTGCCTGCACTGTGTAGAGGCAGGTGTGCTCTACCAATGGTTTACTGAGCTCTTTGAATTAATCCTTGTGTTCAAATGGTGTCCAAGCTTTCGGAATGCCTTCGACGTTTTAATGCCTGTAATATCTATCAATCATCGATATTTTGTGTTAGGCCAACCTCGTGGAAGAAAGATACGTCAACTTTAACAAATGAAGGCAATGCTTTACTTTAAAATTACTAAGTTACAATCATTGCCTACCTGTGCATTTTTGAAGTGAATTCAGGTTTTATTATTATAATTTTGATAATGATTAAGATATGAAATTAGGTCACATGCATCAATTATTAAAATAGAGTGTGTCCTCACACAGTATTCCTGCACAATGTGTGTCATACGCAATCCTCGGAAGGACTTGAAGTCCTCAACCGCTTCAACCGATCGCGACCTCAATATGTTCCAGGAACAATATGAACACAACGGAATGATGTATCACCTGCAATCATTACTCATTATTGATGACGCTGTCGCTCTCAATGACACCTCCGTTTATGTTCGTCGCGATAGTTATGAACTTGGCACAATTTGTTTAACCAGCGACGTGAGCCATGTTTGGTCACTGAGGGAGTTTGCATCATGCTGCTCGCCAACCAGTAGTCACAAACTCAATTTAAAAAAATACTTAATCAAAATTAAATGAAAAAACGATCCAGTTCATGTTTGGTATTTTCAAATTTGCTTACCACAATTGACGATAAATTTGAAATGAATATTAAGCTTCAGTTTTACTTGCCGCAGTCAAAGCGTTTGCACAATTTGCGCACCAGCAGAAGTGATTTGTGCTGTGTTTAGCCATCGTCTCGTCGACCTCGAGGCTTACGTCGTCTGCTCTCGGATCTTGAAAATTAGTAAGTTAGTTCACGTAAATTTTATAGGGTGACATGTGAAATAATTAATTACGTTTTATCGTGATATGTGACTGGCAATCGCTTGATTCCCCATGTTTTTTTTTGAGCAATATTTTTGAGAGTGATTCCATAGGCTCTGATTTGATTTTGACTCCCTATTTATTTAGAGAAAAATTTTTGGGAGCAATTCTATCAGCATTAAATGAGTTCATCTCTCTAATTTTTAGTAGTAATAAGTAATATTTTCGGGTCTGATGCCATAGTCAATACTTAAGTTCGAATTTCAAATTTTTTAATAATATTTTTGGCAGTGATGCTTTAGGCATTAATTGAGTTTAACTAACTTGCCCATAGAGTCAGTTTTGAATTCATTGAATATCAGTCCATAATATGATACTTGTGGCAAGTTCTGTTCTTTCCGTTCTATTAACACGGAGCAAAGCTTTTGCTGATAAGCCGGACTTATCAATGAATCATTACGCAATGAATAAATCGAGGAACTCATCATGCATTACTCACCTAATTCCACGTCGTGACTACGCTGGAATAAATTGGTATAATGAAACACACTACATTTAGTTCAAAGAGACCAAGGTTACATATGTAAAATCCTCATAAAACCTAAAACTCCTCCTCACAAATCCTCTTCGAATTCCTTCTTAATCCTGAATCTGAAACTCAAGCCATAATGGAATCATTTCCAAACCCTTTCCTTGATGTTACTCTCTAGTATGTTTTTAGCAAATATAATATGCCCTTTGTCTACTAGAGCGCTGAAATGATTTCTGCGCTTAAATATGTAATACTTTCAGCCTTCCGAATCGCTGATGTGAGAGAAGGATGTTGAGTTTGGTGTATTTACACAGCAAAACAGCTAATAACACTCCCGTGTACAGAGTCTGAGCTGAAAACATTGGTCTGGCTTAAGGCAAATAGAAGAAAACTTTGATGTTTATAAGTCTCAAACTCTAGTTTTCCTTGAAGTTCTTTACGAGTAATGGGATCCTCACCCGGCTTCTTTGATCCGCGCAAAGGCTTGGCTTTAGATTAGCGTGTGCACAAAACTAATTTCGCATCATGGCTTCGGGCAGCAATTTGGGAGCCGGAGCTGCTGCGCACATCTTATAAACATGACACAATTTTACAGGGCTGGGAATAACAAGGAAATATCCAGCAGGTGCAGCGGAGAAGATTAATAAAATACGGTGTTGTTTCTGAAGGAGAGAAATACGTCCGCGACTTCTCTTACACGCATGGTTATCCATCAACTTTAGCGGATAATTGGTTAGCGAGTTGCACGTAAATTTACATCGAAAGAGAAGGAATTTTGAAACTACGTGGGATGAAAACAGTGAAAAAATGAAGAATTGAGCACAAACAAAACGGTAAATAAGATACCATGTTTTGAGATGTAAAACAAAAATGAGAGCCCCCCCGTAGCTGGTCGACGGCGCTGGCCGAGACAGAGACAACCTTATTTACGACCTGCGAAAATTTGTCCAGTGAGAACTAAGTGGAGCGTTCCCGAGGTAAAAAAACTGCTATTTATTGAACAGCTCAGAAAATTAGGGTAAAAAGACTGGTGATAATGCGTGGAAAGCACCAAATTATGGCCTCTCTGGGGCAGAAGGGCCAAGACTTAAGGCCTCGAGTTCTTTCAGGCGCCGTGCGGCCCTCGCTGCGATTTAAGGCTGAGTCTCTGTCGTGTCCAGGAGGGCCTTTGTTGGACGCCCCGACACCAGCCGAATTACGGACCCTCTTTTGTTGAGTTCATGTCGGGGAATGCTGGCTAAAATAAAGCCAATTACACTTAATGAAAACAAAAGTGAATGTGTACTTATACTTTTCACCGACCAGTTTAATTAATAGGAACAAAATCTTTCAAGTTTATTTAGGGGTTGTTAGCTGGAATAAAGCCGACTACATTTAATAAAAAAATTCAATGCGTGCTTACTTTCTATGTTAAACGTGCAGTTTTCAGCGAGAATTTTAGTAGTAGTAAAATCTTTTAAGTTCACTTGGGGAATGTCTACCTGCGGTACAGTACCAAGAGGTTTTGTATCTCGAGAGGTACTGTATATAGAGGTACTGTATACTCGAGAAGTACTGTACCAACTAAGAGGTACAAGTAGTACTGTACGCAAACACACACCTCAAAATTTGCCTGCAGGGTAATGGTCGATAATTAAGTACGGTGCATACGAATACCTCACCACCTATTAACTAAAATTGTGAATAATCTATAAAAACGAAATCCTTCGTCGCAGTTGCTGCGTACAACTTGTGTTAAGTGTAGGGTTGAATATAAGTATTCTTCCTGCCATAGCCACTGTCCTTGAAGATTTACAGCACGGCTAATAAGGTTGATTCTTGACTTGAAAGTGATGTCCATAATATACATACATAACGTCTACAGATAGACGTGATTTTCGTTCAATATTCTTATTTTTCACCACGTGTGGCAAACAAGAAGCTTGTTTGTGGTTGCGGCGGTGTTGGGCTTTGCATTTGATATGAGGCGAATTCCCATCTCATTACTACTCGTCGGCACATCATTTCAATCCGGGTATTTTTGAAACTTAATTCTTGTGTTTCTAATTCCTATTAACTATGTCTTCAATTTCTGTGACTTGCATGCTGCTGTCGGAGCGTCATTTCAATCCTGTTTTATCACAATCCTAGCTCTGCGAACTCTTGTGAATATCACTGAGAACTATGTTGTTTACATGCTGTTGTTCAAAAAACTGGAAATGATCTGGTGATCTGGTTGTATCCCGTGTCGTTGCTTGGGTCTTTTGAAATCCGGGATTTTATGTTCTCAGTGTCAGTGCGCAGTAGCCAGCATACGCATGATAAATTTTGTTTGGTTTATTCTGAGTTAGAGAGTATTTTCGTAAGATGTCGGACAATTTTTATGTGATAAAGCTGACACTTTCTTCGCGACGAATTTCTACTTCGTACAAAATGATGTTCGCGGACGTCCGTTTTACAAAATTGAAGTTACTTTGACTGTTGAGTCAGTTCGTGTGCCTGAATTTAATACAACACAAAGGTCACCAACAGATAGCTTTTATTCTTACTTCAGCCATGCTGATTCAGACTGAAGCCGCACGCAAGGGTTCAAGATTAACATAACACAAGGAACGCCCACAAATAGCTTTTATTTTAACTTCAGCCATGTTGGTTCAGGCTGCAAGTGTTCACGATTAGCAAAATACAAGGAACGCCCACAAATAGCTTTTATTTTAACTTTTAAGTCATGTTGGTTCCCGCTGAAGCCGCACGCTAGCGTTCACGAGGGTCGGGTTACCAACAGGACGCTGATCAAAAAAGCGTCTACCGGTGTCCCTGCGTCCGCCCATATCACCTCGACAATAGGCTTGTCATTTTGTACTGCTGGGAAAACTCCCAAATAAAATTGCTGAAAATAACACCCATATCGTTTTATGTCAAATTACCTCTCCGTACTCGGGCATGAATGCACGCGCAAGCCGTTTTGAAAAGCACCAGACTAGTCTTTCGAGTTAAGTAATTAAGTTCGTTGTTCTAAATGGTTCTAAATGACTCAAAGTACTGACATTTGGAGTGCAAAAATAGTTGATGGGTTGTTCAGCTGTGCTCGACGAGGCCTGCGACTGGATGCAGGTATCACTTTCAGGGGACGGTATCACTGATACCTGTGAAATTAAGGCAAAAATTGCACGTCAAGTTATTTTATAATAAAAATGACTTTATGCGTAGCAATTTTCGCCTTGCTTTTTATTATGTGTTAACCACTCTCGATAATTTGCTCTCATCCAACCCTCGCTTGAACTCCTGTGTTTTTGCTGACCATACCGAACCTTTTCGTAGCACGTAGCGTCCCTACTACATAACTTTTACTGGAACACAAAAGAAATGTAATTGCAGTGATGTTACAGCTGGGGCTTTTGCTTCTAATTAATCTGCTTTTTTATTTATTTATTTATTCAAGCGTTCATTGTGAGCGGACGCGCGTCGTGTCGCACAGGCGACAGCTGCTCAGATGCCCCAGACTCGACCACATATAAATCAACACTTTAACACTTATATCAACACTTATATTCACTAAACAGAATTGTTTGGAATCCACACCAAATATTTACTCATACATTTTTTCTTCTTTTTTACGAACGTCAGTAAAAACCGCGCTTTTAAATTTTTGTCCAGGTTGTCTCACCTGAACGTTGAATCTAACTGGACTCGTTAGTTGTTGGAGTTTAGCCGTTGTGACCGCACTTCCCATGATTAAATGGGAATAAATCGAGACACCTTGCTTTAAAATTGCTCCAAATGGGCGCTTTTATGCGTAAAGTTGGCGACGACGTTGTACTGAGCTCAAGAGCCACAGCAGTGCAATGTTTCGGCGATGTAGCGCCGCCCCAGCACAATGTTTAAGCGATGTAGCGCTGCCCCGGCACAATGTTTCAGCGATATAGCGCCGCCCTAGCACAATGTTTCGGTGATGTAGCGCCGCCCCAGCGCAATATTTTGGCGATGTAGCGCCGCCCCAGCACAATATTTCGGCGATGTAGCGCCGCCCCAGCACAATATTTCGGCGATGTAGCGCCGCCCCAGCACAATATCTCGGCGATGTAGCGCCGCCCCAGCACAATATCTCGGCGATATAGCGCCGCCTCGGACGCGGCAGGCAATCTAACTACGCGCATAAACGTCACAAAATCCACCGCAAAAGTTGGTAGGCCGCGCGCGATTTAGTGAAGCGTAACAGGCGCCTCCAATTCAGCCCACAACATTTTAAAGTTTCAATTGAAAAGTTTCTGCGAGTTTGATCGCCGTGAACTTTGCTGCCTTTATATTTTATGGTCAATGAAAAACGGGAATAGTAATTGGGGTGCAGGTTTGGGTGCAGCCGAGCCTACGTGATGATGATGAGCGGTGGTGGTGGGAGTGACGTGGCACTCGGATAACAAACTTTGTGTTATTTTATTACTTTTATTACGGTGGAAATTCATGTGCGGCTGCCGCAACAAACCTGATGCGCTTTTCATTCCCTGCGATGATTATTTTTGATGCTTAGCAAACCTGATGGGCTATTTATGCCCTGTTTTTGATGCTTCAGAGTGTTTCATCAGAATTATTTTGTATGAGGTATATTTAATTCAGTGAAGTTGAAAATATTTTAAATATCTTGAGCAATTGGTCTACAGTAAATTAAATTTCTATTTTCATCGTGGTAGAAAGTACGGTGTCAAAACATCCTGGTAGAAAGAACGGCATTTGATATAGTTATAGTCAAACTATAACCATAGTCAAACTATAACTATAGTCAACCTATAACCATAGTCAAACTATAACTGTAGTCAAACTATAACCATAGTCAAACTATAACTGTAGTCAAACAATAACTATGGTCAAACTATAACTATAGCCAACCTATAACTATAGTCAAATTATAGCTATAGTCAAACTATAACTATAGTCAACCTATAACTATAGTCAAATTATAGCTATAGTCAAACTATAACTATAGTCAAACTATAACTGTATCAAACTAAGAGTTACCTGAAGTTGTCGTCCTCATAAGTAAATAGCAGATGCCAAATATTAATCACATTAACCATCAATGCATCTTATGTCAGACCAGAATCATCCAGTAAGTTTTCAGTGATTAATTAAGCTGATACATTTGCATTGTGAGCTTATATAGGTGCACTAGATTATAATTAAATATAAATAATGGAACGCTCAGTGAGTTAATTTTGCCTGCCTATAATTCCTGCATCAGCTGATTTATGCTGGCATAAATTCTGCCCTGATACACAATCGGCAAAATTACACTCTTTTAAATAACACTTTTCTAAAATTTGACTTCAGTTAATTCATTAAGAGCGTTATAAAATTTGACTTCTCGTAATTCATTAAGAGCGTTATAAAATTTGACTTCAGTTAATTCATTAAGAACATTCTAAAATTTGACTTCAGTCAATTCATTAAGAGCGTTTTAAAAATTGACTTCAGTTAATTCATTAAGAGCATTCTAAAATTTGACTTCAGTTAATTCATTAAGAGCGTTATAAAATTTGACTTCAGTTAATTCATTAAGAGCATTCTAATATTTGACTTCAGTTAATTCATTACGAGCATTCCAATATTTGACTTCAGTTAATTAATAAGAAGCATGCTTGGCATATGTGTTGGACTGAAGCCCGAGTTGCATTATGCGGTACGAACAGGCCTTCCAAACGAGTTCACCCACTTCACACACTCCAGGCTGCGTTTCCTGTAAAATCAGCGAATCTAATTCGAGACTGCGGCAGTGACTGATTGTGCTGCATTCATTATCATGACGCTGAACCAAATTAATTTGCGCCAGCGCGCTTGTGATGAATAACTTCGATTTTAAAAACTGCAGGCGGAAATGAAGCAGAGTTCAATACAGATCTTGTCACTCAATCATTGCAGCGTGAAAATGTACGTGTTGTTTAAATGTTAATAATAATGAGGAAATGGGAACACGTATGTCAAATTGAAGAGTTCAATCACACAATGCAAAGTTTTATCTTGAATTTGAGTGTACATGTTCGGCAGTGAATTATTTTGTCTCAAGGCAAATTCACTGCCGAACTGATAATTATTTTATAATAGAGACAAAATAATTCACTGCCGAACTATTACATTCAAATTAAAAATGATACTTTGCATTAGGTGATTGAATTGATGCCTTGAGACAAAATAATTCACTGCCGAACTATTACATTCAAATTAAATATGAGACTTTGCATTAGGTGATTGAATTGATGCCTTGAGACAAAATAATTCATTGCCGAACTATTACATTCAAATTAAAAATGAGACTTTGCATTAGGTGATTAAATTGATACCTTGAGACAAAATAATTCACTGCCGAACATGTACACTCATATTCAAGATAAAACTTTGCATTGTGTGATTGAACTCTTCAATTTGACATACGTGTTCCCATTCAATTAAATCACCTAATGCAAAGTCTCATATTTAATTTGAATGTAATAGTTCGGCAGTGAACTAATTTGTCTCAAGGCGATGGCTATGCAGTTCGATCAGTTAACTAATCACATGAGTTAACAGAAGCAGTAGTTGTCATGTTGTGTAAAGTTGGGCTAGCAAGCATCATGTCAGTTAAAATTCAACGAATATATCTCATGTCCAATGAAGTTCGGTAAATGGGTTTGATCTCGTGCGGAATGATGTCGCCCATAATACAGTGTGCACCAAAAAATATTTTGCCCTCTCTTTGACTTCCCACTTCTCATGGATTTTGCATAGATGTACGTGTTTATTGACATTGATGTAAGTATAATGAGTTACATCAGTGAAAAGAACGCTAAATTTACGAAAATCAGATGTCGAGAAAGAACAATTAGTTGCGCTTAAAACAAAAAATCTAGACAGTAGTTGTCAGTCAAAGAATGGGTGCCATTTTTTGGAGACCTCCTTAATCATTTTATTGTCGGAAGCATGGAGTAAACGTGTTCAGGCCAAACGTATCTGAACATTTAGAAAAACATCTGGGGGCATCATGAGTTTGTTAACGCTCGATGATATTTTAAAGATAATGTATTGTGAAAGAATCTGTTTCAAATGCTTCTCTTTCTTTTCAGAACTTCACGGAATGAAAATCCACAATCTGGAACTGCAGGCTGCCATTTATCACGTGAGTGATCAGTTTAATTTCCCTTTAAAATAAAACAATAAACCTGTGTTGAAGTATTGAGACATTCAATCGCTGAAAACATTTCAAGTTTTATCAATGGTTCTCGTAAACGTTTAGAGTCGTACGTAGTAATTCAGATGATGCTTATCGATGTTTTTAATTTTTTTACCTTGAGGGAGGCCTATGTTTCTTGTGGGAGAAGAGGCTTCAAAGTCTTCTCACACTCGTGGTTTGTTATTACTTCGACGCACTAAACATCCTCGTATTGGCTACCTGCCTCATAGAGTTATATCGTTTATGTAGTCAATACATGAGATCAAATCCTATAATGCAAGTGAACTAACTGATCGCACAGTTATTATGCTACTTCTTTTCGCGTGATAATTACTGTAGCCCAGTTTTCAGATTAAATATCGCTTCAAACAAATGTGATCGTAATAATTTTAATCTACATAAATTGTAAGTGACCTAGACTCACTGGTTCCAACTTCAAAGTTCCTCTCATCTGGTAAATATGTAGTAATAGAGTTCTCTGCGAGCTCATATGATCTTACATAGGTAATTTAATGATATTTTCAACCAGAATATAAAAGAACGACTCCAATTCTTTAGGTGCACAATTTTATTAAAAAACATGCGTAACATTACTAAATGGAAGAAGATGTTTGCAAAAATTAGACTGTTTTTTCATATTACTATTTACAGTATTATGTTTTGACTACTTGGAAGACAGTCGAAGTTTAAGATGAAATTATATTTTCGCAATAATTTGAAGCGGAGCTAGAAAGTTGTTCTCTGGCAGCGTATCCATGCTACGGACCTCACATGCTGCGGTTGTCTTCAAATTTGCGGTCGTCGTGAGAAGCTCGAGCGCAAATGATTGTCATCAGAGAAGCCGGTGCTGCTCTTCTATTGTTACCTTCTGGTGTCGCCTTCGCTCATCGAAGTAATTCGTCTTCCGCCTAGCTTTCTACGTAGTTCTCATATGAGTTACACTAGCAATAAATGCATCAGACGGCGAGAAAATAGAGTCGCACGCATCTGTTTCGCACAAAAACAAGCGGTATTGACGGGAGGGTATTTTTAAAGATCGAAATGCTTTGAAAAATATCAGTGTGTTTTTCTCGGTCAGGAAAAGGTGGTGGTTATTGTATTATCGGCATTAGGGTTATTGTTTCGTATCATGCCGTTCGAATGAAATGAATGAGATTTTGCTTTTTAAGAGCTATATTTATACGAGCATACGTGATCTCTTTGCTACATAAAAGTATTAAGTATACCAACATTGAAGTACAGGTAAAAAATCACTTGCAGGATGTGCTTTGTATTACAGAGGAGACATTTTTGTGTACCCTTGGGTTTTTTCGGTCTCAGTAACTTCGACCTCAAATTATTAGTCATAAGGATCTATAAAACGTTATCACCTTCCTTCGTTTCAAACTCAGTATCAATAATTCTGAAAAAGCAAGACCAGGAACTGGAGATCTGCTCCTGCTGAGAGCGTATCACTGCTACGGTCACGCACAGCTGCTCAGCGCAGCTCTGCACAAGGGAAGGTCTTTATTACCAAAGAAGAGGTTTTTATTGTCCGATATGTGGTCTTTATTGCCCGATGCGTGGTCTTTATTGTCCGATGCGTGGTCTTTATTGTCTGATGCGTGGTCTTCATTGTACGATGCGTGGTCTTCATTACTGGACGCGTGGTTTTCATCGTCCGATATGTGGTCTTTATCACCCGATGCGTGGTCTTTATTGCCCGATTTGTGGTCTTAATTACTGGACGCGTGATCTTAATTGCCCGATTTGTGATCTTTATTACTGGACGCGAGGTCTTCATAGCCCGATATGGGGTCTTCATTACTCGACGCGTGGTCTTCATTGCCCGATATGGGGTCTTCATTACTCGACGCGTGGTTTTCATTACCCGATGCGGGGTTTTCATCGGCCGACATGTGGTCCTCATTGAGCGATGCGTCATGCCTTCAAATGTCTTGGCCCCAAAATAGAAAGCGCCCTGGTAGTTTTCGGTAATGCGTTGCCCATTCATGAGACGTTAGTTCTTTCATAGAAACCATCTTTTCCCTTGACGATTTGAAAGTTAGAAAGTTATTTAACACACTGCATTTTGGGGAAATTATAATTTTTTTACTCACAGCAGTATAAATTTGCTTGGAAAAATGGGGTTGTATTTATTACTTGTGCTTCTATTTTTAAGCGAGTGTTCAACAATTAATTGCATTGCTGTTGAAGGGGAGTCAAACAAAATTCAAATTGAATGCTTCATGTTAATCATAACATGAGTGTTAATATCAAAACATTGGTAGTAACTGGCAGTTTCGTGCCATATATTCGTCATGTTTGCTCCTCATAAATCACTTGACCTTATAACACACAGATATACGCTTAATAATCTGCGTTATTATGACGACAATACGCTAGCTGGACTGAATCTAATAATGACAGAAAAAGAAAATGACGGCACTTGTTTATAGATGTAGGGCAGTGCACTTTCACTAATTTACACACACACGGCAGGGATCTATGGAGACTTCCGCTGTCCCTGTTTCGGCTCTCATCATTACGGCCTTCGGGGCGATATAGTTTAAATAACTGAAACGCTAGCAAACCTAGGTTACTACTACTCATCATTACGATGCTTTGCAGTTTTTTACGAGACGCTTTTGCTGCTTGTAACCCTTTGCTTGACGTTGGCGTTTTTAGTGCATGCGGTTAGCCTTTTTGTAGAAGCTTGAATTTAAAAAAAAAACAGCGGATTCATGCATACCAGGATCCAAACTCCTATGCGCAGTGAAAACAATCCGGTTTTAAAATGAGGGAATTTCAATGATAAGGTACCAGCGAACTTTTGTTTATGGGAATACGTTCAATTATGTGTGTTAGTGCATCCTTTGCGAACTATTTAGTTTGTGGTGCAATAGCAATACGTCTTATAGAAACTTTTCTCTTTTGACATAAGGGAGAGGTCATCTATCAGTACTGAGGGTCATGTATCAGTACTGAGGGTCATGTATCAGTACTGAGGGTCATGTATCAGTACTGAGGGTCATGTATCAGTACTGAGGGTCATGTATCAGTACTGAGGGTCATCTATCGGAACTGAGGGTGATATATCAGTACTGAGGGTCATGTATCAGTACTGAGGGTCATGTATCATTACTGAGGGTCATGCACCAGTACTGAGGGTCATGTATCGGAACTGAGGGTAATATATCAGTACTGAGGGTCATGTATCAGTACTGAGGGTCATGTATCAGTACTGAGGGTCATGTATCAGTACTGAGGGTCATGTATCAGTACTGAGGGTCATGTATCATTACTTAGGGTCATGTATCATTACTGAGGGTCATGTATCATTACTGAGGGTCATGCACCAGTACTGAGGGTCATGTATCGGAACTGAGGGTAATATATCAGTACTGAGGGTCATGTATCAGTTCCATAATACATAAAAATTGATGGTCCAAACCCTCCCAAGGCTGGTAGTACGATATGTCTGAACTTTAGACCAAACATAATGTATCACAGCCGCTACGAAGTATCAGAAACACCCGGGAATCTAATACGTAAAAATGTGTGCAATTTTGCTTCGAGGTAAATTATCTTTGGCTCTGGAAATTGTTTCATTATCTCATGAATGAGCTCGTGTTAAGTTCAATGAGATTTCCGTTATTTTTTTATAGAATTTCTCAATGCAAAGTCATGGTCTCTTACCTAGATTGTTATTGATGAAATGCTGACTGCCTGCTATTGAAGCATCACTTATAATGGAGAGTCATCAGAAAATACTGATAGTGTATTAAATTTCTATGTTTCTGACATTTTTGTTTTTGAAATGCATTGAAATATGAATGTGATTGACCTAAAATGGAATAATTCAGAGCTCCATCGCTCCAGAATTAAGGAAAACTAATATCGTAAAAGCACCGAGCGCTAGAGCGCACATAAATTAAAGTATACTCTACAGAATTAATTAAAAACGACTAAGAAGCGTGCGGTCAGACTGCACCGGAATAAAAGTATATTTTGTGGTAATAAAAGAAAACGATTAAGAAGTTTGTGTGTAGTGCGGTAGTTGAGAAATTGATTAAATTTTGTGTTCTAGATTACAAAGTCTATTTAAAATAACATTGGGAATTTTAGATGACCAACATTATTTTCTTCGTAACTCAAAACGTAATCAAGCGGCAACAGAAAACATCGAGAAAATGAACTTGTGAAAGCACGCCAGCCTGGAAATTTCTTGATCGCGCAATGTCATGGCAAAGCTGCGCATGTTCATAACAAATGAGAATAACATTTTAAACTGAAGTTCAATATTCAATTAAATTTGATTTCAAATGTAGTAAGTTATTATGAAAACAGCAAAGATTAACTGGATCGTCCCTTCATCTAGCTTTAGCTTCTGCACTGTTATTAAACATGATTCAAATTAATGATACAAATTAAACAAATTAAACATGATACAAATGAACGTAAAAGGACTTTTATAGATTTAGTGTGATCGCAAATAAAGAGAAGCGTAAATCAAATTATCTTGCGTCGAAAGTCACTGCCAGTTTAACTTATTATATGATTTTAACCGCACAGTTCAGAGGCTGTATGTACTTTGGCGGCTAAAATCATAGATGCCCTGGAAATTCCTGATTGTCAGCAGCGTGCGCAAATTGAAGACTGCAGGCACCAATGTCATGCAACTGTTTTCAAAAAACGACACGAAAATAATTAGTATTTCTTGCCCCATACAAGAAAAATAAGTCAATTGTCGCTTCAGTTTGTTGATGGTTTTGTTCTTGCCAGGATGCTGTGAGGCTGTGACATAAGCACATGGCCTTTTCATTGATGTAAGTTGCCGAGTTTAAATAATTATTAAGTACAAACTTGAAGTGCATAGCTCGAATCATAAATGCAGCATGAATAAAGAGAACTGAAGTACTCTTTACGCATTCTTAAATTCAGTGTCAAAATTAGGTACTGAAATGAACAATTCATCGCTAGAGGCATGCAGTTATGACATGGATGTGATTGTATTCTCTAAATAGAAACCGTTTAATTAACCTTAGAACTAAATTAACTTAGCGAGTAAAGTAAAAATTATGAGGAATAAATCTAATTTTGTCTTCTAATTTATTAATGAACATTTCTTGTCTCCAAATGAGATGTACCGCAACTTATACATGTAGAGCGCCATTGAGAGAAGATCAGGGTCAATGAGATTTTTCAAGCGATGATTGTTGCGGTATATAAAGGAAAATTTTTGAAAGTTCGTCCTGCTGAAAGTCATTGCCAGGAAGCAAATTTAAAAGTATTTCAATGAGATTAGCCACAAGAATAACTTTCCAAGACCCTGGTGCTGAAGTGTTGCATAATTGATGCCCTGCTTCAATTACTATGATGAAGATAGTTGCAAAGCTTACTATTATTAATGTACTGCATGTTAACTTTTTTACTTTGTTGCATAAGACTTGGATAGAGCATTTTTAGACCTTTGAAGCGTAGCAGACACACACACACACACACACACACACACACACACACACACACACACAACACACACACACACACACACACACACAACACACACACACACACAACACACACAACACACACACACACACACTCGTACGTGCAGGACGATGGCACGTGCCGACACTGCAGGCGGGAGAAAGGCTTTCGAAATCCACGTCTGAGTGTATGAGGCGTTGTGTTTTTGTGTGGGTGTGTGAGTGTGTGTGCGTTTGAGTCGTAGCGTGTGTGTGAGAGTGTGAGTCGTGGTGTGTGTGTCAGTGTATGAGCATGCGTACGTATATCAGAATTGGACTTTCTTACAATTACTATCCTACAAAAAGAGAGTGACCTAAGAAAGACATTATTTCATGGCAGTCTTTAGCCGTGCCGTACATGGGCTGAAGAGTCATTGACTATTAACCGTTGGGAAACGTAGAGAATGTATTCATATAAAACGTTTTGTTTTAGTTATTTCAGGCAGTTTACATGACAGAATAACACTGCAGACACTCAGGTCTGCACCCACGCAACACCGGCCAGCAGGCGACGTTGTGTGGCGATTACCCAGTCTAACTTTTTCCCCGGAGCATACATGTTTTTCGCCGCCAAAGCGATTTAATTTATTGGGCAGCGAAAAACATGCATGCAGGTGGCGAAAAAGTTAGATTGAGTTAGGTATGGGCGAACATTCAATTTTCCTTAACACTGTGACCGCAATTGGCTAAACTGAAGTTCACTTATCAACTAAAATTTAAAATCAATTGTAGTTTGCAATTTTGAAAATAGCAAACATTAATTGGACAGTGCCTTTATTTAGTTTTAATTAAGTCTTCATGGAAATTGAGTTTCTGACTACTGGCTGGTCAGTAGCACTATGAAAATCCTCTCCGTGGCCACCGGTGGCGCACGTTGGGATCTGAATGTTAAATAATGACATCGCTTACAAAGTAGCCTTCGGGAAGAGTGCGCATTGCCTACTGAGGGACAGCGGCAAGTACGATATTGAACTCGAATGTGCTGTTTTTCCAGTGTTTTTCACGTGTCTAAAAGAAATTTTCAAAGACTGAGCACATGAAAGATTTTCATTTGACCAGAAATTTAAAATTGGCAAGAAACTCCATGGGGTTTCTGCGTATCCATGGCTGAGACACAAGGTTATTTAGGCAAATACGATTTGTTGTAGCTGTCGGATATTAATATTTACTGCATTTATAGCGTGTACTTTCATTCTAATGAAGAGTTTTTCATGCCTGAGGTCAAGGTGGTTTTCTCTTAAATTTTAGCCTCCCATGGATTTTCCAGCTCGAACAACATGTTACCAAGAACAAAAATCCCTTAAAAAGTAAAAGAAGTGCCTCCGTAGTTTTGCCCGTCCGCGCACACCGTCGCGTAAAAGATCTATGCTTTCCGTTGACGCAATATTTGAAAAATTATCTGCAGCTCCAGACTTCGCCGCCGCTAAAAGGTCGAGCGAAGCCTGCGCGACAATTTTATTGAGGTGGTCACGATGTTTTCACGAGATTCAATTTCCCTGCAATTTGCCCTAAAAATGTAATTTGAGTCGCGCCGCCACTTGACCGGACCCCCACTTTCACTCCTCAATGTCACTGAGATGTCACCTGAAATTTGCTCACCTCTTTTCCTGTAGAGTTTTTCATTCAAGTTTTTACGATAGAAAACAGGGATTGAAAAGCGATGTTTTGGTTTCTGCGTGGAAGTTATTCTCTTCTCAGATTTGTTTTTTCCATGGTTAGTCTTATCATAGAAAACATGAATTGAAAAGTGGTGTCGTGGTTTCTACTAGGAAGTAATTCTCTTTTCATGTTTTTGATGCTTTTTATGATGATCGGAAACAAGGATTGGAAAGTGATGCCGTGGTTTCTACGTGAAATTAATTCCCTCCGAAGATGTTTTCATGCTTGTTATTATTCTCATAGAAATTAGGGATTTAAAAGTGATGTCGGGGTTTCTTTGTGGAAGTAATTCCTTGCGCAGATGTTTTCATACTTATTATTGTTATTACAGAAAACAGGGCTTGAAAAGTGCCGCCATTGTTTCGGCGTGAAAGTGTACTGAGTCGCCTACGCAGTCGCAGTCGTGCTAAGAAAAGACGGTACTTTCTTGTGCCCGTGAAGCTCTCAGGCGTGAATTATTTCTGCGTGTTCAGCGTGCGCCGCTTTCTCTTTTTCCTTACTGGTGAGGTCAGAACGGTCAAAGTGGGACTTTGAGAACCTCTTCCCATTATTTTTTGATGACTCAGCCCCAATTTTAGGATGGACAGGTTCTTCGGTTTCTGATCAGTTGACTTTCAGGAAGCATCAATGTTTTGTTGCGCCACATTTTTATTTTTCATGTCTTATCGGTGGGCTTGTGGAGGTGAAACTTATGTGCAAACTATGAAGAACACTTTTTAGCGTGTTTTTGTGGTAGTGACACAGCATGAACTGTGGAAGTGACACACTTAACATGCTTTTGTGGAGAAATGCATATTCATAATTAGCTATGTTGGTGACATAGCATGAACTGTGGTAGTGACATACTTAACATGCTTTGTGGAGAAATGCATATTCAAAATTAGCCGTGTTGATGACATAGCATGAACTGTGGTAGTGACATACTTAACATGCTTTGTGGAGAAATGCATATTCAAAATTAGCTGTGTTGGTGACATAGCATGAACTGTGGTAGTGACATACTTAACATGCTTCTCTGGAGACAAGCATACTTATCACGAGTTGTATTAGTGGAATAGCATGAGTTGTGGTAGTGACACTCTCGTGCATAGTTAGCATGAGTTTTAGTCAAGGATGAATGCATGGATAAAGATCTATAATAAGGGTCAATTGTTTTAAATTTTAAAGTTAATGAACCGAACTATAATTTTACTGCAATGCACACCTTGTTAAAAGAAACGTTTCGGTAATTTATTTTGATTCATTATAAAGCTAGCGTTCTGTTAACGTTTATGTACATCATAGAAGCACGCAGCTTGTGAACAAAATTTTGCCTAAATTTTCCTAATTGTAAATTTGCAAAATTTGGAACGTATTACCAGAAGCAAACGCTTTAGCAGAAGATTTCGGTTGTAGTAGAGAAACTCTGTGTGTGGATTAACGTTTCTGTGTGAGATTTTCACTTCATTTGTTTATTCAAAAGAGAATTGTGGAGCCTGGACGGTGCCTTGCATTTTAAATTTAGGCGTAGCAACTCTTTGAAAATATTTGATAAAATATTCACTCGTGCAGCAGGATTAGTTTTGAAAGTTAGTCCAGTTGAAAATCTTTGGCCACGGAGCAAATTTATAAGTTCTTCAATGAGATTAGCTAATGGAATGACGAGAATAACTTCCCATGAAATCGGGGCTGGAGTGTTGTGATGCGTAAATAATGTTCTTCACAGCAAAAGCTGACTCTGCAGGAAATTTGTTTCCGAATAACTTACAACTCAAGCATCTATTGAAGCAAATGATGAAAAACGTTGCAATGTTACCCGTATCTGATTTTCCGCCAGTGTTATTGCTCTCTGTGAACGTATTACTCTACATCAACATTATCATCACGTATCAATGTGATGAACACGTTGGTATTCAGAATTTCACACCTAAATATGAGGTTTATGCCGGTACTCTGTATTCTCATCACGTATCAATGTGAACGCGCATAGAGGTATTCATAAGATCACTCTTAAATGCGATTTTTCTACCTGAATTCTCCATTATTATCTCCCATCAATGTGACGCGCATATAGGTAGTCATTACAAAACAGTTGCATGCGATGTTCATGCCAGTTTCTGTATTGTTATCCAATATAAGTGTGACTTGCATGAAGACATTCATAATATCACTCTTAAATGCAATTTTTATGCCAGTATTCCGCCTTATTAAAATGCTATTTTTATGGCAGTTTTCTTTACTGTTATCCAATATGAATGTGACTTGCATGAAGTCATTTATAATATCACACTCAAATGCTATTTTCATGCTAGTATTATGTATTACTATCCCATTCCGGCGTGATTTCCTCAACGCATGACAGAAAAGGAAGAGCGACGTGACAGTCTCGACACCGTCGCGATCGAGAGAGGCACATGTCTCACGTTTATTTTCGTGCTTCCCTGCTCTCTCGGTTTTATTCAAATGCTTCAATAAGTCGCGGTTAATATGAGAAGCTGTCGCTGTGAAACGACTCTTAATTTTAACCGACGGTTCGATGATGTGTGAGGGCAGGTGGCTTAGCGAAGATATCTCGACGTCAATGCTGCGCTCTGGCTAAATAGAGAGCTCCCGCCCTCAGTCTGCCTATAAATTTATGTTGCTTCGCTGACTAGGTGTGCGCTTTGAAGGTCTTCGACGGATTCCTTGATTTCCGATGCCAGGGTTGTAACTTCGTTGAAGTAACCTTAAGAATATCAGGTTTCCAATTAAATTAGAGAACTGAAATTCCGTTTCTCTCACATTCGTAATTTGAAACAAGTATCGTGTTCGTTGAATAATTGGACCAACTTCTGTGAGACGAGCTGAGGTTCGCATATGATGTCATACAGTTCGAAGATACATCTTGTCCGTTGAACTCTGATACTATGAGAAGATTATCATATTTATAGAGGAAAGGATGGTAATTGCTCGGTTGAGACGTCGATGAACTTGATTTTACTACTTTTTTTATAGTTGTTAGCCGCTACGCATGGACTTATTACCAACTGCTACGTATGTAGTTAGAGTTCTTTACGTGTTAAAATAAAATGGAAATCACTCAGGATTTTTTACTGAACCAATGCCAATCGCTTCACTAAAAAATGTTGAGTAATTTCCTTTATGTTTTATTTCAACGCGGGAAGAACTCGGACTATTTCGTAGAGTTGAGTAGTTGCTGTATGCTTTTACTACCAAGTCTTCTTATGAATTGACTTCCAAAGTATAGAATGTTGCATTGAGTTCATCATTGCAATCTGAGGCCAACGCTCGTTATAATTATGTAAAATTGATTTTAATTTAATTGCGCTTCCTACAGGAAGTCCAAATGCCTTTCGAATGCATGTTATTGTGCTTTGTTGTTCTCCTCGAATTATGAATTTATTTTCAAATGAATTTGGAATTCCAAATTTCAGATTTCAAGTGAGTTTATTTTAAAAACTACAAATTAAAGATGATTTTTTTTAGATTCCATGTGAATTTGTTTTTGTTATTTGAGATTCCAGGTATATTTGTTTTGATTGACAAATTTCACGCGAAATTATTGTTCAAACTTCATATTTCAAATGAATTGGTTTTTTTGATTTAAGATTTCTGGGAAATACATTTTTCTAAATTGAGATTTCAGGGGAATTTGCTTTTCTGCTTTTAAATTAATTTGTTTTTCTGATTTGAGATTTCAAGCGAATTTATTCTTTATACTTCAAACTCCTGCCAACGAGCGTTGTAACAAAAACAATATCTGATTCTTACTCACTATCTCTCTTACTCACTATCTCACTATCTCTCGTACTCACTATCTCACTATCTCACTATCTCTCTTACTCACTATCACTTCTTTGGTGGCGATAAATTTCAATTGAAGTGAGGCATGAGCGTTAAGAAACCTTTCGGTTTTGTTCTGTTCCTGATAAGATCTGTTCCGGCTCTGCTTCAACTCAGATTACGCGTCAGCTGAGATTACTGAGCACAAAACTAAACAGTTAAGGCGGCTCTTATTCCTTTTTTTAATTTTTTCCTTCTCAGTAAGAAAGAACAACACGCTTCGAATAGCGGCCTAATTTGAAATTGGCATTACGCATTCAATTTTTCTTACTTTTATCATACGATTCAAATCGTCAGTACTCATCTACTCTTTCTTACACTTATCATATGAATTGCCGCGTGATCATCGAAAGACGGTATACACTACAATGAAATAACGAATTATTTATGTATTAACACTTTGAATGCGATGTGAGCTACCGGTGGTACACGGAGGCAATTTTCACAATGCTGCTGACCGACCAGTAGTCACAAACTGAATTTTCATAAACACTCAATCAAAACGAAATGAAAGCACGATCCAGTCAATGTTTGCTATTTTCAAAGTATTTTACAACTATTGACTTTAAATTTGAGTTAAGTTCGGAACTTTAGTTTCACCTGTCGCAGTCAAAGTGTTAAATATAATACATAAGCTTTTACTAAGCTAATGCAGTTTAGACGAGCTGGTGTAAGGTTAAAGCCTACGTCAAGGTCTGTCTTCCCGTGTTAGTCTATGCTGCTAAACTAATAAAGGGAACGCCTCACTCCACCCTTAGAACATAATCAAAGAGCTATTTTTAAACTTGGAATCTTGCCCTCTATAGGTCCGCTAATCTCTGCGTATTTTCTCAGCAGCGCGAAAAATAGAGTTCGCGTTTTCTCAGCTCGTTGCTTTGTAGAATTGCTTTATAGCATGGAATTGAACATTTTTATTCGTCGTGTCATGGTGAAAAGTTTTTATGATTCAAAATGAAGGTATTGTATTCACAGCTTTTGAGCCGCAGAGTTTGAAAGGCACATTAATCCGTCTGAAACATTTCTAATATCATCATGTATCCTAAAACCTAAGGTGAGTGACGGCACTTGATTTTGTAATTTAAAGTATACGTTAGCAAATAGATTTTGTCTAAAACTGGGAAGCCTCGGAGCTATATCGCTTCTAAAGCGAAAACTGTTGAAATGTCTCGAAATTCCATTGGAATCTGCAAGTGAAGCTCCGTAGCTTGAATTTTCAGATACTTTCAGGAAGCTAAATTAGAAAAGTTGGGATAGTCGGTGTATGTAGGTACTGTAGTCGGTGCTGGCATTGTAGTAAGTGTGAATACTGTAGTAGGTGTGGATACTGTAGTAAGTGTGAATACTGTAGTAGGTGTGGATACTGTAGTAGGTGTGGATACTGTAGTAAGTGTGAATACTGTAGTAGGTGTGGATACTGTAGTAGGTGTGGATACTGTAGTAGGTGTGAATACTGTAGTAGGTGTGGATACTGTAGTAGGTGTGGATACTGTAGTAGGTGTGGATACTGTAGTAGGTGTGGATACTGTAGTAAGTGTGAATACTGTAGTAGGTGTGGATACTGTAGTAAGTGTGAATACTGTAGTAGGTGTGGATACTGTAGTAGGTGTGGATACTGTAGTAAGTGTGAATACTGTAGTAGGTGTGGATACTGTAGTAAGTGTGAATACTGTAGTAGGTGTGGATACTGTAGTAAGTGTGAATACTGTAGTAGGTGTGGATACTGTAGTAGGTGTGGATACTGTAGTAGGTGTGAATACTGTAGTAGGTGTGGATACTGTAGTAGGTGTGGATACTGTAGTAGGTGTGGATACTGTAGTAGGTGTGGATACTGTAGTAGGTGTGGATACTGTAGTAAGTGTGAATACTGTAGTAGGTGTGGATACTGTAGTAGGTGTGGATACTGTAGTAGGTGTGAATACTGTAGTAGGTGTGGATACTGTAGTATGTGTGGATACTGTAGTAGGTGTGGATACTGTAGTAGGTGTGGATACTGTAGTTTGTTTTGATCAGTACAAGCAGGTAAATAAAAAGTAACGCAATGATTTAATAAAAATTCAATTGTAATTAACGGCAAAAATAACCCGTATTTAATGGCATAAATAGCCCGAATTACCGGCATAAATAACCTGCCATCGTGAATTTTTGATGTTTTTGTACATAATTAGAGGCTTAAATAGGATATTCAGTGGAAGAAATTACGCATACTTAGCAGGGCTCTGATGAGGAATGAGTTAACGCTCCACTCGATTATATTCTATTCTGTTTTTTGTTCTGTTCCATATCTCCTGGTTTGATCTGTTGCGCTGTTTTACCTTTTTTGTTCTGTTTAGTTCTATTTCGTTCTGATTTACTTTGGATTGTTTTATTTTGGTCTGTTTTGTTTTGTTCTATGCTGTTCTGTTTTGTTTCGTTTTATTCTATTTTAATCTATTCTATTCTGTTCTGTTTTGTTCCGTGTTATTCTTTTTTAATCTGTTCTGTTCTGTTATGTTTGTTCCAGTTTGTTCTGTTGTATTCTATTCTAAACTCAGCTTCACACGTTCAGTCCGAACGGAGCACATGTGTGCAAGACAGTAAAAGGTGTGCTTTAAAAATAAACGGAGTGACTTAGTGTGATAAATTTTATGAGAGGTATTAGAAAATAAAGCCACTTTGCTGGCACGGTTTGATCTTGCTTTCATGTGCGGATATTCCATAAATACGACATATCATTTTCCGTCCTAACGTGGCCTGTGCATAACGGTGATGTGGTAATTTTAATTTTAATATTGTTTCTGAGTTTATCCCGCTGAAAAAAATATTCACCAAGTTCAAAAAATATTTACTGAAAGTTTGTAAGAGAGTACAAGAAAACAGATATGAAGCAAATGAAATTGAGTGGATGACCTTCACACAAATTTTGACTTTCTTTATTGCGAGCCTTCTGAAAGTGACAACAATGCTGTAGCAATACTAACGCATGTATTCACATCAAAAAAGAGTTATTCGTGTTGAAGTTCGCACCGGAACAATACACTGGAAAACTGGTCTTCAAATCTCAAAGCGTTTTAGGGACAAAATTCAACAGAAATTCGAGCTTTGTGTCTGCCATGTAAATAAAAAATTCCCTGTGGCAATGCTCCTGTCCCAGTAGCTCAGGGTGCACAATGGTGAATAGAAAAAACTGCGGGCCATATTTCATGCTTTTTTAGTGTTTTACTTGTTTCAAGTTTTATTTTACCAGGAAAGTTTGTAAGACTTCCAAATAAAAAAACCATAACGGTTAAAAATAGGGGCGACAGTTCGGAATAGCAACCGGAATAGCAACGCGTATAAAGCTGTGGCGTGAGTTGGGAGCAATTTTGATGCGTACTTTAATATTTAATTATTGAAGTCATATGAATCTTACTTTCAAGCTTAAATATATCATATAAACATTGGACAATTTCTTAATAAAATGAAGTAAACTACGCGATGGAATGCTCATGGTCCAATTTGTTTCTTCTCTCGCACTGCTACATGTACAGAAACGTATATAGTTTATAAATTTTTCATACTCCAGTTGGAACATTCACTATGACGGTAGTAAAACAATTGAAGCACAAGTTTATTAGGATTCGAAGGCAGAAGCGTTAACTTCTAAAAATTTTAACATTGCAGTAAAACTAATTTTTGGTCCTGGATCAAGATATATAAATCTGGTAGCACAGCTACCTGATGGATACAAATTACTTGCAGATGCAGTTCGCCAGCTTTCTTTGCTGCGGCCACACCCGCATGTGGACCTCCGTACCGAGTTTTGCAACGAGAACAGAAATTGATGCTTGTTCTCGGGCAAAAATGCTTGCATCGCGTAAAAATGGTGCTTGAACATAAACAATTTTGAGCATGACTTGTCAGATAAAACTTTAAATTAGGTGTTGATGGAAAAGGACGTTACAAAGTGATTTGGATGGACAGGAATTATTTCAGCCATTAGACAGTTGAACCAAAACATTTATGTTGCTTACGCGTTATCTTTATAAAAGCGATGTTTTCTACTTATCGCTCGATTGATTTTACAAAATATCGGACGTGGAAGCAAGAGCAGTGACACCACAAAATGGATGACCCTAATGAACTACACAATCAGTAATGATGTCTTTATTTTTAGGTAAAATAGTAACACTAGGGAATCAAGAAGCTAGTACGAGATTAAAATCTTCATCGTCAGCAGCAATCTTCAGAAATAGCAACAACCGATGCAATAGTAGCAGTAACGTCGCATCATTACATCTGTAGCAGCATCAATGCATCATTACAACTGTAGCAGCATCACTGAATCTTCATAACAGCAGCAGCAGCAGCATCACAGCACCACAACAAAAACAGCAGCAGCAGCGGCAACATCACTGCATCTGCAGCGGCAGCATCACTGCATCACCATAACAACTGCAGCAGCATCATTGCATCACAACAGCAGCAGCAGCAGCTGCCGCAACAGGTGGTGCAGGAGAGGTACCAAACCCCCCGCCCCCCACAGCTCCCCAAATAAACCCTGCAGCTTACACTGCCGTCACCACACACACACACACACACCCTGAGTTGTATGTGTGATGCCTGCGCCCTACGCCTCTATTTCACCGTGAACGCTGCGTTCGCGTCCTGAACTTCTCCAGAGTTCGTCATGGCTCGGAAAACTGATTAAAACGAGCAAAGTGAGGGATTGAAATGAGTTGTTTTGAAGCGAGAAACTGGGAATTTTATATTTTTCGTTGGTCTTGAGAATGGAGAATGAAGCGTTGTCTATGTTAGAGTGGGGTATCCATGATACTTTCATGTACAGTATGTCCCCACGAAAACCCGAACCGAGTATTTATTTTCCCGTATCAGTAATACCATCATAAGAATACCCTAAGCATTTACTTTCAAGCAAAATTATGATGGTATAACTTATACGGGTATTCTTATAATGGTATTACTGATACGGGAAAATAAAAACTCGGTTCGGGTTTTTGGGGGACATACTGTATAGCTGTCTTGATGTGAAAATCTAGCTCATGGACTGAAATTTTTAGAATAATAGCTAAGCGTGGAATTGGCTTCGAGAATGCAATGTAATGTTCTGTTTCTGAAGAGAAGTTCGTAAACTGAAAAAATTAGGTCTTGAATTTTTGCAATTGTTTTTACGCGCTAACGCAAACTTTTCTCAAATTCGATGAAAGCTTGAGCTTAGACTATGTCTTCCTCTGCATTATAGCTAGTTTTTAAATATCTTATCTGTGAACTTAACAAAGCTGCACACAATACATCACTATCGCAAAATGACACTATGCGAATTAATGTAGTAATGCATCAAATTGTGTCGCCAGCTCCATCCATCAACTCACCATTTACTTTTAATTCTTAATAAAAATTCCTTAAAAAAATCCCTTAGAGATGAGTCCCATTACCTTAATTCTTAATAAAAAAACATTGAAAAAATCCCTTAGAGATGAGTCCCATTACCTTAATTCTTAATAAAAAATTCGTAGGGATGAGTCCCGTTGTTTTTGTATCTTTTCGGCTTATTTTTACACAAAGTAAAGGCATTACCTAGTCTAACTTTTTCGCCGGAGCATGCATTTTTTTCGCCGCCCAAGCGATTTAATTCGTTCGGCGGGGAAAATATGCATGCATGGGCGAAAAATTTGACTGGATGGCTTCCACAGAGCACGTCCGTATATGACATGTGGACTAAAGATCAGCTGCAAATTTTAATCAACGTTAACGCCGTACGTCATTGAAATGCGATGCAGTTCTGACACCAGCGGTGTTTTAAGCTTCAAAATCCATTTGAAAAGAGAGAAAATGCATCAAGTTTTGTTGTTGAACCGTAGCTTCATACCTGTTTTGTACCGGAATATAACGCGCAATAGAGGTCGGGAGCCATAAAATAATTGCGCTCTTGTAGTATTCTGTGCCGATGTCTGGTTTTCGTGTTGAGTTCCAGAGCAATGATGCTAAAGAAATTATTCAAATTGTTTAAAGTTGGTCGCCCCCCAAAGGTGGTATTTTTTGGCTTCAAATTAACGAGCGGCATACAACCGCTGAAGTCGAACGCACCTGTTGGCAAGATATTGAAGTATATAATGAGGTCATTGACGTCGTGCCATGGATATAAGGTCACAGTAAGGCATCACATGTGATACCTTATTGTTACCTTAGGGACCTGTCGCTAAGTATCTTACATTATTAAGCATCGATATCCATTTCTCATGACAGGCTGAGAGCATCAATCTACACAGATGGTCGAATATAAAGTCTCTGAAGTGTCATTTATGCTTGCAGGGTTCTGGTACAAATGCTGATAGTACAACCAGGTCGTACGTTTCTAGTCACATTATAATTAATTTCCTCTTGACGTTTATAGAGGCTGAGTTGATGAATTGACGTTCTTCGTGATTAATGAGGGGTGATACCAGAACTGAACTACAAAATATTTTTACGTACTTTCGCGAACGCTTTTTCAATTGAGATTTAATTTGGAGCATTTCCCACACTTGGTTAGCAGCTCAAGTAATTCGTCAAATTGAAACAAACTCTCATTAGAACTTTATTATGAAAAATACCGATCAGCTGTGACCTTGTGCGTGCGAAGCTGCTGGCGAAGAGGAAAGCAGGAGAATTATCGCATCTCGGTCGCTAGTCAAAGGAGACGTTAATGCCCTGACAAAAAATGTTCGTAAGTTAAAGTGAAGCATGAAGCTGGGCGCAATAATAAAGATGTTTGGGGTGGGTGTGCGTATATAAAGACGCGAGATGCCTGGCTCTGGCTCACAACTTCATGTGCGGCTCTAGCGACACTGGAGGACTCCCGTGTGTCATCACCCTATTAAACTCTAATAACAAATAAAGGGAGGCCTGTAAGGTGCGTGTTTATAGAAGTGACGCCAGTGGTAACAAACAGTGGAAAGTACGGAGTCTCAGAAACAGAGAGGCGTCTTGTCGTCTTCACAGTTCCCTTTTCATCGGACCAGTTTGACGGAGTCCTGCACCCAGAGCTGCTTGTATCGTCCAAGTTGACTGTTCGTAAGAGGCTGGGCTGCTTGCGGAATATTACTGAGAAACATATATTCATCAGTATTGCGAAAAGTCACTGAAAAAACATCTATTCATCAGTGCAAACAGACATAAAAGTGAAGAACTACGAATCGCTTCAGTGTTGTAAAGAGCCTCAAACCACCTCGATTATTTACAGTGAGCGTCTTTTAAATGTCTTTCAACGATTTGTAGTTCCAGAAGCCAGTTTAACAATTTTGAAAACTCAATATACTTGTATCTTCGACCAGTCACACTCGTTCCCAAGTGGTTCTGAACACAGGTGCGGTCATTGGACCTAAACGGAGGAAATTCTTTGCCTTCAAGAGAAACCTGACGTGGAAGCCCTATAGAAGGAAGTCCATGTTGAGGTTCACCCCGTGTAATTTGACGGAATATTTGCTGGCTGCTCTCACACTTTCTCTGTTTAAAAAACATTGAAGCCAATCAAGTTTGCCCTCAGACCAGATTAGCAAGAGCGCCTCTCGATTGCATTCTCCGGACACCGGCCCGAAAGAAACAGACTGCGTAGCAACGTGGGATTTATTTTGAATCTCATTCCCTGTTTGCGAAGGTCTACTGGGAAACGAGAAACTTGATCCAAGAGGCACTTTTAAAATAACCAGAAAGGCGTGAAATTCGCCCCGTGGTGCGAACTACTTTTCAGGTTTACACGGCCACTGAATTTTAATTAAGGCAGCAAATTTCCTCGTCGGAAGTTTCAGTGAAGTCAATCAAGATGGGCTTAACTGCCGAACAGATGAGCCTCGCGCAAAATTTTGCCATTCTGCTGGGCTTCCTGCTCGTGCTCTACCTCATCCTCGAAGGCTTAGTATATTAGGTTTGGCTAACCAATGCTCGCTATTTATTACTAAAGGCCTCCATTAATTTTGGCCGCGTTATCTTCTACGGAGCTTCAATATTTCTTAGGGTAATATGTAGCATCGTTAACTGCTAATTTTGCTGGATAAATTTAAGAAAAAGGGCTCGTTCGCGGTGACTGAATCTTCCGTACAAATGCAAGAAAAACGCCTTAGAATTCTCAGAGGCTGCTTTTCTAAAAATAGTTTTGCATTAGATTCTTTTAAAAATAAGTTAGCTCGTCTGAAAATGTTTTCAGTTGTTCAAAGTTTTGCCAATTAGTCTTTAAAACTCTCAGAAGTCGTCACGTTGCTCGCCTCCTGCAGAGGCGGCAGTCGGGTTCCAACCCGTGTTGACATTATCTAGCTTACTTGAAGGCAGAAAACAGATCGAGGAATTTGACAGAGAAGTCAGAGCAAGAAATCCGACAATGTGTGCACAAAGAGCCTGATAAAATAGGAAATAGGTCCAGGTCTGAAAAGTCAGAGTAAGAAATTAGACAATGTTTGCATTTAGAGTGAGATAAAATAGGTCCTGAGCTGAAAAGTCAGAGTATGAAATCAGGCAATGTATGCATTTAGAGTCCGATAATATAAGTCCTGGGCCGGAAAGTGAGAGGAAGAAATCAGACAATGTATGTATTTAAATTCCGATAAAATAAGTCCTGCGCCGGAAAGTCAGAGAAAGAAATCAGACAATGTATGCATTTAGAGTCAAATAAAATAGGTCCTGGGCCTGCTACGACGGGCTCTCAAAGCCTCGCGTTTCACGACGGACAGTTACGCCTGGCGGTCTTACGAGCAGCATAATGAGCGTTGCATGAGCACCAGCATCAAGCCTTAGCAAGTCTTCCCTTCTCACACGAAACGATGCTCGCCTGCAGCCGCCGTTCTCGACATTTTCCCTCATTGCCGCGGCGAGACTGTCCGTTTCTCAACACGTTCAATGACCGCTTAGGTTCACGCTCGCAATGTGATTGATCTCCACATCATGGATGTATACTATGTTTTCATTATTCTTAATTTTATTACTTCCCTAAGTCTATATGATTTCTGTTGGTGTTATGGTCTACTGGGTCTGAAGATTGCATCTTGAGTATGCCTGTAGACTCTAGGGAGTCCCTGCACCGTTACGATCTTGGTGTGTTCGAAAATAGTAAGCGCTTTGATGCGTCCAGCGCTGCATGAGGTTTAGGCAGCCAGGTCTCGTAGAGCAGTGCATATAATCTTTAATTTTGCAATGGTAGCGAGCATGTAGACGATATAAAGCAGGCCTTCAATTTCAGAGTGCGATATATTTTTAATGTGAGTGCTCGAGTACGTACCTCGTTCATACGAAGAGTTCCATTCGTAAATTTGTGGACATGTTCTGTAGCAATGAGTTGGGTAGTGGCGATTTGAGTGACGACAATTGATGTGAACTTGATTCATGTTCAACAAGGTATCCGAGGGGAAAAAAAACCTGGTTTGACGAGCGTTGCTGGTATGCAAAATTTAGGTGCACGCTATTTTCGATGCAAGGTGCGTGGTAGTAGACTATGCCACTTCCTTTATTTTTGTGTGTTCACCGAATTGTTGCCTCACTTATCAATCAGAGTCCTTGTATCATAATTCCTGTAATGTCTTCAATAGGCCATATTTGAGAATTAAATTGAAAATTACCGTTCTATTAATTCGTGTGCTTACTAAACTTACCGGAATCGGAAGCAATCGCGATTATACTTTGTGTTGAATAACGTGAACGGATGAATTGTCGTTCACTAGGGTATGAAGAATTGGTGAGGCACATGAATTGATGAACCGAAATGCTTGTGTTTTGAGCATGAATAAATTTAAGAGAGTTTCCGATTATTTTTACTATCATAATGTTCCACTTTTACAACAAAGTTCTTGCAGGCAATGTTAGTTCAGAGCATTTAAGTTATTTTATTCCTTGATATTCATGTTTTGGCGTACAAGAGGACTTTTGTTCTATTGGACAGATTCTTAATAAACTTCCAAACGATGACAGCAAATGAACTTCGCATTATGTTCAGTGATAGCGTAACTCTTCCAATTGTGCGTTTGCATATTTGTCAGCTGTTACATCATAAGCTGTACGAGGTAGGCAATTCTTCTCCCTTCCCTGATACTTGTCGTTCTTTGGTGTTCTCAAGTGAGGTCAGAATTGCGTGCTGAATTTTCTGAGGAACTTTTCAAGTGCAGTCGTGCCTTGATCATGTGTCAAGTTACATCTGTGCTCCTAACAGGCGAAAACGAAGAATTAAAAATCCTAAGCTGATACAGGTAAACTAAGCGAAAACGAAGAATTAAAAACCCTAAGCTGACGTACGTGTAAACTAATCCGCTTAAGCCAATCTCAGACGAAGCCAAACTTTGAAGCTACTAGAAATTGGCGTATCAGATTTCTTGGTTTCTCAGTGAGATAGAGTTCAAAGATGTTGCTTTGTCTCCAGCAGTAAGGAAATTTTGAAAAAATCATATTTTGCCTCCATCTTCTTCTCTGAGTTGCTTTAAATAGAGTCACATCGCACGCACCGTGGATTTGGCTAGTATCACATAAATGTGTTTTTTATTTCTAAATCAAGAAAATGAAACGTAATAAATGATTAATTCAACAGTCCAAGAGTCCTTATTTTGAACGAACGCCCTTGGAGCTTGTGTTTAAAATTGTACGGTGACCTTAGATATCGATTCATTTCTGCTGTCTGATCAGTTTTAAGTGACTCACTCTTTATGTTTATGTGACCCTTTGATGTTGTTTAGTATTGCACTAGCTAATTGTGTTTAGCTCATTATGGTACCAGTTACTGCAAAATAAATTACTTCAATTTGATACCAACGTGATGCAGTTTTGAAATTGTTTAGTCTCGAAATCAGTATGTGAATATTAGTGACATGTTTGATGTGCGACGCCCAAAATTTCTTGAAGTTCTTGATGCTCTAAGTACATGTTCTGGAATGAAACTTTCATTATCCTGGACAACGTTGCGTTCAAGTCTTTTTCATGAACTCGTATTTTAGTGCAACGAAAATAGGGATTTTGAACTGACGCACTGCCCAACTTCACTCTGAATTTTCTTAATAAACAATAATTAGAACACTTTATTTGAAAAAAAAATTAGCGTACCTATGTAAAAACTGATATATTTCAAAATAAAATAATTCTGTAGGAAATGGAATGCTTCAAAATTCTTGTGTATAATAACTTATTCTCCTGATTGCTGCAATGGCCTCGCAAAGAAAATTCTAATCTTGTCTCTGCTATGTCAAAATATCACTAGAAAATCACTTGCATATCACAAGAATCTCGCTAGAATATCGCAGAATATCTCAAAAATATCAATTGCACATCACAAGAATCTCAATAGAATATCACTTGCAGCAAATATCGCTGTAGAAAATATGAATTTGATGAACATAATTAGATCAACGTTCTCATATTATCTACAAAAAATGCTCGTATTAGCTTCAAAAAATGATAGATTTTCCTTGGAAGAGTTGGCATAAAGATTTTAATTAGTTTTCTCTGTTTACTTCTTGATTTGAGATTACAAATAACGATTGCTTCTTTATTTGAGAGGCCGAAAATTTCACGAGGGATTGCTAACAGTTGATGACGTCATTAGCAGCTCACGTCAGAGCACAGAATTCAGTTTCTGCTGCTCTGTTCAAGGTGCGTTCAAGTTATAGGGACTGGCTCAAATTCCAGAATCCTAAGCTTCGAAAACGGTATTTTTAAGGCTTATTATGACATGAAAAGTAATTTAATTTTACTACTACGTAAGAAAATATCAGATTTTGTTTCTTTTGTTGATGCGTGACAACGGGAAACAAATCATTAGGTGTGCATTAGAAAATGCTATGCATTGGTAATAGTGAAGTCATCAATGAACTCATTACTAGTGTGTAGTTAATAGTGAACTCATGGAACATTTACTGGTTCTTCAAAAACACGCTATTTTATTTCTATCTCTTTACAGTGCCATAAAAATATAATAAGAAGGTACTTTCTTCACACTTTGGGGCCTTCTCGCAAGCAGAATTGCAAGAGCTACTGCACGCAGGCCTTGTAGAAGGGCCCTCTGGAGGCAGACATTGCAGGAATGCCTCCTGCACTCTGGCATTGCAGGAATGCCTTTTCCACGCAGGCATTGCAGAAACGTAGATGACACAGGCGGCGTCGGCTTTTGGTTCATCATCTCAGAATGTAACAACTAAAAAACTAAATAGAAACCAATTTTACTTTTCATTTTGTTATTTTATCACGAAATTCTTAGTTTTGAATGACAATCAACTCCTGTCTATGGAGACCCACGCCTACCAAGTCGTGTCGCCGCGTAAATCGCTACATGTTTGCCATAAAATTAGAAGCTATTCAAATATTCACAATAATCTTCAGGAGGTAAGCTCAGAAGTGCAACAAAAATATATAAGCAGTCAACTAACTACTCATGTTGCCTCTCTCGAATGCAGCAATCCAGCAGCAACGTAGTACGCTTATTCGGACAAAATACTGTTTAAATTTAATCCGACTGAGCCTTGGCTAGCTCCATCAATAATCTATACTATAATGAGAGCCGCGTCCGTCTGTCTGTCCGAATCCAGCCTGCATTGTGTGATGAGCGTATCTGTAATACAAGCTTCATCAACTCCACAATTTCCAGCGTATTAATCTATCAGATTCGAGTAGGAATGAATATCACGTGAATTCTTAGGAAATAGGAACGTGTGTCGTGTAATTTGTCGAGCATTATTATACATTTTTGACGGGCCGTGTGCACTTGGCCTCATCAACTCTCGAGAGATAGAATTTTTTTATTTCTTACGGCCTTTCTTTCATTTCTTCTTCTTTGTTATTTAAAATAAAGGCTGTAGTTTATATATAATTAGAGGAAATGTTTCGTTCTCGTAGCGACTCGAGAAGCAAATTGCTGGAGAATTTGACGCTTTGAAATTAGTGGCAGGCCCAAATCTACATGCGTCTGCCCGGCTGCCTATTATAGCTGGGGTTCTGTGCTGTGTGGTGCCAAAGCTTCCTTATATGTTTTGGGTCACACGCTGGCTATAAAAGGCTATCTTGAGGACGGGTTTCATGATGATTTCGTCATTGATTTGTTGTTTTAATTATCGGGTTAATTGGAACACAATGGAAAAGTATAAGAGCAAGAAACTTAAAATCTCGGTTTTTCACTGCCGTAATTCAAGTAGAATGAGATTTACCTCCCCCGTAAGATAAATCAAAGCCTAGTTGCATTGCAAGTATGATCATTTGCTCTTCCCTCAAAACTGCACGCATTGCAAGACACATTCTGCAAAACTGAACAAGGATTATCTTGAATTTATTTATATATTATTTATTTATCTAGAATTTCGGCCTGCTCCTGAACTTAGGCATTCAACTGTTCAAGTTTTTTATTCCTGGCTTAGACTTCAAATTAAATTGCAAAGAGTGTGATAATACTTTAATAAAGAAATACGTGGTCAATAATATTCTTATTCGCCCCAGTGACCCATGATAATATTGATGCAGCTTTACACTTTCCTCATAGGATATTGTTTTTTTTCCAAAACAATGCTTTGATAGTAATGCTTTGAAAGTAATGCTTTTCTTTACTTCGCGTTCCGTGTTATGCTATGATTGCGATAAGGTTATATATCTTTTGTGATAGAAGGTTTAAATAAACTTTCGAGATTTATTTTGCTTTTTACTTGATCTTTATATGTGCGCAGAGAAGACAGTGCTTGTTTTAGAAGTTCTCGAAAAACTCCGTGATCATTTAAACCTTGTTCATTCATATGATGGATGGTAGATTACTTTTTAGTTTGGAGTTAACATATCAAAAATTAGGCTCCAAGAGTTATTTTATTTGCATTACTATGTTCAGTTGAAAATGAATTTATACGGAGCCAAATTAAGCTTCACGAATTATTTTATATGAACAGTTGAAAATGAAATTATACGTAGCAAAATAAGGTTTCAAGAATTATTTTATATCCATTACTATATTTATTTGAAAATGAAATTAGACGGAGCCACAAAAAAGTAGACGTGTAGCCAATTGTTTTGCTAGTACAATCATGAGACTGTCTCGTTCGCTTCATATAATCCGCACAGACCACAGTCGAACGCTGCTTCGAGATGATTGCTCATTTAAATCTCACGATGGTGTCGTCTCGCTCATCATTGTCAGGCACAACAAAAACCAGCATCACCACCTGCTCGTAACGGAGTTAATGGAATCCTCGACTTGGTTATCGGGCCGGAAAAACAGAGGGCAGCGACGCGAGGGGGCGCAAACGGTGAGCCGTAAGTCAGGCGCGAGACATGTAGCACTGGCACGAGCTTAGCTCTTAATCTTCTTCGTTGTACTTCGACTGAAAGCTTATGTTCTCACTGTGGCTTTTTTGAGCTCTCTAATGTAGACCTTTTAATTGTTTGACGCGTTGTTTGCGGAACAATTTATTTGCAGCTCGACATTTAACATTTAAGAAAGCCTCTTCTTGTCTGGAGGGTCTGATAATTTAACCTTTCGTTGGGAGAAGGTTTCAAATTGATAATTGCTCTTGCGCTGCTCTTATGATTTCTTCATATTCTGATCTGTTTTTTATTTTATAATCGGGGAATTGTGTTGTAAATGATAAGTTGAGATGTCCGTGAACGATTTTTTTTTCAGGAAAATAATGCGTCTGCAGTTCATAGTGTTTCATTATCCATATCTATTCAGGATAAAACATAAGAATTGAAAATCATTCAAAAGGGTTGGAAACCTGTTTTTCAAAAGTGAAAAAATTCCGTTCTGGGGGTAAGGTATACCTTAGCTCAGATTAACAAAGATTTACTAAGCTGTAACGTAAGTCAAAGGCCGAGCTTGAATTCGAACACCGGAGCAACATTTGCTGCAGAATTACAAAATATTGGAGCATGGGGAAGAAAATGAATCGTCCTAATTACTTGTTTTTCTGTTGTTAACTTACCTTTCTCATTAGCAGCAGTTGTGGGGAGAAGTGGAGGAAACGAGAGGGCCTGGGGAAGGAAGAGGCAGAATGTTCAAGTTCAGCATAGCTCAAAAAAAGGAAATGATTTGCGCGCTAGTGCTGCTAATGCATTGTACTATGGTGACGGGTACACAGGAGTCACCGAGTTGGGAAAAAGAGTATTTATACCTCTGAGGGGCTTATGTCTTAATTTGTTTTCTTATACTTCTTTCTATTTTAGAAATTGAGAGGAGGGTAGGAGTTGGAGAAAAAGATTGAGTTACCATTTCATCTCATATGTTGGGAATAGCTAGCTCCTTAGCGAGTGTATACGTCAATTCTTACAGTCCCTGGTACTGAAAAGACGAGGAATGTTCAAAGAGTGGAGAGGAATATATAAACTTTTTACCATAAAACCTCAGTTACGAATGTATACTTAAATTTTTAGTCCATGGTAATTGAAAAAAGAAAAATGTTTTGAAAGTTTGAGGAGGAATATTTGAAGTACATAATATGCAACCAACGAAAAAGAGAGAGCACGAAAAAGAAACAAATGGACGAGCCTCATAGTTATTCAGAAAAACGTATTCACTTTTCAAGTGAGAACAAAAGTCTGTCTACGTTCATGTTACTCATGTTTAAAATGAGAGTAAATATTATGATTTCATAAATTCACACATAATACTGGAAAGCATTACAATAACCTAATCAAAAATGACCTACATAATTTATTCGAAGGGTCATTGATACTATACGAGTACGTCCGACAGCATTTGCATGTAAACAAGTGCACAGCCCAACTGACGTTGCGTTTCAGATGCATAGTCCGACATAGTCTAGCTAAACAAGTGCATAGTCCAACTGCATAGTCCAACTGCATAGTCCAACATAGTCTAGCTAAACATGTGCATAGTTCAACTGCATAGTCCAACATAGTCTAGCTAAGCATGTGCATAGTTCAACCTAGTCTGGCCAAACAAGTGCATAGTAGAACATAGTCTAGCTAAACAAGTGCATAGTCCAACTGACGTCAATTCATAGTCCAATCGACGTTTTTCTGTTAACTGCTTTCCATTATAGTAATTAGGGAAAAAAGGGCAAAAATTTTTGAAAATATACAGGCATCCTGCATTTTGGGCAGAGAAAAACTGGAACTGAGCAATGGGCGGGATTAGTGCAAGGTTGGCATTAGAAAACTATCACACTAACCACACAAAAATCTTGACCACGAAAAAGTTAAAAAAAATATTACATGAGTAGGTTTAGATTTATTTTTTAATCTGTGATCTTTGAAATGAGTGTTTCCAAGAATTAATATTCTTAATAAAAATTAATCCTTATGTAAAAGTTCATGACGGTATTAATTTTTCTCCTTTTCTTTGCCTGAATACGGATTGAAATCAAAGTTCCTAAGTGTATTTAATAAAGCCTTTGTCTGGACTATATTCCAGAACGTTATGGAAACGAAGAACCTTGAACAAGCCCACTGGAAGAGAGAATTATTCGCACGCGTATTTTCCTCTTGAAATTTTGCGTAACAAGAGCCGTTAATTAAGAGCTTTACGAGATTCAATTTTTTGTTGTTGGTGGAGAATACGACAAATGTTCTTTGATTGCCACATTTCCAGCTGCTGGTTGTTCCGTCCAGCCATTTTTGTTCAGCCAACTCGTTTATTAGCGACAAAGGTTGTTCAGCACTCATTTTTAATTAAATATTTCTTCGTCAATATGAATATTTTATCACAGAGCTTAGGAACAGCTGCGAGACTGTTAGTGCGCAATCGTAATTTAATATTTAACTGCCCAACACTAAATCGAATTTTCTATACCAGGAAACGAGTAAAATTAAAGTTTAGAAATTCATTATCGAACAATTGAGTTTTACATTCCAACTCGCCGAAAATTTGTGCGCCTGCATGGGACTTGTAAGAAAGATTAATTTATGATTACCTTATATACTGAAAGATTTATTGCAATTTTGTAGTTTTGTCTGTCCAATTTTTGCCTTCGTGCAGATCAAAGCCTTCGTGTTGATCAAACTACTGAGTAAAATGCCCAAACTTTAAGGTTATTGAAGTTATCAAAATTATGAAAACTTTGAGCAAAGCTCTTAAACTCAAGTTCTTCAAGTTCTTACAGTAAAGTTCTTCAAATTTTTCTTAAATGAGTTCTGTTACATTTTGCAATCAGTTCACCCGAAAAATATACGCCGGAAACGTGTTACATATCTAGATGTCCGAGGGTTGAGTTCATTATTTTAATTACCTTTTCTTGTAAGAAGCGTTTCACAAATTTTTTACCTTCAGTATCGTTTGCTTAGTTTTCCTTAAAGTTCCACATTTTCGCCTTGTCGCATTGCCTGGTGAGGATATTTTGGAAAATCAGTCGCAATATTTTCATTGAAATGGAGGCGCATTGTTATTCCAAGAAGCTGTTTCTGATAACATGCCTTGATTGAGCAGAACCTTGAATTTGAACTTAATTCCAATTTGTTAGTTTTTCTCCTTCAGCTTAGAGAAATTTAGACTTACGATAATCTGCTTAAATTTCTAAGCTCTTCAAAAGTTGTTGCCCTGGGTTCTCGGCTAAATTTTCCTCAAACTCCACACATGTTCACATCCACAGATTGCTTACGAAAGTGCATCTCATCACTGTAGCAGGAGTCGATGAATTTCTTAACGCTTCAAAACTTGTTGCTCAGAGTTCTTGGCGAAAATTTCCTACCCATGCCCACATCCACAGATTGCTTACGAAAGCGTATCTGTCATCGCTGTGGCAGGAGTCGATGAAGAGCAAAAAAGCGGAGCTCACTTCATTAGGGGTGTGATATGTTAACAGTTAGACTTCCTTCCTTCTACCCCCTCCTCCATCGAACACGGCTTCTCATCACCCTGGTAGGCAAGCGGCGTACCGACCGAGTGAGCTGATCCTCAAATAGAAGAGCCAACATCGATGCTTAAGGCAGCTTACCTTTCGCTCTCTCGCCAAAGGTTTTCTCGACCAAATTCTTGCAATGCCCCGCCGTCCCTACCGCTGTTTGTTGCTAGTAGTCGATAGTGTGTCCACAGCTAAAATTGCGCCACTGCATTCCCTTGTAAGCGTAAAAGTAGCGGCGATCTCCGCTAGTGAAAAGCAGCAATAAACATCGCCCGACTATCACCAGTAGCGAGTGCTTATGAGTAAACAGAGTAAATGCAGTAAACATGGCGAGACAGCTCACGCCTACAGTCTTAACTGTACACAAGACTCTTAGTCTTTGCGGCCAACAACTTCCACTAAATAAGCGTAGTTGCGAGAGCCTTTCGTACTCGCTGGTTCGATGGCTTGCAATCGTGACGGGGCCGCTCTCGGACCGTATCAAAACCCATGCGAAAACGCGGTTGATCTTGCTTTGGTGCAGTGAAAAATGGTGTGTAAAAAACCTCTATCAAGTGTTCTCACTGGGAAACGTGAATGGTGTTGATCAAGCCTCACTTCATTGATCTATTGTGATTGGTAAACCGTTTATTAACAGTGACTTCGTTTGATATTTTCAGCGATTGGAAACTTAAAACTACCAACGATGAGAGTATTTTTGTGTTTACTTTTGTTCATTACTGTGTTGATTTTGATGTAATGAAAACAGCAGTCGCGTCTTTTCTGAGAAAAATTATGGATGACAAATTTTGCTAATTTGATGCTCAAAGATATATAGGAATTTTTATGAGTTCTATGATATTCTAAATAGCGAATAAAACTTTGAAGCATACACGATAAACTCGGCTCATGTGGAGGTGCAGTTACGTGGATTCAAAAGCCCGTAAGGATTTCAGACTGAAGGATTTGTAATTTTCAATTTCCACTTTTGATCTATTGCAACAAACTTTCTTGCGGATAAAGTATTTCACATTCGGTTAAACAAACTTACTATGGATTGAGTGACTCTGACAAAAAAGTGTATTTTCATTGATAAAATTTTCATTTTCATGGTTTTCTCAGCCAGTAATTTAGAAAAGAATGAAGAAGGAAGAGGCTGAGAACAAAATAATGAGTGCGACTCGCTTCCGTGAAGGCTGCAGCACCGGAGACTGGTAGTGTGTTGTGTGAGGGATTCTTGGGGTCTTGGAAACATGGGAACTCGTCTAACTTCGTTCATATTTGTCGTATCATTCCAATTGTATGATGGCGGCAATTGCCTTAGAAACAGCATCGGTTCAAAGTGGTCCGTGTTTCTAAATTCAGAGTCAAGAGGAAGAAAAAGATAAAAAGTACGTAGCTCCGTGTTCTGAAATTTGGGGCTGAAGTAGCACTCAGTTAAGTTTTATAATTTTCAAATTAATTTGTTTGTCATTTTGAGGGATCGTAAGCTCTATGCTTGATCTGATCTCAACTCACTAGAGGTATAAGCGACGTACAACTGAGATTAACAGTGGTATGCTAACGAGGTAATGCTGACAGCGAATCATTCCTTTTTGATACTGAAATAGCGTTGCTTGCGTATCATATAAAAAGACCTAGATCTCCGAAAAAATCATTGTGAAGTACACGAACCACGATGAATTAAGGCTTACGAATCTTGGAAACAGTATTTTGCTGAAACACTCGCGCTGCCCTGTTCCTTTTTACGCTGTAGTTCATACATATAAACCAACAACTTTCGACACTGGACTTCACAAATATAATCCAACAACTTTTCACACTGTAGTTCATATAATATAAGAAAAGAAATCAGCATCCCGCTGGCAGTGTGTCAGCACTTCACCGCCAAGTCCCACGTGAAAAAACAGCTCTGAGCTCTACTGTTAATCATGGCTCCCACGCCGCGCCCATTCAAAGAACCCAAGAAAGTTCCCGTCGGTCTGGACGGTCCTTCTGTGGTCACGATGCTCGTCGTGTCTTCCAGAGTCGCCAAGACTCTCATTGTACTGGTCCTCTTCACGGCGTTCTGCTTCGTCGTGGAAGTGATTTATTCATTCTTCAAAGGTACTTACAGAACAATTTTACTCCGTGCAATATCTAATTATCGATGCTGTGCGTTTGTTCAAGGTGATTTTTTTCAGAGGGGACTCGTGATGTAAGTTATCCCTAAGTAGAAGCTAAACTATAATTTTCCCAGTAACGTGCGGCGTGGATGAAAAGCAGCAAATGGATGATGGGAGATGTTGAAATAAAATTTCTAAGCAATACTTGGTTAAAGATTATAAATTAAAGTGATAGAGCAGTGAGCTACTTATAAACCAGTTAGTGTCTGTAAAATATTAAAAGTTCGTTTATAGTTATTTTTAAATGCCAAGCTACGTGAAATTTGTGTCTCATACGAAATTAGTGCAAGATGATTTGTATATACTACTGAATTTTCCAATTGATTTTAGTACTCGATTTTAAATTACTCGTAACTGAAACCTATTCACTTGGTATCATCAGCATCATTGTGTGATTTTTCAATTGGCGCTGCACGAAGACGCGACACATCCCCCATCGCTGCTGCTAACTCTGTTGTCGGTAAAATATTTGACGACGAAAAATATCTCATCAGTTTTGGCATGACGGACTTGGCTGATTTCTTTGCGAGACAACTATATGCAGGCGTGTGTTGTATCTTGACGCAAATTAAGCGTAACAGTTTCACACAAAATCAAGAAGACAGAGCCTCGAGAATAATGTTTCAGTGCAAGCATCCCCCTGCTTGTGCCTGCTTGCTGTTTGTTTTGAATTTTTGAAGTTCAGCGTTCTTCGTTATTTATTAGTTCTGCGTTCTTCGTTGTTTATTAATTCTGAGTTTTTCATTGTTAATTAGTTCTGAGTTCTTCGTTATTTATTAGTTCTGCGTTCTTCGTTGTTTATTAGTTCTGAGTTCTTCGTTGTTTATTAGTTCTGAGTTTTTCATTGTTAATTAGTTCTGCGTTATTCATTGTTAATAAGCTCTGCGTTCGAGGGTTAGGTAGATTTTCCTTTTACGTGCAAACATAGAGAACACGAGTTAACTTTTCAAAAGTATTTCTTTTAAATGAGGGAGGTTTACGTTTTATGCGATGTTGACTATTTTATGCTTTTTTTTACATTGAAACATGAGTAATTTTTACCCTGAGATCATAAAAGTTGTGTAGTAATTCTCTAGAGACTCCATTAGCAGTGCAAAACAAATTTTAGTGCATTCCTTGGAAATTTTAATGGAGTGCTCGACATTTAATTCATGGCTTTGAACTAAAAATTTCCGTCCTGACACAAAAACCGAGAATAGGTAGAAATTAGCTCATAAGTTCGCATTACTGTAGACGGCATGCAAAAATTAAGAGACCAAAAAAAATTTTTTAGATTTTTATTTTATTTAGAATCATGGTTTCTGTGACAGTGACTTTCAATGCATTGAGTTTTGCAATGCATAGAATTATGGTGGAACAAGAAAAGAACAGTGCAAGAAATCCTCAATTTAAAAACTTCACGTTACCCAATTTCTCGTAAAGGCATTTACCCCAAATTCTTTTCAGGTTTATTGGAGAAATCTTGGGCTTGCAGCTGTATCATTTTACGTCCCTGATCTACTTTGCTATTGCGGTAGCCTACATTTTGCGGCATTCGCTGTAGCACGCGTCGCTGTAGCGCAGCTGTCGCAGCTGTCGTGCGGTGGAGAGGGTAGAGTGGCATGGCTGCTTGCCACTCCTACACGATCTAGCTTCTGGAGCCAGCATGTTGTGAAAAAACAGTCAGTGGGGTATAATCGTGGTTACTTTAACCCCCCAAACCAGCAGGCGAATCTTTAGTGTAAAGAAAGTAGTTCGCGTACCCGTACTCGCTTTTACTTTCAAATAAGCATACAAATCTGTTACAAAAATGTAAGTTGCGTGTGTGCTCGCTTCAACTTTCAAATAAACACGTAAATATTCAGTATCAAGAAAGAAAGAAAGAAAAAACTTTATTTCCAATAGAGATTGTACAATATTACAAACATTGGTTTTTAAAAATCTTAAAGTTAATACACTTAGATGATACACACACATGAGTCTTGTAATACCCATGTCACTAGTCGAAAATAAATGATTGAGGGTCAAGAAAGTAAGTCGCGTGCTCGTGCTTGCTTTTACTTTCAAATAAGTATGTAAATCTTCAGAAAAAAAGGCAAGTCTAGTACTCGCGCTCATTTTAACTTTCGAGCCCACGAGCTAATATTCAGTGCAGAAAAGCGAGTCGCGATGCGGTACGAGTACTCGAAGACTCATAATCGACGTTTTGAACTCAAGAGTTCGTTGCATGAGTTGGTTTTGAACATTTTTTTTACATACTGGGTTGGAATATATTGTGGGATTAACCTACTACATTTTGATTTTAAGCCCACGAGCTCAGAGGCGAGTGAAGTGGAGGTCCTCTTCTTGCATCTAGATTTTTCTACCAGCAATGTTCGAGTGAGATTACAGTGTGCACTACGCACTCAAAATGTCTCTCATCACTACCATTTAAGAGTGAAAATGACACTCATTACCATCATTGATAATGAAAATCCCTCTTAGCATTATCATTGACCATAAAAATACCTTTCGGCCTTATCATTGATAATGAAAAATGTTATCGTCATTATTATTACTGATGAAAAATGTTTTTTTCATAATCTTTGATAGTAAGAATGGCCTCTCATCATTATTATTGATATTTACCATTAATTATTATAAATTAAATGTACTGTACACAACAAAGGTTGTATAGTGATTACTGTAGAGATGACGATAGACAGGAGAAAATTAAAACGCTTAGAATTGAATTTAAAAATAAATCGTCTTCCAAATGAATTCAGAAGTCTCAGCTGACGTTTCTTTAAACATGTGTTGTGTCGCGTGCAGGTGCACCTCTGGGGGGTTCACGAAATATTGTAAATGATAGAAAACCTTCACAATTATGAACATTTTGTCGTATTCAAATTTTTCTCTTTGCTACCACGATCTTCGGATTTAACGGCTGTGCTTTACATGCCGTAGAATTTTGTTGCCTATCGTGATGTGAAGTAAAATCGGCTTAAAAATGCTAAATTTAACTTAAGAAAATGCTAAATTTGTCTTGGGGAAAATGCTAAATTTATCTTAAGAAAATGGTAACTTTATCATGCGAAAAGAATGAATTTATCGTCAGAAAATAATGATATACAGCCAAAATAAGAATATATTGAATTGTTTGCTGGGTGGAGTGGCAAAGGCATTTAGGGAACATTTGTCCGTGAAAATAAAAAAAAAAGATTGCCTTTTTTATTCCCAGTAAATGATTGCAAGTTGCTACACAGATAAAGAAAATTTTGAAAACGTTCTGTGTTATTAAAATTGGGATAGTTTTCAAAATAAACTAGAGCAATCGTAATTATGTTTTTGAATTTTACCTTGTTTATTAATTCCAGTGAACTGCTAATAAAGTTAATTAATTAATTGTAATTTATATCAGCGTTTGCGTAAATCGATCGTGAGATGATCGATATGTATATTCAGAAACAAGCAAAGATTTGAACTATTACCAAATTGAAATTGTAAATTCAACACATGACATTATGAATGATTTAACCTTGTGTAAATAAGTGTTTTGTTGCTAAAAGGTAATTAAATCCGTGTTTGAAAGTCCGTAGACTTTTCCACACATTTTCTTCTTTCATAATTGCATGGCAAACTAAATTATTTTAGGTGTATTATGAATTATTCTTTGTTTTTAAAAATTACTCTGAAGGAGAGGTTAAACAGTGTTCTTAAATTTTATTGATGCTGATTAACATATACTTTTGAAGGAAATGCCTAGATTTGAGTATCGGTAGTTGGTAATTTGAATTGAATTCCAGGTATAAATGATGACATCTAGTTGAATTTTCTATCAGAATCTCAGGTTGTATTTCATACTTGCAATGGAAAATTTTTCGTTGAATTTTCCTCTTTTTTAACTGATTATATTTTGAGTCAACTTAAATAGTTATGTATTTATTTACGATTTCAAGTAAATTTCCACGCGTTAGATGCATTGCTTTTCTTTTAGTTTTACTTTAACGTCTCTAACATTGAAAATCAAGAAATAAGGGCATGTAAGCTCTGAACAGATCTCGCGCTGTATTTTCAGACAAATACGTTACAGCTGACAGCGTAAGTTATTCTTTCGACTCCGTATTCTGCGTTATGCTCTTTTCCTGTCATTGACTTCGATCTATTTCAAACAAAATTTGACGAATAATCTCAAAATATGAAAGGTTTTATGAATTCCAGTTATTAGTTTATCTAGATATCTTGTCATTAATTCTTGTGGAAGAAGCTCACGTAACTAACCCAAGTCGATAGAAAAATTTACGCCTCCGGCTGTACCGCTTCAACAATCCATAATTGTTTGAAAATTTGGTCCCGTGGCTGGGGTTGCATTACTCACTTAACGCTAGTGTGACACAGAAAGTAGGAATGCGATTCTTTTTTTTAAAGTTTTTTTCCGTGACTTTGTTATCACTTTTTTGGGGGGTATTTTTAAGCTTTAAGTTAGCCTATTGTCCATCAGGAGAAACAGCACGATGTTTCACGTCTTCACGTAATTTAATAACCACTGTATTTCTTTCCTATAATCAAAAATTGAAATTTACTTTGGAAGCAAAAATATAATTTCATAAGACGAAGAGCAGAATTATAGCTCTGTGAGCTATGTGAAGTGCTTCGACTTTGTTGTGGACCAGTTATGTAATTTGCCTTGGTTAATTTCGCCGATCTTCAGTCTGTTCTTGAATCGTTTGTCGAATATACTGTTAAATCTAGTCCACATGAACTATATTGTAAAATGAAGTATCTAATTTCGAGTTAATTATCTCATTGATCAGTCTAATGCGTCTTTAGTTTAAGTGAATTAGGTTAAACATTATTGTACTCCTTCGACTAACCTTGATGGTAGGATGCCCTAGAAGTCACTGAACTTATTCGGGCCCACAGGTAGCTATACTCAAATTTGACCATTGTACTAGACTTAAGAAACATTCTATCTCTGTATCACCTGTGGTAAATAAATTGTTTTTAAAATTGTTTAAATACTCGAAAATGCTACTTTAAAACTGAATGACCTAACGCTATTTAGCTGCCATTGAAAACAAGGTGATAACTGGACAAACCTGTTCATCATTGCATTGCTTGGAATTCAAAATGCGAACTTATAACGCGGAAATGAGCTCAAAGCATCCCGCATGGCTTCCTTACTTGTGTTGGCAGGGATGAAGCTGTAACTTTGCCAGCCTTGAATGGGTTCCAACGTTTCAAGGATAGTAGTCAACAGAGCGGTACGTCTTAACATGACTTCCATTTCCCTATTTCAAGTGAATGGCTCTATTTTTCATACGTGTAGAAATAGAGCTATAAGTAATTTGGTACAACACTTCAAGAATTATAATCAACAGAATTGTTCGTCTTAACAACAAGATTTCCATTTTCCCATTTCAATTGAAGAACTTTATTTTTCAGACGTGCAGAGATTGAGCTATAAGTAGTCCGGCGCCTCACTTCAAGGATAATAGTCAACAGGGCAGTCCGTCTTAACAAGACCTTCATTTCGGTGTTTCAAATGCATAATTATTTTCATGCATTTAGAAATAGATCTATAAGTCTGTCTACGCCCCACTTCAAGGATAGTAGTCAACAGGGTAGTACGTCTTAACAAGACTTCCATTCTCTGTTTCAAGTGTAGGGTTATTTTCATATGTGTAGAAATAGAGCTATCAGTCGGTCGGCGCCAGGCGCCGGCTTATAATCTAAGTTGACCACTGAAATAACCCGACTTATGTTATCAGCCCTGGCTTCTGTGCTAATGCAGTCTGAGAGCTCGTTACCACTCTTAGAAAAGTTGTATTTCTCGGTGAGTGAGTGGAGCATGGCTGCTTTTTAAATCGCAGCTAAGTCAGAAATGAATATGCACTCAGTGAATATTATTAATGTTGTAATATTTAGTAGCAAATGATCTGTTCCTCGTTGTACTTCTCGCTTGGGCATCGAGCTCTAGTTTACAGAAGTATTTCTTTTCCTAATAAAAATTGTTTGATAAAGCGTGATAAAGCACCACTGGAAATGGTTTTTGATTTAGTATTTCATGTTTGGCGTATAACATTGCTTTGTTTTTAATACTATTAAATTATTATAATGTTCACAGCACCTAGTGAAAATATTTACAACTCTTCCAAAGAGGATTGCTGCTTTTGAAAAAATATAGAAATACGCCAATCGATGCAGGTATAGATAACCTGAATTTTCAAGTTAGAACATTAGATGCCTTAAACGCTGCAGCGTTGGGTGCTTTCATGGTCATTGCTTGGAGGTAGGGAAAATATTTGTTTTAGAACAAAGAGTATCGTTACGAGACCCTAAAATAGAAAATAATGAAATCTGAGAAACATTGAGAAGGCTCAGCGGCCATGCTGTATTAGATGCGAAGTAGGGGGTAGTTGGAAGTCCACAGGAACGTTGGACAAATGGATAATTGGAAGTCCATAGGAAAGCGAGTTTAGCTTCAACATTATCGATTGTTTTATAAATTTTCTACATAGGAAGTGCTTCGACTTTGTTGTCGTGGCTGGAGTTATTCTAACAGTGCACAATGATCCATAAACAAGACATCTGAGGCACGTAGAAATAGCAAATCCTCAAAGAGTCAATGAGTGGTAATTTTTTTTGGATGTTGCTTTTCTTTACGCATATTTGCCCGGAGAGTGAGTTTCGAAGCACGGAATTTATGCGTTATGCCTTTTACTTAGTGTGCATTTGTAATAATCACTGTATTTCTCTCCTATAATCAAAAATTGAAATTTACTTTGGAAGCAAAAATATAATTTCATAAGACGAAGAGCAGAATTATAGCTACGTGAGCGCGAGGGAAATTCATTTGCTTCTTTTTGAATATTGAAACTTTCATCTGCGAATGGCAAAAAAAATACTTCCCAATTTCAGAGACAATATAAACAACCAAACCATTAAACAAAACATTTCAATCAAGAACTCTCCTAAAGATTTTATTATTCGAGGCGAAACATTAATTACTCTAGCATTTTATTAACGGAACATCCAAAGCACAAACTTGTCAAGTTTTGATCAAAATCATGGGTCCAATTCTCCTATTTTTGACTCGCTTGCAATCGACCGCGCAGCGCTCTATAAACATCGCCGTGTGCGTGTTGTTGATGGCAACGATATCGTATGAATCGTGGGTGGTCAGCCGAGTTTGTCGGAAAGAGAGAGAGAGAGGGAGAGAGGGAGAGGGAGAGCGAGGCGTGTTTACACATGTCTGGGTTGACGTTCTGCTGGTGCTACAGGCTGACCTATGCGTGGGTGTGTCTCTGTGTGGTGCCTTGAGTTGTGAGTGGTGATGACTCGTGCTGTGCGTGGTAAAGCCATGACTGGTGCTGTGAGTGGTGAAGACGCGTGCTGTGAGTGGTGAAGTCATTCCTAGTGCTGTGAGTGATGAGGACCCGGCTCCTGTTGTAAATGGTGAAGACTCGTGCCGTGACGGGTGAAGTCATACTAGCTTCACACATCATTTAAGCCTAAATGTTGGGTGGGAAATTTAGCCAGCGAGTGGTTTTATTTGCTACGTGTAAATTTTGATCGTTTCATTTGTTGGAACTTTCAAAACATTTTTAAAATTTATGATATTATTTTTTGCCTTATTTCAAAAACAAGATGGACATCAGTACCGCAATGACAACCATCTAGACATCATCAGTGAAACTGAGTGTCCCGTGCTTCCAATTCACTGATTATTATTAACATTGTGTTCTCATACTTATTCGAAGTAATTTTAGTGTGTGCTTATTTTCCCAGTCTCCGGAATTCTACTTCCACTGTCTGTTTAATGTGTGAATGCCAGCTTGTTTTTATAATGCTGTGTTGTCGCTATTTTCGATACTAATCTCACAGCAACTCCATTTACAAGTCATTTGCCGACACCACAAATTATTCAATGCGTTCTTCCAATGTTTATTGCATTTTAAGTCTGCGCAACGCTTCTTACAAAATTTTTTTCATTCTTACCGTTACTCTCTAAGCGTCATTTTCGCGTCGTCTTCCGTTTCTTGCATCGTCACCAACACGCATTCGTCCGCAATGCTCATGGCTTTCATCGTCATTGTACTTACGACAGTCGAAAGAAGGCAAAGCGTTTCTTCTTCTGTCACTACAAACACAAACACTGAGATCTCACCTGTCATCGTCATTATCAAGGCTCTTGGTGATATACAACATGTGTAATACTCATAGTTTTCATCGTCGTCAATGGACAGGAGAAGAGAAATAGAACTTTCTTCTTCTCTCATTACCAACACAAACACTGCGATCACACTTGTCATCGTCATTGTTAGGACTCGTTCCGACATATACGACAGGTTACTGATCACTGTAGCCGCACGTCTTCATCACTCCATTTCTCGCCACTTTTAATGAAGTCTTTCTCTCTCACCAGTATTACCTCCACTTGCTCTAATGACTTCAAGTACAACCCATTAGCACAACTGGCAACTCTTCTGACTGCATGAATGGATGGCTCATATATCCCACAAGCACTACTACTACTTTTCAAACCACCTATACTGCGCTCAACCATCCCTAGCACGTCCTTTTCTAACAACATGTACTATATTCTACCTGCATTATCACCGCCTTTTCTAACCGCGTGTGGTACACTCTACCACTATTACCACCGCATTTTCTAGCCGCGTGTACTATATTCTACCTGCATTACCACCGTCCTTTCTAACCGCATGTGCTACTCTCCACCACCACTACCACCGCCTTTTCTAGCCGCGTGTACTATATTCTACCTGCATTCCCACCGCCTGCTCTGGACCTGTCGTAAACACGGAGCAGCTGCAGATTGTTTGCTCTAGCGATTGGCTGCCACTCAGATAGGATGCTCTTCTAAAATGACAGCTCTCTCGTGGCCTTCTACATCGGTATGACTGCTCGTCCTCTCCGTTGCAAGGTCACTGAGGTTTACCAGTCGAGTTCGTATGCTGCACTATTATAACTCGCTCTTCTCGTTCAAAAATTACATGCTATTTAAATCGGTATAACAACTTGCTTTTCTCGTTCAAAAATTATATGCTATTCAAATCGGCCCTATAACTTGCTTTTCTAGTTCAAAAGTTGTACGCTATTCAAATCGGCATAATAACTTGCTTTTCTCGCTCAAAAATTGCATATTTAAGTCAGCACTATGTCTTGTTTTTTCAATAAAAAATTACATGCGTTTCAAATCGTCACTCATTTGTTGGTAATTCAAAAAACATTTACAGGTGACACTAATATAAATGTTGATAATTTTACACGTTTATCGGTATGGTTAGGCTTCTGGCTACTACAGATTTCTTTTTGGAATCTCTTTAGCGTTTCAAATTTTTGTTAGTGATTTTATTGGAAGACATTCTCCGACTTTTCAATGCTAATAATATTGAATAATTATGATGAGAATAGTTTACCTGTTGCGTGCTTCAAATTTCAAACGAAAGATAGCCGAAATATTGCCTGATCAGAGCTTATCTGTCTAAGTAAATCACTAGTTTGGTTGTTCAATTTTCAATGAAATCGATCAACAGAATTAATTTTTTATGCACAGTTTTCCCCCAAATGCATCAAGCATTAATAATTGCGTTTGGTTTAGTTACAAATAGCCTAACAAATTTTAGTGAACATCGATGGTATCACTATTTAAAAGTTTACCACTTATCAATGTGTAAAAGTTTATAACTTATCACTAATTAAAAGCTTATAACTATATTCATCACTACTTTTCGAAGTTTTATCAATTTCATCACAGAACATAATTCTTTACAAGGTCGAGGATCGGAAGCTCGTGTTTTGTACATCGGTTCCTCTGAAGTTCCTGCCAGACTCTCAGCACGAGAAGAAGGAGAATTAGAGCCTGCTTACATGCACGTATTTCGATTGTTTTCCCTACTGAGACTCGACACGTTTTTTGGACGCACCTCTTGTTGCTCTTGGTAGTCGCTGCTTAAAAGCATCCTTTCTTGGACGAACTAGGCTCCCGTTGCTACTTTTCTCTCATTTTATGTGTGTTAATTTCATGATGCGAAAAATTACTTGGTTTTCTTGAATTGTTAATGTGTCAGTTATGAGCATTTAAAGATAATTTAGGGTAAAATTCATAATTGGGCAAGTTTTAATAAGTTGTGCTCGTCAGCATCTTTAAAGGGTAAAGCTCATTTATTTGGAAAATATAAATATTCGCTAGTTGAAAGAACTATTGATAAGGTACCATAAAATTGTACCTGTAATAGTAATGAATAGTGAAGCATTAATTTAATTAGTTGGTTAACTCAGTGAAAACAAATTGAAGGTTTAACGAGCTTGTAATTTTGTTGCTTACTTCGTCTGATGCAATCATGCCGAGTTTTAGTAAAATCTTCTTCTCTTAAATAATCACATTGGTGAATTTTTCAATTTCATGTTAGTTGAAGTTATAAGTTTGTTCTTTGATTAAAAAAGAGTTGAAAATTTCTCTTATACGCGCGCATTTAACTTAAAATCTTAACGCTTCTTCAATAATGCAAATAAGTAAATATGGGCTTTGAATTTTCTAGTCTAATTACTAAAGAAAGTTAATGAAGCATCCCGTGTTTGTTTTATGTGTTTGGTCTTCGGTCTTTCAATTTGCTCTGCTCACAATAGAACTATATTCTATCTCTTGTAGCTGATACTGAACAAATTTCTAATGAAGTTGAAACAAGCAAAATACCCTGGGGATGCCTTTTATTACAACGAGGAAACCTTTCAGATAAAATGACATCATGAAGCCCAAAACTGCTCACATCAATGTGTTTCTTGACGCTAGATTACAACTACGCGATAGAAGCGCAAGACTGGGGTGGCGGTCCTCAAGAGCCCGCCGTAGGGCGGCAGGCTGAGGTGAGGAGGCGGCGGTGGTTGCCCGGAGTAGAGGCCAGACGCAGCGTCAGTTGCGTCTCGAAGCGCCTTAGTGCCGCTCTCGCTCGCGCTGTCCGGCCCGCATTCGTAGCATCACTTCACTTGATCCTCAGTTTTATGCTCTGTCGGCATCATTTGACTTGACCCTCTATTTTGTGCTCTGTTGGTATCATCTGACTTGACCCTCTTTTTTTGTTCTGTTGGTATCATTTGACTTGACCCTCTATTTTGTGCTTTGTTGGTATCATCTGACTTGACCCTCTTTTTTTGTTCTGTTGGTATCATTTGACTTGACCCTCTATTTTGTGCTTTGTTGGTATCATCTGACTTGACCCTCTGTTTTTTGTTCTGTTGGTATCATTTGACTTGACCCCACATTTTGTGCTCTGTTGATATTGTTTGACTTGACCCTCTGTTTTTTGCTCAGTCGGCATCATTTGACTTGACCCTCTATTTTTTGCTCAATTAGCATCATTTCGCTAGACCGCATCGTTTTATGTTCTGTAAGAATTTCATTTGATCACTCGTTTTTTGCTGAGGTTATTCCATTTGATGTGGCCCTCTAATTTTTGCCGTTAGCCTCATTTGACTTGACTCTGTTAGCGCCCTTTGACATGAATACTTTGTTCTTCGGCGGTCTAGTTTGCTTAAATAACAACTCGATTCATATTTTTTCAGCTTATGAGAATGTTTGAGAAACACAAAACAGTTTTTTAAACTGTCACACATGTGCCGCTGGCGAGGGTCTGGTTAGCCATCGACTCAATATCGTACAGAAGTAATCTAGATTTTTCCGTTGGAAGTAATACTTTGGAAGTAATCTGAATTTTTCCTTTGTAAGTAATCCTTTGGAAGTAATGTAAATTTTTCCTTTGGAAGTAATCCTTTGAAAGTAATCTGAATTTTTCCTCTGAAAGTAATCCTTTGGAAGTAATCTGAATTTTTCCTTTGGAAGTAATCCTTTGGAAGTTATCTGAATTTTTCCTTTGGAAGTAATCCTTTGGAAGTAATCTAAATTTTTCCTTTGGAAGTAATCCTTTGGAAGTAATCTTAATTTTTTTTGAAGTAATCCTTTGGAAGTAATCTGAACTTTTCTGCTACGGATATGTGCCGTACATTCCAGTGACAAAATCGCTCTTACAGAAACATAACTGTATTTTATTGAGGACATAAAATTAAGATAATTAACTTTTTGACCTCTTTGACTCCCATTTGAGACGCAGCTACGTCGCTGTTTCGTAAAGTGACCTCTGCAGCCACCTCTGTGTTAAATTATAATTAATTTTTAAAAATTTTTTTAACAGCATCAAGTTTTTATTTCCATTTTTCTCTCCGTTGAAAAATTTTTATACAGTTTCAGCTAATTAGCAAAATTTTCTCATAATGAAAGTATAGAATTTTCTTGTTTAAGAATTTTAATATCTGCGTCTTTCTAACGGTTGTTTTTGAAACAGAAAATCTCAATCATCTTCTGTTACTTATCACACATGGTTTTAGCAGATATTTATTTATTGATATTATTTTCATCCTCAAGCTCGCTTGTGCTAAAAATAACTGGCGGCTGCCTTTGTAGTAACACTTTTTTTAGGCTCTAGTCGAACTTCAACCCAAATATCACACATGAAAAGGAATTTTTTGACAGTTCCACTTTAAATCATGGAAACCCGTTCAAAGAGGCTATTAGATTTACAATCAAAGTACTTCGCAAAGAATGAATTTAGCAGCCGAAAACGTCAGAGTTTAACGTGGTTATGCTATTGGCATTGGAGATGGCATTTATCAGTTTATTGGCACACATTGGATGACACTTAATAGTATATTCAGTTCAATCACTTGACCCTTCATTATTATCACAATTGATGTAGATATCCAGCTCCTTTCCCGATAGATCCGCGTTCAGTTATCGCCCAGTGCGTCAGAATTTGGCGTGTGTGAGTCTGTAGTTGAGACCCAGGAGCCAAAATGGAGCGCCGGTTCAGCCTAGCCAACCCTGCTGCCATGATCCAGAAGGGCACGGAGCAGCACACGATCGTCGTCACGTACGCCATACTCATCGTACTCTTACTCATACTCTGGGTGCTCTACAACGGGCTCATGGCCGCCCACTAGCTAAGGTAAAAACGATATTTAAATTCACGGCGATACATCATGATTTACGTGCACTCTTTCTGGGTACTCTAGAACGGGCTCGTGGCCTCCCGTTAGTTAAGGTAAAAGTGATATTCAAATTTCAGAGTATGATATTCAAATTTCAGAATATGATATCCAAATTTCAGAGTATGATATTCAAATTTCAGAGTATGATATCAAAATTTCAGAGTATGATATTCAAATTTCAGAGTATGAAATCCAAATTTCAGAGTATGATATTCAAATTTCAGTGCGACATTCCAATTTCAGAGCGACCTGTCTCGGTATATGAATTATTTCAACGAATTATAATTATCGCCACCTATTAGATTGCTTGTATGTCTTAGCTTTACAGCTAAATTTCTTTTAAATACTGTGGATAGCTGAGCTATCTTTCATTTTAACATCACTCTGTTACGCACAAAAATGAGCTAGAATTATAAGCCTCCTCTTAGTTGTCTTAAAATGATTGTGATTGTTATGATTATATGATCCATAGCAGAGCCCCAGGAAAAATGGGCTATAATTCTAATACTCTTCTCAGCTGTCTTAAAGTAATTTTAAATGTACTGATTTTACTACCAATAAATACAGCGTGATGTCCATTACTTTTCATTTTGTTTTCTGTTCGTAATATTCAGAAATTCACCAGCGTGAGATTTTACTGATGAAGTGAGTATCGCAATTTTATTCGTTTCCTCACGAGTTGCACTGTGAAATAATTGTCAGTGCAGTTTGGGATTCTCTTGATTTTTATCAAATGTTTTTTCGTACGTTTTGGAACTTTTATGATTCCAGCAAATACGTAGCTGTTCTTGAACTGCATCTGCGAATAGTAACTTCTTGAATTGTTCTTTACCTGTATTTGCAAATAGAAACTGATCTTGAACTGTAACTGCAAATAGTAACTGTTCTTGAACTGTAACTGCAAATAGTAACTGATCTTGAACTGTAACTGCAAATAGTAACAGTTTTTGAACTGCACTTGTCTCCAGACATCTAAAGAAGCCTTGCTGCTATTTTACGAGTTGATTAAGGCCAGGTGCTCGAGTCTGCCAGCACTGAAGTGCAGGCAAGCCGGGCGAAAGTCGGGTTCATGATGCAGAGAGGGTACGCTATATTCTACATTTTGGTTGCCATGCTATTCTAAGGTCTTATGACTGCGCGGTTTAACAGTCGATGATTATTAAGAAAACGTGCTGCTCTTTTCCGAGGGCCGTGTGTATTTTTCCTGTTTTTTATTCTTTTTGCTATTGTTGTTTGCAATTATTTGTTTGTGTAAACATTATTGAAAACGATGATGAAAAAATATATTTTGAAACTCTTTCGAATCATGTGCTAGTTTCCAAACGCGTATTCATGCACGAGCTGTTTTTATCGTGGAGAGTACGCGTCAAAATATCTACAGAGCAATAGATCAACAAAATTTTCTGATGAGCGCAAATTCGCGGCTTTAACTTTTCTCCCCAGCCAAAAGTTTTCATTGGTTTGTTCGCCAACATTCCCAATTACAAATTACAAATAAGGACCGCATTCCATTCGTATACCGAAGAGCCAAAAGACTTTTTAACTTAGCTTGAGGCTTCCCATTTTTCAACATTTGTTATTGACAGAGGTACTGCATAAAGTATGTCGACCGTGGAAATCATTTCAAACAACAGTTTATAAGGTACATTTATTTGAAAGTTAATGGCAAAGGTTAACAGCAAGTGGTTGGGGCCACACTGAGCAACTAAGCATTATTCGTTCGATAGCATATTGAAAATGTGAGAAAGAGTATTTTATATTCTTCGACGTCAATAAACGGGATCTGGAAATGGCTCAAAATTATTCTGTTCTACATCTACATCGTTATTTGAAGAACTTCCATTCACGCGTAATATTTTAAAGATCAGCTTAATCAGCTACCTGGTCATGTACGCTGATGATTCTCCATGCAATACTCATCGCTTCAAATTACTCATACGGAAGAGAATTTCAGTTCAACAAAATGTTTTGGGATGCATTGGAGAGAAACGTTACTTATTTATGTCTTAATTAAGCGTATATATTTACTATATAAGCGAAATTTTCTATCACTAAATCCGTTGAGATCCAATGTTTACGTGAAAGCTTGTTCATGTTAAATTGAAAACGCAATGCGCATGCAGAAACTCCTCATCCTTGGCGTCGCTGCTGCACGAAGAGATCTGCCTCGTTCTGCTCAATGATGCCATTGCTCACCAGCTTCTCTATCTCGCCTTGCACTTGCGAGTCCTGCGTAAAAAGGAGAAATACTTTCACGAGATGGAAGATGCTAAATGTCTGACAATGTTTTCAAGCTGAAATTTGGAATGAGTCTCCCATCGATAAAAGTACTACTGTATACGAATAATAGGAGGAACATTTTCACGAGGTGGAAAACACTAAATCCCTGACAATCATCTCCAGCTAGAACTTAAAATGAGTCTCTCGTAAAAACACTACTCTATACAAATAAAAGAAGAAGTACTTGCACAAGATGGAAAGCACTAAGCGACTGAAAATCATCTTCAGATAGAACTTCAAATGAGTCTCCCGTAAAAGCAGTACTCTATACGAATAAAAGGAATTTTATAAAAGAAACGTGCCATAATTTTTCAAAGTTGAACTTGAGGTGCGCTGCGATCATTGGTACCGAAATACAAGCCAGATATTTACAGTAATTATCATACATTTGAGATTAATGCTGTCATGTGTTTTTCCATCCCATCTCTCCCTGCTACATAGTTCATGTGGTCAAGTCTACTCAATTGTGTAGTACTGAAAAACAAATTAATTTATTTGTTGTCGTTCTTACATATTGGATAGGAAGTATTGTCTGTGCATCAAGGATACGCAGTGACTTCACCTGGAACAAGTCAGGAAATTGTTGTCTACGTATCAAGGATACGCTGTGATTTCACCTGAAACAACCCAAGACACTATTGTCTGTGCATCAAGGATAAGCATTAAGCAGTTCTCTCACCTGGAACAAGTCATTGGAAGTATTGTCTGAGCATCAAAGATACGCAGTTCTCTCCCTAGGAACAAGTCATTGGAAGTATTGTCTGTTCATCAAAGATACGCAGTTCTCTCCCTAGGAACAAGTCATTGGAAGTATTGTCTGTGCATCAAAGATACGCAGTTCTCTCCCTAGGAACAAGTCATTGGAAGTATTGTCTGTGCATCAAAGATACGCAGTTCTCTCCCTAGGAACAAGTCATTGGAAGTATTGTCTGTTCATCAAAGATACGCAGTTCTCTCCCTAGGAACAAGTCATTGGAAGTATTGTCTGTGCATCAAAGATACGCAGTTCTCACCCTAGGAACAAGTGCTTGGAAGTATTGTCTATGCGCAGTTCTCTTCCCAGGAACAAGTCACCGGAAATATTCTCTACGCACCAAGGATACGCAGTGATCTCACCTGGAACAGATCAGGGAAGTCATCCCGCTGGAACTGCTGCGTGTGAGCATCACTCTGATGCTGCTGCGAGGCTGTGTCGCCTGTGAACCCGCTGTCAATGATGCCTTCGTTCGCGTGCTCGTCTGACCACTTGTTCACCTGTCCAACGCAATCATTTTCAGACACATCGATATTTGATCCCAAGGTGATATGTGCATGATTAAGAATTGCATGCTTGCAGGAGTAACAGTATATCCAAATAAGAACTCTGCATACACCACCATAGGTTTTTTCCCATCCCGTCTCCGTGTTACTTAGCTCATATGGTCAAGTCTAATCAATTTTGTAGTACGGAAAAGCAAACTAATTTACTTGAAATCGTTCGTACATATTTCATGTTGAAAACGATGTACTCCGCTGTACCTTTTACCAACGATGCACCTTCTACTAGCCGCATGGAATCATCTCCGAAATTTCAATAAACCTGATACCTTTTACTAACTTTATTTATTTCACGAAGGCATCAATTGCTCACCTTGTCTCCGACGACCTGGAAGAACTCCATGACCTGCTCGTTGCCTAGCTCCACCTGGTCTTCCAGCTTCTGGAGCACCTCCGAGCTGCGTGCCTGTTTGAGTTAATCCAAAAATGCTTCTTTTATGGAAAATGAACATGTACTCATTTTCGTTCATGGTTATTTATGCTGAAACTCTTCGATTCATAGTCCAACTATTTCTTTGATATTTTTGATTGCTAAATGTTTATCTCTATCTTTTACTTCCTAAAATATGTACTTTACACCTTACACAAGTTCTTTCTTGTAACGACGTATGGATTTTTTTCTCGAAACTATACTACTACCTAAGTCTTTCAAAATATTGATTCAACCGTTTAATTTTGATTGTAAACCTCAGGATAAATTATTCATGCAGAAAGTTGAACCGAAATTTCCAAAATCCCTAAAATCTGAAAGTAATTAGAATGCTGCGCTTTCCCATACATTTCTCAGCCACTGATGCTGAAAAGAATTAAAACGCTGCATATTCTCTCATATTTCCCAGCCATTAGTGTCTGAAAGCAACAGATGCTGCGTGTTCTCGTGCATTTCCTAGCCATTAGTGTCTTGGAGCAACAGGAACATTATATATTCTCGTATAGACTACTAGTTTCTTGGAGCAACAGGAACGCTATTCGTTCTGGTACATTTTATAGACCATTTGTGTCTTAAATCAACAGGAACAATATCCGTTCTCGTACATTTCATAGATTATTAGTGTCTTGGAACAACAAGAACGCTAAATGTTATCGTACATTTCGTAGATCATTAACATGGTAAAGCAACAAGCTAGCTGCGGACTTCAAAATTCAGGTAAATTTTGTCTATGTATCAAAGATACGCTGTGATTTCATAAAAATTTGTATACGAAATGCGTTGTCCCAGCAACTCACGTCGTCAGGCTGCAGCTGCAGCACATGGGCGCAGTACGATGCCCCTTTGTGGATGGAGTCACTGAGCCCCTTGAGGGCGATCTTGAAGCGGCCCCACACGCTGGTGAAGGCGCTGCTTGCCTTGTCCCAGAGGCCGGTTGCGGTGCCGGCCACGCTGTTTCCGAACTGAAATTGAAATCGGGTCGAATGATCAAAATCAGGAAACACTTTGTTTCCATGTCACGGTAATATCTTTCTACTGTAATATGTTTCTACTGTAAAATGTTTCTTCTGTAATATTTTTCTACTGTAATATATTTCTGTTATCGTTACTGTAATATATATATGTCTCTGTTATTGTTACTGTGATATGTTTCTGGCTTGGTTGGAGTGATGAGAATTTTTCAAATTAAAGGTTAATGTTAATGTTAATTTTTCTTGAATCTCAGTTTAATTCTATGCGGACTATAATTAAGTCTTGGCATTGCAAATCACCCGGAGAGCGATGGAAAATTCAAATAACATGATGTATCCCAGCATTTTCTCGTTCAGGAGTACAATACTGAAGCTGCTTTATTTGCGATGCAGGGTGCTTGCAGAATAAATGAAGGCTTAATTTTTTTTTCTGCTTCATTAACATTACCAAGACCTGCCAATAATCAAAGGGTTAGGCGTGCTCGTAGCTGCAATCTGATTCTTTCGGATGCATCGTTCAGCTGCCGTACGGAATCGAAATCCAAAGCTACACAGCTTGTGATTGAATATAAAAACAGCGGCCCTATCAATATGAGAGCCAGAAAAATCAGATAGAAGGATTACTTTTTGCTTCCATAAATAATTATGAATGGGAAATTTACTCCTCCATACCTGCCTGGCTCCTCCTTCTACGTTCCGAGCTACGTTCGCTCCCCAATTGGTGAACTGGAATAGAAAAGGAAGTCAGTCAGCTGGTTCGGTAAACAAAAGCTGCAAAATTTTGTCACGGATGTTTTAATGAGAAGATAAATTTCACTGGAACTCACGGCATTCCATTTGTTGCGCCAAGATGAAGAACCGATTCCTCCGTAGCTCCGATCTTCCTCTGTTCCATGGTTGTTGTTACTGACAAGGTTTGGTGCGATATCTTCTTCATGCACTGCGCTGCCTTCATCGTGTGGTTGTCCATGACCGTAGTTTGGGAGAACACCCGAATTTTGTGAATAACTCCCGTGAGAATCGATTTGACCAGATAGCTGGTCAGACTGATCTGAAATGCCACTCTCTTGCTGAAGTAACCCGACCTGTGACTGTTGGTTTTGGTCGTCTCCACCGTAATTTTCGATTTCACTTTGGTCTCCGATTTGAGATTCGTCAGAAGGAAGCGGTCCATCACCTTGGTGGCCAGTTGCGTCCAGCAGTCTGTCAATGGACTGTTGGGAGTTAGATGCACCAAAGCCATTTCCACTGGAAGCGGAATCGATACCAGTATCTGGATGAACCCCAGCAGGGCCACCGTTGAGGTTACTTCCACCATTTAACCCAAAACCGTACGAGGCACTGTGATGAGATGCGCTATTGCTGTTGTGTGACGCTGCCGATGAAGAAGATGAACTACTATGATGAACGTTTCCCAAAAAGGCACCGGTACCCAATGGCTTGAACGGCCACAACGAAGACAACGATGGGTGTTGGCCGTGACCTAGGCCTTGTAGACCGCCAGCTTGGAAGCCTGCGCCAGAGAAACTATGATTTCTGTGCGACGAACTGCTGCTACTTTGTTGCGACGAGCTGGAGTGTTGAGCTGAGGTACCATAAACATGACCTCCGAAGACAGAGGGCTTGGTTTCTCCAGGGAAGTACATGAGAGGATGATTTATGCCTCCAAATCCAAACTGGTTGGTGATCTGAACTCCGCCTGTGCCTGCTTGAGTTCCCCCTGAACTGCTTCCGGCAACACCAGTGGATGAAACGCCTGCCTCGTAACCTCCATCTTGTCTGCCAGAAGAAAAGCCTTCGCCTCCCACAGTCCCGCTGTGACCACTGGGAGAGAGGCCTTCGCCTCCCGCAGTGCCACCACCAGAAATAATTCCGCCTGCGTTGCTTCCTCCGCTGCTTTGAATATTTCCATAGGCATCAGATGCAGAGCTTTCACTTCCAAGCCCTCCGTTTTGTTCTGCTATAGAGCTGGCGCTTCCATGGCCTTCTTGTTCGCCAGATGAAAACCCGCCTGAGTCAGTCCCGCCACTTTGGATCACAGTAGAGCCACCACCTCCGTAGTCCTCTCTCTGTCCACCTGATAAGCTTCCGCTCCCAAATCCACCACTCACTCCCCCAGAAGAGCCACCCCCACCATATCCTCCTCCTTGTCCACCAGAAGAGGAGCTTCCACCTCCAAATCCACCACTCGCTCCACCAGAAGAGCTACCACCACCGTATCCACCTCCAACTCCACCAGAAGAAGAGCTTCCACTTCCAAATCCACCACTTTGTTCTCCTGAAGATCCACCACCACCGTATCCACCTCCAGCTCCACCAGAAGAAGAGCTTCCACCTACAACTCCACCACTCTGTCCTCCTGAAGATCCACCACCACCGTATCCACCTCCAGCTCCACCAGTAGAAGAGCTTCCACCTACAACTCCACCACTCTGTCCTCCTGAAGAGCTACCACCACCGTATCCACCTCCAGCTCCACCAGAAGAAGAGCTTCCACCTCCAAATCCACCACTCTGTTCTCCTGAAGATCCACCACCACCGTATCCACCTCCAACTCCACCAGAAGAAGAGCTTCCACCTCCAAATCCACCACTCTGTTCTCCTGAAGATCCACCACCACCGTATCCACCTCCAACTCCACCAGAAGAAGAGCTTCCACCCCCAACTCCACCACTCTGTCCTCCTGAAGAGCTACCACCACCGTATCCACCTCCAACTCCACCAGAAGAAGAGCTTCCACTTCCAAATCCACCACTCTGTTCTCCTGAAGATCCACCACCACCGTATCCACCTCCAACTCCACCAGAAGAAGAGCTTCCACCCACAACTCCACCACTCTGTCCTCCTGAAGAGCTACCACCACCGTATCCACCTCCAACTCCACCAGAAGAAGAGCTTCCACTTCCAAATCCACCACTCTGTTCTCCTGAAGATCCACCACCACCGTATCCACCTCCAACTCCACCAGAAGAAGAGCTTCCACCTCCAAATCCACCACTCTGTTCTCCTGAAGATCTACCACCACCGTATCCACCTCCAACTCCACCACTCTGTCCTCCTGAAGAGCTACCACCACCGTATCCACCTCCAACTCCACCAGAAGAAGAGCTTCCACCTCCATATCCACCACTCTGTCCTCCTGAAGAGCTACCACCACCGTATCCACCTCCAGCTCCACCAGAAGAAGAGCTTCCACCTCCATATCCACCACTCTGTCCTCCTGAAGAGCTACCACCACCGTATCCACCTCCAGCTCCACCAGAAGAAGAGCTTCCACCTCCAACTCCACCACTCTGTCCTCCTGAAGAGCTACCACCACCGTATCCACCTCCATGTCCACCGGAAGAAGAGCTAGCACCTCCTAATCCACCACTCGCTCCACCAGAAGCACTACCACCACCGTATCCTCCTCCGTGTCCACCGGAAGAAGAGCTAGCACCTCCTAATCCACCACTTGCTCCACCAGAAGCATCACCACCACCGTATCCACCTCCATGTCCACCAGAAGAAGAGCTAGCACCTCCTAATCCATCAATCGCTCCACCAGAAGCACTTCCACTACCGTATCCACCTTCATGTCCCCCGGAAGAAGAGCTAGCACCTCCAAATCCACCACTTGCTCCACCAGAAGAGCTACCACCACCGTATCCACCTCCAACTCCACCAGAAGAGGAGATTCCACTTCCAAATCCACCACTCTGTTCTCCAGAAGAGCTACCACCACCGTATCCTTCTCCATGTCCACCGGAAGAAGAGCTAGCACCTCCAAATCCACCACTCGTTCCACCAGAAGCACTATCACCACCGTATCCACCTCCATGACCACCAGAAGAAGAGCTAGCACCTCCCAATCCTCCACTCGCTCCACCAGAAGAGCTACCACCACCGTATCCACCTCCAACTCCACCAGAAGAGGAGGTTCCACTTCCAAATCCACCACTCTGTTCTCCAGAAGAGCTACCACCGCCGTATCCACCTCCATGTCCACCAGAAGAAGAGCTAGCACCTCCCAATCCACCACTCGCTCCACCAGAAGAACTACTACCGCCATAATCTTCTCTTTCTACCCCAGAAGAACTTTCAACTCCAAATCCGCTAGTTTGTTCCCCTCCGTGGCTACTACTTCCATACCCTGTTGATTGTCCACCAGACGAAGAACTTTCACTGTCCTGCCCAACTGAAATTTCGTCATCCTTGTAGACACCCTGTCCTCCGATTGAACTGCTGAACCCACTATCCAGGCCGCCGTTAGATTCTGTTAAAGTACTATCTTTGTTGTCCAGTTCATGCCCACTCGAGAAAACGTTTTGGTCTCCCGATCCTTCGATGTGACTGTCAGAACCTCCTTCATAACCTCCAGCATGTTCGTTTGCTGAACTGATTTCCCCACCTACGCTGCTGGCATGGCCATCTGAAGAAATGGTTCCGTCGTGTGCATTCAAAGTGTTAACTTCTCCTTGGAGAGCATATTCCGAGTCAGAATCGGTAAGCGTTTGCGATGAAATTTCTGACCCGATGCCAGAGTCCGCCTCGTTCGTAGCTCCGAGCAGTTTGTCTACCACTTCTCGCGAAGCAAAAGCTTCACCACCAGCTCCAGAATCATCAGAGAACTGTTCAATTTGCCCTTGAGAGCCAGAATACCCTGTGCCACCCGGCAAACCAGAGTACCCTCCTGAAGTTTGAGAACTTATTTGGCTTATTTGACTGAAATCCTCATCAGACAAGTCGAGAGAAGTTTGAGCGGATTGCTGAGAGAGTTGTTCGTCTTCCAGCGCATCGTCCCACCGACGGATAGGTTGCGTGTATCGGTACCGGCCTCCTTTGACGCCTGGAGCGGCGTCCACGCCGGCCGAAAGGAGCCCAAATATCGCGAACGTTGCCACCAGGAGCATCGTCGGCTTCCGAGGAATCATTGTGCTGTTGGAAAATATTTCTAGCTGTCAGTACTCCCTGGTGTTGGGATAAGTCAAGAACACAAGTTTACCATTCATTTTTAAAATCATTTTTTGTTCCGATTTACGCTAATTGGAACAAAAGATAACTTCAAAGAACGAAATGAAAGGTTAAATCGAGAAACAAGTTTCCTATCCGTTTTTTAAAAATATCTTTTATTCTAGTCCATGGGAATAGGAACGAAATATAACTCGAAAGAATTAACTGAAAGCAGAGGTCAATCGAGAAAACAAGTTTTAATCGTTTTAAAATTATCTTTTGTTCTATTCACACGAATTGGAGTAAAAAATAACTTGAAAGAATGGACTGAAAGCAGCGCAAAATCGAGAATGCTAGTTTCCGTTGCGTACGTGGGTGTTGTACTCTGTCTCAGAACTTTTAAAATTTGTACTGTCGAACGTTGATAAAATGCTTTGCATATTCGTTTTTCTTTTTTAAGTTAAGAATTAATTTCTTAACTGTGAAGTTTCTTAACACACTTTCAGTGAAAAATAAGATTCGTTATGTTTAAGAAATGCCAGCTTTATTACTTTCTATAAATGAAACTTCATTTCAATATTAACATAGCGCACTGATCAGCAAATATCAACTCGCACAAAATATCATTGGTATTTATTCATAAGCTATCTACACATAGCATCGTTGTCAAATAGTAGGTCCAAAGAAACTCAAGTGCTACCGTGAAATCAAGATTGTATTCAAGATGCAATTTTATGAACAGTTTTAGCTTCAGCTCTACATTCTGTACTCGATAGTTTCTCCACATGTCAAAACGCCAGTTATAGACACATCTAAAAACTCATATTGGCTTATGAGAGATGCTGGGAGTCAACATCGTCCTCGGAATTTATGTTAATGGAAAAAATGACAAGAAATAGCTATCGACTAAAAATATCGAGCCATGCGTTGATTAAGGAGCAGTGCGCATGCAACCGATAAGCAAAAATGAGTATTTTCACAGTAAATTTTTACCATTGCTATCCAAGTTGTTTAGGTACCGGAGGTCGAACCCCTTTCGTATTTTCAAAAATATTTCAGTTATGCTAAGAAAAATTAATTTTCAAATGAAATTAGAAAAAGTTAACGTTAGCTAGATATTATATAATTCTACGAAGAACTAATGAAGGCGGGCAGCATTTTCTCGAGGAGTTCTACTCAATATCATTAGTATTGCGGCTCTGTTAGAATTTTTTTCTGATGTGTCAATATTTTTCCCATTATTGCGACGTGTTAATATTTTTCCCATTATTGCGACGTGAAAATATTCTACTTTTTTATCTCTATTGCCCCTCGTTGGCTTTGATTGAATTAGATCTAAGATTAGCTTCTTCGCTTAACGAGTTCTCACTCAAAATTCCACTCATGTCGGAGTTCCGAGAAAATTTTACGTAAAGGAAATCAGTTTCAACCCCACTTTCAAAAATATTTCGAAAAAAAAATTCGCAGTGTATGCGTTATATCGAAGGGAGGCTTGCGTGATATTTCCCGTGTTCGCTGAGGAGATGAGGTTAGCAATGTAGAGTAGTTTAAAGAGAGTCAATCAGAGCTTGAAGTTAGATGGCAGGTATTGAAAATCAAGTAGAAATTCAGTAAACTTAACGAGCTGAGGTTCGTGAGACACGACGAGTAAATTGAAATTTCCCACAATTATCACAAAAACTGAAATTTCCCACTTATTCCCACTTATTGAAATTTCCCACTTGCCAGAAATAAGTACGATGGACAAAGCTATCATAGCAATTACCAGAAAAAATTTGAAACTGCTGTACAACAGCGTGAATTATTTTAATGACTCGGTTTACTTAAATTCATTGTTAGGTATTTGCATGTCACAGTATTAAATATGTCGAAGTACTGGTACTATTGACAGAATAAGTGACTAATTTTTTCTCCTTAACTGAGGCAGCAGAAGGCAATTATCGAGCTCTGCGTTGTTCATAAATTTGAATTTTTTTTAAAATGTTATCCCTTTCTTAACGAGAGAGATAGTTCACAGACGACCATAAATGAATATAACCAGTTGTGGCTGCGAGGGGAACCTCCTCTATTAGTTATACAAATATTGAGCCCTTGCTGGAGACCGATTTCTTCTGCTGTTTTCCGAGATGACTAAGCATCGGCTAAAAATCACCAGTGCTCTAAACCATTCAAATATGAACCTATTATTTTTTAACGCTACTCCCAGTGAAGATTTCGGGAAGAGTAGCAGAAAGGCTGTCATGCAAGTATAAAAATAAATTCCGTCAGTGCTGGCAGTATTCAGACTGGGGAAATCGTGTAACAATTTTTGTGAACTAAATAATTTAACTGGCGAATTACATGGCAAATTGTGTTTGTAAACAAGATAAATGCTTCAATCGGTTAATTTGGACTTTAATTTGAAAAGGTAATTGCCTTGAGTGCGTCAACGATTTTAAAAACTATCGTCGCGTTTTTCCAAAAAAATATTCCAAAGTATACAATAAAAGAAACAAGGCAAACAACACGTTAAAAAATGTGAAATTAAAAAATATGTGAAATATCTCAGAGCAATCAGTTGAACAAAGAAAAAGAAAATAATTCGTTTCTTAATAAAACTCAAAAATTGAAATAACTACCGAATTGCATCCGAAACAACGCTCGCACACGTACATTCTACAACATATTGAACAATAATATCAAACATTTAAATTTTGAATCACTGTTGGACCCTGCCTCTGAAGGCACACCAGACACCCTGCGAAGGAGCACATCTCGTACATTACCTGCGCGAGTCCTGCCTCAGCACTGCTGCCCGTACGACGCTCTGCACAGATCACACCGACACAGGATGACCATTCGATCTAGCCAGGGATTCCCTCCCGGGCGCGGCGGCAACCTCGTATACACAGAAATGCCCGTTGCGCAACTCGTTCACTTCTACCTCGTGACGGACTTTTAAAGTTGGTCGGTGAGCTAAGAAGTGACGCCTGTGGTAACCTTTAGACTTTTCGGTCCACTTTTGAAAATAACTTGTTCAATTTTACCTCATGACGGACTTTTAAAGTTGACGTCTGTGAAGAATTAAAGCCTGTGATAACCGTTAGGTTTTGTTAGAATTCTACCTCATGACAAACTTTTGAAGTTAGTGTGTCGGTGAGCTTGTGATAGCCTTTAGACTTTTCGGTCCACTTTTAAAAATAACTTGTCCACTTTTACCTCATGACGGATATTTAAAGTTGAAGCCTATGAAGAATTGACGCCTATGATAACCGTTAGCTTTTGTTAAGTCTTCAACTTCTACCTCGTGACAGTCTTTTAAACTCCAAGTGCCGGTGAGCTAAGAAATGACGCCTGTGATGACCTTTGGGTTTTGTTATCTGTAAATATAGGCGATTTAATCAATGACACACGAACTTGTCACCAAGAAGTTACATCACTGTGAGCCAAGTCTGCTTTGTCGCTAGGAAATGCCTTCAAAAGCAGCGTCATAATGAACTTGTGCTTTAAATTACAAGAATCCGTAACATATGAATACACAAACTATGTTTTTAGACACAGTTACGGTGTTTAAAAATTTCATAATTTTCCAATTTCACCCTCTGCTTATAATTATCAGAATGATATTCAATGGCTGAATAAAAAAGGTAAAGTCTGATAAGATCTATGAGTTCCAACATTTCACCAAAACGTAAAAATATGAGAAATATTATACATTAAGAAAATGGATCAAGTAAATTTTCACTAGGGAGTAATGTTTTCGGTCAGGGAGAAACTTTTCAATGATTTAAGAAGCTTTAAGGCTCCTTTCCTCCATTCTTAAATTTATGTATAAAAGATACAGTGAATTTTTTAGTCTTGAATGAAAAATCAAGCGCGCTTTATCCGATCATCGCAACGCACTGAAGCGTTCTGGCGTATAAGCCGAGCTCCTAAAATCCTAAAATTTCTGTTCTGAAAGTTCATCTCCCGTGCACTGTTCACTACCAAACTCTGAATATTTGACATTCGCATTATTTTACAGTTCTATAAGCCGCAACCTACACGAAGATGTACGAGGAAAAGTTTGAAGATACTTCGGTACTTTCATTGTGAGGAAGCAACTAAAATTTTCTCAAACCGTTTAGGTTGGGCATTTACACCTGTTATTATATTAGATTTTTCATTCGATGCAGAACTCTTGTTCCGTGAGAAATTTCAACTGCGATCACGGTCTTCGCATCTTTTGTGTTGCACGTACCTCGTTTAAGAAGCGCATTCGTCCTAATCGCGTTGGGCTTTTTAAAGCATTCGTATGCACATTTCATCATCGGTACGCTGGAAAACTATCATTTATTTACATAAATGTATTAAGAAAAATAATTTTAAGTGTAAAAAAGCATCCATTTCGTGCTGGGTTTGTTTTGTCGAATGTCTTCTTAGCGCTGTGTATTTAAAAGTGGTCCAAAAATATGGGAAAATCGCACCGAGAAATTTAACTCATTATGCTGAGGCTAAAAAATATGCTGATTAATCCATCATTTTAAGCATCATAAGAGAGAACAGTTGAATTTGCGGTGCATTTTGTTTATCTTTATCTTTTGTTCTATCATTTTCTTCGCTCAACATGTACAAGCATGACTGTCAGTAATGGAGGATATGTTGTCATTTGTCAGGAATTGGCATCATCACTGAATGTCATAACCAGCAAAACCTTATGGCATATAAGGGTTGGCTGGATATGAAGCAATATATAAATAAAGCTCAAACAGTGACTGACGCTTCCTGTGGTCTACAGTTCAGGCTTGATCGATACCCGCTGTTTTTTCATTGTTTTTATCCTCAAAACTCGGATCGAACTACCAACGAAAAGTCCTCCGGGCGGGAGCCCAGACTTCTAAATATGGAGTCTTCAGGAAAAACTGCTCAACTCGGGAACTATTACCGAAGACTGCCCCTGGGTCGTTGAATGAATTTCAGTCTACGTGATCACCGATTCTTCAGGACTGCAAAGCATGTATTTCTTTTCTTTTAACTATGCGTACCTCTTCTTCACGCATAATAATAGTCTCTCACAGCTGTTTAGCAGACGGCTAAATCGGAAAACGTGAGTCATTTCCGTGATTCGGTAATTAATTTCTGTGATTCGGTAACACATTTCTGTGATTCAGTAACTCATCTTTTGCGATTCAGTCGCTCATTTCTGTTTCAATTACTCATTTCCGTGATACGGTAATTCGTTTCTGTGATTCGGTAATTCATTTCTGTGATTCGGTAATACATTTCTGTGATTTGGCAACTCATTTCCGTGACACGGTAATTCATTTCTGTGATTCGGTAATTAATTTCTGTGATTTGGTAACTCATTTCCGTGATTCGGTAATTCATTTCTGTGATTCGGTAACTCATTTCTGTGATTCGGTAATTCATTTCTGTGATTCGGTAACTCATTTCTGTGATTCGGTAATTCATTTCTGTGATTCGGTAACTCATTTCTGTGATTCGGTAATTCATTTCTGTGATTCGGTAACTCATTTCTGTGATTCGGTAATTCATTTCTGTGATTTGTTGCCTTTAATCCAATTAATTGGTAACTTATTGCAATAATTTCAACGACCCCTTCTTTTGAATTATGTATTTTTTCAGTGGAAATATCACTTTGTGGTGCCTCACAATAGATTAATAGATGTTTCAAAAGTCGAACGACAGAGTCTGTCTTCAACTGAGTTCTGTACGCGAAAGAAGTTAGTCTTTGGGTGACTTTTGTTGCTTTGAATGGTAGAATGGGGATTCGCAGTTGGAGCTAGTGACAAGAAAAACACTTTTGAAGAATTCTTTTTAATCAAATTCTGAAAACAGCAGGGTAAGTAGTTCAAATTTTTTTTTAATTCATGAATACAAGGAAGATAGGTATGTTAGCTGGAACATTTTAAGAAATTAACAAATAAATTAGGCGAGATTTGTTAAGTAACATCATCAATAAAAAACAGAAGATATCACGAGGTGACGTGATAGGTCTTTAAACAATAGTTTTTTCGTTTTGAAGCTCTACATGAAAGCGTCTTAAAAAAGAAAGTTTAAACCGGCCTATTAACGAGATGAGAATTGATCTAAAACCTCATGAATTAAAGTTGAAAGTTAATGGAGTAAAAGTTTATGAGTTGGAGTTAGAGTTTATTAGCAAATAAAGTTGAAATATTCTAACGTCCAGTTAGTCCTTGTTTTTTTGCACAAATTATAAGAAAATTGATGCACCTTCCAATTTAGTAAGATTCAAAGAGCAACAACCCCGCATCACTGCCGCCGCTGCTGCACGAACAGGTCAGCTTCTTCTTGCTGGATCACTCCGTAATCGACCAACTTCTCGATCTCGCCCTGGACTTCAGCATCCTGCGCAAACACGAGAATGTGAAACATCTTTATTCAACACAGTGAAACGTCAACAGAGTGAAACATCTTGACTTTAGTGAAACGTCTTCAGTGAAACGTCAACAGAGTGAAACGTCTTGACTCAATAAAGTGAAACGTCTTCATTGAAACGTCAACAGAGTGAAACGTCATGACTCAATAAAGTGAAACGTCTTCATTGAAACGTCAACAGAATGAAACGTCTTGACTCAATAAAGTGAAACGTCTTCAGTGAAACGTCTTCAGTGAAACGTCAACAGAGTGAAACGTCTTGACTCAGTAAAGTGAAACGTCTTCATTGAAACGTCAACAGAATGAAACGTCTTGACTCAATAAAGTGGAACGTCTTCATTGAAACGTCAAAAGAATGAAACGTCTTGACTCAATAAAGTGAAACGTCTTCAGTGAAATGTCTTGACTCAATAAAGTGAAACGTCTTCATTGAAACGTCTTGACTCAATAAAGTGAAACGTCTTCAGTGAAACGTCAACAGAGTGAAACGTCTATACTCAATCCAAGAGAAACTCGGAACGCGTCTGTGCTCATATCTTACGCTAAGTTCCGTAGAACTGTTGCGAAAGATTGTTAGTCATATCAAGTCATCGGCGCTGACAACGAATTGAGATCGCGTGTCCTTCCAGGGTTTAGCGTTGGTTGCCTATTTCGGGGTGTGCTATGCAAGCTTTCTCTTGAATATCATAGGAAATTTGTGCGCTCTTTCACCAATTTTGCTTCTTCTGTACGTTTTTACGCTCAGTATACATTTCTTCTTTCTTTCGGCTGATAGTTCGGAAGAAAGTGTACTATGTGTATCACATGCAAATTAAATTGGTAGAAATTAGAATTCGCAGTTATGGGGACATCAGCTGTATTCATTAATTGACTATGTATAAATTGCGTATAAAACTTAGAAAATGTTGTTGGGTTGTTTGTTTAGTCTCTTGGTAGGTTGCCACCGTTCGCACTCTGCGTTCAGCAATAAAATAGGACAAAAGTCAGCACCCTGAATATTGTTATTAAAAAATGGAAGGTGTTAAATTTCGTACTAGTTTTGCCGTGGATGTATATAACAAGTACTCATTCGCCAAACAATATTAAAAAAATCAGTTACATAAATAACCTGACTCAGAAGGTCACCGGTGATTTAAATGGTATTCTGCTGTATAATTCTGGAATAATATTACGGCCCGTCAAAAATGAAGGGATTCAAAATTTTCCTTGCATAGATTTTTCAGATATGGATGACAAACAAATACATACATCCCAATAGTACCCGCGATAAAAATACTCTTTTACTTGCACAGTGGTGAAACTTGTATCACAGATACGGTCATTAAGCATGACAGAGAAATGGAAGAAGCAGCCACCAAATATAAATATAGAAAATAAACACACCAAGGATATTATTAAGGAAAATAATTTAATAATTCGGAACATTACTCATGCAAACAACTCGCCTGACCTCTCACACAACTCACGCAAACAACTCGTTTGACTGAATACGTGCAAAAGAAGCTCACCTGGAACAAGTCAGGGAAGCCTTCGCGCTCGAACTGCTCGTGGCGACCGGCGCCTTGCTGGTACGGCTCGGAGTCATCCAAGCCGTCATCGACGCTGTCGTCCGTGTGTTCTTCCGCCCATCTCTCGATCTGCCGCATCAAAAGTGCCGCATCATGATTTAGCAAGAATATTTGAAACATATCTCTCTCCCAAACGCTGCTGAAGATTGCGTTTGGATAAATTAAATCTCTCAACTGAACTTTGACAGTTTGTTCTTGTTTGAAAGTTTGTTGTCTTTCTAGTTTATTTGGAGACATTTGAAGTCGTGAAAATAGAGCATGTTGGCAGCTTATTGAAGTTCGTTGTATTTAATTTGAATGTTGAAAGTCAGTCTTACGGTTTCTCGAATGAGACTGACAAAAATTTAAATTTAGTAATTCAGGACAGTGTTTATTTTCTTCTAAGGCAATGATTTTGAATCTAATACTCCGTAATATTTTTCCTTATTCATGAGAGCCTTGTTGTTTTATAATGTTGCTTCTTAACACATTGTCATGTTAGTGAGTCTGTATCACGAATACCTTGATCGGATTACGAATACCTTGTGCGTATCACGAATACCTCGTGATTCGTATCACGAATACCTCGGATTTTTATCACGAATGCCTTGATTCGTAACACGAATGCCTTGATTCGTATCACAAATACCTTGATTCGTAGCACGACTACCTTGTGATGCACTTTTAACCTAATTTAAATGTTAACTGCAGTGCGTTAGTCAGTCACAAAAAAGCTGTTCGATCTCACCTTCTCTCCCAGCACTTGGAAGAACTCCATGACTTGGTCGTTGCCCTGCTCAACTTTGTCTTCCAGTTTCTGCAGGAATTCCGAACTGCGCACCTGTTCAAAAAATTATTATTCTCACTTTGAAGTTTATGAATAAATGAAATGAATTAAAAATTTCCATATTTCGGAGAAGCAGTCGTTTGAACAATGGATGATTTTTCAACCAACAATCATTTTTTTAAGTTTCTATGAGAAAAATGGGGAAAGAAGAAAAAGAACGGACACGTTCTCAAGAATATTCTGCTAAAAATGTTTGGCTCGAGTTGAAAATATTTTTAAGTTATTTCAATTTTTATTAATCTCTGTGTGGGTTGTGAACTAATACTGTATGTTACTCTTATCTTTCTTCTGAAATTCAACTACAATTTTTTTAAATTTAATTGCTGAACGCCAACGCAGTTTCACAAACGGGGCAAAGTCTGCCATTCGCTTAGAAATCATTCTTTCGTTTCATTTTTACTTGCGTCGTTGCATCAGTTGGGAAATCAAACTGCATGGAAAAGTTTAAAGTCTCTTATTCGAGACGCAAATGCGCAAGCGCAAAGTGCGATTTAAACCGGTTTCTGGTTTACTGGTTTCTTTGAGGAAAGCATTCAATCAATAAATTCTTGGGCTTAACAACATCGGTTCATTCCAGCATCTATCCCCACTGAAATTACCAATACATCTCAGCCTTTAACACCACCAATACATTACACCATTTATACCCATCAATACATTACATTTGACATCATCACACATTCACGCATCTATCGCCACTAACACATTCCATCATTCAACATCATTAAAACATCCCTACATTTAACAACACCGATACTTGTTCCAGTATTTGTTACCTCGAATTTATTATTACCTACTTTTATTATTTATTACAATATAGCATCGAAATAGATTAGAGCATTTAACACCTTCAACACATTCCACGATTTAGCATCAAAACACATTCACGCATCTATCACCATACCACATTCCAGCATCACATTCTAGCATCTATCAGCAAAGCACATTCACGCATCTAATACTGCAATACATTCCAGCATTTATCACTCTCAACACATCACAGCATCTATCATCAAAAAACTTCACGCATCCAACACAGCAAGTTTTCAAGAGAGTCTCACATCGTCGGCCTTCTGCTGGAGCACGTGAGCGCAGTAGCTGGCCCCCTGCTGGATGGTGTCGCCCAGGTGCTTGAGGGCGCTCGTGAAGTGGTCCCAGACGTTGTCGAAAGTATCGTCTACCTTGTTCCAGAGACCTGTTGCTGTGTTCGCCACACCACTCCCGAACTACGATAAAGAAATTGAAGGAGCTTTAAAATTAGGTTGAATTGATTTTAGTAAATTTTAATTTTTTCTGTTTCTGGAAATTATTATAATTTTAAATTGAGTCGGAATTTTTAAATAAATTTTTAGATTTTTTTTCTACGAATTTTCGCAACCTAAAGTTGGATTGGATTTTTTTTTTAATTTTATTATATTTTTTTGGTATTTTTTGCAAGTCGTTTAATTTTTTGCATTCATGTCGTACTTCAATGAAAATTTAGTCCAGGGTCATATGAATAACTGTGTGATTTTCTGCTGGTCAGATAGAGAAAACACGACGTTTGAAAATCACTAGAAACTGCGTTTCTGAAGCATCAATGTCGCGAGCGCTCTTTAACATATAATAAAAATTTTGACTCACCTCTCTTGCTCCTCTAGCGACATTTTCAGCCACGTTTGAGCCCCAGTCCGTCAGCTGGAAAAAAATTATAAAATTTAAATGTAAGTGAATTATTGTTGGCTGACCTAATCTTCATGACTCGATTATGTTACCTTCATGACCCGATAACACCAAAACTCAATTTAGAAGCTACAATATTGAGTTGAGTTTCAGACAGCATAATTCATTACATTTCATCATAAAAAAACGACTCACAGCATTCCAACTTTTGCCCCAAGACGAATCTTTATCGCTGTCATCATCATACGGGTTGTGAGCGTAGTTCACCCTGTCGGTTTCGCTCTGTAACTGCCGGTCGCCTCCCCCATACTCATCGACTTCCTGATAAGTGCCATCATTTCCAGAATTTTCATACGGTGCGATTTGAGGCTCGTGGCCTGACTCCTGTTGGTCAGTCAGATCATCATTCCAGCGGTCGCTGGACTGCCCGTGCTGACCCTTCACGCTCGGAGCAGCGCTACTCAGAGTCGACAGAACGCAAGTGACGGTGCACACCGTGATCAGCCACTTAGTCAGCATCTGAGGGTTCATTGTGCTGGTGGAGATATAATGGGAGAATATTAGTGCGTAAAATATCAAGGTGTTAGCTGTAAAATAGCAGGGTTTTTAGAGAATATTAGTGCTAAAATAACACGATTTTAAGTGTTAAATAACAGGGTCTTGGAGAATATTAGTGCGTAAAATAACAGGGTCTTTCTTAGCTGTAAAATTGCAGGGTCTTGGATAATATAAGTGCGTGCAATTACAGGGTCTTAGTTATCAAGTTCTTCATGGTCTAAATTTTTCGTGCTCGCCACTTTCAATGATGAAATAAAAGTAAAGCTAAACACAATTACGTCATTATGAAAAATACCTGCTTTTAAGTATTTTGGTTCAAAAAATGAAATAAAGTCAGTACCAGTTCACTGAGTTTGCGCTTAGTCACCTGAATGACAGGAGGGTGTAAATTTTGCAGTTTCTATGTGATATTTTCTGGTTAATTTCAGCAAAAATGGTTGGGGAAAAGATGAAGTACAACACATTTGTACATTCAACACGGCCTTATGCTCCTTTCTGATGGAAGCTTATGCGTAGATTTGAAAACCATTGAGTTCAGTTTTAATAACATCTGAACGTATATAAAAGACGACTTGAATTTCTCAAAAATTGAGCACTTCAAGTTCGTGCAGCTTTGAATCCTTTTAGTAATACGATTGTATGTGTACTTATGTGCCCCGATGCGTCACGTTTAACGTGTAACTTTAGGTAATATACTCTATATTTTATTGTAAAACTTCGCAATATATCTCATGAATGACTCGAACTCTCTGGTGGAAAAGTATATTTGGCATTTAAAAATAAAATAATTCTCATTAGGCATATAGAACTTAGTGAATGATTTAAAATCCTCAAGAATGTTACCTGGAGAAGCGCAGAAGCAACACTGTGACGAGAAACAAATCTTATCCTCTGGCCACTGGGACACAGGATGTACGGGCCGGGCGTGACGGGAATCCCTTTAAGATTTGCCGCTCACTCATTTTAGGGGACAAACTGAACATTGCCTTCGTAAGTTAACATCTCCACTAACCTTCTTTTGATCTAGTCTCCGTGGGTTGTACTGTGAAACTAGACTGGATTTCACGTCTTCTTTAACCTCACGAACCTTTCCCTTTCGTAATGTGAAACTAAACTGTATTTCTTGTTTTCTTTAATCCATACTTCATGTCCCATTCTCATTCCTCACTGAAAACATATTTTTTCTGGAAATGTTGCTCTAAACTAACTACATTAATGAACTAATATCCGAGACAGTTATTCAATCGATTGTAATTATTTAAATGAAAGCCATCATCGACTGTGATTCAGAATAGCTTTTGTGGAGGTTATAGGCAATGGTATAGGAGATCAAAAGCGTATTTCTAGCCATGGAATTTTGAAGTGTTGTGAGTTCCTAGCTCTTAACGCATATATATGCTTTGTTATTGTCGCAAGGTTGTTGCAGATGCAAGCAATACTTGGGCAAGGGTTTTGCGCCCACAGTTACCGATGGCTTCAATTTTTGTTACCAGTTAATAGAGAAAATATGACCATGTATGTTTTTACCATTGATACCTTGCTCAACACGTCGGAATAAATGCATTGCATAAAACTTCAAAGAATTTCCTCATTGATCTCTTACGGGGAAACGGAATGGTGAAATCTAATCATGGATGATTGATAAAATATTGATGACTGATAAAATGTGAATTAAGATAAACATAGAACAGGCTTATGAAGGGGTTATGTAAGCATTGTTGTTTCTGTCAAAAACAATTTTACGTGTTCTACGTTCCCAATTTTTTAATATTCCAGACATTCGCATTCGACTCATCCATGCACAAATGTAAATTGGAATTTACCTAGATTTACACCAAAAGTAATTGGACACCATGTTTCTCTCAAAAAAAAAGATATTTGTGGTGTCGAGCGCTAATGAAAAAAAGCAACAATTTGCATTATCAGAAATTGAATATTTTTTTCACAGTTTTCAATGAATGGAAACTCGTCAAAGAGCACGAACAAAATTATTGTACATGTTGCAAATTTGAATTCATGCTAGTGTCAGTTCATAATTGTAGCCGTGATTGCCTCGTACACATCAAGTGTCCCGCTCTAGTCTCTTAAACAAGCACGATGAAAGCGTACATGTGCCATAGAATTTGAAAGTTCTACGTGCAGTTTTTCTACGCGTCAAAATAGAGAGAGCTCAAAGAATATCACATTTAATTAATTGAATATCTACGCTGCCAGTTCCGTATCTTCATGCGGGAGTTTCCGTTACTCTGGATGCTATCTGAGTTTTGAAAGTTTGATCATGATGTGATTTTTGACGTTCAAGATATGATTCTTCTTGCGTCAATGAGAAAGGTAGAATATAAAAATTTCTTTATCAGAAAAGAAGAAGCGAATTGAAGCAGTAAGTTAGCATTCAATTAAGTGAAAGCTTTCACCTCGCGTGGTTTTGTCTCAGAGATCAGTGAACGTAATAAACTTAAAAACATAAGTTAAGAACCTTAAAAAACTTATACCTAAAATCGAAGCAAATGAATTTGAACTTGAAGTAATTAAAGTCTATTAGCTGCAAAGGAAAAGCGATACCATTTTTCCAACACAGAATCGAATCGCCAGACTTTTTTACTCGCGAATAATTAGAGACATAGAAGTTTGAACTTTTTCCTACTTTTGATAAGAAATTCTCACTTCTCATTGGGAAAATGTGTTTCTCGCACAAATTCATTTCAATTAAATTTTCGTGGCATTAGCGGAATTCGTTGAATGGTGGTTTTAAACTGAACTGTAATTTTTGTGTAAGCCGCTAACACTGTTGTGCGCTTTTTAATTAAGCAATCGTAGCCGTAAAAGTAAGTGAAACTTTGTTTGAATAAGTTGTGCGGTCTTAAATTAAGCAATTGTAGCCGTAACAGTAAGTAATATTTTGTTTGAAATAAATTGTGCTACATACTCATCAACTCCTCATATCACTTGGTGAGATCACGGGCCAAGTATAGCAACGAATTTACGGAAAATTCATCACTTGCATTAATTCAGGAGAACCAGTTTCAGTGACCTTCGTACTGCGGGATTCAGGGAACTTGAGGGTGGCTTCTGTCTCACATTTCGTGCTTTCACGTGCGCATTTTTCGTAGAATTTCCGACGAAAAATCATGACCACCACTGGTATTTTTTTACAAGTGACATGCATGAACGTACATAGCGAGAGACACGGGCGATGCCAAATTTAATGGGCAAGTATCTGAAATTTTAAATGTATACAAACGTTTTTTTGAACCCTTGCGTGGTTAAAGTTAGTGAATAGAGTAACAGTAGCGTAACTTATTCCTGGGTAGTGTTTAGAATAAAATTGAACTATGCCTGAACATCTTAAACTTGATAAATAGCGTTCGTGAGCGAACTTTAGAAACTTGTGAATTAACCAATCTTCGATTTACCGGATTTACGAGGTGACTTTAGCGGAGGGACAGCTTGCGTTCCTGGAACTTGAAGACGAAGGTCGAGTGGACAAAATCCTTTTCTTCACCTTCAGGCCTTTGTTCCGCAATGCAAAGACTGGGTTTCTTGTAACTGACTGAAGGTTGACTCGACCATGACTGCTGAGCTGAGACTTGATTGCAACATCGAGCTCGGAAAACACGATCTATCCTACACGGCCGGAGAGGGTCGTGCGCGTCTATATCTTAGGGTAAAACTGCTGTTTTTATCCACGTTTTATGCACGTTTTCACATCTAGTTTGTTTATTCTGAAAGAAATTGTGGACTTACATTGGTAGATCAATTTTGGAACGGTAGAATTTTTTCAATTATGATAAATTTAATTTACTGTTTATGAGGCAGGCACTCAGTAATAGGAAGCATTTACTGACGTAAAAAAACTAAAAAATCTTCTTCGTTCATTGATTTTACTAACAACGCTGAAGGAATCCGCGCATGATATATCTAAAGCAAACGCATAAATGGGAAATTAGGAATCGGTTCCCCGAGAAATAAAAACTTTTGGGTTTAGTTTGAAGAAGACACGTTCTGAATTTCCGTTTTGGACTTATTAATTATTTCACTGCAATTGTGCTCAAAATCTTAAAAAATTCAATGATGAGCAACCAGTCAATGTCGGTTTTCTACTAAATTTTAAAATTTTTAGTCAAAAGATGTGTAAACATTGAAAAGTTTGAATTTGAAAATTGTATAGATATATGCAGAATATGAGAGTCTAAGTTACCTATATAATGAATTTCAAAGTTCATAAAAAACTATTATTTATTACAGTACACATGTTGTAAGTTTCTATTCGATTTTGTGGGTCATTCATCTTCTCGAAAATGTAATAATTTATTGCCAAATTTTCCCTTCGCTTTAAACTTTTGAAGGCAAATCAGTACTGCAGGGAGATAATTCAACAGCTTAAATAAAAATAAAATAATTACAAAATAAAAAAGAATGATAAAAAGAAATGCTTAAACAATAAAAGATGAAAAATTTTCAGTGGAAATATGAATATAAGAAAGTAAAAGTATTTTCCCCAAAGGAATGGGTTAAAGGATGAATAACAGCGGATTGGTTTTTGTCTGTCAACCCCTGAGCTCGTAGTGTATAAGAAAGCAAGCGTCGGAACGTGATCCATTGCGAGTAACAGGGACATTGGCTTCCATCTTATGGTGTTTGAGTTCAGAGAACACTCGGAGTTTTCAAATCGCTCTTGTGTTGAGTGCCGACATTCACGAATATTTGCGCTAGCAATTTTACTTCCTGATATCTGATCCATCGACGTTTGTGCCTTTTTTTGAGTTTTCCATGCACAAGGATTCTCTATTGATTTCACTGTATTTTGAGTTTGTTCTGCACAAGGATTATCTATTGTTTTCTCTGTATTTTCAGTTTTTATGCACAAGGATTCACTATTGTTTTCTCTATATTTTGAGTTTGTTCTGCACAAGGATTCACTTTCGTTTTCAGCGAGCTCTGACGAGAGGTGTAACTGGTTTTATCGTTCATAAAAGGCTATTATTACATTAATTCTTAATTAGAACTGAAATAGCTGCGCCTCACAGATCCGTGATAACTTTGATTTTCGTGAACTCTTTCAGTGATTCTTACGTGCACAACAATGTCTGCAACTATAATACTTATTTAAAAATAACAGCATCGATTAGCAGTTCTGGAAAAATTAAAAGCAATGGTTCATAATTATTTCAAATATACATCAACAATTAATGCTTATTTTAAAATTGTAATAACGATTAATACTTACTTAACAATAATGAAATAACAATTTATACTGATTTAAAAGTTAACACAACGATTAATACTTAATCAAATATTACAGCAACGATTAATACTTATGTAAAAATATGAGAACTATCAACATCTCATTGTAATTAGTGTTTATTTCAAAATACAAGAAATAACTTCACTTATCAGAAAATTACAGCAACGATTAATACATTTATGAAAAATACAGCAAGAATTTTACTCTCCTGACTGCAACGTATTGTTCATTGCTCATCTACGGTTGGACTGTAGCTTTTGAAGCTCAAACATTCATGATTCTCTGGTGAAGAGTTTAGCTGCAAAAACGGGCTCGGAAAGCGAATTAGAAAACTATAAGTTTTATTTTGCCTTGGGTTCCGTAGCATTAGCGAGCCTGGAAAAGAGTTAAAGAAATCCTGTGGATGCCAGTGGGAAGGATTGATCTAAAGAAAAAATGTAATCGATAATTTGTTGCGGCATGATTTAGCAGTAACATCACATTTAGAAAAAAATAACTTTTTTTTCAAGTTGACATTTTATAATAATAAAAATGTATTGTTTTTTCCATGTTTTACAGTTTTAGAGAATAAATAACTTCTTGTTTTTATTTAGGTTTTACATTTTTACAAAAATAATAACTTCTCGTTTTGACACTTTTATAAAAATGATTTATTGTTTTTTTCAGGTTTGATGGCGCCATCTTGAGAGCTGCGGCGCCGAGCCGTGACTGCTACAAGGAGTTCGTCTGCAGCGTCTATCATCGTCAAAGTTATCGTCAGCAACGTCACCATCATCGTCCAAATCATTGTGAACAACACTATCATTGTGAAAATCATTGTCAGTGGTGTCACCATCATCTGCTAATTACATTGCTACTAGTGCCACTTTGTTTCTATCTTGTCAACAGTGTCTCAATCATCATACATCATTGTTCTGTCTCGTTTACAGCGGCGTTATTGAGACTTGTTTGATGCTCTATGCCTACTGATTTTTCTCCTTTTAATTTTCTAAAAGTTCACTGACATGATTTTTCAACAATATCTTCTTATCGTCACCTGTTGAATTTCGGGTCAATATCTCGGAAATAGATTCCCGCTATTAACATTTATTTTTTTTCATTTTTCTAACTAAGCGAGCTGTTTTGCACCAACGTCGCTCGTCATAGTTTCCGGTTAGTTGGGACATCTTTACTCGGTTCAACAACTCAACTTCTCGTTGGTTTTTACATGCACACAAAATAGTACTTGCCACAACGCAAGGCAAATAAGGACAACATCCACAAAGTTTCCACTTACCTTGTTCTCTTCGAAAGCACCTCATAAAATTTCGACCAAGGGACACCTACAAATTTTCACCCATTTCACTCTTTCGTATTCCTTAAAAGTCTACAATCATTTCGGGCCACAGAACCCCCTCGTCTATTTCAATCCTTCTGGAGCGGTTAAAAACCTTCGTCATGTCGGAGACGGCAAACACATCGTCGCCGACATCGTCGTCTTCGTCTCCGTCAAATGCCTCGGCCTCACCTTACAGTCCCAGCACGTCGTCGGCACGTCACACACCTCGCCGACGTGTGTGCAGGACGTGTGGCCAATTCCACGTCTCCAACGAGCCACATCTGTACGACTACATCGACGATGTTGACGAGGATGTGTCTTGTCACATTTGTCTGCAGGTGAGACGAGCATTGTAACTGTACAGATATGAGTACATTTTTTTTGTATATTTGTTTATGAGACGAGGATTTTTAACTATACATATAACAGTCGAGAAATTCACTTTTTATGTTTTTGAGACAAGGATTTAAACTATGCAGATAACAGTCGAGAAAAATTCTTTTTTGTTGTTTTTTCAGTTAATTGAAAATAGCAGTTGTTGAGTTACTCGCCCCAACCGAACGTTTTTACTTAGTGTCGTAGAGGTGAAGGGAGTTTGCCTGGTGACTCTCGCTTTGGGTTGAGGTAACTCAGTTAACACTTTGACCGCAGTTTGTTAACTGAAGTTCAATATTCAACTCAAATTTAAAGTAAATTTTAATGAGTAATTTTGAAAAAAGCAAATATTAACTGGATTTTTCCTCCATTCAGCTTTAATTAAGTATTTTTGGATATTGAGTTTGGGACTTCTGGTTGGTCAGCAGCATTATGAAAATCCCCTCCGTGGCCACCGGTGGCGCACGTTACGGTCAATGTACTAAGCGATGCGTTTCATGAACAAGTGAGTCACACGTCGCGCTACAGTAAAGCGCTCCTGTGCTAGATTTTCACACAATTTAACTTAGTTATTGTGGTACAGCCAGCAGCAAAGTTCTTCTGTCAACTTGTTTACGCAGGCTTTATTTTTTACGCATAATCATAAAGTTCCAGTTAAAAAAAACTTATGAATTTAAGAAAAAAACACGCGTGGCCTACCCAAGTCGACGGGAAAATGTGCTGTGTGGCTGCGACGTAAGTTGTTTGGAAATCCAATCCGTTGTGTAACAATAAAAAAGCGTGGTCTCAGGGGCGAAAGAGCGCAAGAATTGTTCATTTATAGCATTAATTTTCTCAAATAGCTGTTCCTTTCCTGAATAGGTGAGAAAATCTGAGGGAATATTATACTTTTAGCGAAATGAAGACTGCTGTTTTCTTCACTAATTTGAAGAGGCGAACTCGATAAACTCACCTGGCGAGCTGAGTCTGACCACGCGAGTTTGAGTGTAAATAAACAAAGGAGGCGAGGTCAAGTCTGTTATTGTGATGGCTGGATTGTGTTTGACCGATAAGTGAGCATGTTTAGATACATTACACGAGTCAGGGATTAGTGGGTCGTTTCAAGCAATTAAGTCGCTTTTCTCCTGCCAGGTACAAGAAATTACTAATCTACCTCTTCAAGTGCTTAGAAAATTACCGTAAATTTTAGGATTTCATAATTTTGACCTAAAATAAGAGCTCATAAATGAACGTGATTTAACTCGGAATGAGGAGTATTAATTTTTTGCCTTGGATATTCCTATTTTTACGCATAGTACATACATGTGCGTAGACAAGCATATTCTTTTTTATAGAACTTCCTAATACTCATTTCTTTTCTTACAATAGGAAGCACATACTTGTTATGAGCATAAGTTTCCTGTTTGTCAGATTCGCGAGCATTCATTTCTTTTTTCACAATAGGAAGCACGTACCTTTAAGTTTCATGCTGGTTAAATTTTCGAGCATTCATTTCTTTTCTCACAATAGAAAGCACGTACTTGTTATGGGCATAAGTTCATGAATTTATCGGTACCTGAACCATTCTTGAGCCAAGTTTGTGATGCCGTAGTTGGCCGCAATCACGTTTCCCATATGCAGCTTCCCCTCCTCAGAAGCCGGCTTGGCTTTTAGAGGCTATAGCTCGAGTTGGCCAACTTCTCCAAGCTCTTAAAGGATCAAGCCGTGAACTTAGCCAGTTTGTAAGCTGCTAACGCGGAGCATTATTGATGCGCCTAAGTTGCGTTTCTTGAGTTACGTTGTACTTTGTGCATCTGAACTCAAGCCTCGTAAAGCCATCACTTGACAACTTTCTTACGGTCCTTCAGCTGAGCAGAGAGAGAAGGAGAGCCCCAGGCTGGGCAGGATTCACTGATGCTGTTTCAGGGTCATTAATTAGGAATTGGGTTTAATTTTAATGCGTTTCATAATGTGAGATCAGGTATGGATGTTCTGGTTTTTACTTTTCTCATTTGTGTAACTTGTGTTTAAATCGTGCATTTCAATACCAAGCCCCTGCGTACAAATAGATTCTGCACCCATAATAATACTGACGTTTTAGTAATACCGATAAACCCAAAAATCAAATTAAGAATCTCTTATTTGATCTTTTAAATGTAGAGTTATTGCATCCTCTCAATGAAATTTCGTATTTTTAAAAGACATTCTCGGTCATAAAACACCAGTTTATCCCCATTCTTCTATTCATACTCTCTTCGAGCGGACGGTTATGAAGGACCATGTTCTTTTTAAAAAAGGCATTTGTGGCGCAGATCGTTAGGAAGGAGTTCGTCGGCGCTGTTTACTGCTGCCTTTAAATTGTTTATTGGCAACGGAACAGGGGCCGAGCCGAGCATCTGCGCGCTGTCCTAAAACGAGCCTCGTGTAAATCATCGTGGACTTCGGGCAAATATCCATTGAAGCCCTAAAGAGGGCAGGGCAAAATGAGCCTCGTGTCAATCATCGAGGACTTCGGACACTTGCCAGAAGTCTTTGAAGGCTTCTATGGATATTTATTCATTGAAGCCATCAAGAGGGGCAGAGCAATAGGAGCCTAGTGTAATTCAAAGAGGACTTCGGGCAATTATCTTTGAAGTCCTCAAGAGGAGCGGCGCATAATGTTCGTCCTAGATAATTATGGAAATCTATACTTAAATAAAATTTATTTAGAACTGCGTGTTCTAAAGTTCCACTGGTAGGCCATCAGGATTTGTGCGAACAAATCTGAATAGAAAATAAGTCGAGCACAAACACATTTGAGCAAATAGAAATTGAAGCAATAGATATTAAAGAAAGAGTAGAGAGTGCTTCATATTATTATAATGTTTTGATGCCAAGCAGGGTATTCTATCATATCATTCTATCAAATTCTATCATAAATCAAAAATTAGAATAACAATGAACTATTTGCGCTAAATCAAATTTGTTAAAGTAGACGTGAATCTATCTTTACAGCGACAGCAAAACTCATAAAACTGGCCGAAAATTGCGCAAAATATTCCATTTTTATAACAGTACGTAATTCCATATTTACGGGCATAACATCATGATTAGAAAAACTAATTCGCTGAAGAATTCATTTGCATAATCCGCACCTGCGAGCCAGTTTGCACTGCGCAAACAACGCACTCGTGTTTCGGTGTAACTATTAAACTTCACATTTGTTCTTTTTACCAGCATGGCATGACAAATATTTGCGAGAGCATCTATTTCAAGCGCGCATGTGTAAACAAAAATTGGGTGCTAATTGGGAGCCACGGGCACTGAGGTCTGCTCTTTAATTGCGCCCATTACCGTCTCTGAGGGCCCATTTCACGCTCCCTCAACTTCTGCGCGAATGTCCTGGCGCTGCAATTTCAAACAATTTACGTCGTTGTAGCCCTGCAGCTACCTGCGTAAGTTCTTCTAAGTTGACTTGAAAAAATTAACGCAGCTAGTTGTACATTTATGATGTTAATTGTTGGAAAATCGGGGCCCGCTTCCGTCTTTAGTGGTCGGGCTTTCGCCACCGCCAATGCACGATTTTTTTGAGCGTCATGTCTCCAGTTTTAGATGCTGAAATTGAGACAGTCTATGTTTTCACAAATCGCGCTCATGGCTTTTGCGCCTCGGTTTTAAGTTTTAGAAGCTGAAATTGGGCAGTGTTTGTCTTTGAAATCGCGCACAAGGTTTTTGAGCGTCAGTTTTCAGCTTTAGATGCTGAATTTGACATATATTTTGTATTTAAAAATAGTTTTTTATGCCTATGTCGTATTTTAGATGCTGAAATTGAGGCAGTATTTTTTTAACTCGTGTGTAAAATTTCTGTATATCGGTTTCTAGTTTTGGATGCTAAATTTAACGTATCCTTTGTATTTAAAAATAGTCCACTAGGTCTTTGTCGTATTTTTAAGGGATTATGTACTTCAGAGTGAGTGCATGAGTTGATGGAGATAAGTTTCACTTTCCCATGCTGCTGATGAAGCTGATATTGGGTGATATCGTTTCATTAAATGCAATTACAGAACTTTCATTCTTATTGCGTGATCTTTCATTTAAATTCTTGTTTTCATGTTCGTATGCATGAAATAGCTCATTCACAAAATTTTCCCCCTCTATCACAGTGTTTTCCCATCGATTATATCCTTTTTTAATTTCTTGGTTAAAAGTGCCCGTGTGATGAGCTCTGAATAATTCTGCGATTTATGCCCTTAAGGTAAATCCTAACGTACTAGTGTAAGGATATTTTATACAAGTACGAGGTAGTTTAAACAAGATAGTAAGGATGGTACGAGAGATTTCACAACGTACGAGTATACACTAATAGACTTAAACGATGTGCAATACATAAATGTGACGCTATATAATTTATTTTATAATTGATGAATTAATCTATCTTTATTTTTTATGAGCCATTTTCAAATCAAGTCAAGGCAATCTCGTAAAAATTACGTCAGTGAGATTGTCGCCTCTTGATTTTCTTTCCAATATAGATTCTTTTAGTTTCCATATCATAATGCTATCAGAAGACGGGATTTATTTTCGGCACAATCGTGCGCTATGAAATAATACGTAAAAAAAATCTTCCCCAAATCCCAAGGGGAAGTTCAATTACAATTAATCCCTGCATTACATTTTATGATCTAGTGACCCGGGCGCTTAGAACTGAGCGCTTTAATACCCTGCTCAACGTAAAGCTTACCATGTTGGCTTCTATATGAATTTGTCAGACACGATCCTAATTTTCCTCGTAAATGACGTTCTCTTCGCGCGTGTCTGAGAGCGCAATTCTAACTTTTGCACCATCAGCGACAGCGCATCAGCGTTCACATGATATCTGTCCCTGTGTCTGCCGAGAGGTGGCGTTATTGGCAACTTTGTGGTGCGTCACAAACTTAGCGCAAGTTGCCAAATCCTCTCTGATTGCAGAACGAAACTTTGCAGCGCAACTTTGCACATACATTCGAGGCGTTTGCGATGTCAACATTGTGATTTTGACACTCGAGTCAGCACGTTCGGCAATTTTGTTAAACAAGGCGTTCTCAAGCTCTCGTTCGGTACGGTTTATCTTATATTTTATAGGTGGAAACCCCCCGTTTCGGCCATCACTAGGAATTGCTTCTTGTCGAATTTCAACTGTAGCTTGCTTAAGTGAATAAATTCGAAACGCTTCGCAGTCCAGGCTGCTCGAGACAAAAACGCCGCATTTTGCATAAAGGTTATGACTTCGCAGCATGGCTGTCTTCCAGTTTTAAGCCTCCACTTATTTTTTTAAGTTAGGATCGGTCTCGTTTAAGAAAAATTGTTAAAGAAAATATACCGGAACAATTTGTAAAATTTGAATCTAGATGACACAAAACGAGATTAGAGGAAAATGACAGCACAAGGAGTGCAATTTTATAGAAATTCAACATGCGAGAACATGTTGAAACTGCTCTCGCATTTTCACAGTTGTAATTACACACGGTGAAATCAACTCATCGTCTTTCCTTACTATTACAGTCTAAATGAAATGTATTAACCCGCTGTGAACTTTTACAAGTGTTCATAAACATCTCGCCAATGATTATTTTGTTCCCAATCCCATGAAAGTCTTTTAGCACATATGCATAATTACAATTAATCTTTATATATTCCGTTAATATCAATTTTATGTATCGCAACAAATTGTATCAAAGACATGACGGCTGTTTTTCCCATGACATTAACCTGCATCTAAAGCAGCTGATAGCGGCGTTTACCTAATGTTGGGAGGCAAACTTTGTCTCAAAAAATATTCCTCTGTGTTGAAATTTGATGCTTACGCTGAGTTAAAATTCGGTATTCCTGCTGTGTTTGGTGATAATGTTTTCTATTGAATAATGATACGATGTGTTGTTAGATTATGTCATTCAGTTCTCGCGCTATATTGAAATTTGAAATTCGAACTGTGTTAAAATTAGGTGCTCGGGCTGTGTTAAAATTTGAAATTCGCTCTGTGTTAAAATTCTCCGTTTGCGCTGAATTGAAATTTAAAATTCGCTCTGAGTTAAATTCGGTGCTCGGGCTGTATTAAAATTTGAAATTCGAACTGTGTTAAAATTAGGTGCTCGAGCGGTGTTAAAATTCAATTCTCGCACTGTGTTAAAATTCGGTTCCTGTGTGTGTTTACAGCCGCTGGTGACGCCTGTGGACACGCCGTGCGGCCACACCTTCTGCAAGCCCTGCCTGCTGACCTACCTGCGCGTGCAGCCGCTCTGCCCTGTGGACCGGCGGCCCCTCTCCCACCAGCTCTGTACGCCCTCCTCCCTCGTCCTCAGGAAGTGGGTGCATGTTTTGTTGTGTTGTGCAGGCTTTGTTGTAGTTAGGCATGATAGATATGTTCGAGGGACACAAAAACTTTTCGTAATAAATGCTAAATATGGTCATCTCAATATCAACGTTTTCTTATAAATTCCCCCAAATGAATATATAATACCGCATGAAACGCTATGCTCATACTAGTTACTTGTATTCTTTTTTCCCCATCGAACTTTTTGAATTTTTTGAATTTTTCCCTTTTTGAGTGAATGAAACTGTCTTCTTATTTCGTAAAGATAAAGTGGTGTCGAAGATACGCTGTATTAAACTTAAATTTCTGTCCCCGTGCCAGGCTCCTCGAGAAGCTGATCGTCCGCTGCCCCAACACGAGTGCCTGCGAGGTGACCCTGCAGCGTGGAGACCTGGAAGACCACCTCAAATACAGGTTATTGATCGCAATTAACATAATTTTATAACCTGTTTTTAGATTTGTCATTCTAAAACGATAAACGTTTATTTTTGCTTAACATTTACTAACATGATTTTATTTACTGAAATGTTCATTTATACCTCGTAACTTTTCAGATTTCTTACCATTGATGATGGTCTGTGGCCGTAACGTTTGAAATTTTGTTTTATTGGAATTGGAATATGTACCATTAATCATTAAAGTAGCTTATCTTGCTCTTTTATTTGTATTACGGTTGCTGCGGCTTTTTGATGACTTTTAAGGTTAGAAATATCTCCGACACTTTAACGTCAGCATTTGCGAACCCATATTGCCGCTATCACAACCACTGTCGATCAACAGACTGGAGCTGGTATCAGGTTGTCTCTGGTACCAAAATTGAAGAGAAACTGCCAATCGGCAGTGCACTTCTTGGAATACATTAGGGAACAAATTGGAAAAGAAATATAATATATCGAAGCTAATTATGAAAGAGAACCGTTTATTCATCGCGGGCGTTAAAGGATAAAAGAAAAACATCTTTATTGATCGCTTCGTTTTTACGATCGAATTGTACAAATAGTTTTTTAGCATCTTGGCCTAAAGAAAGAACATGGGTGAGTTGAGATCAAGGTCAGTGAGTAAAAAAATTTCCCCGCTTATTTCTTTTATCTTCGTTTGCCATCACCACTGGAGAGGTTGTGGTCTGGTAAAAATACCGTAGGAACCAAGAGATGATCGAAGCAAATACTTTCAAGGGTCAACTAACGTGATAGGAAGATTCTTGGTCCGAGTAAGAGTTTGGCTTCACCGGACAATGGCGAAAACTAAAAATGTTTCCAGACCAATTTAAAGTTACGAGACTTTTGAGAAGTAATTGAAAGAATATTATTAATTTTTTAATTACTCTCAGAGTTAATCTATTTATCAAATGGCTCGTACAGGACGAAGGTATATTAATTTTCATACTTGCTTGTTCAAAAATGATACTGACTTGTGACACTAACACAATTTTTCAGAAGAGGATTCTCAACAACCTTCTTTGATTTCACAATGACGCAACCCACATGTTTTAAACTACATCTTTGGCATACATTGGCCTCAAAACTTTGTTTTTTAAATTCGGAAGCGTGCTTTTCAACGAAGTATTTCAAGACTACACTAAGCGAGCGTTTCTGTTAGTGAGAGAGTGATATGACGAGGCTGATGACCTAATGGCCGAATTCAGGTTCAACGAAGGACCGAAAGTAAGCCTAGGATCCCGATAAGCGGATCCTATAAGAATACGGATCCTCAAGATGTACTTTGCATTAGTGGATAAGTGTTGCTGCATTACCTTTGTTGTACGATAATCTTTCAAGATAGACTTTCACACCGTATGCTAAAATCTATTTTGGAAAAGTTAGTGAAATAATTGAAATGCTAGTCATTCATGCCTATACTCAAATAAGCAATTTACCTAGTGGTACGCATACGTCCCAGCACGCAGTTAACATCCATATGTCCTAATATGTAGTCTTCATGTTAACATGGTGGAAAAATCTATTTCTTCAGATGCCCTGGCAACTGGGTGTGCTGTCCGTACTCTGCTGCTGGATGCGACATGCGCGGTCCTCAGAAGACTGTCGCTGCGCACGCACTGCTCTGTCATCATAAGGACAGCGGTGAGCTGACATTGCCTCGTATATAGGGCGTCTGATGTGTCGGGTGCTTCGGCTTCTTTGTATAAACGAGCTCGGGTTTCTGTACCAAGCACATGCGATGTTCGCATTTGGTACATGTTCGATTCTGCTCGTGCTTCTCTACGAATATTTGCACCAGACTCAGTTTGTGTTTTTGTTCGAATATTTTACCAGACATTGTTCGTGTTATTGTTTGTGTTTATGGGCCGAATTCAGTTCGTGTTATTGTTTGTGTTTATGAGCCTAATTCAGTTCGTGTTATTGTTTGTGTTTATGAGCCGAATTCAGTTCGTGGTATTGTTTGTGTTTATGAGCCGAATTCAGTTCGTGGTATTGTTTGTGTTTATGAGCCGAATTCAGTTCGTGTTATTGTTTGTGTTTATGCACTAGAATCTTGGGAACAGAATAGAAGTACATTCTTACAGGAGGGCATTCGTACAGAAGTACATTTGCACAGAAGTACATTCATGCAGAAATACATTCATACTTCTGTACGAATGTTTTAAACAATTTTAAACAATTTAAACAATTTATTTACCACAGGTGATACAGAAGTAGAATATTTCTTTAGTCTAGTACAATGGTCAAATTTGAGTATAGCTACCTGTGGGCCCGAATAAGTTCAGTAACTTCTAGGGCATCCTTTTTGTTCTGTAACTACCTTCTGTTATATCTGTTACAGAAGTACATATGTACTTCTGTTCCGAACAATTTCGCTAACAGATTACTTTTCAGTTGGATATTAGCTGACTTTCCTACCCTCCATACAGTACATACGGTAACATTGCACTGTTGTACAGTTGGGAACAACTGCAGTTCATGTTCTAAGGATGGATTTTTGAAACATGAGTGTATTCCGAACCACATGGAATATTCTGAACCACATGAATATTATTCTGAACCACATGGAATATTATTCAGAATTCGGATAAATTTAGTTATTGAGAATTGCTTTTCTTTGCTCAGATCATTTTTGCTGCGACTTTACTGTGTTTGAGATACATAATTCATTGCTTCATTCTATCTTAAATTTATCAAGGAAAACGTAAGAAAACGTCTTTTTATTATTCGTGCAATCCGGCTCGCATTTACTTTTATTTTTGTTCTCATTGAAATGTCGTATTATAATAGGAAAATAATATATGTATGTTGGAGCCTCTTTGATTTTAATTCAGCGCAAGTTTTGCATTCTTTTACCTCAAAGTCCTGGCATAGTTTTGGCGGAAGCATCCGAAAGTTAGATCGTATTATTTTTAATAATGAATGAGATAGGATTTAACAGAATAATTTTAAAGAAATTAAAAACTTGTGCACGAAAATTACTGAAAATGAACACATAAATTGTTCATTTTTCCTGTGGCTGGTACAATTTAGTTGTCGTACAATTGTCACCCAAGAAATATACTATAATATTTCAAATTATTCGTCGGTGTCAAATACTTCGTCGCACAACAAAAGGCTTTCTTTTTCCAAGCACGACTGAAACATTCCAAAGAAATTTAATTTCGAGCGTTGTGCCCTGAATGTTCCGTAAATCTCGGGCAGTCTTGGCCATTTACAACGCTTACCCTCGCCGTTAACAAGAGTGATAGTTCCAATCTGAACGCGTTCTCATAACCCCCTTACTCTTCTTGAAAGTTGCCGTGTTTCCAAAGTCGTTTCAGCAATTGAGGCGAGTTATACTCCCTATTAACTCAACTATACCGTTGCCGAGGCTTGAGGGTAATGACCAATTATATCTATGCGTTGCAGGGAGGGAAAAGTCTGCTATCGTTGAAGGAGAAGTTTCTCACATAGAAATTTCTCGCTCTCAAATCACCCTCGGGATCACCATCGTGGGGGGAGCGGATACGCCTTTGGTGAGTTGCTATCTTTACTGAACTCGACCAATATTCCTGTGATTGGTTCTTAACATTAATTTAGGCATAATTTTTCTTCAGATTAATTTAGGGTTAATTCATCTTTAGATAAATTTAGGGTTAATTCTTCTTGAAAATAATTTAGGGTTAATTTTTCTTGAGATTAATTTAGGGTTAATTCTTCTTAAGATAAATTTAGGGTTAAATTCTTCTTGAAAATAATTTAGGGTTAATTTTTCTTGAGATTAATTTAGGGTTAATAATTCTTAAGGTAAATTTAGAGGTAATTATTCTTGAGGTTAATTTAGCGTTAATTTTTCTTGAGATTAATTTAGGGTTAATTATTCTTAAGATTAATTTAGAATTATTTCATCTTAAGATTGATTTTTTTCCGAGCAGGTTGTATAGGGCGAAGCTTGGAATCTTTTCGTTTCAGAGCAATCGGTATTAAAACAATCAGTTTCAGTGACTGAAACTTGTCGTACCTCAATAAATCGTAAAGGGTGCAAGTTGGAATGTAGTTTAGCTTGTCATGTGTTTACGTCGCATTTATTGCATATAAGGTTGTGTTCTGAATGCATGTTAACTGCCCTGTTTAACCCATTTACGCATGAAGTCGAAAAAATTGGACGATAAGAAATTTAGTGTAGCCAATCGATGTAGCTCACATTTGCTTCAGACAAGCATGGCATAAAAAATTGAACGCTTTATGTGAGATGAAGTTAAATGCCTATTCTGATGTCAATGAGAGTTTTTAAAGTAGAAATTTATTATAGTAAGGTACATAGAACTAGTATTAGTACTCCCACACGTAGCAGTCCTTGAACTCGGACCTTAGTTTTTAAAAGCTCTGAGAGTGTAATTGGACGGCAGTTGACGGCCTTTATGCCTGTAAGCATGAATGGTGTTCTGCATGATGAATATTTTCAGGGAAATTTAATGAAATTACTTAGTTAAAGCGCTAATTGGACGCATGTGCTCAGCACGTTAACTTAAAAAAAGGAAAAATAGAACACAAACGGATAATAATTACAAGCATAAATGGATCAAGAAACTTTATGAAATTGAAGGCCACTTTGTGAAAACACTGTACAAAAATATAACATAACTGCATTTAAAAAAAAAACTTCAAAAATGGATAGCCTTATCTCCAGTCACTCTGCTTATGTGTAGTAGGCCTCCATTGTTTTTATGAAACCATGAGACACCAAATTAAGATAATCCTTGTAGTTTTACCGCTAAGTATAATGACGCTCATTTGATAACAGCACAAGTAATGGCGGGTTGTAGTTCCATCACTATGAATACTACCCACTAAGGCTTGGGGGATCCATCTAGTTTCATCTCTTTGAATAATATCCACCAGAGCTTGTATGATCTATCTAGTTTTAAAATAAAGAAAAAATAGGAAAACAGTTATTTCCAATAAAGGGGGATCAAAAAAGATAATGCATCATTGGTTTTTAAAATAAAGATAGTTATCAATAGATATAACAACACTCAGTTGATTACAACTCAAGTTTCGGTGTGATGTAGTTCCATCACTATTTCTAACATCCATTAAGGCTTGGGTGACATGCTAGTCATTTCCCCTAGCTGCATCTCTATGAATAATGATCCACCAGGGCTTGAATGATTCGCCTAGCTTCATCACAATGAATAATATCCATCACGGTTTTGATGATCCATCTAGTTTTTAAACTAAATCCGATAACACACAGAAGATTGTAACGCAAGTGTTAGCGTGTTGTAGTGTCATCACTATGAATAATATTCCCAGGGTTTAAATGATCCTTGTAGTTTCACCACCAAGAACAACAACACATAGTAGCTTACACCACAAATGTTGCGTGTTGCAGCGGTGCGTGGTGGTGCAGGAGGTGTTCCCCGACGGCCTCATCGCCCAGGACGGCCGGCTGCAGTCAGGCGACCAAATCATCGAAGTGGACGGCGTGGACATGACGGCCGCCACGCATGCGCACGTCTGCCAGGAGCTCAGGAAGTTCTCGCAGCCGACCCTCAGACTCGGCGTCTACAGGGAGAGGATACAGGCCTACCCCAGCACCTCGTCCAGTGCTGCTGCCCCGGCAGCTGTCAACACATCTAGTACATCGAGCTTAAATTCTGCCAGTGAGTTTTTCCTCTGTTCTCACTTTCACTGAGTGCTCAGTTCTCACTGTGAGTGCTCAGTTCTCACTGTGAGTGCTCAGTCCTCACTGTGATTTCTCAGTTCTCACTGTGAGTGCTCAGTTCTCACTGTGAGTGCTCAGTTCTCACTCTCACTATGTGCTCAGTTCTCCCTCTCTCTGAGTTCTTAGTTCTTCTCACTGAGTTCTCAGTTCATTTTATTGTCAGCATTTTTGTACTCAAATTACAGTTATCACAATCACCTCGAGTTTGAATTCTGTGAATCAGTGAATTTATCATATCACTGAGTGAGGGTACTGCATTTTAAATACGTTACTTTCAATCGAAGATTTATGTGAATCAGAGACTTAAGTTCCAAAACTTTGGTTACTACTTTAGCTATCATCATTCACTGCTTTTTTGACGTATTAAACTTATTGCTAGTTAATTTTCTAGGCTTTACCTGCTCTGAGAATTTTACCAAGATAAATTTAATCTTTGTTAGTCCTGTGAGCCATCATTTTGATGAAAAACTACCTTATTATTTACATCTATTCTATATTGGAAAGCTGCTGAGATGTGTTGTGAGTCATCATTTAGACTAAAACTACCCAATACAACTTTCATTTTCTGATATTTTATCATTAAAGCCCAAACTATCTAATAAAACTTCTATTTACGACCATTTTACGTTTTGCAGCATCTGAGACGTGTCAAGTCGTGACACTGTGGCGAGAGAGCGGCCGCCAGTTGGGCATCAAACTCGGGGGACGCCACAACCAGCCCGGCATTTTCATTCTCGAGATCCTGCACGGGTCCGTTGCTGCCATCGACGGACGTTTGAAACCTCATGACCGAATACTTGCAATCAACGGCCACGATGTGCGGTACGCCCGCTTGGATGTCGCTTCTAGGTTGATTCAGCGCAGCGGTACAACTTCTATATCTCTAGTTATAAGCGGCCATTCCTCCGGAGGCAACTATGACCATCTGTTCCAGCAGCCTTATTCGTCCGTCGATGTTTCTCATTCTCGGACTAAATCAGCTCCAGAGCCCATACACGACAGACTCGACATGTCAACTAAAGACTTCAATAAAAGTAACGACGACATGAGCGAATGTTACAATAGTTATACTCTCCCTGAAGACGGATCCAGATCTTGCGAGAGCCTTAGCAACCAACCCAATAACCTCGGGTCTACCACGAACGGGTCTGCATTAGGTCAACTTCGGTACAGACGCGACAACGGTTCAGTTGGGTCAATTGGCGGTGTGGACAGTCAAGCTCATCAGAGCCTCAACTCCCTGGGTTCAATTTCTCTGCCACTTGACAAAAGCGTGGGTAGCATTCCCGGGAACATCTCGGGAGGTCAATTTGACGCGCCTAGTCCCGACAACCTTTCTGTCCCTGCGCTACCACCCAGATCTCGGCTTCCTCTTGGTCGAGCTCCTTCCAACGACGCTCTTGCTGCTGACGCGTCTCTTACAGAAGATTTGGTTGACTCGCCTCGTAGTCAGCAGGATGTCATTGACGGACCTGCCGCTTCAAGGCTCAAGGGGAGGAGATCCAAGGATTCCAGCGATCTCACTGATCTGGCTTGTGGGTTTAGAAGATCCCTTAAGCTCGATGGCGCTCAGTTGCAGCAGAAAACAGTCACCATTTCGAAGGTAATGCATTTAATGATAGTGTTTGTTTAAATGATGGCATTATTTCATTGGTTTTTAGCTCTAATGTGGAATTGGGTTTCTTTGGGCATAAAATGCTTTTTAGGGGACAATGATGTGTTGGCAATATCGAAGCTATAATTTAAAAAATTCACGCGCAGATTGTTGAAATTCGCTACTTTTGTATTTTTTTGGTTCTGTTTTACTTGAACAAGCTTATTCACTGTTAATAATTATCAGAAAAAATTCCTTAAAATAAATTGAGAATATTTTTGGTTCAAGTGCAGGATTAACGTTATATTCCTTTCAAATTTTATCTGAAAGTCCCGATTAGATCACAAAGTTTGCTTACTTCATCTAAAGGAAGTAATTTTCTACAAATTCTCCAAGAGATACTTCTCGATATTTCTAGGTCTCATCCAAATTACGCCTGTTGCTTAGTTATAAAAAGAACTTGCTACTCATCAATACTGAGTATAACATTGAGCAGGTTTGTCAGTGCTGCACGATATAGATCGCAGGAAATATAAAGGCATATAAATTACCACATACCACTACATATTAGATTGTAACAAACAGGATTTAAGATAGAATTATTTCCTATTTATATTTTATTCAGATCAGGACCAGGAAGTTATTAATAAAACTGTTAAGAAAAACATAATTAATTATTCAAAAATAATATAAGCAAACAAATACATGAAAGGTATATTTGATTAACCCGTTACTTTCTCCATGATTTGTTTCGGCCGAAGTCCATTACTATACTATACTATAGTAATGAATATGTCCATTACTGAATCTATTACTATACTATAATATATTAACGGACTAAGTCCATTACTAAATCCGTTACTATACTATAATATATTAATGGACTAAGTCCATTTCTAAATCCCCTACTGTACTTTAAAATATTAATTTACTAAGTCCAATACTAAGTCCATTACTGTACTATAAAAACTTGCTAAATTTCCACAGACGAGCAACGAAAGCCTGGGCATGCGCATAGGCGGCGGAGTGGCGAGCAACGAAGGAGACACGCCCATTTACATCGCTAACATCAACGCACATGGTCCTGTGGGCAAGACAAATAACGTGAAGGTACTTTTGTACGAGCTGTACTTAGTGTACTATCGTCTTCGGTAGTTTTGTGGAGAAATATCTCATTTAACATCGCCAGTGGAGTTGTTTTCTAACTTATTTTTGACTAAAATATTGCTGAATACAGTGCTTACATTCGCACCAGTGTTCCTTGCCTATTCATTCATTATTTGAAATATACAAGAAAATCTACTTCCAAGTTCATCAAGGAATTATGAGTTTCACATGAAAGAAACGAAAAAAAGAAAAACCGTTTATTTACAATCGAAACATGAAATGTTGGACATTAGTTTTGAAATACCTTAACATTAACATCCTCACTTGAGACTCAATCACAGGTGTCGTAATACCCATGTCACATATTGAAACAAAAATAATTGAAAGAAAAGCACAAAAAATGCGTTCCTTTTGTTGCATTTATCTAATTTTGACAATGCATACAAATATAAGTAACTAAATAAGCATAATCCTTTTGAGGATACTACTTCGCACTTGTTTCTTATATTTGATAACTTTAACATCGCACTTGTTTCTTATATTATTATATATGTATTTCTTATATTTCTTAAATATTTCTTATATCATTATGGTTTTAAATAACATACCACTAAATTTCTTACATCCCTTATATAACTCTTTTACTTGTTTATTATACCATAAGTTTCTCTGCTCACAGAAAGGCGACGTGCTGCTGTCCGTGAACGGGCAATCTTTGCTCGGCCTCACCCACGGCCAGGCGGTGGCTCTCCTGAAAGCGACCGCAGAATTAGCAGGAGTGACCCTGTCACTCCTGGACGGTCCGGAGACATCAAGCTCATCTTCATCCAATTTCGTGCCGTCGTGGCTGTACTGGCAGAAGCTGCCGCGACCGCTCCAGATCTCACGCAGCGTCGTGCTTCAAAGATCTCCAGGCTCCTCGCTTGGCTTCAGCATCGTTGGAGGGTCGGATCCCAGTAGAGGATCTGAACCGATCCACGTGCTTTTGGTGGTGGCTTCGTCTCCGGCGGCCGTGGATGGGAAGCTGCGGTGCGGAGACCGAATTTTGGCGGTGGATAACTACTCCCTCGAGAACGTGTCGCACGCGACGGCCGTGGGGCTCCTGAAGCAGGCGGGGCAGAGGGTGCACCTCGAGGTCGTGTCCTGGCTTGGCACTGAACTCTGAAACCCAGAGATATTTTACGGAAGAAATTTCCCCTTGAGCTGTGCAAAGTACTTTAAGAAATAACGTGGCTTAATTGGCTGGTTTCGTGCTCGCCTGCAAAGCATCGAGACGTGTGTAGTAATGAGTTATACTCATGAGCGAGACCATCTTACTCTAGTAGATGAATTTCATCTCGTAAACAATGATTTGTGTTTTGGCTGGGCGTGATGCCAAAGTTCCTTTGATAGATTGCTAGTCTAACATTGTTTCCTAATAGCTCTATTATTCGCATTCTGCTTCACGCTTCCCTTTCTCGCTCCCTTTGTATCACATCTTTTGTTCATGTATCATTTGTTGAAAGAAGTAGCTGCAGCTGAACTGCTTGTTATCACGGCTCGGTCTGCAACTTTGTAAATGTTCGTATTTGCGGGGGAATGTTTCTTCGAAAAGGTTTCTCGTCGCTTAGTTTTGTCTTTATACGAAAGCTTTTCTGAGACCTCTAAGTAAGGAAGCGTTGGTCAACGTTGATATAGTTATTTTTGTAGCATTTGTGCCCACGAATGTTAATCGTTCGATGTCAATCCAGCCAACACCTCACGTTCCAAGAAAGAGCTGATGATATAGACTGCAAAGTACCTTGGCTTTAAATTATATACTGTAAAGGTGTCTCATTGCTTATTGAAATCTTTGCTTAAATGCCTTATCGAGTGTTGCCATTTCATCGGAGTGGTTTGAAATGGCAGCGCCCTGTTCAACATCAAATTGCCATAGTGAAGACAAGTGCAAAAATATAGTGATTGCTGTTGTGGGCTTCGGTGCATTTCTGCTTGTTCCTTAGAATGTTTGATTTTGTTTATTTAAAGCATAACTGTTCGATAGATTCGTTGAAAGCTGTAGGGTAATGAATAGCATTTAAGAAAGTAGATCTTTTGGTGCAAGTAGCTACGCCTAAATCGTGGCATTTTAGGTGCTAAGTGTATAGATAAATTGTTGTGCTATCTACATATGCTTGCTGTCGCTGTAGTTGAATGTGTTGTGTTATTTTCAAGAACTCCTGTAGTACTGTTTTTCTATTAAATATTGCGATGATGAGTGTCAACGTTCAGGTATGAGCAAAACAAGCAAGCTGTGAATGTGGTTCTGAAGATACATATTAAGGTGTGTATATTCTCGCGACATTGCAATCACCATCATGTTTTTACTTTGGTTAAACTATTTCTTTAAAAGGTTATCACATTGGTCTCCTTTAGTAAATGAATTAAGTACACACAGGAATTCACAAAAAAGAAATAAATAAATATTGACTCAGTGCTGAAAAATTTGCGTGTAAATGTTGAGTGTTTTGGTCCATAAATATCTAAACTCTTCCCTTTCTTACACCTCTTTATATTGACAAGAACTGTTGCAATAAAAGTGAAATATAAGCATTTTTATTTCAGACCTATTACAGACAAAGTTTGCATTTGTATAAATTGGAAATGTTTGATATGGAAAACTATTAAACATCAGAATATTTAATTTGGAAAAACTATTAGGTATCAGAATCCCTTCTAGCACAAAAAATTAAAAAATTTTTCAGCTTAGAACATTCTATCTAATTGACTTAGTGTTCGTTACTACCAGAGCATTGCTTCATCCTTTTATAATTAGTAGAAAGCTATTTTTGAATCACTCTCCACGTCAATGTCCACTGTGGCGGAGTGGTTAGAGCGCTCACTTATGGTGTGCAGCGTTTGAGGGTTCGAAACTCCGCAGGCGCTGAAGTATCTGCCCATATGAAACAGCAGAAAGCCGACAACAATTCCATTCCTTATCCAGGTGTTTGGAATGAGTGCCAGCTCGACTGGCGTAACCTTAACAGCGTCGTAGAGCTAGCAATTGGGCATTTGAAAAACGGGCCAAAAGATGACAAGCTTCCTCTTCGTAGGAATAAAATATTCTACTTCGTATGAGAATTTCTAATTCCTCACATAAATTAAACTACTCGCACTATCAGATAAGCATTTTGTTTGAGAAATGTGTTGAGTACGATCAGTCTGAAATACGCATTCGAAGAAAAGCAATAAATAAGCTGGTGGAAATTAGATGCATCCTATATCGCGAATATGAATATTTTTACAGGAAAATGTTCTGAAATACAACTTCCAGCGCAGCGGGTTTTAACATTCAAGTGTAAGAAAAAGAAGATTATAAAACTGTCATACGTCAATAAATCTTAAGAGAATATTATTTCACTAATTGGTAAATACTCATCCGAGATTAATTCATCCATGACCAATATCGAGACCCATCTGTGATTAATTGATCAATGTTCACCCGTGAATTAATCGATATTCATCCGTACTGATTCGACCTATCTGTGATTAATACCTACTAATTCGACCTATCTGTGATCGACCTATCTGTGATCGACCTATCTGTGATTAATAGATCGATGTTCATCTGCTACTAAGTGAAATCCTCATCCGTAACTTTTTGATCAATGTTCATCCTTTACAAATCAATCGATACTCATCCGGGGCTGACTAATACTTATCCGTGACTAAAGGATGCTTAGAATAGTACACATACACGAGGTAAAATGTTACAAGTTTATAATAAAATCGAAATATTAAGATCTCTTAATACTGTTTTAATCTTCCATTTTAACTTGAAATTTCAATCATTTTAAACAAATGAAATTACATTATCCTTGCGATATTCATTGCAATGAAGGAATTTAAAAAATTTGATTGAAATTTGATCATGTAACGCCTAGATGCCATTGTGACCGTACTCTTTGAAATTAAAAAACGCTAAAATTGGAAAAAATCACATTATCTAACTCTAGAAAATGGTAGTAAAAACAAGTTAATTCCGATAAAGATATTACAAAAACCACCATTGGCCTTTAAAATGTAATGACATGAGGAAACTTAGTGATGAGCTAACGAGAGCTAGTGGTGTGAGCGTCTTGTGACCAATATAAGTTCACGTGCACGACGTACTTTAACAAACATGCATTGGAAAGTACAAAGATTAGTCGGAGCATCACAAATAAGTTGTTTCCAAAGACTGCAAGTGGTTGAAGCAATGTCGTATCCTGTGTCGTTGGAGATGTCGAGATGTCGCTGAGTACACCAACATCCTTTACTTCTCTCCCCGCTATCGATACCAACACTCGCAATCATCGTCGTCTTCCTAACAAAACAGGAGCCCGGTCTCAAGCACGTGAAAGTTCTTATCAAGAAAAACAGGTTCAAAAATAGCGGTTACCATCGAAGAAAACTTTGCTTGATGGAGCGGTGTTTCTATGGAGAATATTCGATTCTCGCATGTCTTCTTTTATCATAATGAAACATATTTATTGTATCAGAAGGACTGCATATGAAAAATGCGTAGTTCATATCGATAAACTTCGAACATTTCAAATTTATCTACGAAATTTGCAGTGTCTTGCAACTGAATAAATCCTAGTGTTAGTTATAACAATGCGAAAAAAACGGTCCTATCATGGAACCGTACTTTGCGTAGTGGCTGCGTTAAGAGATGTTGTGTTGGAAGGAATGTTGTGTTGGAAGGAATGTTGTGTTAACAGGAATGTTGTGTTGGAAGGAATTTTGTGTTAACAGGAATGTTGTGTTGGAAGGAATGTTGTGTTAACAGGAATGTTGTGTTGGAAGGAATGTTGTGTTAACAGGAATGTTGTGTTGGAAGGAATGTTGTGTTAATAGGTATGTTGTGTTAAAAAGAATGTTATGTTAACAGGAATGTTGGGGAATGTTGTGTTAACAAGAATGTTGTGTTGAAAGGAATGTTGTGTTAACAGCAATGTTGTGTTGAAAGGAATGTTGTGTTAGAGGAATGTTGTGTTAACAGGAATGTTGTGTTAACTAGAATGTTGTGTTGAAAGGAATGTTGTGTTAACAAGAATGTTGTGTTGGCAGGAATGTTGTGTTGGCAGGAATGTTGTGTTGAAAGGAATGTTGTGTTAACAGCACTGTTATGTTGAAAGGAATGTTGTGTTAGAGGAATGTTGTGTTAACAGGAATGTTGTGTTAACTAGAATGTTGTGTTGAAAGGAATGTTGTGTTAACAAGAATGTTGTGTTGGCAGGAATGTTATGCTAACAGGAATGTTGTGTTAGTTAGAATGTTGTGCTAACAGGAATGTTGTGTTAGTAAGAATGTTGTGTTAACAGGAATGTTGTGCTAACAGGAATGTTATGCTAACAGGAATGTTGTGCTAACAGGAATGTTATGCTAACAGGAATGTTGTGTTAGTAAGAATGTTGTGCTAACAGGAATGTTGTGCTAACAGGAATGTTGTGCTAACAGGAATGTTGTGCTAACAGGAATGTTGTGCTAACAGGAATGTTGTGCTAACAGGAATGTTGTGCTAACAGGAATGTTGTGCTAACAGGAATGTTGTGCTAACAGGAATGTTGTGCTAACAGGAATGTTGTGCTAACAGGAATGTTGTGCTAACAGGAATGTGGTTTAACAGGAACGGACGAGTGCTTGTGTGGGAAAATTGATGATTTTATTCAAGTTTCGTTGCTGCCTGTGCATGATTGGCATTTGATGGCTCGAGACATGGGAACCACCCAACAATGGGCGCCCACTTGTCACCCCTTTTTTTGGGGTATATTTAATTCTATTCTATTCTAATTACGTTTAATGGGTGCCATCAATGGCCTCTTTTTTATGTCATTTTTTATTCTATTCCAGTTACGTTTGAAGGTAGAATCTACTCATGTGTTTGAAGTTAACAAAATGAAGCGCAGGACTTTTTTCATCGCAAATTATGTCATAGATATTAGAGTTAAATAGACTTTTGAGTTGTTCGCACTCAGCTAGGTCGACGTTACAACAAACTTAGTTTAAAAGTGTGTTGGTTAAGTTGCTATGGTCAGTAGTAAATCTACAATTTATGACAGGTTAATCACTGCATTTTTCCCGTTTTTAGGGTTGTAACACTCGTTAAAGTCTTAACTGCAATTTACATTCCCGATTATTCCTAATTGAAAACATATGATTTTCAATGCTTCTCAATTGCATTCCCTCATCCAAAATCCTCGTCTTCGTGAGCTCATTGGGCAGGCAACAATCATCTTGCAATTGCCTCGGAAGTTATTGTTGACAATCTTCATTTTATTCATTTCAATTTTTTTTTACCAGCGCTGGGGTAATCTAACGAGGCTGGAACGAACAGTAATCGGACGCGTAGTGTAATCAAATACAGAATTCATGGAGCCCTGCTAAGCTAAGACTGACCTGACAGATAATTAGAGGTTCTTAAAAGATATCTTCCCTCGTAAGGAGACGAGGGAGAGAGCATGGAGCAATGGACCGAGAGCGCTCTAATGAAGGCAGTAACTACTTACTTTACTGCCGTGCTGATGGGCAGCAACATCAGATGAGCGGCTTGCTGCCTGCCCCCGAACTGATGCTTTTCTTGCTTCTCAAGAAAACAACTCACGTAAATGCCCGTGAAAAGGCTTCATTAATTAAATATATGCGCAGACTAAGTGCCGTAAAAATTGGCGCAATTAACAGCCCGGCTGCGACGCTTCTGTGCTGGGTTGGTTTGAAGTTGCTTTCACAATGTGAGAACGTTGGCTTTGAATGTTGTTCTCTGCCGTTGGTATTCTTATTTCATGAACGCACAGGAGTTACGTCTACGTAAAAAGCATTTCTGGTGTTGAAGGATATCTTTGATCATTTCTGAATAAGATAGTTCAAAGCTCTTTCTAAAATTTCACCTATGTTATTGTTCCATTTTATAAGGGAGTTATCCACGTACAATGCGTCGTAGAGATGTGTTTTTTCAGAATGAATACTCGTCAATATGTACGAAGAAAAAAATTACCCTTCTACGCTATTACCAAAGTACTCTCTATTCAAGGTGCAGTGATTGTAGCCTATAAATCTTTGAAGTGCCTGCAAACAAGCTGGGGAAGCTTAAACTATTTTGCTGCAGCTAGGTAATTGTTAGCCAGAGACCAATTTTCTTGTTTAGAAGCATGACCTTCCCATGGATAACCTCGGAAATACCGATAAGAAATACGGACCTAAGAAATACAGAAACACATTTCATCGTTTACAGAGTTTGCCGCTTCAAAACTAAGGCATGTAATGCAGAGGAAGCTCCTCAAACTGCACAGAACTACTAGAGTTCCTAACATGTTTAAGTTGCAGACCGTCGTAAAATGCCTGCAAAGTTGGGTTCCCTCTCGTGATCTTATTACTCGCAAACAGTTGGTCTGAAGAGCTCAAGTTTTACCAGCCGCAGAGGCCGGGCCGAGCTCTAATTACCAATGAAAGGCATCTCAAAATTATTTTTAAAGCTTGAGCGTCGATTCCGAAGCGCTTATGGCGGTCACTGCCTCTACGGAGGCTTGAATTTGTGATGCAATAAAGTTCGTAAATATCGGAGTAACAGCAGCCCCTTGCTGGAGCTGTGGAGGAGTTCACAGAAGGGGCGGCGATATCGACACTGCCGGGCCTGGGTAAAATTGAATACAAATTGCATTCGTACCCCGGAAATTTGAAAGGCAAGCACTTGCAGAGAGATCGTCGAATGCCTGTAATGCGGCAAGAGAGCCGACGAAAGTCAATAAGGATCTTTGAAGACGGGATAATGCGAGTTTCTGAACGCCTTCCGAGTTTCTAAATGCCAGAATGCATTCACTGGAATTCGTAAAATGGGAATTTCTTGCCCGAATGCTTCGCAATGAGTCTGTATCGGAGCATGGTTTCCTCTTTGAAAAAGTGCTGAAATTTGTTAAAGCTATCACTCAGCTCAAAGTCAGTCGTCTCATAACGTTCATTCGGAGTATCTTATTTGAAATGTTCTTTCTATCATAAATTAAGAACAATGAAACATTGCGTTCCACACGAGATATTCGAGGAATTAAGTAAATCGGATTAGCTTTTCTCATACCATTAAAGGCCTCAGTCTAATAAATATTTATATACTGAACACAGAAACCATGAAAGGTTTTATAAAACAAAATGAGGGAGAACCGGTAAACGCTGAAGAAAATAAAGAAATAACAAATTCCTCTTCCAATTATCACCAAACCTATTCCTTAGAGACCGTCTAGCTGACGGCAGGAGGGGGATTTTTAGCCTGCATCTATCCAGTGATCTTCATTGTCTTCAATTTAATGAAAATCAAGGATTGTAATGTAAACCAGAAGTAATTCTGCTAGCGCATCGAGCACTGAAAAACTAGATATTTGTTCGAGCAAATAGTTTCTTAACGAAAGATCGCAATGAAAATTTGTTGTTCGTTTGGTTCTGTCAAAAAAGAAAAGAAATGTACTCTTATGCGCTAGTCTGAAACCTGGCTTTAGAACGGCTTTAACGAGTTTTCATTTGCATTCTACATATACTGCATGTAAATTATCATAAATATTCTAACCAATGTGCTGACATGTTAGTACACGAGAAGCATTTTGTGCACGACGGTTAGAAAAACCGAAGATTTACATATGATCGTAATCCATCGCCACCAATCAGGTTTCTTTTCAACGGGTGTACTCTCCCTGATGGAAATCTGAGACGTTCGGAAGTGTGAGCTACTGAAAAAAATATTGTTATTTGCTACGGTAGAAAATTGCACTGCGGTAGCAGCTACGGTAGCGAATATTGTTATTTGCTACGGTAATAAATAACACTGCGGTAGCAAACTACGGTAGAATACAATTACTAAGGTAATACGCTTTGAAATTAGTTGCCATTTCGAGGCCAAGCAATTGACCTTCACGAAGTCACGCGATTTATAGAACTTTCAGTCCATTTTTTCGGTAAATTCGAGACTGTATTATCGTTAGAATACTGTTGCTAAGTTAATACGCGTATCAGCTGCTCATTGTGGAGAACACTGCACCTTAGTAATATTCAGAGCTTTCTGAACAATAAATACATCACTGTAGTAGCCACAGACATCGAATAAGCCAAATCTGCTAAAAAATATACCATCGTAGTGTAAGATATCGCAAACGTCAAACCTGTGCAGCTCGGGATAAACTGCAAAAGCGAAGAGATGAACTGCATGATTTGCTACCGTAGCGAGCAATGCCATTTCCTCGTTACAGCCTTGATTGCACTCGCTTATCTGGGGCATATGAACCATTACAGTATAAAGATGCTGCATCAAACCTTTATGATATACAATGTCTGTAAAAGTTTTCGTTCTTGAAGTACTGTTTATCGAATTGTGAAAATTTACGTTCTTGAGGAACTGTTCATCTATAAGAACTTTGTGGAAGTTTACGTTTATGAGTTGCAGTTCACCAATAAGAACTTTGTAAAAGTTTACGTTCTTGAGATGAAGATTATTTATAAGAACTTTGTAAAAGTTAACGTTCTCGAGGTAAAGTTCATCGATAAGAATTTAGGTCGCGTTGTAAATTTTTCAAAGGATTGACGTCAGGAAATTGGCACGTCATTTTGCGAGCATTATTTAAAGAGACGTCGAACTGAAGTCAACAAAATTAAAAGTGCGTTTCGGATCCATGTCTTGCAATTTTGATCTGAATAAATACAATATAATGCTTGCATGCTGCATTTTTTAATTGACAAGGTAGGTCATCCTCGAACTTTTCGATCTTGTCAGTATTAAAATGGTTGATTGGAACGGACTTATCGCATGCTAAAAATGTTCATTTTCACCTTCAAGGCTAACTTTTTATTCGGCCAAAATCCTTCAGGGTCTGGACACTTGTAACTCTCAGAATGCTTCAAGCATACTTATTCTAATTTGTTAATTCTTGATTTTCACGAACTGCAACGACTTCTGCGAGCAAATTGCATTGAATAGTTGAGATGATCGGGTTAAATTACTTTTAACTAAGTTAAATCAGGCTGAATAATTAGGCTAAATTAATGCTTAAAATTAGGCTACAATGCTAAGTAATTCTCCACGACTAACAATAACTCGTTATTAAATTCATTATGATTGTTAAGTCCAAGGAGGTTGGATTCAACCTCCTTGTTCAGTCACAGCAATTGTAGCTCTGCACTTCCTTTTCGGCCTTAAAAAAATTATATAGGAAATGTAGCTCAGCAGTTTTGTTCTTCTTTCAAAGCATTCATGTATCATCGGGAGAATTAAATCAAAATTTCTCTGCCAATCATTAAATTTATAATTGCTCGCCCAATCATTAAATTTAAAACTCTCCCAATCATTAAATTAAAATTTCTCTCCCAGTCATTAAATTTAAAATTTCTCTCCCAGTCATTGAATTTAAAATTTCTCTCCCAGTCATTAAATTTAAAATTTCTCTTCAAATCATTAAATTTAAAACTCTCGAAATAATTAAATTTAAAATCTCTCTCCCAATCATTAAATTCAAAATTGTTCGCCCAATTTCATGTCTCGATTTCCCCCTCGAGACAGAGACTACAATCTTTGCGTAAAAATACTCTAGGTTTCTAATTAACTTGTCCGATCCATCAGGCAGAGAAGCAAAAATTTCGGCGGCTCCGATGATTACAAGAAAGTCTCGAGTAAAGATCAAAGTCCCAACTTATTATTCTCGAGCAGATAGGCTTGGAAAAAATTCTTGATCTCAAAGACAAGTAGCGAGGTTGATATTAAAGAAGAAGAAGAAGACTGCGTTATTGCATTTAACACAGAGCACTTCGGGAATGGTCTGTGTAAACTCAATTGGAGAATTTTTTCGTGTCGAGAATGGTTTGAATTCGAAGAATATGCTTCGTTCAAGCGAGGGAGTAACAGGGATGAGAAAGCCGGACACGAGGGCTACGATTGCTTGAATTTCATTCTGGGGCTCAATTGCGAGGACCTCTGCGTCGAAAGGAATGCTTTTGGAAGCTGGAATTGAATAAGTTCAAGGAAAAGGTTCAGAGATTTGGCAGAGCGCACGAATGTGCTGCTTATTATGTAATGTTTTTCACTGAGAATATTGTTTGTCTTATAAAAATACTTGAACAAATTGTACCTTTGCAATGTTGTTTGGGCTTAAAAAATCGCTACGCTGTATTCTTATTACAGGGTTTCAACCTCGGAATTTCTCACACCAGTTGTATAAAGATATATCTTTTGTCGCTTGCATCGAATCTTTAAGCTTTCAGTCTTTAAGTCTGAGCGAAATCATGTTGTTCTTTATTTTATATCAATTGCGGCTTCGGCTGATGACTTTGAATGAGTGACTAGACCTGTACTCAGCTCATCCAGGAGCTTTAAAGAAAGTCGCGTTTTTTATCATTATGATACACTCATGATTTTCGCTGAAGAAAATTAGCATCAAAACTTGCTTCCTTCATATATTGTGTACGGGTATTTCATTGATGCTATTTAGGCTAGAGCAAAAAATATATAGGATCATCTGATACAATATATCGGTTTTTAAAATGCTGAACTTTCATTTACTGAATATGGAGTATTTTAAAAGATGAGCCATGCCCGCAAAAAGGTCTGGCTACTCAAATTTTGACGATTTCACTTTTTAAGCATGAAATATATAAGCTGTTATTACAATCGGAATAGCAAAACAGACGATGAGGTAACTTGCAAATTTCAAATAACGAAAAATAATTCTAACTTGAGAAATATTGATGAAAATCGTGGAAAGAATTTTTTATTTTAAAACTTCAATTTTACCGCACATGACAAACGGGTGACATTTCCCTGAGTTTCTTAGTGACACTGGAAAATACCAAAATTCAACAATGATTTACTGTGTTTTATCAAATAGTTTGTTCGCTGTTATAATTGCAAAATAAAAATGTTATATTGATTTCGAGCATGGCAGAGTGGAAAGCTGTAGGCCTCCAGATTTTTGTTCATGTATTTTCATTTCAGAACTGACTCGAAAAGTATTACCATTCAATTAAAATTTTATTTTTAATTGTTTTTAAAACTGTATTTCCGTGCATTTTCATTTAAGAACTGACACGAAAACGTTTGCCATTAATGAGTCAACTCCTACACACGGTTAACTGCTTTTCTTTTCTTCTGTGAGTTCATGATTGCAGAGAGGGACTTTGGAATTGACAAAGACTGCTCCAGAGTTGGGGGCTTAATAAGGAAAGTAGGAATTTGACGAATGCTGCGAACTCGAATAACTGGAGATTACGGTAATCACAGCTCTGATCTAAAAGTCTGTTGTTCTTGATCACACTATGCGACGGAGTTCCCAGATAGCCCTCACGCAACCTCGACACGTCAAAGGTTATTGCGAAAGAAGGAAAATATTTCACATGGCAAAAGATTTTCACAACATGCAATGTCATATTGTACATGGTAAGGCTTTCCATGATGCGCTGGGTCATATTGCACATGATAAGGCTTTCCATGATAAGCAGGATTATGTTGTGCATGATAAGGCTTTCCATGATAAGCAGGATTATGTTGGGCATGGTGAAGCTTTCCATGAAAAGCAGGATTATGTTGCGCATGGTGAAGCTTTCCATGATAAGCAGGATTATGTTGCGCATGATGAAGCTTTCCATGATAAGCAGGATTATGTTGCGCATGATAAGGCTTTCCATGATAAGCAGGATTATGTTGCGCATGATGAAGCTTTCCATGATAAGCAGGATTATATTGAGCATGATAAGAGTTTCCATGATAAGCAGGATTATGTTGCGCATGATGAAGCTTTCCATGATAAGCAGGATTATGTTGCGCATGATAAGGCTTTCCATGATAAGCAGGATTATGTTGCGCATGATAAGGCTTTTCATGATAAGCAGGATTATGTTGCGCATGATAAGGCTTTCCATGATAAGCAGGATTATGTTGCGCATGATAAGGCTTTTCATGATAAGCAGAATTATGTTGCGCATGATAAGGCTTTTCATGATAAGCAGAATTATGTTGCGCATGATAAGGCTTTCCATGATAAGCAGGATTATGTTGCGCATGATAAGGCTTTTCATCACACACACAGGAGAGCTGAATGGCAAAGAAGTGTACCGTACCCTCTCCCCTGCCGTACGCCGGTAGTATCATACATACCTAGTCAATAATGAAGGGGAAAGCAGCCTTCGTTTTCGGAGACATGAAGCCGAGGAAAGAAAGTGCGAGTGCCCTAGCATTCCATCGTTTTTTTATTTTAATAGTTTTGACACCAAGCAAGTCGTGACTGGACCAATACCGGAGCCTGGATTTAGTTCAAAGTGGATTTCTAGAGGGAAGAAATTGGATTTAGGCGTGCTGGCTCATTTAATTTAGCAGTTTCTTTAATTTAGCTGTTCTAATTATTTGGGAATGGTCCCATGAAAAAGTGTTGTACAACAAGAGAGGTGTGATAAGAATACCACCAATGTAAATATGACCAATTGCACGAGTGATGAATTTGTGATCAACACGCAAAGATAATGTCTCTACTCTGAAGATTGTGTCACAAAAGGGGCATCGATCACAAACGGCTTGTGATCTCAGCTTCTTTAAAATATGCCATTTGCCCACGAAAAAAAAAACGCAACTCTGATGAAAATAACTTAGACTAAAGCACTTAACTACTCAAAATTAGCTAAGGTTACGGTATTATGGGAACTATTGAGGTGATGAAAAAATTTTCAAACGCTTAAAAGGTTTTCGCGCACCTGCGAAACATTCAGTGTTAGCAACGACGTGAGAGCTCCGATCGTGTTCAGTCTCCTGAACATTCGTGGATGAAAAAAAACATCCGTGACGTCAAAAAAGCAAAGTTCTTATTACTCGATAACTGAATTCTGAAAGCATCTTTCAAAAATATTCACAAAATCTATTTGATAAGAACTTAGAGGCAATTTTGTACCGAGGGAAAGAAACTAAAAAATTCCTATACACGAGAGAAATAAAAAAATGCGGTTCAATATTTAGGTAAGGTATTTTAAAAGAAATTTTAACGTGGGCTTGGCTTCTCTTAAAAATTACAAATATTGATTCGCACCACTTCGATTTGAGTTGAGCTGATTGAAAAAGACATTTTTAATTCATGAATTTGGATTGCATCTCTGGTTAAATTTTATAGCATCGGAGAAGGTGTCTAGTTAGCAAATCTTCCATAATGTGGATTGATAAGGTTTTAAGATCGGAATTTAAAAGGCAGTATCAGTTTTTCTTTACAATGTGTTATTCTACATTGAATGCACTGTTTTTTAGCATGTCAAAAAAAATATCGAAGTAACACTGAAGGAATTGAAAATTCTTGAAGTTCTCGAAATGTTTGCGCCTCAAAATAAGTTTGCCGCACATTTTGCTTTGATTTTAAGAGAATATTCATCCACGGCGCATCCCGGGCTCGAATTTCAGAATTCCTTTAAGTTAGAAAAAATATACTCCGAAATTTAATTGGATTTTGAAATTATTTTTCAGCATTGAAAGACAAGATATGAAATTATGTGCGTAAATATTTGAAATTACATTGCTTTTGACAAATAAAATATCAGGCACTATAGCAGGTGACGGAAACGAAGTAGGTTTACAAGAATTTATTGATAAACAAACAAAACGAATCCTAGTCTTGGGTAACCGAGGATAAGGGGAGTGTTGTGCACCCCATCAGCGCGCTCAGAAACCCCAGTGCCTGACACAACTGTCGGGGAGAGAAAACCGAATACTATTAGAAATTACGTTTCAGCGTAAATATTGAATAACAATTAAGTTCATTGAGGACGGTGGCCGTCTAGCGGTCCACGCGATCAAAGTAATTTAGTAATTCAAGTAATTTAGTAATTCAAGTAATTTAGTAATTCAAGTAATTTAGTAATTCAAGTAATTTAGTAATTCAAGTAATTTAGTAATTCAAGTAATTTAGTAATTCAAGTAATTTAGTAATTCAAGTAATTTAGTAATTCAAGTAATTTAGTAATTCAAGTAATTTAGTAATTCAAGTAATTTAGTAATTCAAGTAATTTAGTAATTCAAGTAATTTAGTAATTCAAGTAATTTAGTAATTCAAGTAATTTAGTAATTCAAGTAATTTAGTAATTCAAGTAATTTAGTAATTCAAGTAATTTAGTAATTCAAGTAATTTAGTAATTCAAGTAATTTAGTAATTCAAGTAATTTAGTAATTCAAGTAATTTAGTAATTCAAGTAATTTAGTAATTCAAGTAATTTAGTAATTCAAGTAATTTAGTAATTCAAGTAATTTAGTAATTCAAGTAATTTAGTAATTCAAGTAATTTAGTAATTCAAGTAATTTAGTAATTCAAGTAATTTAGTAATTCAAGTAATTTAGTAATTCAAGTAATTTAGTAATTCAAGTAATTTAGTAATTCAAGTAATTTAGTAATTCAAGTAATTTAGTAATTCAAGTAATTTAGTAATTCAAGTAATTTAGTAATTCAAGTAATTTAGTAATTCAAGTAATTTAGTAATTCAAGTAATTTAGTAATTCAAGTAATTTAGTAATTCAAGTAATTTAGTAATTCAAGTAATTTAGTAATTCAAGTAATTTAGTAATTCAAGTAATTTAGTAATTCAAGTAATTTAGTAATTCAAGTAATTTAGTAATTCAAGTAATTTAGTAATTCAAGTAATTTAGTAATTCAAGTAATTTAGTAATTCAAGTAATTTAGTAATTCAAGTAATTTAGTAATTCAAGTAATTTAGTAATTCAAGTAATTTAGTAATTCAAGTAATTTAGTAATTCAAGTAATTTAGTAATTCAAGTAATTTAGTAATTCAAGTAATTTAGTAATTCAAGTAATTTAGTAATTCAAGTAATTTAGTAATTCAAGTAATTTAGTAATTCAAGTAATTTAGTAATTCAAGTAATTTAGTAATTCAAGTAATTTAGTAATTCAAGTAATTTAGTAATTCAAGTAATTTAGTAATTCAAGTAATTTAGTAATTCAAGTAATTTAGTAATTCAAGTAATTTAGTAATTCAAGTAATTTAGTAATTCAAGTAATTTAGTAATTCAAGTAATTTAGTAATTCAAGTAATTTAGTAATTCAAGTAATTTAGTAATTCAAGTAATTTAGTAATTCAAGTAATTTAGTAATTCAAGTAATTTAGTAATTCAAGTAATTTAGTAATTCAAGTAATTTAGTAATTCAAGTAATTTAGTAATTCAAGTAATTTAGTAATTCAAGTAATTTAGTAATTCAAGTAATTTAGTAATTCAAGTAATTTAGTAATTCAAGTAATTTAGTAATTCAAGTAATTTAGTAATTCAAGTAATTTAGTAATTCAAGTAATTTAGTAATTCAAGTAATTTAGTAATTCAAGTAATTTAGTAATTCAAGTAATTTAGTAATTCAAGTAATTTAGTAATTCAAGTAATTTAGTAATTCAAGTAATTTAGTAATTCAAGTAATTCAAGTAATTTAGTAATTCAAGTAATTTAGTATTTCTCTCCTATTTATAATTTAAGGTTGACGAGACTGACAGAAACTGCTCGACAGACAAATATGAAATGGCGCTGACCATAACTATGTCTCACCATCGAATAGGCAGTAGTGTCTCTCAGCCGTCCAGAGGCGAGGAGACGGGACGAGCATCGTAGCGCAGCGCAGGGGAGGTGGAGGAGGAGAGCCTAGCAGGCCATGGTTGCTCCCAGGTCCATCAGCGAGGTCTAAAGGCCCTTACGATGGTCAGGTCGCAACTCCGTAATGGCGCACGAATGATCGGTTGATGAAGTTAATATCCGTACAGTCCAACAGTCACAACGCACCATTTGCACTGGTGTATGCTGTAGACACTCGATACAGGATTAAAAGTTATAGGCCACAAAGAACACTTCAATAACCAAAGTTCAGCTGCCGGTGTGAGTTAGGGTCGAAATCAGAGCCCGAAGGGAATTCGCTAGTGAAATGAGGTGAATTGCTGTTGTGGCGCCGAGAATGCCCAGAGGTGAGCAGCCGCGGCCGATTCTTTTACTTCGTCTTAATGATTAGAGAAACATAGAAAAGGTCAGCGCCATAAATTTTAAATTGATAATTGAATTTGAAAAATAAATTAAGTTAAAGTTATTGAATATAAGTAAATTATGAAATTGTTATTGAACTTAAAATTAACTTTAGTGAATTTTCTTCAGCTTTAAATGCTAAATATTTTGAAATGAAAATCAAGCAAGAGCGATTCTTTTGAGAAATATGTGAAGCAAAAACTAAATTCTGTATTTATTAGTACGTTGGTTGGAACATCAGATTGGATTTTCTAAAAAAAATTCGCCGCATTTCACCTCCATGTTAGACTGAATTTTACGTAAAAAATTTTACGATAAATTGAATTTTACAAAAATTGTTCTGCCGATCTCGATAGTGCAGCTGGCAACGGTTTTGACAGCATGTGCGATGGAATGTTCCACCGATATCATTTTTATGCTGGATAAAATAACAAAATATTTGAATTGAAATTGTCCAGAATTGAAAATTCTTAAAGCTTAGTTCGATTTGACAAACTGTGTAAAAAATATTCAACATATTTGACCGTCAGAAGTCGGAACTTTGCAACGTTCGGGCGCATTACTGACACCTGGTCTGGCGTTCTTACGAGCATTGTATTTTTATGTGTCAGATTCCGTAGACTTATCTGGTAACATGAGTCAGGCAGAGCTACATCGCACAACCTCCTTCTCGAATTTTTTGTCTTTTGAAATGTTTACATTCTTTTGAGGCTCGGGAATTTTTCATTCGTATAAAATAAGTGTTAATGTTATACGTTTGTGCTTCATGAAATAGGTGGCAACACCTCGAATAAAAAATTTAATGTGTTGTTAAGGACTTTTTTGTACGTACATCCGTTGACATTTGGAAGTATCCTCAAAGCGACCTCTCTTTTTCCATAGAGCTCAAGTAATGAGCAATTAGAATTTTTTAACTATGTTAAATGAGGACTTTCTGATGCAGTAAATTTTCAATTTTCCTGGGAATCTTCAAAATAATTCCTTATATTAAACAGTTTTTTAAATTCAATTTTTTATGTATCATTTCAATTTTCAACTGAAAAATAACATTACAAACTTGATTCATTTCATTCAGGTGGTGCACTGAAAATATTGAAGATTTTATCATTCATTAAAAAGATGCGAGAATCCCGCTGAATTGAGATATTCTTTCAAGTTTGAAATCTTTTTCAATGCGAACAGGAAAATCGCATTTTCCGACACATTTTGGCCACTTCAAAGTGGCGGGAAATTAAAAAAATTTGAGGCCTTGGAAATTTTCGCAAGCCGGCAGCGGAATGCTACTTCAATGATCTTAGGTAGAACATCGGCATCTGAGCGCATTCTGCAGAGCCTCTTTCAGTCTCGGAAAATCATCATTCAAACTTCAAGAAAAAACTTAATTTTCTCCTTCAGGAAAAAAAGGAAAAAAAGGATTAGCATGGACAGAAACTTCACTTTTTTCTTTTAAAGAAAAAAGAATGGAAGGATGAGCATTGAAACAAACTTCTTTTTTTCGTATGTGAAAAAAAAGGAAAAAGGGATGAGCATCGAAAAAACTTAATTTTTTCCTTTGTGAAAAAAAGGAAAAAGGGAAGAGCATCGAAAAAAACTTCATTTTTTCCTGTGTGAAAAAAGGAAAAAAGGGATGAGCATCGAAAAAACTTCATTTTTTCCTGTGTGAAAAAAGGAAAAAAGGGATGAGCATCGAAAAAACTTCATTTTTTCCTGTGTGAAAAAAAAGAAAAAGGGAAGAGCATCGAAAAAACCTCATTTTTTCCTTTGTGAAAAAAAGGAAAAAGGGATGAGCATCGAAAAAACTTCATTTTTTCCTGTGTGAAAAAAAAGAAAAAGGGAAGAGCATCGAAAAAACCTCATTTTTTCCTTTGTGAAAAAAAGGAAAAAGGGATGAGCATCGAAAAAACTTCATTTTTTCCTGTGTGAAAAAAGAAAAAAGGGATGAGCATCGAAAAAAACTTAATTTTTTCATTTATGAAAAAGAGGAAAAAACTTCATTTTTTCCTTTATGAAAAAAAGGAGAAAAGGATGAACATCGAAAAAAACTTCATTTTTTCCAGTGTGAAAAAAAGGAAAAAAAGGATGAGCATCGAAAAAAAATTCATTTTTTCCAGTATGAAAAAAAGGAAAAAAAGAATGAGCATCGACACAACTCAATTTTTTCATTTATGAAAAAGAGGAAATAAGGAAGAGCATCGAAACAAGCTTTTATTTCTTCATTCACGAGAAAAAGAAAAAAAAGATGAGCATCGAAACAAACTTCATTTTTTCCTCCATGGAAAAAAAGGAAAAAAAGGATGAGCATCGAAACTTTGTATCATGATATAAGAATTATGGAATGTTCTCTTACTGACTAATATTCACACTATTACGAAAGTTTTAGTTCTAAATGAATGATTCATTCCTTCATAACCGACTATTTACGTTGAATGAGAAGTCAAAACTGCTTCAGCACTTGAATGCAAGAAAACGGGATAGAAGAATAGAGATTAATTTTCTACGTGAACACGCTTCATTGTGCTCGAGTACGCTGCTTTCGCATAATGTGCAGCCTTTTCAAAAGGGCTTTGAAGCGATGATTAGTTGCATTCTTCAAGACTTTAAAAGCTCTTTGGAAAAATCGTTTGATGTTTGTACCTCTGGAAGAGAGCGGATAAATATGCATATGTAACGATGCGAGAGCATCTATTTGAGAGCCCTTTTTCTATTTGAGATTCTATTTTATATTTAGCTATTTGAGCGTCTGAGCGGCTCTTGAGCAACTTTAGAGCTCACTGCCTCTTGACGGCAGGATATGACATTCTAATTTCCGTAGATGACTTCAATAAAGACATGCGAGTTCCCGAAAGATGCCGGTTGGAAATGTTTAATGGTTCCCTATAGAAAGAGTCGACCGAAACTTAAGGAATATCCTGGTTTTATACGTTGATCGCGATTAGTTAAACTGAAGTTCAGTATTCTCTTCTAATTCAAAGTTAATTGTCTAGCAATTTTGAGATTCGCCAACAATACCTGGATCGTTCCTTCATATAACTTTGATTCAGTATTTATGAAAATTGATTTAGTGACTAGTTTACTTTTGAGCATGATCAAATTTTTACTAACCTTAACTTCATGCCAAATTTCTACGTAAATGTGAACTGTATTAGAATTTGCGTAAAGGTGAGCTGCCTTGGAATTTCCATGAATGTTTTTTTTTAGGCGATTTTGACCTGAAAATTTTCAATTACTTGCTTAGCCTTTTTACATTTTTTCTGTGAAAAAAACATCAATTGTTATATTTTTTTTCTACAAAAATTGAAAATCTCCATACCTGTAGTGAAATTTTGAAACTATTCAGTTTCCACTAAAATAATTTTTGCATGAAACGTTCGTGTTTATGAAAATAACAGGACAAATAAAAATAAAAGAAAATTGAGTCACCATTCAAGACTTCAACAATTGGAAACACAAAGTTAATAAACCGACTGGGAAACATCTACCCTAGCAGCAGCAGTCGGTATCTCACTTCTCTCGATGCCGGTCTCCGAATTCCCGGGGGAAAGAAACTTCGACGGAATCCAAGATTTCGCGAAGAAAAATACCGAGATTCAGAGCACAGTATATATTCTATACGATTCCTACCAGCAAGAGTTACGGTCTGTGCCTTTTTGGCAGAACAAAAGAACAGGTTCCAGGGGCGAGGCAGCAGCAGCAGCAATAGACCTAATGTAGATGTGTGTTCCGAAAACCAGTGCAGATGTGCAGCATAAATGTCAGCGGTCATTCAGTTGCGACAAGCCGTTTTAACAGCAAATGCTTGCTCAAATATGCGAGTAAAAATGGTTGTACAATCTATGAAGCCGCCTATGAGTTCATTTTTATTGTTCCTAAGATTGATTTAGCTGTTATTTATTTTTACCTTGAAAAATAGAGCAAGAAATATTGATAGTTCACTTTGAATTGCACTGGTGTAAAATTTCAGTGATGTGAAATCGTCAGCAAAAATTAAAAGAAACCGCTAAATGAAAGGGGAGGTATTTCAAAATCCAGTGGAATATTTTTACAATTTCAACAGATTGCTGGGAATTACTGTTTCATTGTGAAACAGTAATTGGTATGAAAGAGAGGACATTTTCACATCTACGTTTTAAAGGGATACGATGCAGCCAGGCGATCGTGTTATAAAAAACTAGATGAACATCAAGTATGTGATGTTCGATGCGATCATGTTATGATACGTAATACAGTGATACGTAATACTCAAACACGCGCTCACACAGCACAATACAGTGTATATTCACAAATACACAACCATAGAGTACGTAAACAGAATATTCACACATTCACACTCATACACTTATGCAATTCAGCATATCCACACACGCACAGCTGTGCAGCATAATGGAATGCATCTCCCATGACGCAATCGTTTCCTATGAATTGTTTCACAAATCACGATCTCGACCTGACACGCCATCATTATCTCAGACTGAGCAGAACAGCTCACTGCATACCTTGTATTTACAACAGTTTTCCTAATTTGCAGCAGCGCAGAGTTTGCAAAGCCAGACAGAAATTACTGCAAGGTTTACGCTCTGAAATAGCACCTAGCTTAAGACACAAAAATATCAACAGAATTCGCTGGGGCTGCAGTTAATACCAAGCATCAGATACACGTGTACGTATTGCCCCTGTACATTTGAGGCACAGATATCGGAGTGAAATACTCTACGGAGGTGAAAGCGACATTTTCATTATTCAAAGAGTGCTGAATTTGAATATATAGCATAGCTCATTAGCGGTGCAAATCGTAGAAATGCATTTTCCTTAATTAATAATTGCTATGTAGAGCAAAATTTGGTGTCATGTTTGGCACACCATGTAGTGAAGGGTTAAGCCGTCTCGAAAGGTAAGGAGATTCGATCTCGAGTGTCAATCTAGAGCTCCATTATGCAGTATATTTACTGTGTTCTAATTTTAGCGCATTTGAAAGTGAAATTATGAGCTGGAAACAGTAAATTTATTTTCTATTACCTTAAGTTAGAAAAATTCAGTGCCGTTGTATGTTTTTGGAAAAACTTGAAAAGTTTTATTTAACAAAAAAATGAGCGAATTCCTTCTCCAGTTTGAAGTCAGGCGTTAGGTAATAAATATAGAATAAATAAATATATATTAAGGTTTCACAAAGCTGCAACTACTTTGTAATATAATTTTGATGCAGCAAATTGGTGAATCTTTCGGCATTAAAAAACAGATTCACGTTTTCAAGTTTTTCTGTACAAACGTGCATGGAAAATTGAGAGTTTTCGGCGAAATTCCTTTTCTCTCTACGCTAATACATTTCATTGATGTTAAAATATGATTTTAGATCAGAATTTGAATTGAAACTCCACCACAATATACCTCTTCTCTCTACGCTGACAAATTTATATTGATGTAAAAACATGATTGTACATAAAATAAATATGTCATCATATTTAAATAAAGTCAAGAGTCGTCACCAAGTCCAGAAATAACGCTCGGAGGCGCACCTAAAATTGACATAAGTCTTGGGATCCTGCACATAAGGTTTCATTAAACGCTCTCTAATTCTCATCGGCGCATGACACGCCGGACCCAACACTTGTGTGTGCTGTGCACCAACAGACATTTACTCTGTGATTGCCTATCGCTAGTCCAGCTGCAGACTTTGGAGATAATGATTTAGATAAGCTCTGTCACGCAGTACCTTTGCTGGAAGGCGGATTATTATCACAAGACTTCAGCTCTGAGACACTGAATTTGACGATATATCCAGTGGAAAAGAAATATTTGCATCACAGACGGATCACGAAGAAGCTCATTCCGATCAGAAAAAATGCATGAAAATGGCGAATTAGTCGTTCAAGGTCAATCACTTCGTCAAGTTTGTAGCAATTACCGGTTAAGTTATGAAACTGTTTTACACAAAAATAGTAAAACCAAATAAGAATAAGTCTATTGAAACTGTTTTAGTTGCACGTATTTTGTAACTGCCTTAAGTAATAACCATGGTAGCTTATGTGCAAAACTTCAGCCCTCAGTGGGAGAGAAACTGATAACATATAACTCTACTGTTATTCGCTTAAGTAATATCAACAACTAGTACATTAATTTTCATAAATAATAAACCAAGAGACGTTGCTAAGTTTTTAACTACACAAACTCCCCTTCATTTTCAACTCCCACCAGCATAAGGTACAACAAAGGCTTCTGATTTTTCGGTTGCGTTTGAGCTGAATAAAAAACATTCATGGGCTGGAAAGCCGTCAGAAAAAGAGGCGCAATTAGCCGTGAGCAGCCCGTTCGACTTTGTCCAAGAGTCTACGAAAGAAATGCGCAAATCACGGCAACTTTGCCTTAACTGCCGCATCGTAAATATTCAGCCGCCCTTTAGGGCTGGAGAGCATCACAATGACCCTCTCTAGCCCTAATTTCCCTCACATCGCCCCTCAGTTGAGCAACACGACGGCGGTGAGGGGAATGTTGGGTTGTGTTTGACCTGTAGTCCGGATTGGTTGTGTTTGTCGTACCAGTCCAGGTTGGTTGTGTTTACCGTTCCAGTCTAGGTTGGTTGTGTTGTTAGTTGTGTTTGCCGTTCCAGACCAGGCTGGTTGTGTTGTTAGTTGTGTTTGCCGTTCCAGTCCAGGCTGGATGTGTTGTTAGTTGTGTTGTTAGTTGCATTTGCCGTTCCAGTCCTGGTCAGTTGTGTTGTTGGTTGTGTTTACCGTTCCAGCTGTTCAGCACCAAATGCATGTTGGCCATTGTGTCTGTCACTCCAGCTGTTCAGCACCAAACGCATGTTGGCCATTGTGTATGTCGCTCCAGCCGTTCAGCACCAAATCCATGTTGGCCATTGTGTTTGTCGCTCCAGCTGTTCAGCACCAAACGCATGTTGGCCATTGTGTTTGTCACTCCAGCTGTTCAGCACCAAACGCATGTTGGCCATTGTGTTTGTCGCTCCAGCCGTTCAGCACCAAATCCATGTTGGCCATTGTGTTTGTCGCTCCAGCCGTTCAGCACCAAACGCATGTTGGCCAATTGACGATAGGCATGGAGCTTTATAATATCCAGGAATACCTCGCTTCCCTGCTCTGTTATGTGGGTCAAAATCATGAACCTGAGTTATCATCGTAGTTATGAACCTCCTCATCAGCATGATTTAAGCATCAACGTGCGCCGAATTTTCTTGCTTGCGATCATTATCCACGCATCCATGTAAAACAGAGGAAGACGGCTAAAATAAATGTCTTCAGAAGATTATCCATGCAGAGAAGGATAATTTCAGCAGGTGAGAAGTTTCAACCTGCAGTATTTATCCAGAGCTTCATTGTGCAGTACTTTTGCTGAGCTCTGATTTTAGAGCATCTTAAAGTGCAATTCTGAACTAAAAGCTAGATTCTATTACTTTAAGTTGAAAAACTTTAGTGCCGTTGTATGTTTAATACAACGCTCAGCGCTTGGGGATTCAGCGTTTCATAGTAATATGTAGGGAGTGTTGATAAAGAAAACTGTGCGTCACAAGACTTCAGCTCTCATAAACTGAATTTGAACATATATCCAGTCAAAAAGAAATATTTGCATTGCAAACGCGTCACGAAGATTTTCAGATCATTTAGCCTGCATGAAGGGGAGGGCTTAGGTTAATAGTGTCTGTCCTCATCAGATGCATTGGATAACTATTTAGCGTAGCGCTTTTCAGTGATAACCCTCGCTACCAAAAACAATTACAGCGGCACTCAGAAAAGCTTGTCGCTGGATTAAAAAAAAACGTAGCACGACAGACATCGTCTATTCAAAGCCCAACACGGTAGAGGAAACAAGGTAGGTTCAAACCAGTCATTTTTCGTTGACGATTTGGTTTTGCTGACGTCACGGCAGCGAACAAATAGTAGCGCTCAAATTACAACTGGTAGCACTGCTACCCTTAAATCTGACTCCAATATTGGCCGAACAACATTGCGTTATGGTGACGTCATAAAGTTTGTTTGAAATAAAGCCTTTCTACTGGCTAGCCGAACAAGAAGAGGTGTATTTTCTCCCATAAAAATGACCCTACCTTATTTCCTCTACCGTGATGCCCACTCTTCTTTCGCTTCCCATGAGGGAAATATCCGATACAATCTAAAATACTGCGTTGCTGAAACGTCCTGTGCGAGAGGCTTTGTTTTTTTCTATCCCCAGTGTACTTTAAAAAATAACGGCATAAATCAGATTAGAGCTATAATTTACTCATGAAAATTGCTTTTAAATGCACAATTTTAACGGGTATCTTTTTTCTGATTCTTTTATTTTTTGTCTTTATTAGAGTTATGTAGCTTGTTGAGTTGTTGCACCGCTAGGTCCTGTTAACAATAATTTCTGGGTATGAGGCGAAAAATACTTCGACACTCAGCTCTAGAGAAGTTAATGAATTTTATATACAGACTACACCAATAACGCTCGGCTGAACTTTTTTTAGAACCACTGGTGCTTTAGATGGTCGGATTATGTTCTCGTATCATTTCAATGCTTTGGTAGAAAATAGTTTACTGTTTATTCACATCTCAAGTAATGTTACTCCTCGTGAGATTCACTAAAACGCATTTTGTTATACAAGCTTCTTAGCTTCCATTGCCCACAATTATTGTGCCATTGTTCAGCGATGGACATAAAGCTGATTCGTGTGACTTACTTTTAGCCAAGGACATGATTAAAGCGACCCATAGACGATCAATTTAATTGTCAATATCATTGACTCAATATATTGATGAAATTTTTTTGCCCACTAAGTCAACTATTTGACGGTCGTCAATCAAGCCCACAGACGATCAATTAAATTGCCAATATTCATTATTGACAATTATATTGACTATAAAATTGACCGTCAATGGGCCGTTTAACATAAGTAAATATTTCAATAATTCTTAGCGTCAATGAGAATTCAAATCCACGAAGATTCTACAATTGCTCATGGCCTAAAAAGAATCCACGATATGTGCCTTCAACGTTATTGCTTTGCGGAGAGACCAGGTGGTTATTTTGTGAGCGGTGTCAGAAATCCGTTGTGATATAATTTTATCTACTGAAGTTCTTAAAAAAAAATATATTTTGTTGCTTCGACAAGAGTCTGCTCAAAAATGATTGGTATCCATGTTACTGGAAGGCTCGTACAAGCACCAGGCTCAGAAAGCTCAACTTTATACGTTCAAACACATGCTATTCGTGAAGAGGAATTTCCCTTACCTCATAAAGCTAAAGGTCGTAGATTTCAGTCAACACAGTTAGTCAAGACCCCTAAAGGTTAATTGAAATGGGCGGCACATTTGCTGAACTTTCTCCAATTGATTGCCGTTAGTTTGCGTACTGAGTTCCTAGATTTACTCGATCAAATTTGCATAATTGGAACTTCTGTTCTAGCGTGGAAATCCCTCATCAGGTAATTTTTAATCTTAAGGGCAGAAGTCACGGTAGAGGAATCAAGGTAGGTTCAAACCAGTCTTTTTTTCGCTGACGGTGTAGTTTTCTGACGAAACGGCGACGAACCAATTGTAGCGCTCATATTGCATCTGGTAGCACTGCTACCCCCAAATCTGGCTCCGCTAATGGCTTTACGACATGGCGTTTTGGTGACGTCATATAGTTTGTTTGAAATAAAGCCTTTCTATTGGCTAGCCGAACAAGAGGAGGTGTATTTACTCCCATAGAAATGACCCTACCTTGTTTCCTCTGCCGTGGCAAAAGCGAAAGAATTGCAGAAATCTTGTCATCGCGTCATCTGACTGAGACCTCACCGAACTTTTCCATCCTCTGGAGTTGGATAGAAAGGCACACGATGATATTTTGATCACATTTCAATAAGAACTTGAATTTTTGAGCACTTCATTGTCAGGTTAGCCGAGCCCAATTGAAGCAGAATAATTTAAGAATATCTGAATGCACGAGAATTTGAAACCTCTGTAAAGATATTTTTCGCGGTCGAAGGCGATGTGTTTACGAAGTTAGAACCATTTTCAAAATAAATTCCTGATCATAGCAGGTGAACTTGATATTCAGATTTATCGTTTCTAAGCACACCAGCTCGTATTATTGATGGTGCTAGTGTTATTGGTTTTCTGGGTCATGTATTGATACGTACGAAGCTTAGAGCAAAAACTGCATGAACTCTTTTATCCAGCAACCTCGATACGGCTTCACGGAAGTAAACATAGTACTCTTTTGATGGAAATTCACGCAGAGTTTCAATGCTCGACGCACAACTGGAAACGAGAGAATCTGTTGCCCTGTTTACACAATAAAGAAACTTTTTTTTTTTGGGTTCTAGTGCTTTAATTCGCTGCTCCGGTGAACTCAACTCCGGATTTTGTTGATTGATTTAGGTTACTACATTCACAATAATTCTGGGGGAAAATGTTGTTCATTTTATTTTCATGTATATAAAACATTTCTGTAAAACATATATGTATTATATATATTTATATAAAATTAAAACATTTATGTTATTTACATTTATACAACAAATATATAAAACATATATGTTAAATAGAAACATATATAACATGTATATGCATATATACATACAGTAATCATACATATACATATATATATCTATACAACAAAAATTTCATTGAAATTGACTAAAACTTTATTAAATGGTTGATTAAAATTGAATAAAAGTTGGATTTTGAACAAAGTTGATTAATTAGTGCTCTGAAAGCAGCAACCATCGACACAAAGGCTGAAATGCTGACATATTGTGAGACATTGATGAATGACAGCGGTTGGATAAAAAGAAAAATTTAGTTTTTACACTTGTGTTGAAACAAATGTACCGTAAATGTCAAGTTAGGTTCATTATTTTGCCCATAAATAGGCTAGCATATTATATATGTATCGCTATGTTACTCAATAACCTTTCTCGATGAGCAAACATGTCATAGTCACTTCTATTTTAGCAAAAAATTAAGTACAAGCTGCTCAAAAGACATTCAAATTCGTTGGGGAAAATATTCAACCAGGAGTTTATGATACAAACCAGGCATCCAAATTTTCTAAGCATGAACGTACAGTTTATTTATTCCAAATACTTGTTTCAAATTTTGGTTAAAGATTTTGAAAGGAATTAAAAAAAGACTTTAAAGACATAAAATCGTGATTTTTTTCCGGCCCAGGCAAACTGGATACAGAATGAGTCAGTCTGATGGCATCTAAGTTCGGATCTCATCACCGGAGGCTCCAGCAGCTCGCTCGAAGAGATCACCTGAACTCTACGGCATGGATTGTGAGCTGAGACTTGGAACGAGTGAACTTGCCTCGAAATTTACGACAATGAGGTTCCAACTGGTGTGACTTCTGCAGTTTATGACTGTGAGGTGTCGTATGTGTGACGACTGGTGTGACTTCTGCAGTTTACGACTATGAGGAGTCTTAAGTGTGACGACTGGTGTGACTTCTGCAGTTTACGACTGTGAGGTGTCGTATGTGGAACGACTGGTGTGACTTCTGCAGTTTACGACTGTGAGGTGTATGTATGACGACTGGTGTGACTTCTGCAGTTTACGACTGTGAGGTGTATGTATGACGACTGGTGTGACTTCTGTAGTTTATGACTGCGAGGTGTCGTATGTATGACGACTGGTGTGACTTCTGCAGCTTACGACTGTGAGGTGTCGTATGAGTGACGACTGGTGTGACTTCTGTAGTTTATAACTGTGAGATGTCGTATGTATGACGACTGGTGTGACTTCTGCAGTTTACGACTGAGGTCCAAAGTACGTGACTGGCGTGACTATTCTTCTGTGTTATACTATATCTGTGAGGTGCAATGTGTGTGACGGCCACATGACCATACTTTTAAAATATACAGTATTACGCTGTGCTGCAGAATGTGTGATTGATTGGGTTATAAGGATGATCACATACGTCACATTCTTTGATAATTATCAAAGAATGTGACGTATGTGATCATCCTTCTGCGGTATACAGCTGTGACGTGCGGTGTTTGTGACGGTTATACGACTAAACTTTTGAGATATACGATGGTTGTAATGTGTGACTGATGTGACTGCAGCAGAGCGGTGTGCGGCAGTGATATCGCTTTGCTGTAGAGGAGGTTAAGGTTTAATTAGATTAATTTGAAATACGTCAACTTTGAGAAACTTTGACCCTACTACGTTCATGTTTTAAATTAACTTCAAAAATTTCCCATTTGGGCTTCACAAATGGGAACGAATGCTTAAATGTGATTGAGTTTTTTCAAATATCACAAATCACTTTTTCAGAAATTCAGAATTTCTTTTGGAATTTGATCTTAGGCTATTATTAAAATTAGGTCAAAAGTGCATTGACATTTTGTTACTTTGCATCTTTTTAGTACAGAATTAAAAAAAAATTACAATTTTGAGAGTTCATATTTGCTCGTGATACGTTTCTGAAGTTAGCGCACGGATTATTTCCGAATATGTTAAAAAATATCTCATGTTGGGAACCCTTGTCCTATGCGTGTACCTAAAGAATGCAGTCACTCCTCAATATTTTGTCCATAGTATAATTTGGCGCGCATTAGTAGCACAAAATGATATGTTGTAGAGGGCATCCACCGTCCCTGCTTCTTTGATGACAATAACTGCATTTTTTTCGTTCAAAACTCGTCAGTCGCGGAATTTCTGTCAGGAAATTTTGCGTCAAGTTTACTGAAAGAATTTGAACAATTTTCCAGGTGAAAAAGAAAGACTGCCATATTTTGTAAGAAGGTTTAGTTTGATCCTATATTCTGAGAGATTTATTTTAATTTATTTTGTTTTAAGTCCCTGAATGTTTGGTTTGAACCATTTCATTTGGTTTGAACCATTCATTTGGTTTGAACCATTTCAGGTACTGAAGAGAAATAAAAGTAGAGAAAATCCCAGAACGACCATTTTATATTATTGATAGCTCGAAAAACTTGCAAATTTTGGGACCAGAATTCTTGGAAACAACACTTCCATTGCGTTTAAAATAACACTGGTGCTTGTGAGCGAAGGCTGATGACTGTGAGTGTTATTGCTAGTATATTGCTATTATTCATCTTCTACGAGGAATAATAGCAAAATAATAGCTTTTCTCGTACTTATACTGAGCAACCATCGCGATAATTTGAGCGGGAGTTATAAAGTAACTTGAAAATGGAAATCTTGGCTTGCTTATTTTGGCGTATTTGATTCTGTTTCGTTCCTTTCTGTTTCATCCCGTTTCGTGCCGTTCCGTTGTGCGCCATTCTGATCCGTTTTGACAGGGACTGTGCCGTTCTGTTCCGTTCCGTTTCATTCCGTTCTGTTCCGTTCTATTCTGTTCTCATCTGTTCCATGCTACTTTATTTGTGATCGAAATTTCTCGAGACTAGCAGTCACTGCCGGAAGAACACATTTACGTCGTGGAACTTAACTACTTAACTACTTGTTTAACTACAAATAATGTACAAAACACACGCTTGACTTGTTTCAAATGTGCACTTGCACGCTTGCTTGCATTGAAGTTGTCAAAGCACCTTCATAAATACACCTTATCGATGGAATAAATAACCGAATGTCACCGTTCAAAATCCGTCTATAAAATGAGGTCATGAATCACCGATATTTTTTTCCGGTAGCACTTGGCCCTCAATTTCGCAGGCGTTCACGGCGATGTTGAGCGCCTCCGAGGCCCCCCAACCTATTGCGTGCCAAAATGCAACCGTTTTCACACCGAATTTTAGATCAAACTTTTATAAAAACAATGCAAACAGGGATAAAAAACGTCGTACGTTGGATCCCTTTCGATAATGCAAACAGTAACCAAAAGCATGACATATTGTGTCACGTTCCACATCACCGGAAAGAATTCAACATATTTACCTTCGACGTTGAAATTGGCAATGCCGTTTGGAACCGATTTTAGCAAAGCGCGAAGTTTGGCATCCACCGCTGGGTCTCGAGCTCATACTTTTACAGTGGAAGATTTATAAGGAGGAAGCGTGAGGCCGTTGCGAGCTGTTCTTTATGCTGGAAGCGGCCGTAGCATGTTTACGGGGCCCGGAAATTACTCCCTCAAGAATTGTTGAAGCCCGGAAATGGAGCGATTAATTTACGATAAGCAGCTAATTGGATTGTAATTGGGAAATGAGCCGCGCTACTCGATCTTTGGAGTGCCTGATATCGCCTCCGAGGCACCGGAGCGATGAGGGCGAGCCGCTCTCAGGAAAGACGCTCTCATCTTGTTGAAGATAAAACTCCGGTATTCTCAATCCACGCAGTTTTACGTTATATTCACGTGGTTCTGTTTGACTTAAATGTTGTATTAAAGTAAAAATTCCGGTGTTCTCAATGCTCACAGTTTTATTTTATATTCGTGTGTTTCTGTTTGGCTTAAATATGCTATTATGGAAAAAACTCCTGGGTTGTCAATACTCACAGTTTTATAACTATATAGTCGTGTATTTCTGTTTGACTTAAATATCCTATTAAATAAAAACTCTAGGTTTCCCAATACGTACATTCTTACTTTATATTCGTGTGTTTCTGTTTGTCTTAAATACATTTTTTATTTGTTACTGACGTATCCCTGTCGTAAATCAAAGGCCTTGTTTCAAGTTGAAGCTCAAATTCATCCTCAATTTTTTAACGGACTGCTTAAATGCATTCTTGTCCGTTCAATCGCTATGTTTTGCACGAGGATGGCATTTGGAAACATTTAAACAGATATACAGTGCGCATGGCAAATTTCAGTAAAACCATAAATTTGTATCATTTCCTTTGCCCACAGGTATTCAGTTTACAGGGAGGAGGAGATTTGCACTCCAAGCAAGTCGGCAAACGGGTAAGCAAACAAGCAAACAAACTATCAAGCCAGCAAGCTAGCAACCGAGCAACCAATCAAGCAAACAAACAACAAAGCAAGGAAATAAACAATAAAGCAAGGAAACAAACAATCAAGCATGCAAACAAACAATTAAGCAAGCAAGCAAAAAACAATAAAGCAAAACAATAAAGCAAGGAAACAAACAATACAGCAAGCAAACAAACAATTAAGCAAACAAACAAGCAATCAAGCAAGCAAACAAATAATTAAGTAAGCAAACAAGCCCAAACTGTCGGTCAATCTCCTTTACAAACTATGTAGCACACAATTTGCTGATTTTTTGACTGTTGAGACCGTCGCTACTCTTGCCTTGGAAACTATGTAGAATGACTGCTTCTTTTTATTTCTATATTGCACTTTGTTCATGCTGGGTGAAATTTATTCATAGGGTATCTTAGCATTGTTGTAAAAGAACTAGATAAAGAAAGGACACACTCACAGTTATTTAAAAGATTTTTACCAATGAGTCCTTTTCACATCTCTAACTAGAAAAACTGTCATTTTTGACGGCAGAAATACTCTATTCACAAGTGAAGATGTTCCAGAGCAAGAACATTTTCTCTGTTATTAAACACAAAATCTTTTTTTTTTGGTGATTTTTTACTTTAACAGAACTGATCAAACAAGACTGACTTATTATTTTCTCATCAACAGCACAAAAAAGAACCATTCTGTCTCCTTTTTTCTCAAAAGTATTAGAAAAGAATAGATGTCTCCGTATCTTTCTTGCCATTGTGTCGCTGTAGGCAAAAGTTAGCGACTTCTCAGGTGAGCTTCAAAAGCAAAACCTGACATTGTAAATGTTTTTTTTTTTGCAATAATACGATGTAAATTCCTTCTTCTCTCGTGTCCTTGCTCATCTTATCATCTTATCACTATCATAAAAGTAGCCGCGTCCGTCCGTGTGACCCCCTCTTCTAATCGATAGCTTTGATAGCAACCAGGATAAAACTTAAAAAAATACAAGAAATCCTTGTATTGCATTAATTTCTGCGGCGATTCAATTCCCTTTCACTTGGATTATTATGGTATCCAGAATACGCAATCGGCTTATTTTTACAAATAGAAATTTTCTTTAGAGCTTTCTCTGCTGAAATTCATCATGTTGCTTTGATATTTTCAATTGATAATGCTAAAAGAAATGTTTTAAATTCGTTTGACCTGGCTACCACTTGGTATAAGGCCCAAGATTTTGGAACTTGAGTTATTGTTTTCAAAATTGTGATTTTCTTGAAAAGCTTCGAAGAGATAATAGACGACAATTCAGAATAAAATTCCGGCAAAAGAGGCCACCAAGGATAGAAATGTGTCCAACCGCAAGGGAGAAGTAGCAAGACTTCGATAGCAAGAAAAATGCCGAAGACGATCGGATGAACAACGCGAAATGGCAAGACGAAGCAATGCTGTTCGCCAACGAGAAGCTAGGGCTAAATTGACCCTTGAACGGCGTTTGGAAATTCTACGGAATAATACAGAGCAATACCGAGTAGCTAGAGAGAGCTAATCAAATGAAAGAAGCGAGGAAATTCTTTGGCATAGCGCTGGTCAACATCGAGTAGCACGAGAGAATTTAACTCAAGAAAGGAGGGATGAAATTCTTCATACTAATGCCAAACAGCATCGACTTGCACAAGCAAATTTAAGTCAAGAAAGAAAGGATGAAAGTCTTCCGATTAATGCCGACCAACACGTGTGCACTAGTACCTTATAATACTCTTGGTGTGTTTATTTAATTTTTTCGTGTCCGCTTCTTAAGATACAGTTTCTTTGATTTGATTTGAAGGATACTCCATGACCGTATCTGTGATACGAGTTTCACCAGTGCACAAGTACAAGAATATTTTAGTCGCGAGTGCTGTTAGGATGAATATATTTGTTTGTCATCCACAAATGAAAATATCTAGTCCCGTCATTTTTGACGGGCCGTGTATATTAGTCAGATGTAAAAACCAAGAACAATAACACTTAAGTCCAAATTTTTAGCCTTATTTGATTGCTATGTTTTAGGTCAGTGTGACATTTGAAAAACGTAAATAAATACATGCCAAATTCTAATAAACAAAAATTTTCAGTTTATCTGATGCTCATAGGTATCCAGGTTACAGGGGGAGGAGACATGCACACCAAGCAAGAAGGCAAGCGAACAAGCTAGCAAACGCGTCTATGATTTTGACCGCCCGGGTATAAGTTTTACGTACGACAGCCAAAATTATAGATGCTCCCACGAAAAAGTTAGACGGGGGAAGGGGCCAACCAGAAATTTCTGCCAACGTTAAAACCGAATAATGCAAGTGAGCAGTATTCGATGACTTTGTCAACTGTAATCTCGGATTAACACTTTGACCGCAACGTGCACCACCGGTGGCCACAGAGGGGATTTTCATAATGCTGCTGACCGACTAGTAGTCAAAAACTCAATTTTCTTAAATAGTTGTTCAAAGCTGGATGAAGGTATCATCCAGTTTTAATGTTTGTTATTTCCTATTTCTTCCTACAATTGCCTTCAAATTGGAGTAGAAAATTGGACTTCAGTTTAACCAACTGCGGTCAAAGTGTTAAACGATTGAATGATTTTTCATTTAAAAACCTAATGGCCCTCGGAAATTCTCCATTCGTTTCAGTTGGCAGCGCGTTTTCATCTGAATTCTGAAAGATATCCCTACGTCATTCAGCAATGCTCTCAGATCCCCCAACTACCTGTGCCACTCCATCGATCACAAGTTCGGTCAGCCTGATGAAAGTTAATCATGCACAGGTCATTACGCGGATGTGTCAACTCCAGTTCTACGATTTTAACACTGAAGGTTACTCCAAGTATACGTGGTTTTTTGATATTTTAATTAAACTTAATTTCACACCCCTACGTTGTTTTACGTTGTGCGTTCAGTCTTCGTAGTTATTTTGTGGGAGAACATTTTTTAGAGATGTGTGTGTGTTAAATAGTGCAGTCATTCATGCCACGCGACAGTGCGCGGCGAGCTGCGGTAGTAGGAGGTGGTGGACTTCCTGGACTCCGGACTGAGCTCATCCGCGGTTCCGTTTCTCGAACTCTTGTGTTCGGCTATTGCTATCCTAGGGTTGACTCAAAAATGGCTTCACGGTGATAGATATAAATTCCGTTCTTTAATGCAATCTTATAATAAATAAATTGCTGAATTTTTTGACTAAATTCAAGAACCGTATTACGAAATAGGGTCATTTTTATAATTCTTTTACTTTTTCTCAGAAAACGGAAATATGCAACTACAGTTGTGATCGGAATAATAATTCCGTGCTAAGCAAAAATAATCATTATAGAGGCTCTCGGTGCTGAGATATCGTAGAAAAAACAGCTCTGAAGCCCGGCGTGCATCTGCTGAACTTTGTGAACAGAACTGAACTGGCTCGGGGCGGTGACGGACTGCCACTTGAGGCGCAACATTTTTGTGCAATCCTACTGTCTACTCTGGAATACGACAGGAAAATCGAAATCTGCTATGTGAATAAATACGAAATTTGAATTTTGGACTACACCGCGGTAAGTCACTGCTGGTTCAACTGTTCTATTTCATCATGTAAGAGAATGTTATAACCTGATTTCCCTTCCAAGTTTGTGGTATGTTTACTTTCCAACTAGTGTACACGGCCCGTCAAAAATGACGGGATTCAATATTTCCTTGAATAAATTTTCCAGATGTGGATGACAAACAAATATATCCATCCCAATAGTATCCGCGACTAAAATATTTTTGTACTTGTGCACTGGTGAAACTCGTATCACAGATACGGTCATTGAGCCATCCTTATGAGCGTCACAGAGAGACGGATGAAGCGGACACCAAACAAATAACCAAACACACCGAGGGTATTATTAGGTAAGATAAGTTTGCTTGAGACATTGCTCACTCATTATTGTACGAAGCAGTGAGTAACTTTTAACTTGTTTAGTCTCCCTCAGCTATTGACAAAATTAAATCTTTTTAAAATCGCTCATAAAAATAAACACTTTTGGATGAACATTTAACATTTAAAAAAGTATACAAAAATTTCACATCGCGAATTATGAAAATGAGTGCACCGTCAAAAAAAAATGACATGTTTGGATATAGGACCAAATGAGCTTCAACATGTCTTTCCCATGATTTCCCATGCTATCTATGGCTTTCTTATATTTTCCCAAGTCTCAACCGCTGATATTCTATACAACCTAATCTAACCTATCAATACACGTGATATTCATTCCGACTCCCAATCTGCTGGGTTAAAGGCACCGAAAATTGTGGAGTTGATGGAGCTTGCATCACAGAGACGCTCATCTCACACTGCAGGCTGGTGGGTGTGACACACGGACGGACGGACGCGGTTCCTTTTATAATATAGATGTACCAAAACATGGACGCATATTTCTAAGTGTCAATTGTTAAAATAAAGGACGTCTTGGTAGTGAAGTTTCCATTTTTTCAAAATTTTGGGATCAGCAAAGACAAATTTAATTTTTTTACCCAAGCTTTCGGCTAGATTAGCTCTAGCCGTCATCAGGGGAACGGTGTATTTTTAAACAAAACCTCTTATGGTATCCGCGGGTATCTAGTATACAAAACATTTTTTAAAATTTTTACATGCAAGCCGAAAATCATTGATCAAGGGCGACTGATGAGCAAAGGAAGAAACTGCGGGGGGACATCAAGATGACGATTAATTTTGTTAGGTTCCTAAACACTGTACATTGCTTCGACAATTTTTCGAGCTTATTAATTTTTAACATTTTATAATATACATACATTTTAAAAATCAAAAGAATGGTTATCTTCTTCGTCCCCCCGCAGTTTCTTCCTATGCTCATCAGTCGCCCTTGATCAATGATTATCGGCTTGCATGTAAAAATTTAAAAAAATGTTTTGTATACTAGATACCCGCGGATACCATAAGAGGTTTTGTTTAAAAATACATCGATCCCCTGATGACGGCTAGAGCTAATCTAGCCGAAAGCTTGGGTCAAAAAAAAAAAAAAAAATTAAATTTGTCTTTGCTGATCCCAAAATTTTGAAAAAATGGAAATTTCTTAGTGTGCTGAAACGTGACGCGGGTAAAAATTCGAATTGATTCAATCCTCTTAAAAAAGCATGCGTTTCTAACCCACACCATGCGAGCATGAGGGCGGGCGAGGAAGCCATAGAGAGTTAAAAGAACTCTACGAGGATGAGAAATTAAACAAAAAATTTCAACCTAAAAAATAGAAAAAAATACACTTTTCAAACCGAATGTTTAAACTTAATTTTGTTACAGCGGAAACACGCACAATCATCTTTTCAAAGAGAAAAGAAAAGAGGAAAAAAATATTCTCGAAATATTGCCAGTATTATAACCTTCAATATAAAAGACGATTGAAGCAAATATCGTAATTATTAACTTCAATACAAGAGGCTTGGAGCAAATAAGATAACTATTACCCTCAAAACAGGATGATGGCTGCAAAATGACGAATATTGCATTCAATACAGGATGATGGCAACTCAATGAATATCATCATTATCAACTACAATAATGTATTTATCGATGATCAAAATGCTTCCAGTACCAAAAAAGAACGTTAGATCTTGCTCAAGCCTCACCACCAGCACCACCAGCACCACCACCACCACCACCATTGACAGTGACCAACCTACCACCAGCATCACCACCATTACCGCCATCACCACACGTTTCAAATGAAACAGGTACACCAGAATACAAACGTTCACGGTTCATTAAAGTTTGAAGGCAGATCAAGTCCTCCTTTCGCTGTAAATACGCCGACCATGTGATCCATCTTTGTTTTGTTAAGATAATTTTTGCAATAGACAACATTCGATTGTTTTTAAGCCGTTCGCGTAGTCTTCCGTACACGAAATATTTGTAAAGCTTTTGTTTTGAAACTTGTCGATTTATATCAAAAATAAATCGAACGAAGTCGGACGAAGTCAGTTTATGTCAAATAATAAGTCGGACGAAGTCAGTTTGTACCAAATAATAAGTCGGACGAAGTCAGTTTGTGTCAAATGATAAGTCGGACGAAGTCAGTTTGTATCAAATAATAAGTCGGACGAAGTCAGTTTGTATCAAATAATAAGTCGGACGAAGTCAGTTTGTGTCAAATGATAAGTCGGACGAAGTCAGTTTGTGTCAAATGATAAGTCGGACGAAGTCAGTTTGTGTCAAATGATAAGTCGGACGAAGTCAGTTTGTATCAAATAATAAGTCGGACGAAGTCAGTTTGTGTCAAATAATAAGTCGGACGAAGTCAGTTTGTGTCAAATGATAAGTCGGACGAAGTCAGTTTGTATCAAATGATAAGTCGGACGAAGTCAGTTTGTATCAAATAATAAGTCGGACGAAGTCAGTTTGTGTCAAATGATAAGTCGGACGAAGTCAGTTTGTATCAAATAATAAGTCGGAAGAAGTCAGTTTGTGTCAAATGATAAGTCGGACGAAGTCAGTTTGTATCAAATAATAAGTCGGACGAAGTCAGTTTGTATCAAATAATGAGTCGGACGAAGTCAGTTTGTATCAAATAATGAGTCGGACGAAGTCAGTTTGTGTCAAATAATAAGTCGGACGAAGTCAGTTTGTATCAAATAATAAGTCGGACGAAGTCAGTTTGTATCAAATATTAAGTCGGACGAAGTCAGTTTGTATCAAATAATAAGTCGGACGAAGTCAGTTTGTATCAAATAATAAGTCGGAAAGGTCACCATTAAACGGGTGCATTTCTTATTGATGTCTGACAGTTACAAAGCAGTAACAAAAAATTGCCGTTCTTATACTAGTGTCCAATATTCACCGAGTATTGAGGGCCTTTTCCGAATTTCTGTTTCGAATTGCTTATTTTATCTGTCAGAAATGTTCTACTTATTTTATCGACTTTTTTTGTGTTTTATATGTTTTACATTTTTTGATTCTAGGTTTCAGCACTGAAGATGGAAATCTAATATTCCGAAATGTTTGCTAGGAAAAATAATATGGATGCTCGTTTTATCATCGGTTATCCTTTTCATCTTACGCGCAAGGTTCCCTAAGAATCGACTTATTGGAAATATAGTATCTGTTCTGAATTTTTCAAAATTTTGGATTTGAGCACACGCCCACATGAGTATGAGTGTCTAGAACTGTGTTAATATACACAAAAAATGTTCCAAGATTGCTGAACGTCGCGTACGATTTATCTACGGAATTATGAAAAGCTACACCAGCAATATCAACCGTTGGAATTACAAGCTTTTTTTAATTTTGCTCAAACCTCGAAGAAAAACTGCAAAAGTAGTTGAAAAACTTAGAGTTTATTTTTTGTCTTCTCTAATGTTTTTAGTGAACAATAATATTGTTGGCGCATGACAAGAGTTTCAAAACGACGATTTTATTGTATTATACTACAAAACGACTGTATAAAAACGGCCATATTATATTTGTGCATTATACATATAGTTGAAATACATTTTTTATCTCCTAGAATGTATTTATTAAACAATTGTAATGTCTGATACCCTTAAATTACTGCAATGTCTGAGATTTATAACGACTAATCACCACCGTCACCACCACCACCGCCACTTCCACTATTACCACTACCTTTACCATCGCCACTATTACCACTACCATTACCCCCACCACTATTACCACTACCATTACCCTCATCATTATTACCACTACCATTATCCCCACCACTATTACCACTACCATTACCCTCATCATTATTACCACTACCATTATCCCCACCACTATTACCACTATTTAATACATTATTGAGTTATTGTACATTTGATATGCACTGGATTGTTTCTACCAAACAACAACATGGCCTACACATACGCAGGCGCATTACAGCGACCATGAGAGAAGGGCTGGCGCATGCACACTGAGGTGCACAAAACGCGGCAGCGAAAACAACGCAACGAAGCGGACGTGGCTGAGGCGTTTCTCCGAAACGTTTGTTGTCGTTGGGGGTATCCTGGATACGACGTTCATTAATTTGTTGCTGCATCGACCAACCGCGAGCGAAGTGTGCTTGCCAGAGCACCGTCACTTGCGGTGAATCGCGCTCTTCTTGGAACTCGCTAGCTTACAGAGTAAATGTCTGTATATTTTATGTACGGCACTATGTTTTATGTATTAACGCCACTCCGTTGTACTTCTCTGGCATTAACGTCACTCCGTTGTACTTCTCCAGCATTAGCGTCACTCCGTTGTACCGCACTGGCATTAACGTCACTCCGTTGTACTTCACTGGCATTTAACGTCACTCCGTTGTACTTCTCTGGCATTAACGTCACTCCGTTGTACTTCTCTGGCATTAACGTCACTCCGTTGTACCGCACTGGCATTAACGTCACTCCGTTGTCCTTCACTGGCATTAACGTCACTCCGTTGTACTTCACTGACATTAACGTCACTCCGTTTACTTCACTGGCATTTAACGTCACTCCGTTGTAATTCTCTGGCATTTAACGTCACTCCGTTGTACTTCTCTGGCATTAACGTCACTCCGTTGTACCGCACTGGCAGTAACGCTACTCCGTTGTACTTCGCTGGCATTTAACGTCACTCCGTTATATTGCACTGGCATTACCATCGCTCGAACATTGTTGTTGTGTTCAACATTATTAAGGGCTTTTGATCACGGGTGTTGTGAGTAAAGAAGGTCAGGTTGACCTTTCAAACCTTTTATCTTCGTTTGAATAAGCGCCTGCTGCGGTAGCAGCCCTGCTGCTGATGCTAGTGCCTGTTTAAAAAAATAATGAACTTATTCGCCGTACGCTTTTTTGTTGCAGCATTCTGATTCATATCAGCTAGACCTACATAAGTATTTGACGTTGGGGTATGGCAGTTCTTCCAAATAGATCAGCTTCCTATGGCTATGCCATTTGAACTCATTGTGGAACTTGGGTATTTCAATTAGGAGTCCTGCTCATGTTACTATCATACTTTACTCTAAGTGAATCATAAGCCTTTCGGTCAGGTGCTTATCGTTTTGTGTCGTGATTTTTTGTGGTGCTTTCACAGATTTTACATTTACATTTCTTACGGTGGTTTTCCCGCCAACATTTTTGTGAAATTTCGTGCGTAATTCTAGATTAATATAACCGCGTCCATATAGTGTGTGATATTATACAAGCATCCGTGTTCGCAAGTTGCGTCAACGCGTTGTTCAACTTTTTCCGAAATGTTACCCTATGGGGTCTGCCAAAATGATAGAAAATAATTATGATTAAATATCATGTATTATCATATTATAGGGTGATCCGATTTTTTTTCAGTAGTCAAACTAAATTTGAAAATAATCTAATACTTTTCAAATTTTTAATTACTTTTATTTCGCAGAACATTTCAAAATAACAATCCCGATGTTACTTGAGTGCCTTATGCCTAATTTTTTTTATTCATTAAGGGGGATCCGAGACTGCTAGAGTCGTCGAAACAAGTTGAGTTAGTTAAAAAATTTCAAATTTTTCATATTTTTTATAACTTTCTAAATTAACAATCCTGATGTTGAGTGAGTGTCGTGCGGGAAAAACCGTAACAGGTTGCGGCACTTGACGGTGTTATTCAATCTGCAAATTTAAGTTATTGCTAGTGCGGTAATCACAAAGCAATGGCAAGCAATGTTCAGTTTTTTGTTCATAATTGTAGATTTAATAATTGTGTTGTATGATTTATTTTATGATTTCGTTATAATATTAGGTAATAAAGTTATCAATTTTTTCGAGTTCGACTTGCATGAAAATTAGTCAGTCCTTTTTTGCAAAATTCAGATGAGTCTGGAAAAAGCGTCTAAGATAAAATTTAAGTTAACGAGTTTATCCAATTATTCTGTCATTTTTAAATATATTACGCTACAGAAAAGCTGCAGTATTTACAAATCACAACATTTTTCCCATTTAAAACTCACATAAATTGTGGGTTGTTTATGTTTTCAAAATATACCTTCCATTATTTCAGAAACATATAAATATCGTCTTTCTTTTGGAAAATTCAGGTTTGAAGCACAGTTTTTCGAACTGAGGTATAAATACGCACGCTTGATTCCAAATAATGTTCCAAACACCACATATTTACGGTGCTTGCATCGAACATGAGAAACAATATTTACCTGCAAAGCGGTTTCAGACACTACATATTTCCGGTGCTTGCATCCAGTATTAGAAACAATATTTACTTGGAAAGTCAAGCTAAATTTGTTAAGGTAGCGTTCAAAACAAAGGTTACAAGCTTTCAAGTGCACAAGACACCAATTTTGGCAGCTCTCCATGCCTTTGCCGTGTATTGGACACGCTATCCAAGTCACTTATTTTAGCAGCTCTTCATGATATCACCGCGCATTGGAGCCGCTATCCAAGACACTAATTTTGGCAGCTCTTCATGCCGTCGCCGCACATTGGAACCGTTGTGCAAGCTTCGTAAGCTTGAACACCTCCAATTTGGTTCGACATACGACACTTAAGAGCACGGAAACGGCTTGTACGACAACGCCTGCCTTCTATTTGTATAAACCCCTACATTGTCACCACAAGCTTATTGATAATCTATTTGAGAAGCGCTGTCTTGCGATACGCTCATGGAGGAACGTGGCTCCGATCGACTGCCGATACACAAGCGCTAACGTCCTGGCAAACAACTCTCTAACATTTGACCGTTTACACGCTTTTGGTATCGGAATTGAGAGTGTTGTGGTACGGCTGCACTGTCTGGGTGTGCGTGCTAGAGTTCTTTTCTCGTGAAATGCATGTATTATTACAGAGCGAAGCGCAGTGTGAGGGTGCATAAACAATTAACTTTGAAGATGGGTTCTCAAAATAGTGACCGCAGCTCACTTCAATAAACAGTGCCTGCATGAAAGATAAATGATGACTTGATGTAAGAAGAAGTAAAATAGCAAAGTTGAGTACAAGTTCATGCTGTTTTATGTATTAGGCTATCGATTACTCTGCTTCAGTTCAGGGATGGAATTTTTATACGGTGTCTTTCATTAAAAAAACCTGTTTTCGCCTTATACCTGACAATGATTCCTCTGGATAATAGTACTAAATTTTATGGCGAACGTCGATAATTCGTATCAGTGACTACTATTTTTTAGTCTCCCAATTTAAACAACGCCGTTATTTTTAGTATTCATTCGGTGCTTGGTATAGCTGTCCGGCTGGACCGAATGACGTCAACATAGAGATGCGATCTATACCAGACGGCTAGTGCGGCAGTTACGATATTGGGCTGTCGGCAATGAAGTGAAGCGGCTTGCTGCGGGGTATGTAGGATACCGCGAGTGGCAGTTTTGGTACTATGAAGAATACCGTCAGAGGCAATTTTGGTAGGTTTGAAGTGGCAGTTGGTACGATTGTAAGATACCGTGAAGGCAGTTTTGGTACGTATGAAGGATACAGTGAGAGGCAATTTTGGTACGCTTAAAGGGGCAGTTGGTACTGTTGTAAGATGCCATGAGTGACAGTTTTGGTACGTTTGCAAGAGACCACGAGTGACAGTTTTGGTACGTTTGTAGAATATTATGATTACGATACCATGAGTGGTAGTTTTAGTACGTCTGTTGTGCCTCGTTCTGGGCTACTTTATGGAGAACGAAGTGACGAGATCAAGTGCTATGTATTCGAAATACTTTTTTTACTTGACAAGGCAATTGTTGAACCTGCATTCATGTCTCAGGCAGGTTTTTTATTCCGCGCAGTTTTTTCTGTACGTAAGAAAACCTAAAAAGTTAAATCAAATAAATTTGCTCATTTGTTGTTCGTAATGTTCGTCTGGCTAATCATGGACTGCATCACATCTAACAATATCTATGATACATGAATAATTTTCATTGACATGCAGTGAGACAATCTGCAAAATTTACAATAACATCCTGAAAATGAAACATACAAAAATTGAAGTTAGGCCGGTTGTAAAATTCCCTCCGGCTGCCCTTACAACAGAGTGACGTGCGTTGCGTGTTTGGTTTGCAGCGCAACGCACCTTTCAAAATGCCAAACATGCAAGACATCGAGAGAGAGAAACAATCCCTATAGCAAGCACGAAGAACTTACTTGAATGGAAACCGAGTTGAGAAGAATTTCTTCAGTCATGATTCCAATCCAGCATGTGATTCAATGAGCTGTGGAGCATGAACACTTATAGCGCACAAAGCATAAATGACTTTATCCCAGCGAAAACTCAAAAACTACACAGTCATCGCAAAAACATGTAACATAAGGACTGCTTAATGCAAAGACATGTGATGAAAACACGTAAAGCATTTTAATTTGGTAATGTAAGAGGCTTCTGCTGAAGTTTCTCAAATGGGAATTTAATTATGAGCAGCAATGAATATTTTTTATACGATGATATTTGTGTAATAGGATACACGCGACAAAGAAAAAAGTTAACAAACACGCGCGCTTCAATTTTGTTAACATAGCGTACCTGTGCATTGCAGTTCCGTCAGTATCAATCTTTCTTTCAATGTTTTTCCATGAAACAAAGGCGAGTGATGCAATTTGGACGAGAAGGTTCTAAGTTCAATTCCCCGCATTTGCACGGTCCATTTACCCGAGCAAGCGGCTCCTCTGGAGATGGAGAAAACAGGGGTGGAGACGACAGAGTGTAGTGAGAATTTCCATTGAACCAGCGTGCTAATCCCTCATTCCTTGAATAAAAGCTGAAATTCCATTGTAATTACAATGTGCAATGGAAAAAATAATATCATTGTTTCCTTCAAGGAAACATTAAAGAAAGCACAGCTTTCTTCGAGTGGAAGGATGCCTCACGGACTCCTGCTCATCTGTATTTGCGTGCGAGACTCTGTGACATCCATGCGTTTTTCGGAAAAATTTGGAGTTTACTGAACTTTTCTTTGACGTGGATTTGCAAGGAAAAATGAAATGTGAACGAAATTCGATAAAGAAACAAGGGACGACAGATACTCGAGTTAAAAATCATGCAAATCATGTGATTTCTTTCAAATCATTTTGCTTATCACTCATGAAGTTCACAACGCTCTACGTGTTTGTCATGAATACTTGATGCGATGTGCTCCCCTTCAAAGAATGTCAAGCTGAGGTGATATGAAAGCAATTTGCATCTTTTCCAGCCTTTGTGCATGCCAAAGAATGTACAAGAGCTGTTTGTCTTTTCGCAGAGTATTTCTTTCGAACTGAAACAATTTTACCCATAATTATTCTCGCTTTTAGCTTCCTCTTTGAAATATAAGAAAATCCAGTCAAAGATGTTAAAAATTGCTCACAACTTTCCATTTCATAAACGTTTAGATCTTACAAAAGGCATTCGTTCAGAATCTGTTCCCTAATTTACGTAGAGAAAAGTTATTCATAAGGTAACACTCGAGCACACTCGGTAATCTTGACTATCCGGACAAAAAGAAAATCTTCGGCCCTGATTAGGAACATTTTTCTCTGTGACTTCGGGTTTTCCAAAAAACGACGTGGAGACAAACAATCGAGCTCGAGGCCGCGGCGCAACAAAACTGTCTGTCCTGGCCCAAGTTCCACAAATCAACGAGAAATATTCCGGTCTAGTGGGAAAAGTTCGTGCCACATTTTTTGGAATTTAGGTCCTGTCTCCGAGGAGTACGGGGCCACTTCTGTGCTACTTTAAAGCTTTATTTTTCGCTCTTTTCTTCGTCTTCGTGCAGTGCTAGGTTCCCTCGCTTGGTGATGTGCAGGTACGGTATCTGCTGCTCCTACTGTTGGGAGTGCTGTGTGTGTGTGCATGCTGTAACGAGTGAGTGATTATTCAGAGCAAAAATAGACAAAAAGTGAAAAGAAAGCCTGAGTGAACAAAAAGTCCGAGTGAACAAAATGCGGTGAAGATTTAACCCTATGTGGATGGTGCTTGTTTTGCTTGCGAAAGCTCCACGGCAATTGGAGTGGCACCTGCACAATACGAGCAGTTTTTTGATGAGGGTCTGACTTACACAAACGAGAATCCTACGTAATTCATCCCGGCTTATTTGGCTGAGTGAAATATTTGATTAAAATACTTCACTGAGTAGAATATTTGAGGAAAATATTTGACTGAGTATAATATTTAAGGAAAATATTTGATTGAATTAGGTATTTGAGCAAAATTTTTGACTTGAATGGAACACTTGAAAAAAATGTTTGGTTGAGTTGAACATTTAAGCAAAATATCTGTGTGAGTAAAATATTTGGGTGAAATTTTCGACAGTGTAAAATATTCACATCTACGTTCATTTTGACTATCAACTCGCAGCTCAGCCATTCAGTACCTACATTAATGACTGCTTCATGAGGTTTGAAAAAGTGTAATGTGATGCTTAATCATCACTGTGTATTTAAATTAATTATCAGGGTTTGCTTTGATTGCATTTTAAAATTGTAAACTTTAGATCAATGTATTCATGTTATTCATGAATACATTGAATACATTGAATTACATGAATGTATGAATATTGAATAATATGACCAAGAAGTTGTCATTCATATCATACATGAAAAACATGTTGCGTTCATGTTATTTTAACTTGATACCAAATACTCCGATGAAACTGTCTTGTATTCGAAATAACATGTTTAGAGTGCATATATACTAAGAAGATCAAAGAAACAAAGATATTCGCGTTCAACAGATCGCACAAACAACCCATTCACGGAAATTCAAATTTTTGGAACACGAGATCTAAAAATGTGGTCATGAATATGTATATGTGAGGGGACCTGTAGTCCAGCGGTGAGCGCGCCGGGCACTGAATGAATAATGTAACGACTTAAATTACTAGCAGCTCTCATATTTATTGCGAGAGATGATAGAAAGGGCAGAATAATATAGCAATTTGAATTACTAGCTGCTCTCATATTTATTGCGAGAGATGACAGAAATGGCAGAATAATATAGCAATTTAAATTACTAGCAGCACTCATATTTATTGCGAGAGATGACAGAAATGGTAGAATAATATAGCAATTTGAATTACTAGCTGCTCTCATATTTATTGCGAGAGATGACAGAAATGGCAGAATAATATAGCAATTTAAATTACTAGCAGCTCTCATATTTATTGCGAGAGATGATAGAAAGGGCAGAATAATATAGCAATTTGAATTACTAGCTGCTCTCATATTTATTGCGAGAGATGACAGAAATGGCAGAATAATATAGCAATTTAAATTACTAGCAGCACTCATATTTATTGCGAGAGATGACAGAAATGGTAGAATAATATAGCAATTTAAATTACCAGCAGCGCTCATATTTATTGCGAGAGATGACAGAAATGGCAGAATAATATAGCAATTTAAATTACTAGCAGCACTCATATTTATTGCGAGAGATGACAGAAATGGCAGAATAATATAGCAATTTAAATTACTAGCAGTGCTCATATTTATTGCGAGAGATGACAGAAATGGCAGAATAATATAGCAATTTAAATTACCAGCAGCGCTCATATTTATTGCGAGAGATGATAGAAATGGCAGAATAATATAGAAATTTAAATTACTAGCAGCGCTCATATTTATTGCGAGAGATGACAGAAATGGCAGAATAATATAGCAATTTAAATTACTAGCAGCGCTCATATTTATTGCGAGAGATGACAGAAATGGCAGAATAATATAGCAATTTGAATTACCAGCAGCGCTCATATTTATTGCGAGAGATGACAGAAATGGCAGAATAATATAGCAATTTAAATTACTAGCAGCGCTCATATTTATTGCGAGAGATGACAGAAATGGCAGAATAATATAGCAATTTAAATTACCAGCAGCGCTCATATTTATTGCGAGAGATGATAGAAATGGCAGAATAATATAGAAATTTAAATTACTAGCAGCGCTCATATTTATTGCGAGAGATGACAGAAATGGCAGAATAATATAGCAATTTAAATTACCAGCAGCGCTCATATTTATTGCGAGAGATGACAGAAATGGCAGAATAATATAGCAATTTAAATTACTAGCAGCGCTCATATTTATTGCGAGAGATGACAGAAATGGCAGAATAATATAGCAATTTAAATTACTAGCAGTTCTCATATTTATTGCGAGAGATGACAGAAATGGCAGAATAATATAGCAATTTAAATTACTAGCAGCGCTCATATTTATTGCGAGAGATGACAGAAATGGCAGAATAATATAGCAATTTAAATTACTAGCAGCGCTCATATTTATTGCGAGAGATGACAGAAATGGCAGAATAATATAGCAATTTAAATTACTAGCAGCGCTCATATTTATTGCGAGAGATGACAGAAATGGCAGAATAATATAGCAATTTAAATTACCAGCAGCGCTCATATTTATTGCGAGAGATGACAGAAATGGCAGAATAATATAGCGATTTAAATTACTGGCAGCACTCATATTTATTGCGAGAGATGACAGAAATGGCAGAATAATATAGCAATTTAAATTACTAGCAGCACTCATATTTATTGCGAGAGATGACAGAAATGGCAGAATAATATAGCAATTTAAATTACTAGCAGCACTCATATTTATTGCGAGAGATGACAGAAATGGCAGAATAATATAGCAATTTAAATTACTAGCAGCACTCATATTTATTGCGAGAGATGACAGAAATGGCAGAATAATATAGCAATTTAAATTACTAGCAGCACTCATATTTATTGCGAGAGTTGACAGAAATGGTAGAATAATATAGCAATTTAAATTACTAGCAGCACTCATATTTATTGCGAGAGATGACAGGAATGGCAGAATAATATAGCAATTTAAATTACTAGCAGCACTCATATTTATTGCGAGAGTTGACAGAAATGGCAGAATAATATAGCAATTTAAATTACCAGCAGCGCTCATATTTATTGCGAGAGATGATAGAAATGGCAGAATAATATAGCAATTTAAATTACTAGCAGCGCTCATATTTATTGCGAGAGATGACAGAAATGGCAGAATAATATAGCAATTTAAATTACTAGCAGTGCTGATGTTTATTGGAAGAGATGACAGAAATTTGCGTGCTATATAAGTGGGTGAGCCGTATCACCAATACCAACGACGTAGGCTATTTATCCGCGCCTAATTATACTCGTTAAAACGCAACGTATTGCTGCATCTATACGCATATCTTTGCTCGTCGTGTTAGACCTCTGCAAAAATTACAGAAATATTTCAATGATATCTACTAACAACGATTTCAACAGCAAGAAGAACATAGTTATTGAGTGTTACACACACTCAATAACGGGTTTTGTTCCTCGTGATTTTCGTTTCGGGGTTTATACGAAAAGACATTTTTGCGTCTAGACTCTGCAAAATAAATTTTCTATAGCATATCACCAACAGCCTTTGGCTGATACGACCAATGAATAGACGGCTACATGCCTGTCAAAGGCTGCTAACAAGGACAGAAAGAGAAATAATCTTGTAGTTTCTTATTCCAGACTGTGTTTCTCTCTAGGTTTGGTTCCAAAGAATATTTGAGTCACATGGTTAATATTGTTTACCCTAAGGTAGGTATTAGGTCTTAACTGTTCAAATGCACGCACACTCATTGTGAATAAATTATTAACAGTTTTCAATGTTTATGAAATTTTGAACTCGTTTTTAGACTGAAGATATATTTCAGTTATGTGTTCTGATCACGTGTCTTTCGCACCGCACATGTAATGTTTTCATTCGAAACATTCTACCCTGACATAATCAACTCAATTTTTTATAGTAAACTGGTTTTGTTTAAGAATTTTCCCAGTACGAGTGCAAGTTTTAGTTTATGAATGCCAGTTTGATGTTTCGAGTGTATCTTTTACTAATGAATGCCTCGTGAACGATAACGTTAATAAACAAAACATGAGGAATGAAAATCATGAATGCGCAATGTAGGGCTACGATTCACGCATCGCCGGACTCTAATTTGCTTCTTGCTTGCGTTCAATTTTCAGCATGTTACGTTAATTTAAAAAAATTCTGTTTAGCAGAACGAGAAAATGTACAATTTATGGTGTACTTTAGATCTGCAAAGGTATTGAAGTTTGACATTTAGAATGAAACTAAACATGTTGCAATGTTTGTAGCGTAGCACTCCAATATATGAAATAATTCGATATATTTCGTATTTATCACCTGCTCCTTCCTTCATGAGAGAAAGAATCATAAAATTGCATCGAAAAAGTATTTATGAATTTTCAAAGGTACCTTAATCCCATTTTCAATGCATGGGAAAGTTAAAACCCACTGAAAAACATTGAGGAAGGACTTTTAAGTCTTACTATTTTTATAGAATTCGAGTTTAAACACTTGGAAGAACCCCAGCTTTTTTTAAAAATGGACACAACAAACAGAAGTTAGCACAGAAATTTACTAACCTTATTCAGCTAAAATTTACCTTGAATACTAAGAGGTATTCAATCTAAATCCTTCTGAAGAAGTATTTATAAATTTTAAAGGAAAGCTTGTTACCATCTTTCAATGCATGGTAAAGCTAAAACAGACACTGAAAAACATCAAGGAAAGACATTAAAAATTTTACTATTTTTTATAGAATACGAGTTGAAATCATGAAGACTCGGAAGTGCCCCGGCTTATTGCTAACACGGACACAACAAACAGTGGCCGTTCCGCGTTTATTAGCTACAAGTGTTGCGGCTCGGGAGAGCTCAGTATCTGTGATACAAGCACCTAAGTTAAGCCGCCTTAAGCCTCCACAAAATTCGGGAGTTTCGTGCCACACCTGCGCGCCTAAGCAGCTCTCACCGAAGCGGCATCACGGCTCTGGGCTGGTCAGGCATACTAAGTCGACCGTTGAAGCTCCAATACTGGTTGACTTGGGTGCAAGTTTGCTCGAATTACGACCTCGTTGTGCAGCTCTGATGCTCAGCTAAAGGTTTTCTCGTTTTCATTTCCTGATTATTTGGGGGCCGACTTTTGAAGGTTAAACTCACTTTGCTAATGGATGCTTAAAATGGGGTTGAGATGAAGCAGTTCTAAGATGAAGGGCTTAGAAATATACCGTATTTTATTTATTTGTAATCTTATTGGCTATTTTTGCAGTTTTAGTTTTATTTGAAATTCTATTTTTAGTGTTATATCTCTGGCATTTTTATCAGTGTTCATGAACTGCAATCTCATTATATACTCAGGAAAATCTGTTCTGCTGAGCTAGCTAGCGATAAACATTTTATTTATGTTGAAGAGAAGGGACGCATCAACACTTAAGTGCTTATACAAATCGTGCTTATTATTCGCTGCTCTGTAAAGAGCTCATGCTTGAAATGCACAGCTTGGAGGGGAACAAATTTCTTTCCTTCTTCAACCTCATTCGCTGCTCGTTATTGCAAAATTTTGATAACGAAGTATCAATTTTTCGCAGTCGAGTGAATTATAATGATCACTTTCGAATCCATCGAAGAAAATTAAATTGCCACATTCTACTGATGATCACTGCATTCTTTTCTAATTTTTCGAACGTCTGACTCAAGGTCACGGCATGTTGACAATTTAAGCGTTGGTGAATGTCGTTTCCAAACAATTTTACGAGAACGTCTTCCTTCAAGTTCCCGGGTTGGAATATCAAAGGCAGCAGCAGTAATTGAGGCCCTCAAGACACCAGCCAGACATCAGATAGTCACGTCCGTCGCTTGTGTTCAGCTAATTCACCGTTCACACAAAGCCAAATTCAGATGCCGGTTTCTGAGACCACGCCAAACCTTGAATAAGTCGGATTTACAGTATTATTTTCATTTGAAGTCCTACGTTTTTTATGTGATATCGCTAATATTTTTTTTAGCGTCACGTCAGAGAGAGATCACTGACAAACGTCCCTGTAGAGCAGAACTTCTCAGCCTGAGGGTATTTTACTCCAGTCTGGGGTAATGGAAATATAGAGAACTATATATTTGCAAGTGGCGTCTTGCATCTATGATACCAGTTAATTATTATACTCTTTTATTTCTTTGGTATCTTGTTTACGTTAAAGTGAAGTAGCCTGCAATGCAAAATTATTTCTTTGAATTATTAATGGGGTATTAGGAGTGATGATTGGGGTATTTATTGCCTAAAGTTGGGAACCTCTGCTGTAGAGCGTTACTGACAGGCTCTGTTGCGTAGATGGCGGTGTTATTATTCTTTCACCCATGTTATTTTAAGTCTGTTTGCAAGGATTGCCTCTCTGTTATTTTGTCATTGAAGTTTGTGATTCTGAGAGGACATTGATACACAGATCACATGAGTCCGGGTTGTGTGATGTGGGATTTTACCCGTATTTCACGGTAGTGATTTCACTCCTGCTTTACGGTGGTGATTTTTACCCGTATTTCACGGTAGTGATTTTTACCTGTATTTCACTTCTACTATACACTAAAATGTTCATTTTATGTGCAATGCAACGGTATATATTCAGTAAATAAATATAGTCTGAATTTTTCTGATGAATTTTCAAGTTTCTTATCAATTGTAGTCATCAATCTGAGTTGCCTCAAAGCATTCAACTCAAAAGGAAGATTTTATTTTAAAAGAGAAGAAAACTGAGGATTTTTCGATGAGATTTATATCTTTCTAAAATTGCGGGAACAGATTTAGCAGCGGAACAAAGTAGTTTTAAAACGAAGCATATCTTCAAAGGCTGGTAGAAATATTGTGTTTTCAGAAACGTATAGCTTTCCAGTGTTCTCATCTCTGATCTTCTCGACCTAAAATCTGAGAACGAAAAAAATTAGGCATTTTAAATTTAGAAAGAAATAAAAATGAGTGAAAACTCGAGAGAGAATGAAAACAAAATCGGAAAAGATTAAACGTTAGCGCTGTATTTGAAGCTGCACGGTGTTGGGGAGATTTTTTACTGATGTCTCCTAGCGATGTAGAGATGTTTTTCACTGATGTCTTATAGTGATATAGTGATGTCTTTAGACTTTAGTGATGTGAAGAGGTTTTTTGTGATGTTTTCTAGTGATGTAGAGAGATCTTTTAGTGATGTAGAGAGGCTTTTTAGTGATGTTTTCTAGTGATGGAGAGAGGTTTTTTAGAGATGTCTCTTAGTGATGCAGAAAGGTCTTTTAGAGATGTAAAGAAATCTTTTAGCGATGTCTTTAAGTGATGCTGAAAGGTCTTTTGATCATGTATTTTAGTGATGTCAAGAGGCTTTGTAGCGATGTCTTTTGGTGATGTAAAGAGGTTTTCAAGTCATGTCTTTTAGTGATGTGAAGAAATCTTTTAGCGATGTCTTTTAGTGATGCTGAGAGAACTTTTAGTTATTCCATGAGTTTACGAATTAAAACATTTTCTATTGTGTACAAGGTATCAGGTCAACAAAATCCGACACATTTTAAAATATTTGTGAACTGTAAAATATTTGTGCGTAAATTTATTTTGTTTGTGAATTAAAATGTCTAATGTTTCCTTCATTTTGTGTTTTTGGTTTGCGAAGGTGGATGACAAGGTCACTCGAAGGCTGTATTTTTGATGGAACTTTTATGAAAGCAAGACGGTTTTACAAGACCGTATTTTGTGCTTTACATTATACCCTTTTTTGATTTCGAATTTAAGAGCCGAATTTGGCGAAAACTAGGAAGTTTTACTGGACTAAATCTTGTTCTTCACAGTACACCCTTTTCTTAATTTTGGATTTGAAAGCCGAATTTTAACATTTCAATGAATTTTCTCAATGCTGTCAGGCGCTGTATAACAAACAACTGAGAAAATTTTACAAGTTCTACTTGCAGAAACGTTCACTTTAAAATTTGTACGTTAACACTATGACCGCAAAGTGAGCCACCGGTGGTACACGGACGGGATTTTCGTAATGCTGCTGACTGACCAGTAGTCACTAATTCAGTTATTATAAACACATAATCATAGCTGGATGAAGGCAAGATTCGGTTCATGTTTGCTATTTGCGAAATCCCTTTCAACAATTTATATTGTCTTTGAGTTGAACATTGAATTCCAATTTAACCCATTGGGTCAACGTGTTAAATTCATCACAATAAGGCAGTGGTATTTGTTGCGCGGCTCTCAAAAAATATACAAGTAAATTTATAAATATATAATTAATATAATATACGCTAACTTGCAGTAGCTGCGGCTGTCACAATCAATGCGTTTAACCGAAGTGGTTCTCATGCAAAAATTATTGAATAACACTGCAATGAGGGTTGTGCGTGAGGCGCTAACACACGGTCTATAGTTTATACAACATTCGACGTCTACACAATGCTACGTTGCCTACATGCTTTACGACGAATTCGTAGTGTTCTAATTTCAACATGGAGTGATGGAATTAGTAATAATTTGGCCGCTGAAGAACTTGAATTTCACAAAAGAATATTTTATTTTTTGTTCATACTTCTTAGCCGTGAAAAATCAACGATTACACAGTACCAAAATACTTACGGTCCACCGTAAAAATATGGAAATGTAACGTAATTTTTAACTCTATAGGATTTATTAACAACAAAATACTAAGGATCCGCCGTAAATGGGGAAATGTTGCACAATATTTGTTTTTATGAGATGTAGCCATAGCAAAATACTTACGATCCACTCGTAAATGGAAAAACATAACTTAATATTTCGCTTTATACGATTTATCCATAGCAGAACGCGATATGTCTTTAAATGAGGAAACATAAAATAATATTGGTATTTGTACGTCTTAGCCATTGAAAAATACGATCCGCTGGTAAATGAAAAAAATAGAAAAATATAACATAATCTTAAGCTTTATACGATCAAGCCATAGCAAAATATTTACGGTCCACCATGAACTCACTCACCAACACACAACGAAGCCTTGACGTTGTCTCCCCTCCAGCTGTGAGGGCAAATGACCTCCTGGACGGGTTCTCCCAGTCCAGCAAATTGCAAAAGTACCCAGCACTTATTTTTGAGCCATCATAGTAAACCGCAGCCCCGGCCCAGCGTCGACAACATTCAATTTGAGCAATTGTGTTTTATTTGAACTAGTTATTTGCATTCATAGGGGCTCCGGTCTTGCAAAACTTGTGCTCTAGCAAAAAAATGCGATCGTGCGCCTCTCGGTGTCGTTCATTTCTTGCAGTAGGTGGGACCTAAGTCTGGCTTGTGGAGGGTCTACGTAAATAGCTTCATGTTTTTGTAATTTGCCGGTGAATTTATGCTGATTGAAGGAAAATGAATGAATGGAAAATGAAACAGAATATTTCTTTACATGAAGATCATAGTACGCATGGCTTAGGTTACCGTCATAGATTTTCGTTCATGGTTTAAATATTTATCTCGATTTTGTCCAGGGATTCATTAGAAAATTATCTCAGAGTTTAAGTTTAAAAGATTATGACATCCTATTAATTCATGATTTTTCGTTATTGTCTGATACTTTAAAGTTCATTTTAGAATTGAATTCAATGAAACTCAACAAACTGAACGTATTAGTTTCAAAATTTACGACTACGACCATCGTGAATGCACGAACTTTTGCTTTGTTCCCATCTATAGAAAGCAATAACTCAGACATTTATTCACAGCATGACTGTGAACAAATTTCGAAAACGTGTATGTGAACATGTCCTTGTTTACACCAGCACTGACTGATTTTTTTCACCTCAGATGATCTGTACAGATGATTCATAACTAAATAACAACATGTATATGAAAATCACAGACAGTTTGTTTTCATCTGAGATGAATTTTGTGGATAATTCAGAATTAAATATAACACTTACTGATTATTTTCACCTGCGATGGGCATAATGGACAATTCAGAACTGAATAATAACGCGTACATGAATATCACTAACTGATTATTTTCACGTGAGGAGAACTTCACAAATGATTCAAAAACAAATAATAACCGGTGGGGGAAAATTATATTTTTCGGTGCACCAGCCCCTGCGGCAGTGCGTGGTGACACACAGCAGCGCGGGCCAGGTGTGCGCGCAGCTGTGGGGGCAGCTGAACTTCTGACTCAGGTTCTCGTGCAACACCACTCCGTATGATAACTTGTATTGCGTATTTTTGTGAACAGGCAACCTCGTTCATATATGACGATTTCAAACTGGTACTCAAGTTCTCGTGCAACACCACTCCGTATGATAACTTCTAGGCGTATTTTTGGGAACAGGCAAGCCATGCAATACCTGACTGTTTTAAACTGATACTCAAGTTCTCATGCAATGCCAGTCCGTATGAAAATTAATATACGTATTTTCATGAACAAGCAAGCCGTGCAATACCAGTCTGTATGATAACTCGCACACGTATTTTTACGAACAAGCAAGCCATGCAATTCCAGTCCGTATGATAACTTCTATGCGTATATTTGCGAACAGGCAACCTCGTTCATATATGACCATTTCAAACTGATACTCAAGTTCTCAAGCATGGCCAGTCCGCATGATAACATGTACATGTGTTTTTATGAAAAGACAAACTCATTCATGGCCTATCCTAATGATAACTTCAATGTTGCGAACAGGCAAACTCATTCATGGCTGACTATTTAAGACAGATATTGCTTAGGAATTCATCGGAGCATCAATGAACTCGGAATTCAAGTTACAAAATTCTTGACTTTGACTATTTCGCAATTCCTCTTTAAAAGCCAATATTTACAATTTTTTTTTTAAATCAGTGAAATTCTAAGAACAAAAATCAGGAGTTTGCATATTTACGACTCAGAAATTCGCTGGAACAATGAAACAATTCCCTAGAATAATGGCACAATACCCTTAAATAAACAGAGCAATGAAAGGTCGATTCCAGCGAACTGTATCCATGATACGGGCATGTTTGCCTTTGCCCTTTCGAACGATAATATTGACGACCGTGCGTACTGCTGCTCACCGGCCCACGGAAACAAAACAATGATAATTTTATGCAAACATTATTCTGGTCTCTTTTCACACGCAGAAACAACATGGACGACAGCGTATAGATTTCTTCCACATCCTGCGTTAAATGCGTACTATATAAGTGCATGAATATATAAGCGCACTATGTACGCTACATCCTACTATAAATGCGTACTATATAAGCGTGCTATATGTAAGCCCCTTCTTACTTTAAATGCGTACTATCTATATAAGCGTACTATATAAGCGTGGTATATGTAAGCCTTTTCCTACTTTAAATGCGTACTATCTATATCAGCGCAGCTAAGATACAGTCGGGCTACACAATGCAAAAGTAAAGATTACTTGAGTAGGGAATAAAATACAAGTTGGACTTTTGCACTGTCTTTTGTCCCGAGAAGGATTTGTCTCAAGTAAGGAACTGCGCAGTAACAGGGATTTTGTAAATGAGAGAACCGTAAAAGAGGAAAAAGAAGGTATGAGTCTGTGCATTAGAGCACATTAGCGCGGCTGCTTATGAGCTTCAGGGAAAGCGTGAGGCTTTTGCTCATCTTTGTCTTATTTCCATTGCGGAGGCTAGACTGAAGTATTTTATTAGTTTTACATCTTATACTGTTTCGTTTTTCTACCTTTATTTAGCCTTGGATTGGGTGAATAATATAAAATAAAATATATATGTCATTTTATTATTTTTAAGGCATTGGCTAAAAAGTCTGAAAGTCAGAAATGAATTCAGTCAAAAAAGTCAAATTCACTCGTAATCTTCGCCTGGAGAAGGAAGGCCTTGGTTCGATCCTCGAGGTACCCACGATATTTTTATCAGAATGCAGCTTTCTGGTGATAATGACTAACAAAAACCACTGGTAAAAGAGGTTAGAGAGGAGAGAACGATTTACGACTCATCGACTCACTCAGCTCGCTCTTCAACTTACTCATTGTCTTTCTTCAATTCATGAAGCTGAAAAGTCATTTCCACGTGTATAATGGAGTAACCAGTAAAAAAGGTTTGAACTCGAGCAGTGTTACTGAGAATATGATGTGGTGAACTGGAAATGTACATACTCTTCACCCTGGCAAGTGCAGAAGTCACATGCCGCTTGAATTGTTCTCTAAATGCTAGAGGTTTTATATATTAATATATGATATATTCAAGGTTTATTATATATTCTGACCGATGCACTTTTACATGTAAGGGGAAATTATCCCATGAGAAATAAATCTACCAATAGTTGACTTGTATAAGATCGTTTGAGTATTCCATTTTCGGTACGTGCCCTTACAACAACGCCCAAAACAATTTTCCTTTGCTTGAAATGTTTTTGTGAATAAAAACAGGAATGGCTTCAAAGTTGCAGGGGGCAGACCATGCCCAGGACAATCATCCCAAAAACGAGTCGCATTCTAAAATGATTCCTGAGCCACAATAACTATGGAACTGGATGCTGTGACACGCACATACATTCAGATTAATGGAACCACGCCCACCGCCCACCTTTTCTCTCAATGCCTCCAAAAAATATTCCAAAAATTTTTTCTTTGGGGATTGCCACGAGATTAAGCATCCAAAATTTACATAATTCCCTCTAGGACCAGAGAGCAAAAAGAACATTTGTCCATAAATTGCTGTGGCACGAAAAAATCATCACCAAGAGGCCAAGTCGCCCACAAGCACAAACTATAGCCGAGAGTAGAAAGAAACGAAAAGTGCAATTCTCAATGCAAATTTACGACATTATTTGGCCAACGCTCGTCAGCTCGCAGATACAATGAATGCATGATGCTGCAATCATATGCATAGAATGAGCTAGAATCGCCTCGAAACTGTAGGAAAAATTCCATAAGACTTTCATTGGTTAAGCGGAAATTGGTAAAACGGTAATTAGTAAAACAGAAATTTTTAAAACGGGAATTAATAAAACGGTAGTTGGTAAAACGGTAATTGGTAAAACGGAAATTTTTAAAACGGTAATAAATGAAACGGTAGTTGGTAAAAACGGTAATTAATAATACGGAAATTGTTAAAATGGGAATTGGTAAGGTACGGTAAGTCACAGTCTTTTACTTGTGATTTGCAGCACCTTTGTTAGTGAATTTGTTGAATTTGCTTCTTGAATTGTTGCTGTATTTACTTGCGTTAGAGAAACTTTTGTGACTGTTACACATACTTTCTGTTAATTAAAATTATTTCACTTCACGATTCAATTTTATAAATGCTGTCATTTCGACGTATTAGAATTTTCTCAAATCAAATCATTCTCATGCGATGTTTACGGTAATGGTCTTTCTTGCAAATGTTTGACTTGCTCATGAACTGTGAAGTGAACTGATTGCGTACATTTGTTAAGCCAGCTTCTCTGTGACCTATCCAGTAAATGCAATAGTTGTGTGGAATTTCCCCTTAGATCTCAGTATTAGTGCTGCACTGGAATGGACCTCAGCATTAGTGCTGCGTTAGAATGGAGCTCAGTATTAGTGCTGCGTTAAAATGGAGTTCAGCATTAGTGCTGCGTTAGAATGGAGCTCAGCATTAGGGCTGCGTTAGAATGGAGCTCAACATTAGTGCTACGCTGGAACAGAGCTCAGCATTAGTGCTACGCTCGAACAGAGCTCAGCATTAGTGCTATGCTGGAACAGAGCTCAGCATTAGTGCTACGCTGTAAGAGAGCTCAGCATTAGTGCTACGCTGGAATGGACCTCAGCATTAGTGCTACACAGCACCAATCAACTCCCGCAGCGCAACAACCATTGCTGCCTGTCGAGCCAGCAAGCTCTGTCATTACAAGTAAATCAATACTGCAGGAAATCTCTTAAAGCAATTGAGTATCGATTACTCGGCCTCGCTGCGATTCCCGGGAGCTCCGTGGTCACGCTATCTGTTAATCACGGCATGCCGCTTGCATGTCGGCTGCAGAACCATATTTTGCGCAAATACTTAAACAAAATTTATTTTTTGTTGCGGTAATATCGCTCGTGATGTGAAATGATACATGAAAGTGAAAATAATATTCGCAAAATTAAAATGTGTCGGTAGATCGTAAGATTCTGTCATCTTTTAAATTATGAATGCTTTTATTTTAGAAAAACGTGTAACGTTTTGGGTTAGCACAAAACTATTTAACAAAATTAATTTTTTGATTTAAAAACGACTCTAGAACCATTTAAGATAAAAGTTGTGTCGTCATTTGCGTTTGAAGACTAATTGTTGCAGATCCTAGCAATCAAAGTCGTGCCAGAAAAGCGGGGTTGTGGTAAAACTTTATTCTGTGGCTGAACCAAATTTTGCCTCAAAAGTACGCAATCAATCCAATCAGAAGTCAAAGGTGGCTAGGAATTCAGGTGAAAATTCTCTCTATTTCTTCAATGAAACACACAACTCAGGAGAGGAAAGTATTTGTGGCTCGAATCTTGGGGGAATTCTTTAATTTCGGCGGACGGTTTTTTTGTAGCCGCAACGAAACATCACACGACGAAAGGAAAAAGAAACATAAAAAAGAAACATAAAAAAGAAACAAAAAAGAAACGCAAAAACGAAATACAAAAAAGAAAGATGAAACGAATCATAAAAAAGAAAGATAAAAAGAATCATAAAAAAGAAACATAAAAAGAAACATAAAAAAACATAAAAAAGAAACATAAAAAAGAAACATAAAAAAGAAACATAAAAAAGAAACATAAAAAAGAAACATAAAAAAGAAACATAAACTGAAACATAAAAAGGAAACATAAAAAGAAACATAAAAAGAAACACAAAAAAGAAACATAAAAAGAAACGCAAAAAGAAACGTAAAAAAAAGATAAAAAGGAACATGAAAAGAAACATAAAAAGAAAGATAAAAAAGAAAGATAAAAAGGAACATGAAAAGAAACATAAAAAGAAAGATAAAAAAAAAGATAAAAAGGAACATGAAAAGAAACATTTGAAGACGAATAGAGAGGAATCATTCTCTCTGATAACGAACAGGATAGAGCAGCATGACTTGTGATCGAAGGTAGCTAAAATTTGGTAAAGATAAGATGTTGAAATCCACCAAAGTTGGGATCTGGAAACAAGGTGACTCGAACTCTAAAGTCTAAGGTTGTGTGGAAATATCGTTGTACCATAAGGCCAGTTATGGATAAAACTAAAAATTCAGTTTAATAATAATCGGAGTCCGGATTTGGAAACAAGGTGACTCGAACTCTAAAGTCTGAGGTTGAGTGGAAATATCGTTGTACCATAAGGCCAGCCATGGATGAAACTAGGGACTCTGTTAACAATAAGCCGTGTTGATGCTATGCTACAGCATGTCGTGGTGGTTTAACATGAGCTAAATATACGGGATCTGAGGAAGGAACAGATAACGTTTTCTGACTCACGTGAACTACGTGTGGTAATGAAAAGGGTGATGTAAAAAATGTAAGTGATGTGAAAGTGATGTAAGTGATGTAAAAAGGAGCAGGGAAAGACACTATTTTAAGTTCAGGCACGTTGTCTAGAAACTCGGGTGCATTGTTCGTGTAAGTGCATTTTGAGTATTTTTGCATGTATTTTTGCAGCGAAATTCTTACATAGAGGACCAAAAACACTCAGATCAATTAAAGGAAGCCACTAATTTCACCTTACTTTATTAATCAACAAGTATACGAGTACATGGCCAGTCAAATATAATGTGACTCGGTATTTTCATTGAAGAAGGCATTTCCCCTTGAATAAACCGTCTATATGTGGAAACAAATATATCCATCCTAACAGTATCCGTGGTTAATATTTTCTTGAACGTGTGTACTGGTAGAACTCGTATCACAAATACGGTCAGAAAGAAACCTTAATTAATAGCGTGACAGAGAGACTGACCAACTAACCAACGAACCAATAAGTAATCAGCGAACCGACCAACCGACCAAACAGCAAACCAACAGATCAACCAGCCAAGCAGCCCCCGAACCGACTTACCAACCAACCAACAAGCCAACAAACAGACAACGAACTAACCAACCAGCAAACCAGCCAAGGACTCGGAATTATTACATAGTGCATCATCAAAGAAAGCAATTTACGAAAGGGTTCGAGGGTGCGGGAATTGAGCTGCTGCGCTGTTATCAAGTCTTCACTCCGTGCTACAGAGAAGCACCCAGCAACAGCACCATGCACAGTTCCCGCAAAATGCTGTCTGACGGTTTGACTCCTCATTGAAATACAAAATTTTAAACTGAAGAGTTTGCGTCTCAAAATGAAATTAATATTAAACTGATTGCGCATTTTCTGCGCGTATTTATCGCTGAAGGTATTTTGTTGGCATGATTTATGAAGGTTTTTCTTATTTTATTGCAGCAACGGCTTTAAAATTATCACAAAGTATCAAACTTGAAATTGATTGCTCACACGCAGATAAAATTAAAATAACTTTGAATAAGCTGCGTTGACGTACAATATTCTACACATTTTGCTTGCGCTCGTTAAAATTAGTAGTACTTTCTAAGCAATCAATAACTTGCTTGATAGCGTTGATAACCTTCAAAATTCTACTCAGAAAATAAACGGTTGCTGCACTGAGTTCACGTAAAATGTATACATGGATATTTTTTCCTGTGTTCTTCACGTTGGATGTTTCTTTCGAACCAGCTGAGCAATATTCAAAAGGTGTTACATCTGAATCTTACACAATGAAATTATGCATTAGAGTTCAAACCAGTTCCTGCTAGTTCAGTTCTTTTCCACGAGGGTAAGATCTCTTCTGAGAATCGCAGAATTATCATTTAACTATGCAGCTTTATGCGGGCAGGCTATCAAACGAAAGTGGTCAAAAACAAGCTGGGGCACTTTTGACGTGGTCGATCTTAAATTTAAATGAAGCACATAAGTTAGACAAATCTTTGCTCAGTAATTTAGGCATTACGCAGTACAAGCAACAGGCGATCGAACGCACGTGAAAAAATAGCGCATAAGAAATCAGTCAAACGCTCAACTCTTTCATTTGACTCAGATTTATAGGAGGAGTAGAGAGGCCGGACAGCTTGTAGGCTTGTGCGGTAAAGGCACGATCACGAGCTTCAACGCGTGTATCGATCGCGGCAGCGACGGCTGCAATCACATATATTGCTGGACACCACACGACCACGTATGTTGCTGGACTCGACCACATGTGTTGCTGAAATCGACCTCATATTTTGCTGGAACCGACTCGACCACATATGTTGCTGGACACCACACGACCTCATATGTTGCTGGACACCACACGACCACTTATGTTGCTGGACACCATACGACCACGTATGTTGCTGGACACCACACGACCACGTATGTTGCTGGACACCACACGACCACGATTGTTGCTGAAATCAACCTCATATTTTGTTGGACACCACACGACCTCATATGTTGCTGGACACCACACGACCACGTATGTTGCTGGACACCACACGACCACGTATGTTGCTGAAATCAACCTCATATTTTGTTGGACACCACACGACCTCATATGTTGCTGGACACCACACGACCAAGTATGTTGCTGGACACCAAACGACCTCATATGTTGCTGGACACCACACGATCACGTATGTTGCTAAAATCGACCTCATATTTTGTTGGACCCGACTCTACCACATATGTTGCTAGACTCGATCCCATATACTGCTCAACACCACACGGCCACATGCTGTTGCTGAACATGGCCACATATGTTGGTGGACACAACACCACTATAGACACTCGCTCTGCGTCAAATGACCATCGCTCGAGAACGATCTCACAATCCTCTACAAGGACGCAATAACAACCTCCATAGATCATCGTTCTGAGTAGGAGGAGAGGCAACCGGCTAGGAATTGTCACTCCTGAACTCCAATTCAGCAGCTCACAGGTCCAACCAAAGCTATACTTGTGTTTGCTGCAGGAAATCACGGTTGAAATTGATGTTTGTTGTGAAATGACTTTAAAAGTACCGACCTCATCGCCAGGAAATGTTTTTTAAAAAGGTTTCCGGTCGTTAAAAGTAGCTGGATTACATTTAGTTTAGGGGATGTGAAAGTGGATAAAGTTAATTTTCAGAAGACGGCACTGCATTTTTGCGGGTTAGGGCACGCTTAAACAATAGTTTCAGCCTTTCAAAGCGGCCCTCAATGCCGTGAGATCCTCCAGACAGGAGTCGGAGGGTTGCTAGCCTGTTGCTAAAGGGGAACATCATTATTAACGTTCTCACTGCTTTCAGACCCAGCTATGTAGCTCCCGGAGAGCCATAAGATGTCACGAGAAGGCTGTCTGCCTCGTCTCTCATTAATTTACACTAATGAGAAGACCGAATGCTCGCTTGAGGGGTTGGCATACCTCAATAAAATACACAGGAAACACAAGGAAAATTTATGGGCAAGCCCAAAACAAATCAACACTACTACAAAATGTGTATACTAAAATTGGGCAGTACTCACCGATGTACGTTGTACTCGACTTACTCAATGCGCGTTTTTCAGAGCGCATCAGTTATGATGAGGGGCTGCTTGCTACTAAATTTGGGGGGGGATTTTATACACGTGAAAATTCACATAATTTATAATTTACGGCAATACATCATACAGAACATCGATAAGCGCACGCAATGTATGGTATTAGAACTGGTGTAAATTGAGTAATGGTATGCTAGAAACTTCATGTGTTAAACAGCTTACATAACAGAATGACAATAAATGCTACCGCTGGCCAGCATATCCCCGTACGTTAATCACACAGGTCCTGATACATGAGCCCTACAACATGTTCATATTCTAACAGTGCTGGAGGTGGTGTCACTTCAAACATACATTCATTAAACAACACAGCTTCAGTTCCAACTTTTGCCTTATGCACAGTTCAAAATGTCTATTGCTGATATCACACTGCTCGTCCCGCTTCGTTATCTTGACCCATGATCTCCCTTTCTTCCAAGCCGATGACAAAAAAAACCTCCCCGCCTGCACGATAAAAATTAAATACTCATTACTTCTAGTCGTGCTAATGAAGTTCCCTTAAATATTCCAATCTTCACTTCAACAAAAGGCCACACACTTTTATCATATCTATTTCAAAATATTTTCTCCAAAGGTAATTACATCACTCTTACCCTCCCCACTTAATGTGGCATCTTCAGAATGATTTCCCCGCTTTAGCCAGGTCTGCAATTTACCCTCTGTGGAAAAAAACGGAGACTATTTTATTAAGCGAAATTTTTGATAAGTTTAACTCCCTGTGTTGATATCTATGTCACATATTTTCAGGGTAATTTTCAACACCTCCTATTTTTAACACGTACTATATCCGACGATCGCCGACGCAAGACTAAATTTTTCTCATCAGCTCTACCCACTTGTTCGCGAGAAAGCGGTGTTCTAGTTCACGCATGGCCAATCACACACTTAGAAGCTTCTACGTCATGTTCGAATGCCCTTCTTGTTTAGCAGCTAAAGCCTCATTCGTGTTCCTTAGCTTCAACTACTTTCCCACCATATTGATGTCGTGGTATTGGCCTAGAGCCTTCTGACGTAACTTAGCAGCCTCCTCCCTCTCGAGGGTTTGCAGGACCGCCGATCTCAACGTTAGCCCTCCGACTATTTCTGAGAGTTTCCTTTTCACGCTCAAGTGCTTGCCATAAATCTGTCGAGCACTGTGTATGGAGTTTGAGATTGTGCCATTAACCCACACAGCATGCGGTACCCGCCGAGGGCCAGCAGACTGCTTGTATAGCCAAAAATCTTGAGAACATAATATACACAGCTATCGCCTGGACCAAGGCGTCAGCACTTTCGAACGTCTTAGTGCTCAACCGTTGAGATTGTTATTTCTCCCCTCTCGATCGAGTTACACACTCCCTGCCTGAAACAACACACCCTTTCTGAAACAACACATCCTTTATGGGCTCACCACACACACCCGTCCAGACATTCTGGCTTGTAACACACACAAATGTTGAAGAGACTACACCTCCGCACCGCTGGAATTTTAATCAACAGAAATAAATTTTATAACACATAATTATAATTTCCCTAAATTCTAAAAAAACGCAGAATGAAATCATAATTACCATTTTCCTAAATTCTCATGTTTTAATTCGTTAATCATTCGCTAAATTGATTATTCTCGACATGACCCCAAAACACAAGAGCACCAATCAGTTAGCACAAAAGGACATAAATTAGTTAAACTCCCAAAATTAAATCTTTCCCAACATCCCCGCTCCTTTACATAAAAAAAATTGACTCGACAATTTTTTTTTTTTTGTATTAGCGTTATGTTATTCATTTGAACAATTTGAACTGAATTATTAGCCAATTTAAGACACAAATGGTACACATCTACTTAAGCCAATTATGTTCTAAATTAATTCCGCAGAAACATGGTACATTACATTTAACAATCTTATTTATTACAATACAATCGGCCACAGCGTAATATATTGTGTCATCTTCATCTAACCGATGCGTCTGTTTTTCCCGCCGAACTGAAGTGCGTACTAAATACTTGAGTACTAAATCCTAATAACATTCACAAAATTTAGTGTACACATTTCCTACATTCTCAAATATCCTCAAGTGTCGATGTTTTTGTCTTCCAGATCTCTCTAGCCGTTTGCATCTTTTGTTCTATCATTCCTTGACGCTGCTTTTGACGATTCGCTGTTCACTCCTTGGGTATCGTTGACGGAGTTTGCTGTCCTTCCATTTTTCTCTTCTGGCATTCCAATGCCATCACACACGCGTTGAAGATAGGTACTCATTTTCAGAAGGAAGGATTGTGATCCCAATATCCAGCCTCATATAAAATTTCTATACACCACATTACTTGCACGATTTCATTCGGTAACACGGATCATAATCACGATTCAAGTTACCACTAAATCATGTTAAGTACAATCTTTCACATACATTTTAGGACGTATATTCGAACTCAAATTTTAATCGTCAGACTACTCGTGAATGCCGCTTCGTTGATCAGACGAATTGGCGAATCAGGAACTTATGTTGGTCTGTCGAAGAATACGAGTTGAAGCGTCGATAACTTTTTTTTTATTCTATTAAGTCTCCCCTCGCGATGGGGTTCCAATTCCACGAAGTAATGCTGAAGTATTCCGAGGCATAATCCTGCGTAGTGCACACTGGTATCCTGTAGAATCCCCCTCAGTATCCCTTGACGTCACGTGGAATCTGGTAGACACTAGATGATGTTTTATTTTATTCGAGTGAACACTCTTATTTATGCGAGAATTCCGTGGGTTAATATTCTCTGAAGACCGTCCGCTTCATTCAAAGCCTATCCGCCGAAATCTCTTTTACATTTTCATTTCACGTACAAATAGAGATGCCTAAAAATACGGCTTCAATATTCCAATGTGATCGTTTGCCTAGTAAAAAAAAATTCACAGGAAACTTGCATGCGAGTATCAGGAATGCCTTTCTAAGCGTTCATGTCACAATGCAAATTCCAAATAAATCAAGTTAGATTCCATACTCAATAATATAAAAGCATTATCATTGGTTCATTTGGGTACCCATTTATAAAAGCATTTTTGAACACTATTACATTACGGCGCCCTAGAACATTATCTGCTTTATTTTCGTATTCTCTTCCTTCCTTCCTCACGATGATGCTCCGGCGTTCTGTGGTGCTTTCCACTTTGAAGTCTTAAGTACCAATTACTTGTGCAGCCCTTTCCTGGCTCTGCTGTTGGCTAACGATGTGTTTCGCCGCGAGTTTGACCACAAGCAACTCTGAGGCAATTACTTGTGCCCTTCGCATTCTTCTGAAGATGGTGCAAAATTTCAGCCTCACATACATCTTCGTCGTTTCCTAATGCAACGCTGGAATTTGTTCTACTGTGAAACGATTCCAATACAAGTACGATGAATCCCTTATGTTGTACAGTTGTTATCTGTTAGTTGTTCTTGTAAATAATTACTTATATTCCACGTGATCCTTCCTCAATTTGCTGCTCATACGAGACGTATTCATGTTATGCAATTGTTCTGGCCTGTTTTGGGCTGAAGTACATACTACGCCAATCTACCAAGAATTAATTCCTTAAGTCTGAAAGGGAAATGTGCTACACTCTACAGAGTAAGTTGAGAATAATTCCTTCCGGAATACCGTGTTTACGATATTCTTTCAGGCAAGAGAAAGACACAAAGTCAGAAAATTCAACACTACAGCACGAAAGAATACGCGACCTATAATCTGACGCTAAACATATTTTCCCCGTTACGAAAATGAACGGTCTAAAGGTATTGATAAAATTAGCAAGCCTGAGATACATAAGCCTAAGAACTTCATATTAACTAATTACTTCGCCAGAGTTATTTCGTATCAAGCGCGTACGCTACACGAGAAGCTGGCAAGAAATATAAGCATCCTACAAAGGAAACAAAGTACTCCTCTTGAGAAACACACGACGTTAACCTAATAAACGCTCAATTCTCTTTACTTAGCAAGAGAGAAAATGAGAATTACGCATAGCATAAGATTAGATCGCTCAACAAGATTTTCATCCAGACGAAATTTCTTGTGAGCAAAGAAAGTTGGAGTTACATAACCTAGAGCATATTCCTATTGAACGAAGCATCACACTCTCGTGAGGGAGATTACCTTTAATTCACAACTAGAATAGCACAATTCTACTAAAGAACACATTTAGATTAAAGCAATACAGCGCAAAAAAAAAACTCACTCCTACGTAAGAGCTCTGCTAAAATTGAACGCACAAGAACACATATCACAAAGTTAAGGTGACGCATGATCTCAGTCCACTGCAGCTCGCTTCCAAGTGGCAATTCACCTACACCTTGAACGCAAATTGTAGCTTCGCCGCTCCTTGAACGCAGCTCTCGCGCTTACGTGGTTCTCTGTCCTCAGGTCTTCATCTTCTCTCTCAATAGTTTCATATCCGTTTCCATTCCCTGGTTCAGCTGCGACGTCCGACGTGCCGGGAAAAGCCTCGCCCCGTAGGAAAGCAACTTTCAATCTATCCAAATGAACCCTTTCTTGTCGGTTACTATATAGTGCTTTAATGGTCGCATTTGTGGCATTCCTTTCAAGGACACGGTACGGGCCCAACCAGTCGGTAGGCCACTCGTTTGCAGCTTCGGCCTTTCCTGTCGGATTGTGTAATAAAACAATATCTCCGCTCTCCACCTGGTTGTTTTTCACACCTCTTTCCTTCATTTGCACCGACTTGTCGTGTGAAGCCTTGGACTTGGCCTTCACTACTTTGAACGCATTGTGAAGTCGGGCGCTCACCTCGGCACTGTAATTGTCCCCAAGAGAATAATCCATGCGAGGGGTTTTTAACCAGTCAACAACAGGAATTTCTGCATCCCTACCAAAGAATAAATAATACGGTATTTCTTCAATAACACTTTGATAACTTGTGTTCAGTGCCAAGCATGTCCACGGCAAAGCATCATGCCACGATGGTTGATCGCTGGCTGCGAGGTGAGACAGCACTGTTTTGATGTTCTTGTTCTGACGTTCCGTCATCCCATTTGATTGCGGATGATACGCAGATGTGTTGTAGTATTTTATTTTCAATTTTTCACACACATTTCTGAACAAAGCTGACGTGAACTCGGTACCTCTGTCTGAGACGAGCGCTTTCGCAGGGCCATACGTGGTTACGAATTTAGTTAACGCTCGGGTCACTTCCTCAGTTGTCTTGCTTCTGAGTGGGAAAGCTGCAACATATCTGCTGAAGTGATCAACCACGGTCAAGATGTACTTGTGGCCCTCATTCGAGACTGGCATTTCTATTAAATCAACACCTATTCTGTCCAGAGGCTTGTCAATTTCAGGGAATGAACCCATGCTAACACAAATGCGATTGTTGATCTTACGCTTCTGGCACTGCATGCACGAATCGATGTATTTGTTAACGTCGCGAGACATGTTAATCCAGTACCCAAATTCCATGAGCTTTTTCCACGTTTTAGCACGACCTTGATGAGCACCGATGGTACTATCATGCGCTAACGTTATTGCTGCTTCTCTCAGAGCGTCTGGCACAACGATTAAGTGCCTTGTTCTATTAGGCTTTCGTTGTGTCTTTCTGAAATACAATATGCCTTCATCGGTGAAGATTTCGGGTTTTAGAGCGAGGCTTGGAGCGTCCCCTGATTTGTTACCTTCAAGATACCTGAGCACTGGCCCCCAAACGGGATCCTTCAACTGTTCTGCACGCACATTTTCTTGCCGCAAGCTGCTTTCCGCCTCTTGTACGCTGGGAGTTTCATCTAACATCGTCGTGACGAACACTGTTTTAGGTGCTTCGTCGTCTGGATTTTCTTCTTCGTTGTCGTTCGCAATATTTCTCGACAATGCGTCAGGCACCACGTTCTGAGTTCCTGGCCGATACATCACCTCAAAATCATATTGAGAGAGTGTTAGGGCCCATCTCATGATTCTGTTGTTCTTGGTATTTTTACCTTTGAACAAATATTTGAGAGCCGTGTGATCAGTAATTACAACGAATTTATTACCGTACAGGTAAGGTGAAAAGTGATTTACAGCGGCGACCACTGCTAATCCTTCCCGCTCCGTTATTGAATAACGTTTTTCAGCATCATTGAATCTTTTGCTGAAGTATCCAATCGGTTGTTCCTTACCATTACATTTTGGCGCAAGAACCGCGCCAGAGCCCTCATTTGAGGCATCACAGCTCAAGTAATACGTCTCATTAAGAGAAGGTTTCTTCAGAACTGGAGCTTCTATCATGAGCTGCTTAAGTTTACAGAAGGCTTGTTCGTGTTGTTCATTCCACTTGAATTTTTGGCCCTTCTTAGTCAGTGCATTAAGAGGTGCAGCGGTTGTGGCAAAGTGCGGGATGAACCGCCGATAGAAGTTGAGCGCTGCTACAAACGAGCGGACTTTGCGTGCGGTTGTGGGCCTAGGGTAATTTTGCATGGCCTCAACATTTTTGGGGTCCGGAATGAGTCCCTCACGACTGATGTAACATCCTAGGTACTTCACTTGTTTTTGCGCAAACTTGCACTTGTCCAAGCCTATTTTGACTCCGGCACATTGAAATTCGTGCAACACTTCCCTCAAATTTTCTAGGTGCTTCTCAAAAGTCATAGAGCTAACGCACACATCGTCCAAATAAATAGCGGCGAATTTTCCAAGCTGCCTTTTCAGAACATGACAAATTACTCTCTGGTACACTGATGTTGAGCACTTGAGTCCCATAGGCAGCCGAGCGTACTCGAAGTTGCCTTGTCGAGTCTGAAATGCAGTGTACTGCTTACTTTCTTCATCTAGCTCAATTTGATGGAAGGCTGATTTTGCATCGACAATGGAATAGTACTCTTTCCCAGCAACTTCTTCCAGGGTTCCTATGATGTTGGGAATCGGGTAATGTTCGTTCACCACTCGCATGTTCACAGCTCGCAGATCAAGGCAAATTCTGTGGCCTCCTCCAGGTTTCCTTACGAGTACGAGCGGATTTTTCCAAGCACTTGTACTCTCTTGCACAATTCCACCTTCGATCATCTCCGAGACCTTTTTATCAATAATTTCTTGGCTGGAGTATGGAATACGCCACCCTTTCGTTTGAATTGGCCTGTAATCACTCAGCAAAATTTTGTATTTCACTCCTTTCACATGGCCAATATCCATCTCGTCTGCACTAATCGTCTTGTGATATTCCTTCAGCAGGTTCCTAACTTGTTCTTGTTTTTCAGCATCCAGGTGACTGAGGTCAAGCTCATTAATTAGCTGGAAGCGCTTCTCTCTGCGGAGATTTTCTGCTTCACTGTTTTCATCTTTATTTTCTTCTGTAGTCGCACTTTCATTCGAGATTTCGTGGCATGTTGCAACTATTGCTCCTTCAGTTAGAGCAATTTCTTCGGCAAAAGGGTTAAGTACAGGCATCAAAACATACCCGTTTTGTACCTTTGCAGCGGTGGCTCCGACGTACGGCGCCCACTTAATTCTAGGCTCTAAAATTACTTCCTTCCCATCAAACTTGCCATCTGCTCGGCACTTTACCATGGCTTGCGTGCGAGGCTTCACTGTAATGTCCTCAGCCAGAGTTACAGATGTTTCTTCCCGCGTCACACACAGAATTTTCGGAGAAGCGTGTCCTGGTGCTGAAAACATGTTCACGTAAGTGCCAAAGAATGATGCCCTACATTTTCCGAAGTCTAGCTTTGCGTTGACTTTGTTCATTACTTCCACTCCTATTAGCAGGTCTCCTGGGAATGCATTTTCCCGCACAACAAAACATCTCTGTACAATTTTCTGACCGTTAACTTTGATTGGCACATTAATCTTTCCCAGCACCGGCACGGGTTCCTCTCCAATTGTTTTTAATGCAGTCGATGTTCCTTTCACACTAGCATTTTTAATTCCCGCAACCACACGCTCTTTAACCAAGCATATATTTGCTCCGGTATCAAGAAGTGCGGTAACAGGTTTACCATTCACTTGGAGTATCACGCTGGGATTTATTATTGGAGCTAACGGTCTCCTATTCCGTTTTTTGGCTGTCCTGCAAACTGTTGCACTCTGCAATTAGCTCTTACGTGCCCAAATCTTCCACAGTTGACGCACGGCGGTGGCACCGCTTTATACTGTGCCAAGTCCATTGCAGGTGCAGGTGTAACTTCCGGTTGCGGCTGTGGTTCTCTTGTGTGGTAAATTTGGTGCTGATGACTCCTAAGTCTGCCTTTTTCGCTCCAGTGGGGTGCTTCATAATTTCCTCTTCGATGATAAGGAGAGTGTCGTGTCTGTCTGTTCCTTTCTCTCCAGGGTGGCACTTCATGGCGGTACCCTCTAGGCCGTTGTGGTGAATGCCGCATCGTATGGCCGACACGTGCAGTCTCATGCTGTGGCCTCCTCTCGCTTCGCTGCGCTCTCTCTCTCTCCGGTTCCCTCTTCTCTGTCGTTTCCCTTGGTACTGGTACTATCCGTCGATTTTCCACCTCGATTGCCATGTCCCTCAATTCTTGTACTGTCGTAGGTCGCGCATCACTTCGAAATGGTCTTGTGATGTTCTCCCTTAATCCGAGCCACATCAAATCTACAAGGATTCGTTCCGGATGTTCCAGATAATTCTCGTTGTACAGCCTTTCCAGGCGCGTCAGGTATTCTGAAACTCCTTCTCGGCTTGTTTGCTTCTTGGTCACTATTTCAAACAGCGCTTGCGTCGGATGTTCAACTTGATCGGCGTAAGAGCGCAGCCATGTTTCTGCTTCTCGCAGGTTCGTTAGTGTATCAATTATTAGATTGCACTCCTTTGCCTCTTGTTGACCTAGGCATAGGAAGAAGGCTTTCACCTGCTCGCTGTTATTCAGATTGCCCGTCAAAAACTTCAATCTTGCCATATGTTCCCCTACATCATCGCCCCTCCTGAATTTAGCACCAATGGCCCCCACGCAACTCGTTACCACGGGCATGTTTACTGCTTCCTCTTCGGGTTGTGGTGGCGTTGCTGGCGCATTTCTGCGGTCGTGATTCCTTCTCCCACGGGCAGGCATAGTGTCGATCTTCTCCTATTCACTTTCTCCAAAACTCAAAAATTTGCGATCACTCAAATGCTTTCCACACCTACTCACTGTAAAACTTTTACTGAAACTTTGAAATTAATTGAGTGAACACACCAGAATTTTCTCACTCAAACTTATCACTTTTATAACCACTTTCACTTTCTTGATCTATATGGCCGTGTGCTTGCTGGCTTCTCACACCGGAACACAGAAAATCATCACTACGAGACATGTACCTCTACTGAATTTCTGTACGTTTTGCACATGAAATAACTACGCAAAAAAAAAAAATACAATGCAACTGTCATACTACACTCACAAAATATTACAAAGCGATCGCGTTGATCTTTGCCAAATTGTGATGTCACGAGAAGGCTGTCTGCCTCGTCTCTCATTAATTTACACTAATGAGAAGACCGAATGCTCGCTTGAGGGGTTGGCATACCTCAATAAAATACACAGGAAACACAAGGAAAATTTATGGGCAAGCCCAAAACAAATCAACACTACTACAAAATGTGTATACTAAAATTGGGCAGTACTCACCGATGTACGTTGTACTCGACTTACTCAATGCGCGTTTTTCAGAGCGCATCAGTTATGATGAGGGGCTGCTTGCTACTAAATTTGGGGGGGGATTTTATACACGTGAAAATTCACTTAATTTATAATTTACGGCAATACATCATACAGAACATCGATAAGCGCACGCAATGTATGGTATTAGAACTGGTGTAAATTGAGTAATGGTATGCTAGAAACTTCATGTGTTAAACAGCTTACATAACAGAATGACAATAAATGCTACCGCTGGCCAGCATATCCCCGTACGTTAATCACACAGGTCCTGATACATGAGCCCTACAACATGTTCATATTCTAACAGTGCTGGAGGTGGTGTCACTTCAAACATACATTCATTAAACAACACAGCTTCAGTTCCAACTTTTGCCTTATGCACAGTTCAAAATGTCTATTGCTGATATCACACTGCTCGTCCCGCTTCGTTATCTTGACCCATGATCTCCCTTTCTTCCAAGCCGATGACAAAAAAAAACCTCCCCGCCTGCACGATAAAAATTAAATACTCATTACTTCTAGTCGTGCTAATGAAGTTCCCTTAAATATTCCAATCTTCACTTCAACAAAAGGCCACACACTTTTATCATATCTATTTCAAAATATTTTCTCCAAAGGTAATTACATCACTCTTACCCTCCCCACTTAATGTGGCATCTTCAGAATGATTTCCCCGCTTTAGCCAGGTCTGCAATTTACCCTCTGTGGAAAAAAACGGAGACTATTTTATTAAGCGAAATTTTTGATAAGTTTAACTCCCTGTGTTGATATCTATGTCACATATTTTCAGGGTAATTTTCAACACCTCCTATTTTTAACACGTACTATATCCGACGATCGCCGACGCAAGACTAAATTTTTCTCATCAGCTCTACCCACTTGTTCGCGAGAAAGCGGTGTTCTAGTTCACGCATGGCCAATCACACACTTAGAAGCTTCTACGTCATGTTCGAATGCCCTTCTTGTTTAGCAGCTAAAGCCTCATTCGTGTTCCTTAGCTTCAACTACTTTCCCACCATATTGATGTCGTGGTATTGGCCTAGAGCCTTCTGACGTAACTTAGCAGCCTCCTCCCTCTCGAGGGTTTGCAGGACCGCCGATCTCAACGTTAGCCCTCCGACTATTTCTGAGAGTTTCCTTTTCACGCTCAAGTGCTTGCCATAAATCTGTCGAGCACTGTGTATGGAGTTTGAGATTGTGCCATTAACCCACACAGCATGCGGTACCCGCCGAGGGCCAGCAGACTGCTTGTATAGCCAAAAATCTTGAGAACATAATATACACAGCTATCGCCTGGACCAAGGCGTCAGCACTTTCGAACGTCTTAGTGCTCAACCGTTGAGATTGTTATTTCTCCCCTCTCGATCGAGTTACACACTCCCTGCCTGAAACAACACACCCTTTCTGAAACAACACATCCTTTATGGGCTCACCACACACACCCGTCCAGACATTCTGGCTTGTAACACACACAAATGTTGAAGAGACTACACCTCCGCACCGCTGGAATTTTAATCAACAGAAATAAATTTTATAACACATAATTATAATTTCCCTAAATTCTAAAAAAACGCAGAATGAAATCATAATTACCATTTTCCTAAATTCTCATGTTTTAATTCGTTAATCATTCGCTAAATTGATTATTCTCGACATGACCCCAAAACACAAGAGCACCAATCAGTTAGCACAAAAGGACATAAATTAGTTAAACTCCCAAAATTAAATCTTTCCCAACAAAGTAATTGGTGGGGATTGAGACTTTGAATAATTCGATCTTACACCGAAGTGATTGGTGAGGATTGAGACTGAATAATCATCTATCACCAAAGTGATAGATGATTGCGCCGTTGGTTCTTCCCTTTTACAGTAAAGTGGTTGGTGAGGGTTGCGACTTTGGATAATTTTGTTTTACGGGTGCACGATACACGAGAATATTTTAATAAGTTGAAGTAATTTATTTTAACCGAGGTATGCTGCATATTGTCAGTGAGTTAAAAACTACCGAAAACATTCAGAATACAATGTTTTGTACAAGTGAACGACTATGCGCATTGAAAATGCGTCAATTAAATGGAAATAATATTTTCACAATAGCCCTGCTGAGATCGTATCTTTCTGTTTTGCCTTCATTGTTGAATGAATGATAGCGATGCTAAATTTTCTATCAGGTAGAAATCGATGCTTGGAGTAGCGTGTTTTTTTCACATTATGACCGAGAAAACATGCGCTGTGCGATGACAGACCCATCTTCACGCTTTACAAAATCTAATGATATTGGCGATACATTATTTGGAGCTTTTCGATAAATTCTAAGCACTATTGACCGTAAACCACTCTGAGAAACTATCGCATGTGATCAACAAGAACTATGTTTGCGTCAGAGCAAGTGATTGCGGAGTATAAGAAGAAGCTTCTTGAAGGGCACAGGGAATCCCATCAGTATGATAAGGATGACTCAAAGTTCATTTCAGAATCAACGTAAGTGATAAGTCTTCTGCTGCGACGATGCTGAAGATAAAAAAAAGTATTTCGCACGCATTTTAACTCGCCAGCTATAGAGCTTTAAATAACTGACAAACAGAAAATACAGGAAATGTATATGCAATGCTAAGATGGAAATTCATGTAGAAATGAAACTATTGCTACTAATGCAAGTAAAAGTAAAGAAAAACAGTTATTCTAGCTCACATAACTCAAGAATTTCTTCGTACACAGGCCATCTTGAAATTAATGAAAAAATCCAGTTTTTCTACCGAATCATTTCAAAATCCTGGGGCAGAAATGTTTTAAATTATACGATTCTAAAATTTAAGATGCGCGGCTAGTGCAGCTCTATCTGGAATTCGTAACACTTTGCGAATAATTGAACAGAATTTAGCCATCTCAAGTAATAAGATATGAGGGAGCATAAATAATCTGGTGCTAACGTTGCAGCCAAACGCATCTAGCGAACAACAGTTCTGTTTTTACCTCGACAGTAGCATTGCTAGCAATTGATTATCTAGCGCTCTAAAAAAAGTCATTTGGCCGTCGAAAAAGACATGAAAGGAATAGCAGCACCGACCGATGAAGTGAGTGTGTGGAATATTCATGTCCCCAAATACTCGGATAGTCACGACCCCATCGCCGTCTGTAAGTAAGTAGCCTGCCCGGCTCCTGTTCGCTTCCACGTTATTCCAAAGTGCTGTAATTCAGGACCTGATCTCATCCATCAGCGAGGATTGCAAGTGTGACGGGCGAGAGAGGGTGCAAAAAGGGGATGGTGAATTGCAGAACAATATTAAAGGGCTCTAAAGGCCTGAAAAATGAATGCGCCGTTCCTGAGTGAGTGTTTCTGAATTCATGAGTAGATTCGCCAATATCGTTCCTCTGTGCGCAAAAAAAAACGATCAATTCGAGATTAAAAGGTTTGATGAGTCCTTTAAGAAAAAATTTCGTGATTTATGAGAATGAAATCGGATGAATGGTAGTTTTGAGGGTTTTCTCATGACAAATTTTGCGTAGCTGCATACTCAGAGAAAACAGAAGCTATGCAGTTGGCCTTCCTTATGGGCGCTACACGCGCTCGATGAGAGCGAGTATCACCAACATGGTGTATGTCCAATGAAGTCAAATATAATATAATGAAGTCAAGTATAATAAATTTAGCACGAAGAACGTGATACACTTCACGGCAAATGTCAGTGTTACGTTTTGCTGTTGTTACTGTTATTTAAAATTGCTACTTTTATTTACAATAGCTATTGTTAATTATCATCGTTATTAATTTTATCTACCACAGCTTTGGTTATATACAATTTTTTCGGTATATGGCATTATTATTGTTATGTACCATTCTTATCGTTGTTGATTTTTTTATCTTTATTTACCACTGGTATTTACAATTGTTATTTATTATTGTTATTGTAATTTACCATTGTTATTCACAGATATATCTCACACTATGAATTGATGCTTGTACACATGGACTCTTGGACATCGCCTGCATCGCTGGCACTATTTGAGCCCCAACTCTTACTGACTGACTTCTCTTATCGTTACAACCATTTGACGACTGAAGGTAACTCTTATTGAGGTAACTCTTTAGTGACCCCAATAAAAAAAAGCTGCATTTTAAAGGCGCGCTTAACTCTGACTCAGATCTTTTCATGATTGTTAACTTGGCGTTAGACATTTTTATTAACAGTTCATTTAGCGTCAGATCGTTTAATAAACTGTTGAATCGGCGTAAATTTTTTTGTCGTAATCCGTATGTAAGTGATGAGTTTTTTCAGCTTTGAGGTAGTCTGCATCAGGTTGGTAATTTATGCTGTGGTTTAATCGGAAACAAATGCAGTGTTCATGGAGAATTAAATGAATCGGTTTTTGAAATCCTTTCAAAATTTGAAAGGTTTATGCCTTTCAAGTACATATTTGCCTTGGAAAGCATATCCCTTGATATGTTTTTCGAAAATACAGAATTACTCCGTTGATGCCCGGTAGCTTCCCCTGTCTTTTGCAAAAACTCACAAATGCAATTTATTTTATAAAATCCTTTCACTGGTTAACAATTCTTCAAATCCTTTGATTTTTCTTTTCAGCTTAGTAAGTAGCATTTCCGAGCGTCGAAAAAGCTAGTCTTTTACAGAAAATTTTCATGCGGAAAGCGCTACTTGGGCTTAATATGTTTTAAACGCTTCAATTTTTTCTGTTCAACAAATAGCCTTTACGCATAGTGACCAAAGCAAGTATTTTAGAGAAAATTTTCGTTAGAAAAAGTAGAAAAATACGCTGCATCGGCTAAATGTATTTTAAAAGCCTGCATTGTTTTTCTTTTCTATTAAAGAAATAACATTTACGTATATCGATCTAAGGTAGTTTAAAATTTACACAAAATTTCCTTCTGCAAAAGGCAACATCAGCTAAATATATTTTAAGTGTTTCGATTTCTTCCTGTTCAGCAAACAGCATTTATTCATGTAGACCAGAGCAACAGTAGTAGAGAAAATTTCAACACAAAGATCGCAACATCGGCTAAATATATTTTGAATGTTATTTTTTCTGTTGAGTTAATAGCATTTACGCATGTCGACAGATGGTAGTCTTTTAAAGAAAATATTCTCACAAAGATCCCACTGGGGACCCCAAAAAGCCCGAGAGCAATGCTTGGTAACGGAGTCGTGATACTAAACGCGCTCCAGCAGAAGCGATATTTTGAGTCTCACGAGACGTCCGTATAACTCATCTTCTTGGCGGCGATGCAGTTTTAAAGCCTGACTCGGAAAACTAATCAAAGATATTTTACAAGATTCAAATTAAGATGCAACGTTCCCATCGCCTAAAAGCTTCTTTTTCTCTTCTGTGGGTTTTTCGCGGCTATTTTTTGGAAAGTCTCGGCCTGGAAGACCTCCAAACCGATGCCTTGAATAAAAAATTACGCCGCTCCCAAAAATAAAATTTGGTTCGGCACCTCTTCATTCTCGTTCTATTTTTTGGTAGCAATAAAGCTGGAAACTAAAATAAAAGTATTTTTTAGTACGAATTCGCCTTCTGCTCCGAGCAATGAAGCAAACAAATACACGCCATTCTAGAAGAGAATTTATTTAGGCTTGAGGTACGGACCAACAGTGTAGAGTTTCGAGGAGCTGTTGCATCTATATTTGTAGGCGGCATAATGCCTGTCTTCCAGTGGCCCTTCTCTCTTTGCAGGGGAGGCTTGGGATACTCACTCTGGAAATTCAAATTCTGGAGTGGAAGCCTAAGAACGGGATAGAGTTTCGAAAAGCAGTTGCATTTGTATTTGAAGGGGGGATCATACCCGTCTTCTATTAATCCCTCTTTCTATATAGGTGAGACTTGAGCCGCTGACTGTATATGATTGCAAGATAGAAGTTCAAATTCTACAAAGGTGAAGACGAAGAACGGGATAGAGTTTTGAAAAGCAGTTGCATTTGTATTTGAAGGGGGCATCATACCCGTCTTCTATTAATCCCTCATTCTATATAGGTGAGACTTGAGTCGCTGACTGTATATGATTGCAAGATAGAAGTTCAAATTCTACAAAGGTGAAGACGAAGAACGGGATAGAGTTTTGAAAAGCAGTTGCATTTGTATATGAAGGAGGCATCATACCCGTCTTCTATTAATCCCTCTTTCTATATAGGTGAGACTTGAGTCGCTGACTGTATATGATTGCAAGATAGAAGTTCAAATTCTACAAAGGTGAAGACGAAGAACGGGATAGAGTTTTGAAAAGCAGTTGCATTTGTATTTGAAGGGGGCATCATACCCGTCTTCTATTAATCCCTCTCTCTATATAGGTGAGACTTGAGTCGCTGACTGTATATGATTGCAAGATAGAAGTTCAAATTCTACAAAGGTGAAAACGAAGAACGGGATAGAGTTTTGAAAAGCAGTTGCATTTGTATTTGAAAGGGGCATCATACCCGTCTTGAGACGCTGATTCTGTGATGGAAAGGATGGAAAATCATATTCTGAAAAGCTGAAGAGAAAAAAATAAGTGTGTTCATTGTGCCTCGGCGTGGCGGCAATTTATGCAGGGAAGCCGGAGCGTTAGAACTTGTGGAGCTTCTAATTCTGAACATGTTTTCCAGTAATTGAGTATACATCTAATCCAGGAAGAAAAATGAGACTGCGTAATATTTGTATTTTAGTAGGATACTCTTTTCAAATTGTAAAAATTTACGCAATTGGGCTGTTTTTGCGTAACACGAATGTAAAGCATCACACTTAAGACAAGAAATACAATGGTTCGATACTAGCACTGCAGTTGCGTTTTTTTACTCGATTAGAGCAGCAGTTTTGGTGATTATAGAAAAAGACGAGAACGGGAAAACTGGTTTTTATGCAGGATTTTACCCCACCCACTGAGCTTACATTCCACTGATTTTCCTCTCGTTCGGTTAAAATTCTGAATAAATTTTTAAACAACTAAATTATAATGATGGAGCGATCAGTGAAACAATATTGTATCTGTTCTCAGAGATGTATATGATCCCGCGTTTTTTTTCACATCGCACGGGAAATTGTATTTATATGAGAAAAATATAACACACTTGCCTTTTTTAGCCATGAATATAGTTAAAAAAAAATTACTTATTAAACGTTCAGTGTTAACTACGTTATACCAATGCATTAAAGGCTAAAATTCTGTCTGTCGAGACAAAAGGGTTAATTCGCTAAACAGAGCATGAAATCCTAGAATACTTTCTCCAGACAGGTGCAAACTGAATGAACAAACTCTATGTCTGTTCTCATCACTTTATAACTCGAAGAATGGTAAAGGGTGGGAAATAATTACTAAATTGAATTCATTTATGAAACTTTATTTTTAGAACAGCATTTAATTAAAAATTTTTGTCCAATGAAAGTGAATAGACTTAAGTACTCATACCAGGACTTCACATGTGCCCCCGTTGAAATGCACTTGTACCACCGCTCCATTCAAAGCCACTTTAGCGAGGTATAATCTTTCGTAATGTACTACACCTTAAAGTGATGTACTGCACCATAAAGTGATGTACTACACCATAAAGTGATGTACTACACCATAAAGTGATGTACTACACCATAAAGTGATGCACTACACCATAAAGTAACGTACTACACCATTAAGTGATGTACTACACCATAAAGTGATGTACTACACCATAAAGTAACGTACTACACCATAAAGTGATGTACTACACCATAAAGTGATGCACTACACCATAAAGTAACGTACTACACCATAAAGTGATGTACTACACCATAAAGTGATGCACTACACCATAAAGTAACGTACTACACCATAAAGTGATGTACTACACCATAAAGTGATGTACTACACCATAAAGTGATGTACTACACCATAAAGTGATGTACTACACCATAAAGTAACGTACTACACCATAAAGTGATGTACTACACCATAAAGTGATGCACTACACCATAAAGTAACGTACTACACCATAAAGTGATGTACTACACCATAAAGTGATGCACTACACCATAAAGTAACGTACTACACCATAAACTAATGAATATCACCATAAATACGTACAAACCCCAATGCAATTACACATTTAAAAGCTTTCAAAATAATTTCCATTTGAAATCATAATCGGCAAGTCAATTCCACCAAAGAATGTGCGCTACACCGCTCTTCCAGAAGATTTACTCTTTACGGTCGGGTTTACTTCTAGAATTGGAGCACGGAGATGAAATGTTTCAGTTGCTCACATCGCAGACAACACCACCAAGCTACTCCAGCGCAAGCACAATATGCTATACTCTTGCATTTTGAATCTAATGTTATGAGAAACGCTTTCACTTAATTTCTAAGTCGAGAGAATGGAAGCTAGCACACAAAGTCTCCACGGTTGTTCTCTTTGCTTGAATGCGTTGGTGGAAAATCATGTTTTATTTTCAATGTTAATTGTTCGTGAGGCGTCATTCAACTGCTACAACTTCACTATCGAAGATTGTTTTACTCGGTGAAACGAGAATATCCCGAGTAAATTTTTGTCTTTAGTGTAAGCGCTCTCGAATTGCAGCTGTCGTGGTATGAATTACTCTCTCGAAGCTCATGTTTTGAGTACATGTGGCATTGGGAACCAAATCCAACTTTTTTGCCTGGACACCTATAATTTTAGCCGCCTTCTGCCCAAGACGGCTATAATTATAGACGTAACGACGGAAAGGTTTGGCGGGGTATCGAGGGGGTGCTGCTATAGCGTGAGGTCTATCATCCTATAGCATGAGATCTTCCTCTAGCTAGTGCTATAGCGTGAGGTCAGGTTGGGTTACTAATGGGTATAACTTATTTCCACACATTTAATTTACCGATAAACACTTCATTTGTACAATTCGAACTGCACCTGGGTAGGTGACTTATGGCGGCAGACCTCACGTTATCGTAGTGCTACTATTGTGTCAGTGCTATTTTGGATACTATCGATGTGCTACTATTGTATCAGTGCTACCATGGATACTATCGATGTGTTACTATTGTATCAGTGCTACCATGGATACTATCGATGTGCTACTATTGTATCAGTGCTACCATGGATACTATCGATGTGCTACTATTGTATCAGTGCTACCATGGATACTATCGATGTGCTACTATTGTATCAGTGCTACCATGGATACTATCGATGTGCTACTATTGTATCAGTGCTACTATGGATACTATCGATACTATCGAGGTGCTACTATTGTATCAGTGATACAAAGTTGGTCAACCGGTCGAGGTCGTTTTAATTGGCCTCTCACCAACGCAACAGCTTCAGACCATCGATAAATCGCCGTAAAAATTCACAAGGACGTAATTGGCTGTTGACTAGACCAGGTCATGTTGTGTCTAGCAGACGGGACCAGCGCAGGTCATGTCGGGTCCTGCAGACGGGCGAACGAGATCTAAAAAATTCTCCATTTAAGCGAATATCGAAAACAAATTATAGCACATGCGATCTTTACCTGCTCATTTAGGTAGCCAATCATATTCTGAGTTTATCCTCAACGCTACAAATTACAATGTTCATGTGAACGCATAACCAAAATTGTGATCAAATTAATGACCGAAAAACAATATCTTTGATTTGGAGTTGCTCAGGTGATTTCATAATGAACGTTGTAACGAAATTGACAACCGAAAAAAAATATCTTCGACCTAGAGTTGGAAGATCATAGCAAGCCGCAGCAGCATGTTATTGACTAACGCAATATTAGCGCTACGGAGTGACAGTTCACCTGCAAATGTTCCATTGAAACTGGTATTCCTGGCATTCAAATGCTAGCTTGATTACCAGAGACCTCGCGGAACGCAGACCAAAGGATGTGGCATCCCAGTGCCGCTGGGTTGTGTTGACGCGCTTTGTGTCTCCTCAGAGGTGCGACAAAGGCGAAGTATGTACAGTATGTCCCACAAAAACCCGAACCGAGTATTTACTTTCCCGTATCAGTAATACCATCATAAGAATACCTTAAGCATTTAACTTCTAGCAAAATTATCCTTCAAAATGAACCTATGGTAAAGGTATTACTGATTATGATGGTATTACTGATACGAGAAAATATGTAAATACTCGGTTTGGGTTTTTGTGGGACATACGGTACAAGCATCAAGCAAAGTGTTGATGCGCGATCCTTTGCTGGTGTTTGAATGTCACCTCTAACATTCTGAGCAAAGCTTAGGATAATTCGGTTCGACATGCCATTAATAATAATTAATAATTAATTATTTATTAATAATCTGTACTATAATAAGAGCCGCGTCCGTCCGTCTGTCCGAAGCCAGCCTGCAGTGTGTGATGAGCGTATCTGTGATACAAGCTCCAGTCCTATATATTTTGACGGGCCGTGTTCACGCGGCCTCATCAACTCTCGAGAGATTGTATTTTTTAATTTATTATTGCCTTTCTCTCATTTCGCCCACTTTTTATTTCACATAAATAGGGGTGGACTACATAGTTACAATAGAACGGGATATGTGCGTCGAATTATGTAATTTGTCTTGCCGAGGTGCGTATGCCTCCTGCGCCTATTGATTGGTACGGTGGTAGTGTATTATTGCATGAACATGGAAATTAATTTGGGAAACGTCACCCCGAGCATTCTGAGCGGAGCTTCGGATAATTCGTTTCGACATGCCGTTAGTAATGAACTGTATCGTAGCTACCGTGAATCTCAATAGAGCGTGATATCCATCGTGTAATTTCAATAGAATGGGATATCTGTGAGTCAAATTATCCAAATTGTCTTCGCTGAGGTGCGTGTGTCAACTGCTCCAATTGATTAGTGAATTGATTACTTAGTTTATCTTTGCATAAACAGGGAAATGAAATCCTGATAATAATTACTATAATGACAAGGGCTTACGCCTATAAGCGGATAAACTTTGGAAAAACTATCGATTACTACAACTGTTTTTTTCACTTGAGGATTTGAGAATGACTCATTTGTACAGAGCTGAGAAGCGAGAGGAAAAAACCCTGATTAGGCTTAACATATTTAGTGTAAAAGTTAACGGAATAACTAAGGCAGCATAAGAAAATAATAATTTGAATTCAATTCGTTTTTCGACAGTAATTTTTTTGTCCCTCAATAAAATAACAGCACAGCACAAGTTCATGAAATAAATACGTTAGCTGATCCGCATCTTCAGAGTATGTACGCTGTCATTAAAATGAGCTATCGATAGAAGCGATCCACATTTTATAAATATAGTCTTTACCGCCTATGCGACAACCACCCATGACGTGTCAAGTGCGGTGTACATTACAGGCAACCGTCTGTAAACAACGCTACTATATTTACAAGGCCTGTTTAGACAGGCAGCGACGTGCGAAAGCTAACTCCTTCCGGCATGATGAAGCAGTTTGTCCGTCGCTTTACGTTTTGTCAGAAACGTATGAACGGAAAAAATTCCGATTGCCAGTTTGCGCGTTGAATTCCGATTACATTATAACAACAAACACTGCCATTAAATCATAACAACAAACACTGCCATTACATCATAACAACAAACATTGCCATTACATCATTACAACTAAAATTGCCATTACATCATAACAACTAACATTGCCATTACATCATAACAACAAACACTGCCATTACATCATAACAACAAACACTGCCATTACATCATAACAACAAACACTGCCATTACATCATAACAACAAACACTGCCATTACATCATAACAACAAACACTGCCATTACATCATAACAACAAACACTGCCATTACATCATAACAACAAACACTGCCATTACATCATTACAACAAACACTGCCATTACATCATAACAACAAACACTGCCCATACATCATAACAACAAACACTGCCATTACATCATTACAACAAACACTGCCCATACATCATAACAACAAACACTGCCATTACATCATTACAACAAACACTGCCCATACATCATAACAACAAACACTGCCATTACATCATTACAACAAACACTGCCCATACATCATAACAACAAACACTGCCATTACATCATAACAACAAACACTGCCCATACATCATAACAACAAACACTGCCCATACATCATAACAACAAACACTGCCCATACATCATAACAACAAACACTGCCATTACATCATAACAACAAACACTGCCCATACATCATAACAACAAACACTGCCATTACATCATTACAAAAAACACTGCCATTACATTATTACAACAAACACTGCCATTACATCATAACAACAAACACTGCCCATACATCATAACAACAAACACTGCCCATACATCATAACAACAAACACTGCCATTACATCATTACAACAAACACTGCCCATACATCATAACAACAAACACTGCCATTACATCATTACAACAAACACTGCCATTACATCATAACAACAAACACTGCCATTACATCATTACAACAAACACTGCCATTACATCATAACAACAAACACTGCCATTACATCATTACAACAAACACTGCCATTACATCATAACAACAAACACTGCCCATACATCATAACAACTAACACTGCCATTACATCATTACAACAAACACTGCCATTACATCATAACAACAAACACTGCCCATACATCATAACAACAAACACTGCCATTACATCATTACAACAAACACTGCCATTACATCATAACAACAAACACTGCCATTACATCATAACAACAAACACTGCCATTACATCATTACAACAACAAACACCGCCACTACATCACTACAACAACAAACACCGCCACTACATCATTACAACAACAAACACCGCCACTACATCATAACAACAAACACTGCCATTACATCATAACAACAAACACTGCCATTACATCATTACAACAACAAACACCGCCACTACATCACTACAACAACAAACACCGCCACTACATCATTACAACAAACACTGCCATTACATCATAACAACAAACACTGCCATTACATCATAACAACAAACACTGCCATTACATCATAACAACAAACACTGCCATTACATCATAACAACAAACACTGCCATTACATCATTACAACAACAAACACCGCCACTACATCACTACAACAACAAACACCGCCACTACATCATTACAACAACAAATACCGCCACTACATCACTACAACAACAAACACTGCCCATACATCATAACAACAAACACTGCCATTACATCATTACAACAAACACTGCCATTACATCATAACAACAAACACTGCCATTACATCATTACAACAAACACTGCCATTACATCATAACAACAAACACTGCCATTACATCATAACAACAAACACTGCCATTACATCATAACAACAAACACTGCCATTACATCATTACAACAACAAACACCGCCACTACATCACTACAACAACAAACACCGCCACTACATCATTACAACAACAAACACCGCCACTACATCACTACAACAACAAACACTGCCCATACATCATAACAACAAACACTGTCATTACATCTTTACAACAACAAACACCGCCACTACATCACTACAACAACAAACACTGCCACTACATCATAACAACAAACACTGCCATTACATCATAACAACAAACACTGCCATTACATCATTACAACAACAAACACCGCCACTACATCACTACAACAACAAACACCGCCACTACATCATTACAACAAACACTGCCATTACATCATAACAACAAACACTGCCATTACATCATAACAACAAACACTGCCATTACATCATAACAACAAACACTGCCATTACATCATAACAACAAACACTGCCATTACATCATTACAACAACAAACACCGCCACTACATCACTACAACAACAAACACTGCCACTACATCATAACAACAAACACTGCCATTACATCATAACAACAAACACTGCCATTACATCATTACAACAACAAACACCGCCACTACATCACTACAACAACAAACACCGCCACTACATCATTACAACAAACACTGCCATTACATCATAACAACAAACACTGCCATTACATCATAACAACAAACACTGCCATTACATCATAACAACAAACACTGCCATTACATCATAACAACAAACACTGCCATTACATCACTACAACAACAAACACCGCCACTACATCACTACAACAACAAACACCGCCACTACATCATTACAACAACAAACACCGCCACTACATCACTACAACAACAAACACTGCCCATACATCATAACAACAAACACTGTCATTACATCATTACAACAACAAACACCGCCACTACATCACTACAACAACAAACACTGCCCATACATCATAACAACAAACACTGCCATTACATCATTACAACAAACACTGCCATTACATCATAACAACAAACACTGCCATTACATCATTACAACAAACACTGCCATTACATCATTACAACAAACACTGCCATTACATCATAACAACAAACACTGCCATTACATCATAACAACAAACACTGCCATTACATCATAACAACAAACACTGCCATTACATCATTACAACAAACACTGCCATTACATCATAACAACAAACACTGCCATTACATCATAACAACAAACACTGCCATTACATCATAACAACAAACACTGCCATTACATCATTACAACAAACACTGCCATTACATCATAACAACAAACACTGCCATTACATCATAACAACAAACACTGCCATTACATCATAACAACAAACACTGTCATTACATCCTAACAACAAACACTGCCATTACATCATTACAACAAACACTGCCATTACATCATAACAACAAACACTGCCATTACATCATAACAACAAACACTGTCATTACATCATTACAACAAACACTGCCATTACATCATAACAACAAACACTGCCATTACATCATAACAACAAACACTGCCATTACATCATAACAACAAACACTGCCATTACATCATAACAACAAACACTGCCATTACATCATAACAACAAACACTGCCATTACATCCTAACAACAAACACTGCCATTACATCATTACAACAAACACTGCCATTACATCATAACAACAAACACTGCCATTACATCATAACAACAAACACTGCCATTACATCATAACAACAAACACTGTCATTACATCCTAACAACAAACACTGCCATTACATCATTACAACAAACACTGCCATTACATCATAACAACAAACACTGCCATTACATCATAACAACAAACACTGCCATTACATCATAACAACAAACACTGCCATTACATCATTACAACAAACACTGCCATTACATCATAACAACAAACACTGCCATTACATCCTAACAACAAACACTGCCATTACATCATAACAACAAACACTGCCATTACATCATAACAACAAACACTGCCATTACATCATTACAACAAACACTGCCATTACATCATAACAACAAACACTGCCATTACATCATAACAACAAACACTGCCATTACATCATAACAACAAACACTGTCATTACATCCTAACAACAAACACCACCATTACATCATTACAACAACAAACACCGCCACTACATCACTACAACAACAAACACCGCCACTACATCATTACAACAACAAACACCGCCACTACATCATTACAACAACGAACACCGCCACTACATCATTACAACAACAAACACCGCCACTACATCACTACAACAACAAACACCGCCACTAAATCATTACAACAACAAACACTGCCATTACATCATTACAACAAACACTGCCATTACATCATAACAACAAACACTGCCCATACATCATAACAACAAACACTGCCATTACATCATTACAACAAACACTGCCATTACATCATAACAACAAACACTGCCCATACATCATAACAACAAACACTGCCATTACATCATTACAACAAACACTGCCATTACATCATAACAACAAACACTGCCCATACATCATAACAACAAACACTGCCCATACATCATAACAACAAACACTGCCCATACATCATAACAACAAACACTGCCATTACATCATTACAACAACAAACACCACCATTACATGACTACAACAACAAACACCGCCATTACATCATTACAACAACAAACACCACCATTACATCACTACAACAACAAACACCGCCATTACATCATTACAACAACAAACACCACCATTACATCACTACAACAACAAACACCACCATTACATCACTACAACAACAAACACCGGTATAATGTACACCGTAACAAAGCTGCACACGATCACCATGCCATTATAAGTAATCCAACGGCCCGGCGGCCGCACGACTGCACACTAGGCAGTTCAGAGCTCATTAGCGCTGGCGAGCAAATCTTGCGTAACGAGGCGATGCGTCTCTGGGATCTGGCGGATCTGCGTCCCGGGCTGTGTGAGAGTGATGGCGCAGTGTCAGCGTCCTGCACCAGCCGTTTGTGTCAGCTGTCTTGCATAGGCCGTCCTGCGTCAGCTGTTCTGTATAGGCTGTCCTGTGTCAGCTGTTCTGTATAATCCGTCCTGCGTCAGCTATTCTGTATAGGTCGTCATGCGTCAGCTGTTCTTTATAGGCCGTCCTGCGTCAGCTGTTCTGCATAATCCGTCCTGCGTCAGTGGTTCTGTATAGGCCGTCATGCGTCAGCTGTTCTGTATAGGCCATCCTGCGTCAGCTGTTCTGCATAATCCGTCCCGCGTCAGCTGTTGTGCGTCAGCTATGATGCGTCGGCCATGCTAAGGTGACTTACTCACGTGAATTACTAACTCATGACTTACCAGACCTCATACTCACTACGGAGATCGTCATTCCCATCTTACATTTTCGCTCGCAATCTTCCATTAACGTAGCTGTTCCTCGCCGAAATCGACTTGCATGAGGCCGCGTACTCTCCTGCACACAATAAAACGAACAGCAACTTTCTGATCTCCGGTGAGATGGGAAAAACTTCCAGAACTTCGGTGACTTAAAGCCTGTAGCTGAGTTGGGGTCGCCATTTATTGGGGAAGTTGTTAACCTGCGGTGGGAGAATATAAGAACATATGAAAATATTTTCTTTAACCGGGTTTCTCGTATCGGAATTATTTCGTCTATTTTCTACACTGTATATTTCTGGATTTGCGGAACAGCTACACTAGTAGCTGTTTTCTTAGCTACGCTACGAAAATTGATGATGTAGCTTCATTAATGGAAGGGAAAAATATTTGGACGTAGGAAAATAGTTTTCGAAGGGGTTTCCCCTTTCTCAATTCTATCTATTTTCCCTAATCTACACTATCACTATTATAAAAGGAGCCGCGTCCGTCCGTCCGTCCGTCCCTCCGTCCGTCCGTGTGACCCCCACTTGATTATGGTATCTAGAATACGCAATCGGCTCATTTTTACAATAAGAAATTTATATGGAGCTTTCTCTGTTGAAATTCATCATGTCGCTTTGATGTTTTTAATTGATAATGCAAAAAGAAATGTTTTAATTTCGTTTGAACAGTAACCTGGCTACCACTTAGTCTAAAGCCCAAGATTTTGGAACTTGAGTTATTGTTTCAAAATTGTGATTTTCTTGTAAAACTTCGAAGAGATAAAAACAACATTTCAGAATAAAATTCTGGCAAAAGAGGCCACAAAGGATAGAAATGTGTCCAATCGCAAAAGAGAAGTAGCAAGACTTCGACAGCAATAAAAACGCCGAAGACGATCGGATGAACAACGCGAAATGGCAAGACGAAGCAATGCTGCTCGCCAACGAGAAGCTAGAGCTAAATTGACCCCTGAAGGGCGCTTGGAAATTCTACGGAATGATGCAGAGCAGCACCGAGGAGCTAGAGAGAGCTAAAGACATGAAAGAAGCGAGGAAATTCTTCGGCATAGCGCTGGACAACATCGAGTGGCACGAGAGAATTCAACTCAAGAAAGAAGGGGTGAAATTCGTCAGGCTAATGCCTAACAGCATCGACTTGCACAAGCGAATTTAACTCAAGAAAGAAGATATGAAAGTCTTCCGATTAATGCCGACCAGCTCGTGTGCACTATACCCTTTTCATTCAATTTCCAGAAATTCAATTTCACTAAGAGGAAATTCAGTTCCACTGGGAGGAAATTCAAGTTCACTAGGAGGAAATTCAGTTTCACTAGGAGGAAATTCAATTTCACTAGGAGGAAATTCAGTTCCAGTGGGAGGAAATTCTATTTCACTAGGAGGAAATTCAGTTTCACTAGGAGGAAATTCAATTTCACTAGGAGGAAATTCAGTTCCACTGGGAGGAAATTCAATTTCACTATGAGAAAATTCAATTTCACTATGAGGAAATTCAGTTTCACTAGGAGGAAATTCAGTTTCACTGGGAGGAAATTGGATTGGAAATGGTATAGTAATTATAATCAGAGCCGCGTCCGTCTGACTGTCTGTCCGAAGCCTGCCGAAAGTGTGTGATGAGCGTATCTGTGATACGGGCCGTGTGCACCCGGCCTCATCAATTCTCGAGAGATTGATATTATTTTATTTTACGGCATTTCTTTCATTTCGCCTTCTTTCTTATTCCAAATAAAAGAGGGTGGACTAGTATAAATTAGAAGATTTGTGGGAAGAAGTAAGCGGTGTATGTCATCATTGACTCTAGGTGGAACGCGATAAAACTCAAATGGTACCAAATGTTTTTTATCCAGCATTGACGCAGTAGAGCGCAAATAAATCTTTCATCAACGCGTGAAGAATTTCATTTAGTCTCGGAACAACAAATTCCAATTATAATTTCGACTTCGTACGGTCTGAGGTTAAATAAAGTGCAAGAGTCACGATTACTGCAGCGATGCGCGGGCGTCCGATAATGTAACAATTTGCAAGTTTTTGATGTAACAATTTGCTGATTATGTAATTGATAATTTAACAATTTGTTCGAGATTCCGTTCACAAAATTACTTTGAAAATGGCACATCCACATATCCCCCCTCACCATTGCTGGGAAAGGCGCCATTCTTTTGTCTAACTTCATGCAGGATTTGAGGGGAGAGACACTTTTTTCCTTGCTTGAGCTCGTGAGTAATTGCTGACTTTATTGTGGTCGGACTTGTGTTTCGCAAGGCTATGTAGTGTTTGAGTTGGGCACGGTAGAAGAAACAAGGTAGGGTCATTTCTATGAGAGAAAATGTACCTCCTCTTGCCCGGCTAGCCAATAGAAATGCTTTATTTCTAACAAACTTTATGACGTCACCAAAACGCCATGTCCTCAGGCCAATAGTGGAGGCAGATTTGGGGGTAGCAGTGCTACCAGATGCAATATGAGCGCTGCTATTGGTTCGTTGCCGTGACGTCAGCAAAACCACACCGTCAACGAAAAAAAGACTGGTTTGAACCTACCTTGTTTCCTCTACCGTGGTGTTGAGTGAGGATAGTCCCTTTTTTCTGATCAATTTGATTTGATATCCCAAAATGTTTATTTCCCCCGTATATAAAATATTTCCCCCGTATTGCGCCGTGTGTGTACCATTCGGCAAATTGCGCAACCACTTTCCCGTGTTTATGAATGACACTTCATCGGCTTTGTGATCTTTTTTAAAATAATAGTCATCACACGATGTGGAGTGTCATTGCACAATTGCATTTGCATATTTATTATGAAAGATGAAAATATATTCGAGCCGTGAAGTCGATTTCCTAATTCTCTTATGTACAACCTAATCAAAGCAACTGTTAACCGCAAAAACGAGATCGTTTTTGTGAAAGTTTTAGTGAGTTCGTTTTTGTTTTGTTTGCATAGGTTAGCATGGGCAGTTCAGAAGGTCAAGAAAGGACGCGGTTGTATTTAAAAAGAATTGTCATGCACATAAAATTTTTTGTATGCAAAAAACATGTTGGATATAATGACTCACTAGAAATGATTTATATACTAAATTAATAGATATCGCTTTATAGCATTATATTTCACGCTTTGACAGTGACGTGGGCCACCGGTGGTACACGGAGGTAATTTTCATAATGCTGCTGACCGACCAGTAGTCGCAAACTCAACTTTTATAAATACTTAATCGAAGCTAAATGAAGGCACGATCTAGTTCATGTTAGCTATTTTCAAATAGGTTACTACAATTGACTTTAAGTTTGAGTTTGGTATTGAACTTAATATCTAGTAGTCGCAGTCAAAATATTAATTGAAACCGAATATTTATTGGTGTGCTACAGCATGATTTGCCATTCGTAATTAAACACTGTAGAATCGTCACGAAGTTCCAGTGTTCTGCATATTAAAAAACGACGAACGAATTAAGTGCATTCATGATAAAATTAACGTGACAGTCGAACATCAGCTCGATAAAAATAATACTTACTTCCTTCTCGGCAATTTGTAAATGCATTTTCACCTCGAACATAAGCAAGAATCCAAAAATTTTCAAAGGCTGCGACTCGTGCCTGTATTTTAGGAAACGGTCGTCTCGGTTGTGTTGTCGTGTGTCGTGCAATTGAAGTAGCCCAGACTGCGCCTCCTGACCACCTCAGGTCCTGTCGAGTCCGCGCTATTTTTTGTCAGAGGCAATTTCTCAATCAGGAAGGGATAAAAATGTCCAACGTCGCCGGCTTTCTTTGCCTTGTTTCCGATTGGCGGTCTTTGAACTCAACGTTGTACTGGAAAAGGGGAGGAAGTGGTAAAGTCGTGGTTTTTTGAGTTCTCTTAGACGATGAGTTGTTAGATCTTCTTGTTTCAGTATGAACAATGATGGAGGCTGTGAAGCAAGGCTGTGAAAAAATGGATGAAGGTTACGAAGCAAGGCTGTGAAAGTAATTGATACAAGTTGAAAAACAAGCTTATATTGAGAAACGCTTCATCTTCTCACAGGGGTGTAGAAAATTCAGAATAAAAAAAGGATATCCATCGCATTCTATTTCCAGCTATTGATTGCTTGTGAAATGAACAATCTATACGTAATATTCATTTTCGAAGCACCTGCACAGGTTCAAAGGTTCAGTAGATTGTTCGTGACAATCTAAATATACCATCAAAAGATATATGTATTTCAATTTTACGAAATAGATATTTTACCTAAACGGTTGTTCATCTGAGCTGCCAAATCAAAAGTCCATTAGATTTACCATGACACTGTAAATAAATATCTTGTGAAAGTATCTGTTGTCCTGAATAGATTTTTTAACAAAAAAGTTCTGAATCTAAGCGTACCAAACCTTTTTGAGAGGATGCACACGATCTCGTGAAGAAGCGTCTATTCCTGAGGACACAAAATTGATCAATTTGATAGACATGCGCTCTCTTTTCACAAGATGCAGCAGTCAATTCTGCATTTTCGAGAAGGCTGCGGAAGCTTAAAAATGCAGGATTGACTGTCGCACCCTGTTCAATTGCGATGTGGCAGTCAATCCTGCATTTTCGAGGATGCTGTGGAAGCCTAAAAATACAGGATTGGCTGTCGCACCCTGTATAATTGTGATGTGGCAGTCAACCTTGCATTTTCGGGAAGGCTGCGGAAGCCTAAAATGCAGTTTTGACTGCCGCACCCTGTACAATTGTAACGTGGCAATTGTTCGGTTGGTAATACGAGCTTCGTGCCAGTTTTACGGAGCTCTTGAAGCCTCGTCTTTCATGTTCTGGGCGGAGGAGCGAAGAGAACGTGGCACAAAACTATACGAGAAGCATTTATTTTTGTCTTCAAGCCCTCGGACTGGAAGAAGCAGAACTGCAGGACTGCCTTTTTCTTGCTTGACAGTTCGAGTGCTGACGTCCTTCTTTACTCATACAAGACACGAAAGTTGATTTGCTTTACTTTTAAGGGTTGAAGGAGGTTATTAGATTACCAATTTGAAAACAAACCTCAATTACGTTGCGCAATTCATTCTATTAAAAGATATGACATGATCTGACGTTATCGACCAGCAAGTCCATTCAGTGTCAATTTGCGGAGTGTTTTCTATTTGAAATTAATTCATGAGGTCAATGAATTCACGAAAACCCACTTAATCGACTTAAGTTCTCCTCCCGTCGATATTGACGGATCATATTTTCCAAATATTCTCAACTCCTGAAAGTCGGTGAATTTCATCAACTAGGTGATCCGTAACAGAACCATCACCGTCGTCCACACAGCACGGGAACATCGCCATCCCTCGCACTTCAGTGAAAACAAAACGTTCATGTTTTCTAAACATCCTTGACACCTCCAACTCTGCAAACTTTATCCTCTCAGTGACACGACACGCAACAGAACTGTCCCCACAGCACAGGAATCCTCGCGCTGCAGTGACAGCAATACAAAACCGTGTGAAGGTCTTCAGCAATTATTCGCATTTTGAAACGCTTCGTGCCCTGTGTAAGTGAGAGCCGTCGCAGCCAGCAGCGGACGCAGTAACAACTCCATTAAACTCACGTCACAATTTATCATTGCTCGTGCAGCACATTCCCTCCGTTCCAGGCTCTGTAATGGTGGTTGGAGTTACTCGAATTGGCTGGTGGTGCTCCAAGTTCAGCCTGCGTTTACCAGTCGCTGCTGTACGCGTTAGTGTTGCTCCAGTGGTTAGTGTTGCTCCAGTGGTTAGTGTTGCTCCAGTGGTTAGTGTTGCTCCAGTGGTTAGTGGTGCTCCAAGTTCTGCCTGCGTTTACCAGTCGCTACTTTACGCTTCAGGCTTGAGGTCCACTCGAGGCAATTATGAAATGTTGTAACGTTTTTAGCAGTTATGCCTTTTTTGACACTTCGATACTTTTCGTCTGATGTTTTCAGATGAAAAGATATGAGAGCATTAGAATTTCTGGAATAAATATCCATTGACCAGAATGTTTTTATAGTGCATGATTCGTTGAGGTCGGCAGATTTAGCGTGAGTGGAATCTATTTGGTGAATGACAGCCGATATCTTGTTCATTTTACGTATTATTAAGATTTATTGGCTCAGACTCAGTATCTAATTTCGAGCAACGATGGCACGTGAACTTCTTTTTTCTTTTTCAGTCATCAACATGTCTAGATGACGTTGAAAATCACTTTCTTTTGTATTTCGTTAACGAACTTTGTTGAATTTTAAATGTCAAGATTCAGAGGAGCTTTTTTTCACGAATTATGTTGCCTCTTGAAATAAGAACAAAAATTCGTCAGAATGGCATGCACGATTTTAGGATTTTTTGCACGAGTCTTCAACTACAAGTCAAAATGACATGATATAATCTTTTTCTAATATAAAATAAAAAGAAACATCCCCCTGTAAGTACTACTACTATACAATTTCTCAGCATGGCACTTGTCTGCCATAATCTGGAAAGTGTGGTAAAATTCTGGTTTGATCCTTGCGAAGAGATATCAGCAAAATGAAAAGAAATTAGCGTGGAACAACAAAAGCGATTCCAGAAATCCATATCCTCAAATATGGAAGACGTTTTCGTTAGCTTGAATTCATTTCCCAGGAATTAAAAAGAGGTTGACTACTGCATTAAAAATTCGCCGCCTTTATCGGGGCAGACCAAAGCGCAAATCTGTGCAAATGCTGGTGATAATTTTCAGCTAGGCAATGAAGACCTTCAAATTTCTAATGGATCTGATGTTGCTAACCAAGAAAAAGGCAATGAAGACCTTCAAATTTCTAATGGATTTGATAATGCTAGCCAAGGAAAGTGTTTCAACGTTTACGAGAACATTCGCATCAGAAACAATTTAAACAATTTAAACAATTTAAACAATTTAAACAATGGTCAGAGACTAACAAGAAAATACTTACTTGCACACACAGTCGTGAATGGTTTTATTGTTAAAGTTACCACAAATTTGGAACCAGCAGACAGAATCTATCGTTTTTGTTGGCACATTGGACACGTTCGAAAATCGTCATGACCATTACAGGGTAAGAAACGTCTTTGTTTTTCTAAGTACTAAACGGATGTTTGAAGAGAAAATAAAACATGAATAAGTCTTTCATTCACTGCCATTCAAATCCGCACAAAGTTGCTCTTCCCTAGGAAATGTTTTACCCAGAATTTAACTCAACATGAAAGAAAAGAACATGTGGAGGTATCAATGTTACTGACAACGCTAGAAAGCAAATCATGAGACTACATATCTGTAAAACGGCAGCTTTCAAATGGTAACACACGGCAGCTGTTCATGCCAAATGAACACATTAGTGCGTGTAGACTGTGTTTGATGAGTTTCAGTAGAAATATTGCTCATTATCCTCTACGCCAGTGGTTCTTAACCTTTTTACCCCCACGCCCCCTTAAGAATTTTCAGGGGAAATTGTGTGCACATGGACTAGTAAAGAAGAACTCACAACAAAGAATATTGTAAATTCGTTCTCAAACATATTCAGCAGTGAAAGTTCACTCTTTTTTCAAAAACATTACTGGGAAAAATCAGGCTTTACTGCGGAGGCTCGCGCCTTCCCCCCCATATGGGGGGGGGGGGGGGAAGGGCGCACCCCCAGGTTAAGAACAACTGCTCTACGCTTCCCAGTTAAACTTTTTCGCCGGAGCATGCATGTTTTTGGCCGCCAAAGCGATTTAATTACTTGGGCAAAAACATGCATGCAGTGGTGAAAAAGTTAGATTGGGTTACTACGATGCCCGCGCATGATGGGTGTCTGGCAGCAAGGGACTAATGTTGTGATCGAAAAATTAGTGACTTGGCTCGGTTCTAGGACATATTTGCACTGTTCCCTTTACCACGACTTTTTGATGGTTGAAAATGACCAAAAATTGGTCGAAACGTTCCTTTTTATTGAAATGCTTTTTAAAGAAATTTGATTTCTATTAAAGCGATTTTCTTTGCTCTTTTATTCATTGTTAGACTTTGCAAAAAGCAAAACCTTCACTTATATCCATATTTTATTCTACTCTCTAAAACTTTGTAATGCATCAATGAACGTAGAAGGAGCTCGTTTTCACGCAGCAATTATTTGTACATCTCGCTCGATTTCAAAGAATGTAGCAAAAATGAAGCTGCATCTTTTCTGGAATATAGATCGTTTCTGAGAACTGGCACATCTTCAAAAAAACAATTACCTCGCTCGCCTTGACGAGCGTCAAAGATACCTAAATGAACCAAGATGAGACTTAAAAACATTATATATTTACAAAAAAAGAATGGTCCGACACTCACGCGTTATTTAAAAAAAAACAAATTCTGAAAAAGAAGGCACAGCGTGTAGGATAATTGTGCTGCAGTTACATACATGCTACGCTGCACGAAAAAAACAATGAAGTTGTTTCTTAATACGATTTTTGCTAACGACTTTCTTGGGGAAAAGTTCGCGCGTTATGAAGCCACTGCGATGTTCTCGAGCAAAGTTTCTCTAGACATACACAAAGTGTTAGAGGAAATCGATACAAGAAGGAGGTCCGGCGGAGCTACAGAGCTGTTTGCACGACCGTCCTTGTGCCGTTAGGATCATCGCGAGTGATCTGGTGAGGGGACGCCATCAGTGCTAGTCTCTCCTTGGGGACTTGATGACAACGGCTGTGTGTTGCCATGGGGGTCTGGAGCCTGCCATTACTAGACTTGATGGCGACAGCTCTGTGTGTTGCCATGTGGGTCTGGAGCCTGCCATTAACAGACTTGATGGCGACAGCTCTGTGTGTTGCCATGTGGGTCTGGAGCCTGCCATTAATAGACTTGATGGCGACAGCTCTGTGTGTTGCCATGTGGCGTCATAGCCGTGTGTCTTTAGGACCTGCCTCCGTGCGGGCAAACGAGGGTTCGAGTCCCGGCGCTGGATGGCGATTTTCTCTGTTGGGTATAGAGGAAAAATTCCAAGCACAATACCCCACTCTACCCAGGTGTCTGAAATGGGCACCGGTCTTGGCCGGGGGAAAGCGTCATGGCGTCCTGGTGTTAGTTTTAAGGCATTTGAAAATCCAATGTACTAGGTGATATGTATCAGGCTTGAATTGGAAATGAAGAATCCGTAGATGCCGTTGTTTGTTTTTTGTTTGTTTTTTGTTTATGTGAGTTTGTGTGTGTTGCCATGTGAGTCTGGAGCCTGCCATTATTAGACTTGATAGCAGAAGCTCTGTGTGTTGCCGTGTGAGTCTGAAAAAAGGATGCTTGATTCCCACCAATCAATACTGATGCAAATCATCTTGTACATTGGTTTTTTAAATCCTTTATAACTAACACCAGGACGCAATGTCAGTTACCCCCGGTCATGCCGGTACCCATTCCCGACACCTGGGTGGAGTAGGAAGCCAACTTCAAAGCTGCTATTATAAGCGAAACAGTGGGTAGCCCTCTTTTTTGTTCACGTATTCCAAATGTGCAGCAAGCTGCCATCAACAGATTTATGGCGATTTTATGATATCCGAGTCTGTTTACATAAGCTCCATTCCTTACATGAACGCATGCAGTTATTAATTTAATCCATTATTTTCTAAAACGTCATTTATCCAATTGAGTAATGCATCGTTATTCGGAATGCGCTTAATGAAACTCTGCCGCTCTTTGAGGAATAGAAAACTTCAGCAATAGTGTTTATTCTACATTCCTTCTTATGTTCGAAATTGAATGTTGAAATGCTTCCTGTTTGTAGAGAGAGCTAAAAGCCAAATGACTGTGTTGTTTGAGCATTCGTTGCCGGCCATGCCTCTAAACAGCTTCCTTGTTTACTAGAGAAGTTTTAGCGCAAATTTCTTTCCTCCTGAGCATCTGGTTCCGTGTCGCGTTTGTTTGAGTAGCACCTCCCGCGAGTGTCCTGTTCTCGAGCTGCTTGGTGCTGCTGTAAACTTTACTTGCCTCTTCGCAGCTCAGAAAATGAGACGAGCAGTTGCTTCGCGAGCATGCAGTGCGCTGTGTGTTGTTCTGGATGGAATGGCAAGGTTTGTCATTGTCTTGAGAGCGACGCGCATGGTTGCGTCTTTCGTCTTCCTGCATGCGCTGTGGAAGTCGTTGTAAATGATATCGCTCCGTGGTTCTTTCTTGAAAGGAAGTTTGTTATTTTTTTCGTAAAAATAGTTTCAAAAATTCAGCTGGCGCTGTAATTTCATAACTCTTGATACAATAGCTGATTCTAGATCAAAGACAGCAACAAATCTCATCAAAGAATAACCGACTTCTTTGAAAATAATGACGTATATTTTGGTCTTCATTTGAGTGCCGCAGCTTCGGTCAAAGAAAGTATATAAAAAGCCCGTCTTGTCTCCAAGAGGCTAATGGACCACTTCTGGTGGTTATTAAAGAAGTTACGGAGTCGGGGAGAAAATGAGACCGTAGTTTCCATGCCTTTTGCTGAACAAAAAATCGTTTCAACTTTGCGACTTTCCTTAATTTTACTTTGCGGAGACGTAACTTTCGCTGTGACTGGAAATTGTGAGGTTATTCTGTGAGGCGAGTCTACGCAAGCCGAGTGTTCGCCTGCCCGTGCTGAATTGTCACTGCTTGTGTTTAGTGGGCATTTATGGTTCATGTGTTAAGTGGGTATTTGGGGTTAATATTTTAAGTGGGTATTTGGGGTTCATATGTTAAGTGGGCATTTGGGGTTAATATTGTAAGTGGGTATTTTGGGTTCATTTGTTTTGTGAGCATTTGGGATTCATATCTTAAGTGGGTATTGTGGGCTCATTTTGACAAGAGGGTATTTACAGTTGATATTTAAAGTGGAGGTTTGCTGTTCATTGGTTTTGTGGGCGTTTGGGGTTCATATCTTAAGTGGGTATTGTGGGTTCATTTATTAAGTGTGTATTTATGGTTCATATGTTTAATGAATATATGGGGTTCATATTTTACGTGAGTATTTGGTCTTTAAAATGTTGAGAGGGTATTTGGGGTTCTAACAGCTTCTTCATATCGACCAAAAAATATTTTATACATTTGAGAAAAAATATTAATGTCTGGTAACTACATCTATAGAAGCATATAAAAATTTAAATACCTCTGAAGAATAGTTTATTATTAGTTTGTTGTTTCGTTTAGGCGTATAAGAGTAAATATTTTCTTCAAAATGGGGGACCTCTGTGTCATAGCACCTATTTTTATTATATGTGTATTTAATAGATGTTTCCTAATTAAGAGAATAATTTTTCACAATTTACGTCAACAGATAATTATTTTTTCTCATCTACAAAAAAGTTTTAAAAAAGTGTGCGTGTAAATAGTTGTCATGTAAATGTGTTCTATATCTAAAAACTAAAATGTTGTAAAATGTTTTAAAATGTTGAAATATTTCAAGTCTTTTATTAAATAAATGTATTTTACGTTCATATATAATTAACTAATATTTTACCTAGAGTTCAGCCGGTGATCGGTTGCCATGACGACGGCCACTCGGAGGGAAATCCATCACTGCCTCTATAAAAGATCCTATAATGTTAATACAATTCCAGTAAACATTAATTTTTAGAAACGAAATATGAAATTTATAGTCAGTGCCAATTGCGTTCGTACTTGTGTTCAAGATGATAAAGTATATTTTTTGTATTTTGAAGTGTGATTTTGAATTTGTAAATGGAAATGATACAAATCTTGAGTTCATGATGAACTGCATGTAGGTTACATGGAATAATTTCCAGTCATCCTCGAATTAATTTTTTCTTCATTTCAAATATCCGCTAAAGAAAATTATAACACACGCACGTAAGAAAAAATTTAAACTTTTTTTTATTTCTTAATTTATTTATTATTTTAATTTTTATAATTTATGGTTATTTATTCTTTTTTGTTTAATCTTAATTGTTTCAAATTTCTAGTCTACTCTCGGTGGAATCTAGAAATCTGGTGTTAGTTGCGAGCTGGTTTGACTATGGTCTGTTTTTTTTTACTCCACGCCACTATCTACAACTCGCTAACACTTCGTGTTTCTTAGTTTTGGTCGATCATCGACAACTTTATTTTCGAACGAAATGTTGCAAACACACCAACTGTGAAAGCACGAAATGCGATCTTTAAATCAGGAACTATTAGTATATCATTTCCACAAGCAAGAACTACACCATCATTGAATTCTAAAATCCATGCCATGTGCGAATCAAAAAACGCCGCCATTTTTGAAGAAGATCCACATCATCTCTGAATGCAGGGACAAACCTTTCGTGAACCGGCAAAAATTCCCTCCTGTTTATAAGCCATGACGTTTGTGAATACACACTTTCTCAGAATCCAATGTCCAATCTTTCAAGAATGTACGAATTTTACCTCCTGTTAATTAATGAACCATTCCCCTTTCTAATCCACTCCACCTCTGACTGTAGTGATAAATCTTTCAAGAATGTACGAATTTTACCTCCTGTTAATGAACCATTCCCCTTGCCAATCCACTCCACTTCTGATTGTAGCGGCAAATCTTTCAAGAATGTACGAATTTTACGATCTTGTAATGAGCCATACAATTCGCTTGTCTTTCCTCTTAGTAGATTTTAGTGCAGGCCTAACTTAAACGTGAGAGGAAAGGATTTCACCTCATTGTTCAACTCACAATTTGTGTTTTGTGAGCAACTCAACAGCAGTTGTGCGCGCAACATGCAACACGGTGCACATGATCAACATGCAACACGGTGCACATGATCAACATGCAACACGGTGCGCAGCGGTGGTGTTGCACATGAACGCTTGTTATAAAGTACACTTATTGTTCCCTTTTATAACCCGAATAGCTTAATATACTGAGAACTAGTGTGTTTGCAAAGTCAGCTTAAAGCTTTGCTTATTACTGTTAATTGGCTGTACGATAAGCAAGCGGCGAGTAATTTTTCATACGCTGCAAACGAAGTATCTTTCTGAATATCATCGAAGATCTCCTTCATGCTTTGTAAAATATTTATCAGGGGTAATTTTCAAGACTTGGTTAGGCTTTGAACAACCCCCTCATTTTTTACACGGTGCAACGAAGTATTTATTATAGTATTATAGAAGATCTACTTAACACATCGTAAAATATTTATCAGTTCTAATTTACAAAACTTTGATTAGAATTCGAACAATTTAAAGGACATGGTCAGCCTTTAGATGTGATACACCACTTTTATCAGTCGAGGTCTACATTAATATGATACGCAATTGTCTCCGAGCGAAATTGAGGTCGATGTGACTCCAACAAATCATGACGTTAGTGGTTCCAATTTTCTGCTTCACTGAGCATCAAAGCGTCATGATGCGTTCCCTGGCCTCGACATGGTATCTCTGTGGGCTTGATGCATGATGCTCGACAAGGTGCATGATGCTCGACAAGGTGAATGATGCTCGACAAGGTGCATGATGCTCGACAAGGTGCATGATGCTCGAAAAATGCATGATGCTCGACGAGCTGCTCTGCATGGTGTTCGACTATCATTTTCTACATGATGCTCGACAAGGTACGTGATGCTCGACGAGGTGCTCTGCATTATGCTCGACGAGCTTCATCTGCCCCAGTTCTTATCAAACAACGGGATTGAGATCCCACGCGGAACTGAGGCCTGATCTCTAAATGCTATCTGTCTTCGTGGCGGTGCACCTCGTAGCGTAATTTTTATAAGTGAGCTTACCTACTTTACGTTCTGAATGACTTATAATTGTTATTTTGACTTAGAAGAACTCATATTGCTATTTGTACGATTACGTGAATTGCTTCATAATCTTGCCCATCAGTAACATGCTCACCAATCATCGTTAGGTAGAAATAAATAGTTACTTTCTCACTGTCGTTAAAACAGTGGTAAGAACACATTCTACCCAGTTACTTCCATTACGTAAATTTGTTTCCAAGAATCGAGTTCGTGTGATCCATTCTCAGTTTTCACCCCTTCTTTCACACGCATTTAGTAAAGCACATTCCCAAGAACGGATTCGTGTGATCCACTTCTCAGTTTTTATGCCAGCAAACCAGCCCAGTCGCTGTCCATATTCTACGAAGAGACCCGGACAAGTTAATAATTATAAAAGGCGGTCGCCCACAGCCTACCCACGGCCTGGGCATGTTTGTGCCAGCTCTGCGTGAGCCGCATCCGCTTTTATGGAAGGCGCCTGACACAATTAGGCCGGCACGCCTGCGTTTGTTTGCGCCTTGGAGACGATATGACGCGCTGTCACTGACAGGTGCGTTGTGCTCTTAATGTGTGAGTGCACACACGATGTACACACAGTGCACACATGATGTACACACAGTGCACACGTGAAGTGTACACCGTACACACTTGAAGTGCGGCGTGCACTTCAAATGTGAGTGCTGTGATGCTCCGATCATTTGCTCGCTTGAAGCCAATGCTTCATTGGATATCCCGAACCCTGTGATAGAAGAAAAAGATGCAATGCTCTTTCTATAGCGTTTTAGTCGCACTGAAGTTCTCCGAACTGTTATTTATTGTATTTTCCATGATTATTTTCTGTTTTTATTTCATTGTTTTTGGTATTTTCATTTGATTTCCTTTACAAAAAATAATGAATTTTATCGGCAGTACAAATACCTTTTGAAGCCTAGATTGAGGAGAGATTTGGGAGTGCTATCCTTTGCAATTATAAATTGAATTTCGTCGGTGGCACAAATTCCCTCTAGACCAGGGGTTCCCAACCTGGGGTGCTCTCCCCCCTAAGGGGTGCAAACGATATTCCACGGGGTGCGAGAAAAGCCCAGGTAAATTGTAGGAAATTGGCTATATGTTGGCACTTTCATTTCAATGGGTGCGAGAAAAGCCCAGGTAAATTGTAGGAAATTGGCTATATGTTGGCACTTTTATTCCAATGGGTGCGAGAAAAGCCCAGGTAAATTGTAGGAAATTGGCTATATGTTGGCACTTTCATTTCAATGGGTGCGAGAAAAGCCCAGGTAAATTGTAGGAAATTGGCTATATGTTGGCACTTTTATTCCAATGGGTGCGAGAAAAGCCCAGGTAAATTGTAGGAAATTGGCTATATGTTGGCACTTTCATTTCAATGGGTGCGAGAAAAGCCCAGGTAAATTGTAGGAAATTGGCTATATGTTGGCACTTTTATTCCAATGGGTGCGAGAAAAGCCCAGGTAAATTGTAGGAAATTGGCTATATGTTGGCACTTTTATTCCAATGGGTGCGAGAAAAGCCCAGGTAAATTGTAGGAAATTGGCTATATGTTGGCACTTTCATTTCAATGGGTGCGAGAAAAGCCCAGGTAAATTGTAGGAAATTGGCTATATGTTGGCACTTTTATTCCAATGGGTGCGAGAAAAGCCCAGGTAAATTGTAGGAAATTGGCTATATGTTGGCACTTTTATTCCAATGGGTGCGAGAAAAGTTCAGGTAAATTGTAGGACACTGGCTATGTGCTGGCATTTTAATTCTAGGGGGTGTGAGGTTCGAATGAAAATTCTGAAGGGATGCGGGGCGAAAAAAAAGTTGGGAACCCCTGCCATATAACATAGATTGAGGAGAGCTCTATTGGTACGAGGTTCGAATGAAATTTCTTTAGGAGTGCGAGGAGAAAAAATGGTAGGGAACCCCTCCTCTAAAGCCTAGATTGAGGCGAGTTCTAGTGGAGGGCTAGACCTATGAACTTTCCAGAGGACTCGTGTGGCAATAATTTGTCATTTTGACGCCCCTGAGCTTCTTCATTTTGAAACTTCCATCAGCTCAAGAACCTCCCCTCGCCCGTCCAGTGATACACCATAGCGACTCTTGTTGTTTTTCCTAGGCTTGTTTAGGATATCATCTTCATTTTCCTATCGCTATTATTTTATTTTAATTAATTTATTATTCTTCTTATGTTGTTACTATTAATTTTATTATTATTATTTTATTATTATTTTCAGAGTTTTCTGTTATTTTCGATGTTGATACCCCAAACTATGGTAATAGCAATAATATTCATAACCTATTCGATTTTACTGGCCTGTTTCCATTATTTTTCAAGTTAAACCAAACATAAACTCAAACCTTACAAACTTAACCCATTCTATTCTGATGAAACCTAATTCAACCTCATCTGGACCTACAGCCTAATTTTTAACGTTAAAAAATCTTCAAATTTCGCATCTCTAAAGTTAAATTTTGGCTTTGGGGCTTAGGATGTCCGCTGTGCTGTTAATCCGCACCAACGTGAAGTGTAGAAAAATTTTGACATCATTTTATTTACTTCAAAATAATTCTAAATTGCTATTACTTTACAAACTTTGATAAAGCAAATTGTAAATTTTAAGTGTAAATAATGAAATATTTGTTAAAATTTAGTATTGTGGCAGAATGAGTGACAAAATTGAACTGATCGTGAGCTGAAAAACGGTAATCAAATACTAGGTACAATTTAATTTTGTAAGCTACGTTCATACATAGAATATAAATTCTGATATTTTAATGGAATATAAATATAATTATAATAAACGTATTTTTCATCATTTAGAATAAATTATTAAAAATTATATAAAATATGCACTTGTGTTGTTGACACGATATCGAGCTGAAGTTTAACTTCCTTTTTCCCCATCGAACATCACAGGAAAGCTAGCGTCCGAGTTCGGAGACGGTGCACTCGAGAGGAGATCAGCCCGGCTGCTCCTCTTAGAAAAAGTTGGCTGAGCAACAATGGTAACTTGAGAACCGAGGGGAAGATTTATTTTTTCCTGTGCCCCTCACCGCAGAGGTCTGCACGTTCGGTCTCCATGCAGTTCTTACAGTATTTTCGAGTTTTCTTTGATCCACTAAAGTTTTATACAGCAGTTGAAGCTTATCTCGAGTTGGCCTACATTAAGTTTGTAGTTGCAAGACGCACAGAATTGCTGTGAGGATATGCACTGCCACAGCGGGCGGAAAAAGCCTACCTTCATATCGAAACACACTCAGGGTTTTCCGGGATCCAAGATTGTCCGAAGAAATGTTCTTTCTCTTAATGAAGACTGAGACTCAAAGTTAGATTTGGTGCAGTTCCTGAGGAAGGCTTAGCTCTGAAGTTAGATTCGACCTCAGAGCTAATGATGGCTCAGCCCCATGGGAACTTCATCTTAAGTACCCTCCGAACTTCGCGCAGCGGATTGCCAGAAAACGACTTCCGAGGCTTACGTATAGCAGCCACGAAAAAACTTTGTTAGGCTTAGCGCAAGCTAACTCATTTAGGGTGGGAATTATAATTGCTGCGTTCATTGGTGACTTAGTGATCGTAATTGCTGCAATTACGAAAGCTCCTCCACCGGGCGCTTTAAAAGAATCTTTCAGATAATAGAAAAGCGAGCTGCGGAAGCCACGTCTTTTACTGTGCTGTGCCATTCGGTCATAAGGTAAATTTTGAAGTATTTGGAAACAATTAGTAATTCAAAGAATAAAAGTGTATTTTACATGGTAAAATTTTAAATTAATTTTTTTTTCTGCCTACCATTCGAAAAGCCAGAAACAAAATTACCTCAATGCTAACTGTTTCTACTGAAAAGAAACAGGCATTTTGTAGGCCACGCGTCAGAATGAGGGGCTTTCCCCAATTCCAGAAGAAATGTTTTCAACACAATGGGTCAGAAAATTAGCTCTTGAAAATCTAACGGCTGCGCTTCCCTCGTTGCGGATTAAATGGAACCATAACAATAATTGTTCCGGGAAATCTCGCAAACGCCGGATGGGCGATGCACGCAAGCACGATCGTGCGGGTAGACCGCTTTGTGACAGCCGTCTGACCTCGGTCAGCGTCAGGAAATTATTTCTAATGTCGAGCTGCTGTCACAAGACACCAAGTCTGAAATGCCCTGCAGTTTCTCTTGCAATTTGCTGCTCAGAGCGACGTACTTTCTGGCTGCTGTGATGTTGTGTAAGCAAAACAATGTTTTCCATATTACATATTAGTAAAGTTTTCACAATAGACGCTAAGTTATTTATTAAGCTCTCCGTAAGATTGTGCTTTATATTCAACTTGCTGCTCTGAGCACCCTATTCTGTAGGCTGTAGTGCGGTTGCGTACGCGATGCTCCCTGGAGGAGAAAAAGGTTCAGGCTGCAGAGTCTATTGGGCCGACACTGCATTTGAAACACACAATTTTTGGCCGTAAATAAAAACTTCGAGTCTTTTGTAGTAAAAACTTTACTTGCACATGCCACTAAAAAGATTGTTTTGCATACGTTGAAAACTTCTAAGACGAATCCTGGACAGTCCCGAGCGTGTGTAGAATTAATATATTGGAAGAAAAGATCAGGTTTTCGGTTTATACCCAGATCAATGCGTTAAAAATAAAATCCTGTCAACTTGTAATCTATTTGGTAAAAATCTAATTTATGAGTGCTAAATTTTTCTTTGTGATCTGTGATTGAAAAACATGGGGAAAAAAAACGTTTTATTTGCACTGCAGTTTTTTAAACTCCCAGCATTGGTCTTGTAGTTAAGTATATGTAAAGTGCGCTGACATGTACGACGTGTACACTCACACATGTACACACAATGCACACGTACACTCACAGCACACATACATACGGTGCATATACTCACAGGACACACACACATGATCACGCGCACACCCACACATTGATACATACACATACAATGCAGTAAACACACATCACACATACACAAACACACCAGCATACCCACACCCATATACTCCCAGCACCACACTCACACACACCAAGACACACACCACGCCAGTTTGCGCACACACACCCAAATACTCCCAGCATCACACACACGCCCATATACCCCCAACATCACACTCACACACACCAAGACACACACCACGCCAGTTTGCACGTACACACCCATACACTCCCACCACACACACACACACACCAAGACACACACCCCGCCAGTTTGCACGTACACACCCATACACTCCCACCACCACACACACACACCAAGACACACACCACGCCAGTTTGCACGTACACACCCATACACTCCCACCACACACACACACACACCAAGACACACACCCCGCCAGTTTGCACGTACACACCCATACACTCCCACCACACACACACACACCAAGACACACACCCCGCCAGTTTGCACGTACACACCCATACACTCCCACCACCACACACACACACCAAGACACACACCCCGCCAGTTTGCACGTACACACCCATACACTCCCACCACCACACACACACACCAAGACACACACCCCGCCAGTTTGCACGTACACACCCATACACTCCCACCACCACACACACACACCAAGACACACACCCCGCCAGTTTGCACGTACACACCCATACACTCCCACCACACACACACACACACCAAGACACACACCCCGCCAGTTTGCACGTACACACCCATACACTCCCACCACACACACACACACCAAGACACACACCCCGCCAGTTTGCACGTACACACCCATACACTCCCACCACCACACACACACACCAAGACACACACCCCGCCAGTTTGCACGTACACACCCATACACTCCCACCACCACACACACACACCAAGACACACACCCCGCCAGTTTGCACGTACACACCCATACACTCCCACCACCACACACACACACCAAGACACACACCCCGCCAGACAATTTGCCCTAATGTAGCCACACGCCGACACGTGCCGCGTCATCGCCACACTCTCGCCTCGCCTCATTTGCCTGAGCTTTGTCAGCTCCGCCAGCGCTGAGACCTTTCTTGGAAGCCCTCGGCGTCTGAACCTTGAGTGTGAACCCTTCGCCGTAGCCGCCATAACAGCCGCTAACTCAAAAAAAAAAGGTTGAGGCTCATTTAAAAATAACCTGAAGTAAAAAATTGCGTGCCAGTGGTATAAGCGAACAGTTTTGGCACCTGACTAGCTAAACTGACCCTGAAATTACGTTATCACTAACGTCAGCGAAAGATTAAGGCTGATTAAATGGATAAGCTGACACTGAAATTGCGTATCACTGATACAAAAGCAAAAGGTTAAGGCTGATAAAATAGATGAGCTGACGCGGAAATCTTGTATCAGTGATATTTAAGCAAAAGATTTAGGCTGATTAAATAAATAAGCTGAGGAAAAAATTGTGTATCACTGATTCCTTTAAGACAAATTAAGACTGACTTGCTAGATAAGCTGACGTAGAAATTGCGGGCTTATGGCGCAAATATAAATTTACCGGTCATTAACTTGATAAGATGCGACAAAAATTGGGTACTAGTGATACAAATGGATATTTACGGGTGATTAAGTAGATAAGATGAAGCAAATTTGCGCACAACTGACACAAAAAACAGGACGCCTGGCTCGCAACAGAAAACAGGACCAGGCGGGCTTTGCATCATGGAGCGCTTGCTGGCGCTAGGAGACGTTCAGGTAAAGATCGGGTGCCTGGTGCAGCAGTAAAGATCGGGTGCCTGGTGCAGCAGTAAAGATCGGGTGCCTGGTGCAGCAGTTTCCAGAACTGCCTTCCTATTTAGGGACTCGAAGAGTGCAGCTTTCGGGCGAAGCCGCGCGAAAATTCCTTAAAAATAAACAAAAGGTCGGCATGGTGGGCTGTTCGACGAACGAGTTGTTTGCATTTCCCATTAAGGCAAAATAAAGATCAACCAAAAAAAGTTCCCAGGGGAGGCTGAACTAAAAACAAGGTGATGTTAGGGTGCGTTCGTGGTGGGTGAGAGTGAATAAATGTGCGGGTGCACTTGTAAAAGTGCTCTCGAAAAGCGAGAAAACAAATTTCCTATTGTTGGAGTGTTTTCTACCTCCAGTGGTCAGTCAGCGTTGTAATTTCAAAATCTTGTTCAATTCTCAGCTGTTTCGAATGAATTTGTAGCTGCTTGGTGCATTTTATGGGCTATAGGTCACAAGAATTATGCCATATTGGACTATTTGAAAAGTTAGTTATCTAGTACAATAAACTCCGGAACCATGCTCTCTCGTGATAAAAGTTTTATTCATGGCGATCATAATACTTTTCTTAAAGATAATTTTTTTCATCCCCAGTGTTATTAGAATTATTCGAGTCTTAAAAATCCCTTCTCATCAATTCGCATTTACTGTCAGAGGCCCAACGAAATTTTAACATTTACTGGGCTACGCAGTGCAGAGAAATTTCAGGTGAGGGTAACGCCCTCTCTTTGTAAACAACAGGATACCCAGTCCAACTTTTTCGCCGCCTGCATGCAGGTTTTTCACCGCTTAAGCGGTTCAAGCGATTAAATCGCTTAGGCGGCGAAAAACATGCATGCAGGTGGCAAAAACATTGGACTGGGTATGTGAGCACAAGCATAATTTGCAAAGGAGTAAATTTCCGGCCAAGGGGCCTATTTGGCAACTTAATTATTTTATAACTTAATTTAATTATTATTTTGCAACTCAATTTTGCAACTTAATTATTTAAATAGCTGGTGTTAGAAATCGCTCAGAAACTTTACAGGAAAGCTATGACTTGCAGTTGCGTCGATTTTTGTTGAGATTCTCGTGTCACGAATTTATGAGGAAAAAAGAAAATTTTTGATGTGGCAGTGTTTATTAGACTCGAGTGTTTATTCTAAGGCATTAATTATTCATTTGAGGCAAAGTTTATTTCAAGTTTGACATAAGTTGAGCATAAAAATTGCTGATGTCGCATTGATCGACCCGTGCTGTTCATTTTAATGCATTAATTATTCATTTGATACGTAGTTCATTACAAATTGAGCTTAAAAATTGTTGATATTTTCATGATCTACGTATTTTCACTTTAACGCATCTGTTATTCATTTGATCCGTAGTTCATGGTACGCTTGACATCCAAAGTGTTTTTCCTCTTCTCGTCGCGAACACGTAATCATTACTTTCTATTTTTTTTATTTTTAGAGTTATATATCTACGACCATTTTTTAATGTCAAAGCTCGACATTAGTTGAGCATGAAACAGGCGTGGTGAGATTCCCTTTCATTAGCCCTAAGCGTATCGATGCAAATCGGCTCCTTCGAGCAGACGCTTTTGTTCGATGCTGAATGAATGTTGCCGAGTCACAGGCAATTACCACAAGAATGGCACGAAGAACAACGCAGTAAGTAGTCAGGCGTTGACGATGACGAAATGATTTCAACGTTGCGAGAGCTAAAGAGGCCGGATTGCGACGCTGTGTTGCTCCCTTGTCTCCAGCGCTGCAAACGCGGATCAAATCTTTCGTCATGCGTAGTGATCGTGGTGTGATCCATACGTGGTTTTCTAAAGGAATTTTTCAAACTTGGCGCACCCACCGATTGTAAAAAATTAAATTTTCATGGTACTTAATGATACAAATGAAGTCTGGATGCAATTTATGGGTTTAATTTTTTCAGTTAGCTTTTTTTTAATGATTGTTGAACTTAAGCTTCACCCGCAACAGTGAACGTGTAAACGCGCTAAGTCTTGCGGAGTCAGTTCATTTTTACGCGACTCACAAAGAGCCTATCCAAGGCGCCCGGTACAATTTGGGCAGAAGTTTAATTCTGCAAGGGAATTGAAATGGCTTCCACAGCGTTCTGTGTTCCAGTCTCACTCTAAAGAAATTCTAAAATCTCCGGCTACACATAACTTACCTTCAATATTTCATGTTCCTTGAAATCCAGATCGTAATATGTTCCTGTTTTTCTTTGGAGTATCGTTATTTGAGTTTTGGAAGCTAAGTAAAAAGAAATGGTGAATTAGACGGCATTTTTAACTGAGCAGAAGGATCTGATTGTGAACCGTGATTTCTTCGAACGATGACCATCCAAAATGAGCGAACTGACTTTGACGGATCGAGCTCTAGAGAGATCACCTTTGAGCTAGCTAACGCTACGTCAAAACTGGAATAGCATATGAATTAAGGGCTCCTTTCAGAGATTCAAAGCGGCTTTCATTTACATGTTTTGTAAAAGTATTGTTCCTTCAGGCAACATATGGGCGCTGGTTCAGATGTATGACATCTTATACTCTAGCATAAGTTAGCGTTTAGTGCTAGTTTAATAGTAATCAATGAGCGGTAATGTTGAATGTGTTAATGTAAAAGTATTTAAGTAAACAGTAAATAAAAAATAACGTGAAGATCATTTTACAACTGCTCACAATCATCTTACAATTGCTCACCATCACCTCACAACTGCTAACACTCACCTCATAACTGCTCACATCACCTCACAACTGCTCCCCATCACCTCAAAACTGCTCCCCATCACCTCAAAACTGCTCACCACCACCTCACAACTGCTCACCATCATCTCACAACTGCTCACATCACCTCACAACTGCTCACCATCACCTCACAACTGCTCACCGTCCCCTCACAACTGCTCACCATCACCTCACAACAGCTCACCATCACCTCACAATGCCATCACCGCTACAGCAAGAGATGTCTCTGTACATCAGGTCGTCAGCCTATCTTTATTATAATTCGTTAAAAGCTCCTAATATTTTGAGGAGGATGGAGGCCCGATGCTGTAAATAGCGAGCCTCTCGATGTACACAGAAGGCTTTTAAGCGACACCGACAGCGCACGGCTGTTTGCTGTCGCTTTGGTCACCGACTCGAGAGTTTCATTGTTTGGCCGGCGGTGGCAAACAGTTGCGTGTTGCCGGCTATAGCCTCGTGCTGCCATATTAGCTCTGCCGGGGCTGCTGGGCTGGTGTCTAATGGTTTTATTTGCTCTACTGCTTATGGTGATGGTTATTGTTAGTTTATTTGGGGTTATTTGTGTTACTGGTTATGGTGGTGGTGGTTATGGTTATAGTGATGGTTATAGTGATGGTTGATGGTTATTAGTTTATTTTATTTGCTCTACTGGTTATGGTGACGGTTGTTATTAGTTTATTTAGGGTTATTTGCTCTACTGGTTATGGTGGCGGTTGTTATTAGTTTATTTGGGGTTATTTGCTCTACTGCTTATGGTGATGGTTGTTATTAGTTTATTTGGGGTTATTTGTGTTACTGGTTATGGTGGTGGTGGTGGTTATGGTTATAGTGATGGTTATAGTGATGGTTGATGGTTATTAGTTTATTTGGGGTTATTCGCTTTACTGGTTATGGTGACAGTTGTTATTAGTTTATTTAGGGTTATTTGCTCTACTGGTTATGGTGGCGGTTGTTATTAGTTTATTTGGGGTTATTTGCTCTACTGGTTATGGTGATGGTTGTTATTAGTTTATTTAGGGTTATTTGCTCTACTGCTTATGGTGATGGTTGTTGTTAGTTTATTTGGGGTTATTTGTGTTACTGGTAATGGTGATGTTGTTATTAGTTTATTTGGGGTTATTTGCTCTACTGCTTATGGTGATGGTTGTTATTAGTTTATTTGGGGTTATTTGTGTTACTGGTTATGGTGGTGGTGGTTATGGTTATAGTGATGGTTATAGTGATGGTTGATGGTTATTAGTTTATTTGGGGTTATTTGCTCTACTGGTTATGGTGATGGTTGTTATTAGTTTATTTGGGGTTATTTGCTCTACTGCTTATGGTGATGGTTGTTATTAGTTTATTTGGGGTTATTTGCTCTACTGGTTATGGTGATGGTTGTTATTAGTTTATTTGGGGTTATTTGTTCTACTGCTTATGGTGATGGTTGTTATTAGTTTATTTGGGGTTATTTGCTCTACTGCTTATGGTAATGGTTGTTATTAGTTTATTTGGGGTTATTTGCTCTACTGGTTATGGTGATGGTTGTTGTTAGTTTATTTGGGGTTATTTGTGTTACTGGTTATGGTGGTGGTGGTTATGGTTATAGTGATGGTTATAGTGATGGTTGATGGTTATTAGTTTATTTTGTTTTATTTGCTCTACTGGTTATGGTGACGGTTGTGATTAGTTTATTTGGGGTTATTTGCTCTACTGGTTATGGTAACGGTTGTTATTAGTTCATTTAGGGTTATTTGCTCTACTGGTTATGGTGCCGGTTGTTTTTAGTTTATTTGGGGTTATTTGCTCTACTGGTTATAGTGATGGTTGTCAATAGTTTATTTGGGGTTATTTTCTCTACTGGTTGTAGTGATGGTTGTCAATAGTTTATTTGGTGATATTTGGAGAAGTTATAACATTTTATTTGGGTGAACTGGTTACAGTGACGTTATTAGTTTATTTGGTTTTATTGGCTGAACCGGTTATAGTTACACTTATTTTTAGTATTCACGCAGAGATTCACCTATGAAGACGTTATGCACTCGTTTCAAAAGCTAAAGTATCACTACAGGCGCTTGTGTAAGAGCGCTGTTGAAGAGCAATTGTGTAGTTTCTACATTGATGATGAATAACAATGTTGGCTGTTGGAGCATAGTAGCGATATAGTAACATTTGTGTTGGCGCCATCACTTGCTACAGTTCTACAATAAAGTATTGTAACATGCAGTTGTTGTTCACCATGTTAAATATGTGCGACATGGTATTATAAAATTAATGTTGCTGACGTCTTGTATTAATAAAATTCACGTTAGCGATGCGTGCATCACGATGTTGCAGGGATACTACTCTGCAAGGATGTTATTGCTTACGTAAGCATAACATTGTTGCTAACAATGCGATGATGTTGCTCACGTAAGCAAAACATTGTTGCTTTCAATGGTATTGTTGCTTGCAAGGGTGTTATTGCTTACGTAAGCATAACATTGTTGCTAACAATACGATGATGTTGCTCACGTAAGCAAAACATTGTTGCTTTCAATGGTATTGTTGCTTGCAAGGGTGTTATTGCTTACGTAAGCATAACATTGTTGCTAACAATGCGATGATGTTGCTCACGTAAGCAAAACATTGTTGCTTTCAATGGTATTGTTGCTTGCAAGGGTGTTATTGCTTACGTAAGCATAACATTGTTGCTAACAATACGATGATGTTGCTCACGTAAGCAAAACATTGTTGCTTTCAATGGTATTGTTGCTTGCAAGGGTGTTATTGCTTACGTAAGCATAACATTGTTGCTAACAATACGATGATGTTGCTCACGTAAGCAAAACATTGTTGCTTTCAATGGTATTGTTGCTTGCAAGGGTGTTATTGCTTACGTAAGCATAACATTGTTGCTAACAATGCGATGATGTTGCTTACGTGAGCAAAACATTGTTGCTTTCAATGGTATTGTTGCTTGCAAGGGTGTTATTGCTTACGTAAGCATAACATTGTTGCTAACAATGCGATGATGGTGCTCACGTGAGCAAAACATTGTTGCTTTCAATGGTATTGCTGCTTGCAGAGATGTTATTGTATCCATAAGCACAACATTGTTGCTAACAATGCGATGATGCTGCTATACAAATGGTGGCTTTACCACCATAATCTCCCTTGTCTCGATGTATTTTTGTTGTGTTTGCGTTGCCTGCATCAGTAATTTCTCGCCCTGCGACGAGGGGATAAGTGTGCATTTTCTTTTCAGTTGGAAAAATTGAACGGCCTCGTTTTTCGCAAACTGAAAGCAATTTTTTATGCAAACTGACGCAGCGCGGAAAAATACATTCCAAGTCTAATTTTTTGCGCCACCTGCATGCATGTTTTCCGCCGCCCAGGTTATTAAATCGCTTGGGCGGCCACAAAACATGCATGCTCTTGCGAAAAAGTTAGACTGGGTTGCAGCGCACATGTTAGGAAGATATTCAAAGCCAACGAGGTTTCGGAAAATTTTGTCACCTCAACGCCATTTGTTAGTTAAGGCTGAGATATTATTTGCATTGAAGCTTGGTGACCTCGGGCCATGGACGCTAGATTTTATAAGCTCGTTTTAAAAGACAAAAGTTTAGAATTTGTTTCTGTACTCCATCACATGATAACCTAAAGCACAACAGAGAACATTTTTCTAATTTAGACTGAAAAATTCGCTATAAACCAGTCAACAAAGAATATAGTGGCTGTGGCTTTGCCTGAGAGATATAAATCAAAATAAACAGAAACCATTTCATGAGGTCACGGTAAAAAATTGAGGACTCAGTATAATGATAATGAATGCGGTCAATGCATGCAATCATTATCATTATCTATGTCAGTTATACGAGACATCTCTGTCAGCCATGCGAGACAGAGATGTCTCGTATAGCTGACAGAGATGTCTCGTATGGCTGACAGAGATATCTCGTATGGCTGACAGAGATGTCTCGTATGGCTGACAGAGATGTCTCGTATAGCTGACAGAAATGTCTCGTATAACTGACAGATATCTCGAATGGCTGACAGAGATATCTCGCATGGCTGACATAGATGTCTCGTATGGCTGACAGAAATGTCTCGTGTAACTGATATAGATGTCTCGCTTTGCTGACAGAGAAGAAGTTGCTTGCGGACTGCCCGTTGCATGAGAAGCACCAAACTGTTGACTGTGTTGAGTAAATTTACAGGAGTTGGATTGCCAACGTACGATTGTAGGCAGCAACCGATGTACAAAAACACTCTCAATTGCTCCTCAGGCTCACATCCAGTCGTCCATATTTAATTAACAGTTTAACCGCCTTGTGAGCCACCGGTGGTGTACGGAGGGAATTTTCATAATGATGCTAACCGAGCAGTAGTCAAAAACTCTGATTAAATAAATGCCTCATCAAAGCTAAATGAAGAGACGATTCAGCTAATGTTTGCTATTCTCAATATCGCTTCCTACAGTTGACTTTAAATTTGAGTTGAATATTGAACTTTAGTTTGATCAGAGGCGGTTAACGTGTTGAATCATGATTAAAACATACTGAAACTGAACATCGTTTCGAGATTTTACCGTACAGTATGACTCACAAACACCCGAACCGGGTATTTATTGTCCCGTATCAGTATTACCATCATTATAATACCATAAGCATTTGAGTTAATTCTGAAGAATAATTTTGCTTGTAATTAAATTAAATTCTTATAATAGTATTACGGATACGGGAAAATAAATACTTGGTCCGGGTTTTGTGCGGGACATAATGTATAGCCTATAGTCGTATGAATGATTTACGTAGCGTGCATGTGAGTGCATGACTGTTTAATGCTAAGTTATTTTGTGCGAAGTGTTATCACTTTTTCTTGTGCTTTAAATAACTTCTAGTGCTTCTTGGGTTTCTACTGCACTGATAATATTATAATGAGACATTCTGAAAGGTTAATCAGAAAAAAATTCCGTTCATGTTCAAAGAACATGAAAACATGATTATTTTCAAACTCCGCGTGTTATTTCTAAGCATTCGATCAATTAGCTTCATTAGATTTTAATGTCAAAAGTAGAATTAAATTTTCTTACCGTACACAGTTTCTTGTGCTTGCAAATAGCCCTCGGCCACAAAATAGAGGAGTCAAAGTTCACAATTTTCAGACATTCAGATCACGGATGTTAGAAAAAACGTATTTTTAACCCATACCCCTCTTCTTCCTCGAAAATGGTGTTATTTTTCTAAAATATTCGCTTCATAAAACGTTTACGACAACGTTGTTGCTTCTCTTAACCCCCAAAATTAGATTCCCGCAAAATCCTTCAATTGCTAAACGTAAAGGAATTTTTCCATTTTCTTATTTATCACAAATGCAGAAGGAGCTTCTATAAGAAAACGGCTGTTTATTTCCGTGAGAAGTGACCACAAGCAATTGTGCGCGACGTCGTGAGATGCCGCAGGCCGTCATCATCTCTCTGGCCTATTGGCCGCGGTGTCGAGGGAGAGTCTTTAGCCAGAGAAGCTCCATAAGAAGCGCTCTTGCAAAGCTGCCGTTCCAAAAAAACGTTGTGTCTTAAAAAATGCTGGTCCAAAGGCGCTTGAGGACACCGAGATCTGCGGTTGAGAGCACCGTTAAAAGTGGCACTCGTAAAGTCAGGTGAAAAAGGGGCACCGTTGTGGTGAATTGTACGGAGTAAATTTCTGTGCGGAGTTTTTACGGAGTAAATTTCTGTGTGTGGTTTTACGGAGTAAATTTCTGTGCGTGGTTTCAAGGCGTAAATTTCTGTGTGTGGTTTTACGGAGTAAATTTCTGTGCGTGGTTTCAAGGCGTAAATTTCTGTGTGTGGTTTTACGGAGTAAATTTCTGTGTGTGGTTTTACGGAGTAAATTTCTGTGTGGGGTTTTACGGAGTAAATTTCTGTGTGGGGTTTTACGGAGTAAATTTCTGTGCGAGGTTTTACACCATTCCACACATGGTACTGCACCACACCCCACATCGTACTGCACCACACCACACATGGTACTGCACCACACCACACATGGTACTGCACCACACCCCACATCGTACTGCACCACACCACACATGGTACTGCACCACACCCCACATGGTACTGCACCACATATGGTACTGCACCACACCCTACATGGTACTGCACCCCACATGGTGCTGCACCACACCTCACATGGTACTGCACCACACCCCACATCGTACTGCACCACACCACACATGGTACTGCACCACACCCCACATCGTACTGCACCACACCACACATGGTACTGCACCACACCCCACATGGTACTGCACCACATATGGTACTGCACCACACCCTACATGGTACTGCACCCCACATGGTGCTGCACCACACCTCACATGGTACTGCACCACACCCTACATGATACCACACCCCATATGGTACTGTACCACACCACACAAGGTACCACACCACGCACGGTACTGCATCATGGTACAGCAGGTGCTGCAGCTGATCGCTAACGTTAGTCACCAAATGGCCTTGGATGCCCCGGCGCTCTAGGGGGAATGGTATCAAATGGAGACAGTCTGGAGAATGGAGACAGTCAGGAGAATAGAGACAGTCAGGAGAATGAAGACAGTCTGGAGAATGGAGATAGTCTGGAGAATGGAGCAGTCTGGAGAATGAAGACAGTCAGGAGAATGGAGACAGTCTGGAGAATGGACACAGTCTCTGTGACGTGGGAAAGAGTATCTCAATATAGAGGCTCCAAGAAACATTTGGTACGAAGCTCAACTTTTTGAGAACGAAATAAAATAGCGTTAATGTTTAAGGATTTTGAAACTTGTGTATCTCGGCTACCAATAGAACTTAAGAATCAAGCAATTTATTCTGTCCTCTGTATTAGGGTAGACCAGAGCAGCAAAAATTGATTTTTACACGCCACTTTCAGACGTAAAATGTTTGTACACTGGGAAGGTTTATTTAGATTCCTTCGCTTCAATGGTGACCGATGGTATTGTGTTTTGAATGAATCTACGTTCTAATTGGATGCATTCCGGAGGGTAAATTTTTTAATTCGCTATCTGCCTGATTGAATAGCAAAATAGCAAAATAAATTTTTGCCACACGTGTGGAATCCTGACATGAATGATCAGCGTTCACTGTCATCAAAGTTCTTTTCTAACTTTTCAGCCTTACGAAATAGTCCAATTTCCTTACGTGTAAGTTGATTCAGGAAGATGTTAGATACGTCGAAACGTTGCATTTTATAACTAGACAGAAGTATAGATTTTAATGGATTGCTGTGTTTTAGTACAAAAATGCTAGGATCATTCCTGAATCAACTTGCACGTGAAGAAATTGGACTGTTATCAAAGTTATGAAGAAGTCAGAGACTGCAATTGACCCTGCATTGTTGCTGTTGTCATCGAGGGAACATTTTCGGTATCAGCTCAAAATTTCATGATCGACTTCATTGACACCGTAAGTTCAGACTCAATACTTTAATAGAAATGATGTCTATTTAAATTTTGAATATGGTCCTTCAATAGAGAACGTAAACTATCCTTAAGCGTTTTATCAACACAGTGACCGTATTAAAACTTTACATTTAAAGTTAACTCAAACTTAATGCTACAATGGGGGAAAGATCGATTCGGGTATTAAATTTAAATTTCGATACGGAACACAGACGTTCGTTGTTCGTTTTGTCAACGTAATGACTATATTAATGCCTTGAGTTTATAGGTCACGCTTTAATGGAAAATAATGTATTATGTGAAATTTTGTTTGACGTGCGCATTTCGTTTAAGCGCGACGTGCGCATTTCGTTTGAACGCGACGTGCACATTTCGTTTAAACGCGACGTACGCATTTCGTTTGAACGCGACGTGCACATTTCGTTTAAACGCGACGTGCACATTTCGCTTAAACGCGACGTGCACATTTCGTTTAAAAGCGACGTGCGCATTTTGTTTTATCGGTATCTTTTGTTAAGAATATCACCTGAAGCGCTGCTTTTTAAAGATATTTTCACTGCGTGAAGTTAGAATTTTATTACAGAATTTCTCATGCTTCTGATTCACTGCAAAAATTTAGGCTAAGATAATAGATTTTTTCCTGGGTGCAGTAAAAATCATTTTGTATCAACAGTGTACGCAGTTATGGAAAATTTCGCTTGTTTTTGATGCTGCTTTACAAATGAGCGTGTGGAGACACCGCATTTCATCAATGTTTTTTGTCGGTATTTGCTCGTTGAACTTTTAAAGTAAAAAAATAATAATACAAAATAAAAAAAGAGAAAAAATACGAGAGTATTTCATTTTTGATGAAGACGACAAAAAACTGTCGTTAGTTTTTAAGATGTCTTAATTAATATAAAGACCCTTGGGTATCGTACATGAGTATCGGCACATGGGTCTTAATTGATGTCTTAATTAATATAAAGACCATCGGTTGATTACCGCACACGGGTATCGTAATACTCGTGCCAGTCGTCGTACAAATGGTTAAGAGAAAAGCATGAGATGTATTCCTTTCGTTACGTTATGCTAAGCGTGATGATGCATCTAAGCTCAAGTAATAAATAAACAATAATAAAATGTTAGTGATGAATTCATGAAAAACATTTATGTTAGCGCTCACTTATTTTGAAATATGGCGTAACGTTTTCCGATGTCATGGAATATTTCTAAAAGTGAAATGCGGAGATGTAAATAATTCCGCGTCTTAGACTAAAATGTCGACATTCGGAACAATCTTCTTGTGTTTTGGCTTCAATATTATATGAAGGAACGAGCTCGGAGAAAATGTTTTACCCCGCAATTTATTTACGATACTTCCATCATAAAAAATGCGGTCACAAAAGAGCTCCCCGGAATCAGCAACAAAGAAAAGACTGTTGCATAATGCAAACCGAAAAATTTTTCAGCACCGAAGGAGAAATTCGTCAAATGCACGAACTAAATCAGTGTTAATCACTTATTTTTGGGAAAGAACCACTTCGGTAAAACGCATTGATTGAGAGATCCGCAGCTGCGGTAAGTTTGCGTATATTATGTAAATCATATTTTAATTAATTTATTTTTTTCGAGAGTTGCGCAATGAATACCACTGACCTAAATAGTTCCGTGATAATTGATTTTTAAGCGACAGAAACGAGAAATTGTCACTCGAGGCTTACAATAGAACCTGCAATGGTGGAACCCAGCGCAATGCCTTCCTCCAATACAGAAAATATGCAAGGATTTAATTTCTGTGACTGCGAGCATCTGCAACGGTGGTGCTCTAGCTCTGGTGTCAAACTTGTATTGTCAAGAGGGCATCACTAATTCGGTAAATCAATAATAATTTGAGTCCACATGGATTATGAAGAGAGCAATAATAATTTAGCAAATTGATAATAATCTGAGCTCACCTGTACCATCGGAAAGGTCGTAAAAGTTCAGTAAATCAATTATAATTTGAGTTCGCGTGGACCATCAGGAGGGCAATAATAATGCAGTAAATGATTAATAATTTTAGCTCGCGTGGACCATCAAGAGGGCAATAATAATGCAGTAAATCATTAATAATTTCAGATCGTGTGGACCATCAAGAGGGCAATAATAATTCAGTAAATCATTAATAATTTGAGCTCGCGTGGACCATCAAGAGGGCAATAATAATTCAGTAAATCATTAATAATTTGAGCTCGCTGGACTATCAAGAGGGCAATAATAATGCAGTAAATCATTAATAATTTCAGATCGTGTGGACCATCAAGAGGGCAATAATAATGCAGTAAATCATTAATAATTTCAGATCGTGTGGACCATCAAGAGGGCAATAATAATGCAGTAAATCATTAATAATTTCAGATCGCGTGGACCATCAAGAGGGCAATAATAATGCAGTAAATCATTAATAATTTCAGATCGTGTGGACCATCAAGAGGGCAATAATAATGCAGTAAATCATTAATAATTTCAGATCGCGTGGACCATCAAGAGGGCAATAATAATGCAGTAAATCATTAATAATTTCAGATCGCGTGGACCATCAAGAGGGCAATAATAATGCAGTAAATCATTAATAATTTCAGATCGTGTGGACCATCAAGAGGGCAATAATAATGCAGTAAATCATTAATAATTTCAGATCGCGTGGACCATCAAGAGGGCAATAATAATGCAGTAAAAACAAAAATTCGAACTCATTTTCACCATCAAGACGGTAATAATAGTTCAGTGAAAACAATAATAACTTGAGCTCACCTAGGCCATCAAGACGGTAATAATAGTTCAGTGAAAACAATAATAACTTGAGCTCACCTAGGCCATCAAGACGGTAATAATAATTCAGTAAATCAGTAATGATTTGAACCCAATTGTCCCATCAAGAGGGCAATGATCATTCAGTGAAACAAATAATAGTAATTTAAGTTTAATATAAAGAAGTCGTTTAGAATCACTTGTGTTGAAGCGCAGAAACTGACAGGTCGTTTCTCACGACTAAGTAAGTAAGATTGTCTTTGTGGCCGCGTACTTCAAAGTTTTCAACTTATTTAGTGTTTTTCTATCGAATAATATTTAAAGGACTGTTGTGATGTTTTTAGTAGAATTTAATTTTCCTTTGCCGATGAAAAAAAGTCACAGTTGAATGATAGCATTATCAGTGAAATGAATGAGTGAACATTCTACTTTCACTGGTCTTGTGGAGAAAAGAAATTGAGAACTTGGGAAATTGAGAAAAGACTTGAGATTTGAGAGGTCTTGTGGAGAAAAGAAATCGAGAACTTGGGAAATTGAGAAAAGACTTGAGATTTGAGAGGTCTTGTGGAGAAAAGAAATTGAGAACTTGGGAAATTGAGAAAAGACTTGAGATTTGAGAGGTCTTTTGGAGAAAAGAAATCGAGAACTTGGGAAATTGAGAAAAGACTTGAGATTTGAGAGGTCTTGTGGAGAAAAGAAATCGAGAACTTGGGAAATTGAGAAAAGACTTGAGATTTGAGAGGTCTTGTGGAGAAAAGAAATCGAGAACTTGGGAAATTGAGAAAAGACTTGAGATTTGAGAGGTCTTGTGGAGAAAAGAAATTGAGAACTTGGGAAATTGAGAAAAGACTTGAGATTTGAGAGGTCTTGTGGAGAAAAGAAATTGAGAACTTGGGAAATTGAGAAAAGACTTGAGATTTGAGAGGTCTTGTGGAGAAAAGAAATCGAGAACTTGGGAAATTGAGAAAAGACTTGAGATTTGAGAGGTCTTGTGGAGAAAAGAAATTGAGAACTTGGGAAATTGAGAAAAGACTTGAGATTTGAGAGGTCTTGTGGAGAAAAGAAATCGAGAACTTGGGAAATTGAGAAAAGACTTGAGATTTGAGAGGTCTTGTGGAGAAAAGAAATCGAGAACTTGGGAAATTGAGAAAAGACTTGAGATTTGAGAGGTCTTGTGGAGAAAAGAAATCGAGAACTTGGGAAATTGAGAAAAGACTTGAGATTTGAGAGGTCTTGTGGAGAAAAGAAATTGAATTTGGGGTGATTATTGAAAGTTTCAATGATATTGTTCAGCTAATGAAATTTACTTTACGGAAAGAATTTAAATGAAGCGTAGATTTGCGACACGCTTAATTCTTTCCACCTCATCTAAGACGGAGAATCTGAACGAAGCAGTTCTACTGATACACATTAAAAACTAGAATAATTGGAGCAAGAAAATTATTTTTATATTCTCTTTTTCTATGATGCAATATACATAATTTGACTCTGCCGCTTGTAATATCGAAGTTGGCGCAGCAGCTTTGTTTTACAGTTTTCGAAACTTAGCTCGGCATTAGTGTAATAATTGCATGTTTAAAATGGAACAACAGGTTTTTATTCTTGGATAGCCAGTATTACTTTCCTCTCATCGCTATTATAAAAGTAGCCGCGTCCGTTCGTCCGTGTGACCCCCTCTTCTAATCGATAGCTTTGATGACAACAAGGATAAAACTTAAGAAATGCAAGAAATTCTTCTATAGCATTATTTTTCTGCGGCGATTCAATTCCCTTTCACTTGGATTATTATGGTATCCAGAATACGCAATTAGCTTATTTTTACAAATATAAATTTTCTTTTGAGCTTTCTCTGTTGAAATTCATCATGTTGCCTTGGTATTTTTAATTGATAATGCGTAAAGAAATGTTTTCAATTCGTTTGACCAGTAACCTGGCTACCACTTAGTATAAAGCCCAAGATTTTGGAACTTGAGTTATTGTTTCTGAAGTTGTGATTTTCTTGAAAAGCTCCGAAGAAATAATAGACGACATTGTCGAATAAAATCCCGGCAAAAGAGGCCACCAAGGATAGAAATGTGTCCAACCGCAAGAGAGAAGTAGCAAGACTTCGGCAGCAATAAAAACGCCGAAGACGATCGGATAAACAACGCGAAATGGCAAGACGAAGCAATGCTATTCGCCAACGATGAGCTAGAGCTAAATTGACCCTTGAACGGCATTTCGAAATTCTACGGAATAATAGAGAGCAATTCCGAGTAGCTAGAGAGAGCTAATCAAATGAAAGAAGCGAGGAAATTCTTCGGCATAGCGCTGGACAACATCGAGTGGCACGAGAGAATTTAACTCAAGAAAGAAGGGATGAAATTCTTCAGACTGAAGCCGAACAGCACGTGTGTGCTAGTTAACATAATTGATATTAAGCTTTTCGATTCAAACAATTTATGAGAAAAGGGTGCATCTGAAAATTATCTCTTCTATACAGTCTGATTAAAAAGAATGATCTCAATCACGATGTCATTTCAATTACAAATTGCATCATTTCGACCGTGCAGTTTATGACTCGAATTTCCTTCTAGTCATAAAGTAATCGAGTCTCATAGAGTTTCAAAATGTCGCAAATACACAAAACTTTGACAGGTACATAGGCGAATATTGATTTCTGGCCGAGTGCTCAGGTCTCTGCCCTGCCGGACATCCATGACACCGGTATCCTAGCTACCAAACAACCGAGGACTTCAAAGCGCTCAAGTTTTCCAGCAAAATTTTCCAGAACGAAGTTTTTATCTTGTCTTTGCCGTGGTGCAAAGGTGCAATGTTTACTGGCTTGGGACGCGACTTATTTCCAATTTAGTCGGGAGGTCCAACACGACACATAGACAAGGGCCTTCTGATGTGCCTTGTTTGACGTTCTTGGTCATATCGAGTTGATCTCAGCGAGTTGTTTAAATGTTTTGTTTATTATTGATTGCCATTCTTTGTTATTTTGAGTTGATCACAAGCTGTTTAAATGTTTCGATTATTAGTCTTCAGCGTTCTTTTTGTTATCTCATTTCATTCTTACGGAGTTCGCGCAGTTCAAGTTTTTGAATGCTTCTTGAAAGCATTTATACTAGATTTCCGAAAGATAAATTCACGCTAATACGTGCACACACACACAGAAGCTAAAAATTCTCTTTTCTGTATACTTCGACGAAAAAAAGCGTGGTCCCTCTGGCTGTTCGTGTCGACTTTGTCCATGGATTTCTGCACATAGATTCACTTTAGCTTGAGGGCAACAGGTTTGTCAGATTGATCACTAGTGCGCATTTTATAGAACGAACAGTATACGCCATGTACACAACTTTAATTCTATTTTCAAGGCTGCAGCATTTTTATCGAATATTTGCACACTGCACTGGAGAAATATGTGTATTTCGAATGACTTTTTATTTCAAATTTGCTAAAAAACAAATATCTTTTTAAAGGCATTTTGTCTAAATCTAAGGCAGCCTCCCAGCCACCACGAGTTAAGGTGAAAACTTTTATTTCTGCAAATAGAAACTTGAAAATTCTTGTTACTTACATGGGAACTTAAATATGAAGACCTACCGGGGTTATTTCCTGACGTGCTGTAAGTGCTAAGGCTGTAATTAATGAATTAAAAGAATAACTAGTACTCGGATATGTGTACTAATTGGGCTAAAATAATTTACATAGTAAACTATTATTGGACGTGAGATGTTCTTTACCGTCTTCTTTAAAAGTCGTAGATTATTATTATTTTAATATAATTTGTGATTACAGTAAATTCATGTCTCCGATGATGATGGCCGTACTCAGTAGTCGAAGTCTTTGTCGTCGAGTCTGGAGAAAGAATAAAGCTTTTTATAAAAAAGACCGCAAATAGCTATAACAGAAGTATCTATTTCTTCATTGCTTGTTACTTAGACCATCTGGGAAATTAGAATTAAGGTTAATAAAAAGATAACGAAATGACACTTTGGCTGGCGCAAAAATACGATATAAAAACGTAAAGAAGGGTAGAAAATTTTGAACGGAAACATTTTGGAAATGGAATTTGCTTCCCCTAACCAACATTTTTCCTAATTTGCTTTCTTTAGGCTTTCCACGTAAGTTCTTTTGTCTCTGTATTCCACGTGAAAACTCTATGTTTTTTAACGTGATGTTCTGTTCATGGGTGATGTTTGGATCCGAGAAAACTATTTAAAAACAAAATGGTTGTATTTTTTGCATGAGGTTATAGTAGCCTTTGAATCTTGAAAAAAGCTTATCATGGCCGGAGAAAGTAATTTTTAAACGATTCAGAGTGATAAAGCTTTTTTCGTCAAGTGTTAAAGTTTATTACTTGAGTACAAGCTCTAGTTATATAAATCTAATATTTAGCTTTCATATTACCGCTTTTTTCACTCAGCATTACATAACACATCCAATTGTAGTTGGCATTTTCTCTTATCTAATGACATAATAGAGAGCGTAATAAAACCTATACCATTACAGAAGAATAAAAAACACACCTTACACAAGGACAACCATTGCACACATACAGTAGCATTGGCTCAACGTCCTACCCAGAAATTTCAAGTGTATAACCTTCACGACGCCATGTTTCACCAGCTCGTATAATGTTACTGCGCGTCGACACCGTCAATTCTCAAGCCTAAAACCGAGACCCAGAATTCTGTATAATTTCATAGCGTGTTTCATCAGGGAGATTGAATTCTGAGACACACGTTGGGGTCCAAGAACACTTGAAGTTTGAGCTCACCAAAGTTTATTACACATTTCAATTCGAGGGCTCCAAATTCCATTTTTTCTACAGTATTTGATGACTAAGCAGAGCGGTCGAGGCAATCGGAGGGAGCTTGGAAATAGGCTCATCGGGGCGGTTGGAGAATTGAAATCTATTTCATCGGCTCATTGGGTTTCCATGTCACTGGCCGGGGAAAGAACTCTTGGGCAATCAAGCCGGCAGTTCGAAGATTGTCTCTGACGAAAAGTGGCTCCATCGTGATTGCCAGAGATTGATCCCAGAGGGCTGGATTGCGACGCAGTACAATCAAATAAATAGGGAGAGGCACAGAACACCTCCAATAATGACTGCGGCGGAACTCTTCTACGGCTGCACTTTAAATAAGTTTAGTGTATTAAGATTTTCATCAGAAGATTAAGGTTCTTCTTGACTTGAGGTCGAGCACCAAAAATTTCTTTTCATTCTGTCTCCCGGTTGCTGAAATGCCAGTGCTTAAGAGAATTTTTTGGGGGTTAAAAATCTGATGAATAGCTGAAACTTTATCACTTTAGTGTCATTGTAGTGTGTGTGCAGTGTTAGTGTTGGTTGTGTGCAGGGCCGGTGCAGTATGGATACAGTAGTATTGCAGTGTAGCTGCATTCAATGGGTGGCAAGAATAGTGTGATGCTGCACATTCTAAAAACACGGAACTTCACTGAATACAATCACTACACTGGTGACCGGACCTGCGCTGATTTTCTTCAGTAATCTCCACTGAGTATCTCAGCAGCTCAAGACAACCGTTCAGTATAAATTTTTCTTGGGAAAGATTTTACTGAAAGTGAGCACGGTCTTTTCTTTTTTTTTAGTTTAACTCTGAAAATCATTTTCATAAATTTTCCATATCCGAGTTGAACAAAGTCGAATAATATGAATTTTATTATATCACTATAATTTTATTGTTCATTGGATCAACTCTCAATTAAGTAGTTTTTTCTGATCAGAGTTGAATGAACTCGAACAATATTACTCTCGTCATAAAACTGTAGCATTATTATCCAGGCTTTTCTATTTATATTTGTCTGGAAAGAAAATTTCTAGCTTTTCTATATATTTATGCCTTGATGTAGAATTGCTAGCTTTTCTATATATTTATGCCTTGATGTAGAATTGCTAGCTTTTCTATATATTTATGCCTTGATGTAGAATTGCTAGCTTTTCTATATATTTATGCCTTGATGTAGAATTGCTAGCTTCTCTATATATTTACGCCTTGATGTAGAATTGCTAGCTTTTCTATATATTTATGCCTTGATGTAGAATTTCTAGCTTTTCTATATATTTATGCCTTGATGTAGAATTGCTAGCTTTTCTATATATTTATGCCTTGATGTAGAATTGCTAGCTTTTCTATATATTTACGCCTTGATGTAGAATTGCTAGCTTTTCTATATATTTACGCCTTGATGTAGAATTGCTAGCTTTTCTATATATTTATGCCTTGATGTAGAATTGCTAGCTTTTCTATATATTTATGCCTTGATGTAGAATTGCTAGCTTTTCTATATATTTATGCCTTGATGTAGAATTGCTAGCTTTTCTAAATATTTATGCCTTGATGTAGAATTGTTAGCTTATCTATACATTTATGCCTTGATGTAGAATTGCTAGCTTTTCTATATATTTATGCATTGGTGTAGAATTGCTAGCTTTTCTATATAGTTATGCCTTGATGTAGAATTGCTAGCTTTTCTATATATCATTACCCGGATGCAGAGTTGCTATCTTTTCTGAAAGTTTTTGTTTTTTCTGTTAAATTTCTAGCTTTTCTATATATCCTAGCCTGGACATAGAATTGCTACGTCTTCTTAGTGCTGATGCACGCGCATTCGTCTACAGTACACACTACTGACGGTCGAGTTTCGAGTCTCTCGTGCGTCTCACAGAACAAAAGCGACGTATTTTAGAGCTGTTTTGGTCGAGAGCACCACGTATAATCACGACCTCCACTTATTACTTAATTACCTTCCTGAACTTCTTCTGAGTGTAATTTATGAGATCATACTCATAATTTCAGCGGGGTCTCAGCTCTCAAATTCTCTGTTCAGTACCGTAGTGAAATTACTGTCTTTTTATAAGGTGATTTTATTTTTTTCTTTAGGTACTAGATCCTTTGTGAACTTTGAGCTCATTCGTTTCGAGGTGAAAAATTTTCTGCCGGGCAAAAATCTATTAAATATTTTACGTGTGTCTTCAGTTTCGAAAAAAATATAAAAAATCCAATGAATTTCTTTTAAGGGCTTACAGTTTAATTGAAGAAAAGGAAATGAAACGAATTTTTACGAGGGTCTGTAGTTTCGAAAATGAAAAATTATATACTTTAATAGAAAGAATAGCCTGTGAGGTATGCCGATGACATTTTCCATTTTACTTCGCAGTAAATTTATCGCTAATTACAGATAAGTCAAGGAGCGATACTGTGCACCTGTGCAAGTTTTTTGCTTAACTTTGCACGCGATGTACAGTATGTCCCACAAAAATCCGAACCGAGTTATTTATTTTCCCGTATCAGTAATACCATCATTAGAATACCATAAGCATTTAATTTCTAGCAAATTTATCCTTCAAAATTAGCCTATAGAAAAGGTATTACTGATTATGATGGTATTACTGATACGGGAAAATATGTAAATACTCGGTTAGGGTTTTTGTGGGACATACTGTATATTCTGAAGTAGGGAAAAAATTATTCAATGTATCTTAGCATGGATGTTTGTTTTCAATATAAGTGGAACCAAATTAATTTAGTTTTCATCGTTTCGAATTAAATTTTCTTTACTTCTTGTTCTACATTTGTGAGAGTAAACACTCAAAATCTGTTGGCACGATTTACGATGATAAAAACGTTGATACGATTCGAGCTTGCAGTCCGACCTATACGAATAATTATTTTGAAACTAAAATAAATAATCTTACTATATATATATTTACATATACATAGTGACTAATTATATTAATAATTAGTATGAAGCTTAAGTAACAAATGTTACTTTATACCGAATAATTAGTACGGCTGAAATGAGGCATAAATGATATAGTGACTTTTATAAAAGAGCGAATAAATAACGAAGTAAGCCAAACTCGCACTTGATCTTGTATGCCTTTCGCTCTACTCACCATCTCATAATAACGTACATTCTATATCGTATAATAAGTCTCGGATAAAGACGCAACTCATTTCTAGTATTAAATCCGCATCACGTGTAGAGTCACCACCACCCAACACAACTGACCGTCAAGCTGGGGCACTGGGGCAGCCAAGAGCTAAGTAAAAAGGTGCCGTACCCTGACCCGACTGTGAACAGCAAGACAAATATGCTCTTTGTTGAACTTACAACAACCGCAACAAATACTCGCTCGGAGGTGTGATACCTGCCTTGTTTTCCCCTGCCGTTCATGGCGTTTGAGGTACGTTCATGACGTTCCTTGTTTCCCCTGAGGTGCCCAGTGAAGGCTAACGGTAAATAATAGGGCTGACTCACTGCTTACAAGAGTGGTCACAGTGGCCGAGTGGTTAAGAGCGCGCAGCTTTAGCGGGAAGTGTCGCAGGTTCAAATCTCGGCAATGCCAGCCCGGGGATTTTCCCTGCTGGGAAAAGAGAGAACTTATCCTCAATTTCCTGCATACCTCACCAGATGTAAGAAATGGGCGCCTGCTCGACCTGGGTTTTTGTGGACCTCGACCATCATTGCGTCCTGGTGTTACTTACATATAAGGTATTTGAAAACCAATGTAAAACAATATAACATTATTATGCATGTATAAGAAAATGTATGCAAAATATGTATGTATCAGAAAATACATATAAATAACACATCCTTCATGGTTGAGGTTCCCATAGGACGAAAGTGACTTAGTAGGCCAAGAAACCCCTTTGACGCCTCCTTTTTTGTGTTATCTTATGTGTTTTTATTCGTTTTTCTAGTTATGGCCAAAGCAGTTCATATCCATCGTTATTTGAAGGACGGATATACAGTATAGAAAAATAAGCGACTGGCGGTTCCAAACTAGACTCCGCTACTAGCCAATAAATGTAATCTCTTTGTGTCGAATTAATCACGTAACGCTTCAGATACGCCTGATCGTCATTGATATAATTACAAAATAATGATTGGTTCATTTTGGGAAGGGTGCGTACACGCATCCCAACGAATAAAGAATCAAATAAAGCATTGTTGGTATGACGTAAGAAACAAACGTGAAGCACTGGTTATAACTCTTGAGAAAAAAGTCCGTTTAACTTGACTCTGCCCAAATTTGTGGTTCCATTAGTAAAACAGTAGCTTTAAATTAAAAATGTTTAGAAGCTTTTCTTACACGCATTTTTACAAACTCCCTCCGTCTCATGGTAGAGGAAACAAGGTAGGTTTTAACCAGTCTTTTTTTACCCTGACGGTGTGGTTTTGCTGACGTCACGGCAACGAACCAATAGCAGCGCTCATATTGCATCTGGTAGTACTGCTACCCCCAAATCTGGCTCCACTATTGGCCTAACGATATGGCGTTTTGGTGACGTCATAAAGTTTGCTTGAAGTAAAGCCTTTCTATAGGCTAGCCGAACAAGAGGAGGTGTATTTTCTCCCATAGAAATGACCCAACCTCGTTTCCTCTACCGTGCTCCGCCTGCAAGTTAATCCTACGACGCAGGTGAAGGCTGAGTTAATCCTGCACTTGTCGAGGCTTAAAATGCCCAACACTGGACTGCTCGAGTTCAGGTGAAATCCTCGTTATGTAGCTACACCTTTCTAAATTTTAGTTTCACCGTTAAGGTAGGGAGATAGACGTAGTTTTCAGCTACATCAACACCTGCTGAAATAATGGGTAGGATGCCGAGTGCGTGAAAGCTGCTGATGTGGGTAACATCAGCTGTAAAAGCATTAAAGCAGCCTCTCAGCCCCACCACAAACACGAAAGATGGGAGAAGCAACTAGAAGTGTTCACACCTCAGTTACTTGCTCCTACGTTCCCTCAATATAGCGTCGTTGGCATCGGTTATAGCTCAGGATAAAAAAGGAAAATTAACCGTAAATATTGAATTGTCAGGAAATGTGAAGCATTGAGTGTACGCACAAGTTAGCTGCCGCATTTGCAGTTTTAAATGACTCAAATTGTGAAAAGAACCTTGTGGTATTGCTGAACTTACAAACGGCTAGTAGTCCGATTCGTCAAAAAGCTAAGGGTCATCAAACAAAATATATTGCGCTCACTACTACGTGGATGTCAAGTGCGTAGGACCTCTCAGCAGTCTTAAATGTTAGTGTTAGTTGAAGCGCCTCTGTTTAAAAGCGACTCTTTTACCTCCGTTTTCTTGAGACTCTAAACTCCATTTCTAGACTTTCTAACCTCCGTTACGAATGGACTCTTTAACCTCCGTTACGAAGGGACTCTTTAACCTCCGTTACGAAGGGACTCTTTAACCTCCGTTACGAAGGGACTCTTTAACCTCCGTTACGAAGGGACTCTTTAACCTCCGTTACGAAGGGACTCTTTAACCTCCGTTACGAAGGGACTCTTTAACCTCCGTTACGAAGGGACTCTTTAACCTCCGTTATGGAGGGTCTCTTTAACCTCCGTTACGAAGGGACTCTTTAACCTCCGTTACGAAGGGACTCTTTAACCTCCGTTACGAATGGACTCTTTAACCTCCGTTACGAAGGGACTCTTTAACCTCCGTTACGAAGGGACTCTTTAACCTCCGTTACGAAGGGACTCTTTAACCTCCGTTATGAAGGGACTCTTTAACCTCCGTTACGAAGGGACTCTTTAACCTCCGTTACGAAGGGACTCTTTAACCTCCGTTATGAAGGGACTCTTTAACCTCCGTTACGAAGGGACTCTTTAACCTCCGTTATGGAGGGTCTCTTTAACCTCCGTTACGAAGGGACTCTTTAACCTCCGTTATGAAGGGACTCTTTAACCTCCGTTACGAAGGGACTCTTTAACCTCCGTTACGAAGGGACTCTTTAACCTCCGTTACGAAGGGACTCTTTAACCTCCGTTACGAAGGGACTCTTTAACCTCCGTTACGAAGGGACTCTTTAACCTCCGTTACGAAGGGACTCTTTAACCTCCGTTATGAAGGGACTCTTTAACCTCCGTTACGAAGGGACTCTTTAACCTCCGTTACGAAGGGACTCTTTAACCTCCGTTACGAAGGGACTCTTTAACCTCCGTTACGAAGGGACTCTTTAACCTCCGTTATGAAGGGACTCTTTAACCTCCGTTACGAAGGGACTCTTTAACCTCCGTTACGAAGGGACTCTTTAACCTCCGTTATGAAGGGACTCTTTAACCTCCGTTACGAAGGGACTCTTTAACCTCCGTTACGAAGGGACTCTTTAACCTCCGTTATGAAGGGACTCTTTAACCTCCGTTACGAAGGGACTCTTTAACCTCCGTTACGAAGGGACTCTTTAACCTCCGTTATGAAGGGACTCTTTAACCTCCGTTATGAAGGGACTCTTTAACCTCCGTTACGAAGGGACTCTTTAACCTCCGTTACGAAGGGACTCTTTAACCTCCGTTACGAAGGGACTCTTTAACCTCCGTTATGAAGGGACTCTTTAACCTCCGTTACGAAGGGACTCTTTAACCTCCGTTACGAAGGGACTCTTTAACCTCCGTTATGAAGGGACTCTTTAACCTCCGTTACGAAGGGACTCTTTAACCTCCGTTACGAAGGGACTCTTTAACCTCCGTTACGAAGGGACTCTTTAACCTCCGTTACGAAGGGACCCTTTAACCTCCGTTACGAAGGGACTCTTTAACCTTCGTTATGAAGGGACTCTTTAAACTCCGTTATGAAGGGACTCTTTAACCTCCGTTACGAAGGGACTCTTTAACCTCCGTTACGAAGGGACTCTTTAACCTCCGTTACGAAGGGACTCTTTAACCTCCGTTACGAAGGGACTCTTTAACCTCCGTTACGAAGGGACTCTTTAGTCTCCGTTACGAAGGGACTCTTTAACCTCCGTTATGAAGGGACTCTTTAACCTCCGTTACGAAGGGAGCCCTTAACTTCCGGTTCGAAGGGACTCTTTAACCTCCGTTATGAAGGGACTCTTTAACCTCCGTTACGAAGGGACTCTTTAACCTCCGTTACGAAGGGACTCTTTAACCTCCGTTATGAAGGGACTCTTTAACCTCCGTTACGAAGGGACTCTTTAACCTCCGTTACGAAGGGACTCTTTAACCTCCGTTATGAAGGGACTCTTTAACCTCCGTTATGAAGGGACTCTTTAACCTCCGTTACGAAGGGACTCTTTAACCTCCGTTACGAAGGGACTCTTTAACCTCCGTTACGAAGGGACTCTTTAACCTCCGTTACGAAGGGACTCTTTAACCTCCGTTATGAAGGGACTCTTTAACCTCCGTTACGAAGGGACTCTTTAACCTCCGTTACGAAGGGACTCTTTAACCTCCGTTATGAAGGGACTCTTTAACCTCCGTTACGAAGGGACTCTTTAACCTCCGTTACGAAGGGACTCTTTAACCTCCGTTACGAAGGGACTCTTTAACCTCCGTTACGAAGGGACCCTTTAACCTCCGTTACGAAGGGACTCTTTAACCTTCGTTATGAAGGGACTCTTTAACCTCCGTTATGAAGGGACTCTTTAACCTCCGTTACGAAGGGACTCTTTAACCTCCGTTACGAAGGGACTCTTTAACCTCCGTTACGAAGGGACTCTTTAACCTCCGTTACGAAGGGACTCTTTAACCTCCGTTACGAAGGGACTCTTTAGTCTCCGTTACGAAGGGACTCTTTAACCTCCGTTATGAAGGGACTCTTTAACCTCCGTTACGAAGGGAGCCCTTAACTTCCGGTTCGAAGGGACTCTTTAACCTCCGTTATGAAGGGACTCTTTAACCTCCGTTACGAAGGGACTCTTTAACCTCCGTTATGAAGGGACTCTTTAACCTCCGTTATGAAGGGAGCCCTTAACTTCCGGTTCGAAGGGACTCTTTAACCTCCATTACGAAGGGACTCTTTAACCTCCGCTTCTTAGAGACTCTTTAACCTCCGTTGTGAAGGGACTCTTTAACCTCCGTTTCGAACGAACTCTTCAACCTCCGTTACGAAGGGACTCTTTAACCTCCGTTACAAAGGGACTCTTTAACCTCCGCTTCTTAGAGACTCTTTAACCTCCGTTGTGAAGGGACTCTTTAACCTCCGTTACGAAGGGACTCTTTAACCTCCGTTACGAAGGGACTCTTTAACCTCCGTTACGAAGGGACTCTTTAACCTCCGTTACAAAGGGACTCTTTAACCTCCGCTTCTTAGAGACTCTTTAACCTCCGTTGTGAAGGGACTCTTTAACCTCCGTTACGAAGGGACTCTTTAACCTCCGTTACGAAGGGACTCTTTAACCTCCGTTACGAAGGGACTCTTTAACCTCCGTTACGAAGGGACTCTTTAACTTCCGTTACGAAGGGACTCTTTAACCTCCGTTACGAAGGGACTCTTTAACCTCCGTTACAAAGGGACTCTTTAACCTCCGCTTCTTAGAGACTCTTTAACCTCCGTTGTGAAGGGAGCCCTTAACTTCCGGTTCGAAGGGACTCTTTAACCTCCGTTTCAAAGAGACTCTTTAACCTCCGCTTCTTAGAGACTCTTTAACCTCCGTTGTGAAGGGACTCTTTAACCTCCGTTTCGAACGAACTCTTTAACCTCCGTTACGAAGGGACTCTTTAACCTCCGTTACAAAGGGACTCTTTAACCTCCGCTTCTTAGAGACTTTTTAACCTCCGTTGTGAAGGGACTTTTTAACCTCCGTTTTCGAAAGAACTCTTTAACCTCCGTTAAGAAGGGACTCTTTAACCTCCGTTACAAAGGAACTCTTTAACCTCCGCTTCTTAGAGACTCTTTAACCTCCGTTGTGAAGGGACTCTTTAACCTCCGTTTCTAAGGAACTCTCTAACCTCCGTTTCAAAGGAGCTCTTTAACCTCCGTTACAAAGGGACTCTTTAACCTCCGTTTCGAAAGGACTCTTGAACCTCCGTTACGAAAGGACTCTTTAACCTCCGTTACGAAAGGACTCTTTAACCTCCGTTACTAAGGGACTCTTCAACCTCCGCTTCTTAGAGACTCTTTAACCTCCGTTGTGAAGGGACTCCTTAACCTCCGTTTCTAAAGGAATCTTTAACCTCCGTTTCTAAGGAACTCTCTAACCTCCGTTTCTAAGGGACTCTTTAACCTCCGTTACAAAGGGACTCTTTAACCTCCGTTACAAAGGGACTCTTTAACCTCCGTTACGAAGGGACTCTTTAACCTCCGTTACAAAGGGACTCTTTAACCTCCGTTTCTAAGGAACTCTCTAACCTCCGTTTCTAAGGGACTCTTTAACCTCCGCTTCTAAGGAACTCTCTAACCTCCGTTTCTAAGGAACTCTCTAACCTCCGTTTCTAAGGGACTCTTTAACCTCCGTTACAAAGGGACTCTTTAGCCTCCGTTACAAAGGGACTCTTTAACCTCCGTTTCTAAGGGACTCTTTAACCTCCGTTACAAAGGGACTCTTTAACCTCCGTTTCTAAGGAACTCTCTAACCTGCGTTTCTAAGGGACTCTTTAACCTCCGTTACAAAGGGACTCTTTAACCTCCGTTTCTAAGGAACTCTCTAACCTCCGTTTCTAAGGGACTCTTTAACCTCCGTTACGAAGGGACTCTTTAACCTCCGTTTCGAAAGGACTCTTTAACCTCCGTTTCGAAAGGACTCTTTAACCTCCGTTACGAAGGGACTCTTTAACCTCCGTTACAAAGGGACTCTTTAACCTCCGTTTCTAAGGGACTCTTTAACCTCCGTTACGAAGGGACTCATTAACCTCCGTTTCGAAAGGACTCTTTGACCTCCATTTTTAGTATTTTAAAATTCTCTTTGCAGTTGTGGATGTGCTGTGTGTGTGTACTCTGGACAGCCAGGCGTGGTGACCGTGTTGTTGTACTCTATTGTGGCCATTTCTTGTCACTTTCTTGCATTTCATTACTTGATGTAAATGATGTGTTGCGATGTCTATGCGCTTCGTAATATAGTGTATATTTATATTTTCAATGGGGCGATTCTTCGAGAATCTTATTCGCAGAATAAAAAGAAGAACCAGAGTATAACGAACATTATATTTAATGCAAACTTTTGGAATTAAAATTCCATCATCAGTGCTGGAACAGGAGAAAGAAAAAAATTTTTCTATTTAAAAATAAATATCATACATATTCCAAAAAATTCTCTAAATGTCTAAATAGCCTAATTTTTTCCATTCATCCTAAAGCAATAGCATACTCTTAATTCACACAAGCAAACATGTACACGCTATTTCCGATACAACAGCGAAACACACTATCAGTGTATATTATTATTATTTTTGGGCAGGAAAACTCAAAAATAGTAATAATAATAAAGTGTATATATAATTCCATGATCTGGTAACTTGTCTGTATATTATCTGAGAGGGAGACCACAATAATCGAACGAATGTGAAAGTTCTCTCAACTAGGAAAAAAGGCAAGCTGATTTCGTGATTTAATCATTTCGTGATTAAATACATTTCCTGATTCAATCATTTCGTAATTTAATACATTCATGAATTTTGAGAGCATCAATAACTTTTGTCGTTGTCCAAAACTGTGGAGTTCAAGCGAGATAGAATAATGACGAAAAGAATTTTACAGTGCTAATATTCCCGTTACAGAACATAGTGTTGTCCCAAGAGGCTCAGCGATAGTTTCATTTTTCGATAGATGGAGATTATAAGTATGTTTGTGCCGCGGTAACCTCAGCAAAGGTGTTCCAAAGAGAAGAAGCGCGGAGGACCAGTTTAGTTAAGGAATCTATGCACCAGGTGTGTTTTAAAGCAAGATGCCATTCGCATTGAAACAGGAAGTTGAGAACAAAGTTTATAAAACTACATGAAAATTGAAGGTGAAAGTCAGAGATTTTTAAAATAAAACAGCAGTGTAAGGAAAAAAGTTAGTCATCAACAACAACAAAAAACCTATTCTATTTAAATCAAAAGAAGGTCCACCTACTTCTCAGTTAATAATATTTTCTTCTTTGGAAGACTAATTCCCAAAGATCCATTGGCGGTATCCCTTTGAAGAGGATAGATTCATGGATTCAAGATGAGCATGATGAGGATAAGAAGGTATAATATATTTGTCCATGGACCAGTAAAATTGACTCACACCTCCGATATATTAATGTCAGCAAAACTGAAATTACTAGACAGAAGTCTTATGTTCTTCACATTCGTTGTGCCAAGGTGAAAATAAGAGTCTTATCACCTTCACATTCGTTGTGCCCAGGTGAAAATAAGAGTCTTATGTTCTTCACATTCGTTGTGCCCAGGTGAAAATAAGAGTCTTATCATCTTCACATTCGTTTTGCCCAGGTGAAAATGAGAGTCATGTGTTCTCCACGTTCGTTGTGCCCAGGTGAAAATAAGAGTCTTATCATCTTGACATTCGTTGTGCCCAGGTGAAAATAAGAGTCTTATCATCTTGACATTCGTTGTGCCCAGGTGAAAATAAGAGTCTTATCATCTTGACATTCGTTGTGCCCAGGTGAAAATAAGAGTCTTATCATCTTGACATTCGTTGTGCCCAGGTGAAAATAAGAGTCTTATCTTCTTCACATTCGTTGTGCCCAGGTGAAAATGAGAGTCATGTGTTCTCCACGTTCGTTGTGCCCAGGTGAAAATAAGAGTCTTATCATCTTGACATTCGTTGTGCCCAGGTGAAAATAAGAGTCTTATCATCTTGACATTCGTTGTGCCCAGGTGAAAATAAGAGTCTTATCTTCTTCACATTCGTTGTGCCCAGGTGAAAATGAGAGTCATGTGTTCTCCACGTTCGTTGTGCCCAGGTGAAAATAAGAGTCTTATCATCTTCACATTCGTTGTGCCCAGGTGAAAATAAGAGTCTTATCATCTTGACATTCGTTGTGCCCAGGTGAAAATAAGAGTCTTATCTTCTTCACATTCGTTGTGCCCAGGTGAAAATAAGAGTCTTATCATCTTGACATTCGCTGTGCCCAGGTGAAAATAAGAGTCTTATGTTCTTCACATTCGTTGTGCCCAGGTGAAAATAAGAGTCTTATCATCTTCACATTCGTTTTGCCCAGGTGAAAATGAGAGTCATGTGTTCTTCACGTTCGTTGTGCCCAGGTGAAAATAAGAGTCTTATCATCTTGACATTCGAAGTGCCCAGGTGAAAATAAGAGTCTTATCATCTTGACATTCGAAGTGCCCAGGTGAAAATAAGAGTCTTATCATCTTCACATTCGTTGTGCCCAGGTGAAAATAAGAGTCTTATCATCTTCACATTCGTTTTGCCCAGGTGAAAATGAGAGTCATGTGTTCTTCACGTTCGTTGTGCCCAGGTGAAAATAAGAGTCTTATCATCTTCACATTCGTTGTGCCCAGGTGAAAATAAGAGTCTTATCATCTTCACATTCGCTGTGCCCAGGTGAAAATAAGAGTCTTATCATCTTCACATTCGTTGTGCCCAGGTGAAAATAAGAGTCTTATCATCTTCACATTCGTTGTGCCCAGGTGAAAATAAGAGTCTTATCATCTTCATATTCGTTGTGCCCAGGTGAAAATAAGAGTCTTATCATCTTCACATACGTTGTGCCCAGGTGAAAATTAGAGTCTTATCATTTTCACATTCGTTGTGCCCAGGTGAAAATAAGAGTCTTATCATCTTCATATTCGTCGTGCTCAGGTGAAAATAAGAGTCTTATCATCTTCACCTACGTTGTGCCCAGGTGAAAATAAGAGTCTTATCATCTTCACATACGTTGTGCCCAGGTGAAAATAAGAGTCTTATTATCTTCATATTCGTTGTGCCCAGGTGAAAATAAGAGTCTTATCTTTTTCACATTCGTTGCTCGCAGGTGAACAAAGATGAAGAAAATGATCACTAAATATCAACAAGATGCTATTCATATCTACTGGGTAGAAGGAGATGAACAGAAATACGCATGACTAAAGCATTGCTATTACTATTTTAAATATTAAACAATTTAGTTTAGGACTTCCCCTCTATAAAAAAGGCGATCTCAAGAGAGCACGCAAAAACAACTATTTAGGTTGGACAGCAGAAATTTAAGAATCTGTGTAAATAAAAAATTATAACACTGGATACTTTGCCCATGGAACGAAAAGGATGAAAAGGCAAATAAGAAATGATGAAAAAGGCATGGAAACTGGACGCTGCAAAGTGGACCCGAAAGATAGAAGTCTCAAAAACGTATACAGAGCTGAGGTAACCTAGCACTATCTCCCATGAGAGCACCATTGATCATAACATAGGATTGACAAACCAGACTGACTTAAAAATACCCCCTCTTCTATGTTGCTGGGAAGAGACCATAACAGGTCGATATCTTTCACCTTAGCGGTGCATCAGCTGGTGTGTCCTTCACATTAGCGGTGCATCAGCTGGTATGTCCTTCATATTAGCGGTGCATCAGCTGGTGTGTCCTTCACATTAGCGGTGCATCAGCTGGTATGTCCTTCATATTAGCGGTGCATCAGCTGGTGTGTCCTTCATATTAGCGGTGCATCAGCTGGTGTGTCCTTCACATTAGCGGTGCATCAGCTGGTATGTCCTTCATATTAGCGGTGCATCAGCTGGTATGTCCTTCACATTAGCGGTGCATCAGCTGGTATGTCCTTCACATTAGCGGTGCATCAGCTGGTATGTCCTTCATATTAGCGGTGCATCAGCTGGTATGTCCTTCACATTAGCGGTGCATCAGCTGGTATGTCCTTCATATTAGCGGTGCATCAGCTGGTATGTCCTTCATATTAGCGGTGCATCAGCTGGTATGTCCTTCACATTAGCAGTGCATCAGCTGGTATGTCCTTCACATCAGCGGTGCATCAGCTGGTATGTCCTTCAAATTCGAATAGAACCAGCTGATACGTCCTTAACAAATGACGAAGCACAAGTAGATCAAGTTGAGATTAAAGTCGATTAAGTTGACGCGAATGTGGCCACATCGAAGCCATCCAGCTCATCTTACCACATCCCAGCACCTCACCAAACCACATCCCAGAACCTCACCACACCACATCCCAGCACCTCACCACACCACATCCCAGCACCTCACCACACCACATCCCAGCACCTCACTACACCACATCATAGCACCTCACAACACCACATCCCAGCATCTCACCACACCACATCCCAGCACCTCACCACACCACATCCCAGCACCTCACCACACCACATCACATCACCACACCAGTACCTCACCACATCAACACATCACCACACCCCACACCACACCACATCACCACACCACACCACCTCACCACATCACCACATCACACCACCTCACCACATCACCACACCCCGCACCACATCACCACACCACACCACCTCACCACAACACCACCTCACCACAGCTCGCACCACACCACATCACCCCAACAGCACATCACCACATCACCACACCAGCACATCACCACAGCAGCTAACGACAGCACCAAGAGATCATCCCACCCGAGCTGGCGCGTCTTATGCAAATTCACTCATTTCGATCTGGCGAGGATCTTGTCTGGCAGACTTCCTCATTCTCCTAGCAATCTCTTCAGCTCCGACGCAGTCCGTAATTTTGTAGAAAATATCCCGCGCTGCTGTTGCGCTCTTTGTTTAATTTACTTTGAGGAGGTATCGGGAACAAATTTGTTCTTTGTGAAGAAATTTCGTGTTTCTACTGGAGAAATTTTACTGCTTTAACGTTCATTTAATAGGGTTTTGTGGTTTTTGCTTTACGATATTAAGTGTGTCATCCTTGTCCGTTGCTTTAAAAACGTTTGTTTCATGTGCTGAGCTTGTATTCTGTTCTTACTAAACACTTTTCACGAGATAAGAGGCGGTGATTGTCAGTCTTGTGATGATCGTAGAAACATAGAAATAATAATTCTATTGGTGGCCTACTGGTGGTCATTGACGGTGATTCAGTGAGGTGACCCACTAGTGGTCAGTTAAGTGAGCCACCGGTGGTCACAAACTTAATTTTTTCCAATACTTTCCAATACTCCAATACTTCCAATACTACTCAGACCAACCGAAGGCAAGTTCCGTTTATTGTTTACCGTTTTCAGTATTGCATTCTACAATTGACTATATTGATGCTAGAATCGACTTTCCTAGAGCTGAGATGTGAACTCTGGTTTAAGACACCACATTTAATATAATAAGTGGGCATCTTAGTTTTAGATCTCCATCTGAGAAATTCTCTGATCAAAATTTGGATGATGCGGACATCGGATATCTTAAATAAACGTCAGAGCTTTAGGATAAGTTGAATTGAGGGAACATCGTTTTCGAATTGTAATTTTTTCACTGAAAATAGCTCTGTCATCTGCTCGACTCTCTTCAATACTATTCCTGAAAGAAGAGCATTAAAATTAATGAGTATAACGTGTCGAATACAACAAAGAATATGAATGAAAACCCTTAAGTGAGAGTTTCATATCAAACGTAACACTTTAACTGAGTGAGTTTTCAACATGCTGCTGACCAACCATGAGTCACAAACTCAATTTTCATTAATACTTTGTCAAAGGTAAATGAAAACACGATCCAGTTGATGTTTGCTCTTTTCAAAATTGCTCACTGAAATTGACTTCAAATTTGAGTTGAATTTTGAACCTTAGTTCAACCTATGATGGTGAATATTTTAAAGCCATTCTGCAGTAGATGGCATGTTAGCTGGCTCAGTCTAATTTCTTGCAGAGGTACCTATGATACCTCTGCAAATATAGCCTTTGCAATGGACGTCTAAAATCACAGATGCCTCGACGAAAAGGCCAGGATCTGAATGTGTACTATTACTCAGCCAGTAAAATACCAGTACATTACGCTGATCATTCAAATGTGCACTAGTACTGAACCAAAGCAAATTCTATGCATTACGCTGAGCAAACAAGCATTCAAATGTGCACTAGTACTGAACCAAAGCAAATTCTATGCATTACGCTGAGCAAACAAGCATTCAAATGTGCACTAGTACTGAACCAAAGCAAGTTCTATGCATTACGCTGAGCAAACAAGCATTCAAATGTGCACTAGTACTGAACCCAAGCAAATTCTATGCATTACGCTGAGCATACAAACGCGTATCAGCACTTTACCAGGGTCTTATGTGTACATTAGACTGGTCATATTAATGAACACCCGTATTTTCATTGGTACAGTGCGAGTACACTACACTGATCATACTAAGTGCAAGAAGTCAACATTGCTTATCATAGAAGAGCTTGCTATTCAACTCATGAAAACTGCAGCAAAAAGTGTACGAAATTTTTGCATTAAACGGAAAATTGGATTAACGAAGCCTTTTTTGTGTAATGACGTTATGTGAGTTTGAGTGAAAGCATAATTTCCTCCTAACCACAATTTCAGTAATCCGTTAGCGACTGAATTTCAGACGTTAAAATATTGTACAGCACAGGTCCCTTAATTCAAACGAGCGGATCCATTACTGCCTGCATATCTGCGTAAAGTTGGTGGCTCACTGCTAATATCCTTAGTGTTTGGTATTGGCTGGTAAATTAATATCAAACTCTAATATCTAATAATTACTCTGTGGCGCTTTTAAGTTAATACCTAACTCTAAAATCTAATAACTACACTGGGACGTTATTAAGTTAATATCTAACTCTGAAATCTAGTAACTACGCTGGGACGTTTTTAATTTGATATCTAACTCTAAAATCTAATAACTACACTGGGACAATTTTAAAATCAAAATACAACACACGATGCATACGGTATTCATGTTCTCAAAATTAGACCCTAATTTAAAAGTCCACTGATAATAATCATTGCGCTGGAACAATTTGGTGCCCAAATGCAATGCGCGATGCAGACGGTATCCGTTTGAAGAAATTACCATCGAGAAAAATACGCCACAGTTTTCAAAATTTAATTCATCTGCTTAAATAAGGTGAGTTTAATATCGTGACGGGAAGATTTTGCCAGTTTTGAACGACATATCAACCTTTTTAGCATTTATGACTGCTGTTAAGTAACCTTAGAATTTTGCTTTTTTTTATTGCTCCTTAACATGGAGTTTGAAGATGTTTTTAGGTCTTTGATCGGCTTTCGTTGTGCTGCTGATCAGGTTAGTCTTTCGTGTTAATGTAAAAGTTCGAGGAGGTGGCAGTCAAACGATTTGGATAGTCAAATTCAGGTGTAGAAGTTCTCGTATCAAGTCATGCTTTTTCCATCTTATACAGCCAGTCTTGCTGTGATGTGTCGAGCCACACTTCCATTTAATGGTAGCTCCAAGGCTTCATCCAGTCTTGCTAGGATGTTTGGAGCCATACTTCCACTTAATGGTAGCTCCAAGGCTTCATCCAGTCTTGCTAGAATTTCTGGAGCCATACTTCCACTTAATGGTAGCTCCAAGGCTTCATCCAGTCTTGCTATGATGTGTCGAGCCACACTTCCATTTAAGGGTAGCTCCAAGGCTTCATCCAGTCTTGCTAGGATGTGTAAAGCCATACTTCAGCTAAATAGTTGTTTCAAGGCTTCATCACCATAACACCATGTTGTCAGCATCACGTAGTTAGCAGCATTCCTCAATAGAAAAGTTGATCCATCGTTGATAGTAATCTTCCGTGATGGACTTCAGAATTTTTGACGGCATTGCACAACTTTTGGAGGGCTTCTCTCCCTCTTTCTGCTGTCACCTCGCTCTATCCCAATTCTGAAGCGTTTTTCATCTTGACCGTCTCTGCAACCTGCAAGTGGCGTTGATGAGGGCTAAAGCCTCGTAGTTTGTCTGAGGGAAATGCCAGATCTGTTCTACAACCCAAAGGATGCAAGTATCCCTCAGTTATATTTATACTTTTAGACTTTTTTGTCCTTTTTATACATACATATATAGGCTTAACAATTTTTGTCATGAGTTTTAGTGAGCATTCGATTTAAATTTTTAGAACCACACTTGGGGATTTTTCGTATTTTTCAGTATCGGTCAAGACGATTTTTGAACGCGTTCACGGTGTTGTAAGAGACTATACATTTCGGAAGCTGGTTTCAGATTTTGATGAATTCAACTAGAAAAAAATCTTGTGCATCGAGCGACCTAATTTTTTAATGATTTCTCGCCGTTTTTCTGACAAGTGCTGAGCTTTCAGATTCGATGAGCGCCTCTCAGCTAACATCGTCAAAGCTGTAATGATATTTGAAGAAGACAATAAATTTACCACGATGTCTTTTCTGTCAGCGGAAAAAAAGCTCAGGCTGTTGAAGAATCCGTTTGTACCTTAGGTTACGGACTTAGGGATCATTTTTGTTGATTGACACTGAATTCTTTCCATTTTTTTCATGTCTCGCATAAGGTTCACGGCGAGAGTACACAGCGTATTCCACTTGTAGTGTGAATATTGCCTTGTGAGAGGTAGTATTTCCTGCATATTCTTTCACTCGTAGTCGAAGTTCGCAGCAATGAAACCGAGGTTTCTGCTCACATTCTTAAGAATTCTACTGTTTCACTGGTTTGTTAAGCTTAATTTTTTTGTGAGAGTGATACTAATTTGTTTCCTAAGATATCCTGCCTCATTTTAACTCCTAGAAATGCAGATCAATAGTTCCAATGAGCAATGGTGGGCGTTTGTTGAATTTGGAACACGTGTGCGGCGAATTTCAGTCCATTATAGAAGTTGGTTGAAGTCTGTTTGAGTAGCTGTACTGTCGGGGCCAGTGAGCGCCCGTGCTACATTTCGTGGCGTGTGTGAACTTGTTGGTTTCCCTCATGATTCCGAGGTCGTGGCTGTGAATGAAGAACAGCAGCGAGCCTAGAACTCTCTTTTAAGAAGCTGGTACTTCTGTCCTGTCATTAAATTATACATAAACTAGTGTACACGACATGTCAAAAATAACGGGATTCGATATTTTCTTTAGATGAATTTTCCGTATGTGGATGACAAACAAATATATCCATCCTAATACATAGTACCTGGGATTCAAATATACATGTACTTGTGCTCTGGGGAAACTCGTATCACAGATACGGTCATTAAACATCCATTAGAAGCGTGACAGAGAGACGGACGAGCCAATTTAATGTGACCAATGAGATTCCCATTGTAATAACAAAAGAGAAATTACGCACATAAATAAAATAAATTTATTTATTTATTTTACAAACAAATAAATAACTTTATTTATTTATTTTTGAATCTAAAGAGGCACTTGGTATTTTATTATATGGTATTTATTGTTATTCTTCCATTGAAATCGGTGAACCTACTTCTTGTACTTCGCCAGTAGTTGTCCCTTACACATTGGTCTTCGACGCGGGCTATAAGCCTTGATGGAATCCATTATATTATCGAAAGCTTTCCGAAAGTTCAAATATGCGAGCCAGCGGCTTTGCTCTGTCGCGTTTGGAAACGTGGGCGGAGTTGAGCTAGTGAAATGATCGATTTTAAGTCAACCTATCTCAAGCTACTGAAGTGAAGTGGAAGCTAATTTTAGATGTGTGTATTTCTCACCTAAAGCCTCAACTTTGTACGAAAGATTTTCAGTAACCACAAAATTTTCAACGTGCTTGAGAAATTTGGTCAAGTCAAGTAAAATCATAGTCAAATGACACCTTTTTTCATTCTGATTTACACCATGCTGAACTGTTTGAGAAGTTGCAAAGCGTTATTCCAGAAGAAAACGCGATGTTTTACTGAACAACCGATCCAATGCTGTTCTTTGAAATCACCTGTAGCGCAAAAAGTTAATCTGCTTCTGACATAAGCCAAACTGGAATATTTTTGAAAATACGCAGCCAATTCCAAAAGAAAATTAGCAATATTTTCTGAACAACTGATCCATTGCTGCACTTAAAAATTTCCAATAGCTGAGAAGGTAATTTCGTCTCTAAATCTTTTTTCGCACCCTACATGTACCGTCTCTCCAGACCCAAATTCCAGAGAATAAAGAAACGGTGTGTGGGTCAGAAAAAAAAGTTCATAGCGCGGGCTCGCTCGCAACGGCGAGGATTCCGCAAAAACGGTCGTACGGTCGGCACTTAAGCGTAACGATGTCATGCGGATATTTTCCAAAGTGCTGATGACTTAATTACCTCTCAAAATTAGGACAGACTGCGCATTGAAAGTGAGTTCAAAGAGCAGGTCTGGTCGACATGATAGCATCGTTGGCTTCGCTGGTGCCCGAGCCACAATGCAGGGCGTAAGTCACGGCTTCCTAATGAGGACACTAAATTTGTTCCCATTTACCGTGCCCCGAATTAGCTACAGTTGAAAGCATATCAAAGGCTCTCATTATGCCGGGTTAAGGTCTCTTTTGATGTGCACTCTCGTACGAATATCATTGGGCGAGTTGCTACGAGATCAAGCCATAACTAGATAGCTTCTGTGAAACTCCATTAGCTTCATTGGCCCACCCACCGCTCCCTTGAGTCTACGCTTCCTTTGATCCATTCTTATGGAGTTATTTTCGTATTATACTCACTTGCAATTTACGGTTGACTTAAATGAGATTCTCAGCTGTTAGGGACAATGCATCGAGAGATTTGTGCGATCTGCGTCTGACTTATTCAATTAGAGCTGCCGTTGCACCTTGAGCTACAACGTTAGGTCGTTGCACTCTCGGTCTCAGTAACTATGGTTTGTCGTATTTTTCGAAAAACCAGTTTTACCTTATTGGTGAAATTTGCGTTTTTATTCTGTCGTGTTTGTGTAAATGCCATGAGGCACATTAATGTGAAACGATTGCAGCATTCCACTCTGTCTCAACAACGATGGCTTATACCGTATTTTTCTGTACTACTTGAACTGGTTTATCTTATTGGTGAAATTTGCGATTCCATTATGTTTTGTGTGTGTACATACCATAGAAGCACATTCATGTAATACATATTAGCCCCTGCACGTGCAGTTTAAGGTACATCTATTATAAATTATGTAACATTTTCGTATAAATACAGACTCAACATCTCTGGCTTATGCACAATAGGCCTAGGTGCCAAGATAGAAGCCATACTGAAGTCACAGTGCACTCATACGTTGTGTAGAAAGAGAATTTTCACCCTGAAAAAAGAGTGTATTCAAGCAGGGAGAGGGAAAAATAACTTAAAAATAACATCATCTATGATGACAGAGAGCACAATAACTGGGCACACAATACCATCTATGTTGACACGGAGCACAATAACTGCGCACACAACACCATCTATGTTGACAAAGAGCACAATAACTGGGCACACAACACCATCTATGTTGACACGGAGCACAATAACTGGGTACACAACACCATCTATGTTGACAAAGAGCACAATAACTGGGTTCACAACACCAACTATGTTGACACGGAGCACAATAACTGTGTACACAACACCATCTATGTTGACACAGAGCACAATAACTGGGCACACAACACCATCTATGTTGACACGGAGAACAATAACTGGGCACACAACACCATCTATGTTGACACGGAGCACAATAACTGCGCACACAACACCATCTATGTTGACACAGAGCACAATAACTGGGTTCACAACACCAACTATGTTGACACAGAGCACAATAACTGGACACATAACACCATCTATGTTGACACGGAGAACAATAACTGCGCACACAACACCATCTATGTTGACAAAGAGCACAATAACTGGGTTCACAACACCATCTATGTTGACACAGAGCACAATAACTGGGCACACAACACCATCTATGTTGACACGGAGCACAATAACTGGGTACACAACACCATCTATGTTGACACGGAGCACAATAACTGGGTACACAACACCATCTATGTTGACACAGAGCACAATAACTGGGCACACAACACCATCTATGTTGACACGGAGCACAATAACTGGGCACACAACACCATCTATGTTGACACGGAGCACAATAACTGCGCACACAACACCATCTATGTTGACACAGAGCACAATAACTGGGCACATAACACCATCTATGTTGACACAAAGCACAATAACTGGGCACACAACACCATCTATGTTGATACAGAGCACAATAACTGGGCACACAATACCATCTATGTTGACACGCAGCACAATAACTGGGCACACAACACCATCTATGATGACACAGAGCACAATAACTGGGCACACAACACCATCTATGTTGACACGGAGCACAATAACTGGGCACACAACACCATCTATGTTAACACGGAGCACAATAACTGGGCACACAACATCATCTATGTTGACACGGAGCACAATAACTGGTCACACAACACCATCTATGATGACACAGAGCACAATAACTGGGCACACAACACCATCTATGTTGACACGGAGCACAATAACTGGGCACACAACACCATCTATGTTGACACGGAGCACAATAACTGGGCACACAACACCATCTATGTTGACACGGAGCACAATAACTGGGCACACAACACCATCTATGTTGACAAAGAGCACAATAACTGGGTTCACAACACCAACTATGTTGACACGGAGCACAATAACTGGGTACACAACACCATCTATGTTGACACAGAGCACAATAACTGGGCACACAACACCATCTATGTTGACACGGAGCACAATAACTGCGCACACAACACCATCTATGTTGACACAGAGCACAATAACTGGGCACATAACACCATCTATGTTGACACAGAGCACAATAACTGGGCACACAACACCATCTATGTTGATACAGAGCACAATTACTGGGCACACAATACCATCTATGTTGACACGGAGCACAATAACTGCGCACACAACACCATCTATGTTGACACAGAGCACAATAACTGGGCACATAACACCATCTATGTTGACACAGAGCACAATAACTGGGCACGCAACACCATCTATGTTGACACGGAGCACAATAACTGGGTACACAACACCATCTATGTTGACACGGAGCACAATAACTGGGCACACAACACCATCTATGTTAACACGGAGCACAATAACTGGGCACACAACATCATCTATGTTGACACGGAGCACAATAACTGGTCACACAACACCATCTATGATGACACAGAGCACAATAACTGGGCACACAACACCATCTATGTTGACACGGAGCACAATAACTGGGCACACAACACCATCTATGTTGATACAGAGCACAATTACTGGGCACACAATACCATCTATGTTGACACGGAGCACAATAACTGCGCACACAACACCATCTATGTTGACACAGAGCACAATAACTGGGCACATAACACCATCTATGTTGACACAGAGCACAATAACTGGGCACATAACACCATCTATGTTGACACGGAGCACAATAACTGGGTACACAACACCATCTATGTTGACACGGAGCACAATAACTGGGTTCACAACACCAACTATGTTGACACAGAGCACAATAACTGGGCACACAATACCATCTATGTTGACACGGAGCGCAATAACTGGGTTCACAACACCAACTATGTTGACACAGAGCACAATAACTGGGCACACAATACCATCTATGTTGACACGGAGCACAATAACTGGGTTCACAACACCAACTATGTTGACACGGAGCACAATAACTGGGTTCACAACACCAACTATGTTGACACAGAGCACAATAACTGGGCACACAATACCATCTATGTTGACACAGAGCACAATAACTGGGTTCACAACACCAACTATGTTGACACGGAGCACAATAACTGGGCACACAACACCATCTATGTTGACACGGAGCACAATAACTGGGTACACAACACCATCTATGTTGACACGGAGCACAATAACTGGGCACACAACACCAACTATGTTGACACAGAGCACAATAACTGGGCACATAACACCATCTATGTTGACACGGAGCACAATAACTGGGTACACAACACCATCTATGTTGACACGGAGCACAATAACTGGGTTCACAACACCAACTATGTTGACACAGAGCACAATAACTGGGCACACAATACCATCTATGTTGACACAGAGCACAATAACTGGGTTCACAACACCATCTATGTTGACTCAGAGCACAATAACTGGGCACACAACACCATCTATGTTGACACAGAGCACAATAACTGGTACACAATACCATAACAATATCCTCACAATAACACGCTAACTACGTCTGCGCTGTGGCTACTTTTGATTATACCAGGTTGTGAGCAGCAGAAATGAAAAGCCGACTTTACTGCTCGAATAAATTTTTATCCTGTTTAATATATGTTAAAAAATATAGCCTCACGATAATATTTTACCTTTTACACTAAAACCCATTTAAAAAAGAAGAAAATACCATTCATTTATACCGGTATATGAATGAGCAATTTACGTAAAGGTACACATTTGTTCTAATACGAAGTCAATTTTTAGTATTTCTATGATTACTGTAAATTTTTATAAATAAAATTCATAATTTTTCAGTAATTAAAATTAAAAAAATTTTAAATTATAAATTAGGTTCCCAGCCTACTTGACTACCTTTGTTCGTTAGCAAAAGTTCGAGCAGTCTACGGTAACTTCACGCCTGCGCTCGCTTCCGTTTTTGTCTTGACAGGATAGACACATCACAGACACATTTCCTTCACAACTTCAAAGGTAAAAATGCATCAAGAAGACATGTTAAATCAATATTTTAACCTCCGATCAACGTTCAAAGACAGTCAAACTTGCAAATAAAAACACTGGGCACTGGAAAAAATAGCTTGATCTCTCGCAAGAGCAATCACCATTTCGCATTAACGTGCATTATAAGGTATCATTTCGCATTAACGTGCAAGATAAGTTATCATTTCGCATTAACTTGCAAGATAAGTTATCATTTCGCATTAACGTGCAAGATAAGTTATCATTTCGCATTAACTTGCAAGATAAGTTATCATTTCGCATTAACGTGCAAGATAAGTTATCATTTCGCATTAACGTGCAAGATAAGTTATCATTTCGCATTAACGTGCAAGATAAGCCATCATTTCGCATTAACGTGCAAGATAAGTTATCATTTCGCATTAACGTGCAAGATAAGCAACCATATCGCATTAACGTGCAAGATAAGCTATCATTTCGCATTAACGGGCAAGATAAGTTATCATATGTGTCCAACTGGGTAAATTTCTGATTCACGTACGGGTATAAATGAATGGTATTTCATCTGTTTCGCAACCTCTTTAAAAAATTACTATTGTCATACTGGTTGAAATGTTATCGTGCAGTTGTAATTCCATATTTTTTAAGAAGGATAAAAATGTATTTGAGCGTTAGAGTCAATTTTCAAATTCTGCTACTTGGTTGTACAACCTAACCAACCCAACCGTTAACAACCTCGGAAACGCGTTGAACGAGTCAACGTGCATGAGAAGACATCATTTCTCATGAACGTGAAGGTGAAGTTATCATTAACGTGCAATAGAAGTCATCATTTCGTATCAACATGCAGGAGAAGTCCTCAAGAACGTGCAATAAATATCATTAACGTGCAATAAACATCATAAACCTGCAATAAATATCATGAACGTACAACAGAACCCATCACTAATATGCCTATCTGTCCACAGGGGGCAGCGATGGTGGGGGTGTACGACACAAGCCGAGGGGGTTGGGGGGACAGCAGACCCCCCCGCGCCCCCAAAACTCGGCCCCCGATTCTCAAGTCTGGCAAATACAACGGCAAAATCAGCGTCAACGTCATTTCTGATGGTGAGTTGTGATAATTTTATATTCTTTATTTCTTTGTTGTGAGTGAAGCAGTTATTGGTACTTCTATACACCTGGGTCATTTCTATTTGATGGGTAATACAGTTTTTAGCACCTCTATGCCCCTGTGTCATTTCTATTTGATGGGTAATGCAGGTCCCATTACTATATAGTAAGTTATATACTATACTATACATAGTAATGTATAGTGTTGTACAATATATAGTAAGTTATGATTACTTCCAAACCACTGTGGTGAGTAATCTAATTCATGTTTCTCCTAATTTTCTAGGGTGAGTGAAAAAATTATTATTCCATCCAGTTCTATGTGGTGAATAATTTAATTATTTTTGCTTTTAATTCTTTGTGATGCGTTATGCAATTATCATCTCAGCTATACATATGTCCTCGAATTTCTATCCAGAAAAACTTAGATGATTATTTTTCAGACCCCAACGATTAGGGATAATTTTTTCCAATTTTTCAACGAAAAAGATACCTAAAAGTTGCCTTCACAGTGACGGTTACATTCCATGCCCCGTAAATTTATATATTTTTGTAATATTTTGCTGTTGGTGGTTGTCTTAAGACACTTATTTGATTTATGATTATACTGTGAGAAACTGCTCATGTTGGCACTGTAATTTCAACTTTGTCAAAATCTATTGATTCTCAGTGGAACTAAGCCGAAAATATGGGGTTTGAAGAAAAGATTGAAATTATTGCGTATTTAATAAACAATTGTTCATTTTTGATTATATTCATAATTTCTTGATCTTTCAAGAACGCAATAATAATGTACCTCAGTTTTCGTTTCTTATAAATTATTTTCTCATATACAACATCTTTCTTAATTTTAAATAAAATAAGGATGGCGAGGAAAAATCGTTATTGTAAAACTTCTTATTTCTGGAAGCACCTAATTTGTTCCCATGTTATCTTGATTATCTTGCTTATTATCTATAAAAAAAACCGTGAATATCCTTATGTCATCTCACTCACTATTTGAATTATCTTAGATGAAGAATAAATATACACCAAAAAGAAATTTTACAGTTAGACGTTGGTTTAATATCCGACATTAGCGTTACGCAGCTTACCGATTTTATAGTAAAATGTTTGTTGTAAAATCCGTTGATTAGTGTTGCATTGACTGTTGTATTTTATAGTTGGATGTGAGTTGCAAAGTCCAAGTCCGTAGATTAATGTTGCAACGGCTGATGTATTCATAGTTAAACATAGGTTGTTAAATCCGTAGATTAATGTTGCACTGACTGTTGTATTCGATAGTTAAATGTGAGTAGTAAAGTCCGTAGATTAATGATTCAACGACTGCTGTTTCTTTATAGTTAAACATGGGTTGTCAAATCCGTAGATTATTATTGCACAGCCTGCAGGATTTTATAGTAAAACGCGGGTTATAAACTCCGTACATTAAAATTGCAACGACCACTCTGATCTTTACATATATTAGCTTCGAAAGAAGCAGCTCAAAGCCCAGGTCTTATCTTTACATTCGATGGTTCTTTGAGCATTGAAGACGGTTACTGTGGGCACTAATGTGATTAGATAATTTCCTAAGTTTTTCTTCAATCTTATAAATGAGCAGCCTACCGGTAAGAAACCAAGTAATTTTTATTTTTAGCGATGTGATATCAAGTGCAGAAAACAAATAAAAAAGTTCGCAACCGAATTAATCCATTAAAGTGTGTTTTAATGAGCGATTATACGCTGAAAATTACATATACACCGGCCATAATGCATGTAATGAAAAACTGATTGCTGTATGCTATAACACCTACATTATTGCTTGCCTTTTCTGTCCGTTCTTATTATCATTCTGTAAACTAGACACCTGATTACTGCATAATGATTACAACATTAATTTAAGTTCATCCTGATCTTAGCTCATTACAAAAATCAAAGAATCAAGTGAAGAAAGAACACGGATTTAAATTTTTCACTTAAATACAGTTTTTAGGAATAAATATTAGTTCAAATTTTGAACTGTTCCCTCATTTTTGTAGGCAGAGAAACATTGTAAATAAATTATCAGAAGAATTTTCCTTCAGAGCATTTTGAGAAGGATTGTGCACCTTTTATATTAAGACAGGTATTTTAAAATTAGAAACAAAATATTATTTCCTCAAGTTTATTGAGACAATAAATGTGCAGTTTTCTTCACTATGTTCGTTTGCATTCAATTAAATGAAGCCACAGGGCAACGGCAAAATGCTTAACTATCTTCTAGATGATAATTTCAATTACACGCATCAATCTCGTAGCTCTGCCTTGTTCACTGCTCCATGATTTTCGTATCTTGGCAGCGGAATAAGCGATCGTCCTGTCGAAGAGTTATCGTCTCCTGTCTAAGCAATCCAATTACAATCTCTCAATAACGTGTAGTTCGATTTGCTTATTTTATCTACGTTTTGTAGCAAGGTAGAACAGATTTAAATCATTACTTGATGACGACATCAAAGCACCTAGACCTTAAGAGCAGGTTTTTAATTTTTAATTTCAATGTAATGATCACGCATGTTTGAATGCATGTTTGATTGGCTTCTTCCTTTTAACTCGGTAAACAAGATACATCAATTGAAATAAACGGAGACGTGAACAATGGTTGTGAAGTTCTTTAGTTGAAAAAAATCACATTTTTGGTCTCTGGATTTCATCAGAATGGTCACGCCCAGTAAACTGGATAACTGGATGGTTGATTGCGAATTGCTCTTGATGAAATGAATCATGTTCAATGAAGTCTCTGGATTTCCTCAGAATAGTCACACCTAACTAGATACTTGAACACTATACGATGGCCGTTAATTTCTTTTGTTGTATTGAAATATGTTTATATTCAGTAGAATTCATTAGAAAAGTTTCCGTATTCAAAAATGGGATAATTAAAAGAACAAAGGATATGTATTTTTCTGGCTCATTTACAATCGTTTTAATTAACTTATAACAACAATGGCTCCAAAATAACACTAAGATTTATGATTAATTTATTGGGAGTTTATTAAGTTGTGTCAGCAAAGCCTGTATATCAGCGTGACCGATTTGGATAAAAGCAAACTGCATCCATGCAAACGTACCCAGCACTGGCTTTCATGACTGCAGGTGAAATACATCAATAAGAAATTTTTTTCATGGTTTCCCAGTTCACGATGTATAATTTTATACATTCATAACAAATCTTATAGTTAAACGTGGGTTGTAATATACGTAGATTAATGTTTCGTTGAATCGCGTAAAGTTCTACTCAAGCATTATATAAAGATAGAATTTAACTAACTTTAAATTTTAGGATAGACGTAGCATTATAACATTTCTTTGCATTAACAACGAAGTTCCTATTTGCACGTTGTCACTAAAAGCAGGTTGCTAAAATTTGTCTTTTGTAATTGCTAAAAGCAGAGCGAGGGAATCGGCAGATACTGTGATAAATCTTTTTTCGAATGGATACTTTTGTGCTTGTAGAAAATAGCATTTGCAAGATGCAGTGTGCTTACAATTTCGACATTTGCTTTTATTGAAATTTTGTGTAAACAGGGACAAGCGAACCACCAAACCCTGAAACGAGGTAATATAAGTTTTATTAGTCTACAATCTCCTTCGTGACGTATGGTGTCAATACGCTTATATCACTCATTTTTCGACAACATTTCAGTACAATGGATAATTATCACAAAATGTAGCTACAAAAAGCGTGTGGAAACTTTTGGTTGTTGCTTTATGTTGTTTTCTTAATGCAAGAGCTGAATTTTTCCCAACTTTGTGACTGTTAGCAGGACGATTTTCGCCCTATGTTATTACTGAAACCAGAGCACCTACGGTGACGAGTAAACAACCCAACAAGCAAGCTTTCAAGATGGCCAGATTTTTATAAGCCTTCACACAATCTTCCAGGTTCTATCGAAGCCTTCAAAATACGTATATTTTCTTCTTTTGATCACCTAATATTTGAAGAAGGAACCAATTCTAATAAATTCGAGGAAATATAGACATTTTTAAATTCATAGACAAAAATTGAAGTGCAGCAGCTCACCTATGACTGATGGTCCCCACTGCCTCTCCTTGTTAGGATGTTGAAAAATTTTGCGCGGATTTTGCCGGAGTTTATGTCGGAAGCGGCGTTCATTAAAGCGGGGGTCGTGTGATGTCGGAATGTGAGAGCGTCAATTTGGCGAGCCTTGGATTATTTTTCTGAACATAGCCAAGAAAACAAAACAGCCCTGCCTTGCAGGGGTCATTTTACGACCTGCTTATCCTCTTCCTCGTTTGATATTTTTATTTTGTTGTGATTTTGCAGGACATTTTTAAAAGCTTCGTGCAAATATTTGAGCGATAACCAGCAACCGAAATGTGAGAAGATGTTTGGTGACATTTTTGTGTCATTAAATGACTTTGTTAAATAGCTTCTCTGGAAAATGAATCGAGCTGTGCAGAAATGATTTTAAGCTTTTTGAATTTGCTCGTCGGCTTAGTTTATTGGGGGAAAATAAATTTTTAAACAGATAAATTAGTTCTGTATTCAAATAAATACACAAATTTCGTAGAGTTTAAAGCCAACTATAATATAATTTTTTGTAACGCAGTCATAGTTTGTAAGAGAGGCGTCAAACCAGCGAGTGCAGTAATAAGCAAAACTAAACAGCGTTATCGAAATTCATGAAAATCAAAATAATTTTTTATGATGACTCATCTTATGACTAAACAAGTAGATAAACTATTGGCTGATAATCTTTACGAACGGGCTTAATGTTAGTGATTTACCTGTCCTCTATTTTTGCAAAGGCGCTTTAAAAACTTTGGAGAACATGAAACTGGCATCTATGTTTGGAAATCATATATAGAAAGTTTTCTATTGAATTTTTGGAAACGGTGCCGTTAGAAATGATTTCACGAATATTTAGACAAAAATTGTACTTTTATAACATATATTGCTGGTCTTCACTCTTTGTTTCGAAGCTTTGACATTAGCTCAAGCAAAGCCGAGACTTCGTTCAAAGAAAACTTTGCCTTCGCTTCAAGCGAAATCTGTTACCGCGATGCCGGCAAAGTGCGCTGCTTAGAAGCCTGTCTCGACCTGGTGTTGCTCTTGAGTGAAGTTGGGCGAATGTCAACGCCAGGCATGTTTTCACTGTAATATTCTGCTTTTGTAAGTGGTTTTACCGTGTGGTAATGTAATGTTGAGCGAGTTTCAACCATGTTTTTTCTTCAATATTCTACTCTTTTCAGGGGTTTGACCATGCGTTAATGCAAAGTTAGGGAATTATCAATGCCAGGAAGGTTTTCACTGTAATTTTCCACCCTTATAAGTGGACTACAATGCGTTAATATAGAGTTAGGGGATTGTCAACGTCAGGCCTGTTTTCATTGTAATTTTTAGATTTTGTAAGTGGTTTTACTATGCCTTAATGTAAAGTAATAGAATTTTAAAAGCCAGGCATGTTTTCATGGTAATTTTCTACCTCTGATAGTAATTTCAGCGCGCATAAAGTTTATTAGCATTCATAAGTTGCGACTTTTGAAATAAAAGTCTCCTTAAATGTCGGGAGACGACGGCCGTTCTGAAGGATGGAAATTCTTCTCACAACCTTTAATAAGCATAAATTATTGTTATGAGCAAATTATAACTTTAATTAATAAAAGTCCATTAGAGTAACATTGTAACGACCCTGGTGTAGAACTGGTTCTTTTTGTTTCTTCCAAACATAAACATGCCATGTGATAGTTTAAAATTTGTCAGCTCACGATAAAATTGAGTACTTTCTGTTTGAAAACTGTCTACTCACTGTCAAAACGCGTAGTTTCAATTGGAAAAACTATCAGCTCGAAAGAAAATAGAGCCTTTTCAGTTTGAAAAAATGGTCAATTGACAGAAATTAAGGTATTTTCAGTTTTAAAACTGCCAACTCAACAGAAAATAGGATAGTTTTAGCTCGCATTGATTGCATTGTTCAGCTTTATTTCAGACCAACTCCCCTGAACATATTTGTTATGACGGATTTTTTCTGACAGCCTCCATTTTGTGTATTGAAATTTCACGAGGCTCAGTGCCATTAAATGTGGATGAGACTGGATCTTGTGGATGTTGATCTAACTTAACAGCCTTCATTGGGAGTTTGTACTCATGCGGTGTACTCATGTGAGTCTGTACACATATGAGTCTGTACTCATATGAGTTAGTACTCATATGAGTCTGTACTCATATGAGTCTGTACACATATGAGTCTGCACTCATGTGAGTCTGTACTCATATGAGTCTGTACTCATATGAGTCTGTACTCATATGAGTTAGTACTCATATGAGTCTGTACTCATATGAGTCTGTACTCATATGAGTTTGTACTCATATGAGTCTGTACTCATATGAGTTTGTACTCATATGAGTCTGCACTCATATGAGTCTGTACTCATATGAGTCTACACTCATATGAGTCTGCACTCATAAGAGTCTGTACTCATATGAGTCTGCACTCATTTGAGTCTGTACTCATATGAGTCTGTACTCATATGAGTCTGTACTCATTAGTGTCCGTCCTCATACGGTTTGCTCATAATAATCTGTACTCATACGATATACTTGTAAAAATCTGTACTCATACGGTGTACTTATATAAATCTCCAATCATTCAAAGTGTTGCATAAAATCCTGCTCCAATATGCAATATTGCCGCTCCAGCGGAACCCTGTATTGAAAATCCATCACACGAGATGTTTTTCTTCCGCTATCTTCTGTAGTTGAGTGGACTGGCACAATCTGTCCTTTGCTCACTTCTGTGATGTATTCGAACTGATGCGCGCATCGCAAGTTAATGTAGACAAACTTTCCTAAGGTCATGTAACTTCAGCAAGTGTCGGTACAGAAGCACCCATCAAAGCAGAAGCAAGTGTCGGTGCAGAAGCACCCATCAAAGCAGAAGCAAGTGTCGGTACAGAAGCACCCATCAAAGCTGCAGCAAGTGTCGGTACAGAAGCACCCATCAAAGCTGCAGCAAGTGTCGGTACAGAAGCACCCACCAAAGCAGAAGCAAGTGTCGGCACAGAAGCACACATCAGAGCCACAGCACGTGTTCGTTGTATTAATTCCAGTCACGCTCAAGACACGCTCTTTCCTGCACGAGTGACGCTCACATGTCTGTAGTGTTAGAAAATGGCTAGATTTACTGGACATTTACCCAGCCTGATTTACTGGACGTTTACCCAGCCTGATTTAATGGACGTTGATTCAGCCTGATTTACTGTGCGTTTATTTAATTGAGTGAATCATTGAATTTAATATTGAGGTATTTTCAATTTTGCTCCAGGTGTTGGAAAAAATGTGTTTTACCTTCGATCATTTTTCTAATTTGAATCGTCATTTGTTCTTTTGTTGGTTGCCTTTCTGAATGACGTCGACTAACATTCAAAACAAGTTCCGTTTTTCTACGTAACCTTCGAACCCTTTCCTAACTTTCCGGAAATTGAAGCCACCGCGTGAAGTTCAATGCTTCTGTTCATCGAAACGCGTTCGAGTCCATCGGTGCTGAAAACACCTGCGTGATTCAGCAGACGGTCTCGTGTCTGGGGCCCATAACGTTGATGACTCAGGCGGGCCCGTGCTACCTGGCCCAGAGATCGATATCACACGTGTGCTCTCCGACGCAGTCTTCTGTCGTCCGACTTTGAATAATTATGCGAATTTAAGGCGGTGTTTGAAATGAACTTGTGAAAACTTAGTGTGTTCATTTCAGAGCAACTCCCGACTGGAAGGAATAAACTCTGGCATATACATACCGGCAAAAACACAATTAACAGGAAAAATAGTTCTATGAAGCACGTTGTTTCTTATTGGCGGAAATGAACTGTGGGGAATTTAAATAGGTTTCATGTTCTTTATTTGTTATGAGCAAATCTGACAGTGAAGAAGCTACGAATGTTTAATAATAATTGCGGTTTGATGCAGGCAATATTTCACTATCGTAAATTGACACAGGACAATTGTACAGTAGTTGAACAGTTATTGCGATTTTGTGTCAGTAACATGTAATTAGCAGAAATCGACGGTGATGAATAATTGAAAAATTATTGCATTTTAGTGCAGGAAATATGTGAGTAACAGAAAGTAACAGAAAACAGTCATGAATTATTGCGACTTTATTGCGGTTTCGTGTAGGCAATATAGAATTAGCTGGAATTGACACTGATTAACCGTGGAAGAGTTCATAAATTATTATAGCGATTTCATCTAAGGAATTACTGGAGATTGACAATGATTAACCTTTATACCTTGAGCATAGTAACAGAAAGTTTGGGAAGGAAAAGGACGAAGGCATAAAAAATAAATAACAAAGAGGTCAAGAATGTAGGAATTCCGAATACTTAACTATATCAACTATTTTTTGTAAAAAAATTAAACATCGAATCATGATCAGTCATGCATGCCCCTAGGTTAAGTAAATTAGGTTAGACATAACTGTACACCTTAAAATAGCTTCAATGATAGGATGCCCTAGAATTCGCTGAACGTATTCGGACCCACAAGCAGCTATACTCAAATGTGTCCATTGTACTAGACTTAAGATACAATCTAATGCTGCATCACTTATCAAGCACCTGTGGTAAATAAATTGTTTACATTGTTTAAAAATTGTTTGTTATTTATAGGTAAGTAACTGAAAAAAATAACTCCTGAGGCCACCGGTCCCTATAGCATAAGGAGCACAAACATAATTTCTTTTCTAATTTTTCAATTTCACGAAACAGTTGAAATTGAACTTAAACACAAACATACCTAACGGAAACCTGAGGATTATTCTATGCAACATGAATGATTTTCCCGACTAATCATATCATGTTCTACCAGAACTGAAGAAAAAATCAACTAAAAAATGAGATCAAGAGTGGTGCTTGAAACGGAAAGCAATTGAAAAAATAGAACATTCGAGTAGCAGCAGCGATTACATTTGTTGATAGTGTTCCTGAAAATGAAATAAAAAAAATCCAATAGCCGCAAAAGCATCCTGAATGGAACAAATAAACTTTTAGTTTTAAAATCTGAAGGCCAAAATAATAACGTTGGAGGATACACGAGAATCAAAAAAATTAGTGGAAGTATGTACTTTTGATGATCACTGAATACGAAACAGCGCAGAAACACCGTTTCGTTAACCAACCAAAACGACACAACATACACGTACACTAACAGCACAACACAACACACACATCCACACACAAACACAAACATCACAAACATTCTCAAGCTCCTTTTATTGGTATTGGCTCTGCGTTCTCAGAACAAGGGCTTATCTGTAGAAGTGTTTAGTGTCGCTGGTAGCTCACATGCAAGTTAGAAAACAATTCCTGAGATCAGGCTTCCATGGCACCTGCATGCAATTAACCTTTCGCATCGATGAAGGCATGTTTTAGCATAGATGATGGCAATTTTTAACGTCGATGATGACAAATTTTAACGTCGATTATGAGAATTTTTAACATCGCTGATGGAAAGTTTTAACGTCTATGATGGCAAGTTTCAACACCGATGATGGTAGTTTTTAGCATCGATGATGGCAATTTTTAACGTCTATGATAAGTTTTAACATCGATGATGACAAGTTTCAATATCGATGATGACAGTTTTTAACGTCAATGGTGACGAGTTTAAACATAAATGATGGCAGTTTTAGCATCGATAATGGCAGTTTTTAACATCGATTATAGCAATTTTTAGCATCAATAGTGGTAAAACTGAAGGGCTCCAACGATAGCAGCAGGAGGTGTGGGTCTAGAATTGACTTTTCTTGTGTAGTCGTTCTCGTTTGAATGGAGTTTCACCGAAATTGAGTTTCATCGATTGAAGTTTCACCGAAGTTGAGTTTCTTTCTACGAAAAAATGAATGGTCTTGAGTATTGAAAATTAATGGCCTATGCCGAGGCTTCTAGCGTTGGTATTCTCTCTTACTTTTTGGTTTGAAGTTGTTTAAAGATTCATGAAACTGTTAATGGCTTAGAACTTTTGTGGGTGTGAATGGCTTAGCTGAGCTCTTTGCAAAGTATTGTGTTGCCTCAGTAGTATATATTCCTTTTTAATTTGACGATTTCATACTCCACCTTCTTTGTGACTGCGAACTTTTGATGTAGACTCATTTTGAAGTATAGTGAAGCATCTTACGGAAAAAAACAGGTTACTTTCTATAGTGCATGCCGTAAATCTGAATAAAAACAGGTTCTCTGAAATAAATGAAACCAAAATTTCATCTAAAGGAATACATAACATGAATTTTTTTCTCGAAACAAAGGCATTGTTATTTGAAGATTGAAGAAATGGCGTTGATTTTACTTGTCAAATAGCGGTCGCCAAACTCCTGCTAAAGACATTTCAGTTTTTCATTGTGCTTTGAATTTTTTACTCGCAGGATATATTACGTTCTTACATGAGTTTCACTAATACTGGAGCGGTGTATGAATAAAAAATTTAAGAAAATATAAATTGTAGCAAAATCATCAACAAATGAAAAGAAAAATTGTGATTTGTTAAAGCGAATCAGTTTTACAAATGTAGGAGTCGTACTGATGATTTCGAAACTATTTTCTACATCATTTCCAAGACTGCGTATAATTCTGGATCAGTGCTTTCCACATTGAATCCAAACTTGGAATCAACATAAAATTCTCAAGACGTGTTGTGCTTAAAAAAAATAAAATAGTACATTTTTCTCCATGACTCCAATCCAAAAGTTATTTTATTTGAAATTCTGAAGTCATCCTCCTGAAATGTTTGAAAATTCTGTATCCTGACTACGTGTTTATTTTTCTTTGTTGCTGTTAATATCTGATAGCGAATGACATCTCTGCCGCTGAATTTGGGCATTTTCTCTATAACCTAATGACAGAAAGAGTAGCCGTTGCCGAAACAACTGAATTAAGTAAACATGTAAATTCAAACATACTGTGAGTAAAAATAATAATGTACAACGCGAATTATTCCATTTCAGCATTTTTGCACGGTGAAAGGACTATCGTATCGTATAAGATGATGCGCATTCTAAAGCACACATATATAAACTATAAATGCTCTTATATAAATAACCCTTTATTTAGTTTTGTCTACATTGCATTCCAAGCAGTGTACAATGAAAACTTAGAACTTAACGAGCCCTCATAATGACTTGAAAATATATTTCCTCGTTTTAAAGCTACAGAGCAAACACCTCTTAAACTAACAAGACATTTTTCTCGGGTATTTAAGATGCTGGAAGCCGGTAGCCGTGCTACTGCAAAGAAATAAGTCAAAGGAGTCGAACTTTAGAAACTTAGACTCGTTGAACCATAACATAGAGTAACCATAGAATCCGAAAAAATCATCACTTCATAGTACATGAGCATGGTGTATAATTAAAAAAAAACAAAAGAAAAAGATTATCTTCAGTTGACGGTACACAGACACTTGAGGCTGAACATGAGTGGTCTAGGCAAAGATTTAATCAAATTTGCGTGTGAGTGAGACGTTAATACCAATCCGTAAATTGGAGACTTTGCAATCTTTCATTTGGTTGCATTTGAGTTTGCTTGTGCTTCCTGTTTCCAGCAGCGTGGTTCGGTCACACATTTCCGCTATGAGCGAGCTCAATGCACTCGAGTCCGCATTTCTTGAACAAGAAATTAAGAATGTAGAACATTTCTTCCGTTAGTGTGGAAGTTTTAAAGCAGAGAACCACAAAATTTAGTAGATAATGAAGGAGATTTACCAAGACTGAGCATAAACTTCAAAATAAATCATGACGAAATACCTGGCTTAAAAGCACAAGTGGAAAGTTGTCAGGGCGCTGGTTGACTGTAGCCCAGAATGCGTGGTTTCAATTTCTCTCCCGGGGGATTAAAACTTCCATCGAACGGAGTTTGGAGGCACCAAATTATTGAAGACAAGAGGAGGCGCCGTGAATTGTACATCGGGAAGCTGCCTGTGCCAAAATTGGTTACGCTTGAAAATTAAACGGGAAACTGAGCGCGCTAACTGGGTTGAAATTTGTTGTGTTTCCCCCAAATGAATAAGAAATAAAAATCAACGCAATAATCCTGCTAAAATTAGTTGCTCTTGCACTTTAAGAATAGCACACGAAACTCAACCCAGTAATTTTGCTAACATTTATTGCTGTTGAACTATGTGAATAAGAAACGTGAGGGCTGCCACTTTGTGCAAAGTGTCGAATAATTTTTTAGCTTCGTGTAAAATTCAATACTTAAGAACTTCGCTGAAGTTTTTTTACCTACCATTAACAGTATTTTTGTTTCAGAAGCTGAATTCATATTTCCGAACTTATATTCGCGACGGAGGCAGTGTAGAATATTTCAGATGTGCACGCAAAATAACCACCAACGCCACACGAGACATGGCGCAACCCTTGACTCGGTTCCTATCTCAGTGCAGGGCGAAACGCAAAAAACTTAAACTGCCTAACCCGGTAAAGCGCAAGTTCTGATATGAAACGAAAATCATTCATACTTCTCGTACTGTTTCTATCATTAAAATAAGGAGTGTATCACTGATACAACATTGGTGACCATTTGATTGGTTTTAAATGATATTTATGTTAACTTTTGATGGTATTAATATTTAATCCCATTTATTTGGCATCAAATATTTGCCGATGTATCAGTGATACACTCTTTTTTTTCACGGGTTCGGGCTTTCGTGGTTCACACCGCACAACAGTTCCGTACAGTTACCTGATGCACACCACGGTAGAGGAAACAAGGTAGAGTCATTACTATACACCTCCTCTTGTTCGACTAGCCTTTAGAATGGCTTCATTTCAAACAAATTTTGTGACGTCACCATTGCGACATGTCGTTAGGCCAATAGGGGGGCCAGATTTCGGGCTAGCAGTGTTGCCAGATGCTCTACGAGCGCTGCTATTGGTTCGTTGCCATGATGTCAGCTTTGCTACACGTTCGACGAAAAAAAAGACAAGTTTGATACTCCCTTGTTTTTTCTACCACACCCAGCTCTCGTGTTCCAAATTACCGTAAGGGGTGTGTCATGCTCGTGTTTCTCGCTCACAGGGTGTGGTGGTGGTGGTGGTGGTCGTGACAACCTGAAGTGCGCCATTCAATTTCAGAAAGCGTTGGGTTTAGCTTTCCAGGAGAGCCGATCTGCGTTTGTTCAGTGCACGTTTGACGTTTTGTCTTCACTCATGAAATGAAACCGTGCTTTTTGTTGAAGCACCATGCTGCATAATTCGCATTGTGCATCGTACATGAATGTAACGTACAATTTACATTCTATAGATATATAACGCTGTATAACTCACAACATACAGGAAAATTATATTATACAAATATCATCGTATAAGAAAATTACATATTACAACTATCATCTTAGAGGAACACTACATTGGACAAATAATTTACGTTATTTTCAGCTGTTATCCAAGTTATTTTCAGCTGTTATACAAGTTTTTTTGCTGTTATTCAAGTTATTTATAGCTGTTATACAAGTTATTTTTAGCTGTTATTCAAGTTATTTTCTGCTGTTATACAAGTTATTTTTAGCTGTCGTCTCAATTAGTTTCAGCTGCTATACAAGTTTTTTTTCAAAATAATGGTGATAATTTTATTTCAAGGTACATCTCAGAATATTTTTTTGTAATAAACAGTGGGCTTGCATGATAAACTAAAAACTGAAGCCATAAAGTTTACAATTCTTCAATTTGTTTCAATCACGATTTCTGTTGCGGATAAACTGGCAGAAGTCTGAGGGAGCATGTTTTCATGTAAACTGCCATTAAGTTATTTCAAAGTCAAGAAATACATTTGAAAAGGTAGAGCATTATCATAAGCGTATACATCAAAAAGATACAGATGTATATCAATGAACGTCTTGCTAGCAACTTACACAATGTCTTCTTAAAATAAAACTCGCCATTGCGTGCTGTGCCAAGCCCAAATTTCCATAAAAATTCTATCGTTCGTTTTCCAGATGGAAGAGTCCACAGTCGAGAGGAAAAAAGCTCGTTCGTATTCCCACATTGACATTGGCGGCATTTGAAGTGAGTGCGACAGTAACGCTCGCTTGCTGGCAGAAGAGCAGAACGCACTTAGCGATATTGAGCACTCGTGCGCCGGCCCAACTTGTGTTTGGTGCCCGGTCGTGCTGGCGCGAGTTCTCGATTATTTCTTTGGACCATAGTATCGCTTACCTCCTTGTCGTATGCTAACGTGTTTATTTTCAGTGAATTTTGAAGTAGTTAGTTGCTTTTAACTTGTGAACTTTTCTGGGAATTTTGAAGTGTTTCGTTGCGTTGAACTTATGAATTTTATATTTGATTTGCGTCACATCATAACCAGAATTAACGATGAATTTCCTCCGTGAAGAAATTTTACCGATACGAGTCTGGTAGAATTTTTAGTAGGTACGGCGTGCGTTCGCGTGCGAAATGTTGTATGAAGGGACGGAATTATATAATTATTAATTTTTGGACATTTTAGAATATGAATAAATACAACGTTTCAAAGAATATGAATTTTAAAATGAAATGGCACTGCTCTCTAAAATATAAATGCATCCCTCAACGATGCTGCAAATGCTATGTTCTAAGATATTTTTTGATTCGAATAAAACTAAGAACCTAGCTGGCTTTCACTTTTAAATTTGAAAGCATAGAACATAACCCGCTAATGAATGTAAAGAACGACGAAGAAAAAACGATTAAAAGCAACAAGGTCAGCAGAGCTAGAAAGATGAAGCAATGTCTCCGAATCCAGACCTTGTAAGAGAAGTTGTTTCGAGAGCTGAGCGTAGATACGCAATGTCGCTTTGGAAGATACAGGCTTTTTGGGTAAAACTGTGACGGTCTTTTTCGAGCTAAAACGGCTTCCAAAGATGTTCTTGACGGTGAAAGAGCTTAGGAATAATTGTTTTTTCATTTTGGGTCGGTCAGATATGAAGCATTCTTTCAATATCACGCCATGCAATGAGCAAATCGTCGGATTATATCCCGCCTCTTAAAGGTCGATGGAACTTCATCGCTTACAAAATAAATTTTCTTTTGCATCATATGATCTCGTTGTGAATTTTATTGCTGAAATTACACTGGTATCTACGCTGAACTAGTACATAAAGACATTCAGAATTTCATATTTTTATGAACAGAGCAATACTTGTGGATATTCCTGAAAACAATAAATTGGATGAACAATTATAATTCTATGCACTATCAGTTTCTTAAGGCATTTTTTGTTGTCTACGTTGATTATCTTTACAATGAGTCCTTATTTAATATAGAATTACCATGCCAGCATAGCGCAATAAAAAGAACTACAGTAATTTCTTGGATAACATATTTAATACATAAATTTAATAATGATTTCGTTTGATTTGAACATTTGAATGACAATGCGCGTCTGCCAGGAAGATTCCATTTTAGTCTTCCAACTTTAAATTTTCTTTAACGTTTATTTTAAACACCAGCACGTGGGTTTTTTTAGGTTTATGTGAAATTAAGGGAGGTGTGAGTTCTTGTGTGGTCAGATTATGGTTTGAGTTATTTTTTCTATCTTAATATTGCTGCTCCAGCAGTAATATTAATTCGTTAAATAATTTTGGTATTTCAGCTCAACAATAATTTCACAACTAACAACCCTCATGCATCCTGACAACTATCAATCATTTAAAAGCAACAACCTTCAATTAGTGCACATTCACATACTAACTGGCACAATAAGATTTACTACCACGAGGAAAATTCAGGCACGAAGCACCCTGGTAATACAGAATTGTCGGCATCACTTCTGCCGAGCACAATGAGTTTTAGAATTCAGAGAATAATTTTTTGAGCTACAATGACATAGAAGAATCGCTTAATTTTTCAGAGCCTCTGGTGGAGCAGCTCTCGCTCCAGGGAAATTAGAAATAATGGCTCTAATGGTCCCACAAAGAGCTCATGCAGTCTCGCCAATTCTTTTTTTTTGCATTTTGCAAATTCGCTCCGTCGTTTCAAAAAGGCACGACCGCTCGAGTGTGAATTGAGTGCTTCCGAGATTCTGCAATTTCAGCAACGTGTTTGTCTCTTAAAATGAGCGGCATTTTTTGCCATTGTTATGCATATGGTTCTATGTTAAGTTTCAGCATGTTTCATTTAAAGTTGTCAACATGTCGATAATCATCCAACATTGCATGGCTAGTGACTTCGTCGCAGGTGATTCTTATTTTTAATCAAGAGTTGTCAAGGAGACTGATTGTTGCACTGAAAGGAAAAACCAGCGTTTATTGAAAGCCATTTCTAATTGAAGAAGGATGATAAAAATGATAAACTAGCGTGCATTAAAACTCATTTTCTAATTGAAGATGGATGGCAAAAAATCATCAACTTGAAGTCCGAGGTTCAATTTTTTATATTGGATTTAATACACATTGACTACCAAAAACTCCTTTAAGAAACTATAAATAAAGAAAGTTGACAATTAAAACATCCCTGATAGTTTGTCAGCATCCCTGTTAGTCTGCCAACATCCCTGATAGTTTGTCAGCATCCCTGATAGTCTGCCAACATCCCTGATAGTCGATCAACATCCCTGTTAGTCTTTCAACATCCCTGATGGTCTGCCAAGATCCCTGATAATCTGTAAACACGAAGAAAGTTTTTCTCATTCCTTGTTTGTAAGTCTGTCAACACATGTCTAAATCTGTCAAAATTACTTGTTGTGTGCCAAAATTCTTGTTGGGATCGAAAATTTGAATTTTATTAGACGGCAACATCTGTAACGATCATCAGAGACAACAGAAAAACACTTGAGAAGATCGCGAGAAGCATAAAAATTTCCTGAACGAACTGATAAAAATAAGAACTTATAGTTTTTTTTTCTTGAATTTCTCTACGATTGTAGCTATAGTCATACCTAGAGCTGCTTGTGAAATGATGCATTCTTAAGATAAGTCAAATGAGGTGCATGGGCGCAGATTTCTATAAAATAATGAACGTTTGATATAATGAGGCAAAAATTTGACGTACGTTTGAAACTGATCGCAGTACATTTAATTATAGAAGAATCTTGCACGAGTTTTTCGATGCTAAGTTGGAACGTTTAAGTTCAGTTCAGTGAACAAAGTCAGTTCATAATGTGAGTGAGGGGAGGGAAATTGAGGGGGAAATTGAGGAAATTGAGGGAAATTGAAGGAAATTGAGGGAAATTGAGGGAAATTGAAGAAATTGAGGGAAATTGAGGGAAATTGTAGAAAATTGAGGGAAATTGAGAGAAATTATGCAGAAAGTCATTGTATTGTGCAGTGATTATAATGTGATGTGAGGGAGGATGAAAAAGTCACTGCATTGTACGGTTATCATAATGTGTTGTGGGGGAGAAAAATGATTCAGAAAGTCATTATATTGCGCAGTGATTATAATGTGATGAGAGGGAGGAAGAGAAAGTCATTATATTGTGCAGTGATTACAATGTGATGTGGAAGAGGAAAAAGACGCAGCAAGTAATCGTATTTTGCAGCGACTATAGTGTAATGTCGGGAGGAAAATAACGAAAAAAGTCATTGTACTGTGCAATGATTACAATTTTCTGTGGGGAAAGAAGAGAAAGCCATTATATTGTATAGTGAGTGCCCGAAAAACATAAACTAGTCTCAATAAGAGCGCGCGCAAGTGGCGTTGTATTATTGCAAGAGGGAAGAAATTCATACAATCAAGCTGTAGAAAAATAATTGCGTTGCATTCTTCGCGACGCACTTGCAGCATTTATATTTGAATAGAAAAGAAAAGGAGCTGCGAATATTATTTCTATTTTAAAACTAGGAATTACAGTGGCTTGGCTCGTTCTTCATTTCTGTTGTTGGTTGATTTCTTCAAATTGTTCTTCGATTCCCAATGTGGAAGCATTTTACGTGCTAAATAATTTTTCCCATTTTACACGCTAGTATTATGAATCGTTTCTCTGGTGCCAAAGGGTTGATAACCTGTGATAATTATGAACAAACAATTTCCAAATTATAAAGAAACAATTTCCAAATTACAAACAAAAAATTTCCAAATTATGAACAAACAATTTCCAAATTAAAAAGAAACAATTTCCAAATTACAAACAAAAAATTTCCAAATTATGAACAAACAATTTCCAAATTATGAACAAAAACTTTCCAAATTATGAACAAAAAATTTCAAAATTATGAACCAACAAGCTCCAAATTATGAACAAACAATTTCCAAATCATGAACAAATAATTTCCATATTTTGGACAAACAATTTCCAAATTATGAAGAAGAAACATTTACCCAATTCATTCGTATGTGCCCGAAGAACACACCCTAGCTTAATTACCTCACTTAACTCAATACGCTGCGCAATTTTGATCATGCAGTTTGATATCTTTTAAGAAAAACTCCGACAAAAATATCAAACCAGTAACAATTTAAGATGTTTTCTTCCCATTTTGAATTATTTCGCATAAGGAAACTATGCAGCGATTGAAATGACTAACTATTTTCTTTATTAGCTGAAACTAATTCATCGTCGTCTTTGATTAAGGTATTTTGCTTCTTTATAATTCTTAAATTTAGTTTAATCTCAGTAGTGTGGGGGTTTGAAACAACTGCAATGTGAGTATGAAACTACCTCACGAGATGTAAGTTGCGACGTCACAGATCGAGTGGTTTTGTTGACATCGATGGAGTTTGTCCAGTCGATTATGTTTACCGAATTTCTTATTAGAGTGTTTTCGAATTTTTCTGGCTGTCTAGAACTTTTCGATAAAGAAGACTACTATATATGAATAATTTGAAAATTAATTTGAAACAAGCATGTAGATTTTAGTATGTGAGGTGGAAAATAGACCATACTTCTAACAAAAGTACCAGTGTTTGCCGTATCAGGGACGGCAACCAATCAGGAGATGTACCCATTATGCAGTGACCTACTGATGTGTTCTTTTTTCAATAATGCCTCATTACAGATCTTTTGCTCATAAATCAATAATTGTAGACTCACACGTACGACGTGTTCAGTACACTATAGTTACTAATACCAAACCACATTTCCCTAAAAAAGTTTTCGTAACATATTAATAGTCTACGGTAAAGCTCTCCGAATTTCACCAACACCGAAACATTTGGTGTATTGTAGTTGAAATGTTCTTTTGGTATCAGAAGCCACTTTTAATAATTCACAATGAAATACTGAAATTCTGCTTCTGTTTCATCAGCCTTTGTGTTAGTCCTCTTCCGGTCTGAGTATCAAAAGGTATTTAATAACAGCTGACTGTTGTTACCTGCTAAACTGTGGGAAAGTAAATAGGGAATTATCTTCAGGTTTGCATATGATAGGATAAGTTAGGCTTGGATAAGTTATAGCAGGATAGGCTGATTAGGCAGAAGTTACAGGAAGAAGTTGAAGTTACAGGACAAAATGAATTATTTGTAATACGAAAAAGTCATAAGCCCATGATTGTGCTTAGAAAGGATGCAGACCTGCGGAATGCATTGATTGATTCAGGATCAGAAAAATGTCTAATCAGCTACCACAGAATTAGTGAGATAAGTAATGACGTCAAGCCAAGTTCTCTGACTATAAAAGGCGTTAACGCTAAGAGTAATGTTGAAGGCGAGGTGGAGCTTGTCCTAAAGTTAAAAAACGGTGTAAGTTTAAAGACAAATGCTTTAATAATTAAAGATGGTATTTACAATTATGACGTCATTATTGGGCGTGATTTATTAGACAAGAACGCCGTTGTAGACTTAAAACAAAGATGTTTAATTATCAAAGACGAGAAAATTCCCTTTGCAGAGGTAAAACGACGAAAAAAGAGAAAGACAGAGTGTCTCGAGTATTTAATCGAGAATACTGAGTGTCTCATGGCGGACACGATTACGTCCAAAGCTAAGAAAAAAGTCCTAAATAAGCTAAGAGAGAAGAGAGAAATTCTCAGGACGTGTAATGCTGCGAGAGTAGGCGAGGAAGTAAAAAGGGATGGTAAGAGAGAAAATCAGCCTGTTCGAGGCGTAGTTGCAGTTACCAGTTCCCACACAGGGCCAAGGCCGTTAAGAGTTCATACACAAAGAGTGGAGATTGCTCCCAATGTAATTTTGAAACATGTTGGACATGTTGGAAAGTGTAAAAATGGAGAATACATAATAAAGAAAGCAACTTTAAAAGAAGGCATTTGTGTCGCAGAAGCAATTGTGAGAGTGAATAATAGGAGAAAGATTCCGTTGTTGTTAATTAATAGCTCCGACAGAGCGATTGTTTTGCCAGAGAATGCAATTATAAGTACTTTAGAAAAAGTGGAGAAGGATCACGTTGAATCCGAAGTTTACTTGTCAGATGTACAAGGAGAATTAAAAGGAGGATTGAGTACCTTTGTGCAGGCAGCTAGTGTTGTTCAGGACAGTCATTTAGATGTCGAGAAGAAAGACACTAATAGTGAATCTGTCGGGATCACAGGAGTTGTCGACAAAGGGTACATTTCTGATTCCAAAGAAATAGCCCGTGGTCGGCGGAAATTAAATAATGATGATATCAAGTGTAACGATGACGAAATGAAGCCTGAATTGCTGAGTTTGTTGAATGAATTCAGAGACGTTATTACTATAGACAATGAATCTATCTCCGCTGCTGCGATTAAACCATACAAAATACGTTTGAAACTTAACGTGGATGTCGTAAATGTCCCTCCCTATCGTATTGCCCACCGTTACATGGAAGACTTGAAAGTCGTTAACGAAAAAATGTTAGACGACGGAATTATTAGACCATCGATTTCAGCTTATAATTCACCGATAATTGTAGTTCATAAGAAAGATGGAACCATACGTCCGGTAGTTGACTTTCGCAAAGTAAATGAGGTAATTTATGAAGAATCATTCCCTCTACCGCGGATGGATGAGATACTCTATAGTCTAAATGGTCAAAAATACTTTTCGAAATTAGATCTTAGGTCGGGATATCATAATATTACACTGACCGATGAGAGTAAGGAAATAACAGCGTTTACCGTTGGTAGCAGAAAATACGAGTTCAACCGTTTACCTTTTGGTTTAAAAACCTCACCTGCATATTTCCAGTCAGTAATGACGCAAACGCTATCTCCTGTTCTAGGAAAACTATCTTTCGTCTTTATGGACGACGTACTCATTTTTTCAAAGGAAAAAGATCAGCATCTTGCCGATATAAAAGTTGTACTTGAACTATTAAGAAACGCTAGATTGTCAATAAAGACGGAAAAGTGCCAATTTTTTAGTGATGAGATTGAATATCTCGGACATTCCATTAGCGGAATGGGAACCAGAAGCACCGGTACTGACAAAGTGAAGAATTTAGAAATTCCTAAGAATGTGAAACAGTTACAGTCATTTCTAGGACTAGTAAATTTCTTTCGTAGGTACATAAAAAATTTTGCGAGTATCGCAAGCCCGCTCTATAATCTTCTGAAGAAAAATTTTGAATTCAATTGGTCTAGTGATTGTCAAAACGCTTTCGAAAAATTAAAGGATGAACTGTGTGAAAATACAATCTTGAGTCACCCAAACTTCGATCAAAATTTTCATCTGTTTTGTGTTGCATCAAACGTCGGCATAGGAGCTGTTTTACTCCAGTCATCTACTGATAAAGTTCGAAACATGAGACCTGTCGCATTTTTTTCCAAAACGTTGAATTCCACCCAACGACGATACTCAACAACAAAAAAGGAAATGTTTGCTATAGTTGAAGCGTTGAAGTACTTTAAATATCTTGTTTTAGGATATGATCTGGTCATTTACACCGATCATAAGCCTCTGGTTCCTTTATTTTCAAAGAAATTGCCTGAAGACAACACGCTCGCTAGATGGAGTATTTATGTGCAAGCTTTTGATGCCAAATTAAAGTATTTTTCTGGGAAAGCGAATAGTGCCGCCGATGCATTAAGTAGATTAAATCATGACAAAAATCCTTTAACAGAAAGAGAACTATTAGAGTGTTCTGAATTAACCCCGGATGTAGAGACTTTTCCCGTTGTAACCAGGCTGCAAGCCGCTGCTGCGGGTAACAAATGTAACAAGCCGGTGACTGAGGGAGAGTTCGAGGAGACAATGCCAGGAAGTGAGGATGGAAGAAACAACAACAGTACTGCTGAACAGCAGACAGCCCCCAGACGTGAACCCAGTGACCTTAATAGCAGACAGAAAACGTGCTTATGCAGACTGGATAACGTTAACAAGACTACAGACCATTCAAGTATTAACGACAACTGGTCGTTAGACGAATTTAAACGTGAACAAGATAGTGATCCTTTTTGTTCTGAAATAAAGGATGCCCTAGAGAACGCAACAAAAGTTACTAATACTGACATGAATGAATTTCTGATTATGAATGACATTTTGTATAAAAGACGAAGAATTGACAACAGACCCAGCACCATTCTGACTATTGTGGTGCCATATACTCTGCTACACAAGACAATTTTATTTATTCATAATTTGTCCCATACAGATTTGAATCATACCTTGTTTAAGTTTAAATTAAAATATTTTCATCCGTACGAACGGACAATTACACGCAAAATTGTTGAATCTTGTGACATCTGTAAGATTCTAAAATCACGAATATCGACGCCGATTAAAATTCTAAATGCTCCAATTGGAACACGATGCTTTCAAACGGTCAGCATAGACTTCTACGGTCCATTAACAATGACAGACAATGGGAACAAATTTATTCTTGTCATCATCGACTTGTTCTCTCGTTTTGTTAAATTATATTCGACTAGTGACCGACGTACAGAGACTGTTACAGATTGTCTATGGAATTTTTGCTGTTTGTTCGGTACCCCGGACGTTTTATTGTCTGACAATGCTTTAGAGTTTAAATCATCTAATGTGAGAAATTTCACAAAAGGACTTTCTATCTTGAAAAGGGAAGTTCTGGCTTTTTCCCCTTTTTCTAATGGCATTGTTGAGCGATGTAATGGAAAAATTCGACACCTGCTCAAGTTATATCTAAATTTTCTTACTCATAATGAGTGGGATAGACTATTGGATATTGTGGAGAATTCGATTAACAATAGCTTTAATGAAACATTAGGCGATACCCCCGCATACACGGTTTTCGGTAGAGATACGTGTGTGTATATTAGTTCTACTAATTTAGAAGACTTCAATGTTGCGACTACATATGAAGATGTTCAAAAACAAAAATTTAAAGAGTCATCTATTGTAGTGAACAATATTAGAAATGCAATCATTAACGCTACAATCGAAAGAACTACCTATAGAAACGTGAAACGTCGCGATAAAAATTTAAAGGTGACGGACCGTGTACTAGTGAAAAACCATGCCAAAAAACACAAGCTACAGCTAAATTTCTTAGGTCCCGGTATCATTGAAAGGCTAGGTAAAAATTATGCAGATATTAAGATCGGTAACAAGATTATCCGATCGAACTTAAACCATGTACTGCCTTTAGATAAGTTAAAAGGGTAAAATTGTCAACCTAGTTTGGAACAGTTCATTTTCATATATTCCGAAATTGCCATTCCATATATGTATTTGAATGGTATTTAGCTTGTAAGTGTGTTCTATGAGTTTTTAGCTTGTAAGTGCGTTCTATGAGTTTTTTTCTTAGGACTTTATGTATGTCTTGCGTTAGGAAATATTTTGTTGCGCAAACACCTTGTGACGAGATGTTGACTTAGGATGTTGTCATACTGTTATTGCGACATCAAAGTTGTGTTCATCAAGTCGTAAGCTAGAGTTGATAAACTTAGGTGCAATCGTGGAAATGTCGACACGAGAGTGCGAGTGCGAAACCCGCGAGAACTGCATCGCATCTGCCGCAACTTGTTTGAAAACAATGCCAGGCATTGTAGTTGGAATGAATGTGTCTTAATGAGAAGGAAGCGTTGCCTTAGTATGAAACGACAATTGTTTACTTTAAACTTGTGGCCATGCTAATCAGCTGTGTCGTTTCCTTTCAGATTCCTTGGGCGACTCCTGAACAATTCCAGAACATTACACATTCCGATTTACAATATACACATACACTTTACACCTTCACTTACTGCTTGGTTTGCGCACTTATCTAATTTCAATAATAATTGATAATCAATAATAACTACTTACTTAATTTCAATAAGCACCTCAAAGACTTCAATCATTTTACTTCCTGCTCTGTTAGTCGCTTTGTGGCCTGCTAACATGGGTAACAAAGTATCCAATGTTAACGTGGACGCCATTTTAACTGCAATTAAAGCCAATAATGGTTAGATATCGGATGAACTCATCCGCCATACAGAGGAAACGAGAGTCGACCTCATTCCTGATCAATTGAGCGACATACTGTTGCTCCTTTACACGTTAATCACGATTATAACTACTGTAATGATTATTTATATTAAAAGAGATCTCAACAAGGTTATTGGACGACTAAGTGGTGATGACGTAGCTTTGCGTCGAACCGCTTGGAAGGAAATCTGTAATAGTCCTAGGCAAATACTTGCAGTTCCACCTCAAGTTAGCGCATAACACTACAACGCTAGACTTTCACATTCACATTAACATGACAAAACACACGTGCCTCAACGCTGTGCTCTCATTCCCCGATGGTGTCCCTTGAAACTTCGAACAATGGGAACACACTCACGCACAGAGTCCACGTGCACGTCCCTACAAGATGGATCTTTACACATACAAGATGGAGACGACTGAATATCATATTACGCGTGATATACGTTTTTCAAATCTCCCGAGGAGTAGACACCTTCCATGTCTTAGCATATTTCTATTTTATACGGATTATTACTTGTTCTTGGCGTCGTTAATTATAACCCTTGATGTCGTTTTACTCGCCCTATGGAAATGTTTTGTTCATGTTTCACGCGAGATAAGGAGACGAATTATTTATATTGCGAATAAAAACCAAATTGCACGCTTGTAGATTGGTTGAATTGAATTAGTTCATTTATTGATTATTCTATTTAATTTACTTTCAATATTTAATTTAGTTGAATTGAAATAAGTTAATTTGAATCGTAGGACGATTTGAATCCTACGGAAAAGCAAATCAACTTTTACCTTGCCATTTGCAGTAATGTAATGTATTGTTTTGCGTATATAAACTTATATTCTATATCTTTATATAATATAGATGTAAGAGGGATTTTTCCTTCTAAATTTTTCACTTTCATTAAAATTTTTGTTTCTCGATTTGACGGTATGTGTCCAGTTTGTTCAAAAAAGTGTACCTTCATTAGCGGTGGCCTGCCGTAGAGGTAGCATTTAAAAAGAGTCGTCGCTGTTCAGTAGCGGCAGCGTGGCTGTCGAGGAAGCACCTGTACAGATCACAGATGCGTTATAGAAGTAACACCACTTCGTATCAGCCCCTACCGTCCGATCTAACAGATTCTTTGCCAATTCCGAAGCCTGTGCCAATTCCTAAGTACCAATAAAGGATAACCACGTTACTGCATTTGAGTCACTCCCGAACCTCATTCGCGTTAGTTTCAACCTGTACACGGAAAGGGCCGGAACATTTATGTTCCGGCCCTTTACGTGTACAGGTCGAAACTAACGCGAATGAGGTTCGGGAGTGACTCAAATGCAGTAACGTGGTTATCCTTTATTGGTACTTAGGAATTGGCACAGGCTTCGGAATTGGCAAAGAATCTGTTAGATCGGACGGTAGGGGCTGATACGAAGTGGTGTTACTTCTATAACGCATCTGTGATCTGTACAGGTGCTTCCTCGACAGCCACGCTGCCGCTACTGAACAGCGACGACTCTTTTTAAATGCTACCTCTACGGCAGGCCACCGCTAATGAAGGTACACTTTTTTGAACAAACTGGACACATACCGTCAAATCGAGAAACAAAAATTTTAATGAAAGTGAAAAATTTAGAAGGAAAAATCCCTCATAAATCTATATTATATAAAGATATAGAATATAAGTTTATATACGCAAAACAATACATTACATTACTGCAAATGGCAAGGTAAAAGTTGATTTGCTTTTCCGTAGGATTCAAATCGTCCTACGATTCAAATTAACTTATTTCAATTCAACTAAATTAAATATTGAAAGTAAATTAAATAGAATAATCAATAAATGAACTAATTCAATTCAACCAATCTACAAGCGTGCAATTTGGTTTTTATTCGCAATATAAATAATTCGTCTCCTTATCTCGCGTGAAACATGAACAAAACATTTCCATAGGGCGAGTAAAACGACATCAAGGGTTATAATTAACGACGCCAAGAACAAGTAATAATCCGTATAAAATAGAAATATGCTAAGACATGGAAGGTGTCTACTCCTCGGGAGATTTGAAAAACGTATATCACGCGTAATATGATATTCAGTCGTCTCCATCTTGTATGTGTAAAGATCCATCTTGTAGGGACGTGCACGTGGACTCTGTGCGTGAGTGTGTTCCCATTGTTCGAAGTTTCAAGGGACACCATCGGGGAATGAGAGCACAGCGTTGAGGCACGTGTGTTTTGTCATGTTAATGTGAATGTGAAAGTCTAGCGTTGTAGTGTTATGCGCTAACTTGAGGTGGAACTGCAAGTATTTGCCTAGGACTATTACAGATTTCCTTCCAAGCGGTTCGACGCAAAGCTACGTCATCACCACTTAGTCGTCCAATAACCTTGTTGAGATCTCTTTTAATATAAATAATCATTACAGTAGTTATAATCGTGATTAACGTGTAAAGGAGCAACAGTATGTCGCTCAATTGATCAGGAATGAGGTCGACTCTCGTTTCCTCTGTATGGCGGATGAGTTCATCCGATATCTAACCATTATTGGCTTTAATTGCAGTTAAAATGGCGTCCACGTTAACATTGGATACTTTGTTACCCATGATAGCAGGCCACAAAGCGACTAACAGAGCAGGAAGTAAAATGATTGAAGTCTTTGAGGTGCTTATTGAAATTAAGTAAGTAGTTATTATTGATTATCAATTATTATTGAAATTAGATAAGTGCGCAAACCAAGCAGTAAGTGAAGGTGTAAAGTGTATGTGTATATTGTAAATCGGAATGTGTAATGTTCTGGAATTGTTCAGGAGTCGCCCAAGGAATCTGAAAGGAAACGACACAGCTGATTAGCATGGCCACAAGTTTAAAGTAAACAATTGTCGTTTCATACTAAGGCAACGCTTCCTTCTCATTAAGACACATTCATTCCAACTACAATGCCTGGCATTGTTTTCAAACAAGTTGCGGCAGATGCGATGCAGTTCTCGCGGGTTTCGCACTCGCACTCTCGTGTCGACATTTCCACGATTGCACCTAAGTTTATCAACTCTAGCTTACGACTTGATGAACACAACTTTGATGTCGCAATAACAGTATGACAACATCCTAAGTCAACGTCTCGTCACAAGGTGTTTGCGCAACAAAATATTTCCTAACGCAAGACATACATAAAGTCCTAAGAAAAAAAACTCATAGAACGCACTTACAAGCTAAAAACTCATAGAACACACTTACAAGCTAAATACCATTCAAATACATATATGGAATGGCAATTTCGGAATATATGAAAATGAACAGTTCCAAACTAGGTTGACAATTTTACCCTTTTAACTTATCTAAAGGCAGTACATGGTTTAAGTTCGATCGGATAATCTTGTTACCGATCTTAATATCTGCATAATTTTTACCTAGCCTTTCAATGATACCGGGACCTAAGAAATTTAGCTGTAGCTTGTGTTTTTTGGCATGGTTTTTCACTAGTACACGGTCCGTCACCTTTAAATTTTTATCGCGACGTTTCACGTTTCTATAGGTAGTTCTTTCGATTGTAGCGTTAATGATTGCATTTCTAATATTGTTCACTACAATAGATGACTCTTTAAATTTTTGTTTTTGAACATCTTCATATGTAGTCGCAACATTGAAGTCTTCTAAATTAGTAGAACTAATATACACACACGTATCTCTACCGAAAACCGTGTATGCGGGGGTATCGCCTAATGTTTCATTAAAGCTATTGTTAATCGAATTCTCCACAATATCCAATAATCTATCCCACTCATTATGAGTAAGAAAATTTAGATATAACTTGAGCAGGTGTCGAATTTTTCCATTACATCGCTCAACAATGCCATTAGAAAAAGGGGAAAAAGCCAGAACTTCCCTTTTCAAGATAGAAAGTCCTTTTGTGAAATTTCTCACATCAGATGATTTAAACTCTAAAGCATTGTCAGACAATAAAACGTCCGGGGTACCGAACAAACAGCAAAAATTCCATAGACAATCTGTAAAAGTCTCTGTACGTCGGTCACTAGTCGAATATAATTTAACAAAACGAGAGAACAAGTCGATGATGACAAGAATAAATTTGTTCCCATTGTCTGTCATTGTTAATGGACCGTAGAAGTCTATGCTGACCGTTTGAAAGCATCGTGTTCCAATTGGAGCATTTAGAATTTTAATCGGCGTCGATATTCGTGATTTTAGAATCTTACAGATGTCACAAGATTCAACAATTTTGCGTGTAATTGTCCGTTCGTACGGATGAAAATATTTTAATTTAAACTTAAACAAGGTATGATTCAAATCTGTATGGGACAAATTATGAATAAATAAAATTGTCTTGTGTAGCAGAGTATATGGCACCACAATAGTCAGAATGGTGCTGGGTCTGTTGTCAATTCTTCGTCTTTTATACAAAATGTCATTCATAATCAGAAATTCATTCATGTCAGTATTAGTAACTTTTGTTGCGTTCTCTAGGGCATCCTTTATTTCAGAACAAAAAGGATCACTATCTTGTTCACGTTTAAATTCGTCTAACGACCAGTTGTCGTTAATACTTGAATGGTCTGTAGTCTTGTTAACGTTATCCAGTCTGCATAAGCACGTTTTCTGTCTGCTATTAAGGTCACTGGGTTCACGTCTGGGGGCTGTCTGCTGTTCAGCAGTACTGTTGTTGTTTCTTCCATCCTCACTTCCTGGCATTGTCTCCTCGAACTCTCCCTCAGTCACCGGCTTGTTACATTTGTTACCCGCAGCAGCGGCTTGCAGCCTGGTTACAACGGGAAAAGTCTCTACATCCGGGGTTAATTCAGAACACTCTAATAGTTCTCTTTCTGTTAAAGGATTTTTGTCATGATTTAATCTACTTAATGCATCGGCGGCACTATTCGCTTTCCCAGAAAAATACTTTAATTTGGCATCAAAAGCTTGCACATAAATACTCCATCTAGCGAGCGTGTTGTCTTCAGGCAATTTCTTTGAAAATAAAGGAACCAGAGGCTTATGATCGGTGTAAATGACCAGATCATATCCTAAAACAAGATATTTAAAGTACTTCAACGCTTCAACTATAGCAAACATTTCCTTTTTTGTTGTTGAGTATCGTCGTTGGGTGGAATTCAACGTTTTGGAAAAAAATGCGACAGGTCTCATGTTTCGAACTTTATCAGTAGATGACTGGAGTAAAACAGCTCCTATGCCGACGTTTGATGCAACACAAAACAGATGAAAATTTTGATCGAAGTTTGGGTGACTCAAGATTGTATTTTCACACAGTTCATCCTTTAATTTTTCGAAAGCGTTTTGACAATCACTAGACCAATTGAATTCAAAATTTTTCTTCAGAAGATTATAGAGCGGGCTTGCGATACTCGCAAAATTTTTTATGTACCTACGAAAGAAATTTACTAGTCCTAGAAATGACTGTAACTGTTTCACATTCTTAGGAATTTCTAAATTCTTCACTTTGTCAGTACCGGTGCTTCTGGTTCCCATTCCGCTAATGGAATGTCCGAGATATTCAATCTCATCACTAAAAAATTGGCACTTTTCCGTCTTTATTGACAATCTAGCGTTTCTTAATAGTTCAAGTACAACTTTTATATCGGCAAGATGCTGATCTTTTTCCTTTGAAAAAATGAGTACGTCGTCCATAAAGACGAAAGATAGTTTTCCTAGAACAGGAGATAGCGTTTGCGTCATTACTGACTGGAAATATGCAGGTGAGGTTTTTAAACCAAAAGGTAAACGGTTGAACTCGTATTTTCTGCTACCAACGGTAAACGCTGTTATTTCCTTACTCTCATCGGTCAGTGTAATATTATGATATCCCGACCTAAGATCTAATTTCGAAAAGTATTTTTGACCATTTAGACTATAGAGTATCTCATCCATCCGCGGTAGAGGGAATGATTCTTCATAAATTACCTCATTTACTTTGCGAAAGTCAACTACCGGACGTATGGTTCCATCTTTCTTATGAACTACAATTATCGGTGAATTATAAGCTGAAATCGATGGTCTAATAATTCCGTCGTCTAACATTTTTTCGTTAACGACTTTCAAGTCTTCCATGTAACGGTGGGCAATACGATAGGGAGGGACATTTACGACATCCACGTTAGGTTTCAAACGTATTTTGTATGGTTTAATCGCAGCAGCGGAGATCGATTCATTGTCTATAGTAATAACGTCTCTGAATTCATTCAACAAACTCAGCAATTCAGGCTTCATTTCGTCATCGTTACACTTGATATCATCATTATTTAATTTCCGCCGACCACGGGCTATTTCTTTGGAATCAGAAATGTACCCTTTGTCGACAACTCCTGTGATCCCGACAGATTCACTATTAGTGTCTTTCTTCTCGACATCTAAATGACTGTCCTGAACAACACTAGCTGCCTGCACAAAGGTACTCAATCCTCCTTTTAATTCTCCTTGTACATCTGACAAGTAAACTTCGGATTCAACGTGATCCTTCTCCACTTTTTCTAAAGTACTCATAATTGCATTCTCTGGCAAAACAATCGCTCTGTCGGAGCTATTAATTAACAACAACGGAATCTTTCTCCTATTATTAACTCTCACAATTGCTTCTGCGACACAAATGCCTTCTTTTAAAGTTGCTTTCTTTATTATGTATTCTCCATTTTTACACTTTCCAACATGTCCAACATGTTTCAAAATTACATTGGGAGCAATCTCCACTCTTTGTGTATGAACTCTTAACGGCCTTGGCCCTGTGTGGGAACTGGTAACTGCAACTACGCCTCGAACAGGCTGATTTTCTCTCTTACCATCCCTTTTTACTTCCTCGCCTACTCTCGCCGCATTACACGTCCTGAGAATTTCTCTCTTCTCTCTTAGCTTATTTAGGACTTTTTTCTTAGCTCTGGACGTAATCGTGTCCGCCATGAGACACTCAGTATTCTCGATTAAATACTCGAGACACTCTGTCTTTCTCTTTTTTCGTCGTTTTACCTCTGCAAAGGGAATTTTCTCGTCTTTGATAATTAAACATCTTTGTTTTAAGTCTACAACGGCGTTCTTGTCTAATAAATCACGCCCAATAATGACGTCATAATTGTAAATACCATCTTTAATTATTAAAGCATTTGTCTTTAAACTTACACCGTTTTTTAACTTTAGGACAAGCTCCACCTCGCCTTCAACATTACTCTTAGCGTTAACGCCTTTTATAGTCAGAGAACTTGGCTTCACGTCATTACTTCCCTCACTAATTCTGTGGTAGCTGATTAGACATTTTTCTGATCCTGAATCAATCAATGCATTCCACAGGTCTGCATCCTTTCTAAGCACAATCATGGGCTTATGACTTTTTCGTATTACAAATAATTCATTTTGTCCTGTAACTTCAACTTCTTCATCTTCTTCGTATTTACAAACGTTCGCCGTCAAATGGCTTTCACATTCAGTGCCATGAGCATTTAAATCATTTAAATCGCTTAAATCCACCTCTCCCAGCGATTCATATCTATTTTGACACTTAATTAATGGATCGATTATCTCAACATTTTTAACGAGGGAATCTTCAGACATGTTTAACACATCAATTCTCTCGACATTTTTAACGAGGGAATCTTCAGAACCAGAATTCTCCTCGGGTTCACAGGGAGCTACTGACGTAGAGTCACACTTAGTTATTTCAATTTCATTTTTACCATTGACGTTATTTCTATCGGAAATGAAATCGTCTCTGCAGTTTACGCTAAAAAATTATCGCCACTGTTAGTTTGGTAAGTTTCTACCTGGCCTTTTTCTGGTACACGAGTTTTATGCTGTCCTCGCGCACGGACACGATCAGGTCTACCTGGTCTGTTGAAATAGTCTCGTCTGGACCTACAGTCTCTTGCGTAGTGTCCTAACTTATTACAACGAAAACAAGCTACGTCACGCAGTGAATGCTCGGTGGCTGTCTGACATGAACCTGGTTTGTACCAATCAGTCGGTTTCCTAGCCACAGTGGTTACCGACGCACCTTGTCCTTGGCAGACACACACATTACTGTTACAATTCGAGCAACGCCTTGCTTCAGTAGCTGTCTCTAATGCCTGGACTTCTAGAGTTCCTAATTCACGATCTCCAACAAAAGGTTTTACGTGAGGTCTAGCACGGAAAGTTGGTCTTGGGAAATTTGGTCTCGAGTAGGGCCTACGCGTCCTACCTCTACCTTGAAATCCGCCTCTTGTCATTGTATGCACTTCGGCCTCATCATAGGCTGCATCAAAGTTTGATTCGGACGAATGGTCATCCTCTGCACAATAGATTTCCACAGATCTCTCAGTTCGAGTCGCTAACACTTGCTTATCCTCGGGAAAATTCCGAATGACAGTCACAATTCTTTGAAGGAGCTCTTCCGACGAGTTAAAGGGTTTGTTAAATAGTTTTTTGGAAAAATCTTCTGTTACTAGGGGGTTGATGATGGCCATAGCTAACGCAACAATTAAAGTATTCTCGACATACTTATCGAGAGCAACAGGATCGGGACAATTTACTACATAGGGGTGGGCTCTGTTTGAGCACTCCGGGCTGTTCATTATTCTGTGGGTTAGCTTACGGATTTTGGACAGGATAGCAACAAACTGACTTGCTAAAGCATCATTACGTTTTAGGCGTACGTTATTTAGATCACAGGCGACCGCGTGCAGAGATCTTTCACCTTTTGAGACGTAGATATTCTCCAACAGGTGTACGACTTCTTCGAAACTTAAATCATAACCTTCACTAATTATGGAAGCGACAACAGTATTGAAGTCTCCTACCCGCTTGTCTGCAGTTCGCAACAATAAATTTAATTTTGCCTCTTCCGAAATATCTGACAGCATATTGAAATATGCTCGCACATTCTTTATATGCGTTTCTAGTGACTTATTTTCTATGAAGTCCGGATCATTCCTACGTCTTCTACCCCGAAACTGCGGCAGATCCTGCCCAGCAATTACAACACTAGGTATCGGACCGACAATAGAAGTCGTCACAGTGGTAACCGTACTAGTGACAGGGATAACTGTGGTAGTGACTGCACTGGTAACAGGGGTGACTGTGGTGGTGGTCGTCATGGTGACAGGTATTGAAGTCGACTTCGCGGAAAAAATAGGAATTGATAATCTTCCAAAGCCAGTCACATACGGAATAGTTCTTATGTACTCGTATCCGTCAGAGTCACTGTCCGACATAAACACACAATACTCTTATATTCTTAGACCTCTAATTACCATTAAGCGAAAAATGTTCTACACACATTTAATGAAAATACTCTACATACAATAAAATGATAACTCACATTTTCAGTGGACTTAAAACAGGCTATTTCAGCACCAGAAAGGACCCAGTCAAGCTGCTTGACTGTTACTCCCTCAACACCTATGCTCGTGAAGTCTGGCACCACACTGGACAGAGGCAGGCTGCTTCAGCTTACACTTATGTGCTAGAGAACAATGGCTACAACTTCCTTCAATTATTCACTCACAATGGACTACCGCCTCACAAATGCTTCCGCGTTCAGGCTCTCCCACTCACCAAGAGTCAGCGTGCTCACTGCGCTTGCAATGCCTATGCTGCTCAAAAAGTTTTACATAGAGAACTTCTTATTTATTAATTTTATAATGATTTTGTATAATCATTAAATTGAGCGCATGCTTATTTAATTCGCAAGCAAACATTATCGGCGTATACTCAACTTGCTATGCGAAGCTAGTTGGTGACGTTGAACAATATTTTGGCGATGCGTAGATCTCGTCGATCTTCTCGTTGCAGATGACGGTGCGTAAATGCGTAGATCTCGTCGACAGATCAGGTTGTTGATCTGGACCCCTTCACTTCTTCTTCTCCTTTGAGTAGCGATGATCCAGACTGGTGAAGACTGAGTAGCGTGTAGATTTTCGATTTTTTCTCCCTCGAAGTTCTTTCCAAGAACTTCGATTTTCTGCGCTGACGTCCTTCTTCCTTTTCTCGATGCTCTGAAGTAATGTGATAACTATGCGACGTTACTCCAAACAGGGTGACACTCCTCACACTTAAAATCACGGATCAGCAGAACCGAAGATCAATTCTTGATATCTTTCTTCTTCAATAGGCAATGTGGCAATGTGGCAATGTGGATATCTTTAATGTGGCATCCCCATACTGGCCACCATAAATGTTCCGGCCCTTTACGTGTACAGGTCGAAACTAACGCGAATGAGGTTCGGGAGTGACTCAAATGCAGTAACGTGGTTATCCTTTATTGGTACTTAGGAATTGGCACAGGCTTCGGAATTGGCAAAGAATCTGTTAGATCGGACGGTAGGGGCTGATACGAAGTGGTGTTACTTCTATAACGCATCTGTGATCTGTACAGGTGCTTCCTCGACAGTCACGCTGCCGCTACTGAACAGCGACGACTCTTTTTAAATGCTACCTCTACGGCAGGCCACCGCTAATGAACGGCGATGTCTCTTGCCGGTTCTATTTATATACTCGGCAGGCGCACACTACATTAGGATAGGTCAGGTTAAGATAGGTTATGTCAGGATAAGTTCAATTAGGGTAGGTTAGGATATTTGTTGGGTAAAGCGAAGATAGCTTAGGTTAGGTTAGGATAGGTTACGTTAGGTTAGTATAAACTATGTTAGGACGCGAGTTTGGGTTTGGTCAATTTACGATTCGTTAGATTGAGATCGACTAGTTGTTACATTCATGCAATGTTATGGTGAGATAAGTTAAGTCAGAATAGATTAGGCTAGGTTGGATAGGTTTGGATAGTTTAGTTTTGGTTAAGATAAGCTGTTTAAGCTGTTATGGGTGAAACGTTCACTAAGAAACAACCAGTGAATTTTTTGGCAAGTTGAACTGTGTCATTTTTGTCGGTATAGGTGGAAAAGCTCGCATAATATTCCACCCAGAGGAATGTTCACCAACTAAATTTTACAGAAATTTTTAAAGAATTTGTGTGTTAAGCGAATCAAAGTTTTCAAGTGTAATTTGTGATAATATCTGAGTGAATGTAGATATGGTCATATTTAAATAAGTTGTCATCAATCACAAAAAGTTCGAACGCAAAAAGTTACTTGTGGTATACAAATGTTCCATTACTGCTGGATCCCATGTTTAAATTGAGGCCCATTTTCAATACATTAAGGTTGTTGAATTTTACTAGTGGATCCCTAAACATGATTTATAAGATTTGTATTTGACCATTGGTGATGAGATTGAATCGAATTATTCTGACTTGAGCCGAAGTCGAGCTAACATTTTAGAGTTGTACTGCTGAGTGAAGGACATCTATTGAGGATTGCTAAAGCTCGCTCATTCCACATCCTGCATTTTAGGTTTCCTAAATTACAAAATTGTTACGTATACTAAATTATTCCCGAGGTTATATCGTTGTGTGCTCATAAAAATTAAAATCTTCAACAAATCTGCTCTATATCTCATACCTGAACTGAGGCTGCTTCAAGCCCAATAAGTTTGGTGCGTATCCTTAATGCTTATAATGAGAACTCAAGAGAAAAACAAGCTTGGAATGAGTAAAGCACAGAGTAAACTTTCCACAAAGTAAGCTTCCCACAATCTAAACTTGAGCACAAAGTAAGCTTCACACAAAGTAGACTTTGCACAAACTAAACTTAGGCACAAAGTAAACTTTCCACGGAGTTGTGGCAGACCTTCAGAACATACGTAAGTTAACTTAGCTCGTAGATGAAGCCAGTTTCGGTTTCGGAATGAAGGTTTCGGAAGATATGCGTTAGCTTGCTGTACATGCTGCGCCAATATCTCACAGCGCTTAACGAGTAGAGAGATACGCCGGTTTCTCATCTGTACTCCCGTTGCCTGATGCTTAACTGATGGGTAGATAAGCCTGCATCCCGTTAACTGAAGCTTGACTCGTGGAGGGATTTTCTGGTCTCTAGTTCGGATTCTTTTGCCTGACAGCAGCTGTAGGGAATTTGCAGTGGTATTGTATTTGCAACACCTTACTTGACACATGGCTCATAGAGATGCGCCGGTATCTTGTCTCCATCTTTTTGTTTGACTCATAGCATTGGAAAAGAGCACAGGTATATTATCTGCATCACGCACGTTACTTGACACATGACTCATAGCGATGTGCCGGTATCTTGTCTACATGATTTCGTTTGACACATAGCTATTATAGAAGACCACCGGTATGTTATCTGCATCACTTCACATGACATATGACTCACTGAGATGTGCCGGTATCTTGTTTATAACATGCAAGGTGAGATGCAGCGATGTTTCAGTATGTATTCTGCTCCAGTAACTTGATGCCAGACTGTGGGAGGGACGCTAGCGTTCCACATAAATCTCGTAACTTGATAATACTAGACTCGTACGACGACACGTAGTCTCTTCGTAAAGCACTTATGGTAGCAATAATCGCATCTCGGGAGCGTTTGTCTCTCTCCAAATTGCGGGATCGTTTGATGCTCACTGCAATAAACTGCTCTCCGCTGCCAAATGTTGGCTCCGCAAACATCAAAATTTGAACGATCACAGAGTGACCCCAGGAGGATTCAAGCAAATGTTTGCGGCTGAAATTGAGACTAATCGAGTCTCGTCCTTGACTCTGTGCCTCTTGCGCAGGCTTCCAGCTTCTGTTTTGCTGGGGTGTTGATAGAGCAGGTTCAGATGAGAGTAGGTATAGTTGGCGTTTTGAACTTTTATATCGTAGTTGTAAAGAAAATTGAACAGGGTCGTCCGGTTTCAGTTGTTGGATCGACACAAGTGATAAAAATGATGGCTTTAGCACTCATGAACTCCACACACGATTGCTGTAGAATTTATGGCATATTTTTTACCTTGGAAAAATGATTACGTCAATATTTTGTCTAGATCATAGATAGGCACAGATATTAATAGCAACTGTGATATTCTCAGTGAAGTTTATTGTTGATGTTTGCTATGAAATTTCTAATCATGAAAATAGCCGTTAGCGGTTAAAAGTTAGTATTTTTGTGGATATTTACCATAAATCAACAAATTTCCATTCATTCATAACCTACTGAAACCTGTTATGCTCCCATCAATCCATTCCAGAATACATAGATAATATCCATGCACGAAACGCATTTATTTTTTAGGCAATCAAGCTTTAATTCCAGTAAATAATTTCACACAAGTACTTTACAATCTTCAAGTCCATGCATTTGACCTTCTGCATCGCGTAAACAGTGAAATAACATTCATTTCCAAATGCTGACACACTACGTTTATCTCTAATACTTGTGCCTTTTATGGCAAACGTATCACTTTTTTGATTCTTATAAAAAATAACACTTTTTGATTCCTATCAAAAATAACACTTTTTGATTCTTATCAAAAATAACACTTTTTGATTCTTATCAAAAAATAACACTTTTTTGATTCATGTCAGAAGTAACACTTTTTGTTTCATATAAAAAATAACACTGTTTTGAATCTTTTCAAAAATAACATTTTGACTTTGGTTTAGGAAGCGAAGCAATGAGTATAAAATAAAATCATTATGATGATTCTATCTCCCTACAGGCATCACAAGACTGCCTATCCTTGAGGGAGAGATCTCCCATGTCGAGATACCGAGGCCCAAAGGCGTGCCTCTGGGCATCACCATCGTGGGAGGCGCCGACACTCCTCTGGTGAGTCTTTCTTGGCGTGAGGGCAATTTTTATAAGTAGAATTGCGTCCTGGTGAGTCTTTCTTAGCGTGAGGGCAATTTTATAGGTAGAAATGCGTCCTGGTGAGTCTTTCTTAGCGTGAGGGCAATTTTTATAAGTAGAATTGCGTCCTGGTGAGTCTTTCCTGGCGTGAGGGCAATTTTTATAAGTAGAAATGCGTCCTGGTGAGTCTTTCTTGGCGTGAGGGCAATTTTTATAGGTAGAAATGCGTCCTGGTGAGTCTTTCTTGGCGTGAGGGCAATTTTTATAGGTAGAAATGCGTCCTGGTGAGTCTTTCTTGGCGTGAGGGCAATTTTTATAGGTAGAAATGCGTCTTGAGGAGTCTTTCTTGGCCTGAGGGCAATTTTTATAAGTAGAAATGCGTCTTGAGGAGTCTTTCTTGGCCTGAGGGCAATTTTTATAAGTAGAAATGCGTCCTGGTGAGTCTTTCTTGGCCTGAGGGCAATTTTTATAAGTAGAAATGCGTCTTGAGGAGTCTTTCTTGGCCTGAGGGCAATTTTTATAAGTAGAAATGCGTCTTGAGGAGTCTTTCTTGGCCTGAGGGCAATTTTTATAAGTAGAAATGCGTCTTGGGGAGTCTTTCTTGGCCTGAGGGCAATTTTTATAAGTAGAAATGCGTCTTGGGGAGTCTTTCTTGGCCTGAGGGCAATTTTTATAAGTAGAAATGCGTCCTGGTGAGTCTTTCTTGGCGTGAGGGCAATTTTTATAGGTAGAAATGCGTCCTGGTGAGTCTTTCTTGGCGTGAGGGCAATTTTTATAGGTAGAAATGCGTCTTGGTGAATCTTTCTTGGCGTGAGGGCAATTTTTATAGGTAGAAATGCGTCTTGGGAGTCTTTCTTGTCGTCAGAGTAATTCCTAAAAATAGAAATGCTCTGGTGAGTCTTTTTCGGCGTCAGAGCAATACATATAAGTAGAAATATATTCTGGTGAGTCTTTCTCGGCGTAAGAGCAACTCCCTTCTTGGCATGAGAGTATTTAGGTAGAAATATTTGACTCTCCTTTGGTGGGTCTTTCATGGCGTGGCTGCAGTCGATTTCAATTTGTGACTGCACTCGATGGACTGAAGTATTCGTAAAGGAAATTAATGAGGCCAAACGAGTTCTCGAGTAGCAAACGGATGAAGATGTATTCATTAGAGAAAAATAGTCTACACTTAAGTGTTCTTAAAAAGTAGTGAGTACTTGTTGGTTGATCCAATTCCTGAGGGTAGATTAAAGTTTAAATTGCTCAAATATCTAACATTATGTTGAATCTATGAATAAATTCACCAGTTTTTAAAAGACTCCTTGATGTGGTGTCTTATCTAGGCTAACAGTGTCTCATCAAGGCTAGCAGAATCTCATCAAGGCTAACAGGGTCTCATCAAGGCTAACAGTGTCTCAACAAGGCTAGCAGTGTCCCATCAAGGCTGACAGTGCCTCATCAAGGGTAACAGTATCCTATCAAGGCTAACAGTATCCCATCAAGGCTAACAGTGTCCCATCAAGGCTAATAGTGTCCCATCAAGGCTAACAGTGCCCCATCAAGGCTAACAGTGTCCCATCAAGGCTAAAAGTGTCCCATCAAGGCTAACAGTCTCCCATCAAGGCTAACAGTGTCCCATCAAGGCTTACAGTGTCTCATCAAGGCCAACAGTGTCCCATCAAGGCCAACAGTGTCTCATCAAGGCCAACAGTGTCCCATCAAGGCTAACAGTGTCCCATCAAGGCTAACAGTGTCCCATCAAGGCTAACAGTTTCCCATCAAGGCTGAAAGTGTCCTATCAAGGCTAACAGTGTCTTACCAAGGCTAGCAGTGTGCTATCATTGCTACCAAAGTTAGCTATGTCCGATTATACCGTCTCAGAGTTGCCTTACAGAGTGCTTCAGGAAATTATGCCTGATGAAGTATTTGCGTGCAGTTTCCACTCTGAACGTTTACTCTCATTTCAGACTATTTTATTAAATCACAAAGAATATCACGGTTATTCAATAGCTTCTGCAGTTCAGATAGCGACGCAAGGATTCTAAATATACATAGAGTGAGTGGAAATATTTTATGGCTCAGTAATCCAACATCGGTATCGTGACGCTCAGAACTGCACCCTGAACGATCTTGTGCAGACAGTACCTACATTGTACTGCCTGTACTTTGTACCTACTCGTACATTGTACCTACATTGTACCTACATTGTACCTATATTGTACCTACATTGTACCTACATTGTACCTACATTGTACTGCCTGTACAATGTACCCACATTGTACCTACATTGTACTGCCTGTACATTGTACCTACATTGTACTGCCTGTACAATGTACCCACATTGTACCTACATTGTACTGCCTGTACATTGTACCTACGTTGTACCTACATTGTACCTACATTGTACTACCTGTACTTTGTACTTAAATTGTACTGCCTGTAATTTCTACCTAAATTGTACTGCCTGTAATTTTTACCTACATTGTACTGCCTGTAATTTCTACTTACATTGTACTGCCTGTACAATGTAGGCTTTCATTATTTGTAGTTCGTACATGGACTTTAGTTTGTTTGCTGGCCGTTGAATAATGATTTTGGAGAGCAGTATTTCCGGAGAAAATAGTACACTTACTCCCTTTATAACACTAAAATTCCTTATGTAAGTGCATTGTTTTTCATTACTTGCCATCCGTGCCAGGACTTGACTTCGTTTGCTAGCTGTTGTATAATGAAATTGGGTCGGGTTATTTTAAGAGAATAGATAACACTCATTCCCTTTATTACGCAGTAATTCCTTGCGCATACATCTCTTCCCATTAATTCTCAAGATTTCTAGACTTGACTTCGTTTGCTAGCTGATGTATAATGAAATCCAATATTTTTAGGGAATATATAATATTCGCTCTCTTTCACTCGCTGGAACTCCTCATGTATGTCACATCTCATACCTCGTTCTAAGTTACTGTAATTCATTGGCTAGATGTCATATGATGAGATTATGCTGCGATGTTTCCTGGAAATAAAGGATATTCGCTTCCTTTAGAGTGCAAAAATTCCTCACATTGTACAGAAATTCCTCATAATACGCATAAATTCCTCATAATGCGCATTAATTCCCCAAATGCGCATAAATTCTTCACAATGCTTATAAATTCCTCACAATACGCATAAATTCCTCATAATGCGCATAAATTCCTCACAATACGCATAAATTCCTCATAATGCGCATAAATTCCTCATAATACGAATAAATTCCTCATAATACGCATAAATTCCTCATAAGGCGCACTAATTCCCTAAAATGCGCATAAAATCCTCACAATGCGCATAAATTTCTCACAATGTGCATACATTCCTCATAATGCGTATAAATTCCTCACAATACGCATAAATTCCCCATAAAGTGCACAAACTCCTCACAATACGCATAAATTCCTCATAAGGCGCACTAATTCCCTAAAATGCGCATAAATTCCTCACGATGCGCATAAATTTCTCACAATGTGCATACATTCCTCATAATGCGTATAAATTCCTCACAATACCCATAAATTCCCCATATAGTGCACAAACTCCTCACAATACGCATAAATTCCTCTCACACATCACGTCGCAGCAAAGGTGACCCTTGCGTAGCTCCGACACGAATAAATTAAAGAAGCCGACCGCCTGGTGCCGCCAGCGTTTTGCCGTCAGAACTTAGCCGAAATTTGCAGGCTGGCGGCAGAAAACTCGTAACTTCCGGCCCGTAACTAAGTAAGCTTTTAATTCAGCACTTAGTGGGGGGAAAAGATGCTCAAGAATGACTAAGTCTTTTAAAATTGTTGTTCGCTCACACTCCATGCGTTGAACGCTAAGCAGCTCTTTCCGCTCTGGTCGTGCTGGCGCGTTAGAATGGAAAGTTACGGGACTTCATTTTGGAAAAAGTCCACGGGGTTTGCCTCCCATATTTAAGTATCACGAGGGCGGGAGATTTTCTTGAACTTAAATCCACGGATTTTCAAACTGAGATTTAAATATACCCAGCATGCTACTGATTGTCAAAAAAATCAAGGAGTTTTATTAATCACATTGAAGTGTGATATTGGTGAATGTAAACGATGAAATATAGGTTAAATATGACGTTTGCATAGAGTTAACAAGAATTGTCTATTAAATGTACGAGGAGTACCGAGACTCGAACTCAGGACTATAAATCACCGCGCCGGCACGCTATCGACCGCGCTATCGACCACCCTAAAAGGTGATCGAAGCACAACGAAAGCAATGCTTGTGGCACAGTAAAAGCAGGCACACGCTTGGCCCGACAGATATATTTTATTCCCTTATGTATCGAGAGCTCATAGTCAAGTCACCCCCAGAAACAGTTAATGATTCATTAACTGGGGGTGACTTGACTATGAGCTCTCGATACATAAGGGAATTGTCTATTTACAAGGAAAATTGTGGCCTACCTGTTTTAAAGCGAGAATTTCAATACTCTGTAATTTTTAACGGTACGTGAAGCCATATTTTTATTATCATGAAAATCATTTAGCCATATATCTCTATATGAACGGTTTTAACCATGTATCAGACGACCTTTATTGTGGCACAGAAAAAATTAAAAGGGTCAGATCTTTAGGGTAATTATTTTCAGTCACCTATCAAGTTAACCGAATCATGACCCATATTTATCATTTGAAAATACAGATGGGATTATCACTATGAATGCTAATCGACTAGGGTTTAGGTAATCCGTCCAGCTTTATCTCCAAGAATAATGATCCACTGAATCTTAAATGATACAAGTGGATTTATCACTATGAATAACATCGACCACGACTTAGGTTATCCATCTAGTTTCATCACACTGTTTATTTCACTAGAGCTTAGATTATCCATCTTGAGTTGTAATTAGGAATAAAATCCACCAAGGCCTAGATGATCCATCTAATTTGATCACTATAAATAATTACTAACTATAGTTGAGCACAGTAGATAACAACCCAAGTGTTGGCGAGTTGTACTTCTATCTTTTAAACAATATCCACTTGGGCTTAAATAATCCATCTAGTTCCATCACTATGAGTGCTATTGAACCACCAAGTCCAATAAAACACTGTAGATTGTAACGAAAGTATGGGAGTATTGTAGTCTCATCGCTATGAATAATATTCACTAAGACTGGGGAGATACATCTACATAGCTTCATCACTATGAATAATCACTAGGTATGATAATAACCCACAGTATTTTACACCACAAATGTTGCAATAATCGTGCTGCAGCGGTGCGAGGTGGTGCAGGAGGTGCGATCCTTGTAGTTTTACCACCAAGTACAACAACACGCAGCAGTTTACAGCACAAATGTCGCGTGTTGCAGCGGTGCGTGGTGGTGCAGGAGGTGTTCCCCGACGGCCTCATCGCCCAGGACGGCCGACTGCAGTCGGGCGACCAAATCATCGAAGTGGACGGCGTGGACATGACGGCCGCCACGCATGCGCACGTCTGCCAGGAGCTCAGGAAGTTCGCTCAGCCGACCCTCAGACTCGGCGTCTACAGGGAGAGAATACAGGCTTACAGACACTCGCCCTCGTCGGCACATCAGCCGCTCCATTCCCTCGACAACGGTGAGTTATTACGTTTATGGTGTCATTTACTGATTCAAAGAAATGGGTATAAGGTTTATGAAAATAATCGTACGTCGTCCACTCTAGGGAATAGGAAACAGTTTTCAGATGCACGAAAAATTTCCATCAATAGTTCATTGCTGCAGTGCGTGCAGTACTTTCCGAGGTAAAATTACTTCGTGTTGGATTTGTAAACAAAAGATTTGGAATAAAAATGTTATTTTGGAATAAAAATATAGACTAGAAACAATATGAGTTCAGATCGAAAAGTCGAGTGAAAAATTTTGTGTTCATAAAAAAGACTCTTCTTGAGAATTGCTCATACTTCTTACGTGCTATTTTATTCAATACTAGAGTACAAGACCAGTCAAAAATGACAGGATCTGACATTTTCTTTAGACAAATATTCCAGTTGCGGAATATTTATACATCTATACTAATAATACTCACGGTTAAATATTCTTGTACTTGTGCACTGGTGACACTCGGATCACAGATACGACCATTCCGCATATTTGAAGAGCATGAAGGGGAGACTGACCAATCAATCAAGATCAAGAGACGGACCAATTTAATGTGTTCAATGAGATTCCCATTGTAATAACAAAGGAATTACACTCAAAAAATACACGTAAGTTAAAAAAATTTACTAATTATTTTCAAAATTTAAGGATACACCTGGCGTTTTATTACTGATGGATTTTTCCATTGTGGTACCTACAGATGACTGCACGAGCGTAACGTTATGGCGAGAAGAAGGGCGGCATTTGGGCATCCAGCTGGGGGGTCACCGCACCAAGCCAGGCATTTTTGTATACAAGATCCTGCCGGGCTCAGTCGCAGCCCTGGACGGTCGGTTGCAGCTCCACGATAGAATAATCGCAATCAACGGCCACGACGTTCGCTACACTAGAATAGACATGGCTTCCAGACTCATAGAAAGAAGCAGAACGTCCGTGACTCTGAGCGTCACTAGCAACAATTATTTTTACGATAAGCGTAATGGTAATAGCCAGAGAGTCAGCAATGATAAAAGTGCTATCGCTAGCGACGGCACAAGCCTGTGTTCGAATACGAGTGAATCGTTCAGCGATCACTCCTCAAGCTCGTCTTCTCCTAGAATATTCTTGCCGTCTTTGGCTCCGTCTTCCGATTCCTCTTCTGCTCTTTCCGGATCACCATCAACTGATCAGTTTTCTTCTAGTCTTCCTGGGATGAACGAAAACTCGTTTTCTTCGTGTCCTCCTTCTCACCCTTCACCCCCGCTGACAACCTACCCTCAGAGCGACGTCTCGTCAGCCACAACGGACACTGAGCCCCCGTTGACAACCTACCCTCAGAGCGACGTCTCGTCGGCCACAACGGACACTGAGGACTCGGACAGCCACAATTTTGGTCCGTCAGCAAATGCGTCGGCTGGCCAAAGTCAGCCTGAGTCAGCTAATGCATCATGGCAGGCCTCCCCAGAGAGCAATGACAGAGACACTTGTGATAATGGACTCGACCACAGATGGCCTCCTTTGCCCCAGAAGCCAAGGCTCACGCAGAAGATGGCTGTTATCAAAAAGGTATCGACAATCGAAGGCTTCTGTATTATTCGGCGCCGTACAATCCTTTTCCACGGCGATAGGGTTGTTTTAACTTCCATTTGCCTAGTTTTAGGAATTTGACATTCCAGTCGGTGTTGCTGAGCTGTTTTTGTGCGGTCCTTGTGCGAATTAAAACTGATTTCTTCTCTTTATTCTGGGAGTGTGTGCTGCTGAGTGTGAAATTTGAGGATAAATACAAAATAAAGAACTACTTCTGCTTGATTGGTTGAAATTAGAGTGAATTGGGTGAGAAAATTTGCTCAAACTGATTCCATTGAATTTATGACGAGCCGATTTTACTGTAAATATTGTAGTAAACAATTTCTAGTGAAAGGACATAATCAGTTTTTACCTCTGAATAATTCACATGCTGCCAAAGTTTTTCTAAAATCGTGTCGAGTCCATGAAAGGCTAGTTTCGATGACAATGCCGCAATAAAAATTTTATATGAATAAACTTAATTAGTTTTGGCAATGAATAACAAACGCGCTGCTAAAAATTTGCTAACATCGTGCAGTGCTTATGATAAACAAATATTGATATGGAAATATAAAAATCAAAATTTGGAAATATAATCAGTTTTTGGCTCTGAAAAAATTAATTTGATGAAAATGCAACGCTGAAGAACTTTCAACCAAATAACTCAATTATTAATCAGTTCCGAACGATTGGCATGCCGCTAAATTTTTACCAATAAATTTTATCGATAAACTTTGATGAACAATTTTCAACAAAAGAACTCAATTCACATTTAGTTCCGAATGATTAGCACGCCACTAAATTTTTAATGATACATTTTGTGCTGATGAAGTGGATGCTGTTGCCAGGCGTGCAACGAGAGTCTGGGCATGCGGATCGGCGGTGGCGTGTCGAGCAATGAAGGTGACACTCCGATATACATCGCCAACATCAACAGCAACGGGTCTGCTGGCCGGTCCCATAAAGTAAAGGTGGGCTATTTTAAAACAATACCTAAATGATTTTCATTATATTCCTTTAAAAATTTTCTCTCTACTTCTGATGAATTAAACGAACCCAGCGACGAAAAGCTCAAAAGTTACAGAAATTCCTCTCAAGAAACCATTTCGTGCTTACTTTAAAGCGACTTGAGAGAGCTGATTTTCTCCGTGTTCATTTCCAGAAAGGCGACGTGCTATTGGCAGTGAATGGACAAAGTTTGCTGGGCCTGACCCACAGTCAAGCAGTGGCCCAACTGAAAGCCACAGCCGCTTTGAGTGTCGTAACTTTGCTGCTTCTTGAAAGCCCGGAGTCTTGCAGCAGCGGCAGCACTGCCAATTTCGTGCCTTCGTGGCTGTACTGGCAGAAGCTACCGCGACCGCTCCAAATCTCACGCAGCGTCGTGCTTCAAAGATCTCCAGGCTCCTCGCTTGGCTTCAGCATCGTTGGAGGGTCGGATCCCAGTAGAGGATCTGAACCGATCCACGTACTTTTGGTGGTGGCTTCGTCTCCGGCGGCCGTGGATGGGAAGCTGCGGTGCGGAGACCGAATTTTGGCGGTGGACAACTACTCCCTCGAGAACGTGTCACACGCGACGGCCGTGGGCCTCCTGAAGCAGGCGGGGCAGAGGGTGCACCTCGAGGTCGTGTCCTGGCTGGGCACTGAACTCTGACCAACGAAACACTCTCCCACGTTGCATTCTTAGTCTGCCTTAGTTTACAGAGACCTTGCAATATTCTTAGAGGCAGATCCGCCAAGACTTTAGCATATCCTAGCAAGTTTGTATCATAGAATCCAACATATTTGTAGCTGCAAACACCTTTGATATTCTTCGAAACTGGTTAACTTTGTTGCGTCATGGCCGACTTGGAACATGACTATAAGACAATAGACTGCCTACTCTAATCAACACACATACATTTTTTTGCACCTTACGATCTCTCATCTAGTTTTTTCTGTATTTTATAAAGCTAAAAAGTGCTGTCTTTGAAACATTTTTAGGAATATAATTGATTTTTACCTTACCATTATCTTCCAAGTTAGATGATAGTTTTCAGAACTTATTTAATAGGTGTAAAAAATATGAAAATTAATCGAAGTTGTGCTTTAAGAAACTTGCCATTGCAATAAAAAAAACTATATACCATCAAATTGGTGATGCGCTAGATTAACTAGACGAATTTAATGCATGCTTCTGATCATGAAACCCCTTGTTTTCTCGTCGTGTTCTTCAAACTTGATAATACCTTTCCGGTAATTCAAAGTTTTCATAACTCCCTGAATAACACATAAATTTTTTGTGAGAAAATGAAATAATTTTCGACCAAACATGCAGCCGTTTCCAATGATACGCATTAACTTTTCAGAACTCCAAAATTTTCATAACTTCCTGAAAAGAACATAAATTTTAATGAGGAAATAAAACAATTTTAAAACTGAACAAGCGAGTGCCTCCAATGTTACGCAATACCTTTTCAGGACTTTGAAATTTTTATAACTGCACAAAAAAACACAAATTTTTCTTGGAAACCAAACAGTATTCTAAAACTGAACAAGTGGTCATAACTCCCTGAAAAAACATTAACTTTTCCAAGAAATTCCAACAATATTAAACTAAACAAGCGACCGCCTCCAATGATTGTTAGGAAGCCTGTTGTGAGCGCTGCCTGTTTTCCGCGGAGCCCAGTTGCTTTCATCACTGCATATTAGTACGGCGCTGCAAGCAAGGCCTCTGCCGCCTTAATTCCTCCCTCATCAGGCAATCATCTAATTAGCGTGCATGATTCCTGTCATTCCAGGCTATTTACAGCCTCATTTTGTAATGGTTGCTTAGTGTCCTAATCGTGCGGAGTAATCATGAATTGCGGCTCGAGCGAAAATATCTACGAAAGTAGTAAAAAATCCACAATGGAAACGAAAAATTGGTTGAGGAAATGAGTACACAGTTCTCGTATGAAATTAATGCAAGAACAGAAGAAATAAGAGAGAAATGGAAGATTTCAGCTGAAAATAAACTTTAAGGGAGCATGTAACCATTACATTGAAACATAAACTAAAAGAAATAAAAGATTAAAAATTACGTACTTCGAAAGTAAGTAATAAAAGTTACAGAACTGAAACAGAACTGGAAGAGCGCAACTTTGATCGATGATTACAGTTTCCATTTATTCTTTTCACTTAGCATAAACTTGCAAAATCAAAATAACGAAGAACTTACATTCGTGCTGGCGTTTGCTGTTTTCTAAGCAAACCGAAGTGCTCCTGCGTTATTTAATTTCATAGCTATGCGAATTGTAAGGCGTAATTGTATAACGCGTTTATACCCATAAATTTAACACACTTCTTTACTGAGGACATTAGAAACCTTGTCGTAAGTTCATCGAAGAAACCGAGTAGCGTACGACTTCCATATCGCAAAAATGACGTAGGCCGAATAAATATCATAGTACGGATTACCGGTTGTTTTATTTTACCATTCTGACTCGCTCCACCGAGGAATGCTAATTGAACCTTGACCTATTTCGATTTTATGTTCTGGAGTTCAAAACTGTTCGTAACGTTGCTACTCGAAACTCAAAATGCTTCTTTGAAGACATAAACAAAATAAAATTCATGGTTCTATAGATTTGAAAGCAGCAGCTCAGTCTTGTTCACGTTCTTACTATACAACTCAAATTACCTCTTCCATAAAAAAAATTCTAGAACTCAGTTTTGCTAAAAGAAGTATCCTATTATAGAAATGGCCTTAATACTAAACCCCTCGATTGAAAATATCGAAACATTAGACACCGTTTGCATTGCAGAGTGGAAACTTGCGGATTTTGGATTCTTTGGATAAAATGATCTTAAAATTCCATTAAGAATCAGAACAAAGGAGAACGTTGAGTACAATATGCAATAAACTATAGAGACACAATTAAATGGTTTCTTTCAGCCTTCCATACCTACCACAACCAAACAAATATTAAACCTAACCTGATTTTTTGTCATAATGCTTCGAATAACTCAGAGTGAAGCGGTGCGAGATCAGAGCAGCTGATATCTAGGGAGAAAAGTTCGCTGCATAAGAATGTCTCTAAGAAATTTGTTTCTCTGCAATGTTTGCGGTGAAGCTGAAGTTATTGACGCTAACGCAGTGGGGAGTGTGCTGTATGAAATGTACGTAAAATACGAGATGCACGGGATGCACGAAACACACGCGATGCACGTAATGGATATGATCCACGTAATGTACATGATCCATGTAATGTTCCGAATGGTAGGGATTCACGAGTGGCGAAATGACAATTCCTTTTTATGTTGTAGAATTCGGAATTCACAGGATTTATGACTGTGTAAGGCATGAAATCATAATAGTTTAACCTTTACGCAATCATTGCCGTGGCAAAGTGCACGAGACGCTGAACAAATGGCTTATATATAACAATTCTTTCCATCCGGTCAACAAATTGAATTATTGCTCTCAAAAACAAAGCCAGCACGAGTTTAGGTTTTCTGTTCGTTTCACTGCGGGAAAAATGCAGCGAATTATTTAATTCATACGCGAAAATAAATGCGACGAGTCCTGCTCAGTGGCCTGGAATTGCCTTGCTCGCATGCTGCCATTTGCGTTAAAATTTGACTCACTGAAGTTTAATTAATGACGGAAATTACCGCTTGTATGCGTAAAGTCAGAGTAGTTGGCACCAGATTAAATTCTATCAAAATTAATATTCAGGTTGCAAAATAATAAAAGTTAACGAAGTTTGAAATAAAAAAGTTTTAAAAACATATTTAAAAAGTTTAAAAATGAAAAAGTTTCTACGCAGAAACAAAATAATAAAAGTTTTGCTCGCTTAAATGAGTTCTGTTGTCCATCAAGGATAAGAATTTTGACTGAAACTCTCACCGTATGAATTATTATAACGATTTTATGTTAACTTGATGTTGGACTGTCATGTGAGAAAATGGCTGATCGACAAAAAAATGACTTCTGGTGTGATGCTTCAAAGCACAATTTCTGCTCGAACTAAAGTGCTCTTTTGAAATGTCGTCCTGAAAATTATCTTCTGCAACTTTTAAGTTTCGCAATAAAAATTGCATGGAAAGAACTTTGCCCGAGGATATATAGCCCCTGAAAACTTTTCCAAGCGTAAATTTGAAGTTTTAATGATAACCGTGGTCATTTTTCAGCATGCTGCCACAGTGATGGATGAAGGCGGGTAGAAACGAAAAAATGAGATGTTGTCTGAAAACGAGCCGCTAAATTGGGCCGAAGACTGCGATCAGTGATCAACGAAGTGTGCGCGCTCATTCAGTCATTATCATACAGTAAAACGGAATAAAAAGGGAATCCTGATCACATGTAATTTTTTAGAATGCGATTGGGATGTTTTTTGACCTGAAATTGCGTTTCAAACCAAGCAGATAGAAGTCCTATTCATGAAAACGTGACCCTCAAAAGTTTATTTTCCCTGTGATTCAACTCAATATTAATTTAGATGTGACTCGCGATATCATCTGTAAAATACGCCAAATTCTGCAGAGCTCTCCATAAAAAAGCCAAAAATTTCACACATAATTAAAATTTCACTAATAATAAAATATTTAGCGAATTAATCTCGGAGTTACAGGCCGGCAATCAAAATCCTGTATCAAATTTCTTCTCAACTTGTTTGTGGTGGGAACGGCTACAGACATGACACGTCATACCCAGTCTAACTTTCCGCTCCTTGACTCCTAGATCCATATTATTTGCAATGGTTCGTCTTGCAGTGATTCCTGAACTACAAATTTGCTACGAGAGCGCGAAATTATTCGTTTGATCAAAAGAGGCACATCATGATTGCTGCTGCAAGCCTCGGAAAAAATTGCCCGGTTTGCTGCGTCTGTATGTTCCTGAGTGTTGTCATTTTCTGTATATTTAAACTCGTGACAATTTCATGGTGATGAATAATGACAGTGCCATTTTTTGACAAGATCGTCACAAATAAAGTGAGTTAATTGTCTATAAGCATCAAAAATATTATAACATTGTTATCAAGCTTTATCAAGCATTGTTATCATTGTTTTCAAGCTTTATCAAGCATTGAAAGCATTGTTTTCAAGCTTTATCAAGCATTGAAAGCATTGTTATCAAACTTTTGTGTGTTGAAGACTGACTAGATCTTTCTCAATAACTAATATACTTCAACATCATGCAGGTAAAAAATTAATCTTTTTTCAAAACTATATCTGTCGATATTCGCGACTTTGTCTTATTATTTAACAACTTGGAACTCGATTCTTAGATCGTATACTCGTACTTGTATCTGTCCAAATTTTTGAGCAAATCTGTTAAAATCCCATTTGTGGTAAAATACATGTAGTTCTGTGCAGCAAATGTTATTAAAAGCTCAGGAGAAATGGAGAAAAAGCCCTAAAAAGTCTAAAAATTTTATAAGTATGTGTAATTCGTCAATGCTCTCCAATCGCTTTATTCGTAAGTAAACTACAATATTTCAAAATGCACTCAATACATACCTAATAATATGTTACTTACCAGAGTTCAGAAAATAAGAATGATCACATCAACCATCCAGCTCTAAATTTTATGGAGCTTTATCACGATACCTAAAGACTTATTTGTAAAATAAGGAGTAACATCTACATAGTGTCACGATATGCATATTCCTGAGATGATACATGGAAGTGCTATTTCACGGCCGTAAGTCTATTAACTAAACTTATTAATCAAATAAAGAGAAAAGGCAGCATAGTACGATGAAATAAGTGTCCCATAGATGATACCTAGAAGTGCAGTTTTACGACCCCTAACCTGCTAACTAAAGTTACCCATAAAATATGGAACGCTGGCAATGTAGTGCTTCAAAATAAGCAATCCTGAAATGAGAAATCGAAGTGCAATTTTATGGTCGCTTACCAAATGATGCAATCAGTACAAGGAATCGGATTGCACCGTTTGTGGTATTGTAAGCGCGATCTACAGAACGACTCGCAGCTCTTGCTTCGCTCGAGCGTATCAAGGCCTGAGAGGCTGAGCAAAGCGGCGTCTCTAAAGCCCTTCATGATGGAATCCCAAATCGAAGGCTGCTGGATACATCGATTTCCTAACAATAAAGGCAACTCATTCCTCGGTACAAAAAGCTACTCGAAGTTGCGACGCTGGATCGGCTTGCGGTAATGAACCTGGTCAAGATTACACCAGGCAGAGTTGCTCGAGTGTTGGTGAGGAACCAATCGCTACGAAAACTTGTTTATTTTCGTTAATGCGTTCGACGCAATGACATTTAATCAGCAGACATGAAATGATGAAGTCCGTATAAATGGCCCCTAACACACAAAACATTTGAAGTAGTGGAACATGGCAAAATCTATGGTAGAATTTTATGCAAATGAATTTTAAATTTATCTGTCAGAAAGGGGAAAAATTTAACATATCTTCATAGTTCGGCAAAAATTGTAATTTTCGTTCATTTCTCATAGATCTCCCTCATTGGAATCGCTCCACATCAGTTAAGTGGTCGGCTCACGTCAAAATTTTCCAGTCAAAACGCTAATGCGAGTTTCAATTTGCAGCGTGAATGTTCCCGAGCAATAAAAAGATCAATTCTTTCTTCATTATGATCCTGAAAATATGGATTTAATTACGTTCGAATGCCTTTTACTTTAAAAAAAATTGATTGAGAGTTTCTCTATTTAACCTTAGTCAAAATTTCTGCTCCTCTGTGCGAAATTGTTATCATTTTACAGCACCGAGATCACGAATATCTAGGTCATTAAAATCTAACATCATCGGATGTTCAAAACTAATGACTTTCACATTCAAACGAACGCCATTAATTATTTCTTGTTAGGATTACCAAAAAATCATGACTAAAGATCTCTTTTATTCACTGGCTGCACAGGGTCGAGCCAGTGAGAAGGCTAGGTCGGCGACGAGTCCGCAGTCATAAAACTGCTGAACTTTATGACCACGCACCTTATTGATGGCGCTTCGTGCAGCCGCCAGATGAGAATCTCACGCCAGCCAAAGCTCAGCTGTTTACGGTGATAAATTGTTAGCATAGTTTCCTCTCAACAGTAGTGGATGTTGTTGTCGTTCTCGCAGTCGGGTTCTGAAGAATTCTGAGATCGAAGGAAAGTTTGTCGAACAGATAGTGCGTACATTTAGACCGTGTGAAATGGATTTCCCAGGTACTGGGATGATTTAAAATGTATCAAGCAACAATAATAAAATACGTTTGATAGAAAAATGAAGCCAGAGTTGAGAATTTTGGGTTAAAGAACTGAATTATACGTGTGGTAGAGAAAGAAATTTCATGAGCTATCGATTACTTCTACTCTCATTTTTTCAAGGTACACTCAGCAGAAAAAGTTAAGCCTGGGTTGGAAAAAAATTGGAAATGATCCTGAAAATATTGAGTTAATTACGTTCAAATGCCTTTTACTTTAAAAAAAATTGATTGAGAGTTTCTCTATTTAACCTTAGTCAAAATTTCTGCTCCTCTGTGCGAAATTGTTATCATTTTACAGCACCGATATCACGAATATCTAGGTCATTAAAATCTAACATCATCGGATGTTCAAAACTAATGACTTTCACATTCAAACGAACGCCATTAATTATTTCTTGTTAGGATTACCAAAAAATCATGACTAAAGATCTCTTTTATTCACTGGCTGCACAGGGTCGAGCCAGTGAGAAGGCTAGGTCGGCGACGAGTCCGCAGTCATAAAACTGCTGAACTTTATGACCACGCACCTTATTGATGGCGCTTCGTGCAGCCGCCAGATGAGAATCTCACGCCAGCCAAAGCTCAGCTGTTTACGGTGATAAATTGTTAGCATAGTTTCCTCTCAACAGTAGTGGATGTTGTTGTCGTTCTCGCAGTCGGGTTCTGAAGAATTCTGAGATCGAAGGAAAGTTTGTCGAACAGATAGTGCGTACATTTAGACCGTGTGAAATGGATTTCCCAGGTACTGGGATGATTTAAAATGTATCAAGCAACAATAATAAAATACGTTTGATAGAAAAATGAAGCCAGAGTTGAGAATTTTGGGTTAAAGAACTGAATTATACGTGTGGTAGAGAAAGAAATTTCATGAGCTATCGATGACTTCTACTCTCATTTTTTCAAGGTACACTCAGCAGAAAAAGTTAAGCCTGGGTTGGAAAAAAATTTAGAAACAAGATGAAATTTCGTGGGACACTGTCGAAAACACCAGCGTAACAGATTAACATTCAACAACCATACTTCATTCTGCCAAGAGGAAATCGGTCGACGAATCACGTGTTGTAGCAAGCATTAGAAACACGTGGTACTTGCACACAAAGATTTTGGAGACTCTTCTTCATTACAGCAAAATTCCATAATAATTAGTTATTTGTCATTACAAGCGGCGGTGAAAATCTAACGAGAAAATGCAATATATGAGCTCATTTAATCGTCGAATAAATTATACTAGTTTCAGCAAACTAGTGTGGCAAAATAAACTAGGATGAAGCAAGGTGGATGAGATTATATGAATTGATAAAGATGAGCTACGTTCCATGCACATATAATGAATTGTTTGGAATGAATACCAATAATAATGTATACGAAAAGGAGAGGCATGTGCATGTGGGGTGACGGCTTTTTAAAACAAAAATAAGTTTGTTAACACAATGTATCCCAAACAAGAATTCATACATTTGTGATACACTTAATACGCTTCAAATAGTTGAATTACACACATTTGAATGTATGACACAGTTGGCGAATGTATCACACATTCGTCACATTTCTTTTCAACGTCAGAAATTAGGTATAATTAACAATATTGTGGTTGTGATATCTGCCACAGTCTTGTAATACTTCACTTGAAAGATAAGCATTCGCCACACTATGATGCACGGAGTGCACAACTAACCTTCTGAATAAAAGAAGCAGAATCTCTGCCAGATTGTTTTTTAACGGTGAATTATTCTCCAAGAGATTATAAAAACACGTTAATAAAATATTCAGCATAAACAGATGACAACTCTTTTCAACTTTTTACGAAGTTGAAACTACATAGAAATAAAATGATTTTATTTTTCCCGACACCGATTACAGGGTTGGATGCGAATGGAACGCTGTTGTGTGTTATAAATCATTTATTGATGGTGTGCCGAGGCTCATCCGATTTGTCGTCTGAGAATTTAGAAAACAATTTTCGATATAGCAGAAGCGCTTCGAATATTGGCAATTGACAATAATAATAATAATTCAAGTCCTGCATATGAAATTAATTTTTATGATAATAAAAATTGAAATTCTGCACCGGGGTTTGGAAATTTAGGATAATAATAATTTAAGTCCTGTACGTTTTTTTGAAATAATTTAAATTCTCCACATGTTGAATGAAATTTATAATTATAGTTATTCAAGTTTTCATAGTTTCTAAAGCTGAACGATATTTTCATGAAGAGTGTTATGAATGACTAGTCGGTTTGTGCTGCGCGGTCGTACCTCGAACTTTACTTTAATAATTTTCTGCGAGACAAAAAGTTTCCTAGTAATGGAATGAAGGATTTCATAGGCAAAGGAACTTTGGCTTCTATCAAAGCGAATATTAAATTAACAAAAATGTTGATTTCTTCAGCTCTTAACAGTTATTTGTTGTGTATTCTAGCACAAATAGCTGTGCGTTGTACATTAGCTTAAAATCGTAACATTTCTTAGTCCACAATTCTTCATGTTTTTTCTACAGTCATTACAAAAGAAGGAACGTGAATAAATTAAGTTTCTGTACCGACCTAGAAATTTTGAGTTTCTCATACCTTTTTTTCAAAATAAAAATTACATTCAAGTAGGTATAATGCGTACGTGTTGCAAATTACAGTATATATTTTTAATTTTGCAAAAAAAACGTAATGATGCTTCTATCGACAGAAAGGAGCTCAGCAAGACCAAAGTAAAGACTGGACCAAAGGTGGTGTGGGTGGGAAGGTAATGATCGCATCTGATATGCAGCAGCTCCAGAACGTGACGGATTCATCGCTATAGTGCATCTTGCTGTGACAAAAATCGAATGAATAATTACTTTGCAAATGCTTTTTTTTTAAATTATTATGATAGTTTATGATAATGGTGAATTATTATTTGCTATATTAATTGTGGGATTGGCATCTGCATCATATTCGGTATTAGAGAACAAATAAGGGTGAACTTAATTTCATTTGTGCGCAATCTAATATCAGAAGATGATACTTCTCAAAATAAAGCAAAAGTACTCTGCTCATCGAATAGACATACGTATATTAATACAAGCTACATATTCGGTCGGGTATCTAAACACGTTTACACAAGCTAAATCGCTCAAAAACAAGTACTATCTCAATATTATCTTCATCCGCAGGAAAAATTAATCGCTCTTATAAAATCGATTCGTAACTACTTTCATTCAACAACAAAAAGGAGGTTAACTCCAGGGAACCAACAATTTTTTTTCAAAAACTTGGGTCTTTTCTTGAAGTTTCGCATCAGCTGATTACGTGCGGTGAATTGAATTTCACCGAGACCGAGTTTGAAGGCCAAGGTCGAAACCTTCCCCTTGGTGATGGGATCTGTTCAAGGAAGTCCCCACCAGTGATTGGAAACGAGGGAATAAATCCCTAGCAGTAATTGTAAAAAAGAAAATATATAAGTCTCTATCAGTAATTGAGAGTAAGAAAATAAGTCCACAACAGTTATTTGAAACAAAGAAATGAGATCCAGTATTTGAAATAAGGAAATAAGTCCTTACCAGTAATTGGTAAAAATGAATTAAGCCCCTACCAGTAATTGGCAATGAAGAAACATGTGAGTCTTTATCAGTAATTGAATGCACGGAAATAAATCCCCAACTGTAATTTAAAAAAAGAAGTAAGATTCTTCCATTAATTTGAAACAAGGAAATAAATTCCTATCAGTTATTGGGAACAGGGAGATAAGTCCCTAACTTTGATTTTGAACAAGGAAATGTAACCATTCCATTAATTGGAAATAAGGAAATAACATCCTTACCAGTGATTGGAAAAAAAAGAATTAAATCCCTACCAGTAATACAAAATAAGGAAATAATTGTCTATCTGTAATTCAAAATAAGGAATTAAATTTCTCCTGGTAATTGGAAACAAAGAAATAAGTGTTTTCCTCTTGAAATAAGTCCAGATTAAAATATAAGAGGTAATGAAATAGTTATCACCCGTTGAAACAAGTTCGTCTCAGTGAGTTGCACGCAAAGAAAGATCTCTTCATTGAACATCGATATTACAGATGAGCTTAATTTCCGACCATGAAGCCTGGATGGCATTCTAAAAATTTAACTTGATTTCTTTACGTCGAGTTGAGTAACACCAGTAGTGTTTTTCAGACTAACCGTAAAATGAAATTAGAAAATGACAATTCAGCATTGCGTATCATTTTCACCAAAAATGGTTCGCAAAAGGTGGCTGCAATTTTGAAGTTGGGTCAACGAAGTCCTAAACTAAAACCCATCCCATTGTACAGTTTATCACAACGGAAGAAAAAGCACAAGACACCGCTTTTAACATCAAGTTACTTAGAATTCCTTGAGGCTGACTTGGAATCAAAATGATTTCAACGCAAACTGAAATAAGACTGAAAAGCATTACGAATGAACGACTTACAATTAGAATGAATTGTTCACAAGCTGACATAATATTTAAAAGTACCAGACTGTTAGCCCACTTAAATTCTTGTAGACAGCCATTAACATTCAGAGTTAAAATAAATTTCAGTAAGAATTTTGAGCATCAACCAGATATCATTGGCAATTATAATTACATAAATCTAAACCTCATTAAGGGTGGAAATTATGTGGTGCATTTACTAAAGATGAAAATGAAGTAATTTCTAAAGATTAAAATCAAAATGTGAGGGAAAAATAGCCAAAGGAATGAGATGAAGTTCACCAAAACGTTTTATAACGACGAAATTTTTCATATACAAATGAACATTGTTAAAAGTTACAAAACTCAATAAAAACATTTCAAACTCGTCTTCTGGAGCGTTAGTATTTCAAACATTTTGAACCAGTTTTTTGAAGAAAACGTTTGAACTAAAGAACAAGAATTATTCACGCAGCTACAGCGAAAGAATACTGAAAAAACAATCATTAACGCTAAAGCAGGAAATAAAAAGAATTGTTTTTGAGAAGTGGACCATCCGTCACTCGTAAGGAGATCAGCCGGGATCCTTCAAGAAAGATATATTTTTTCGCATGCAACGCGTCTCAAATACCGCTAACGGCGTAATAAGTCATCCTTAAATCTCTTTCATTTCCTTCACTGTCAAGTCACGGCCTGTGTGGGTGACTGAAATGGTTTCAAAAGCATTTCATATTTAGTGCTACCCTTCAAATCTTGATTTTAGTCTTTTCGTGTTCATTAATCTTAAGATGTGCCAGTGTAAATTTATTCAATAAATAGTTCCGAAATTTCCTCTGCGTATCACCGATACCCACTTCAGGAGAAGTATAAGTATGACCTCTGCTTCACTCGCCGCAAATGGAACTCAATGGCTGAAGCAGCAACAAAAGGTCTAACACATATAGTAGTTGATATTTGATTTCTGAAGCTTATATTACGTTTCATAATACGTAGATGATCAAATAACATTCACAATAACTGATTTCTATCGGTGTTTAAGAGCATACAAATACTTCAATAACTTTTTTCTGGGCTAATAAATTAAGTTTTAAAAATGGCCACTTTTGAGGAAACTAAGACCAGGAAAGGACAGCATAAAATTTATTAAGCCATTCCAAAATTTTAACTTAAGCATCGCTATTTCGACGAGTATACAATTCTTCCTAGGGAACGAAAAACGTTTTTCATTGTCACATAAACAATTGTTCTGAAGCTAACGCACAATTTTTTTCATGTGTGCGATGAAATATTCATGCAAGTTGAGATAGTTTTACTACAGCATGAGAAAAACTTAAATTTCACACTTCAGAACCAACATTTCTTGACTAAATTCATCCCATTCCTAGTTCTTCTTAACGTGAATATCTTCATACCGTAATGGTTGCCTACAATTCATGCAATTCTTAACTCTAATACTTTCTCAACTAAATGACCTCAATTTACCTACCTAACAGCTCACAAGTATTGACTTCAGTGCATCGTTTCATCCTGTTTTTGACTGAACCATTGATTTGCCCGCACTTGCGCATGCCATTTAACACGTCAAGTGCAGCGGGTGCCTTCATTTAGTTTCATTATGTATTTCTGAAAATTGAGTTTGTGACTGCTCATTAGTCAGCTATATTATGAAAATCCCCTCAGTAACCACCGGTGGTCACGTCGCACTGGAAGTGCTAACACATTCATTGCAGTATGACTCACCGGTGGTCCATGCTTAAGGTTTTCTAACTGCGAAACGACCCATCGATGGGTCGTTAGAAAAATTTTAAATAATCTTTTAAATTGATGCCATTTAATAAACCCAATTAATATCAGTTATTTATTGAATTTTCAACACCTTTTTATTCTGAATTTGAGTTAGATATTGAACTTCAGTTTAACCCATCGCAGGCAGAGTGCAAATCTCCCTCAACACGGTCGTGAGGGAGCGTCACAACGAGCGGCAACTCAGCGTTGCGAGCTTGGATGCTTCAGTGACAGCCGCAACGTCCACCCAATGTAATCAAATCAAAGAGTTCCCGTGTAATGGAATCCTGGAATGGAACTCGCTTTATTTGCTCGCTGACCATTTTTGCTGAGAGTAATTAAACGTTACTCGTACGCAGGCATGTTTGGAGCCCAACTGCGTGTCTGTCTTTCATCGGTGGTGGGTGCCAGGCAGCGAGCGTCACTGATTGTGGTTTGGTTTGGTTAGTTTTTATCCCCATTGGCCACTTCAGTTCTGGGTGTCGTCCTTGAGAATGGCAGCTCACGTTAGATCAGGCTGTCGTCTCTGAAAGTGGCAGTACGAAAGCACGAAATAATCATTTAGTACAATTTTGATTTGATTCACACTAATTCAAGATATCATGTCAGATGTTAGTATGTCACTCAGTACGTGATTATTAATGAACATTTTTGTAATATTTGATTGTATCATGTCGAGAATATAATAATTTTTCTTATTATTTTCTTTCGGAATTTATCGTGCGTTTTGCACTAACTTTATCATAACAGATGTCTTGTTCCAGTGAAAACTCTTCTCAAATAAAAAGTTTTTTAACGTCGAGTAAAGGAAATATGAATAATATTGAAAATTAGTCAAGGAGTGAATAACTTTCAAAAAATGGATCCCCCTTTTCTGAAAACCTTGCATTTACAGTATTTTTAACACATCATGTATAAATCAATACTACGATAGACAGGAACAGTTGATTTAAAATTACGTGAAGACATGAAGAGCAAATGCCATCCAATACGAAACTGTTCAATTTAACTAACAAATTTTCTATTTGCTCCCAAAACTCTTCCACATTAGAGCCAGATCATTAATGTGCTCATCAATTGAAGTGCCCTCGAGCTTGTGCTTTCGAACGCCATTAAATTTATGCTTAATTTATTCTGGTCTCAAATGGCTGGTACAGCCGTGCAGTTACAGCGTGTGTGGCATGAAACTGCACTTATTGGGCAAGTAACTATTTGCTACGCGCGTCACGTGATTGCAGAGTACTGCATTCGAAAAATGAATAATTTTATCAAGATGCAATCACGGACTTAATTTCACTGTGCAATGATAAACAGTTGGGAATTCGGACTGTATTTGCAGATCGATTCGATTTGCTGCGATAGGAAACTGTACATGTTCATCGTTCAGTTTACGCGCTTTATACACTTCAACTCACGAAAATACGAATTTAAACGTCTCACATCGAGTATATACACACAGTTACCAAATTTATAGAAGTTAGAAATGCCATGGATGTGTAGAACAGTCATGATTTTTTAACTAGTCAGTGCGTCATCGACCCGGCATTTAATTTAACCCAGCATTTAGTCCTGCAAAACACGCCTCGCACGTTCATGAAATTCAGCGTAACCAATGTACGCTGAGTATATGTATGCTGCTTTATCAACTCACCGGGACATATTCAAACATTTTCTAATCTCCGATTTGTAATTTTATATTGCCTTATACCCGACCATTCCACTTAAACTTTTTCCCAGATGTCAATGAGCAGCCTGATGCAAGTTTAAAATTTCCCCATATCGAGTATTGTGGTGGCGAACACTGTATGACGTTCTACATTTTTCACTCTCCGTCAGAGTTTTGAAGTAATGTTTCAGAAAAAATAGGCCGTAGTTATTGAAACTTTTAAAAATTCAGTTACAATTTTCCTAACTCCTTTTCACATTCAGAAAAACTACGACTCCAAGACCCTGAGTATCATCGTAAAATGTTTGAAAGTCACCCATTGGTCGCATAATGCTGCTGTTTACACGCAGAAAAACCTCTCATTATTGTTGATGTGCGATAAATAGATTCATAAATATAAAAATATGTAAACGTATACCATAAGTAGATAAAGTTCCAGCGTTACGACCAAAAAAAATATACGAAAAACAACTCTCTACCGCAAGACGTTTAGCCAACTTAGTTATGTATTATAGAAAATTCGTTGTTCTCTAGCTACAATAATATGAACACATTACGCAATCATCATTGGATTATTTTATCGGACCAGTGGAGAATCGAATGAATGATTCTATTCTGAAATAAATTTAAATATTATTTCGGAAATTCCCAGTCCGGTAGGAAAAATTTGACTCTACTCGTATGTCTTCATCAACTCTGAAAGTGCAGAGATGCAGTGTGGCCGCATCTCAGCTAGAAAATTTACCATGACTTACAGCAGACCAGGAGGGAATATGGGGAGACACAGCGAGCGCTACAACTGCTCTCACAACTTCCCTGGTCTGTTACTCAGACCAGTTTCTGTTTTACTCAAACATCTGTTACTCAGACCTGTTTCTGCTTTTCTCAAACATATGTTACTCAAACCTGTTTCGGTTTTACTCAAACATCTGTTATTCAAACCAATTTCTGTTTTACTAAAACATCTGTGACTCAGACCAGTTTCTGTTTTTCTCAAACATCTGTTACTCAGACTAGTTTATGTTTTACTCAAGCATCTGTTACTCAAACCTGTCTCTGTTTTACTCAAACATCTGTTACGCAGACCAGTTTCTGTTTTACTTAAACATGTTACTCGGACCAGTTTCTGTTTTACTCAAACATGTTACTCAAACCCAGTTTCTGTTTTACTCAAACATGTTACTCGGACCAGTTTCTGTTTTACTCAAACTTGTTACTCAGACCCAGTTTCTGTTTTACTCAAACATGTTACTCAGCCCCAGTTTCTGTTTTGCTCAAACATGTTACTCAGACCCAGTTTCTGTTTTACTCAAACATCTGTTACTCAGACCCAGTCTCTGTTTTGCTCAAACATGTTACTTAGACCCAGTTTCTGTTTTACTCAAACATGTTACTCAGACCCAGTTTCTGTTTTACTCAAACATGTTACTCAGACCCAGTTTCTGTTTTGCTCAAACATGTTACTCAGACCCAGTTTCTGTTTTACTCAAACATCTGTTACTCAAACCTCAAACCTCGCTGGCGCCGTCAAAATTTACCTTCTCTGGTCCGTCTCGGGTGTTACAAGAAAAACGCGAATAATTGGTGCAAGAACACGGCAAATGGGGCGAATTTTCATGTCGCTCTTTTGTTGTATGAACGCGGCTTCTCATTCTACTCAAGCAAGCTTTCAATTCAATTTTAAAAAGAAATTTTGAGTTCCTCTAGCTCAAGTAAATATGGCTTTCGTTTAGTAAATTTTTCCAAAATCATATATCCTCCACCATATTAATTTCATTTTGTTTATTTTTCCATACAAATAATATTAAATTGAATGCTTTTTAACGCATAGATTTCCGGTTTCGGGCTTGAGAGCTCTTTAACTTTTATTTTTCTCTCCCGGCTAAACAAACACACATTAATGGTTTAAAAACGGTCTTGCAAGCAATGCAATGCAGACTCTCGAGTCGCTCGCTCAAGCTTCTTACCAAGAAACAAGGCATTGAGAAAATTTAGATCTTTGAATGCATTTTGACCTAATGACCACTTATTGCATGAATGATAATTTAAATTGGGGTAAAACATATCAATCCTCTAAACAAGCAATAAAAGTATTATTTTTTAATAATGTAAATCATCGAAAGGTCATTTACCACTTTTTGTTACCTTGTTGACATTTATCTGCAAAATATGAATTTGATTCACGAGGGTCTTTCGCTCTCAGATAATCCCTAGCATTTTTATGAACGAGTGAGGCGTGTTTTGCAGGATTAAATGCTGGGGCGATGACGCACTGACTAGTTAAAAAATCATGAGTGCTCTACACATCCATTGCACTCCAATCTTTTATAAATAGATTAGCTATGTTTAAACCCTCGAACGGTGACATTTAAATTTGTATTTTCGACAGTAGAAATACATGCGTTTGATTATAAAATTAAAAAACATAGGAACAAGGTTTGAGTCATGTTTCTTCTACCGTTGTCTGAATGATGTAAAGTTAGTCTCAACACACTCCGAAGCACACATCATCAATTATACGAAACTCTCCCCTGACCGAAATATTTTGTCAAACCTTGTTCTTGCTGTCAGAAAGAGAATTGTAAATTTACTAATCGTATTTAAAAAAGTCCTAACGCCGACAAATATCACCATGCAGATACGAAGGCAGTGAATCCTTTTGGAGAACATGAACATATGGACGTTTGATGAAGAAAGTCATATTTTTACGATAAAACTGTATCTCTGTCAACACTTTCACAAACTAAAATGTTCCGGTGTCGACTTTTTGCTTGTCGCACAATTCTTTCTGTCGTTCCTCAAATTCACCGGACTGAAATTCCATGGATTATTTTGTGCGAAGCACAGTTGAGAGGCTGATAAATGCATCATTTGGGAATTTGAACGCCGGACTAATCGATGGGATTTACAAAAACCTTTAGCGAGTCGCAGCGAGCAGAGGGGCATAAATCTCGTCGATTGTACCGAGTTGTCGAATGACCAACTGCACTTGCTCTTAATAATTTCCGCGCTAAATACTTTGACGTCGGATTGCCGGGGAATTGAAAGGGAACAAGTGTTTAATTTTTGGTGAATGTATTGCCGGGGAATTGAATGGGAACAAGTGTTTCATTTTAGGTGACTGTATTGCCGGGGAATTGAATGGGAACAAGTGTTTCATTTTAGGTGAATGTATTGAATGGGAACAAGTGTTTCATTTTAGGTGAATGTATTGAATGGGAACAAGTGTTTCATTTTAGGTGAATGTATTGAATGGGAACAAGTGTTTCATTTTAGGTGAATGTATTGCCGGGGATTTGAATGGGACTAAGTGTTTCATTTTAGGTGAATGTATTGAATGGGAACAAGTGTTTCATTTTATGTGAATGTATTGAATGGGAACAAGTGTTTCATTTTAGGTGAATGTATTGCCGGGGAATTGAATGGGAACAAGTGTTTCATTTTAGGTGAATGTATTGAATGGGAACAAGTGTTTCATTTTAGGTGAATGTATTGCCGGGGAATTGAATGGGAACAAGTGTTTCATTTTAGGTGAATGTATTGAATGGGAACAAGTGTTTCATTTTAGGTGAATGTATTGAATGGGAACAAGTGTTTCATTTTAGGTGAATGTATTGAAGGTCAATATTGAATATAATGCTGTCAACGAATGTCATAATTTCGTAGGTATAGATGGGTAATATAGTCGATTTTAAGACGTTTTACACGAATGACAATGTGCCCGGAAATGCTTAGTTTTCAAGTTATTTAAGTTTGAAGTTATACGAACGGCGCTCCTGAATGGCCCTTTTAACGCAAAAACAGTCATTGTTTTAGCAATGAAAATGGAAGCTAACCCCTATTACAAACGTAAAGAGGTTGGGTCGTGAGGGGTAGCAACAGTTCTTTTAGTGAAAATTATAAATAAAGCTTTCTAGTGACGTTTGTTTACATCGACTCGAAGATGGCTGCCGCCATGTTCAGCCGGTTGGCGCCATGGCGGCAGCCACCTTGCCGTCGATGTAAACAAACGTCACTCGAAACCTTTATTTATAATTTTCACTAAAAGAACTGTGCCTACCCCTCACGACCCAACCTCTTTACGTTTGTAATAGGGGGTTAGCTTCCGTTATTAATTTAATTACGCTAGCTCCGCGTGCTTCCATGGCGCGCACAAGCCAGCTTCAAAGTTGAATAATTCGAAAATAACGCATCGCCGGGCAGAATGTCATTCATGTAAAACGTCTTATAATCGACTATATTACCCATCTATACCTACGAAATTATGAAATTCGTTGACAACATTATATTCAATATTGACCGTATTGAATGGGAACAAGTGTTTCATTCTAGGTGAATGTATTGCCGGGGATTTGAATGGGAACAAGTGTTTCATTTTAGGTGAATGTATTGCCGGGGAATTGAATGGGAACAAGTGTTTCATTTTAGGTGAATGTGATGGAAACTCAATAATGACAAATCGGAAAAATGAGGAAGCATTCAAAACAATCACGTTTTCTTTAATGAGTGTCTTTGCTTATCTTTTCATCTCGTTGATCAGTTTATTAAAATACAGAAGAAACTTAATAACAAGGAGGGAGAGCCTAACGCATTATGACTTTTAATCATTGTGCAAGAAGTATGATGTTCCGTGAAATATTTTTATCTAAACATCCAGTAAAATCTTTGATCAAACTTGGTGAAAAGGTTTGAAAGCTTTGAGTCCTATTACATTGATAATGAAAACTACGCTGAAAATATTATCTCAAGAAAACTATTTCTACTCCAAATACAAACTCAAATGAGACGACGAATATAAGAAATTATTTATCGTTAAAGGTAGTTCATTCATTCGCCAGAAAAGTAGTACTGCTTTCAAAATTTGATTACAACACTGAGATTGATGAAATCGCAAATGTCAAAGCCACTACTATACGACAGTTAATGTTTGACGCGGGGACTGAATTCCGATTTGCATTAGAAAAAAATAGTCACAAATTCACACCAAGTTCTACTGTTGAAGGATTGTATCTACTACTCCCTCCTCAACGAAATCATCAAATAACTTAATTTCATTAATGAATTTTCATGTGTGATGTACATCAACATTAAACGTTTGCTGTCGTCCACTGCAATGTAGCCTTCCTTATCTCCTCCTTCACATGACGATCGACGTCTGTAATTAATATTGGCTGGCAAATCGAATGTTGCGTCGCTTGCCAACATTTTCCACTGCTGAAGTGAGTTTAATTTTAAAGTTTGTGTGCGCATGCAGTCGCTGACGATTTAGAGCGCACGCTTTAGCTCCGTTCTGCCATGCTTCAGTGATGCAGAAAATAGCATTCCGTGCTTGGCTATGTCGCAAACCTAAATGAGTCCCAGCAAGACTTGTTAATTCGAGAATTGCCTTCCAATGGTTTTGCATTTGCAACGGATGCCTTTTTCCTAGTAAAAATTAAAGTATTTGGAGTGGAAGTTAGCACGACTATATTTTATGGACATAAATGACGAAAATCGTGTGGAGCCGTTTTTGTAATAGAATCGAGTCTTGAAGCATCAAACTGTACAATTTTACGGTCTATTTTGAGTGTAAAACGCAGGCAGTCTACACGGAAGTGCACTTGAATTTCTGTAAGCGCCAGCAAGATTGCTTTTTTGACAGCACTGCACATAACAAGATAAGAAATAAAAGGGCTTCGCAAGAAACTCTCTTCAAAAGGGATTTGCCATAAATTTTTTTATTCAAAGCACCAGCAAGAATTGCAGAAAACTGGCAGGGACCCTGCAAGAAAAAAACGTTGTGTTTGATACAAGATTTTAGTTTGAGAAAAATATTTTAGTCTTTTTTATGGGTAAAGTACATGAAAAGTAATTTTATCCCAATGTACTTTTTCCACATTTTTAGTATGTATACCGTTATTCTTAGGTAAGACCAGGAAGTTCTAGCTAAAACTAACTGAATTTAACGATTTTTTTTTTGCCATGCCAGCGCTTACAAATTAATTCAAATAAGTTTGTGGTCTCCAATTTCCTGACGACCAAAATCGAAAGTTTTTTAGGATACACTACGCTTCCAATATTTGAGCCACGAAATACAGTTCCTAAAGAACACAACGATGGAACTTGGCAGTCGAGGGAGATCATTAGGCGTCGGTCCCGACACTGAGCTGGTGTTCGGTCAGTCCAGACAATTTGAACTGAGTAAGTTTTGGCTCTGCAAGAACAGAGGACGCCCTAAGGACGAGAGTTTCGATTCTGATTAAGTCGAGTTCTGAAGCAACGGAAGAGCCCGCACGAACTTGACTTTAGAATTATCTACCGTAGTTCTGCCGTACGAAAGATGTTTTTGAAAAATTTGCACGCTGCGAATATACTGAGTTTGCAAAATATACTGATGTACGCGGGCTAAACTTTCTTATTTTTGGTTGGAAATAATAACTTTTATCAGAAAAAATGACAAAAACAAAGGGGAGCAGAATTTGAAGCCACATTGAAGGCAAAACATAGGAATATTTTATTTGCATGCAAATTAACCTTTGAGGTCAGCAATAATACTTTCGAGAAAAAGGAAAGCTCATTTCCTTACCGAGATAGTGGTGTCTGTTCAACAAAAAGATGAGCAGGTTTTTTGTGGAGAAATAATTTTTTTACTTCAAGCACTCGGAGCAAATAACATAACTTGTGTGTGAATAAGACCTTTAAAATTTGGTTTTGTGCTGTAACTTTGTATTATAATGCTGTGACACTGATTTAAGGCCAGAAAAAAAAGCTCAACATCAAACTTACATCAAACCTCACACTCACAGCGTCGAATTTCAATTCAAAACGACACAGTTTCGTAACTCAAAAATTAATTAAATGATGAGTTCATTTAAGCATTCTGCGACACTTCTAATATTTCTTCATTGACAGATGAATAATTTTACTTTATTCTCGAATACAGAAAAACTCTTCATCTTTGAGGTTGAAAAGACCCCGTCTCTCAGTTCGAATTATCAACTCACTTCAAAGGTCTTCTGTTGAATTCAGGCATGCTCTAATTCCTCAGGCATGTTCCTCTTCTGAAACGTCTTCCGCGATGTCTTGTTTCTTTGGCAACTTCCTCTACAATCCATAGGGAAATTTCATAATTCTATTGCGGCAATCTGTTCTTCAACGAAAGTATGAATTTAGTGTTGAGGTTTTGATGATTACAATTGAAGACGTTATTTGATGTCGATGTTTGGGCGATATTAGAAGATATATATTTGGTGTCGATGTTTTGATGTTTGATGTGGTGATACTTTAGCTATACTTATCTATAAATTTGAGCTTACTGTCCATGTTTCGATTATATTTAAAGAGGTGAATTTTATATAATCGATTTAATGATATTTTTGATACTTGGAGATGTAAATTTGATAATTTTTTATAATAGATTGAGTAAAAGCCGCAAGTCTTTTACATTAAAGACCCTTTACATAGATCTAACTTTCAAATCGTTCCGAAAATCCAATTTATCCTTCTCTCTTCAGCCCAACTGCTATTTAGAACTCCATTATAAAAAAGGGCAGCAAAGTCAGGCTTGTTTGAACATTCCATGACCAAAAATTCCAATTAAAAATGGCTGGCTTTGATTAAAAGAACGGCACCCGTTTCACTGGCATAAATTGGGAACGCCTTCCAATGAAGCTCACAACAAATTGATTTCATGGATTGACTGTCGTGAATTGCAAAGCTCTCGAGAGAATGCGCTCTAATGGCTCGCTTGAAATACATGGCGGATATTTCGGGACATTTTGGGGCGTTGCTAGAATAGAATTTGCGTTCCCTACAATGGAGGTACGGAGAGTTTTTCGCTAAATGAACGACCGAATAATGTTTGACTTCTGTAATATAGGGTGTAATTACAACGAAGCGGCGAGCTGAATGTATTTTTGTTTGTACCCGTGCTCTTTAATGTTACTTACAAAAGAAACGTTTCAGTTTTGTTGAAGTTGAAATCGACTTCTTTGAAAATAGGAAGTTAAGTTAGAATCCATTTTCAATTATAATTTTCATGGACTTGTACCAAATATTTATTTTCTCTTCAAGTAATGATTTAATCAGTATTTATTAGAAACGATTTAAATGTTATTATTATCTGAATGTAAGGGTCAATTTTGATCGAATATTTTCACCCATTCCTACGAAATCATTTACTTTATTTTTTCGTAATTAATTTCAAACACTTCCAAATTAAGTTACATGTTTTCAAAATGGCTGCGTAAAGATCTTTTTCATGAATTAGGCAGTAGTGGTGTTTTACTGAAGAATCGTTCAGTTGTCAGGTCTTCAACAAACAACAATTTTTGAAAATAAATATCTCGAGCAGCTTTCATTTCTAGCTTTAAAATTTTAAATACAGAGATTTGAATGTTATTGTTCAGCATTAAAGGTCTTGAATACAGAGATTTAAATGTCATTGTTTAGCATTAAAGATCTTGAATACAGAGAGTTAAATGTAATTGTTCAGCATTAGAGATTCTTGATACAAAAACTTAAATGTCACTGCTGATTGTTAAGATTGCTGGCCCAGAGATTTAGTATTATTGTTCAGCATTAAAGGTCTTTGATAGAGAAATTTTAATGTGAATTTTTAGGACTAAGATCGTTGATGCAGAAATTTGAGCGGTGCTGTCTAGAATTATGATAGTAGATATTGAGATTTAAATATTTTTGTTCCACTTTTTCGGTTTGATCAGATTTTTTAACAAAACCTATTAAACTGAGTGCATTCTTGCGTGTGCTTTCTCAGTGCCTGAAAGTAATCGAGTGCAAACATCAAATGTTTTAACAGTGATCTCTATAAATAATTAAATATATAAGTATGATTATTCAAGGTTCACATAGGTGAACATAATGCCACACATGGATGATTACAAGAGCGTTGTTTAAAAACTGCATCATTACTTAAAGTCGTTGACTTTAAAAATATGCTGCTATGGAACATTAATTAAATATAATCGACACCCAGTGCTCACATTCGTAAAAGGCGTAAGTTATCCATACTTTACGACAAATCAGTTACGCACTCCATCTGCCGGTATACAGGAGATATACTATATGTTCAGCCCATTCACAAAGGACGTAATTTGATCGTAATATACTAAGCGTCAGTTGCGAACGACATCTGCTGCTTTAAAAGAATTATTATAAAATTTATTGTACACATTCCAATAAGGGGTAATATGGCTTAACTGTTTCGCGCACCACTTACGCTCAATTTCTGCTCCTGTAAAAGATTATTATGATATTTAGTGTACACTTTCCTATCAGGATATTTAGAGTACACTTTCCTTTCAGGAGGAATTCGACTACACATTATCACGCACCACTTACGCACAACATCTGCTGCCATGAAACCTTTAAATTATATGATTAACGCATTCATAACATACTAGTTTCACCACATTACATCCCGCGTCAGTTCCATTTGCTAAGCAAGTTCCTGGAAAAGCGGTTCCAGGTTGGCTACTAAATTTCCCTGCGAGCAAGCATGCTCGAGATGATGGAACAACTGTCTCGCTATGGCGGTCTCGGACGACCAACGCAAACCTGCTGCTGGTGTGGGTCTGCAGCACACAACTTCATGGCGTGATCTTCTCTTTCCAAGATATGAACTGCTCCTGTGTACAGAACGTGGAGTTCTATGGGACGTCAGACACAACTCGAAAACGACGAACGATCTGCAGTGTGTGTCACGGATGTCGAAAACGACGCCAATATAACGAAGTGTGAAATTTATCAGGGATGTTTCGTTATCAAACTGAAGTTTTCAAGCACCTTGCAATTTCTTAATATCGTCTTCAGATTCAATTGGGAAGTTATTGATGCGAAATCATTACAATTTTTTCGGAGAAATGACGTTCCTCTCTATATCGCTTGAAAATGACGTCCGGCTAACGAACGTGTAATGGAAGTTTTCCTATCAAGCTTATTTGTTCAAGTGCCGTTATCTTTCTTAATGTCGGTATTTGAGAGGTTCTATTGAGAAATTATCAATACGGAGGTACAGTAATAGACGGGGAATTTTTCGGAGTGACGAAGTTCCTTTACATCACTTGAAAACGACTAACAAATGTCTCACATCAGTTTCTCTATCAAATTGACATGTTAAAGTGCCTTAATGATGGCACGTGATTTGATTGGGAGGTAATCGCTGTAAAACTGCATAAAATAACCTTGTATATTTGATTCAAAGCTATTGCCTCATCGATAAAATATTGGGAGCAACACTAGCGGAGTTTTCAGACATTCCAATTTGTTGCTTTTAGTTGGAATTCACTTTCAGAGTTCAATCATCGGTAAGAATTCGCAAAAAATTTTGCATCGCTGGATGAAAAGTTTCGACACGCGAAGTGATTTGAGAATCAAATTGTACTTCATCTCACAAACTAGATTAAAAGCGAATTTGTCTAGAGTTTTAATATTTTTGGTAACATATTTCAAGGATTTGAGAACAAATACGTTTATCGACTTGCCTTGCTAGAAGTTTTTAGAAATGTTCGATTATTTTATACGGAATTTAAACGAGCATCTTGTTCTGTTAATTTTACGAATGTGAAATGCTCCCAAAATATTCATTGTATGCGAGAAATCTTTTTGCATAACAATAACAATAAGTGGTTGCTTGCTTGCTTGCTTAATTACTCTTGGATGGTCTCTCTGTCTTTCTTGCCAACATAACGAATCCAAATATTAGAGGCAGCACGAATCATTCAAACAAGAAATATAATCAAGGTAAAAGGTACCTCAAAGTCTCTTTTTTTTAACATCACACACTGTAAAGTAGAGACCTGAACGCTAGTGACCAAAAATTATATTTTTGACGACCAATTAATTTCTATCGCAATATTTGTCTTGCGTCAGCAACTGAAGGATTAAAGCGGCAAGTAAAATAAAAGAAGCAGTGAAAGCTGAATAATTTTCAGCAATTCAATCATTTCGAAATCGATTTCTCAGTTGTGAAATAAAAAAATAATTCAGGTTTCAACTACACAGGCACACTAGCTAAATACACTAGCATTGGCATACAATATAAATCAAGGAATCAAAGTTAAATTTTTCAGAGAACAGATTAAAATACTGATTATTCTCACGTTCAAATTCAGCAGGATGAAAATTTCAGGTCGAAGGAACAAACTCAAATCGCAGAAATCCTTTCTGGAAACATCACATCGAAAAAATTTACCTTCGTTGCATTGGCTTCATTCCTGAAAATCAACTTTGTATACCGCTGATTGCAGTCACGGATTTTTACAGAGTTTTCTCCTATTTGAATAGAATCTAATTCCTATCAGTGAGTGATATCACCGGACGGAGTTTGCTTGAGTTCTCGATAAAATTCCGTGCACTCTATTGCTGTGCAATAATTTGACTGGATGGTGTTCACTGATTAAGTACTAGTGTGTCAAAACTTTCCCACTCCAGCTCGAACGAAGTTGTTTGAGGATTTCCTGAAGTTGTCCAAATCAAGGAAGTTCTCTCAAGTTCGAAGTTTGGAAGTTTATTGATTGAAACTAATCACGGAGCTATCTTTAGAAGTCGCAGGCACTGAATTGAAGACTTGGGCGATGCAGTTTGTTAGACCGAGTCATTGATCCGCTCGAATGCAAATTAAGGAAGACTTTTTGCCCAAAAGTTTGGGCATCAGATTAAGAATGGCTTGGGCGAGCAGTTGGAGCTTCTGCGGAGATTCTTAGGCGCTGGAATGCGGTTTCTAGAATTGCTTTTGGAATTGCATTTGTAGATCCACCTTGGTTTCTGGATGGAGTTGTGAGGCTGAAGTTTAGAGAGGGACTGGATACGTCGGCCGTGAAATGAAGCAGGAAAACGAAGAAAGTTAAACTTTCCGCTCTCAGGGACGCTCAAGCCGGCGTCTTCAAGATGTGGCGCTGTGAAAGAATGCTTTATTCCAATGAATCAAGCCTGATACACATCATTTTGTGCGTTGGTGTTTCAAATGCCGTATAACTACCACCAGGACTCAATGACGGTGACCTTGGGTCAAGCCGATACACATTTCCGACCCCTGGGCTGACTGGGGCATTATGCTTGACTTCTCCCTTTACCCAACGGGGAGAAATCACCCCGTCGCGCCGGGAATCGAACTGCCGACACGTTCTTCGAAGGGGGCGTTCTTAACCACTAGAGCACGATGACCGCGGTGAAGATAGTGATCTTCTATAGAGCTCCCATTTCTTTGGTCGTATTGTCTTCGGAGATAAAATCTTGCTTGTAATAAGTACACACAATAGCGATAAATAATGTGTTGATCCACACTTAATTCATTTATTTTTAGATGGTAATGTAAATTTGTTCAAGAAGAAGCGAAGAAGCGAACCATGGAGAAACATTAATGTATTCTTTGGGAAAACCACATCCTAATTAAAACAGAATTTTTATCATTGTTAGTTGCCGTGTTCATCGTTTCAACTCGAATTTGATGATTCAACGACCAACCAAATACCACAGTAATAAGATTATTAAATAAGCGGCAGGTACCAGCATTTTTTTGTGTTCTAAACATGTTTTGAAAAAAATCGGACCTTCAGTATTCACAATAATTTTACGTCAGAAATGATGCCTATTGACTCCCATAGCAATTTTCTATCTGAAATGACCCGAAAAAATAAAGCAAAGTTCCCACAGTACTGAAGCACGCAAACGCTAAATCAAGGAAAAGATGAGAACATTTCTCTTCTATCACAAACTCAATGATGAACAAAAGTCAAACTAAACAACCCTAGAATTTCGAATTCAGATAAAACTTGTGTTTTTTACAACTGCTGCTCAGATTTTTTTCACTCTGCTATTATCCAGGGACAGTTTTTGAATTGTATTAATTTTTTTGCGAGTGCAGTGTTTCAAAACCCGATTTTGATGTTTCGTAAGCCACAAGCCGTCTGTTACCGTGGAAGTGAATCCTAATTAGGGTAATGCCTGACTAGTAAAGTAAGACCCACGAAAGCTCACAGGACTGGAAAATGGATTCAAAAAGTGCGTATAAAATGAGAATTATAATCTAGTTGCACGCTACTGTGCTCGTCGTAGCCGAGTGATTAAGAACGCACCCTTCCAGTGAAGGTGTCGTGGGTTCTGAATCTCGGAGCTGCGCGGCGATTTTCCCCGCAGGGTAAAAGGAGAACTCAATCATAATACCCCACTCTACCCAGGTGTCGGAAATGGGTGCCGGCTTGACGGGGGGTAACCGTCATTGAGTGCTGGTGTTAGTTATAAAACATTTGAAAAACCACTGTACAAGGTGAAATGTATCAGGCTTCATTGAATGAAATAAAGCATCCTTCTACTACATACTAGAAGTTCTGAATCGCCAAAATAGAATAAGGGAATTATTGTTTAACAGCGTGTATCCTATGCTCTCTGATGGGAATGACAATACGATGATGTAGAAGACATCACCTGATGCGATAAGCGCGTACGATGACCTATTCATTTAGGATGAATCACTTCACACATGCTATAAAAAATGCTCTAGAAAAAATGCTCTACATAGGTAACCTGCAACGCCTGTTTTGAAATAACACGTTGGCTTTATAGTTTGATATGCGTATGACTTTACATTTGTACTCATGTGAAGGTGGACAACTGACTGCGTAATTAATTTGAGGCATTGACTTTGGTCTCCTAGTGCAGGCTGAACGAATTTTCTACTTCTATCGATTAACAATTTATTTCTAAGATAGATCTGAAATTTCATGCCAGATATGATACAGTTTTGCCTTTGTGTTGCAATTAGAACTGGATGAGAACAGAACAAATGAGAAGCCTCTGTTTATGAGCTGGTGTACTTTTATCAATCAATAACTGTGTTGTGTTGAATAAGGGGAATAAATAAAGTTCATTGCTTATTATTTCCAATGTTGATATCGTACATTTAAAACGAAAAAATTGATACTGCTCTCATTGGTTTAGTCTCATTTCTGATATGATACCATATTAGTTGTGAACTCTTCTTGAAAATATTTTATGTACGTCATCTTGAGGATGATAAATAATGCCCTCTAACCAGCAAAGTTTGGCTAGGATTCACAATCTTCAGTTTTAAAGATGATTTATTATTTCAGATTTTGTTATTAGTTCTGGTTGTACTACAGCAAACGCTTCAAAATTTTGCTTTTATTCATGGTTTGTCGTCCATTATTTCTAAAATTTTAGTTTTATTTACTCTTTCTTCGAACACTCTGACATTCGACAGAAAATAATTCTTAAAGTACCGAAAAACTTTTTCGAGTCCCAGAAGCACCTAAGACAGCTGAACAACTAAATTCCTCACACATCTGCAGCAATTTCTGCTGCAATTTCTGCAATATCTGCTGCAATTTCTGCAATATCTTCTGCAATTTATGCAATATCGGCTGCAATTTCGGCAATATCTGCTGCAATTTCTGCAATATCTGCTGCAATTTATGCAATATCTGCTACAATTTCTGCAATATTTGCTGCAATTTCTGCAACATTTGCTGCAATTTCTGCAATATCTGCTGCAATTTCTGCAATATCTTCTGCAATTTATGCAATATCGGCTGCAATTTCGGCAATATCTGCTGCAATTTCTGCAATATCTGCTGCAATTTATGCAATATCTGCTACAATTTCTGCAATATTTGCTGCAATTTCTGCAACATTTGCTGCAATTTCTGCAATATCTGCTGCAATTTCTGCATCATCTGCTGCAATTTCTGCAATATCTGCTGCAATTTCCGCAATATCTGCTGCAATTTCTGCAATATCTGCTGCAATTTCTGCAATATCTGCTGCAATTTCTGCCATACCTGCTGCAATTTTTGCAATATCTGCTGCAATTTCCGCAATATCTGCTGCAATTTCGTAACACGAACGCTGAAGTTTTAATTGCTTGACTTACCTAAACTAACCTAAATCCTCACCTCGAAAATTAATGGTCATCGGCGTCGAGGCCATTACCAGCTGGTAGGAAGCGAACTCCACCAATTCATTTCAGTTCGTGCTCCTTTGTGTTTATTGGGGGTTGAGAGCACTTGTCCTGCGTGTGGAGGTTTCAAGGGTTCGAAACCTCCACAGTGCCAGCGCTGCGTTTCTTCCAATTGGGAGAAAGGAAAAAGTCGTTCTCGTTCATTTCCCTGCAGAAAGGCTTATAATAACTATAGCGTTAGATTGGGATAACCGTTTCTTGGCAATGGTCATCAAGAATTTTACAAATATAATGTTCCTCATGATAGGCACCGATAAATTTTTTGACATGAAGTTTAATTTTTTTTGGTTAAGAATTATTAATTTTGTTAGTTTTATATTGGTTTGTTAATTTTTCATAATAATTAATTTCAGTTTTTCGATAACGACTTGTAGTCGCAAGAGTTTATTCAGAATAGTGTACATAGAAAATTCGCTAAAAAAAACTTTCACCGTATTGTTTTGAAGCGACTGAAGATATCTTTCTTATATGCCTCTCTTATCTTTATCTAAATAATAAGTATTCGATGTAGAGTTTGTTGGTGCATTCCAGCATTCACATTTCTAAGCCATCTGGTCTGGCACTAGCCGAGTCAAATGCTCACGCAATGAAGATCAGTATTCGTTTCAAGTTCTAGCAAAACCAGAACTTTTCTTTGAGGTCTCTTGAAGAGCAAAAGAGAAATCGTCGACTGAATAATCCGAGCGTGACCTCATGCTTCCTTAACTTTCTCAGATTATTTACGACGATTTTTCATCTCATTAGGCCGAACTTTAGAAGTTCGAAGCCATTTTTCTTCCATTAGTTAAAAGTCGCAGCAGCGAGGAAGACGGTCCAAGTGCTCCAACATATTCCGCATCTTCGTATCTTTAACCCGCGGCTCTTGCGCTCAGTGTGGCTTCGGCAGTCGATTAAGCCTTTCGTAAAAGTCACTCACGATTCAAAAACTGATGAGATATTCTTAAGTAATTTGAATGCACATAAAACACGGTCGTTGATCAGGGGCTTCAAAATATTTTCTGTTCCTGAAGTGTTAACATTAAGGAGTATCTGCCTTAAAGGAGGCGTAATTTTTTTTTTGTGATGGGTAAAATTTTGTTCAGTTACAGTCAAGAACATGAAACCGATCAATAACTTAAACCTGCTAAACCCGGTTATTATCCAGCTGGTAACAGAACTATCACTACCCATGGGTCAAAACTTCTCTCTCTAAATTTGAAGCAAATAGTAAAATGCAATGAAATGTACCATGCTTAGTGCTCTCTATTCGCGCGTTCTAAATCTCAATATTTCTCTGTAAACTGTTGCAAAAAACTCCATTATTGTTGTGTTTTATTTATAACAGAAATCACTAAAATAATGCAAGGGGTCTTTCCCCGTTCTCTTTCCATAGAATGATTTTCCATGTCATTTTTCTAAGCCCACTGCGGATCGGGCGATGTTGTTTTGGCCTTCCAGCCCGCTAAGGTAAAGATGACTACATTTTGTCTGTTCGACTGACCAGGCCGTTTATAAGTCTACGGAACTTCCACCCCAAAGTGCTTTGGGAAATTCCGATACAAGAGTACTTCCGAAGACCGGTATTGGCAGGACAGACCGATCCGCCCTCAATATTTAATCAAAAATGACCCTTGGGGGAGTGTAGGGCTAGGCGAAAATGTTTTAAGGTCAGGAAGCCTAAATGGCATCACTGCATCAAGGTTGGTTCCTGCGCCTCGTCGGTACTCCGAAAGAGATCTAATTAGATCACTACGTCGTCAGAGGTCTTTAATTAAGATCAGCCGTGCCAAGATGCGCCATTTCCTCAGTAATTTCTTGTATTTGGACAGGTCCATACACCAGCGAGAAGTGCATCCTGCAGCTGCATCACCGCAGAACGCATCTTCTAGCGGGGCCCTCCAAGGTCAGAGTTCACTGTGAAGTTGCAAGGCTCAAGTCGACTGTTTGTGAAAATTCTCGCTCACGGCCTAATGAAGATGAAGGCCGATAACGGAAAAGGCCAACAAAGTCTTTGAGGTTCGTGGCTTCGTTAAAGGAGTCCTGACACCTCCTCTGCTTATATGATATTTGCGGACTTCTTCCAACAAAGTTCAAGCCAGTCTGCACTTTTCATTTGCCGCAGTTGAAATCTGCGGAAGCGCTTGGTATTTTATTTCACAAGACGTCGTGGAATTTTGATGAGGACACCGTAACAGCGACGGACGTCGTGTATCACATATCTGGGAGATGCCGAATTGACTAGCCATCCATTAGATGGTGGTTCAAAAGAATATTATACCCTTTGGCTAACGATAACTCTTTTTTTTCATTTCCAATTTTTGATGAATTTTCTTTGAAGACATTTAAAATTTCTCAGAAGTAATTTCTTTTTGATCATTTATCTCATTAGGCTTGTGTCTATATGAATAAACGCCTAACATCAAAGCAAAGTTCGTGAGTACTTTGGCAGTCGAAGAGTGAGTACACTTTTTGGGACACCCTGTATTTATAAGAAGAGCCTATTTCACAAGGTGGTTGCTCCCGCCTCGATATCTCACCTACCGGGACTCCCGAATTAGATCTCAATTTTGGTATCCCCACAAATTACAGCAGAAAATGAATGCAAAGTGAAGCTAAATGTAAAATTCATTTCGAAAAAGGTACTACACCAAGGTTCCCAATGCAACGATCATCTTTTAATTTACAATCTGTTGTTGTATTCAGCAAAATCCCTGAAGATATATGCAAAATGATACAATTGTATTTTGAAATGATGTATTTTTATGCAAAATGAATTATAAGTAGAGTGAATAATTAATTACAACAGGAATATTCATGCCAGAAGTTCCAACAGAAGAAACCGGGATTGAGAATTTTTAACATAATGATTTTACGGTTTTACCCAAAGGTTATACGTATAATTACTCCTGCGATAATTACTCGAGCGAGAATGAAACATATAAACCCCAAATAAACTCCCTGATTCTATGTAAATTTTTATGTTGAATTTAAGGGCTTTAAAGTTTCTAAGTCTTTTTAGCGCCTTAGCACCCATTTTCAAGATAAGCCAGCAAAGCTCGCCCAAGCCGCACACGGAAGGCATCGCATTAAAGGTCAGCATTCTGGTCTGAAGTAATCTTGCTCTTACTAAAGAAAATCCGTTCGTGAACATCCGTTCTTATCGCCAATTTGAAATCGGCCAGAAATTCAGCTCACGTACCTCCTGGGCCTTCACCCGGTTAAGCTGATCAGAGTTTCCTTCGGCCGATAAAGAGAAATTAGCGGCCATTTCTCTGAAGCCTTCCGGGACACCGGCAACGCTTCGACTCTAGCTGTTCGATCCCTTAAGATGGCGCTGATAATTTCCTTGAAAGTCTAATCCTCCTCGAAGGTGTTACGAGAGAGTACTTTCGGGAAGCCTTATTTTAAGCCTTGCGAAGGTGCATGAGAAATGCGATATAAATTTGGCCGAGCTTGGCGAGAATATGGATTTTTCTTCAGGTTATCGGGCCACATAAAGCTGCTCCGCTGTAAGCGGGATTAGAAAACGAGCTTCATATATCTCTAGAGATGAATGATTCCACGCCCGTGCTGGAGGTACTCTGGATAAATTCTATAAGTATGTTAAATGTAGGCTAAAAATATGCTGATGAAGCCGAAACGTTCACTAATTAAAATAATTTTTATATCAACTATCTTTACTATCATTTTTATTTTAAAACTGGCAAGAGTACTCCAACCTAATTTAATCATATATGCTGATGATATGCAAGATATTTGCTGAATATTAGCAGGAAATTTGACGCTTGCTTATGGTATGCTGTTCATAATGTATTCTATAGGTTTGCTAAATGTATGCTGAAGATATGCAAGATATTTGCTTCATATCTGGACGAGACTTGTTGAAAATATGCAAAAAATGTTCCATGTATGCAAAGCATCAAATGCGTAAGGTATGTGCCAGCAATTCGCTTGAGATGTGCGAGACTGTGCATTTTCGGCTTCGTTCAGAATCATGTACGATATATGTAAATGAATATTGCTAGCAAATTAATGGAAAAGTTCGTGAGTCACGTTGGCTCTTGACTGAAAATACTTACGAATTTTGAACCAGGTGATTTCTTCTAAACTAGCTTTTAGAATACTTTTTCTTGTACCACGTGATGACGCATTAGATTTAGCTTCTTGTTTAGCCCTTACATAATGTATTTTAAGAAAATGGAAGTGACTGCAAGAGGGAAGGCTTTTGCTTCCTTACAAGCAATCTTAGAACACAAGATAAAGGAGAATAGCCTCTCCCACCACTGGCATGGCTTTTTTTCTGAGAAATTTTAGAATTTTAGTTTTTAAGTGAATGCAGAATCACTTACGAGAGGCGTAGCATTCCTTTTAGCTATAAGGAATCTTAGAACACTGAGAGCTCACCCGACCAATTCTTCCCCTCGGCTGTACTGGCGCTAACGAGCCTCTTTAACTCAACACAACTCACTTGCCTAATTTACACCCGAAACAAAGGAGCGCGCACCCACGTTCTTAACTATTTGTGCCCTCGACCTACTCAGTTTTAGGACGCACCAAAATGTTTCATTTTAGAGTTGTTGCGCCGTATCGTTTTCGCACTGATAACGGAGTAAGAGGAATTAAAAATAATTGTAATATCATTTTACTCTGCAAATAACAATACAATTTTTATTTTATTAAATAATTGCAATTTTTATTTTAGTGAACAATAGTATAATTATACTTTTGCATGTAAAATTATAATTCTTGCAGCGCCTTCTTTTCCCGCCGCGAGTGATGCAAAAATCTGAGCATTAGTTCAACAGCAAGACATTTTTCCACTTATCCTTTAATCATAACATTAGTTTTCGGTACAGCAGAAGAACGTGGTCCGAGTGGAAGAGGCTTCTCAGTTAATCCTTTTGAAGGGATCATTTTCATACCGTGAGAGTGCGTGACATGCTCGCCACGTACCGCGTACAGCTGGCATGGAACGGTAAACTCCTGTAAGTTCAGTTTGCAAAGCGCATTGTTACCTATCCGAACCTGATTGTTATCTATCAGAACTTGAATGTTATCTATCAGAACCTGATTGTTATCTATCAGAACCTGATTTTTATCTATCAGAACCTGATTGTTATCTATCAGAACCTGATTGTTATCTATCAGAGCTTGATTGTTATCCATTAGAACCTGATTGTTATCAACCAGAACCTGATTGTTATCTATCAGAACCTGAATGTTATCTATCAGAACCTGATTGTGATCTATCAGAACCTGATTGTTATCAATCAGAACCTGATTGTTATCTATAAGAACCTGATTGTTATCTATCAGAACCTGATTGTGATCTATCAGAACCTGATTGTTATCAACCAGAACCTGACTGTCTTCCAGCTGCGTCGCTACGCAAAAATGCAGTTCAGTTTTGAACCAAAATTGCATAATTTATTGCCATAAATTATTTTATCGATTATTATATCACAGTACCACACGCATGTGAAACTGCTTAAATTGTTATCATCATAAACTGGATAAATCGTGATTGTTAAACAGTTTGCTTCCTTTTATGACAGATGTTTCCTTCATTAATTATGCAAACGAGTATTTTTCAAAGGAAGATGACTGCATTCAAGTATGTTGCTTACTTTGCATGTGTATTGTAGTTTAACGATTGTTTTCTGAAAACATTGCTCGCAGGTATGAAAAATTACACGGTAAAAAAGTTGTCGCGATGAATTGTGACATGATTTTTTTCAACATCAGAGTTGCACGGCAACGAAGGTGGAAAATATCGCTTCGCATTACCATCGATCTATTGCATCAAGTCCCCGTGTATAATTCAAATGCAAAACTAAACTTTGAGTTTCATTTCTCTCAAAGTCAAAGTTCTCAGGTGATTGATAATCCAATCAACCTTGTTTTTGACTTCATACAAAAACACGAGCAAGATTGTACAGTATTTCGAGCTGCAACATTAACCACAGCGCGCACGTAGGTCGAAGCTCCATTTTTTCCCAGAGCCAGAGGATGGAAAGCATTTCATTCCCTGTAGTGGAGACAAAGGACAATTTAATGGAAGCTCGGGCGCTTTTTTCTCTGTGAACTAACAGGACGCTCAACTGGATCTGAATACAAAGCCGAGGAGTCTCTATTGAACGATCCAGCAAGTTGTAACACGGTCACAATTTTTATGCCATACAAAACGGCGTGAAGCCGTGTTTTGGGGTCATTCAGAGGTGGTGAATAGACCGTTCATGGAATTTTCGTAAGTTTAATGGGAAGTGAGCGGATTTCGTTTTGGGGGACGTTCATTACGTGATGCAGTAGTTGAATATTTCAAGAAGAACAAAATATAATTGCCGTAGCAATTATGAAATAGGAAATTAGTTTTCATTTATTCGATACGCGTTTTCATTCTTCGACTTTATTATATGAACGGTTTCGAATAGTGTATATAACATAGAAAGCTGAAACAAAAGATGAACAGATTTAAATTACAAAGCAAAACAAATCAAAATATAAATTGCATGGCACGAACAAGGTTTTAATATGCAGAACATAGTAGAATATTTGAGCAATCTCCACACCGTCCGGAAACAGAATGAAATAAGCCAGACACTGAGTCCAACTGAAGTCAAGTTCGTCAGTACAAATTACGGAGAAAAAGAAACAAAAGCGGACGGCACTTACAACAAAAACTGATTTCTTAATTTTAGAGGTCATAGAAACCGGTTCCTCAGAACTGTGTAGCGAGGGATACATGACTTTCAAATGCTTACCGGTGCGTACAACAGAAAAACGATAATTTATTACAACGAAGAATGTCCACCTCATGAAAAGAAATTTAGCATGATTTTAATTCTACTCATATGTTACCAGCTCCAGCTAGGCAACGAGCAAAATCATTTGGGTAATTATCATTTGCCATGAAACATCTTATTCTTATATTATGAGTGAATTACAATTTAAATTGCCCATGCACGATAATTGATCAACCAAGCTGTTTTTAAAGCAATTTCCTCCGGAGAAGAAGTTACTGCTGCTAGCAGAAAAAGACTAACTTAGCCAGCCCGCCCACTGATGCAATGCGACTGGTGCGACGCCTTGCGCAATCGCACGGTTCATTTGTAGCACCGTAGGAATAGCATTGTGTTGGCTAGCTCACCGACGACGGAGGCGAATCGCATCGCATCGAATCGCATCAGTGGGCGGGCTGCCTTAGATTTCATAGAAACGTCTTTCAATCGCTCCAGAATTACATTTGTGTTGTGCAATTGTTGTTTAGTCTCTTGACCTACCGGGAGAGATTGAGTGAATTATTCATATGAGTTTTAAAATGCCTCGTTCAACCATTCTTATCAGTTTTTTCTGATTGTTTTTTCCGCAGAAAGCTGCACACCGGTAAAAATACCTCGGGAATCGAAATGGGATCTTGTTCTAAGCGTAGTGTTTAATTTCTCTCTCCAAGGAAAACACTTGACTATTTTCGAGCAAAAGAATTTAATTTTAAGAACATATTAAATGCATTTAAATGTTTTTATCTATAATATATTGTTAATGGTCTATAGTAACCATGCTCGGACGCCAGAAGTAGAAAAGGCTTTAAACAAATAGTTTTCATTGAATTCTTTGGAAAGAGAAAAGGAAACCAAAACCCCTTTCTTTTTCGTCAACAGTGTTGATGGAACCATGAACAACTGCTCAGACCGCTTATGGACAATACGTGTGAGACAAGCTACTGTTTTTGTTGCGTTTCATTTCATGATGAATTGACACTCAAAAGCGCTGGAAGAGATATAGAGTCGAGGAGACGAATGTTCCTTGTTTTGATGCCCCTGGAGTGGCCTGCGGAGCGTTTGTCTCTCTCCCTCCAATTGATGCACTCCTCAGTTAATCGGATCTGGCGCCTAAAGAACAATTGGGTCAACTGCTCGAGTTTATCCATTAGCTGAACTACAAACTGAAAGAATGTGATGTCTTTCAACGAACCGTGAGCGTTTAATGGACACTTGCGGGCGTGCTTCCGAGCAGAACACTGATCGCTTCGTGGTCTGGCTCTGCGATTTAACTTCTTGTCTTCTGGACGTCGCTCTGCTCCTATACTGCCCACAGAACAATTTCTTCGTTTCAAGGGGGTTTAATAAGTGGAGAATCTGAAATCAAAATGATTAGTTAATAGCTCTTGAATTAGAGTTAGCATTGCAATGATTAGAAAGAAAGTGGAGCACTTGTAATTAATGATGATGAGTACCATCACCCAAAACCATAGCAATGCATAACAAAGACTAGGAATTAAATGATGACTCTGAAACCAAATATAATTACTCAATAGATTTCAAAATACAGCAAGCACCGCAATGATGCAATATAATGATGCGATACGTCAAGATTACATTACACTCTCAGCAGATAATATAGCGTAACTTTGACATATTGCATCATTATATTCCATCATCGAAGTGCTTACTTCATTTCGGGAGCTGTTGACCGATCGTATTTGGTTTCTGATTCTTCGTTTAGTTTCCGGTCTTTCTTATGTTGTGCTATAATTTGGGCAATGTTGCTCATCATCATTAATTACAAATGTTCCTCTTACTTTCTGGTCATTGCCATGCCAACTCTAATTTGAGAAATGTTGACTAATCATGTTTTGTTTCAGTCTCAATTTAATTTCTGGGCTTTGTTATGCTTTGCTATAATGTGGATGATGCTGCTCATCATTATTAATTACAAATGTTCCTCTTATTTTCTAGCATTTGCCTTTCTATTCTAATTCCGGAGCTGTTGATTTATCATATTTGGTTTCAGATTCTCAAGTTGTGAAGCCTTCGTGGAACGAGGAAATTGTGGCCCCTTCGTTATGAATGCATACTAATTTTTTTCGGTGTTAGAAATGTTAGGACAGAATTAAAACAGCAACATTTGAAACAACAGGTATTTTCTATTTTGTCAACATATATTTTTCTATTTTCAACAGGTATTTTCCTATTTACTCCATGATGGTTAATTGAAATCAAAGAACAAATTTTTCCTTTATGATTATTTCAGAGAACTGTTTTCGTACTTGATAATTGAAAAATTATTATTCTTTTCCTGAAAATGAACGCAAAGGTTTATTGTAGTGAAACCAAATTCCGATAAATTAAAATTTCCCCACAGTTGAAATTCTCTTCAATTTTCTTTTATTTTGAAGTTTGGAATTACTATTCATTTCCCTTGAAATAGATGTATTTTCCTTTATTTTGAAGTTTGAATTTGCACTGAGTTGATAAGGTTTCATATATGTTCACTTATATTTTTTACCCAAAAATTTGCGCAGCCTGAATTACGGTGAATCTACAATATTATATATATTGTTCTTCTCATCTTATTGTAATTCGAAATAGAGACAAATTCTCATGAATAAATTGACTATATTTAAGAAATTCAATTTGGGAATTTAAATTAAAGAAGTAAACGAAAATGAGCCGTGTTAAATCATTGTATCGTTGGTATTATCGCTTTTATACATTACTTTTTCTTTGTATTTTAGCCGCCTACAATATTGTTCAATTGTTCGCAAGTGTCCTACAAACGCTCACAGTTTGTTGAAAGACATCATATTCTTTCAGTTTCAGTTTGTACATTCATTCAGTGTTTTATTCGCCATTTTTTGCTAAGGAATGTTCAGCTGGAATTAGAACCGTAATATTTTCTGAGTATCCCACAGTTTTTGCTGCAGTAAAATTATGTGTCAGGATTTTTCATTTCGTCAATTTGAGCCTGAGTTTCCGGTTTTGGATGCTTGCGTTCCGCGCTGGAAGGTACGAGTTTTTAGATGACAGTAGATCTTAATTTGTTGCCTATTTTTGAGGAAGCCGTTTTTTCGAGTTTTACATTTGGAGTTTGGTGTTTTGACTTCTTTTGGAGTTTTTTTTGGTGTTTGTGACGAGTTTGGAACTTAACGTTTTTTTTATATAAGGGCCGTTGCTTGGAGTAATTTTTTCTGGCCCAGGAAAACAAGCATTTCACTAAAAATTTGCACCTTTATTAGATAAATTTTTATGCTTTGGGGATGAATTATTCCCGGAAAAGCTGCTCAGATCAGGACCGAAGCAAAGACGTGATGTAGAAAGGGATTATGAAAATTATAAGGGTTCAATCAACTTGCATGATTTTTTACCAGCTCCATTGCATATCATTAGAGTCCTCATTTATTTAGTTTATTGAATGCCTTTCACATTGGCACGTTTGACATTTTTACCACATTTGCGTTCATTAGAGTTTTTATAACTAAAAATTTTATTTTTGTTGCCTGCGGTATATGAAAAATTCAGAAGATTCAAACGATTTATTTACGACAGGCATGTATATCACTACTAGCGCAACACTAGAATTAACTGAGCATCGAACATTAAGCAACATTAGCGTTGTGAACCAAATAACTGCGGTGCTTCTGTGACAATCAATAAGGAGAGAAACAAGTTTTGTTGTTAAGCATCGAAAAATAGTTCAAATTTACTTTCATCTTTGGCTGGAAAGATTTATTTGCCACAAGCCTGCACATCGCTCAAAGTACAATACAATAATAATGCTAACGTTCATAGTTGTTAAATTTTCAATTAATTTTTGTCCTACTTATCACGATGTGCTTACACAATCTAACTTTTTCGACGGAGTATGCATGTTTTTCGCCGCCTAAGTGATTTAATCGCTCGGGCGGCTAAAAACGTGCATGCAGGAGGCGAAAATATTAGACTGGGTACTTGTACTTAATAAATCTTTGAAATTAGCGTTCACATTTGTAAATGATTTATAAATTGTGATGAATTATGAATTTTCAATTTATTTTTCTGCCTTACTTGTAGCAATGTGTATACTTATAGTTAATAAATCTTTTATATTAGAGTTCACATTTTGATAGCGATTTGGGAAACGGTCAGGTGCATTGAATTGCTGTTGAATAAGCATGAAAGCGGATTTTGTCGTTATGAAATTGAGAGCAAATGTTTAAATTTTGTTCTGATATCCTCTACCCTGAATAAAACCGCTCTTTAGACTCATTGCTGGATAAAACCGCTCTTTAAACTCATCGGCCATCAGCAATTTGCCGGAGTTGTTTGTCTTCAGCACTCGAATGCAGAAAAAGCATTTGACTCGCATAAAGCGACACTTTTTCGAGCTCAATGTGAAAGTTTTGGATCTCCCAAATCGCTCGGATTTGCAGCACGAGATGCATTTACCAAAGTCAAACTTCCCAAGTTTAATAAAGATTAATTAGCACGTTCCTTGCGTTGGGTTGAACTCAAGTTCAATATTCAATTCAAATTTAAAGTTAATTGTAGCGAGCAACTTTGAAACTAGCAAACATTAACTGGATCATGCCTGTATTTAGGTTTCATAGAGTACTTATAAAAATTGAGTTAGTGACTGCAGGTCAACCAGCATCATTATGAAAATCTCTTCAGGGATTAACGGTGTTTGTTTCGCACGAAACGCACAAAGAACAATTATGGTCTTTATTTTAGCAAGGTAAAAATTTATCGATGCGTCAATAGCACGTAACATGTTTTGGAAGTTCGTTTGGGAACTCCACATTCCCTTCACGCATTCTAATCTACTTGGAGTGAAATCTACGGCCACAATTTTTTAAGAGTTCCCTTTTTTTCGGTAACTTACTGTGAAACCGTTCTCTAGCACGAGCATGTTCGCTTTTTTTTCTGTGTTATCGTTTCACTCACCAGTCCTTTTGACGTTCTCATGTTATTTTTGTACTGGCTGAGCTTCACCAACTGAGACAATCTAGAAGTGCCACCATACCGCGATCTGGCTAGCTTGCGTCGAGAGCGTATAGCAACTTTCCGCTCATTGTAAAATGGGGATTTTTGCTGACGCTTATTGCTTCAATTTTACCCCACACCGTTCATCGCCGTCCGCCTGATTTTTATCAGTTGTAAACGTGGAAAGCAATCATGTGGTATAAGAAAGTCAGTTCATTTTACGTTCGTTGAATTTCCACCAGAAAAAACAAGTCGATGAAAATGTTCCAGTGTAGGACCACGTTTCATTATGGTAGTTATGTCACTCCACTCTCCTGCAACATCACAAGCAGAAAAGCTAAGCTTTTTTCAGTGGAGCATTGATCACTCAGACGTGCGTATTTGCGACCACAGTTACGACACGAGCAGTACCGGTGGAGGGCTGATACACTGGCTTCCTGTAAACTCCCCACCGGCGTCACGGCGAGATGTTAACGTTGGTTAACATAAACGTGTTAACTAAAATGTTAGAAGAGCACTGATTGTTTATTCCTGTGTCTAATCCCTGCAACGTTCACTTTTCCCCCGGCGAATTGGGCAATGATCGGATGCATTGAACTCTTGTTGACTTGCCTACGGAAAATGACTGAGTACCTAAACTCTCGTCGCTTGGCAAGTACACCAGCATCGAAATTCAGCCACCAGTTGTAGACAGAATTGTCTCTACGTTGCATTAAATGTCAATGCAGATTTAGTTAGTTTTTGATCTAAAATAAAGTGCTTAGCTACATCCTATATTTAGGGTAATTATTTCTGCTCGTTTAAAAGTTCTACAATAATTCCAGGGTAGCTTTTGAAAATTAATTAACCCGTGACATTCAGATAAAGTACTGCGTATTTTTTTTGGCTCATTGACCAGCGATGCGTGAACTCGAAATGCATATTTCATGTTCCACTTCCCTCCAAGTCAATTTATCTACAGAGCAATTATTTCGAAGGTGCAAAGGCTGTCACAATAATATACCCTAAGGATTTTGGATAAAATTGTCGAATAATATCCCCTTAATTTTGTTATCACTGAAGCATCCCATGCAATCAATGTTTCCAATGTTGAAACCTTGTTCTGAAGATCTCATTTTTGTATCTTTCACTGAAGTGACGAACGATCTAAGAGCCGTCCCTGGCTTGCCAGAACGTGGCTTCGTCACTGAATATCGCCTTCTACCCTTGGTTTGATGTTCAATTCTCATATATCATGTCGAATTCATGGCCTTTCTTCTTCATTGCGTTGATAAGCAGAGGTTTCTTGCGGCTCGTCAAGCTGGGATTTTCAGATTCTCGTACAGCTGGTTCTTGGATCGGATCGTTTTCACAGTGACGTTTTTAAAGAGGTGGAGGATGTTATTTCAAGAGACCGACGGCTGTTATGGCTGAATCTAATATCACTTCTTGCCTTCGGATCTTTTCAAAGCGAACAAAAGTCTTCTCGGGGACCGCGAAGCCAAAATTTAACTATAGAAATGTACGGGAGGAAGGTTCAAGTTGTGCCAGGCAGCCTTGCTACATATCTGCATATCTGCTGCTACACGTGCTACTGACGGCTTCTCTGTAACAGCAAGAACCCCCAAATGTTATTGAGCTGAAAGTTTAGGAGGACCCAGCTTGTTATTTCAAGATGACCCAGTCGGGTTATGAGATGCCAAAGATATTCATAGATTGTCAAACGAAAAGCTGTACAGTAATGCTGTATACTTAAAAAAACGCTGCACAGAAACTCTGTGAGCGCTGTTGCTATACAGCATTTCGTTTGTCCATAGAATGCCGAGCGGAACGCTGTACAGCAACGTTCACGATAGCCATTCTCATTGAGTCAAGGCAGCTCACTGAAGGATTTTGTGTTTGGAAATAGTGCAATACTTAGAAACACTTACAAATATTATAATTAAACGTTCCAAACTTCGGCTCATTCTCTTCTGAATATGTGAACTATGAAGCGAAATTTAGCAGATCCTATCTTACTGATAATATTGATAATACTTGGGGCTATCGCCATGAAGCGAAATTTAGCAGATCCTATCTTACTGATAATATTGATAATACTTGTGGCCATCGCCATGAAGCGAAATTTAGCAGATTCTATCTTACTGATAATATTGATAATACTTGTGGCCATCGCCATGAAGCGAAATTTAGCAGATCCTATCTTACCGATAATATTGATAATACTTGTGGCCATCGCCATGAAGCGAAATTTAGCAGATTCTATCTTACTGATAATATTGATAATACTTGTGGCCATCGCCATGAAGCGAAATTTAGCAGATCCTATCTTACCGATAATATTGATAATACTTGTGGCCATCGCCATGAAGCGAAATTTAGCAGATCCTATCTTACCGATAATATTGATAATACTTGTGGCCATCGCCATGAAGCGAAATTTAGCAGATTCTATCTTACTGATAATATTGATAATACTTGGGGCTATCGCCATGAAGCGAAATTTAGCAGATCCTATCTTACTGATAATATTGATAATACTTGTGGCCATCGCCATGAAGCGAAATTTAGCAGATCCTATCTTACCGATAATATTGATAATACTTGTGGCCATCGCCATGAAGCGAAATTTAGCAGATCCTATCTTACCGATAATATTGATAATACTTGTGGCTATCGCCATGAAGCGAAATTTAGCAGACCCTATCTTACCGATAATATTGATAATACTTGTGGCTATCGCCATGAAGCAAAATTTCTGATAATAATTTTACATTAAAGCATGGGTTATTGTGTTCGCGGTGGCACAGCAGTTAAGGGATCGGACTTGTATGTTGGAGTCGCGGGTTCGTATCCCGGCTCTGGCGCTGCGATTTTCCCCGTTGGGTATAAGGGAAAGCTCAAGCACAATACCCCACTCGACCCAGGTGTCGGAAATGGGTACCGGCTTTACGGGGGAACCGTCATGGTGTTCTATATATAGTGTTAGTTATAAGACATTTGAAAAAACAATGCTAAGATCATATGTATCAGGCTTGATTGGAAATAAAGCATCCCAAAGATGCCGATGTTTGTTGTTAAAATTGTGGCTATCGCCATGAAGCGAAATTTAGCAGATCCTATCTTATTGATAATTCTGATAATACTTGAGTCTATCGTGACATTGGGCCCTACCGATAAGTAATATATGAACCCAAGACTTGGCGAACACAATCTCGGATGAAAATTGGAACTTATACTTAAATAACATGGAAAGAAATTTGAACATTGTCAATTAAGAATATTTTAATATTTTGTACATTACGTTGAAACAGAAAGAGCTATCTCTAAATAGGCTTAAAGGATTTTTTTTACATTGATTTGCTGCGATACTATTTTAATATAAGCCTTTTTTGATATTATTGTATCTTTGATTCTTATGTGCCGTTTTAATATTATTTCATTTTCTACTGACAATCTTATCCTTTAGTTACTGATTTTTTAATGGTAAACAGAGACAAAGCTTCGCTAAAATACTCGCATAGGGCAAGGAAAGGCCAGGTTTATGAAGAAAAAATAGAGTACATTGTGGGGTCTCTGGAGCACACAAGACAAATGTACCGTCGCTTGCCCCGGCCCTGCCTCCAGAGACGCCATCTTGGAAAGCTCGGACTTGCAGCTAACGGTACTGCCACTAAAAAGACAGAGGCATTATGCCATTACTTGGTTAAAGACACGTGCTGTCGTACCCAAGCTTTAAAAAATTCAATTGTACATTGATTTAGATAATATACTCTACACCTAGTTTCAGTTGAATTTTTGTTTCTTGTTGCGATTAATAAGTTCGTTTTTTGAAACCAAAAGAGAACAACATAAAAATTCACGGTCAACTATCTGAACCTGGTAAGATTATCGAAGACCAGAAAAAACTTCACGGAAGTACTCAATCATTTACGTTACGTGAATTAAAACAGTTTGAGGGGGACTTTCATAGATGATTGTGCATTTCTTTGATGTTTGTTTGCCACCGTCATATTATGTGATGTGGTTCAGTTAGATGACGATGCATATTCAAGTTGTAATTCGTTTTTAAAAGAAGTTATTTCTTCTTCTTTTAATTGTAGATATGGGCTCAGCAAAATTTAGGTATAATGTACATAAAACCTTGAACTCAATGAAATGAAGGCATCACAAGCAGCACCAACGCTAGGTCACCTCCACTGTTTAGATTCAGCTTCATTCCCGAGCAGTGGACGACAGAATTATCATTGAAAACAAAGTTTATTCGCGTTTCCTTCCTTCCTTCCTTTCTGGGAGATCCGCGCTACTCCGGCAATTTGCAGGAATATCTGATCTCTGCTCCGCCACTGCAACACTACAAGGTATTTACATTTGAGGTGAACGTAAAAGGGCGCTGCAGCTGACGCTTGTGAGCAGATAAGCTGGAGCAGCTTCCTGATGCCACTAAATTTGATGTCTTTAAAGGGATGCTCGGCCTGAGGGGAGATGCTCTGTTAGATAGCAGCCCTCACCGGGATGATGTCCTGCATTAGGGACTGGTCGTAGGAACCGTCTGTTCGTAAGAGACTCGTAGTAAATTTGAGGGTCGGACCTAAATGTCACTAAAACACTTAGTGGCAAGACAACAAAGTTTATGACAACTAAGTTTGATGATGGAATTTTAATAATCTGAAGCGGTTGAATGGAAAATAATAAAAATGTTAAATTCTTGCATTGGTTCTAATTTTTATTAACAAAGTTTATTCTTTGAGTCTAAGCCACGTTTGAAAGAAGTTTTGCACAACACGGCTCCTGAAGTTATTGGACATTAAATTATTTGAACGCTTTAGAGCAGACTTGTGTTTTTGACGCACTTTTAACGACTTGAGATTGTGAAGACAAAGATATCATCCTCCACTCTCAGCCACTTTTACAACACCGAATAAATTTCGACCTCAAAAAATTTGACAGTTTAACCAGCATCCGAAACCTTTTCAAACAGTAAAAGAATAATGCTTCCTTTCATGCTCAAAACATGGCTTCAAAGGACATAGATTTTCACAAAATAAGTAACCAGGAAACATTGATATTCGGAGGCAGGTAAGAAGTGCCCGAAAGCCTATTCGAAATAAAAAGATTTAATTTCCATTTGCATTGCGCTGACGCTCTGGGAATTGCAACTGACACTGAAATGCGGAAATGCTGCGTGTGCAATTCCAGATTTTGTTTAGAATGATTCATATTATCACGATGGGTTTCTGGATAAGGTTTTGAAAAATATTTTTAATGAATCCCTTATGTCAATAACATTAAAAAATTTCAAAATCATGTGCTAAAAAATCGGAATCCTTCAGTTACCACAGCTGCTGCCGCTTATATCTTCGTTGAGTGGTGACGGGTGATTAGTGAAAACGCGTTTTTCCTGGGAAAAAATAACATCAATTCCATGAACGGATTTTATGCATTGCACGTCATACGTTTCAGAATAAGACTCTTCATTTTGAAAAATAATTAATTCGGTACAAAAACTACATAAATATCAACGGAACGATGTAAAGCTCTACTTTTTGAAAAAGTGTTAATTTTTAACATAAAACTACACAACTTATTACGAAACGATGTTTTATTTCGAACAAAGTTTATAAGCGAGCAGTTCTTTTCCATACTCGGAAAGTGCGAGCAATTTTAGTTTTTTGACGCTCTTCCAGTAATCTGCGTTGAATGTGAAAACTTTTTGCGCTGATATTGGAAGAATTTCTCAGCCAATATAAAAAATTTTATATCTTGTTTCTATTGTCAAATTTAAGCTTTCAAAAATTCCTTTCTGAAAAGACCCTTATAGCTTTATGCAGAATGTCGCTGTATTGAATTATTATTACTATTATCAAACGCCTTCGAATTAAATGTGTGAATTGAAGCGTCAAAACGCTATCACATCGTTAATTGTCTCAATCTCCAAAAGATGGAACACCCAACTTAGTTACCTAACTCTCGGGTTAAGATAGCCAGCAGAAAAGATAGGCCGGATTTTGTGTAAAGATGAGCCTAAGCCCAAGAATCTGTTGTGATCAGCTAGGTATTGCGAGACAGAAGGTTACTGCCGTTTGATCCTACGAGACAGAAGGTCCCTACAGTTTGTCTCGCGAGACATAAAGTCACTTCAGTTTGGTCTCGCGAGACATAAGGTCACTTCAGTTTGGTCTCGCGAGACAAAAGGTCACTTCAGTTTGGTCTCGCGAGACAGAAGGCCAGTACAGTTTGGTCTCGCGAGACAGAAGGCCAGTACAGTTTAGTCTCGCAAGATTGAAGATCATGACGATGATCTTGAAGCTTCATCTTTCACTCCATTACACTATAGCAGATTAGCAATTACTGTACGTGGACACAGAATTTTCTTAAAATTGAAATCCCTAATTTTCGAGGTAATGCTATAACACCAACAACGAAGTACACAGAATTTCAGAATTTTCGTGAATATTATTCGCGCGTGATAAATAAGTACAAGATAGTTTCTTGAGTAACTACGACTTAGAAAAAGTTCGAGTGAAACTGAATGTGACGAAAACACTATCTTACATTTACAATAAGTTAATCCTTAAGGGAATCTCACTCGTAAGATAAAAAGGAGAACCAACGTAAAATTGTATATTTTTATTTATTTCTTTTTCTTAAGGCAAACGTTTCGGAATTATAACATTCCGAAACGTTTACCTAAAAACAAGAAATAAGTAAAAGTGAACACAATATTTCATGGTACTGTATCGACTCGGTACTGAGAGCATTATCCTAATTCTATTCTTCAAGAATAAAACATTGTTACCATTTTTTTATCCTTTGGCCTGATTGAAAAGCCGGTTTTTTTCGAGTTTGTTGAAGGATTTTGATCCATTCGGTATTTTTAGCTCGTCGACGGTTTTATGGCTCGTCCATAGGATTTATGGTAAAATTGGGAGAATTTTTTATTCTGTGCGTACGAACAGTGCATCCTAGAGAACCTGCATATTATTTAAGCTACACAAGTCTGGTCAACACCGCATTCCGATGCAGTCTAAAAATTTAGTATTATTCAAATAAAAGCTGTAAAGCTGTATTAAATTGCATTACAAGTTTGCCTTGTCATTGTGAATAATGACCCTATAACGAAAACGAAAGGGCAAAAACCAGGCGACATATTAGGAATTGTTAACAATATCCAGCCATGCGATCCTAGTAAAGTGGTTTTTAACTTCAGTTCAACCAATCTAACTTCTCGACTGAAAACTTTGCTAGCATTTGGATTAGATTTTTGTCTGCCGGTGCATAAACTCAACTATTACCAGTATTTTCTATCTTTCAAAAAGTTAGCCTATGACGTTAAGAATCAACCTATTTTTTCTGATTTTGATTTCAATGACTTCTGTGATCGATTGAAATGTTTAGCCAATAAGTTTTATTTCAATTTTAATTCATCAAAAGTTTTCTCAGCGGTCATTACACCTGGTGATATCTCTGAATTGAGGAAGCTAGGTAAAAATAAGGAAATTATTGTGTGCAAGCCCGATAAAGGAAAAGGCGTTGTATTACTTGACAGGTCTGTTTATCTTGAAAAAATGAAGGTCATCATATCCGATTGTACTAAATTTGAACGCATCACGGAACCAATTCACCGGTATGCTTTAAAAGTGGAGGACAAAGTAAATAATTTTTTACGTAAACAGAAAAAACTATCTGTAATTTCCGATGAAATTTATAAGACACTTTTTGTGACAGGGTCTGGCCCTGGTTTACTCTATGGACTACCTAAAATCCATAAATCTGATTTTGCTACCAAATTTCAACTTCGCCCTATATTTGCCGCATATAACGCTCCTAGCTTTCAACTCTCTAAATTTGTCATTCCGATTTTGAAACCTTTTACTACTAGCAATTTGACTGTGGAGAGTTCATATGCTTTCATTGACCGTATTTCTCATTTTGAAAATTCTGGTGAATATTTCATGGCTTCTTTCGACGTTGAAAATTTGTTCACAAATGTGCCAGTTAGAGAAACAATAGATATCTGTCTCAATCACCTTTTCACTAGTAGCGTTACAACTGTGCTTGGTATGACTAGATCATTATTTTCAACATTATTAGAGCTTTGTGTTTTACATTCCTTTTTTGTGTTTGACGGGCAACTTTACTAGCAGCTTGAGGGCTTAGGCATGGGCATGCCTCTGGGTCCAACCTTTGCAAACATATTTATGTGCTACCATGAAAAATCAGGGTTAGATAATTGTCCAGCTGAGTTTAGACCGGTTTTTTATCAGAAGTATATTGATGACAGCTTTCTTTTATTTCGCCATGCTTCTCATGCCCAACTATTTTTGAATTATCTGAACTCCAAGCATCCAGCTATTAATTTTACTTTGGAAGGAGAAAAAGACAACTCTTTAGCATTTTTAGCTATTTTGTTTAAAAGACAGGGTCGAACACTCCAAACTTCAGTTTTTCGTATATCATCCTTTTCAGGTTTAGGTTCGAGCTTTTTTAGCCATTGCTCTTTTCAGTTTAAAATCAATAGTTTAAAAACCTTACTGTCCCGCGGGTATAAAATTAGTTCTAATTACCAGTTTTTGCATAACGAGTTAGAATTTCTAACACGCTTTTTTTCCTCCAATGGCTACACCTTACGTTTAATTCAACATCTTATAAATCGGTTTCTCAATAATATATACCAAATCAGCCCAACTGTTTCTACTGCAGAAAAACAAAAAATGTTTATAACCTTGCCTTATATAGGATCATCATCTGAAACTTTCAGAAAATAATTACTAATGTTACTGTCTTCGTTCTTTCCGCAAATTTCTTTTCAAGTATTGTTAGTAAACATGTTCACTATTGGGTCAATTTTTCATTTTAAAGACAAACTTCCTGAATGTCTCTGCTCCTGCCTTGTTTATAAATACAGTTGTGCACAATGTGCATCTGCATATGTGGGCTCAACGAGCCGCACATTGCGTGTAAGGCAGTCGGAACATGCAGGAATAAGTCATAGAACAAGTGCACGCCTTTGCCATCCTTTCCATTCCTCAATTAGGTCTCACACAGAGTTTCAATGCAATTCATCAATTTCTGAATCTGACTTTTCCATATTAGGTTATTCCAGTAATTCAGTTAAACTTAGAATTTTAGAGTCCCTCTACATCCACATATTAAAGCCTCAGCTTAATGACATGCAGAGCGCTCACCCTCTTCACATAGTTAGTTAGAACCTTTACCCATCCTGTCACTTTCTTCCATTCTTATATGCCACTGTTTCGAGATACCAACAGTTTCTCTAGCATAGGTTTTCAATATATCAATATTGTCATTTCAGATTGTTTTAGCCAATGATGGATATAGGTTATTAATGTTTTCACTATCATTTCAGATTGTTTAGCTGAAGATGGGTCCAGGCCCGAAACGTTATAATTTTGACATACTCGTACAGTTTTTTAAAAATGATATGTCGCCTGGTTTTTGCCCTTTCGTTTTTGTTAAAATTGCGTTGCACGCAGAACTTACCGATAATGACCCTATAAGTGATGAAATGTGAGCCATGCAGGAAACATAAAGACATGTTGAGATTTTTAAAGAACGCTCAATTTTGCCAGTTTTTCACGCAGTGAAGCCCATGAAGCAAAGGGGCTTCGCTATTATTCGCTCCTTATTTTATATTAGAATATGATTGGGCTCGAAGAATATTTTAATTCCCATTCCCTATTAAAATATCAGATCTGAGCGTTCAATATGTTTAATTATCCACCATAACAACATTGATCGGAGCATTCAAATGTACTCAACTGTCCCTCCTAATAATATCGATCTACTCGTAAATTTTTACACAATTATTCACCAAAATAACATTGTGAATTTGCATGTAAATTTGTGCACAATGGTTCATGATTATAATATTGACCTAACAATAAATTGCCACTCAATGGCTCACAATAAATAATATCTGCGAGTAAATTGCTACTCAACGGTTCACTATAAATAATATTGACCTGCCAATGAATTGCTACTCAATGGTTCACTCTTAATAATATTGACCTGCCAATAAACTTTTTACCAATGGTTCACTAAAATCACATTGAACTGCACGTAAATTTTTGCGTGAACCAATTTTGGTTCTCCCTTGTTTATACCATCGAGGATTCTCGTTTATTTTAAAGGATCTCTCCAGCCCTGGGCGCACAACACCTGCAGCTCACAAAGGGCCAGGCTCGTGGATGCTAAAGGGTTTCGGGTTTCACAGTATCTTTTTTTTTAAAAAAGCGTTCTATGAAATTGAGTGAGGACTCCGCTTTAATTCTATTTCAAAATATAAGCATTTTTTTCGGAAAACGAATGGAGAAGGTATGTAGCGAATATTTTCCTCGACTAGAAGTATAAGAATGTAGCTTTTCCCCGGAGGAAAACAGATATGATGTCCTTTGTTACTACGCTGCAGTAGGGAAGAATTTGGAACTTCTGAAGATGTGCTACGATGTGATGTGTTTAAAATTACGTACGAAAAACTACATGCACTTGGGTAGATGTGGCAGGAATAATGCAGTCGATATAAAACAAAATAATGGGTTGATAATGCAATTGGTATAATATATAATATTAGAAATGATACGTCTGCTTGCTATTTTATAGGCATTGAAATCATTCGCACTGCTGAAACATAGTGAGGCAAAAACCGGAGACATTTAAATGGTTTGTTAGAACCAATCGTTGTGTTTGCCTGATATTGAAAGGTTAACTCAAGCATAAAGTGACACTGGGCTTCGAGACGAAAACAAATCGTCTGTTTCCTCAAACGATTTTTCATTTTCTTCAATGTATTAAAATATACTGCCGACGGAAATCAAAGATCATTTCGTAAAATAGTAATGATAGACCACTTCTGATCTGACTTTCTCAATGAGTGGAGTTATTGTTGGCGTACAAAGTATACGAAGTTTAAAAATAATTTGATGCGCATAAGGCTAGCGTTTATATTGTCCATCATGACAGAAAAAAGTAAGCAAGTCTCACAGAAAAAGTCCACCCAAAGTATAAAGCAAAATTTTACCTGGATAAATATAATGTTTATATTATCCATCACGATAATTCCGCAGAAAAACTGCAGCATTCAAATTCAAGCAGGCTCAATTCCGTCGACAAACCATCCCGACGAAAAAGTCCTCGTCTTTGCACAGCTGTCGCACCTGCAGCTGAGGTTTTTTGAAGCGGGAAAGGACATTTTTAGCGAGGACGCGCGTTTCAAAGCCCGCGTGTCACCAGTCTTGACAGGCCTCGATTTCTGGAACTGCGTCGGGCTCGCGAGAGATCCCGTGTGTTTCTGCCGCTAACAGCTCGAAACAAATCAACGAATTTTATGAGTCTCTGGTCTCTCATATTGGGTTTTGAGCCCCTCAGAGACAGCTTTACGGGCTCCTATAAACTCCGCTCTGCCCACACTCACATGACACTCGCACAACCGCACGCAAGTCCCAGAAATGCTCATGAAATGGCACCCGATGCTGTTTTAATGGTTCTTATTTTGAGTTGGGGGAGCCCATCAAAGGGGATCCGAGGTGTAGTTCCCGACAAATTTAAAACGATTTAGGATGATTCCAATGTCACCAGCCAAAAGTGGAAGAAAATGTGAAGGGTGGTTGTCGTTTGGCGCATACCGCAGTAAGTGCTGTTAGGGTCGAATTGGGGTAGGTTTCATTTTTGTATTAAATTTCAGCTTCAGAAAAACGAACGTTCAGCTTCTCCAGCTGCTGACTTTTGATTGATGAAACAATTATAAATAAGTTTAAAATCAGCAAAATTTTTCAAAAAGAGCCTTAAAAAAAAACTTCAGCAGTTTCACTACCAAAAATCTTCAACAATAAACCAGACATCGAAAATCCTAAATATCAGGATGCCATATTTTATATTCTCCTTCGTTACATACTTCTTCACCCTTCTTAATTTTTTCATTTGCAGAGAAATGGTAGAACATTTTTCATTTAGGAACGAATTTTCCTGTAATTAAATTTGCCTATTTAAAAGAAGAATACCAGGATGTTGAGACTGCTGACTACAAAATATCGACAACATGATAAAGTAAAGTCCGTAACGACTTAATTTCACCTGAATTCAAGAACTCTAGTCGCTACGTTGATGAGTAGCATACCAGTTTATAACAAATATTCATTCGAAAAATTGTTAATTGATGATTATTGTTGCATTCTTCAGAGGGAATATATGATTTAGGCCAACCCCATAACAACTCTACTGCAGTTTCAAACTTTCAATCTTTACAATCTTTATAGGGAATACATGATTATGTTGAATAGGCCATCCCTAAAACAACTCTACTGCAGTAACAATCATCTCCAGAAATGACTGCCTCGCTCATATCTTCTCCTGCAGCCGCCTCAGACACTTGAGAATTTCCTCTCCAAGATCGCTCAAATTCCTACATCAAAGGTGCACTGTAGCAACATCAATGTCTGCGGTGGGATGCAGAATTCTCTGACGTTTGAACATCCTCCTCCTTCGGTTTTTATTGAGAACTTTATGCAAAACAGCGCGCAATACAGCACCAAGAAATGAGCGTGGACAAGAACTTGCTGCGTTTCTATATATCGACTATCCCTGAGCGGTCGGAAAAAAGTTCAGACAGCCAATCAACTTTGTAAACAAGAAAAAGTTAGCAATATTCTCCAGAAGAATGCTTGAGTTCCAATCTGCCTCTTCTGATCGTAGAATTCTTTGCTGAATAATTGGTCGGAAAGCCTTCAGACCTCAGGCTCGAGCTCGAAAAATGAAATACGAAAGCAAATAATCAGAAACGCCAATTCAGTGAGATGCACCTCTAGCATTCGATTCGCTCTTTTTAATAAAAACTTTCAAGTAAAATTGTGCGTTTCTACAAGCTGAAGAAAGTCTTAACGCTCGCCTGGGAAATGAATAGGATGCTCGTTACATAACAAAACACAAATCTTATTTCCCAAGTGAAGCTCAATTTACTAAACAAAGAACGTAAAATTAAGCAGTAATTGGATACGTTTATAGATAAACCTGCTCTCAAGGAAGACAAAAATGGGATATATGGTGAACTGTTTCAAATTCTTTGTTGCGCAATAATTTTAAAAGACTTCAGTCCTGATATCTCATATCAGACAAAAACTTTGTGTTTCTCAGATTCGAGCGCTTCAGTGTAATGCATAGACGCTTGGAATTCCACACAGTTGATTAAATAGTATGTAACTTTATAAGTAAGATTAAAATAGTTATTTTGTCTCTCGCTGTCTAGAAAGATTGTAACTGAACTGAATTTATTCATATTTCACGTGATTTCAAAGCGGTAGGCAAGTGCAAAATATTGGCTCTCAAGAACGCTGCTCAGACCCTCTAACGATTGTGGTTTACAGTCACATTTTACTGGTGCAACCGGAATGATTGGTTCCTAAGTTACGTTCATAAGGGCCAGCAGGAATCATTCTTCAATTTACCCGCGTTCATAGCCCCTTTATTGGAGCATAAATGAAAGTTATGTTTCGGACGAATTTATGCAAGACTTCAGCGCGCCTGTTAAAGGGCGGATCTTCCAGCGCCGGACTTCTATGTGCTCGCGAAGGCAATTTTAGAGCCATGAGAACAATGGCCGGCGTGATATTGCGCACCCATATTGCAAGCCCCGCTCTGTGCGGACACCAACTTCATAGAAGCAAATAAGCATCAATATGTCTGGTGTTGGTCATCAAACGTCAGTCTCCACTTTATGCTCAGGCCTTCGAGCTCTATACGAGCCATCTCTGTACTGCCATGCGAGACTCCGCCACCTTACCCTCCACCTATTGCTCCTCCTTCTCCACCGTCTTTGTTTCCTCCTCCTCATCCTCCTTTGCTTCCTCCCTCACCATCTTTGCCTCTTCCACCTTCTCCTCCTTCTTTGCTTCCTCCTCTACCATCTTCTTCGCCTCTCACTTCTCCATCTTCTTCGCCTATTCATCGGGAACCTTCTTTGTTTCCACCTCAACCTTCTTCTCTTTCTTTGTTTCCTCCTCCACCTCCTTTGCCTCTTCATCATCGACCTTCTTCTTCTTCTCTTTTTCCTTTCCCTTCTTTGCCTCTTCTTCCTTTTACGCTCCTCTGTCTCCCCTGCATTTTATCTCCTTCGTTTGCCAAATTCCGTTTCTCTTGTCAGTGAATTCAGATATTGTTTTCTTATTGTTCCAGTGCCCAGAGAAGTTCTTTGTCTTAGAATCTTTCTTCTGCCTCGAGTTTAGTTGACTCCACTTCAGAGTTCCTTCTGTAACTTTCTTTGCAGATCCCGCTTCGGATGTCGTTCTTCTTCCATCAACTTAATTTTCTGTGCACCCTTCTCTTGTTCCATATCTCGACACTTTCGTCCATTCGCATTTTGTCAGAAACAAACTTTCATGAAACTCTGCAGCTCCGGCTGCTCACTTCATATTGCTTTAAGCCGCTCCCAGTGCGCACAAAAAGCTTCTTCACTCACTTTGATCATGTAAGCGAATGGTCAGATGTGAAGGCCCCTGTATTGAATTTCTAGTTATTGCCCAGCAGCTTTTGGTCGGCTGATTCCGCGAGGCTGCGTGATGGTTTCCATGAACCGCTTTGATGCGAGTAATTTTTTAACAGGCCCAAACGATGTTTCTGCCCTCCGTTATAATTATGTAATGCAAATAGAACACCTATTCAAATGTGCAAGTGTGCCGATTGGCATTGAAGTGTAGTTTTTTCTAATAGTTTGTGCTTGAGTGTTAACTATATATATATATATATATATATATATATATATATATATATATATATATATAGTATTACAGTTACGCCGAACAACAGACGTTCCAAATAAACGCTGACGTAAGCAAACCCAGCCCAACTTTTTCGCCGGGACATCTATAATTTGAGCCATCCAGAGAAGAAGCTACGCTGGGGCGGCTAAAATCATGGATGTCCCGACAAAAAATTGAGCTAGAAATTGCATAAGTTGTTCGCGTCAGTGATCTGAGCCCCAATTAGGAACCAATCCGGCGTGAAAGTCATCATTCGAGCAACGTTAGAAGAAGCAACGCAAAGTTTTCAGAGACCCAAAACTGGTTTCGTGCCGGCGCAGGGAAGTCATAAAAGGAGTGGGTGCTAATGAAACGTCACGTTGCACAAGTTTACCTGAATCCGATAGCAGTGGAAGCCTCACTCTCTCCGTGACTTCATTTAAAGCAAATTGAATGTTGAATCTAAACTGATGTGCCAGATGTTGCAGAATGGCTAGGGTGTTCGTGAGAATCTTGTGTTCTTGAGAATCAGGTGCTCTTTTCATCAGGTGTTCTGTTCATCAGGTGTTCATGAGAATCAAGCATCGTGTTCTGTTCATCAGCTATTCATGAGAATCCTGTGCTCTATTTATCAGCTATTCATGAGACTCATGTGTTCTGTTCATCAGCTATTCATGAGAATCATGTGTTTTGTTCATCAGGTATTCATGAGAATCATGTGCTCTGTTCATCAACTATTCATCAGAATCATGTGCTCTGTTCATCAGGTATTCATGAGAATCATGTGCTCTGTTCATCAGCTATTCATGAGAATCAAGTGTTCTGTTCATCAGGTATTTATGAGAATCAAGTGTTCTGTTCATCAGATGTTTCTTGAAAGTCGAGTGTTCTGTTTATTTTAGTTTGCCTCAATGAGACGCTGGTGTTCTTCGGCGTGAGTGGAAAGCATTCATTTGTTCGCGGAATAAATCATAAATTTATAGTTAGAATGATCATTAGATTTTTTCACGATATGTTTTCAATTTTCCCTCCATGCTCGGACCGGGGTTTTTTTAACTCTAACCAAGAGGTCATACGGACGAGTTTGGAGCTGAATCCAAAATTTTAAAATTTGGTCCTTTAGAAACTTAGGGTTTATTTTTATACATACTGCGTAAGATGAGGCTAAGGCATTCTGGGATTTTTAATACCGTAGAGGTAAACTTACGTGTATCTTACTTATACATTTATTATAGTACTTACTTAATATAATACCCTTAAATGATTCTTACTTCACATTTAAACTCATTCCCCTCCTAGCAAGTAGATATGTATCAGAATACATGATGGTTTATTCCAAGTGAATGTTCATATTTTTATATGAAAATATCTCAAGTCCGTCATTATAGTTCTAATTTATGCATCAGAATGCTTTGAGTATTATTGTCCTCCCCCTTCACCCTGAAATAAAATGCGGTCATTTCTGTCTTACTGCAGCTTATGTCTCGAATGATCTCCTTGCTTTCATTCAGTTTAAAATTATTCGACTGCTCTATACTGCAGGAACAAACTCATTTCGCATCCATTTCACTAATTCTGCCATTTGTTGAGCGTCGTGTTTTATTCAGTCAAATGAATGGAGTGGCGTCCTAGATGAGACCTGCAAGCATTGTGTCCTCTAAATCTTTTGCTTTCCGTTTGTTAGATTTTCGGGACTATCAATGGTAAAATCCTCATCGCTGATTGATGGTGTTGCTCTCAATGCGGAATGTCTTATATTTTATATTTCCAATAGGTCGATTCGGAAGGAATCTTACGCGTTAGACACAAAGGAGAACCAACGTAAAAATATTCATTTTTATTATTTCTTTTATTTATAGGCAAACGTTTCAGAATGTTAAAATTCCATCATCAGTGCTGAAAAACATACAGAGAGGTCAAAAAGGTAAAAAAACGTTCATATATTTTGTTACATTTACTAAGAATTTGTGAAAGCAATTTATGATGATTAGAAATCTTAAAAATTTATTCGTATACCTTAAGAAACATAAATATTAAAACTTATTTTGTGTCCTAAGTTATCCACCTTAACATTGAAATTCGCCTTTCAAAAGCTCCTTTTCCATTTTTTCTCATTTTTTATCCAAAAAAGATGGTCTAATGACAATGATAGTCGAATTTTTTTCATTTTCGTTCTCTGCATAAGTGAAATAAAGAAGGATTTTAAAAGGCATGAAAGTTTTATTTGGCGAAGAACTATTTGGTATTTGTGTTTTTCACCAACTGTTTTTTACATTGAATTTGTATAGTGTATATTTACACAAATGACCCAAACCCTGTAAGTTAATTTGACTGTTTTCAGTGCTTTAACTGAGAGTCATCAATTAGAAAGAAAACTCAAGCCTTCAAATTCTAAGCACTTATGAAAAATTTCGAGTTATTTTGATTTTCCCTTCTCAAAATTTCAAGTCATTTTGCGTTTTCCACACAAAATTGCAAATAACTTTGTTTTCCCTCATAAAATTTCATATGATTTTGTTTTTCATACACATAATTAAAAAAATTATTACCACCCCTACGCTGCTTCTTCTTTTCGCTGCTTTTAGTCTCTGAGAATGTAATTTCTCAGCCTAAAAATTCAGCCAGAACATGTTCTGTAACAACTCGAATTCTCGCAATTTCTTGTATCAGTAATGCAGTCATTTTAAAAAGCTTATAGTTGAATTCATCATCAGAACTAATGCTGACTCGAAACAAGCGCAGCTCACACTTTACTTCCATCCATCAATATCATGTGCAACACTAACAACTACTGCGTGATGTGAATGGCGGATCTCATCATAAATCTAATATATTGCGGTTTTAATAGAAATTTAGTTTTGTTACTAAATAATTATTATAATAATGATACAAATGTTTGTATTTATATCTACGTATAACTACAGTTGGGTTGCGGTTTATTTTCTAGTTTCGATATGGTGCTTCATTTTTGTTTACCAGCTTGTGTACATAATTCTTAAAAGATCAATAGAAACAAAGCTTGGAGCTACGAGATGCCAGATTATGTCTGTCCACTGACCTTCACTGCTTGGTTTCAAAACAAATATTCCAGAAACATTTTAACTGCTGGTTAAAAGATAGGATTAAGGTATCTTCTAGGTATATCCTGTCAACCACTCCTGGTTGAAAGATATGATTAATGTACCTTCTATATCTTGTCAACTCCGCTAGGACATAGAATAGGGACTGCTAGTTAAAATTAAGATAGGATCAATGTATCTTCTATATCCTGTCTACTACGTTAGACTATGCCGTGGGTGTAGGGAGAATTCAATCGAATATTCCAATCACGGAGGTCAAATATGGGATAAGAGCTGATCCTCAAAGCAAGACCCGAGCGTGGGCCACCGGCAACGAAGTTAGTGTAACAGTATTTACTTGCACCCAGTCATTACTCTTCATGGGATCAGTGGAGTAAATCCCGCGATGTGGCCCTCTAATCTCTATAGCTGCCCCGCATTTGCATTTAGAATGGAAATACTAGAGGGAGACGAGCTGAGTAGGCTCAACTAGGTCGCAAACACCGAACGCAGATCCCATCAAGCCAGGTGTTGTGTATCTAAATCTCGCGTAAACTTCTGCGCCTCGGGCACTGCGGTCCATTGCGAGCTTTGAGGGGCCATGGAATTACGCCCCCAGACTTGATAACGATTTACATTTAGATTGCGGCAGTGCGGCAGAGTTATTGGACCACAGATCACCCGAAAAAATTACAATATTTTATCATAATCAGCGGACTGCAGTATAATGAGAGCGAATTTTTCTGCAGGTTGTAGCGACCGTCATGAGTTTCAGGTGGAAGGTCACTGAACTGGTTACCGTCCAAAAATTACACGATTGAATTTTAATCCATTTTGATGAAATTAAAAATAAGTAACACCGTACTAGTGAGAGGATCACATTGACAAACATTAACCTTTCATTTCCTGATGATTAAATTTTAATTAATATTTACAAAATGAAAGATAAATAAATTCATACTAGTAAGTGCATCACATTGACAAACAATAACCCATTAGTTCCAGAGGATTAAATTGTAATCCCTATTCACGAATTTAAAAATAAGTAACACCATACTAGTGAGTGCAATACATTGGTAAACATTAATTTTTAGGACCCGAGGATTATATTTTAATAATCATTCACAAAATGAAAAATAGATAAATTTATGGTGGCGAGTGCATCTCTATAACAAACAATCCCTTGTCATTTCCTCAAAAGTAAATATTAATTCATATTCACAAAACGAAAAATGAATAACTTTATAGGGGTGAGTGTATCACATTGACAAACAATGAATTTTTATTTCCTGCGCCTTGACGTTGAAAACAACTTAGCCAGAGCATCCAACCCTACGCAAAACTTCAGAAGTTCCCCAGTCTTTTTTGGCCCACTTTAAAAATACATCAGAGTGAAATATTTTCAGGCTTGGCCAAAAAACAACGGGGTTCTCAGGACGCCGTATTTCTGCCTCTCCTGCGGCAAAGACGAGCGGGAAACTTCAGGAAATCGAAAGCCTCGACGTCTATTGTCATCTGCGGCGTCCGAACGACACTCGTCGCCGACACAAGAATGCCCGAGACCAATTCTTCAAGTGTTGACTCCGACACCGTTCATTTGTTGTCTGCGTGTATGTACGAATGGGAGATTGCAGCTAAAAGATCGCGCTCATTCTTTGTGCTGCACATCGGCTCTTATAGAGACGGTCCAAAACATAAAACATATTCGGTGTTGCTATAGCGTGAGGTTTCCCACCATATGTCGCCTACCCAGGTGCAGATTTAGATCCACAAATGAAGATTTTATCGCTAAATTAAATGTATGGAAATAAGTAATATCTATTAGTAACCTAAACTAACCAAGCCTCACGGTATAGCACTAGCTGAAGGTAGATCTCATGGTATAGTGTGGTAGAACTCACGCTATAGCAGCACCACATATTGTCAGGTCACAGTATACATTTTTGAGCACAATGAAGTCCTATGATTGGAAAATTACCGGGTCGGACCACTCATACATGACAGCTAAAGAAGGTAAACCCCTAGGGTGTAAAATAGGAAAATTTGTCAGTCTATGTATTTAAAATGTCGTAATCAAATGTTTCTTACTTTGTGTTTGTGTTCTTCAGTTGTACCCTAAAAAAATACGAATGTTGTGTGGTGTCAAATGGAATAGGTTTGAATAAGAAGAATTATTGCTTTGCAGGAAGCATCAGTCGTCTTTGATGCACTTCATAACTTCTCTGTTATCAACAGATTAACTGACGAAACTGCAGTTTATCTCAACCTAGAGTAAAAAGTAAATAGTGATAAAATTTTATTTAGCACAATTGAAATTAAATGCGTGTATCAAATTGCTCTAGCGTAAAATGAAAAGATTAACCAATTTAAAAGGGAACATTCTCTTAATTGCAAATTGCTCCTGTGCATTAAAACACGAATGAAATAAAGTTTTGTGATTTTCGGAGACCAAGATTTAAAATAGGCACAACTGCGTAAACTAAAGCCCCTGACATGCTAAACTCAATCAACGAAGCCTTACTGAAGAGCCAAAAACAATTGCGTTATTTTCCACGGTCTTTTTATAACACAGGTTCACTCGACGATGTCTGATCGAATTATCTCCATGAGGGAAGCACCGTAATACGGGCATCCGTTGTTATACATACATAGTTTGAATACACAGGATTGATGAGCGCCAGTTGAAATACACAGGAAATTGAAGCAAGTTAAAGGCAAGTTAAAATACGCAGGAAATTAAAGTAAGTTAAACGCAAGTTAAAATACACAGGAAATTAAAGCAAGTTAAACGCAAGTTAAAATACGCAGGAAATTAAAGTAAGTTAAACGCAACTTAAAATACACAGGAAATTAAAGTAAGTTAAGCGCAAGTTAAAATCCACAGGAACTTAAAGCAAGTTAAATGCAAGTTAAAATACACAGGATTGAAGAACTCAAGTTAATCTTTTCGAATTCGGAGGTTTTGTTAACGTACGAAAGCCGAAGTACATGTGAAAATAGACAAAAAAGTTCACGTTGAATTTGATAAAAAAAAATTACTGTTCTCGATGTAATTTTGCGGAAATAAATCCTTTTACAATGCGAAGTAGTGTTTCAAGGTGTAATGCTTCAGTACATCGGCTTTTGAATATTACTCTGAGGAGTTATGTAGATAAGTTTAGTCGCACTGTATTTGTACCAGAAGTTCGGACCGTCAGTCTGGATAACTACACGACCGGTAAAGCCGCAATGCAAACAATTTCCTGCAGCGCTCTGAAAATTTTCTCTAGAAGCGTTTAATTAAACCTGTCATGTTGCGAAGCCTTCAACGAACCTCTCGAGAAATGAATCTTTTCAGGCAATCAAGAATCGCCGCTTCACGGAGCAGAGAAATCTTGATCCAAACAGAGCGGTGCGAGGATCTCTGCCTGCCCTTTGTTGCGACGGGTAGAAGTTGCGCTTTTCCCTTCTGGACACTGTGATGCTGGCACGCTTCCCTACATATTAAAGTGTTCTAAGTTTAGTGTAAAGTGTTATGAAGATAACGTATGAAGTGTTATGAAGATAACGTATAAAGTGTTTTGAAGGTAACGTATGAAGTGTTATAAAGATAACGTATAAGTGTAATGAAGATATCGTATTAAGTGTTAGGTATAAAGTGTTACGAAGATAACGTATAAAGTGTTATGCAGATAACGTATAAAGTGTTATGAAAATAACGTATAAAGTGTTATTAAGATAACGTATAAGTGTTATGAAGATAACGTATGAAATGTCAATTCACATCTTCAATTCACAAAACGCGATTTTTAAATCGATGTTATTTAGCAGTGGGGATTAATAAAAATGAACAGCGTTGAATTTCGGCGTGGGGTCGTCAACCCATCAGAAGTTTGTAATAATTGGGAATTCTACTGATTTTTACACAATCTCAACTTACCTCCGCCTAAGCATGCATGTTCAGATATATCTAACGATTTTCTTTTCACAATTCAGCGATCCTAAAAAAACACACAACCTTTTATTGACGACTATTCATGTTTTTGTAACTTTTATTTCACAAGCAGCTGCGATATTTACTATGACACCCAATTTTTTTAAATTTCATATCCTTCTTTGGATTTACCTCATTGGACTTATATCAACGCCAATGAGCACCTACATCAAAACGAAATGTATGAGTATTGGGCAGTCAAAAAGCTAGTACATTTTAAAGACACTCTGTATATGGGATTAGAATGCCTTATAATATGAAGGAAAAAATTAATGCTGTAAATAATGCCTTAGAATGCCTTATATTCTCAAGAAGCAGCAGCGCGAGGGCGCATTCCGACGAAAATCGTCTAGTCAGGCTTGTGTTAACTAAAATTTCAGGGTGAAAACCACCCAGCATTTGAAAATTTTGCTGTGTTGCCTGGTGGTGGATGTTGTTTACGGTTAAATCTTTTTAAAAAAATTTAACAGACCCCGTATTATTTTACCCTGGAAATAACAAAAATAGCGTATTTTGCCCTGAAAAAAAAGGAAAATTGAGTATTTTGTCTAGAAACATACAAGAATTGAGTAATTTATCCAGAAAAAAATCAGAGAATTGAGTATTTTGCACTGTAAAATACGAAAATTGACTATTTTGCCGAGAGAAATGGCCAATCTGGCCACTCCTGTTCAGGTAAAGTGAAGGCAGCACAAGTCTGCGGTCTCCTCTCAGCTCCACTCGAGAAAATGAACACGAGTACTTGAGGATTTCTCATTTCACTCCCCTCAACAAACTGAAGATTTGCTCTCAAGTCTTATACATAATTACCTCTCCCAGGAGTAATTCAGTACAAGAGCTTTTCGTCGAATCTTCCGGCAGAAAAAGGTTCTAAGGAAGTGAGCTCAACGTTAATATGAGAAGAGCGCAGTCTAATTCTTTCAAGATCATAGCTCATAATTTCTTAACAACGACGCAACCAGAATACGAGCGGTTTTAATATCTGTTGCCCGATGATATCAGGCAAATGTATTGTGACAGAGAAGCTGAAATCTCTGCACAGCTTATTAATTGTTAGCTATGTTTCTTTCGATTGGAATTTAGTTCTCCTTCGTGGTCAGTTTTAATGTAATTTGAACATTAATAGAATAACGCTTTACGTACGAAGGAACGCACATGAAAAACTTTTCCTCGGAATAGGAAATGTTCGAATTGAGAAAATTTACGAAAAGTTTCTAAAATAATGTAAGTCATTTTTTCCAACAGTGAGAGCGCTTATTAAGAATTTTGAAAGCCCCAACAGCGACTAGTCATCGACAGTTGAAGTAAAAGGACTGAATCTTTGAATTCCAATGCTTGATCTTTTTTGTTGACGCTTTATTTCAAGTCTTATTCTTTTGAACAAGTGAAATAGTTCAGTAATGCGTTACAAAAATGTCCATATCAATAATTTGCAGCTTGATGTATCGCATGGAATCCCTAACAAGCCATCGAAAGTCTATTTGACCTCAGGAATGGCGTTTTGCAAGTAAGCAACCACGTGACGTCCGCACTTTCTGGAGAAGTGGTTCTTAACATTTTTACTCCCACGCCCCCTTTACGAATTGTCAGGGGAAATTGTGTGCAGATGGACAGGTAAAGAAGAGCTCACAAGAAAGAATGTTGTAAATAGGTCCTCAAACATACCTAACAGTGAAAGTTTACTCTTTTGTCGAAAACATTAATGAGAAGAATCAGGCTATACTGCGGAGGCGCTCGCGCCCCAGGTTAAGATCCGCTGATCTAGATTGATTGGTAAAAAAAATCGCAGACTGAATTTCCAAACCATTCAAGTCATCGCAGCAGCACAGCTGGCAGCGTAGGTACTGCTAAGTCGAATGGACCACGATGAATACGACTTAGATTTTTAGAAAGAAAATTTAATAATATTGCACCTAGCGTAGTCAATTCAACCTAAAACTTACACTTCTATACCATTTACAAGTTGATTTGCTCCAAATGAATTTTGATTTGCTCCTCGTGAAAATAGAATTGCTCCAAGTGAATTTTGATTTGCTCCTCGTGAAAATAGAATTGCTCCAAGTGAATTTTGATTTGCTCCTCGTGAAAATAGAATTGCTCCAAGTGAATTTTGATTTGCTCCTCGTGAAAATAGAATTTCTCCAAGTGAATTTTGATCTGCTCCTCGTGAAAATAGAATTGCTCCAAGTGAATTTTGATTTGCTCCTCGTGAAAATAGAATTGCTCCAAGTGAATTTTGATTTGCTCTTGTTTAATTTGCAATTGATTCAAATGATTTTTAGATTGCTATAGTTTTAATATCAAAATTACGGTTAATTTTTTAGCTTGCGTATTCAACATATTTAAAACACTATATATTGCTATATATTGTAGAATAATTATAATAATATTTTTTTAGAATTAAAAGGGCGATTTTTGGGAAATCTAATATGTAAAATGAAAAGAAGAACCAATATAAAAGGGAACATTCTTTTAATTGCAAACGTTTCGGAATCTATGATTCCATCATCAGTGCTGTAAAACTCGAAACGAAAAACAATAATGAACAAATTGCGGAAAATTATATATAAGAACTTAATATCACTATACCTACATCGAAAAATATATATATATATATATACATATAGTTATGCCTAACCGTAAAAAATAAAAACAATTTCTCCTAAACATTCCTGACCATAAGTACACCTAAATTCTTTCAATCAAACCAAACCCCAATAACATCTACACAAAGTAACCGAACTGCACACACATATATACCCCCCCACACACACACTCACTCAAACACACTCATATTTACACAGTTTGGGCGATATTTAATTTCATCACACTTTGATCACTATATATTTAGCTGAGGTCTATGGGTAAAATTGAAGGAGGATTCCATAATTCTAGGGTCAAATTGCTCTACAGTTCTACAAAGTGTGGAGAAATTGGAATTTTTGAAAGGGTGGTTTGAACTATGGCAATGATCTCTGATGGCTGCCAGGGAGCAAGATGAGTAGGGACGGCCGGTTCTATTGGAGACACAAGAGTGTTGGCTGTGACGAATAAATTGCTGGAGTGTGGTACTTCCAACATAGGACTGCAGGCAGCAATCACATTCTTATAAGTAGACACAACCATTTCTCAGGCACTCTGCCAAACGCTTTTTCCTATTGAAAAATGAACCTATTTAAAAACCATTTCTATAAAATGCTATATATTTTTGTTATATATTGTTGTAGAAATACTCTATTTTTTTAATTAATGGTAATTAATAAGTAACTAATTTTAAAAATTTTTGCAGAAAGATTAATTAATTAGCTTTTTAATTAATCGATCATTTAAAGGCATATAAGCAAAAGGACTTTCAATAATTTACAGGGTATTAGGATCACATGTTCAACCGGTAAGCTACCGACGATCATCAAGTAGCTGTATTAACCAAGGGTTATTTCCTACCTATGACCCCTCAGGGGGATACAACTATATATTGTATCTAAGGGAATTAGTGCTCCTAGGGGGACAATGAGAGGGCCCAAGCTAAAGGTTAGGTAGGCTTTCTTTTTGTTAAAATAGAATAAGTTTTTGTTTTGTTACGGACAATGTTTTTCAGTTTGCTGCTGTCATGTATTTTTTCAACGCCTATTACTTTCTTCTTCAACTTTGATCTTGTTTCATGAACTTCTTTCTCATCTTACTGTTTATATGCCTTTTCTGAATAGATTCCGAGTTCCCTTTACTTCTTACTAAAAGGTGCCTTCGTCCTTCCTCTCTTTGGATAGCATTTGTTGCTGCCTCCCAACCCGGTTTTAGTTTTAGCCTCCCTACCTGGGAGGCTAAAACTTACGACTAATCTAACAATCCTACCGACGATTATCCGGTAGATTATCCGGCCCCATCGAATAAACAATTATTATTATCATCATTAGTCCCTAGCGGGATTGGAAAATATATTGATAGAAAGCGTTTTAGAATTAAAAATAACAATAAATATATAGAGGTTTTATCAATAACTCGTGTAAAAACGCATTTTGATGAAAAAGTACAGTAATATGATCAAAAGAATAATGCTGCTGAAAAGTCATAACAAAGCAAGGCAAACAGAAAAGTAAGCATGCATTACAACGTCTGCACAAGTTTTGACAGTTATTTTCGCATTAACATATTTCTATAAGGTCTTCTTGACGAGTTGCGGCAGCGTAGTACTTCTCCACCCTGTTGGTAAAGTTGAGCAACATGCCGGGGTTGACAAGTCCAAGGGCTTCAACTGCGATGTTCTCCATCTCTCGCATCCTTTGCTCAGTAACTGGTAATGCTCCACCTGGTGCTATCTCAAGAATTGCATTCATCCTTTCACGCAAGTGCCTCTTTACGTGACTCTTCACTAGGCTCCAAACCAACTCTATTGGATTTAGCAGATAAGAATAGGGAGCTAAACGAAGTATCTGAATACTGGGATATTCTGTCTCTAGCCCTTCAAGACTATATAGAATGAGCCGGAGCATTGTCAATTATGAAAGTAGGATGGTCAATCCCGTTCTGACGACATGCATCTATGAGCTCCCGGAACCACTGCAGACAATCCTGTCGTTTGAACGAGCCACGGCGAGTCGAGGTTAGAAGCAATTGGGTACTTGTCATTGCTCCAATGATGTGCAGATTTGCGCCTTTGCTGGACGGAAGAATCACTGAAGCTCTCGTACCAACTTTTGATCTTCCTTTGTTTCTTTTACAGTAAAGGTTGAAATTTGTCTCATCAACCCAGACTGGAGTCCTACCTTCTGATCTCACATTGAAAAATTGTTCCATGTATCTATATAGCGCGTTTTCCTTTGTTCGCTTCATTATTCATTCTATCAATGCTTGGTCTCACTAATTTGACGGAAAACATTTCACCATCGAGCCAATTTTTGATCGCATTAACACACACGTCAATGTCGTGATCTTCTTGTACTTTTCTACGAAGTTGTGAGAGGGTAATCGAAACATTTTCCTCTATGGCTGATGTCAGTGTCCTCAATATTTCGGGACATTTCTTCTTATTATTTCCTCCTTACTTCTTTGCTAAGAGTTGCTTATTTTTCAGCCACCTGTAAGCAGTCTTAGCATTTACTCCAAGTGCGTTCGCAACTTTCTTCCAGTCCTCTTCATTATTGAAGGCTTCTATTATTCTCTGTCTGTCTCGCGCACTTGTTTTATTATATTTCATCTTGAAGGTTTTGATTTCTGAAAGTTTAAATTTGGAGTTGAGGTGGAGCTTGACGGTAGCTTCTCTACAAAAGGTGCAACGTGACGTGCAGCAATGTGCAACGTGGCAGTATCTCTGTGATGCTTCCTTGATCAAAGTGTCTGAGGTACGATTCCTCTGTCAAATGATTTGATAATGATTAATGGTTCATACAACGAAAATTATATTCTATATATATTTTTTGTAAATTATACTCAGCAAAAACTCTGTATCTTTGTATGCATTATTGGAATGAAATTACTTTACAAAGAAAAACAAATTTCGCTAAGATTCTTTCAAATAACATTATAAAGCCAGTAAAATACTTATGTAATGATTTAAAATTGAAAAATAGCAAATTAAAATTCACTTGGAGCAATTCTATTTTCACGAGGAGCAAATCAAAATTCACTTAGAGCAATTCTATTTTCACGAGGAGCAAATCAAAAATCACTTGGAGCAATTCTATTTTCACTAGGAGCAAATCAAATTTCACTTGGAGCAATTCTATTTTCACGAGGAGCAAATCAAAATTCACTTTGAGCAATTCTATTTTCACGAGGAGCAAATCAAAATTCACTTGGAGCAATTCTATTTTCACGAGGAGCAAATCAAAATTCATTTGGAGCAAATCAACTTGTAAATGGTATAGTTCTACCTCAACGACGACTTAAATTGTTCGATCATCCGAACCCCGATCTTTCAATGGATGTTTCAACTCACATTCTTGGTCGTGCCGACACTCATTACATAAGTCCGATGTATAAATAACATGAAAAGCTACCGCATGCTTCGCAGACCCTCTTTGATAATGTGAAGCGGATCGAGTGTTTTCAGCCAACCAACCGAGGGGAGAAAATAAAGCATTTGCGATCTGGTGGTTTTTCCTCCGGCCGTAATTGGCTAGTAGATCTCGGTGACTGTTGTAAGGGTTCAGACGGCGATGCTTGTATGCGCCGCGAAAAATGATGGTGTTCATTATGTTTATTTGTGGCTGGTTGAAGTATGTATGATACTAGATATTCGGTTTTTATTCTGTGGTAATTTTCTAATGTTGTTGCAGTCGCTGTTTGGGATATTTTTAGTTGTGTAATTTAATCTGGATAGCTTTTTACGAATAAACTGCTTAGAAAATGTTTGAAACCGACTTGTATTCTCGATTACTGACATCAGGTATGTTGTAACGTAAATTCGAAATAAATACTGCCAGTAATTGTGTGATTCAATTTCATCTTCAAAAATGATAAACAGCTAATGTCTCAAAAACCCGAATTTTTTTCGGAAGAAAAAGAGCTTATTTAGCCATTTTCTACTTGGTGCACAATTTTGTACCTCTTGTTCTGATACGCCCTGTTTTTATATGTTAAATATATATTACAGTATATAAATAACTATGCAATTTTCCAAATCTCTCTAAAGTTCTCATTAAACCAATTTCACACTGTAGAAAAACGAAGGTTTCAAACCAATGATTGGTGGAGACGAATTTTGAACGTGTTCGTTGTGTCAGCGGCAACAATATTTCCTTGTAGGTTGTTTCAGATTCCAGAAATTTTAAATAATAATAAATTCTGAGTTGTCTCCTCTGAATTCTTGAAGAATCCAGAAATTTCTCTTTATTAATTCATGACCCTAGTCTCCACAGCCCAAGTTATACTCGGACAGCCTTTCTATAGGTTTTCATCTTAAAAACAAATTATTGATGAGTTGTCACAAAGGTAACACCATATTACACTACGTATTCTGGATAAGGTTGTATGTACTCTTATCTTGCAATAATATGCCCTGTGACTGGAAAATATTGATGACTTGTCACGAAGGTAACACCAGAATTTCACCGCGTATTCTGGATACGGTTGTACTCTAATTGCAATATTTATGCTCATTAACTTTGCATAGTCATAGTTTCTTTGCCATGACGCCCCCCATTCTGCTTGCAATTATGAATCCTTTCTTTCGTTGCTTGATATGCTGGAGATCTTGACGCGATTGAAGTAGTGAAGGACATCAAGACTGCAAATAAAATACTTGAATGAATAGAATGCTAATAAAAGCAAGAAACTCTGAATTAAAGTCAAGGGACATAATACTAGCACTAGCACTACGTAGCACTAGCTCGACCCCCTGTGAAATAAGCAGTTCAATTTTAGTACGTACGTTACTTAGAAATTTATGGGATGTATGAAGCTGGCTAGAAAAAACATGCAGCGAGGATAATATTTATTTCTTCTCCCACATGTTTTTATTTGTATTTTTTATTAATTTCTTTATAAAAACAAAAAATAAATTTTCAAATGACATGAAGCATTAATATGTATATTTGTTCCCTCACTTAATGTTAAGAGTCATGAATGATAGTAGGCTTCAAAGTGAACGAAAGGTTCGTGTACAATAACTGGCAAACCGATCTTCGGTTGTGAGTAGCAGCGTATTAACTTCGCAATATTCTCCGGTGAATTCGAGTACAGTCGTTCTTCTGAAATTATAGCAGTTCTTCTAAGGAATTTTGATGACGGCAGGGTTTTAAGAGATAAAATTATAAAAACATTTCAAGTAGATAAAAGCCTACTCTAGAATACGGCTGGGAATGCAAGAAATCATTAATAAAGTGAAATGAAATGATTATTTCATACATGTTGACTCTATTTGAACACTAGCACCTAAATCGTGTACTTTCAAAGCTGCTCTTGAATTTTGGCAAATAATTTAAAAATTGGAAGAAAAAATGACAGCTCCTAAGATACCTACGGATGTAAAATATAAAGCACTAAAATCACTTAAATTGGTTAAATACCATGTTCCAAAGGACAAGTATTTTTTTAAATTTCTTCGAAGTTTGCGTCGAACCAAACCACGTGATTGTCAGACTTTCTATAAGGACATGCCAAGCACAAAACTTCTAGCAAATCTCGATGGAAGTCGAAAGGGCTCAGATCACGAACTAAATATCGGATCCTCAACTGGGTGGAAGCAGTGAAAAAGCACTCAATACACTGCTATTCTCCTGCTTTAAGCCAACTTCGTAGTACCGTCACACAGAACAGAGCTTTGCACGTCCAGATACTTCGTCATGAATGGAATTGCTCATGCCTGTAACAAAAGTGACAACTGCAGAATTGTTAAGACCTTCCAAAAGGCCTGTTGACACGATCATTGAATGCGCGCGTGAGCAGTGAAGAGAAGCGCAAGCCCCACCCGCTTGCTCTCGCTTCAGGCGCATTTACTTGCTCAATGACAGTGCGGACTATGCTCATCATCATGGCGCTGGCCAGTGCTTGTCAATGTCATTATAACCGCACCGTCATTGAGCAAGTAAATGCGCGTGCAGCCAGAGCAAGTTGGTGGGGCTTGCGCCTCTCTCCACTGCTCACACTCAATGATCATTGATTCCTTTTAGTCTCACCATAAGCAATCCATCACAGTCCCTTGTCACCCTATGCTTTCAAACTACCCTATACGTGTGTTTTGCACAGCCTATTGCGTTACTTCGAGGAACTCAGTAATCAAATGCATTACTTTAGTTCATTTCCGTGTACTTGTTTTTATTTGCTTTTTGATTCATTTCCTAACAGAAGTAATAAAATTTCATATAACATGCGCCATTAATGGGTATATTTGTTCCATCGCCTAATGTCATGAATGAACAGTGAAGCACAGTGTAATACTTAAAAATCGCTTTGGGTCGAAAATTGTGATTTGGTTAAGTTTCAGGAAAAGATATCACTTTTGAAATTTAAAATATCGTCGGCCACTATGGGAGCTACGCGTTGACTTCTTCTGCATCTACTCAACAGTGTTGATTTGAATGCACAGAAGGTTTGTCTTTAATTCAACAAATTTAAAATCCATCTCTAATCCTAGACTGCGATTCACTGTTCCTAACTTTTTAAGAAAGCCATTTGTCTTGATTTCAGCTTCCGAAAGTTTTAACTTTGTAGCGACGTCAGGTGAGGCTCCAGTATGACATTGGATTGAAATTATTTGCGAATTTTCCGTAGTGCTAAGATCCTACGAGAGATATATTTGAATCAGCTAAAGAGAGTTCCATGATACATCCTCGACGCTTGGTAGGAATTTGGCTCTCTACAATCTAATGTGTAACTGGGACACATCTTAATGTGTAACTGGGAGGCATCTTAATGTGCAACTGGGACGCATCTCAATGTGTAACTGGGACATATCTTAATGTGTAACTGGGGCACATCTTAATGTGTAACTGGGAGGCATCTTAATGTGTAACTGGGACGCATCTTAATGTGTAACTGGGACGCATCTTAATGTTTAACTGGGACACATCTTAATGTGTAACTGGGACACATCTTAATGTGTAACTGGGGCACATCTTAATGTGTAACTGGGGCACATCTTAATGTGTAACTGGGACGCATCTTAATGTGTAACTGGGACACATCTTAATGTGTAACTGGGACGCATCTTAATGTGTAACTGGGACGCATCTGAATGTGTAACTGGGACGCATCTTAATGTGTAACTGGGATGCATCTTAATGTGTAACTGGGACACATCTTAATGCGTAACTGGTATGCATCTTAATGTGTAACTGGGACGCATCTTAATGTGTAACTGGGACACATCTTAATGTGTAACTGGGACACATCTTAATGCGTAACTGGGACGCATCTCAATTTGTAACTGGGACACATCTTAATGTGTAACTGGGGCACATCTTAATGAGTAGCTGGGACACATCTTAACGCGTAACTGGGATGCATCTTAATGTGTAACTGGGGCACATCTTAATGAGTAGCTGGGACACATCTTAACGCGTAACTGGGATGCATCTTAATGTGTAACTGGGATACGTTCTAATGTGAAACATGATATATGTTTGATGAAAGCATCTCTCTAAAATGTTTGAATAGTTTTTGGTAAGCTTTAAGCAGTTGTTTGATAAGCAACCATTGTCACCGTCGTAATTGATAGAAGACAGTTATTTTAGTTTCGTCATCGAGATTCTCATTGTTTTCAAACGAAGTCGGCATTTTCCGACTGAACCGTGGCAGTAACTCTTTTCTCCACAACTGCAGGTCGGTAGCTCCTGTCATTGTGACCTTGCTGGTCCATGAGGGCTTCGAATACTTCAGTCTAGCTTTCGTTGTTCTGTCAGCTTATAATTTGCTACTGGAAAATAATGGGAAGGTTTGTCATGTCATTGGTACACAGCATAACCAAGTTAATTTTTTTATCTCACTTAACAAGCAAGTAAATCTTTTTTACACCGCATTTCGTCAGCGTGTCCGTCAATTTAAAATCGGGACGCAGAGTTAACGAGTTCATTATTTTTCTAGGATTTGTGGTAAGCAAGCTCATAAATTCCGGGCGTGTAGGTTCATATTTTTCGCATTTTTGAGGATATATCGTCAGTAAGTCTTTCATTTTTTTAAGGATGTAATGTCACTAAGTTTTTAATTTTCTGCAGATACATAGTCAGAAAATTTTTCACTGTTTTGAGAATAAATAGTCAGGCTGGTGATCACTTTTGAGAATATTTAGTCAGTAAGGAGATAATTTTTTGAGAACAAATAGTCAGCAAGCATGGCATTATTTCAGGATATATATTCAGCAAGCCCATCTAATCTCTGGCGTGTAGATTAGTGAGTCGATCATTACTCAACGATACATAGTAACCACGTCCGTCATTTTTTTGCGGAAATTTAGTCAGCAAGGCCACCATTTCTCGCGGTTGTATGCTCAACAAGTCCACCATTTCTCAGACATGTATCACTGCGGGTTGCACATTTTTCGCCGGTGATCGCCCGTTTAGCCGGCGAAACTCCGGACACATCCCACGCAGAGCCCGGTAATGACGGTCATTCTAGCGCCAGTGTTGCCTGCGCTGCCCTGCTCTATTTTGCGCCGCTGCCTCATCTTTTACAGCATTGCCGAAGGAAGGAAGCGGAAAAATATACGTCTGGTAAGGATAGCTACGGGCAAAGGAGAGGAAAAATTGGTCACAAAACTTGCTAGTATTCTAGTTCTTGACTCCTAAATTACAAGTAAAATAAAGAAAAAATTGCTCTCAGATCTTTTTTTTCTGTTTCTTTACTCCTAAATTACAAGTTAAATAAAGAAAAATTGCTCTCAGAGTTTTTTATTCTGTTTCTTGACTCCTAAATTACAAGTTAAAAAAAGAAAGAATTGCTCTTAGAGCTTTTTATTCTGTTTCTTGACTCCTAAATTACAAGTTAAATAAAGAAAAATTGCTCTCAGAGTTTTTTATTCTGTTTCTTGACTCCTAAATTACAAGTTAAAAAAAGAAAGAATTGCTCTTAGAGTTTTTCATTCTGTTTCTTGACTCCTAAAGTACAAGTTAAAAAAAGAAAGAATTGCTCTCAGAGTTTTTTATTCTGTTTCTTGACTCCTAAGTTACAAGTTAAATAAAGAAAAAATCGCTCTGCTGTTATTTTGTTCATAACTTTCAAGTTATAAATTAGATTAATCTCAGTATTTATATTGCCAAAAGATGTTTTTGATCGCATGTTCACCATTGAATGTGAATTTTGAAATTATTCAAATTTCTTTCATTGGAAGCCAGCTGTACAAATCAACATCATCAAAGACGTGTCAGATAGAATTTTCAGTGTTAATTTCGAACGTTACATGCCTCCTATGTTCAATAATTTATTTTAGAAACATTAATGAATGAGATAAAAATCTCATTCCTGCAAAATCTGGAATAAATTCGTGGATTTAAGGCGTGAGCATCGATGTGCAGGCTTCTGGAGTAAGAGTAATGAATATTTTGTACATAATTTACTATTGCAATACGTGGATTGGGAACCATCAGTAGAAAAAACTGACGTCACGTGATCATTTGCATTCTGCATGCTTTTCAAACGAATTTCACGGATCAATCGACTCTTAATTTGTGAAAGTGACAAAATATTCTAGAATGAGAGTTTTCGCTTCCACCACGATCATATAATATTATTCGGCAGGGGTTCACTTAGCTCAATAAGATTTCACTTAGCGAAAACGCCAGATTTTACTTCCTTAAAAAGTTCATTCGATGAGCGCCAACTATTACCGTCATTATGGGCAAAAACAAAGATATATGTGCAGGTTTTTCAAGTTAAAATTCATGATGCCTAAAAGTTGTAGAGATATTAAAATTTCAGACAAAATTATAAAAACTTGCAAGCAATTGGAAACAACATGAACTGGAAAATGAGTTATGCTTCCCCAAATGGATGTTTGTGACTGAGCTCAAGATGTTTCAGTCAATCCTAATAAAAATTTTAAATCTATTAGTTCAAATATTGCAACCTCTTCCATCATCGCTCAAGAATTTGGAAAATGCGCATAAAAGCGTAATAAAGCATCGAAAAAAAATCCAATGAAAACCAACATCAGCCACAATAGATTGATGCAATTATTTTTGTGAAACAAGACGCATACCGGCAATAAATCTGCTCAGAATATCTGAAAGAACGCGATGATTCGTGCAGTTAATATTGAGTCGAAAAGATGGAATAAAAATTTTACACCAATACGGATTCGAACGATCCTCTGGAGGCCCTCTAAAAGAATAAATAAATTACGTTCTTGGAATTCTATATAGAACTGATCTTCAGAATTCTCGCGCGCAGACGCGATCTTATAAATTCCAAGAGAATTTTATCGCAGCGATGAAGCCGGCCATCAGTTTCTATTCCGCACTTACGAAGATTCATCAATCAGCGTTTGCCGGCTTGGTAGAGTCTCACTTCTTCCTTGTCTTCGATGTGCCGAGTAAAAACAAAACTAATGATCATGGAAATCATGAGGGGAGGAAAAAAGAGAGCTTCCTGTCACAAATTTCCAGGGTGTGTGTTTTGCAACTCAAGGGAGGTTGCCGCTGGGAGGCTTTCAGGAAGATTTGAAGGCGTCGCTGTTTTTGGAGTTAGGCTGCGAATTTCAAGTAGGCCGTTGCAGTATTTTTCACTTCCAGTACCTGTTGTGATATGGTCTCAAATTTCCCGCCATTTTCGATGAAATTCTAAACAGTAATTTAAAAAAAAAACAGAAAGGATTTTAGCGTAAAATTTTATGCGAAATTGTCTTCGATCGCGTATTAGTGATGAAGTATTCTCGTACGGCAAACTAGAAAATGTTACAAAATGAATTGGAGTTTTACAGTTGCATAAAACTGGAGCTTCATTTTGGCTCGTGTTTTATGATGAAAAATTTATTCGAATTTTACTGTACTCGCATTTAAAAATGAACACTTCCCATGGCTTCTATTTACAGTAAAATTCACGGCTCGTGTTCGAACAGACCACAATGGTTCGGTAACAAAAAATGAGCAGGAAAATTATAGTCGGGAATTTACTCCATTAGAAGGATGGTCAAAATCTAACAGGCCAGTACTCGTGCTCTGAAGTGCTTTGTTTTCATCATATTTTCCTATTACGTGAGTTCCTATCATCCAATTAACAACAATGATGTTCAAATATTTGCAGAAGCCTCGTGGAAATAATTGCGAAAAGCACTCGATACTCTGATTAAAAAGTATAAATTTTTAATATAGCAGGATAAGATCAGGATTAGGATTCAGCTTAGCTGAACGTCATTAAAACATTACGATGAATGTCATTTAAGTAAATATCAAGTCTAATTTGCTAACGTGATACTTGGCTTAATATGCCTTGAATAAAATAACTCCAGTTCCTCCAGGAAGTTGGAATAAGATTAATTTTTACCACAATTTTCTTCAACTTTATCTCAAATTTCCTGAGATAGTACAAGTTAATTTTGTCTCCAACGTGCTTTCACCGCACAAGAATTTCAGGTACAGGCTCCCAGAAGCCCAGCACGATTTTTTAGGGACTTGTATCTTGGAAATCTTCGTCCTCGGCCACGAGCCCTTCGTTCGGTCGTGTTGTGCTGAGCTCCTCCTGCATCTTGGTCCTTGGAAATCTTCGTTCATGAAAATCTTTGTCCTTGGAAATCTTCGTCCTTTGAAATCTTCGTCCTTTGAAATCTTCGTCCTTTAAAATCTTCGTCCTTTGAAATCTTCGTCAATGGAAATCTTCGTCCTTTGAAATCTTCGTCCTTTGAAATCTTCGTCCTTTGAAATCTTCGTCCTTTGAAATCTTCGTCCTTTGAAATCTTCGTCCTTTGAAATCTTCGTCCTTTGAAATCTTCGTCCTTTGAAATCTTCGTCCTTTGAAATCTTCGTCCTTTGAAATCTTCGTCCTTTGAAATCTTCGTCAATGGAAATCTTCGTCCTTTGAAATCTTCGTCCTTTGAAATCTTCGTCCTTTGAAATCTTCGTCCTTTGAAATCTTCGTCCTTTGAAATCTTCGTCCTTGGAAATCTTCGCCCTTGGAAATCTTCGTCCTTTGAAATCTTCGTCAATGGAAATCTTCGTCCTTTGAAATCTTCGTCCTTTGAAATCTTCGTCAATGGAAATCTTCGTCCTTTGAAATCTTCGTCCTTTGAAATCTTCGTCCTTTGAAATCTTCGTCCTTGGAAATCTTCGTCCTTGGAAATCTTCGTCCTTGGAAATCTTCGTCCTTTGAAATCTTCGTCCTTTGAAATCTTCGTCATTGGAAATCTTCGTCCTTGGAAATCTTCGTCCTTTGAAATCTTCGTCAATGGAAATCTTCGTCCTTTGAAATCTTCGTCCTTGGAAATCTTCGTCCTTTGAAATCTTCGTCCTTTGAAATCTTCGTCCTTTGAAATCTTCGTCAATGAAAATCTTCGTCCTTTGAAATCTTCGTCCTTTGAAATCTTCGTCCTTTGAAATCTTCGTCCTTTGAAACCTTCGTCCTTTGAAATCTTCGTCCTTTGAAATCTTCGTCCTTTGAAACCTTCGTCCTTTGAAATCTTCGTCCTTTGAAATCTTCGTCCTTTGAAATCTTCGTCCTTTGAAATCTTCGTCCTTTGAAATCTTCGTCAATGGAAATCTTTGTCCTTTGAAATCTTCGTCCTTTGAAATCTTCGTCCTTTGAAATCTTCGTCCTTTGAAATCTTCGTCCTTTGAAATCTTCGTCCTTTGAAATCTTCGTCAATGGAAATCTTCGTCCTTTGAAATCTTCGTCAATGGAAATCTTCGTCCTTTGAAATCTTCGTCCTTTGAAATCTTCGTCCTTTGAAATCTTCGTCAATGGAAATCTTCGTCCTTTGAAATTTTCGTCCTTTGAAATCTTCGTCCTTTGAAATCTTCGTCCTTTGAAATCTTCGTCCTTTGAAATCTTCGTCCTTTGAAATCTTCGTCCTTTGAAATCTTCGTCCTTTGAAATCTTCGTCAATGGAAATCTTCGTCCTTTGAAATCTTCGTCCTTTGAAATCTTCGTCCTTTGAAATCTTCGTCCTTTGAAACCTTCGTCCTTTGAAATCTTCGTCAATTGAAATCTTCGTCCTTTGAAATCTTCGTCCTTTGAAATCTTCGTCCTTTGAAATCTTCGTCCTTTGAAATCTTCGTCCTTTAAAATCTTCGTCCTTTGAAATCTTCGTCAATGGAAATCTTCGTCCTTTGAAATCTTCGTCCTTTGAAATCTTCGTCCTTTGAAATCTTCGTCCTTTGAAATCTTCGTCCTTTGAAATCTTCGTCCTTTGAAATCTTCGTCCTTTGAAATCTTCGTCCTTTGAAATCTTCGTCAATGGAAATCTTCGTCCTTTGAAATCTTCGTCCTTTGAAATCTTCGTCCTTTGAAATCTTCGTCCTTTGAAATCTTCGTCAATGGAAATCTTCGTCCTTTGAAATCTTCGTGTTTTGAAATCTTCGTCAATGGAAATCTTCGTCCTTTGAAATCTTCGTCCTTTGAAATCTTCGTCAATGGAAATCTTCGTCCTTGGAAATCTTCGTCCTTTGAAATCTTCGTCAATGGAAATCTTCGTCCTTGGAAATCCTTGGAACATTGTCCTTGGAAGCCTTCGTCTTTGGAAGCCTTTGCCTTTTTAAATCTTCGTCCATGGAAATCTTGGAAATCTTCGTCCTCAGCCAGGTTCGGTCGAGTTGTGCCGAGCTCCTCATGCATCTTCTTGCGCTGGCTTCCTGGGCAATACCGCAGCTTTTTACAGCGCACTCGTCCGCCCAATATCCAGTAACATCTCTCAGCTCCGACAGATTGCAAGACAGGCAAGCTTCTTGTGCCAAATTATCGGCCCTGGCTTGCATGTTTCCTCTTCACTTCCGAAGCTCTGAAGTTGTTGAGTGATGCGCGAAACACTTCTTCTACGTGGATATTGAACGAGCTCTGAATCGTGAGTCCTAAAAAATTTTGATGTTTTTCTTATCCATTTTTTGAGATATTCCAATACCCCCATTGTTTCCCTCATCTATTTTTTGACATATTCCAGTACCCCCATTGTTTCCCTCATCTATTTTTTGACATATTCCAGTACCCCCATTATTTGCCTCATCTATTTTTTGACATATTCCAGTACTCCCATTCTTTCCCTCATCTATTTTTCCAAATATTCCAGCACCCAATCGTTCTGCTCATCTATTTTTGAGATAATCCAGTGAGGTATTCCAGTACCCCGTTGTTTTCCTCATCTATTTTTCGAGACATTCCAGTACCCTATTGTTCTGTTCATCTATTTTTTTGAGAGTTTCCAGTATCCCATTGTCATGCTCATCTATTTTTTTTAGGTATTCCAGTACCCCATTGTCCTGCTCATCTATTTTTTTGAGGTATTCCAGTACCCCATTGTTTTCCAGAAATTTTTGCCAGGCTGGCACAAAGGCTTGCTTTAGATCTTGTTTTCCTGGACGCCCCGAGGGCCATCACTGAAGGAGGAAAGCCTACCGCACGATTCCTAGAAGGCTTCCATTTTCATTGAAGCTCACGGCTCAATCTGAACCAAAGCACTCACCAAATATTATAATGGAGAGACACGGGCCCAGGGGAATCTCCGTCAAAACATCCATTAAGGAGAATATAAGAAAAATGACGCTTCCAAAGCCTTTGCCTGGGGCTGCCAACTCTTGGAAAAATTGCGTCTTTGACAGCTTGAAAAATATCTTCCCGATTTCTTGCCTGCTCAGAAATCGGATCTCGTTCAGTTATGTGAATGCCTGCGAAATCATTAGAATTCAGCTTACTTTTTTTGCGTTTGATACCATAAACGTTGATCATGGTGGTGGATGAGGACATCGTTATTCGCTTAAAGAGCTGAAAACAGCGGCCTGGATTTGATTAGATTCAGCCTGGATTAGATTAGCTACGCATAAAAACCCTCGCTCAATCTCTGGATAATTTAGCGTGAGGGCACTCCACGATATTATTTTATGCCATTATTATTTCTAGGACCCAGAGGAGCTCTCCATCGGATGGAAGCATGCTCCGAGGACCACAATATTTGCATGGGAACGTCGTAGCTGCTACGTCATCGGCCGGCCTCACGTCGCATGAGGTGCTGAAGGTTTTTTTTGTGGTTATTTGAATTTTTTCTCTGTGTTTCTTGCACGAGACACGAGCGAGCTGGAGTAACTCAGTGGCTCGACGCATTTCAATACTGACGCCCATATAGTTGAAATCCAAGAAAATAATCTCAGAGAATTCGCAACCTATACGTTCAACGAGGAAATTAAATACTTACCGAATAAAGTGGTTGATTAGGTTTACCTTTATTCAATGCATCATCAAATTTGGCTGAAATTTCATGATTAGTTGCGGGAATAACAGGCTAAAGATGTACAATTTTTAAAATATGCAATAGTGTTTAACCTAGTTAACTTAACATAAGAGCACACTGGTCTGATCATTGAATTCATTTTCTTCATCTACGCTATTCTAAGGTGTACAATTATGGGTGATACTATAGTGTAAGGTCTACCGCAACATATTGCCTGCCCAGGTTCAGTTTGAGATGTAAAAATGAAGTGTTTATCGCTAATTAAATGTGTGGAAATAAGTAATATCCATTAGTAACCTAAACTATATAGTACTAGCTAAAGGTAGATCTCATGCTATAATGTGGTAGACCTCACGCTATAGCCAGCACCCAATAATGTTTAACTTAACACATTTCCTACGAAGTGACTCACCTGTGGTCACTTAGATGATTTTCATAGTGCTGCTGACCCCCATGCAGTCACCAACTCATTTTTTATTAGGACTTAATGAAAGCTAAATGAATTCCCGATCCAGTTAATGTTCGCTATTTTTAAAGTTGATACCCACAGTTGTCTTTAAATTTGAATTAAATCTTGAACTTCAGTTTAACCTATCGCAGTTAACGTGTTAATTCACCTAACGTAGTTGCACACTAGACTGATGACTATTTGGTTTTCTCAAGATTAGCAGCTCAATTTTTCAAGCCCAATTCATTCACCGCAAGAAGCCGCGATGCTGAGGCCTGCGAACCACGGCGCTCCTGGAGGCCGAGAGTCTGATCCGACCAAAGAGTCTAAATAATGAAACTGCTGTGATGCAATTATAATCATGCGGTACTTCACCCTCCCAGACCCGAGGCCCCGAACCTAACCCTAAGCCTTAACCCTACCAGACTTGTAGCCTTGAATCTAACCCTGATTCTTAACTCTTTCAGACCTGAAGTTCTGAACTAACCCAAACCCTACCAGACCTGACAATCTGATTCTAACCCTAACCCCACCAGGCCAGGTGTCTTGAATCTTTAACTGTAACCTTTAACCCTAACAGCCCCAAGGCCTCGAACCTAACCCTGATCCTTAACACTGTCAGGCCGGAAGTCTTGAATCTCTCATCCTAACCTTTAACTCTACCAGCCCTAAAGTCCTGAACCTAACCCTAACCCTTAACCATAAAAGTCATCAGGGAGCCGTAGCAATCGTAATAAAAATGAAAGAGCAAGACAAGCTACTTGAATCATTTAAGGTATATATTCGAATAAAACCTAATTTCAAACGTTTCGGCCACAGGCCATCATCAGTGATTAGAAATCTGAAAAGTACAAAGTAAAAAGTAAGAATAGACAAAAAGACAAATCAAATCTAAGAATGACCATTCTAAAAACAAGCTATAAAATTGCGTTAATTGTGATTATCTATTTACAATGGCTAAAGGAAAAGAACTCAGAGTGTTATTTAAAGCCGGCCTAAGTTTAAAAATGTACAAGGACTCTAAAATGCGCATATCTGTATATAACTGGGGTTTTGCTAAGATTGAAAATTGATTAATGGAAATTGCACTATCGCACTCGTCCGAATGCTCTCGAACGGCGGAAAAAGGGGGTTTTGCCAAAATTGAGCCTGTTCTAAAGCTCCTACCAGAATGCTCGCTGACTCGAGTGCGAAGACTACGGGATGTGCATCCAACGTACTCTGATGCACAGCGTGCACAACTAAACTTATAAACAAGAGTAGCTTGCATTCCGGCAGGAAGCTTATCTTTATAATTAAAAAACGACGATATTCTAAAATTGTTGAATTTGTGAATTTTAAAATAATACTGGTAAACAATTTTAGAATATCGTCGTTTTTTAATTATAAAGATAAGCTTCCTGCCGGAATGCAAGCTACTCTTGTTTATAAGTTTAGTTGTGCACGCTGTGCATCAGAGTACGTTGGATGCACATCCCGTAGTCTTCGCACTCGAGTCAGCGAGCATTCTGGTAGGAGCTTTAGAACAGGCTCAATTTTGGCAAAACCCCCTTTTTCCGCCGTTCGAGAGCATTCGGACGAGTGCGATAGTGCAATTTCCATTAATCAATTTTCAATCTTAGCAAAACCCCAGTTATATACAGATATGCGCATTTTAGAGTCCTTGTACATTTTTAAACTTAGGCCGGCTTTAAATAACACTCTGAGTTCTTTTCCTTTAGCCATTGTAAATAGATAATCACAATTAACGAAATTTTATAGCTTGTTTTTAGAATGGTCATTCTTAGATTTGATTTGTCTTTTTGTCTATTCTTACTTTTTACTTTGTACTTTTCAGATTTCTAATCACTGATGATGGCCTGTGGCCGAAACGTTTGAAATTAGGTTTTATTCGAATATATACCTTAAATGATTCAAGTAGCTTGTCTTGCTCTTTCATTTTTTTTTTTTTTTTTTTTTTTTTTTTTTTATAACCCTTAACCATACCAGGTTTGGGATCTTTCTTTCTCAGATCACGCACGAACGCCTCAAAACGTCGGTACAGATGAGATGGAGCCTTTGTACATAAATTTTGAACAATTTTAACAGCATGAATAGTCTACTTAGTCTTCTATTTAATTTAATACCCGTAGGACTCCACTCCTAAAGCTGCTAGCATATTGGAAGGTAAAAATAACGCGAATGTAATGCAATACTGAAATCGATAAATATCTAACCAATAAATGAGGATTACAAAGTTAATAAGAGCTCAGCAAATCGAGCAATTCCCATCGCTTTCCATGCTCTCAAGTTCAGCATTAGCCGAATTTTATCGACAGGGTCTAACTGAATTTCACTAATTAGGACGATCCAAACTTTAGCGACATTTTTGGAAGTTTTCCTTCTTGTAATACTAGAGGAATCTATGCCCGGCCGCTGCCATGAGCCGACAGCTCTGTTATGATGAGCGTAAAGCCAAACTTTTCGGAGCAGTCACATCTAATTAAAATAATGAAGGTCAAGCAAGCGCAAGTCAACTGTGCGACAAAGTCGAAGGATGTCCAGAAAGTGAAGATACTCGTACGAAATTATCAGTCCCACGAAGCTAGAGATCCTCTAGAGCAGGGCTTCTCAGTCCGCGGACCCCCAGGAGTCAGTGGCACTTCGACAGGAGGTTCGCAAAATTAAACAGACTACAGTAGACCTTTATTGCACTGGAATTAGTAAGTTGAATACTGGTTTCAAACTCCGTAGAGTTTTCATTTGAGTAAGAAATAGTAAGTTGAATACTGGTTGCAAATTCCGTAGAGTTTTTTAGTCATTTCGTTCTATGCATTATGTAGTTTGTCTAGCTTCGTTGACATATTTTCAAGAAGCGGCAATTTTTTTACCGCTCTGTTTAAAAAAAAGTTTGATAATGATAACACTAAAGGAATCCTATTCATTCAAATTGCAAAGTTTTTTATTAATCTTTATAGCCATATTGCGCACCTAAAATTATTAGTAGTGATTTTTTCATTATTATCGAAGTAGATACTCTCGAAAATAAGCTGAGCAGAGTTTGCTTACATTTAATGAGCACTTCACACCCCAATTAAACTGGAGAAATTATTTTACCTTAAATTTATAGACGGCTTCAGTCACTATCGTGCGTTGGTGTCATAATGAGAGCTAACCGAAGCTTCAAGTCGCGGCTTTCAAATTCATTTTCCTCCCACTTTCAGGTAAGAGAGAAAGCGAAATGAAATGAAGACAGGAAGAAATAAAAATATTAAATCTCTCTGGAGTTGAACAGGCCGAGCGCACACGGCTCGTCAAAAATGTACTTTGTACTTTCGTGTACTTTCACGTTTGAAAGAAAATAAAAAATGTACTTTCGTTTATGCATAACAATGTTGGACAAATCACATGACACACGCTTCTATTTCCTAACAGTCTATACTATAATAAGAGCCGCGTCCGTCCGTCGGTCGGTCGGTCTGTCTGTCTGTCCGAAGCCAGCCTGTAGTGTGTGATGAGCGTAAGTAGTGTAGTGTTAACAAGTAGTGTTAACATGGACGTTTGACATGTGACACGCTCTCCGTTAATTCAAGGTATGTCTTCCTTATTTCGACTTCAAGCACCGAGTATACATGAATAAATGTAATTCCCATTTGTGACCTTGTTGAAGTTAAATGCGCAAAGTTTTCAAGACTAGCTCTTTTCTTAGTAAAAATGGGTGATTAATATGTGCAATATTTCTAAATTTTGGTTCAATTATAAGCATCCCATAATAATGAACGATTCTCATAAGCTTATATTTTGTTTTCAAATTAATTCTGCAAGGTGAAAGTCACTGCTCTAGTCTTCCATTGCATCCAGTGGGGAAATAGAAGATTCCTACGTTCGTAAGAGTAAACATCAAACACTCTCACACGATCAAAGTTAACTACATGCCCTTTATTATAGCCCCCAATATTCCTACGTTCGTAAGAGTAAACATCAAACCCTCTCACACGATCAGAGTTAACTAGTACATGCCCTTTATTATAGCCCCCAATATTCCTACGGTGTGTGCCCATCTTAGATGCAGCTCTCCACAAAGGGCTTATCTACACCGAGGCTTCAGCGCGTCCTCAGTTTCGGGGCTTCAATCTACGGGCTTCCTTTGAAGAATTTCGGCCACGGTGGCTTGGCTCTGATGCCCGCACGCTAACTCGAGCTACTCCTTAGATGGCGTCCGGTACGATTGCCTATTCTCCCTCGGACGTTAAATTTCAACAGTTCCAAAAAGGACTTCAGTTGTGTAGCTTCTACTTTTAGTAAATGATTTTTATTGGGTTGCTATCGAATCATTATTTCGCTGAAATTAAAGATATTTCGCCTGATGGTTCGTGAATATTCTAATGCCTATTTAACGAAGCTGAAAAGAAAGGCCGTGAAAATCTTGAAGCGGTAAATTGTTCCATTGGATATTAATGAATCAAAGTATAAAACCTCGTATATTTGAACCCACTAGAGCACCGCTGACACATGTGGGGCAAATTAAAATTTCAGAATTGCCTAAAGTCGCGAAGTAGAATTTTTCATAAAATTAGAGCTTGTGAGGATTTTTAAAATTCACTATTCTTATTCTCTCACGAGCTACCCTGGATATTTGATGATCATTCTCAAACAGTCTATTTTTAATCTCATCGAAACAATTAACCAAAGTCTGCAGCTAAATGCTTTAAAGATATCCAAATCCAAGTTATTTTCTGTTTTGCAATATGATATCAACTCCTGAAGCTAAGAACATGATTTCCCTGTTTTTATTTTTTTCCAGGTAACCTAAGTTTGATTGTCGTTTCTTGGCGCCTCGTTGCGGAGTTGAAAACTGTTTCTCGTACAATGCTACACGTTGTGATGCTACACTTAGCGTTGATATTTGAACTCTGGTGCAAAGAAAATGCAGCCTGTCAATTTAACCATGTTCATTAGCAGGAGTAGTATGTAGATCTCAGTCTGCATTTACTGACGAATATTCTATGGGCAAATCTTAGATAAAAGTATAGGATGCCTCTAACCCCATAGCCAAAGGGCGTAGGATGTGTCCCGCTATGCCCACTCCCAGTTTTATCTCCCATCTCAATGAACATCGAGGAGGCAGCATCGGATCCTGGTTACTTCTACGCTGATTTTCCAGAAGTTACTGACTGGAATCCAGGGCAGAAAAAAAGAACACCATCTGAAAAAATTCTCCGCTTAACACTTAATTTGACCGCAATTGGTTAAACTGAAGTTCAATATTCAACTCAAATTCTAAGTCAATTGTAGTAAGCAACTTGAAAATAGCGAATATGAGCTGCTTAATACACTAATCTCTTTATAGGACTTCCGAGGTGTTTTTCGCAATTTCCATTTTTAATCGAGGTGATTTACAGCCTAAATCTTTACTCTGCCATTAATCACAGACATCCTTCAACGACCGACGCACGCGATGAACACGAGAGCTCGAGCGCAGGACCGCGGTCCAAAATTTAACACACTGACTGAGATGGGTTGTACTGAAATTCAATATTCAACCCAAATTTAATTAAATTCAAAAGTTGCAACCAATTTTATAAATACTAAACATCAACTAAATCAATCAAATACCATTAATTTGCAAACGTTCAAATTTTTCAAACGACCCATCGATGAGTTGCTTCTGAGCGAGAAGAAATTGAGCACGACCTACCAATGGGTCGTACAGCAAGCAACGTGTTTAGGGAGTCCATATCAACCGAAGCATCCCATCAATTGCCCGACGAACACCCGTCCGTAATTACGGAGAGGATCGAAGTATTTTCACTGACCTCCTCCTACTGGGTTATCATTGGTTGCACGTTGCTTAAAGAAATTTGGCCAACCAGACCATTGCTCTCCAGACCATAGCTCTCCAAGACGCTCTGAAGACGTAGGTGTGAAATTTGGTTCTCGTTCAGTGACCGACCACTCTTCCCTGATGGAGAAATGGGCTTTAGTTTATAAATAGACAAGAACACATAAATTCCAGCGCTTGCCATGAGTTTTCCTTCAATGGCGCATAATCCATGACACTCATGTTTTGAGACCTATACATTCTCTTATATGTTATGAGACCCATTCATTGCCCTATGAGCTGTTTTTTAGAGCTCTAATTAGGCACCAACCGGACGGGAGGGAAGGCAGACGATGCTCTGTATTTTTCACGACGATTTTATTGAGCCAAGTTCTCTGGGAGTGCTACGCTGACGAGTCTCAACCAAGCTCTCTTTTTGTAAACAAAAGAGCCGAGTCTCGGTCGAATGTCTACCCAAGCCCTTGAGCTTCGCTGGTTTATTTAGCTTCAATTGAGGAAGAGCCATGGTAATTAAAAACGTGCTGTTGTGAATGATCTAAATTCCTTAAAAATGGAACATGGAATTAAGATGGATATGCGAAAATTAACGCACTTTTCTGTTGAACGACAGTGTGAACTATACACTTTCAAATTTAGTAATCTTTTACGGAATGTCACAAGGCCTCGATCAGCTTGTTTTATGTTTACATGGTCTAAACCTCAAAGAAAGTTGCGTTTAAAAAGAGAGATACAGCGCGCATATTTCATGTGCTGGCATGTCGTAAAAGTAAGACCTTTTGGCTGCTGGAGAGGCCAGCGGAGAGAGTGGCTAGTACAGGATATCTCGGAAAGATTGTATAAAAACCTTAAATTCTTTTAATTCATTATGGGATAAAAGAAATTTATGTACGTCAGAAAACTATTTAAATTTTTTAGTTGTATTCTAAAATAACAATTACCTGTAGAAACGGAGAAGTTGCAAAGGTCTTCCTTTTTTGTTGCAACACTTAAATAACCTTTCTACTCAGATCTCTTTCACATTTCCTCGACGAAGGACTGCTACTACTAATCATTTTAGTAGCAAACTGTGTTGCAACCTCAAAAATATTTACGAAACGAAAAGCCTTTTTTTGATATTATTTCTTTACAGAATATTTTCCACAAAACGGTATGCCAATAGTACCTGACAGTAGCAATGGCCAATTAGCAAACTGTTCCTCTTGTTCGGTCGAGTTGTCATGTCAGGGCTAAAGACGAGGACACGTATTTGTTGACTATGAAGTTGTTGTTGGCACCCCACGCGGGCCACAGCCCTACACGGTTACCAGATGCTGAGCTACTCTTTGTGACTAATTTTCTTCTGAAAAAAACAATTTAATTATTTCCCACTGTTAATTTAACACTTGCCCGTTAAGTTTTGTATTTGTAAAACAACTCTTTGTGCAAGTGAAAGCGTCACTTTGTGAAAGTAAAAAGTTCACTCTGTGCAAGTGAAAACTTCACTCTGTGCAAGTGAAAACTTCACTTAGCGCGAGTAAAAACTTCACTTAGCAAACGTGAGAACTTCACTTTGAGCAAATGAAAACTTCAGTTTGAGCAAGTGAAAACCTCACTTTGAGCAAATGAAAACTGCTGTCTGTGGGGGGGACAGCAACCCTAGCTCGCGGTGCGTCAAAAAGACTTGACAAAGTTTCTCCGAAGAAACTCCGTTGATTTCGAAGCAAAAAGCGAGCCGAGTTAGCGCTTCCCAGCGCAGCACCGCGGACTAACTTTGCTAACGCGGCGCTGCGGGCGAACTTTGGCCCACATAATTGCGGCGGTAAAAACGCGACCTCTTGAGCTGTTCTTTAATTAACGCTCCGTCAGGCAGCGCATTCGCCAGAGAATGCGTCGGAAAACACTAGCAAAAAAAGACATTCTGGAGTTCCTCGGGAAGACAAAACCTCCTGACGACCTACCCAAAAACGAAGACAATGAGAAGTGAACGACAAGAAAATAATTACTAAGAGCTAAAAAACATGTGGAACTGCTGGGGCATGAATAAAAAAATGAGATTCATCAGTCTTAATGGCAGCGACAGCACAGAGAGCTACGTCAACAATCAAGATATTGAGTAAAAAATTTCTGCTGGAATTTTAAAAACGTTACTGAATGCCCTCTAGATATACCATTTATATTTAGTGATGAGCATGAATCTTTCAAACTCAAAGGGGTAAGGGCGTTAACAAAAATTTTTTTCAACATACCCTTCTCTTGAAGATAGCTCCTACGGCAGTAAAACCAAACGACTTCAGAATTTAATTAAGATTCTCCTAGCTTTACTTTTTAAGATACAGAAACCAAATTTTTACGAAATGGAGCCTTGATGTGAGAATTGCGATATGTTCTAAATGCTGAATACAATACTATACTGGGAGAGGTACAAGTTAACGAAGAAAAAACGTAGATCAACGGTAGTTAAAAAAGATAACGCAAACTATGATTGCAACCAAATAATATATGTCTGTTCGAAAGTGAACTACAAACGAAGTTTCCTTACTTGCTAAAATTAATGCATAATATTTAGATATTTCTTGCGTACCATTCTGAACTCAAACCTGAGTATTCCTCGAAGTCGAAGCCCGAAATCAGAAAGGTGTGAAGCTAGAATGAAATGACCAGATCGAATAGACTTGAACGTAATGGAGCGATACCTGGTCGAATTCAGAGCACATAGTTCGCTCTATCCTATCTGTTTATTGCAGGGTGTAAGAGGGGACTGGAAGGCTAGCGTGCGGAGCTTAATGACCTTGCAGGATCAGGTAATGCAGGAAAATCACGCAAAGATGCCTAACGTTCATGAGAATTAATTCAGTAACGGAATTGAATTAAACTCATTGTGATAGATTCCAAAATTGATCGTACTACTGCAACTAAATTTCCACTTTTAGCTAGCCATGCTACGTAACTCCTGGGATCTGCCTCGGCTTTCACTGTTCGTTCACTGGTGTCCTCTGACCCAGGGGTAACTATAAGTTTCAAGTGCACAGCTCATTTTTGTTCAGGACTGTGGTATACTATTTAGTGCCCCTTTGGTTTTCTGTTAACCATTAGTTAACGGAAGTTAATTTTATTAAACTTGTTTGATTAAAAATTCGTTAACCATTCCGTTGCAATTTAATGTTAATCGAATTAATTTTCCCCAATTCAAATGCCAAATTAATGTTACGTTTGTAAAGTATGTCAAATCCAAAATGAACGATCAATTCATACAGCGGAACAGCTCAGAAAAGTTCCGCGGCAATGCAATTTTGCGGGCGTTTTGTACTTTTGTCATTTTGATCATGTTTTATTGTTACTTTTACTTCTGTCGTTTCTATACCTTTGCTACTTCTTCGTTACTTCTACATGACTTTTTTTTGACAGTTAATTCTACCTTTGTTACTTTTTCGCTACTTTTACATTACTTCTGCCTTTGCGACTTTCAATCTTGTTTTAACGTTACTTCTACTTTTGCCATTTGCTTCAACCTCTGTCACTTCCATGTTGCTACTGCATGACTTTGCCATTTCCGATCTTGTTTTAACTTTACTTGATGTTTTTGACATTTACTTACCTTTGCTACTTCAACGTTACTCCTACCTTTGCAATTTTCAATCTTTCTTTAACGTTACTTCCACTTTTGCTATTTACTATTACTTCTACCTTTGTTACTCCTACGTTACTCCTATGTTTGCCATTTTCGATTTGTTTTAACGTATCTTTTACTATTGTCATTTACTTTTACCATGGGGACGTTTACGTTACTTTTACATTACTGATAGCTCTTGCCATTTTCTATCTTGTTATAACGTTACTCCCACTTTCTGCTCCACCTTAAGGTCAGGAACGTTATGATAGCCTGCAGAAATACTCCCCGCATACTTAGAGCCGAGTGCTACGACGGAGCAGCTCGAGAGGCCGTAAAAACAGAGCTATCGACAGCGGTCTCACATTTCGCGGTGCTAGCAACGAACGTTCGAGCGCCGCAGTAAACTGCCCCTCATGAACTGAGTTACAGTCGCAGCAAAGAAAAACGCAAAAACCGCAAGTCGAACCCTGTGCTGAATTTTTGGGTAAGCGATGCCTGCATTTTGCCTCTTCTGCTTCATGATTTACTCTGTTGGAAAAGGCCTCGTGCTGTTGAAAGTATGGGGGTATTTTTATTATTTCCGTCGATTTTCAGACGCGATAATTTCGAAAAATTGATGAACCCTTTGCAAATACTAATTAAGCGTATGCTTATTGTTGTAAACTAAATTTTTGTTTTTGAACTAAATTTTTAATAGAGGAGAAACACGCATTTAGATTTATCGTAATATTTTCACAAGCAAATTAACATAAAAAACATTTCAGAGTTGAAGTAAGAGGTTTAATTAGGACCATCGAACTCTCCTTTGTCTAGATAGGTAAGAAAAACTGGGACACTGTTCAGAAGAATATCATGCAGCAGCTATAGGGATCTATTTTCATTTCTACATCCAGAAACAGTTGTTTTCCATGAATCAATGCTCATACCTCATTTTCTGCAGTGTTGAATAATTAAGAAAAAGTTGTCTTCCACGAATCAATGCTCGCACCTCATTTTCTGCAGTGTCGGATGATTATGCATTTTCTACGCTTCCTATGTACGTATAGAAGAAGGAGCGCCAGTTGCCGTTTAACAGGGATTAGTTTTTGAGAAATTCAAGAATCTCTCACGTTGTGTGTTGTCGACTAATTTTCAGTAGTCTACCCACATGGATTAAAGCTTGCCCTAGATGAGTAGTAATTAATGTGCAATTATTTATTCACTCAAGCAAACCAAACATCTACCATGAAATTAAAAATGTACTGTTTGTTTTTTGACGACGTAGAGACTAGTGATTCTCTTTAAGAAGGAGAGTGAGATTGTTTGATTCTTAAGCCCCGTACACACCTTGCAACTTGTTGCGCGTCATGCCCCATGGACAAGCGCTCTCTGACCGCTCAGCAACATGATGCAGCACCATGAACAGAAAGTTCAGCTAGCCCGATTGTTGTTTCGCGTGCACCTGTGTTGTTACTCTTGAAGTGTATTTAGAAATAACTTTTACTGTTCTCACACTCTAAGTGCTGCGTTGAAAATCTCACACCCTTTTTGAGTATTGCAAGAAATGGTGTAAGACAAATTCTCGTGGCATTGTTTTCGCAATAAAAATAAATTGGGAGTTGAAATCATTCAGCAGGAACTCGAACTTCAACCAGGTTTATTAATTGGGGCATCATCTCCACGATCACATCTAGCAGTTACTAAATTTTTGTCTTAGCAAGGCACCCAGATCTTCGATTAAAAGGCCTCTGACAAATGCCCAAGTGAACACTCCGCGAAAAAAACTCTTGTGCGACCAGTGCAACATGAATGCCTTTCTGCAAGACTTCAAGATCTTCGATTTTTTTCGTCCGAGCGAGACCCCAAGATCTTAGACTAGTTAAATGCCCACTTAAAGACTGTATGAAAAGAACTCTTGTGCGATCAGCAGTTCACGCAACATAAACGCGTCTCAAAAATCCGATCGTGCAGCCCTGCTAAGTTGTGAATAAGACTGAAAAAGCTTATGTTTCGTCCCGGCAAAGCCTCGTAAGCATTCAGTGCAAGATAGAGAGCAAGAAATTTTTTCAGGTTAGTAGCGAGCTCGAATTTTGTTCGTTTCAAGGCAAAAACTCTCGAATTGCCGGCAAATTACCGGGCTGTTTTTTCACGAGCTCTCCTAACGTTTATTTGGTCTCCTTTTTCCATAATTCGAGAGAAAATTCGTGGAAGAAAAACAGCAGAAGACCATCCCGCATGTGGGCGTTAAGTTGCGATATCTTTATCTTTGGTATAATCTTTGATGCTCGTTTTAGAGGCGCCTCTCAAAGATAAAGGTGCTCGAAATAAACACGTTTTTGCGCAGGCAAACTTAAGGACAAAAATCCTCCACAAAAACTTTCATCTCTTCCTACAGCATGCACCGCGCGGCATTCGACGTCATTTTCTGAATTTATGAGAATTGTCGTTTAATGTAATATTGCAAAAATTAGGCCATACTGAATGGAATATGCATCCAGCTGATTACACGAAAGAAGTACAAATAGAAGGAGAAAAATAGTAAGGGCTTGAGCGGGTTGCAGCTAAACTTTTATGCTATGCCCTCAACGAACCAAAAATAATTTCTCACGTTGTGGTGTACGCAAAGGCCATTGGTACTTAATTAATTAAGTCGCAAGCTTAAGTAAATATTGGCTATATGAAGGGTGAAACTGTATTAACAGTTTGACTGCGCAATGGTTTAAATTTGCACCACTGGGTAAAGTGTACATTTCTGTACCAACACCAATAAATAGCATTTCAATTATTTCACTACTTTTATTTAAATTAGACTTGGGCGAACAAGTTCAAATGCTATTGCTATTTTTATTTAACTTAGACTTTGGCGAACAAGTTCAAATGCTATTGTTTCTATTATTTAAATTAGACTTTGGCGAACAAGTTCAAATGCTATTGCTTTTTTTATTTAAATTAGACTTTGGCGAACAAGTTCAAATGCTATTGCTACTTTTATCTAAATTAGACTTTGGCGAACAAGTTCAAATGCTATTGCTACTTTTATTTAAATTAGACTTTGACGAACAATTTCAAATGCTATTGCGCAATTATATACTGTATTTCCCGCTTCTTAGAAAATCTAGAAATTTAATCAAACAGTAAACACGGTTTTTCAATTCCGTCACATCCAACCAAACATTACCGACAGTAGCACTCGCACCAACGCAGTTACAACGAATCAACACTTTGACTGCGTCTGGTAAAACTGAAGTTTAATAATCACTTAAATTTAAAGTCAATTGTAGTAGACAATGTTTAAAATCGCAAGCATTAACTGGGTCGTACCTTCATTAAGTTTTGATTTTGTATTTATGGTCGGTAGTAGCATTATGAAAACTCCCTCAGTGACCACCGGTGGCTCATGTCGTATAGGCAAAGTGTAAAGCCTCCCTTAACATAATAAAGATATTCTAAACGCATTAAGTTATCGGAAATTATTATTCACACAATTTAAATTTTTATCTTCTGATCTAACTCTAGATTTTACGCATAAATTTCTCTCACTTGGCTCTCTTTATTAAATTTCAAAAATATTTTCCGACCAGAAAAATCTCAGTGATCTTCCATACGAAGAGCTTTAGCTTCCGAAGTTCGGACATAAAGGCTCCTATTCATCAGAACAAGTTTGCTCTGGCCTTAAGCATCGTGAGTGGAGCTATTGTCATTCATATCAAGTACCATCAAAATTTCAAGCATCCATGGAACTCATACAAACTATTTCAGGCGCCCTGAGGGTTGGAAAAGCTCCGCGTTTCGGCGCGTACTTTGTGAAGGATAACACGGAATTAAATATACTCCCTCGAGAGCGCAAATTAGTCCAACACGGATTATTCTTGTCCAAAACAACAGTAACTTTGTTGTGTTTAGTGAAGTTTGCAGCCCGACTTGGGCATATGACCAATTTTGCGCATTTCTTGGCAGACCAAACTCCCGTGAAAGATTCTAAATTAGGGAAAGTCGGGAAAGAGTTTACACTCTCAAAACACGAGACTTGGAGTTGTCTTCTCGGAGAGCTTGACTGTTCGCAATTATAACAGGAGGCTTGGCACGCGAAAAACGCATAACCAAAGGCCAAAGTTTAGTCTTAAGAGGAATTTTCGCGGCATCTTGCGCATAATGCCTCTCGGAGTCCGTCCGGTCGGAGGAGCGGCCATTTGCGAATCCGTGTTTGCCAGGTTAACATCAGCTCTTCAAGAACGTTAGCATTATTGAGCTCTCCAAACAATCTCATTTGTGTCCGTTATTCTCCTGTCATGAGCCAACAAAACATGTTTGTTTTGCCTTAGCTTCTTGCTGGACTCAAATGTCAGTCGTCAAAGACGAATGTTTAGTTTAAGAAGACACATTTGATGCGTTCACATGCTTAGCTTAGATAAGAAATGAGCATTTTTAAGAGTATTTTCTACGCAATTACGTGTTTAAATAACGTGTGTTTAATGAGCCATAGAAAAAGTTAAGGCAGGACATCAAGATGCCTGATAATTTTTTTAACCATGCTCGTCAATAGGCGTTGACGATTTTTTCATTAGAAACGAAATACCCGAAGTAAATTTTAGATTCGGCGGGGATACACACTCAGGTAAGTTCTCGTCCTATACTCAGGTAAATTCTCACTTAGGTAAATTGCCGCTCAATATACTCACTTAGGTAAATTCTCACTCAATATAAACATTCAGGCACATTCTCACTTAGGTAAATTGTCGCTCAATATACTCACTCAGGTAAATTCTCACTCAATATAAACATTCAGGCAAATTCTCACTTAGGTAAATTGTCGCTCAGTATACACATTCAGGTAAATTCTCAGACAGCGGACACTGGCACGAGCGAGCACTGGCGTACGGGAGTTAAACCCAAAATGAAATTTTAAGCTTGAATATGAGGTTAAGCGGAAAATTGATGCAGCTTTTTCGCAGCAGAGAATGTTTAGTTGTTTGAGAACATCGTTAGTCAAAAAGAATTTCTGCATATTTTTTTTTACTAACGATGTTTTCAGATACATGAAAATTCTTTGCTCTGCAAGCAAAGGTATATAAAAGAGTTAAGAGTTATAAATATATTCTACGGTCGTGCAAACATTCATTTTTTGAGGCTTGGAAGTAATTTAATATATTGCGAGGAAATGTAATTTCGTGAATGCAACTTGGGTTTATCTGGAGTAGAAATTTTCTCATCGTCAGTTATGACCAGCTAGAATTCTTTGCAGGTATTTTTTCAGTTTCAAATTTGCAATTAGTTTTACGGTGGAAAGATTTTCAGGGCAATTTTATATCTGATACTTGTGTTGATTGTTCTACTCTAAAATAATGAACCAAAATTTTTTGTGGTAGGATATATTCGAAAATTAATTTGCTATCCATTAGGTCCTGCGTTCCTACTTACAGAAAGGCAAATAACGGCTTTCTTCGTTATAGTGAATATCTGTCTAACATAAAAATATCTATTTAACTGTGAACATCAATTTAATTTGTGAATATGCATTTAATTTGGAAATATCTATTTTACGTGTGAATATTGATTTAACTTGAGAATATCTATTTCACTCTGTACAGGTGAATCGAGAGACTGTATGTGGCTGGAGGTACAAAAGAGTCTCAGATGGTGATTTCGACATACATTGAAATCTAATTGCAATGTTTTCAGGTCATTAAAAACTTTTTTGCGTCCAAGTTTATACTTAAGTTCAATTCAGAGTATTTTCATGAGCAAAAAGAAAGGCATAAGGAAACATTTTTAAAATACTCAACCATTATGATCACTTGTGAACGAGCGAGTTCGCATTTCCATCATTCGGCTTCCGCTGTTGGCAGATGTCCAAGAAGTTTCAACATCCACTTCAGTAATGCAATTCAAAACGAACTTATTTAATAGCAAAAGAAAAATACTGAGCTACAATTGGCACTTTTGTCAATTAAATACTACCCATGTTATCGTATGATATTGATCGCATAATATTGCATCAAGTTATTCTGCCGTATTCGGGCGTATTTAATGAAACGAGCCTATGGAAATAGCAGAGCTATCAAAGTGCTGACACTTTTTAGGGGTCATTTGGCCCTTTCAGGCGTCTCAGAACATCCATCACTCGAAGGTTGACAGCTGTCCAAACTTTTGAGAAACTTTTCGAAGATTTATTGGCAGTCAAAATGTCGATATGGAGGCACTAGTCATTCTAACTGAGATTTTATTGAAGAGATAACTCTGCCTTCAGCGGCGTTGCTTCTGTTGCAAAAAATTGAAATTTTGGAGTCTGACATTATTTTGTGATTTTATTTTGCAAAGAAGCCCTTCGCATGGTTCCTGTGCTGTGTTTATCGGTTGGAGGTAATAAAAAATAGCCACCCATGGATTTCAATGTTAAAAGACTGAGTAAAAAATAACTTGTGCTACAAAATTTGGATCTGAATTCAGTTCAAAATACAGTTTAAAAGATTGCAGTTAAAAAAAATTATTTTCATGGACAAAAGAAAGACATGCACAAAATATGAACTGAAAATTTCCGGAATTATGTACGTATAATATGCATTTCTTATATCAATATCACAGTTTAATACATCGATTATATTAAATGGATTTATTCACGAAAAACACGGTCCATTACGAAGGTCATTTGTACAATTTGAGTGACCGAATTTACATCTTTTCCGAGAAACAGCCAACTTCTCAACAACAGGTATCTCGTTCATAAAGACATGATTAAAATTGATATCACTTGAAGATGACTTGTAATCTTTTCAGTTGCTTGCAAAAGAAGTATTAAAAATTTGATGTCAAGGTAATCGAATTTCAAATGATATCACTTGAAGATGACTTGTATTCCTTTTTTGTTGCTTGCAAAAGAAGTTGTAAAAAGTTTATGTCATGTTAATCGAATTCCAATGAACCGTCTGCTGAAGATCATTTGCTCGTGTCAGGCGGTAAGTTTGAGAGGACGATAATTCTCTACCAGCAAAGGAAAGGGGCTGCGCGACGCAAAACTGACCATTTTTCTCGGGCGCTAATTGCAGCGATCGCTGCAACTGGCACGAGGTACAAAGCTGCCTTCGGTAATGTGCTGCCTTCGAATTAATGCCATTCCAATTATGCTGAAGCGATCAACTTGAACGTGGAGTGAACCGCCAAGCCTTAAGTTAGATCTGCATGTGGAAGGAAATTTCGGGAAAATAAGCGGTAGCAGAAGAAATTTGTTTTATGCTACAACCATTGTTTGAAGTTTGTCTAGCGCACAGTAGTTTCATTCTTTTTCATTCAGAAGAATAGGAAGAGAAGCTACGAATAGAAAACTTTGCTTCTCGATGACTGGCCGATGAGTATTTCTTGTGAACATTATGACGAGGGACGGATTGACTGAGGGTAATATCTCTCTAGTGATAAGCACTCGCAATCAGTCTAATAAAAAAATAACTTCACTCCATTCCAAGTTTCAGAAAGGATGTTATTTTTTACAATTAGTAATGGAAAGCCAATCAAAAGCTGAAAAACGTTTCTCCAATATTTACGTAAAGTTGAAATGATTTGGTGGTAATTATGTAGTTCTTTGAGTGCAGTTGTTTTCCAATTCTTCCCCCGACACAGGAAACATTTATCGTTCATTATATGAAATGAATACGCTATTACGTTCATTTTCATTTTGAACTGTGAATGAAAAAACGGGGACATGTTTTTGGTAATCTTTGAGAATGCTATCATTTTTGAGCAAACTTATGAACTCTATTTTCCACGAGTAATTGCAAGCGCAAATGACGCTCGTTTGTTCGTCCAGGAATTGAAACATTTCTCAACAAATAAACTGAATAGGAGTTTCATGCTCATTAGGCAACACCGTTCAAAATAATATCTCACATTATATTGAACGGTAATATAATATAATATCGTATATTGCATCACAATTTCAACCATCTTCCTCTTCAATGCATTCGAATCTCAGAGCACAGAACGTGCCTACGCTTGCATTGAGTTAATTGATCTTACAAGCGCAAGCCTATATCAAACGATCTCTCTGCTTAATTGCAACATATGGCATCTATTTAACGAAGCCTGAGAATGTATTTATACGCGTTCTCATTTAGCTCAAAGCGCAGTGAACTCGCTCATGTCTTCATTACGCGCCTCATTACTTGATCGCAGACAAACAAGGCGTCTGCTGCCACACGCACAGTTGCAACAGCCATCGCGTTCCAGCAGAGCTCTGGAAAGCCGTGGTGGGGCTGGACTCCACACGCTCTCCAATGCTGCATGGGTGAGAGGTACACAGTGGTTGAATTTTGGATATGTGTTTTCCTTTTTTAAGGTTTCGTGATTCCATTTTACGTACTCCTTCATTCGCCATTTCGTCTCTTGTAGCTTCTCCGACAGGAATAAATGAGTGATAATTTTCTGCTATCTGGCTTTAGAGGGTAACGAAAGTGTAGTGGTAGAGTGCTGGATGTGTGAGGGGTGCTCAGTGGCTGAATTGGGGAAAAATCAATGATGGTATTCCGTATTATAATAATAATGGGTGTGTATTGCGGGATTGAGGGTTGTGAAGTGGTAGAATGATGTGGGCAATGGATGAAGAATAAATGCGTTATGTGTGTACTGTCACATAATGATGGATGAGTATAGGATGAGTGATGGGTGTGCAGTGGTAGAACGTTGGCGAGCGTCACGTGATTCAAAAGTGTGCCATGGTAAGAGGTATGTTGGTATGGTGTGTTAAATGAATAATTATATTTTATCACACAGTGGTAGTACTGTGATGAATACTAGACAAGAGTCGATTGAGGTCTGGCTTACTGCGAGGGCAATAAAAAAAAGGTAAGATTGCGGAGAAGATTTGGAGCGAGTTTGGTTTCACGATAAGCTACAAATACTTAAGAGGCGCATTGTACAGATTTACAGTAGGTCTTCTTAAAAATACGGTGTAGGAAATCAAAATAGATGTTGCTAAGAAACTCAAGACTTTCACTGTCCTAGAATAATAACAAACTCAAACCCAGAACGCAGAGCTTCACAAAATTTCGAAAACGGACTTTAAAGTAATAGTTCGGCCTTGAAATTTAGCCATAAAGTTAAAATTTAGCCATGAAATTTAGCCATATAATTAAAATTTAGCCATAAAATTAAAACTTAGCCATAAAATTTAGCCTTGAAATTTAAATTTAGCGATAAAATTTAGCCTTGAAATTAAAATTTAGCTATAAAATTTAGCCTTGAAATTAAAATTAAGCCATAAAATTAAAATTAAGACATAAATTTAGCCATTAAATCATCGGCGTGTGATCCCCCAACGGAGCGGCCCCAACTGAGGGTTGCCTCATTGCGCACTTCAAGCAGACCCTTCTCGCGTCCTTGTGCTCAATGGCTCTTGCACTCTGAGTTCACAAATGCCTGCTAAATTACCGCGCAACTCACTACCTGATTTTCTTTAAAGCCTCGACAGGGCCTTTATTGTTCTGCTTCCTCGCTTCTGAGTTTACGAGTATCGCGCAACTGCGGGTCTTGAACAGAGCATGCTCGAGAAATTTTGCTGTACCCGATAACTTCGGTTCAGGATCCGTGAAATATCTCTTGAATAAGCGTGCAAGTTGAACTATCAGTGCTGTTCGAGTCTACATCGGTAGATGTTCGTACCGATGTAATGTGCATTTCTGAAGTCATCTTGCAACTGTTGGTTCAATGTGGAAAGTAAACTTTCTAAAGAAATCTAATGATGTGCTTTGAAACTTCAGAAACTGTCCAGTGCCTTTAAATTTAAACAGAGAATTCCCATCTTCAGTGCCTTGCGTTCAACCAATTAATTATTGAAAGCCTCACGGGCTAAGGATTGAGCTCGCCTGATGCTCTCCAATCCAAACCTGAGCACAAAAAGACCGGGACTCGACAAACAGAAAATTTTCACTCATATATTTGCGTCGGAGAAGCTGCGAGGGATGGAAAGATGCATTGAGGAGTACGTGAAATGTAATCAGGAGGGCTTCAAAAAAGGGTGAACCTGTTTTCGTTTCACGTTTGATAAACGATTGCAACACATTGGTCCAATCTCCAAATAGTTAATGTCGTCTTAGCGGAGCAGCTGGTCGCACAAGTTGACTTAGAACTTACGTGTCTGGCCAGACCGCTACGGCTACGGGGATTGGTTGAAAATTGGACCTTTGATTTCAATATTTTACATAACTCCCGAATTCAGAGAAATCTTCCATAGAAACCTGACACAACGCTAGTTATCTTATTCATGAAGACATGATTAAAATTGATTTCATTTGAAGATGATATTTAATTAAATTTTTAATTTAATTTGAAGGTTTAATTCCTGTTTGTTGCTTGCAAAAGAACTGGTAAAAAAATAATGTCATGTTAATCAAATTCGAATGAACCGTCTGCTGGAGATCACTTGCTAAATTTGAGGAGATGATAACTCCACAAAATTTATACCTGAAGTAGAGAATAGTTAAAAACTCTCACAGTAACGATATGGCCCAAATTTTTTGGAAAACTTTCCCTCAAAAAATACGCACCAAGAATAAAATAACTTTGAATTAGTTCGTTTGAAATACAGCATATTTTCAGTTTGGCCTGGAATACTTTTATTAACAATTTCTAAGAGTTTTTAGGAAAGTAAATGGTTGAGACACTTGATCCTTTCTTTCTTCGTTAAATCAACCCATAGACAACTTAGTGACACACTGGTGGTCAATGAGGAGATTTCTACAGAGTACAGCAGTTAATTCTGAATTTTTAGGTTTCTACAGTATTCTCAACGATGCAGGTTAGACTGCCGTGCCCTGTATAATGTGGACAGCTCGGCGGATATCACCACTGAAATTTCGCTTGTACCTGATGGGAATAAAATGTAGGTACGTTTCAATGAATCTTTTGTTCATTTTAATTAAAATGTAAAATTGAAATTTTGTTAGAAATTACGTATTTCTTAAATGTTCCCGTGAAGAAAAAGATTGTGTAGCTTAGGAAATTTACGTGTATGTGGTACGGAGCGGTAGCTGTAGTGCTTCTGGGCAGACCATTTACTCAGCATGGCCGATTCTTCGTAATTCCTTTTTTTATTTGAGTGATCACTCTTTTGATTTTCCTTAAGTTTAATTTACGTTTTCGATGCATGTTTGAGCTCCTTAAAAACTTACCGAGAGGCCTAGTACGCTTTAAGCCCTAATTTGGGAATATACATACTCTCCTGTTTAGGAGTCCTTAAAACTTTAACTTTAAACCTTAAATTTGGCCTATAGCGCCTAACTAATGTTTCTACTTACCTCTTAATAGTAGTTTGTTATCTTCTTATCTTCTTAAGTTATCTTCTTATTACCTTAATATTACCTTAAACCTTAAAAGTACTAGGTCTTCTCTTACTTAACCTGTCTATTTTTCCTCTTATGGCCGTTTATTTATGTGCCTCTTGAAATGTGCTCATTAAAGTTTCAAGGTTGGTACAGCCGAGTAGCTCTTAATTGAGCAATTGAAATACTTTGAATGATATGAAATTTATTCCTATAAAAAAGACAGCTGTGGCTGAGTTCAGTAAACTAACATGGTTCTTCTTCTTCTTCTTTTAGAATAACTTGAAGTCGTCTGCCCGAGACTGCTTGCTTTTAAACCCTGCCCTATTGTCTCCGCCTTCGTTTCTCCGCCGCACCTGTATGATTAACTTGTCGTCGCCTGAGCTGAGCTGTTTAATTAACTTACCGTTGTTGTTCGAGGCCAAGCCAGCCCGATCCGTAGGTGTTGAGAGTAGAGAAGTGAAATGTTATTGGAAATATCTAATATCTAAATAAATTCTGGTATAACCATATAAACACCACTTGATAAAGATACGCTCTAAAATCGGTATATTATGTTTCAGTTGTGTTGGGCTCCCAATTGCGGGTCCCGCGGATCTTGGTGGGATTTTTAACTTATTCCGGCACGTCAGGAGGTCGAAGTTAAATAAAAATTGGTTCCTAGCTGTAAGGCTTTCTTTTCCTTTATAAGTCTAACAATTTCTTCCAATTTGAGTAAAATATTGATCTTCAGCTTAATTAATTAACCATTCTGCATTAAACGCATTGAGCGCTTTCGACACCCCACCGTTGATACGAAGGGTTGGGATGTCTTTCGAACGTAAGGTTCATATTCCACATTAAATTTCCCCTCATGAATATAAAAAAATTTTCAAGAACATTGCAGCGTCAAATTCAAAATAAAAATAAAATGAAGTAAGTTCTCACAATTTAAAAACATTCAAACTCCGAACGTCAATTATCTGGTGTATTTTTGAGTTTATAAACTCTTTTTTACAATTAAATTACATGTCTAAATCCTATACACAGAGTGGTCTCATTACTTGCAAACGTCGGCACGCATCACTGATCAGCTTTTCCACTAGTTGTAGGACCGATGATTAAAGTCTATGGTAAAATCGGGGCTTCAAAAATCGAGTGTTTGCATGGAGTTCGAACAAAGAGAATTTGATTACACGAGGCAGCGACGCGGTCCGTTTTGGGCACTTTGAGACTTAAAATTAGCAAGAGGCCACTTTAATTGGAGGTAAGGCCGGTAAATGCGGGAATCCGTAAAATTTACAGTGTTAATTACATGACAATAAGGATTTAAGGGCCCTCAAGAGCTGCGTTTTTTTCAGGCAGCTTCAATATCCGGCTGGGTGAGATTTCTTTTATTTTCAAGAACGCAAGATCAAGCGAAATTGATTCGAAAGGCTAAGTGCTTTCTTGCTTTTATTCTCATGCTGCTTCGTAATCGCGAGGGCTTCAGTGAAGCCAATCCCCAATTAATGCAAATTGAAAGAAGCTGAGGCCTGCGAGCGAAGATACACTCTTGTCTCTGAGGACCCTTGTGGAGCCAAGCTGGCTGCCTAAATTTAATTAAAAATGATTACGTTGAACCCCGTAATGTGATTCGTTTTATATATATTCGGAGAGGAATACGGCTGTGGTGGTATAATGGATACGGCTGTGGTGGTGTAGTGGATACGGCTGTGGTGGTGTAGTGGATACGGTTGTGGTGGTATTATGGATACGGCTGTGGTGGTGTAGTGGATACGGCTGTGGGGGTATAATGGATACGGCTGTGGTGGTGTAGTGGATACGGCTGTGGTGGTGTAGTGGATACGGCTGTGGGGGTGTAGTGGATACGGCTGTGTTGGTATAATGGATACGGCTGTGGTGGTATAATGGATACGGCTGTGGTGGTGTATTGGATACGGCTGTGGTGGTGTAGTGGATACGGCTGTGGTGGTATAGTTAATATGGCTGTGGTGGTATAGCAGATACGGATGTGATGGTATAGTGAATACGGCTGTGGTGGTGAAGTGGATACTGCTCTGGTGGTATAGGGGATACGGCTGTGGGGGTATAGTTAATACGGTGGTGGTATAGCAGATACGGATGTGATGGTATAGTGAATACGGCTGTGGTGGTGTAGTAGATACGGCTGTGGTGGTATAGGGGATACGGCTGTGGTAGTGTAGTGGAAACGGCTGTGGTGGTATAGCAGATACGGATGTGATGGTAAGGTAAATACGGCTGTGGTGATATAGTGGACATATAAAGCTGACGCCTGAGCGTTAAAGCAGTTAGCTCTCCTGCAAAATAAGAATGAGCAGAAACTGAGCAATAGTACAAAAGGCGTTGAAATTTTAGCCTTGAGGCTGGGTTAAGGACAGTATAAGAATGTTAGGGAAAGAGTTCCAACAGAAAACAGTACAAAAATGTGTACTTAACAGAAATAATTATAATGAAGGATAACAAGGCTAACGGTGGATTAATGTGTTCAAAAATGCGGTTCAACGTGACTTAAGTCTTTTTTAGCTTTCAAATTTCCTGATTTCGCGACTGCCTGGCCGGGCTGAGGCTTGTTACATTCGACAATCGTGTTTGAATGTCGTCAGAGATCGGAAAATTTGAATTGAAATGTTTGAAAACGATAGATTGGATCTTTATAGTATCGACCGAACTTTAAATGTACATTTTTTTGCTTATACAGGTTAGAGTCGCTTTAAGCTAAACAGCTGCGTCTACAATTGGTGGAAACTCCAATTGAACACAGTTTAGTGGAACAGCTACTCAGGACATGATTGACGGCGTAGATAAAATTACCAAAAGCAATAAATATTAAAAGGATCATGTGTATCACATTTTTTGTAAAAACATCAATGGAACACGCGTTAGAGTTCATCCCTCGACGCGCACTGCGAAAGCATGAAACAAACGCACATCCAATATTAAACTGAATTTCCAGAGGCATTCAACTGGCGGAATTAATTTGACTCGGACAGCCATCAAAGTAATTGGCCATTTCATATGCTCGTAAAGAGAGCTTTCCAATCTTTTAAACAACGCCCCGTGTGTTCGGCAAAGGGGCAGCCTTGCGTGTTTATTGCTCAAACGAAACTGCTCCAAATTGCTCTATTAGCTTCCGGGTCGAACTCAAGGCAAAATTTTACTCGCCCTCCTGGATGCTGGTGTAGTTCACCGCTGCACCATCCAGCTCTGGCTGATGTCTACTCCTTTCGAAACATTAAAAAAATATTGTAGAACATCATGAATTGCTTTCTTACGCAAACGAATCGTAAATAAAAACACCAAGGTTGCTACTCTCAAAGTCAACATTGTAAAAATTATTTATTGCTTTAAAAGGTAAACGTTTCGAGCACCAGGCTCATCATCAGTACAAGCGTTCTGAAAAGAAGAACAGCGAGATGGACAAAAATATACGAAAATTAAACGCAGAATTGAAAAAAATACTACTTCTAAAATCAAGAGGAAACTATGTACAAAGGGTGGGCACTATTAGTTTCATTAAGAGGCGGCTTACGTTTAAAAATGTACAAGGACTCTAAAATTCTTAAATCATTCTGATGGCTGGCTGAAGCTAAAATGCTAAAATTACTGCACTGTACACTGGAGCCACACTGTTCACTATGGAGGCGCACCGAGGAGTGGGGGGGATGGGCAAGAATCCCTCCAGTGCGGCTACTACGTCCAGCATGCTCCGCTACTCTAACGCCCAAAGTTCTGCAGGTCGAGCCTACATAACTAGATGCACATTGTGCACAACGAAATTCATATATTAGAGAGCGGCGCATGCTGGAAGGTAATTTATCTTTGTAGTTGAAAAATGAACCTATAGTGAATTTGTTTGTAAGAATAATTTTAAAATCAACATCAGGTAAATATGAGTGAAGAATTTTGACAAGCTCTGTTTTCATTTGTTCAGATTTAGGCCCAAAGTATAAAAAGGGTAAGTATAATCTCTTTCTTGTACTATCGACGGGATTGGCCGGTAAGCTATATTTGGAATTTAAAAAACGTTTTATCAAAGATTGAACTAAACCAACAGGAAAACCATTATTCTTGAAAAAATTACACAAAAAAGAGAATTCATCGTGAAGTAAATTGCAATTTGAACATACATTAAAGGCTCTATGTAACAGGGTTTTTATGCTATTAACTTTAAAGAGATTAGGTGTGAAACTAAAAAAACTGGTACCAAGTCCCGTAAAAGTAGGTTTTCGGTAAACGGAAGTTAAGAAAATACCACCACGTTTTGAAATTAAGACATCCAGAAATGAAATCTTACTACCGACCTCGGGTTCAACTGTGAACCTGATATTGCTATGTTTTGAATTCAAATAATCAAGAAATTGAGCAGAATGGGACGGGTCGTGGAAGAGCATAAAAGTGTCATCGATATATCTCTGATAAAATATAGGACGAAATTGAGATGGGCACTCAGACAGCCATTTGGTCTCATGGTGGCACATAAAAAGGTTTGCAAAGGTAGGACCGAGTGGCAAGCCCATACCCAGTCCATCGACTTGTTTGTAAAATTTCCCATTGAAACAAAAGAACGAATTTAAAACAGAATGCTCCAACAAGGTTTTATTTGCTCCAACAAGGTTCCTTGTGCCAATTTTATCACCTTTTACTGTAAATGATCACTCAGTGGATAATTCTTATACTTTTGTCTACAGGCTTAAATTATTCACCAATGCTGAAAAATACCACATGGCTTCTTTTGATGTAGAGAATCTTTTCACTAATGTTCCTATTATTGAAACCATAGATATATGTTTAAACCTTCTATTTACCAACCCGTCTTCGACTGTAATCGGCCTAACTCGTTCCCTTTTTAAAACCTTGTTGGAGCATTCTGTTTTAAATTCGTTCTTTTGTTTCAATGGGAAATTTTACAAACAAGTCGATGGATTGGGTATGGGCTTGCCACTCGGTCCTACCTTTGCAAACCTTTTTATGTGCCACCATGAGACCAAAGGGCTGTCTGAGTGCCCATGTCAATTTCGTCCTATATTTTATCAGAGATATATCGATGACACTTTTATGCTCTTCCACGACCCGTCCCATTCTGCTCAATTTCTTGATTATTTGAATTCAAAACATAGCAATATCAGGTTCACAGTTGAACCCGAGGTCGGTAGTAAGATTTCATTTCTGGATGTCTTAATTTCAAAACGTGGTGGTATTTTCTTAACTTCCGTTTACCGAAAACCTACTTTTACGGGACTTGGTACCAGCGTTTTTAGTTTCACACCTAATCTCTTTAAGTTAATAGCATAAAAACCCTGTTACATAGAGCCTTTAATGTATGTTCAAATTACAATTTACTTCACGATGAATTCTCTTTTTTGTGTAATTTCTTCAAGAATAATGGTTTTCCTGTTGGTTTAGTTCAATCTTTGATAAAACGTTTTTTAAATTCCAAATATAGCTTACCGGCCAATCCCGTCGATAGTACAAGAAAGAGATTATACTTACCCTTTTTATACTTTGGGCCTAAATCTGAACAAATGAAAACAGAGCTTGTCAAAATTCTTCACTCATATTTACCTGATGTTGATTTTAAAATTATTCTTACAAACAAATTCACTATAGGTTCATTTTTCAACTACAAAGATAAATTACCTTCCAGCATGCGCCGCTCTCTAATATATGAATTTCGTTGTGCACAATGTGCATCTAGTTATGTAGGCTCGACCTGCAGAACTTTGGGCGTTAGAGTAGCGGAGCATGCTGGACGTAGTAGCCGCACTGGAGGGATTCTTGCCCATCCCCCCCACTCCTCGGTGCGCCTCCATAGTGAACAGTGTGGCTCCAGTGTACAGTGCAGTAATTTTAGCATTTTAGCTTCAGCCAGCCATCAGAATGATTTAAGAATTTTAGAGTCCTTGTACATTTTTAAACGTAAGCCGCCTCTTAATGAAACTAATAGTGCCCACCCTTTGTACATAGTTTCCTCTTGATTTTAGAAGTAGTATTTTTTTCAATTCTGCGTTTAATTTTCGTATATTTTTGTCCATCTCGCTGTTCTTCTTTTCAGAACGCTTGTACTGATGATGAGCCTGGTGCTCGAAACGTTTACCTTTTAAAGCAATAAATAATTTTTACAATGTTGACTTTGAGAGTAGCAACCTTGGTGTTTTTATTTTTTAAAAAAATATGTATCGCAGTCGGCCGCAGGCTACCGGGGTGGTTCTAAGTGTTGAGAGAATATGTAAAGTAAGGTACGTATGAGATTTTTGTTCATTCGTGATTGCTCAGCTTCTATGAGAGCAATAAAATAATCTCGTCTTACTGACAAAACGAGCGTGTCTGAACAGGCGTCTCGCAGAAAAACCTAATCGTGGATTCAAGTATTTTTTGTGCTTGTTTATGTGTTTTTTACGAGTTATACCGTTGGAAACTATGTGCACAGTTTTGAATGTAGGAAAAAAATTGACAGGAGGACTTAACGTTGAAGTCTTATGAAATAAGTCAAAACTTGTCACTTATTTGCTAACTAATGTTATTTCATTCTTACAGTTGTTCTTATATCGATCATAACAATGTTGAAAGCAAAATTACAGTAGTTCTTATATCGATCATTGTCAGAGTTTTTATCATTGTGTACATACTCATGAAGGCTGAACGCGCCTGAGTTAGAGCAAGGACACTGCGCACTCTGTATTTTATTCTTAGTTTTTATTAATGTACGCGCCTCTGAAAGTTTGAAAGCGTTTGATTTGGTGCAAAGAATAATTTCGGGGACCAGTCCCTAGAATTCCAAGACATTGCACTCACTGTATTTTATTATCACAGTTTTTTATAATTGTATGGGTTTTGAGGCATTTTGACGACGTTAGATTTATTGATAATAACTTGCTTACCCTATACTTCCGTGATATAAACAGCTAGCCTCCTGGTGACTCAAACAACAAGGCTCCTGACCACCTTCGTAGATGTTGCTCACAAAGTCCTGTATTTCTCGGATTTCCGTGATGTTAAAATCCGATGTAAAAAAGAGCTTTTGCTCACAAAATCTCGTATTTCCGTGATGCAAAAGACTAAGAGATGTTGCTCATATCTCTCGTATTTCTGTGATGTACAAAAAATATGAAATTTTGCTCACAAAATCTCGTATTCCTCGTACTTCCATGTTGGAATAAAAACTAGGAGGCGTTGCTCACAAATCCGACGGCTGCAGTCTGGATGTCGGGTCGGCGTGGCCAATACGAGGAGTATCGTTCACGAAGCATATTGTTGGATGGTTAATATCAGGCAGCATATAAGATAACGGCAAGCGCCTTTGGCCGCGTGTGAGAATTTTTATGAGGTACGGCACCATAAATTGGGTCTGAGGTCAGCATTATGGCCGCTTACTAGCACAGCGAACGAGACCGATATTTATGGGGACACTTGCGTTGCTCCTTACCCCGACACATTGGCTCCGATTTGCTCCCACCTAATGAAACTTCTCCCTGAACTTAGAAGACGAGACATACAAGAGGAGACATACAAGAGGAGACATACATCAAAGTCATGAGGAGGGTTATGGAGCGCTTGCTCGTCCGTGTTGAGGTGAGAAATTCTCGCTATATTTTCATGGATCACTTGTCTGAGTTTCAATTTAAAATGTTTAAATTGTTTCGCTGATTTTGCTGAAGTTTTTAACTCAGCTCTGTGACAAGATACATCTCACTGTGAGAGCTAAAGTGACTGATGAATTTGTAAAAATGTCACTAGCATATAAAAGAGGATTCATTTCTTATGTTTCATTGGGGACTGAGTCGCAACGAACTTGATTGTTGCTTTACTGGTTATTCGACTGTAGTTTTATTGGTTATATAAAAAACCAACAAACTAAATGGTAGAAATTTATTCAATACGGATAGCAATTCATTGTAAACGATTTTTAATAATTTCTGCAGTTGTTACAGAACTCTTCATCGAGAATGAGACCTTCAAACAACCGACACCGACAGCGAAATTTTTCCTTTTGAAAAATTTAAAGAAACAAAATATCATGACCAAAAATTTACCCGAGTGCTTTGCTGTTTCACCGTTTTACCCGAGACGAAATTTTGACTGCTGAAAAAGTAAAAAATCCGAAAAGAAGAAACAAAAAATAACGACCAAAAATTTACCGGAGTGCTTTAGGGACTGATAATTCTCAACGGTTTTTCCGAACAGCAACGTTGTCAAGCTACCAAAGCGAAAGCGGGACTCCGACTAGAGGTCGAGGGGGCAAATTCTGCAAGGAAGTTGAGCGCAGCTGCTGCAGCGGTCCGAACTGCGGCAGCGTCAGCGCTACTTGACATTCACGACAGCCGTCCCGCCCTCGTTTGTGATCGTGATCTTCCCCACCTGATCCCCAACCTCTCTTCCCCCTTCGTGGTCCCAATTTCCCTTTTGATCCACTGCCTGTCTTCCCCACAACCCGACCCGATCCTCAATTTCCCTTCCCCACCTGATCCTAATTTTTATTTTGATCTACGACCTGTCTCCTCGACCTGGTCCCCAACCTGTCAACCACCCCATCAAAGTCCCCCCACCCGATCCCCAATTTCCCTTTCGATCCCCGACCTATACTGCCCACCTACTCCCAACCTTCCTTCCTCGACTCCCATCCCTGCATCACTACTTAATGTCATCCATCACCTTCATCGCAAGTTAAAAATCCTCTCAGAGTAAAGAACCTCAAAATTTTCGCTTCAAATTATTTATTTTGAAATTTAGCGGGCATTTTTCGATAACTTCGCTTTCTTTTTTGGACGATAGTTCATGGTTGTGTTAAAGTTGCTTGAAGACCTTTGTTTGTCTTAATCCACAAAATCGTTGGATCTTTGCCCGTCTTAATCCATAAAGTCGTTGGATCTTTGCCCGTCTTAATCCATAAAGTCATTGGATCTTTGCCCGTCTTAATCCACAAAATCGTTGGATCTTTGCCCGTCTTAATCCATAAAGTCGTTGGATATTTGCCCGTCTTAATCCATAAAGTCGTTGGATCTTTGCCCGTCTTAATCCATAAAGTCATTGGATCTTTGCCCGTCTTAATCCACAAAATCGTTGGATCTTTGCCCGTCTTAATCCATAAAGTCGTTGGATCTTTGCCCGTCTTAATCTATAAAGTCATTGGATATTTGCCCGTCTTAATCCACAAAGTCGTTGGATCTTTGCCCATCTTAATCCACAAAGTCGTTGGATCTTTACCCGTCTCAATCCACAAAGTCGTTGGATCTTTACCCGTCTCAATCCATAAAGTCGTAGGATGTTATTTCGTCGTAATTGAAAAATCATTCTGATCATTGCGTGCTGAAATTTGAAAACTTGTCAGATCTTTGCTTGTCGTTGCATACAAAAATTTCAAAAAGCTTTATTTATGTCACTTTTAAATTCGAAGTAACTATTTTAACCGCATAAAGCACATAAATTAACAACTTTATTGATGAATGCGAAACAAATCTTTCTGAAAAATGTTACTTTTTCCAAGAGCTTCACTAACTTACGAAAGGTCGAACTCAATCGAGAATATCTTTTACCTCAAGCTGCGCTACTTTCCAATTACCCTAATGCACGTAGACCGCAGAGGCTAAAGTTTCTAACTTTCGGTGGAAGGTGCGTGTGGTATTCTTTCCCAGCCCCTGAAAAAATACGCTTACAGAATGCAAGCACCCGAACAAACTTTCTGCTAACACGTGTATTTGATTTTAATTTAACTTGGGGAAATGACGGAAATTGATCATTTTCATAGCTACGATACGTGAACAGAAGTGTATACATGCAATTAACATGCTGTCAAAAATGTGATTAAATATAGCTTAACGTTCGTCAAAATTTGAAGTCAGGGAATTGTTCGCGCACAAAACTACCAGAAATGCTGAAACAGAGTTATGTACAATAATTGTTTTGATTTCTCAAACGTATACTTCAAAAATTTTAAATCAGATCTCATGCCTAAACAAATGACACATCAATTTGTTTGATAGTGAAAGAATGTAGATAAAGATGGTTTTAAAATAATAGATCGTTGTTCTGAAACTGCTTGTTCTCGAAGCTCAGCATCAACAATGTAATTTCATCAATTACCGGCTCCATAAACATGACTTTATGATATCTTATATATTTTTCAAGCCATGTCTTTATATAATAGCAAAAAATAGTAACTCTGGATGCAATTCTACTTCGACTCCTGGAACTAAAACAAGGACATTCACTTGCAATTCCACGACGGTTAGTTCGAAACTGAAGCTTTACAGCACAGAAGGACCTCTGCAAATTGTTGCATGTCTCCACAAATAATTTTGCTTCGTGAAAACACACAAGAATTCTTACTACTAATTTCTTAAAATATTAATTATTTTCAACGTCAAATTTAAATTGAGTTGAATTAAGAAGAATCTTTGAAAAAACTTTCAAAGCGGCACCATTGCAGCGAAAACAGGCTCTAATATGGCATCACTGTCTGTCATGATTGTTTGTCGCCAAGCGCTCCAAATAATATTGAGTAGTTTCAAATAAGAGCTTTAACTTAGACGTTGACCTCCACATGAATATGAACTTAAGAAAATATTAGGTTTCATAAAAGAAATTTGACTTACATGTCACAACTCGAGCATGAACTCTGAAAAAAAAACATTGCGTGAGTTTTATTTCTGAGCACAACAATACGCGCCCCAAACGAACATGAACATCGAAAAATATTCTTAAAGAAACTTTACGAAACACGGCATTAAACGAACACGAACTTAGAAAAATATCAAATGCAAGTTTCATCAATGAACCTCCCGATACACACCATCAAAACTAACATGAACTTCAAGAACTGCAGCTAAATCTGGCACGATACGGCAGCGATCGCTCGACCACGCGCAGTTCAGCAATTAAGCAAAGGCTCGACGACCCACTCTGCGCTGACACTCTCAGCTGGCTCCGGCATTCAACCAGCTGTTGGCAGGAAGGTGGCTCAATGTTACACGCAAACTGAAGGACTCCCGCGAACTAAAGCAATAATGTTGGCAGGAATGGCGGCGATTGTGCCATAGGGACGCTCTGCTTCGTGTCCTGCATTCACCATACGACTCGCACCGCCCAGGAATTTTGTACTCTGGGAGGTCATGTGTTCTAGGACTTACTCGTATTTCTGTACGTAAAGATAAGCCGATTATTTCGTGGTGCAAATTTCGATTAATCGATTATTTACCGCTGTAAATTATGAGAAGCCGATTAATAACCGCTGCAAATTTTGAATAACCGATTATTGTATAAAATCCATATGTATTTGCTGGTTGGGGTAAGTGGTTCCTACACAAGTTTTAATGTTATACCAGTAAAGGGGTGTTTACACTAGGGGACATTTCGGCCGTGAGGCGCGACTCGTGTAGACGAGGCTCACCACTGAGGCTCATATTTGTGTGTGTGAGCCTGAAGTTCCCTATTCGCTCTGATCGAATTCGTGAGGCGCGCCGCACATGAGCCTCGCAGCTCAGTCCCCGGTCAGTGTGTAGTTAGCAGTAATAAAGTGAGGTGTAGCCCTTTTCTCATCGATTATGGCTGACATAACACTGCCACAAGAAACTACATTGCTTTTTATTGAAATTTACTAAGCCCATCAATGCATTTGGCAGACCAAAAGCTGCAAATATAAGGAGGCTGCTTTCCATTATATTTGAATGAAAATAAACGAATATAGTATCATTTCACTCATGCAATTAAAAAAGAGATTACGTAGTTAATGATGCAGCAGCAATATTCAGACAACCTCGTCGACTGCAACCCATCTTTCATAGCAGCTGGCCACAGTCTGACTGATTTTGAGCAGCGCGCGCTCCGTGGCACGCTCCATGTCTAGTCTAAACGCACATGGCTCTTGTGAAGCTCCACACGAGGCGTCTACACGTGAGCCTGCAGCAAAATGTAGACCAGTGTAAACGGCCCTTAAATCGTAATTTCTCCCTTGAACTCCGAATAAATTTTTTCTTCAAATAGCTGCGGGGCTGCGCACCTTCAGACGTCAGATTGAAGCACTTATACGATTATAAGCACTTATTTTACCCACTTACTAAAGACAGAAGCAATGAAGATCATAATTAAAAGGGAGAGGTTTTCTCCATAATGCACAATATTATTTCAAATTGTAATAAATAACTCGTATATTTTAATCCAGTATTTAACATGATTTTTAAAATAATTCAAACATTTTTTATAGTTTACGCTCATTGCTGCATCGGCATGCTAGTCGAACAGCAGCATGAGGCAGCAGCATGAGGCAGCAGCGTGAGGCAGCAGCGTGAAGCAGCAGCGTGAGGCAGCAGCGTGAGGCAGCAGCGTGAGGCAGCAGCGTGAGGCAGCAGCGTGAGGCAGCAGCGTGAGGCCGCAGCATGAGGCAGCAGCGTGAAGCAGCAGCGTGAGGCAGCAGCGTGAGGCAGCAGCGTGAGGCAGCAGCGTGAGGCAGCAGCGTGAGGCCGCAGCATGAGGCAGCAGCGTGAGGCAGCAGCGTGAGGCAGCAGCTTGAGGCACAAAACAGGTATCTCTACTCAGCGTTTGACATTACGCCGCAAATGATAGCTTCGTGCCGCAAATTCTCGGTGAAATTCAGGCCAAAGTTATAGGTAAAGCATGAACTCGTTTCCAGATATAGAGGCGCGTAAAAGATGTTTTAGCTTCTTTTTATGACGCCATGGATGTTTTTTTAACGGTCTTGCCGGAACTGGAATTTGAACTTCCGTGCTCTTTGGAAGTAATGCAATGCCGACAAAATTAGTTGGGAGTTATGATTTGGTGAACTGAATATTTTCACAGCCTTTCTGCTTTGATATTTATAAGGATAATTTAAATTTGATCAGAATCATGCTGTCATTAAACTGCAAAGCGGTTCAGTATTCTCCTAGAATATCGGGTTTTAGGAATATTGAATTTGAGAAAAATCATGCTTTTACTAAACTACTCAGTATATTTTTTCGATAAACATCTCTACATCTTATTAAATTTACGAATGGCTTCTATGCATCCTGGGATGCATCCAATTTATGGGGGCTCATTCTTTTTATACTGATACTTAAATTTAACGAAGCAAATATTATGAAGGTCGTAGTAGATCTAATAAAATTTTTGATGTTGCCGCGCTCAAAGCCCAGCTAATCAAATGTGTTATTCGACTGTCGTAGAGTCGTTGTTCAACTGGCGTTTGTTCCAAATTTGCTCTAATGCTTGAATTTGACTGACCCAAATCCATCTTGAAAACTCGTATCTTTGATCCTTTGAGCTTAATATTGGAGGTCATTGAAGCAAAACCGCATTAATAACACACGGATCACCTCTCTACGTTTATTGTACTCTACTTCTTACAAAAAAATCGTCCCTCCTCAGAGAAAGAAAAACTTTGCCGGAATTTTTACCAACATCAACACTACCAGTAATACCACCACCAACACTGCGTGCAACACCATAATCAACACTAACACCAATGCTACCACAAACACCACCACCATCACAGCCTAAGAAAAAACAAATCGCAGAAAAGCTCGGGGATTTTGTAAGGATATGAAATGTTGTTACAATGCAACGTTTCGATTTAAGCTTGCAACGGCATTACAGTTCGTATATAATTATTTTCTAAAATGAATTGAGACATACTTGATTGCACCATTGAAGTTGTCATGTATTCTAAACTCTGTGTAAAAATATAGGTATGTAATCGTAACAAAGACGAACGTGAGTCAAAAACTCCACCTTATAGATACTGAGAGCCAGAAAAGAATCTGCAGGCGGCAAAAAAATTCGCGACCGACGAATTCATTTTCTTTGCGAATTCTTGGACGACTTTTGTTAAATTACTTGGAGGAGGCGGAGTGCCCATCAGGCGGTCCAATTAGCGGAGATCAGCGATGACAAAAATGGATTTCGCATTTTCTTTCGCAACGCAACGAAAACAAACTTTAAAGATAACTTACTTTTCCTGAAGTAAATATTCCCGATTGATTCACCGCAGGATTTTTCACCACCGTCTTTTTTCGTGCAAGTTCTTTTGATTCGTAAAAACTTGTTTTTTTAACTTTTTGTTTACGCAGTTCCTAAAAAATGCAGATAGAGAAAGTAAAGAATGAATGCAATATACGATACCTCAAAGGTATGGGGAGTTGTTTATGCATTTTTTATATAAAATGATTCTCATTAGCTCAAATTTTTTATTTCAATCAGTTTTGAATGTCACATGTTGAGAGCAAACAAACGGTTTTCATTTGAACTAATTAAATTCATGATAAACTATTTCAAATAAGATATGCTCAATGAAAATGACAGCTTTTACTTTCATTTTCAACGTTAATGATAATTAAAACAGCTGTTAGAATAATTTTTAATATATATATAAATTAAAAGCAGGGACTATTGCATGAAACATCTAATTGTAAAAATGGACATTTCAAGGGTTCCCTCATTATCAAATGAGAAAACATAAAAAAGGTATTTGTATATCCATAGAATGAACTAGAATAAAATAATCAAGCTCACAAAATTATAAATGGCGGACTAAAACACTGTAGATTTCGTACTAGCTATGGACAACTCAAAAGAATTGGAACAGATCTCAAAACTGCTTTTGTCCTTTGAATCAGTAACTCCAATATCCTTGACACGTTGTAAAGGTTTTTTATTATAATCACTTAGCTGATAATAAGCCAACGCTCAGAACGTCCATTTCAACAAGTGTATGTTTTAAGCGATATTCCTCATTCTCTCATTTATGCTGACAGTAAACATAATGAAACCGCTTCAAGTTCAAGTCCGGTACCAAGGTGGTATTTCTACACAGTATTTCTGGATGATTGAAGAAATTTTCAGATGTTTTATCATCATTGCAGAAGCTGGATCATTTCTGCAGAGGACACAAAAAATTGTGAGAAAACAATTCATTTTTAATGGATCAGTTCTATTTTAATGAGCGAAACTCAACTCACAGGAACGGAATTCATTTGATAATTTGAAAACAGATGAGGCCTCGATTTGATTTTAAGAAATAACCCCCACTTCACATGTTTCAATGGTTCATTTGTTACGAAATTCTAAAATTAGCAAGAATACCTTACATATCTATCAAAAGCAACAAATATGAAATTAAGTTTTTGGCCCCAGTCAGCTACAGAACGCAACGATTTTTGGCCCCGTCTTTATTTATTGTTTGAGCTACAAAACAAATGTGCTGTAGAAGGCAGCGTCAAAAACACACTCAGGATTGCGTCACACACGTTACCATATTTTAAAGTTAGCAAAAATAGCATGCTTTCGTGTCAAAGGCAACAATGTTAAGTTTTTTGGCCCCGTCTGTAGGTATTGTTTGCTCTACAAAACCAGCGTTCTCCAGAAGGCAGCGACAAACACACCCTCATGATTGTGTCGCACACGTAAACAAATTCCAAAATTAGCAAGAATACCATACTTTCGTATCAAAAAGCCACAATATTAAGTTTTTTGCCCCGTCTTCAGTTATTGTTTGAGCTCCAGAAGGCAGCGACAAAAACCCTCTCAGAATCGTGTCGCAGCCTCAAGCCAAAGCGGAACCGGGTCCTTGGAATGGCGTCTCCAGCTTCCAACGAAGAGAAAAGATGCGGCGTCTGTCTGGGAGCTTGCATGGCTCAGCAAGCCCCAAGAACTGGGGAGGGGAGACCTAATGATGGCCTAAGTAGGGCCCAGTAATGGCCAGCCATTGTTATTGCATTGGTGCCAAATGGCCGGGCCTCCGGTCAGTAATTGCCTTAGGAGAAACAAAAGACGGTACTGTAGCCTGAGTGACTTGCTTCACAGCCAGTGCGGGCGGGTACTTACTGTTCACTTATGTCTTCATTGCGTACAGTAGATTTTGGTAAGCTTTCCGACCAATGTAAGTGCTCGGACATGACGACCTCATATTTTTGGTTCGCAGAACTGAAGCCCATGTGGTTCGCCAACGAACTCTATATTGTCACCCTTTCTCACTGATGCAAAAGAAATAGGTTTAACACGACGAAAATCTTACGTAAGTAGATAGGTAGCAAATCTACAAAAATGTTGTGCAACACTACAAACAATAAAAAATGTCCAGTATAAAGTGCAAGAACTTAGGAACAGAAACTTTAAAAAAAATAACATTAACATAACAGAGGGAAAATTTGCATTCCTATTCTTTTGCGTTCATTTTGCATACGTTACCGAATTTATTTTAAGGAAACTGATGAAGGAACTAAAAAATACTTACACACTCTATAATTTGAAAGCTTTTCCCCCATGATTAATTTGAGTGTGTATGATATAAATCGCGAAGGAAATCTCTGTATGGTAGAAGAAGAACCGACCGGTTGGTAAAGCACAAAAATTCTAGTTTTGCTTAGATAATATTAATTTCCAATTTAATGACTTAAGGATCAGTAATCTGAGATATTACCAGTAAAACGATTCAAAACTCGCAAAAGAGCAAACAAGCATACCTTGGCTGTGTATTTTTTAGTTAGTTGTCTTGAATAGTTTCCGTAAGAAGAATTTTCGAAATTATGTCAAATATTTCTTTGTACGGCTAAAGTTCGGTCATTTTTCTCGTCTCTATGGACACCGCTCGTAATTATCAGTTAACTAGAATGCAAATTCAATGATATACCAAAAAAATCTCTGATTCACAACATAAGTGAAATGCATACCCAGTTTTATAACTTCTGTTGCCTTCTCGATGCTGAGCGTATCACGACTATCCTAGACCAGTGACGGCATGTTTGTGCTTCTGGCGGAGATAAAAAGGTCCTTTGATAGGGATGACAACCATGAGACAGGGAAAAGCTAACATCTTGTTGACTAGCAGGGGATGCAAACAAGCAGGGCTCTAATGTTGAGTGTTCAGTGGGACATGTGTCGACTTCAGGAAACTATGATGGTTGAGTGTCGAGAGTCAGAAGATAAAATATTGGCGATAAAAAATATGGATAACTGTTATAAGCAAATGAGTTTAAAAAATTGGGGGTTCTTGAATATTGAAATAACTGGAAGTGATGGGAAAGGGCTTGAAAATAAAATCATTTAAAAAGAGATACTATAAGTTTGAATGAAATAATCAGTGGATAATTTGACAGTTATTTCAAAAGGTTTGAGAACTCATCTATTGCCATCTGATAGCACTGCAGTGGAGTTGTCAGTTTGCACCAATTGCTTCGTAACAAACTTTCAGAACTTTGCAATTAAATCTTGTCTTGAACCTCTTTTAATGTGCGCAAACCTAATATCGTTAGATGTATGTCACCCCGTGCTGCATTATAATTCATTGAAACACAAAATTCCTTTTCTAATATAGTCGCAAGCAAAATAAAATTCGGCACAGCTCATGTTTGCCATCAGGTGTTGTTGGAAAGCTCTCTGTGGTGAACCATCTTCATGGATTCGTTTAAGCCAGTGCAGATCTCAGTGTTCTGAAGTGAACTATGAATTATGAAGAAAAAACGCTTCATGATAAAGGGTCATAATGAGAGCAGACTTCAATCGAATTGAAGTCTTGAAAAATTCTTGTAATTTTTCGAAAAAAATATTTAAAAAAACTGCTAATTGTACTCTGAGGATTCAGTAAAAGAACTATTGCATGAAACATCTAATTGTAAAAATGGACATTTCAAGGGTTCCCTCATTATCAACTGAGAAAATATAAGAAAAAAGGTATACAAAAATGTATACAAAAATTCGATTGTGGTAAAAAAGTGCTAAGTGCTGTTTACAGGTAGTATGTTATCTATGCTCTTGAAAAATTGGTATAGAAATAGCTATGAAAATATTACCTACGCGTGTTTGTCGGAAAGTGCAAGCATAAATCACTGTTTTGAGCAGAAATTTTAGGAAAATCATGGGGCCTAGTCCATTATAATCCATGACGACATATATTTACCTGCCTTAGGAAACTTTTATTTCAATTTCAAATAGCATAAAATTGCAAAAAAAAATTTTTGACGTAGCCATTGTCTTCTCACTTAGACATCTCCTCGTAACAGTTTGGGCAGAGATAAAGTTTCTCATTTCGCTTCCTCAGCAAAACCTAAATTTCAAGCCAAAACTTTGTTGATGGCGAGAAATCTTCAACTTGCAAAAAAGACCAACCTATTCACCATTGTCCCTCATGCGTTGAAAATGATGATTGAGTAACAATTTTGTGAGAAAATACAGCTTTTCATTCAACTTAAATTGTGATAGATTTCTCTGAGTTGGCTAAAAAAAAATTTTGCTGTCCGTCTAACAAAGATACGACATTTTTGCCCAAGTTCAACGTTTTGATCACTGAGGGATATGATTGTGCTTTTTTTGAGTGATGAAGATGATAAAACTTCCCGTAATTTTTATTTTAATCTACATATCTCCTTAAAATTTACATTCCTGATATTATATTTCAGAGAAAATTAGGTTTTTAAAGTTATCAACATGTATAACTAGGTATTCACACTTTCTTCATATTTTAACAAAGAGTGTTGACAGATTTATGCCAATGAGTACTTAGTGTCTTCGAAATATTGTCGTCTTCAGTTTGTAATTTTCACTTCGGTATTGGCATTCTTAGCTTGCTTTCATGTCTGTGTATGTACATATGCATTGAAAATAAATTCCTCTGCCAGCTTAGGTATATTTAAATGTTCGGATCCACTTCCGTAGATTTTTTCTCAAAATAGTTAAAATTTGACTATTTCATATTCGTACAAAATAAACATGTTTCTGAATTGTGTTTACCTCAAGGGAATTGCGGAACAACGTACTTGGTAACGTCCCGTTAACTTAAATTATCCGTGCAGGGACGCATGCTGTGAAATGATAAATAATTATTTATAAATATTTGAATATTATTTATAATTATAAAAACATTATTATTAAATATTATTTATTGATTATTTAAAATTCTCTTGTATCTTTGTTTCACTAAATAATTTTGTTGCCCATTTCCCTGCACAATTAGAAAAAAATGTTAAAATCATGTTAATTACAAAAACATCGCAAAAGACATCATGCATATTTTGGAAATTCAGGTGATTTACATGCAAAATGGCGAAAAATTACTCGAGCAGCGCATCTCATTTTCTTTTTATGCAGGGATCTCAAGTATTCGCGCTAACATCAGAAAAAAAATCAGCTAAGTCATGTACAAAACAGTTAAGAATTTTGCTATAAATCATATGACATGTACCGTCATTTCAACAGTTCCACTACGTAATGTATAACTCTCTTCAGTGGAAGCTAATCTCTGTTTCAGAAGAGAAATTACTCTCCTCAGACACACTAAGATGGTTTGAAGCAAGAAACTATGAGTTCGACATTGGTTTCCGATGTTTATTTTACAAATTAGCGGCAGTAATCGTGCATCATTAACGAAAAATTCATCAGAAGATCCAGTTCAAAGTCGTTTTAATATCGATTTGCCATGCCATCCTCTTAAAAATCAAATGTTATACTTTTCAGTGCTTGTTTTACAGCTCAGTTCACCTTATTTTGACCTAAAAACACTCAAACTTTTACAATTAACACAACTCTGCAAATGAAACAAAAAAACACAACTTTCTTTACTCTTTGACACTCGAAAACTCTTTTTTGACTCTAACTCCATGCAAAACTTTGTTCAATTAACCTCAAGATTTAGGGAAAAACGACTCTCTTTTCGTCCGAAGCGCACTTCCTTTACGACCTCTGAGAAGTTTGAGCTGCAACAGCGTGACTTGCTTGAAATGCAGCGCGGTAGAAGAAACAAGGTTGGGTCAGACCAGTCTTTTTTTTTGTCGACCGTGTGGCAATGCTGACGCCATGGCAACGAGCCAATAGCAGCTTTCGTTCTAACAACACTGCTAGCCCCAAATCAGGCACTACTATTGGCCTAACGACATGTCGCAATGGTGATGTCACGGAAATAAACCAATAGCAGCGCTCAAATTGCATCTGGCGACACCGTTAACCCAAAATCTGGCTACGCTATAGGCCTAATGACGTGTCGTAATGATAACGTCATAAAATTTGTTTGAAATAAAGCCGTTCTATTGGCTAGCCGAACACGAAGAGATGTATTTTCCCCCCTAGAAATGATTCCACCTTGTTTCCTCTACCGTGGTATGCAGGCGAGAGTTCACAGGTGTGTCGTCTGCTACCACCAGCGTCGCCTGTTGTCTACTCGGATTTCTGTCACCGGTGCTTGGCTTCAGGAAACGAAACAATCATGTAACAATCATGTTGTCGTTCGGTAACGATCATGTTGTCGTTCTGAAACAATCATGTTGTCGTTCTGAAACAATCATGTTGTCAACATCATGTCCTGAACCTCCGTACACACTCGTTGGCAGCCGAGAAAGGTTTGGATCGAAAGGAAAACTTGCCATTTTTTATTTTGAGTCTTTGATTTTGATTTTTGAATTCATTGTATTTGATTATTTTGGTTGTTGATTCATTAATCCAAATTGATTTGATTCACTGTGTTTTTGATTCATTGTATTTCGCATTACATTTAACGTAGTACTATGAAGATGATTATTTAGGGCACATGAGTTAACCTGTCCTTGCCGGGCATGGGTTGATTTATGAGTGATATGAATTATTTTAACTGCTACGTGAATAATAACTATGATTATATTTCAGAATGGTTGAGTTTCTTCTCAACATTCTATGCAGAATCATGGATGGCTTCTCAATAAAGTCATGATACATTACATTTAATAATTAAAATACATTTAATACATTTACACATAGGTAACAGAGCTACAAAGCCTTCAAAGAGAACGATTCGATAATTCATAGATTTGAAAAGTAATGAAACTCTACTTGAGAAGAAAATTATTTTCAAAGAATATTCGGTTCTCACATAGTTCATGATTCTTATTTCCTCTGTACGAAGTAGTGTAAAGGGAGGAGAACAAAAATCGCGTTAATTGCTACGGTGTACCCAACAAATTCTCAATACACTTAATTCTTTTTCAATTTTTAGGGAGTGAGAAAGTCGCTTTCGTGAAAATAAGGGAACATTGCACTAATTTGAACGCGTTATTCAACTTGAAATCAATTTTTCCCTTCAAAATTCCAGTGCTTCAATTTAAATAATGCAATATGCTTATGAGTAATATTCTGAAATGTGCTGGCACGAAACCTTTTATAACTTTTTCACCAGATTCATAGATAGGTGAATGCTGAACGAATTCAAAATCAGTAACTTTATATTTTAACGTGAGTTTTATTCTTAAAAAAAACACTGAAGCACAAGTAGAATCTAGAAATGGAGGCTGTTCAAGAGGATTTTCAAGACTTTTCAAAGCTATTTAGAAACAATTAGAGACGCTTTAAGGCTATTTACAAGCAATTAGGGACGTTTCAAGGTTATTTACAACAACTAGAAGATTTTCATGGTTATTCACAGCAGTCGGAAGCTTTTCAAGGCTATTTAAAACAATCGGGTGCTTTTCAAGGCTATTCACAATATTTTTCCCACCGCATATCAATTTCCTTATTTCATAAAATTCCCACCAGCCGCGCCACTCTAAATGTCAGCCAGCAAAGCAGCTGCCTCATGCAATGTCTGCTCGCCATACAAGCGCTTGTCATGTTCCTGAATCATGGCATCATCAAAACACGGAGACCCGGGTCGAGGAGCATCCTTTTACCTGCACGTATTTTGGCCGCAAAAGTGGGCAGGTCGTAACGAGGGCGAGGATCCATCATACGCGGCCATTCACCCTCGGCAAACAGTCGCGAAAATGTCAGTGATGCCTGAATACTTTGATACGAGGGAAAGCCGTAACTCGTGCCCTTTGGTGTGTGCGCAGCGCAAATTGCATTATTAAATACGTAATGAGTAGGGGGTGATTGTGCGATGTGCCCCGTGCCCTCAGGTAATGTTCTCATAAATCGTGAGGGCATCCCGCGTTGTGCTAGGATGCAGCAGCGAGCTATCTTCTGCAGCCTCTTCAATTCACGCGCAAAAAACGGTGAGTTGATTTCACGTAGCTCCGAGAAACGATTCTACGCTCGTCACCGTAACCCATAACTCGAGCATATTCGGCTCAAATTCGCACGAGGTGATTTACCGTAACTCGCAGTGGTGCCAAGAATTGGATCTCTGTTTGCGCCAGTGAGCCATGAGCTGCCTGAGTACGCTTCCTGTGGCATTTCCGGCGCTGCCGAGAGGTTGGAATGCTCGCAGAATAAAAAGCCCAAATGCAACGAAGGCATTCCAAGGCAATGCATTCACAGGCCGCTCCAAATATCCCAGCTCTGAGGTCATAAGAAAGGCTTCCCGCGTGATAATAATGCCTCTAAAAATAAGGGGAATTATTCCACGGACGCCTAAAAGCGGCGTCCGTGGCAGATATTTCCTCCCATAGAAGGAGTTTTATCTCTCAAAAATAATCACTTTCGCCGCTGAGAAATGATCGCAATCACTTGTAAACGATCTGAAAAGAGTGAGAAGATACTTTGAACGCTGTGGTACGGACTTGTGAAGAACAAATGACCATTAGGCTGAAATAGAGATGGAAAAGTCTTGCATTTTTCGACTGATAGACATTAGATGACTGTCTGTAAGTTGGCGCGATCTGAAACAATTGAATAGAAAATGGCTTCAAAAAGAGGCCAAGTGGCCCATTCTCGGATTGCCACGCAGCCCTTTATTTTTCAGTTTCTCCAACACCAATCACGCACAGGCAACAACGATTTTGTTCTAGATGTTTCACAGTATTTTTTGTAAGCTAAAAATTGAAAACAATCACTTGAGTAATCGATGGAGGGTACGAAGTTCCGAATTTCATAGCATCAAATCACAGTACCAAGACTCACTGCTGCAAATAAAACACGGTTTGAACGAGATAATTGCGCATAACTCTTGTATTTTGAGCTGATGTATTCTTAAACTTATTAAACTCATTTTGTATTTTGTCGGTTTTATACATGTGACCATCACGTTACTAATTCCTCCTCTACGCGTCCGTTCCAACTTCATGAATATGAATGGCTTTTCGCTTCCTGTTCTCTTATATTCTTGTTTGATCGACATCAAGTCATTGTAAGACCTAACTAAGGTCTTCTTAAGGTTTGCACTCCAATTTAATCAACATCATCGTGTTAGGCGACTTACTGTATCTCGTTGGTTCATCACCTTTGCATTGTTTTCGAACCTAGAAATTTTAGAGCAATTTTGTCACGGTTTTCTTTTTCCGGTTTGATCAACATCAGCGTGTTCTACGACCTAACTCGATCGTCCATCCCCTCTGTATTGTTTTCGAACAGAGAAAATATAGAGAAATTTTGTTACTGCTTTGTCATTCCGGTTTAATCAACACCAGCGTGTTATACGACCTAATTCTTTACTCCTTCACCTTTGCATAGTTTTCGAATCGAGGAAATTTGGAACAATTTTTTTACTGTTTTGTTATTCCGTTTTAATCAACACCAGCATTTTATACGACCTTACTCATTCTTCTTTCATCTTTGCATTGTTTTCGAACCGAGAAAATTTGGAGAAATTTTATTACCTGGGCACATCGGCTCCCGCTCCGACCACCATTTGTTTCCCTGACGCCTTCACAACCATCATCGGCCGACACAGACCTCATAATGAAGCACGAGAATTTTCCGAAGTAACCTGCCTATTTTCAAAACTAAACCGCAAAATTTGGGTCATTTGCAAGCACGCATTATCTATTGCGGCTGACAGTGATCGTTCGTTCAGCGGCCGAGCCTTCGGTACTCTTCAGAAAGTCGTTAGAGAAGCGGAAGGGCCCAACGCACGCCTTTATTTATGAAGCAGTTAGTGAGATACACGAGGGCTCCAGCAAGCCTATAACTCAACTTTGATGGACGTCTTGAAACGAGACGCGTATTTGTTACAAGGCCTGTTTCGCGGGCCGGAAGACAGGGTCATCTCGAGTGTTGGCACCCGCGTCTACGGCGCGCAAGGCGGCAACTTGCGCCAACGCGTCGCTTGCCGCTGCCTCGAATAGTTCATAGGGGAATTTGAAATTCATCAGAAATATCAGTTTAAGTTCTTCACGTGGAATGAAACTGATCAGGTCACGTTATTGATTCAAAATTAAATAATGGGAAGTGACAAAAGTTTATATTTGGTTTTCTTTTAGCAAGCTATGAATATTTGACGATAAAAGGCCCCGGTCACGTTGCAATTACTTGAAATGAAAGGCATTAAAACGCTTAGCTGTTTCCTGCGTCCTCCCATGCCCAGTTTAGATTTTTCAGCTCCAAAATGGGGTATCGTTTGCATTTTGCTTTGCATTTTTACGCAAAATTCAGCTCAAGTGAATGCGTTTTTAACATTACGAAAGAATTTTTATCTGAGAATTTTCATAGCTCTCAATGCTTAAACTGAGACGTTCAGCAAGATAATATGTTGGCAAAAATAATATTCTTTCTTCAAATATCTTCCGTTTAGACAACGAAAAAGAAATTCTTACGCTCCAAGGCAAAGCTAAATAAAAAATTGAATCCATTGATAAAATTTTTCCTCATTATAAAGGTTAATAGTATATTCTCTTTCCGTCCATCTCTCACTCTATCATCATACTTTATTTCAGTGTTCATATTTAAATTTAATCAATCCTTCTTTTCACAATAATATTGGGCAAAGAAGCTTCCTACGAAGTTCATAGATTATATCCGTCACAAAAAGGAGTTCATGGTTAGTCAGCAGAAGCAATAATGTGACTACGCGAGTTTCAACGCAACCTCAGAGGCAATACGATCAGTTTTTATTTTTTACAGCCACACTGACTTCCTTTCACCGGCGCATTACGCTGAGAAAATTACTTAAGGTAGAAAATAGTTTATTATTTTCAATCGCTTGAGCGAAAATGCCTTCGAAATATGAGAGAGATGATATGAGTCATGATTGCGAGCAATCGCGACCAAATCCTTTAAAAATAAGAACGATCCTTGCAAGATTTATTAATCACTCGTTTACGTTGCTAGAAGTAAGATGTAAGAGTATACTTAGTGTCTAACAGACAACAATATTGACGATGTCGTATAAAAACGTAAAATTGAAAATAATAATTTCTAACTTCAACCTTTATTCACTACGCTTTTGTCACAGTTTGTGTTTATTTATGTCAATAAAAAGAAAGAAAACAGCTGAATTTGGCTTGATCGCTTTGAAAATAATACAGAAAAGTGGATAATCAGCGTCGAAATATGTAGAAGGAATGACTAATATTTCATCGAAGGCAATCAAATTACAAGACTCGTTACGAGTGAAGATGTTGTTGAAAGTTTTTATTCGCCAATTTACCTTTGTAAAACTACATATCGGTCGCTCAAAAGTGGAGTGAGCTTCATTTATTTTCGAAATTAGACTCGGAAATGACATCATCAGTTGATAATTCTTGTTTGTGCGATACAAGCAAGATTTTGATGTGTAACGCTCACGTGAGCTGCTACGAAGTTTACCTCAGTTCTCAGTGAAACACTTCCGTGTCAGCGACACTTCAGGGACGTCTATTTTTCGTTGCTCATCATGAGCGTAAAATGAACGTGATGTGCATCTTGAGGAAATTACTCCGATTCGTTAAAGCCTTGAGGCGTAGGTTGAATCTCATGAACATATGGTCAACAATTTCGAAACGAAAAGCATTAGACATATGCTACATTGAGGGAACAAGACTTAACACGTTCCCTGAGTTTCCGCGGTTGTTAACGGTTGATTTGGTCAAGTTATAAGTAAAAGAATTATTGGGAAATCGACTTTCTTGCTTGAATACATGTTCATCCTTTCTAATAAATATAAAAACTACTATTGCGCGATAACTTTTCACCTCGTATGATAAGTTATTTTAAAATGAAGCGAAACATGAAATGTCATTCATTTATACCGGTACGTGAATGAGCAATTTACCTGTTGGGACACATATGGCACAATACGCGGGAACGTGTTACCGCGGGAGAAAATTTCACATTGCGAAATACCAAACTAACAGGACGGGAAAAAATAGCTAACCGAATCGAGTGTATCGCTTATATTTCATGTCTTTTTCAATCAATGCTAAAATTACATTGACGATATTGAGCCAACGTATGTGTCTTTAACCGATTCTCCAATGAAATTTCAATAGTATAAATGCCATCCATGTCATCGACCCAAATTTATTGTAGACCTAAAATCCAATTGAATTTTGTCGGATCACATTACAATAAAATATAGGAGTTTGAAAATCGTGGGCAAAACTTAAGGCTTTGAGCGGAGCTACCGTAATTCTGCAGCTGCCACAGCTACGGATGCGAGTAATAATGTTATTCAGGCGGCCGTAGCTCAGCGTCGCGATGAGATCTGAGCAGTTTAAGCTGCTCGTATCGGCGGGCTCCAGAAAATCTGGAGATTTAGAGCGTTTTGAATACGACCTGCAACTGAGATTTGCGCTCAAAACTGATCCCTAAACTCCAGAACTTGGCAACTGTTATTTTCCAAAGCGGAATATTCTGAGCAAAAAGTTCGGCGACCGAAGATGTAAACAGGATACGATGTGGGGGTTGTGGTTCGAGTTGTGTTGCCTCCTTCGAGACTCAGCAGAATTTAACTCCTGGGCTTTGCTCTAGCAGTTTTTTTGGTTGTGTTTGCTCGAACTTATTTGTTGGTCTTCCCAACTGTGCAGCAGACTTGTTGGTCTTCCCAACTGCGTAGATGAACGCCAACACACTGGCACAAACTTCCTCCGGTGAAGCTCGGTAAAGCGGAAACAATTGCTGCATTTTGGAGAACTTGATTTTCACCCAACATATACGAATTGGTCTGGAAATTTAATTTGCAGGGTAAATCAGAGTAAGCCTTCAACGGTGTAACATTTAATGACGTTTTTTTACATAATTTTTAGAGCTATGCAATGAATTGAAAAAATCTAACGAGTAGAGTGAGCTTTAACAACGTTACTGTTTAGAATATCGACATATACTCAAGCGAAATAGTTCTTACAACGATTACCATGCTGAAATTCGTTGATTATAATTTTCTAAGCTAAAGCTTACAGTTCTCACAGCTTTTCATCTTGTGTGAGTTTATTTGAAAGGCAAAGTTTATTCTTATCGCGGATTCTAACAAACGTTCTAATTGTTTTCATTACAGGTGCATTGAAATAAGGTGGCAGTCTAACGAGGCTCGTTGCAGTCCAGCTCTCTCAGAGCGGTCCCTAGCGAGACTATCTTTTGCGCGTGGCATTCTTTGGCTGGACGCTTATTGACTTTCAAACCATTTAATTTGGGCCCATTAACGCGAGAAAATTAAACCCGAGAAAGCCAAAGAAAATTCTGGAGTCCAGGAATGGTTTCAGCGAGTTTTGGTGCGGTGTTTGTTTGGACGCTCTTTAGGCGGTCGTTTTTTGCAGAGGTTCTTTATTCGTCGTCTGAAGTTCTGAGCCACGTCTGTAGTCCTCAACCACGTCTGTAGTCCTCAACCACGCCCGCAGTTCTCAACCACGTCTGTAGTTCTCAACCACGTCTGCAGTCCTCAACCACGTCTGCAGTCCTCAACCACGTCTGCAGTCCTCAACCACGTCTGCAGTCCTCAACCACGTCTGCAGTCCTGAACCGCGTCGTCACGCCTCACACCGAGCCACGTCTATAGCGTCCTTAATATCAAATAGAAGAACTTTTCCTCTCGGTTGCCTATTGCTCAAGGCTTTCAATTATTAGCGAGAAATTCTAGAGGTTTTCTAGCAGAGCTTGCATGTCTTTATTAATCGCCCTGCAATTAGAAGCGTATCAGTGTTTAGAAACTTTGATGTGTTGTGCAGATTGTTTTCTCTCAAGGGCTTTATATATATATATTGTATTTTAAATGTATGCGAGTCATGTGGTCTTCCGTCTAGCGCTTTTTGCACTCACAAGCAACACGATGCGTTATCCTCATTGTTATTAAAATTATGATTGAGACTTTTCAGATGTCGAGTACTGATGAACGAATAATACGAGTCCTATTGACGATATTTTAACTTATTCGTCAAAAAAGATGAATTCCTCGACAGGTTTTTGCACATACCGTTATGATTTGAAGACATGTATCATATGAACTATTTCTTGATTTTGCCTAGCTCGCGGAAATTGGTTCGGGGGAAGGACTTTTTACGCCTTTTTGTTGACTTACAGTCCGAAATAAAAGCACCATTTATTGGCAGGGTTAAAACTTATCTATGAAATAATAATTCTAAACTGATGAACCTCAACGATGTCATGCACCTTTAATACACTCCCACGCGGCTCCTCACAACCAAAACATTCACAAAACATTCATAAAGTTATTTTTAAATCAATTGAAAGTCGGAAATTCGGACAAAAGTGAGAGAAGTGGCGCTGAGAACAAGCGAGCTCCAAGAACTCTTATCGAAGGCAATTCTTTCGTGCAAGTTCGCCGGGTATCTCTTTGATATTTCTGAGGAACATTGTGGCCGCTGCCTGGGATATTTTCTTGTCGGCCTGCCTATTGAATTGCCCAACAAAATCTGGGGAGATAGACCTGCTTCCGCAAAAAAAAAACGCGCGAAACAAACTCCTGTTCAGAATTTTTATCGGTCCTCTACAACAAAGAAGCTTGTTGAAAAAAGGGACGTGTAGAATTCAGTCAACATGCGCATGATGCATTTTGAAGTGATTGGACAATTGGTTTTGGAGATAAAGTCGAAGATTCTTCGAGCAGTTCTCAGTACGCTGTTTGATCAGTGTAGGGTGAGTTCCGTTTTTTGACCGTTCTTCATTATCGTACGGAAACATTTAGATAGAAATAACACTACTAGTCGGAACACTACTAGTCCTTAAATGTCGGAAGCGTGTAACAAGGTTTATCCTTGCTCTAGCTATCTAATATAAGTAGCGTTATTTCGAATCAAATAGTATTTGTACGATAATGAGAAACGGTCGAAATAGCGGAGCTTACCCTAGTGTGTTTTCGTGTCTCTTTGTGGAAATTCGTCGGCAGCCAAGCTGGGAAAATGTCTTCTTTATCAACGGTGAACTGTGAAGACTTGGTTTTATTAGTTCATTCATGCTAGCAAAAAAGAATACTTTCTATTGTGTTGATCTGTATTTTAGGGTTTTGAATGTTACTCTACAAAGAAATACAGGCATCTGAGTAGCAGCAGACACATCCAAAGTTACCAATCTATGTGCAAGAAGATCAGTGCTTTCGTTTCCAACATTCCTACTCAGTGCGCTTGAATTCTTGTGTACTTTTTGTGGCCAACATCTAATGGTCGAAAATAAGGCTTGAAGAGAAAATTCTCATGAGGTTTTTTTTGCCGAATGTATGGTTCAGAAAGGCAAATTCTCATGAGTGATTTTTTTTGTCTAATATGCGGTTCAAAATTTTTTTGGGGGTTTATTAAGCTCTAAATAATGAAGAAAATCAGCTTGGAAATGAATGTGTACTGTGTTTAAAGCAAATTAGCGACGTGCAGCTGTTGCTATGGGAAATTTATTTTTTGACGTTGGACTGCATCTTTACTTTTTTTTCGAAACCCACAGAAAGAAGCGCAGTATCGATAATATCAATAATTGATTAAGAAAACTTCACGTATGTATTTTCTTTTTTAAGTTGAAGTGTTGCTAATGAAGGTGTTTCGTTTAAAAGATTCTTTTCAGTTTACGAGAATAAACTCACATTTAAACTATTTTTTTAGTCAAAGAGTTTCTTATGTAAAAGTTGTCGCGCAAAATATTTTCTTCAAATACGCAACCTTTCATTGGAAGCGATGATTTTCAGCCACCAAATCATCATTTCTGTTATACCCATACCCATCTCACTCAACATCCACTGTGACCTGACACACTATGTAGTAACTAGTAAACTGGAACGTCGTTTTTGCATAGGCCCCAAATTTTGCACTAGTGTGAGAATGTCTGCAGGTGAGGCCTGGGCAATATTCAACTAGAGATTCAAGACGGATTTCTTCGCTAAAAGTTGAGCCGCCGCCAGTCTTCCCCCTGAGCCAATCTAGTAATGCACAAAACGTCTTCCGACCTTGAAGAGCTTCGATCGAGTTCGTTTTTCTAATATTTCGTCTTTAGGAAAGACGCTCGAAGAGCTTGTATGGCTGAAGCGTCAAAAAAAATATGCACTTTTTTAATTCAACTTTTGAGGATGAGGAGTCTACTCGACGTTTATTCCATTGGGAAATAATTCGAGTTTCACATCTTTCTTTCCATACGCTTTGTGGAGCGCGGTATCTTTACCGCTTCCCCAACACTCCCATCCTTCGGGGGAAATTATGTACTCACATTTCCTTTAAATTCAGATACAAAGGGAAAGCAGTTTTGTCGCGTCAGTTTTCATTAGAGTTAGTTAACTTTTCTTTGCATTTTTCACGGAGCTCTTTGTTTCTCATCTTTGAACTCCTGCCTTTGGTTGCTTTGGAAATAACGACTGCGCAGCTTGGGAAGAGGAACATGGTCTACCATGGAACATGGTCTACGCTATAGGTCTACCGCCCTATAGCGTGAGGTCTACCGCACTATAGCGTGAGGTCTTCCGCCCTATAGCGTGAGGTCTACCGCCCTATAGCGTGAGGTCTACCGCACTATAGCGTGAGGTCTACCGCCCTATAGCGTGAGGTCTACCGCACTATAGCGTGAGGTCTACCGCACTATACCGTGAGGTCTTCCGCACTATAGCGTGAGGTCTACCGCACTATACCGTGAGGTCTTCCGCACTATAGCGTGAGGTCTACCGCACTATAGCGCGAGGTATACCGCACTATAGCGTGAGGTTTACCGCACTATGCCGTGAGGTCTTCCGCACTATAGCGTGAGGTCAACCGCACTATAGCGTGATGTCTACCACACTATAGCGTGAGGTCTAGCGCGCTATAGCGTGAGGTCTACCGCACTATATAGTGCGGTAGACCTCACGCTAGAGATGTACCGCTAGATAGCACTTTGCGGGGATATGTCAACTTTATCCGACATCACAAGATTTCACATTCAAATCCTGAGACCTAATTTTCAGTGATTTTATGTCCTGAATTTCAGGTGTTGAACGATTTTGAACTAATATCAAGATCACTCTTTTTGAAGTTACCATCACATGATCATTTGAAATGAGTAAAATATATAAAAATAATCTTGAGTGTTAATTGGGCAAAAGTTGAATAATATGTTATACGCTTCGATTCATATGAGTGCTTTTATCTCTTAACGCTTTGACCGCAATTGGTTAAACTGAAATTTAATATTCAACTCCTATATAAAAAGGTCATTTGTAACAAAAAAAATGAAAGTAACAAACACTGACTGGATAGTGTCTTCATTTAGCTTCTATAGGGTATATGTGAAAATTGAGTTTGCGACTACTGGTCGGTCAGCAGCATTGTGAAAATCCCCTCCGTGGCCGCCGGTGGCCCACGTTGCGATCAAAGTGTTTAGCAGCTGCAGTTACTGAACTCGCAGGACATGAAACTCGAATGAAATTATTATACTTATAACTTCACATTTCTCATGGATGCGTGATGTCAATCTTCTGTCATTCACTTCAGAAATATTTTTATCTCCTCAACTGAACCAAACGCGCTTCCGTCTTCCTTCTTAACAAGAACTCTTATGTTGCTGAACCCAATTAATTCCCTGTCAGCATCAATATTATTCTCTTTGAGATTGCGGCTTTGATGATCTTTGGATAAAACTTCGGAAATTCGTGTCTCATCTGTTGCGAAAGAGAAAGAGAGAGAGAGAAAGAGCATTGTTATCTATAAAGGGACAGTCAGGCATCGAATTAATCGCGGTCTACAGTCACAATTTTAATTAACTGAAAACAACACGTGTGATGGAAGTAGCAACGCATGTTGTTTCTCACTTTAACACGTTGATTACGTATTGGGACATATGTGTACCACCAGGAAAGTGCTTACTTACGTACCGGCATATATGAATATCATTTAAATCTTTCACTACCTTTTTCTGAAATAGATTTTTGTGCTCGAGGTATAATATTATAATGACATTATATATATTTTCCTACTCCTTAGAAACGATAGAAATAAATTCAAGTGATACAGTCGGTATTTCAGTTCTGCTACTTACAACCTAAGCCAGCCAACCGCTGCAACTGCACAAATGTAGTCAACCTCACTTAAACAGCAACGCTTTAAGCTTGCTCTGGCTTCTTGAGAGTGCGACAGTCAATCCTGCATTTTTGAGAAGGGTGTGGAAGCCTAAAAATGCAGGATTGAGTGTCGCACCCTGTAGGTGACGAGTGTGTGGAGTATCAAGAGCTATGGAATAAATGTCATAATTACTACTAATGAAGCTCAACGATTTCATGCATCCACTCTCACGTTTCTTCATGTAACCAATGCAGTCAAAGAATATTCATAAGGTTGTTTAAATCGATTAAACGTTTCAAATTTGGGTGGAAGTGTAAGAAGTGGCGCTGAGAACAAGCGAGATGCTCATCAGCGAGGAAAAAAGACATCAGTTTTCAAGGCGAATGCTTAGTTGCGTAGAACATGATGCTTATTTTTTCAAAACTGGTTTTGAAAAATACCATGAGCTTATATTAGCTGTTCTAAAGTAATATTTGACATTTTCAGACACAAAATGTGGGTATAATTCAAATTTCTAGCGCATTTTTTTGTTCATTTCTCACAAACGTTCGCGCTCATTTTTTGAATGCTTGGAATGGAACCAACTCGAACAAACTCTCAGCGAGCCCTGCATAAATTCAAGATCAATTAAGTGTTTTGTTATCTGGAGTATATTTCATTTCGGATGAAATAATAATACTTGCAGCGATTAGTGACGGCGAATGTAACACACATTTGTGACCCCTAAAAATACATTGAGCTGAACCGTAACCAATTTCATTTGTGCTTGCAGTGAAAGCTTGCTCGAGGTTCTATTCTAAAATAAAGAATATTTAGCCCCATGCATGAATATACATTGGAAAAATTATAGAATCTTCGATTTCGGCAAACGCTGAGAGCTTCTTTATGCTTGCTCCAAGTTTTGGGATCAATATTTTGAAGATACTCCGCCTGTGTTCAGATATCAGCAACGCTTGAATAATGTAACTGCTAACGGAATGAGTTCGTACATCACTCACCTGCACTCTTTTGATTGTTTCTAGTGATTCAACACTTCATAACAAAATTCTCCAGCATTTATTACAGAGCTGAAAATGAAATTCTACAACATTTATCACAGCAGCAGATTTGCCAACGCTGACAACGAGAGTGAAATTGTTCTGATCATGGGCATAATTATGAAGAAAAAAAGAAAGAAAATGAATAAAAATACAATTTATTTTCAATAAAAAAAGAAAAAAGATCCTAGTTTTAGTTTAAACATATTTGAACGTAAAGATCCTTAGTTGAAATACACATACGGGTATCGTAATACCCATGTCGATAGTCCAAATAGATGATTGAGAGATAAGTTTGGAAATGGTTTGGAAAAGTATTAGTTTGGAAGCACTTGCCAGAACATCGAAAGAACGAACCACTTTGGAGTTTTCTGTTCCAGGTCATCGGTTTCATTTGGATTCCTGGTGCAGTAAAAGCAGCGAAGTTGAAACTCGGAGTTGGTCATCACCTCCTGCATGGGAGGAGCAGCTCTTGGGCAATGTGCTCCGTTTGTGATCCAATTGTCAGGTCTGATCGAGTTACAATGCTGCCGACGCTGTTTTGCTTTCCTCGTGCCAAATCCTGCATCCATCCATTCATGGGCTTCGCGCCATGGAAAAAGAATAAAGTTGCTTCTCAGCAGCATCTCTGCTTCGTTTAGTGCTTTTGAAAACTATTTGGGGCAAAATCTGTATACCACACTGAGAGAAACGGTTGGAAGAAACCGTTAAACTCTGAAACCATTCAATTATGAAACCGTTCAATTCTGCTACATACTTACAAACGGTTATGCAGAGAAACCTTAGTAAGTCTGGGTGTACTACCTTTGCCCTCATGTTCAAGTGATCGGAAAAATAAAAACTCATTTTCTCGTTTCATTTGGTGAAGAATTTCTTAGAAAAAATGGCAGTCCTTTAACTTTGGAAATGAAATTTGATTCTTTCCAGAAGCCATCCGATATTTGTAATTTTGCTTCAAATTAGTAGATATTGTGATTCAACTCTAGAGTAAAAATGTGGGCAAGATAAATAAAAAACGATGTTTCGACCTTCTACTGCGGTCATTACCAAAGTATATCAAGGTATATGGGGCATTATCAAGGTATATAGGTCATTATCAAGGTATATAGGTCATTATCAAGGTATATAGGTCTTTATCAAGGTATATAGGACATTATCAAGGTATATAGGTCATTATCAAGGTATATAGGTCATTATCAAGGTATATAGGTCATTATCAAGGTATATAGGTCTTTATCAAGGTATATAGGACATTATCAAGGTATATAGGTCATTATCAAGGTATATAGGTCATTATCAAGGTATATAGGTCATTATCAAGGTATATAGGTCTTTATCAAGGTATATAGGACATTATCAAGGTATATAGGACATTATCAAGGTATATAGGTCATTATCAAGGTATATAGGTCTTTATCAAGGTATATAGGACATTATCAAGGTATATAGGTCATTATCAAGGTATATAGGTCATTATCAAGGTATATAGGTCATTATCAAGGTATATAGGTCTTTATCAAGGTATATAGGTCATTATCAAGGTATATAGGTCATTATCAAGGTATATAGGTCTTTATCAAGGTATATAGGACATTATCAAGGTATATAGGTCATTATCAAGGTATATAGGTCATTATCAAGGTATTAGTCTGAGCAAATGAAACTTGTATGCCAAATAATGGTGACTTACGCTGCGTCACGGTTGGCATACTCACAGTATAAGAGTCAGATTATCCTACGACGCGCAAAAGAGCGTCGCAATGCCTCGATGGTCATTTTACATTGTTGACACACTTTTATGAGTCGATTTTGGGAGGATTTGACACACCGACACTCTCATGTCGGTTTTATGGGAAAATGTCTCTCAGCGCAGTGTATCTCCTATTCATCTCCTTAGTATTTCTTCGTAGAATGTATGAAAAATAATGTTAAATGGTGAAATATAATGTTAAATGAACACCTGTTAGTAACGATCAGAAAAAATTGGAGCTTTTTGCAGGTAATTCCAAATGAAAGAGAGGGGGGCGGTCATAGTTGGTCATTCTAAGCACATGCGCGTTCAGTGGCGGCACGAGTGCAAATAATTTTTTAATTTTGTTTATAGCTGTTGATGATTTGACATTTAGTTGCAGTCATAGGAGAAATTTGGAGTAAAGCTGATACTTTTAGGCTATACTGCCTAAAGACATGTTAGACATGACTGCCTAAAGACATGTTAGACATGACTGCCTAAAGACATGTTAGACATGACTGCCTAAAGAAATGTTAGACATGACTGCCTAAAGACCTGTTAGACATGACTGCCTAAAGACATGTTAGACATGACTGCCTAAAGACATATTAAACATGACTGTCTAAAGACATAATAGACATGACTGCCTAAAGACATATAAGACATGACTGCCTAAAGACATATTAGACATGACTGCCTAAAGGCACATTAGACATGACTGCCTAAAGACATATAAGACATTACTGCAAAAGTCATTTTAGACATTGCTCGCGCTGGAGCAAATTCCAATGCATTAAAAAATTTCCGCTAAAAACGAAGGACAGAATTCGCTTGCGAACTGTTGCTGCATTTTCTTTGTTCGGTGGAAAAATGTTACTAACGCCTTTGTATGGAGTAGGAAATAGATCAAAGACACCGAAGAACGCCAAAAATTTCATCTCCCTCTGCAAGACACTCTGACCTTCGAATGTTCCACCGTTGCTGAAATTTTTCGGTACAAAAGAATTCGTTTTAAAATTCTTTCTTTCCACCAGGACTAAAATAAAAATGTCCTACAGCTCTATCTCAATTACTTATTTTTATTTGGGCGTGATTCCACTAATGCTGGTCAAAAACTTGTGTAAAATTTAAAACTGCGAACTCAATTAAATCCATGGTTAAGTAAGGTAAATTAGAAATAAACCAACACATATGAGTGAATTTTTTCTCGTAAGAACGACGGCAGAAACAGATTGTGATCATCTATTGCTATTCACTCCTATTCATTTTCATTTCATTTTCTTAGAGAACCAGTGAGTAAAGTCAACGAGCTGGTCAACTCAACGAATAGCTAAGTCAACTAAGTCAATAGCTAAGTCAACTGTCAATAGCTAAGTCAACTGTCAATAGCTAAGTCAACTAAGTCAATAGCTAAGTCAACTGTCAATAGCTAAGTCAACTGTCAATAGCTAAGTCAACTGTCAATAGCTAAGTCAACTAAGTCAATAGCTAAGTCAACTGTCAATAGCTAAGTCAACTGTCAATAGCTAAGACAACTAAGTCAATAGCTAAGTCAACTAAGTCAATAGCTAAGTCAACTAAGTCAATAGCTAAGTCAACTGTCAATAGCTAAGTCAACTAAGTCAATATCTAAGTCAACTAAGTCAATAGCTAAGTCAACTAAGTCAATAGCTAAGTCAACTGTCAATAGCTAAGTCAACTGTCAATAGCTAAGTCAACTAAGTCAATAGCTAAGTCAACTGTCAATAGCTAAGTCAACTGTCAATAGCTAAGTCAACTAAGTCAATAGCTAAGTCAACTAAGTCAATAGCTAAGTCAACGAATAAGAGCTGGTCAGCGAATCCCGACAACATCAGCTCAATTAAAATACAGCACTCTTCTTTAATTTGCTCTCGACAGACCTGGATACATAGTTTAGCCCCATCTGGTCTCGTATACCATCCACCCATGCTTACATCATAGCGGAAATTAGAATAAATCGTGGAGCTAAAAATTAAGTAATCGATAATTTGATTCTTGTTGAGAGACAAGTAGTGACCACGCTAGGAAAGTGGACACCCACAGGCTAGAAAAAATGAAAAGTTGCCATATGCGTTTGGTTTTTATTGTACACTTACGATCTCATACAATTACGTTGTCTCTCGTTGACGTTATTTTACAGTTACATCATTATAAGGAATATCTTTTCTGCTAAACAGTTCAATTATGAAGGTAATTGCAAAGAAGAACTTTAAAATCATTTTTATGAAACGGTCAGAAAAAATAAAAATGATTTTGAAGTTCTTCTTTGCAATTACCTTCATACATCATTATATATTTATATCATTTTAAATTGGAATAGCAGACATTTACTGCTCCTTACACTGATATTATCTCACATAATTATAATAATTATAATGCACAAGACCGTTAAATGTCAGAAGGCCGACTTCAAATGTCAGAACACAATCTACTGGGGAGTGTTGATATTTAGGAACAATAGTTTAATAAACACAATCAAACTTCACCTCTAGCCGAGTTGCAAAAAAAAACAATATGCTAGGTAATGCTCTTTAGATTACACACATAAGGAATGGGTAAAAGTTACTCGTCTGTTCGAGGCTTTCTATCGTGATCCATTAAAATTAATTTTCAGAATTGATATTTACGACGAAGGGGCACAATTTTGTCTCTCACAGGTTTTGGCCAACCATATTTTTTGAGGTTTTCTACTGGTGGCAAAAACCCAAGCCGTGTGATCGCAGTCGGAAAATTCCAAAACGAATAAAAAATTTACATCCTACATTGCATGATGAATTAAATAACGTTGAGATCGATGAAGTGTAATGCATAAATAAGCTAACCTTACTATTCATACGAATAACCGAAGGTCAATTTAAGGTAACTGCCGTTCTTTGCATGATTTGGATACGATTCTGACAGGCTATATATATATTAGCGAGGGCCCGAAAGCAAGCCTTCAGGCCACCCCGGAAGGAGCCTTTGTGTTTGTAAACACTTTAAATGCGCCGTGACCCACCAGTGGTCACTGAGGGGATTTTCACAATGCTGCTGACCGACCACCAGTCAATAACCAAATTTTCGTGAATGCTTCATGAAAACAAAATGAAGGTGCGATCAATTTAATCATCGTTACTTTCACAATTTATCTCTAAAAGGTCAATTTTGAAAATAACGAACATTAAATTGATCGCACCTTCATTTTGTTTTCATGAAGCATTTACCGAAATTCGGTTATTGACTGGTGGTCGGTCAGTAGCATTGTGAAAATCCCCTCAGTGACCACTGGTGGGTCACGGCGCATTTAAATTAACTCTAATTAGAGTTTAATATCGAACTTCGGCTTAACCCGCTCCACTTAACGTTCTAATACAACGCAGCTGAATGACCATTTCAGGTCCGAGATAGGAAGGCACTAAGGCACTAACCTTCCTGCCGACGTAACGCTGGTCCAATGAATAGTCACATAGCTACGGTAAAATAAAGCGGCGTTCTTTTCTCCGACGGAGATAGCAATCGAGCTTTAGGGCTCAGGCATAGCTCAAAAATTGCAACATCAGCAAAGCAGAGAGGCTTTTGGTGCCCAAACTTGTTGATCGTTGCCCTCCAAATACGTGGAATTTTTGCTTAGCTCGCGTTCTCAGCGGCGAATTCTTTTGATTAAAGCTCGACCGAAAGAATAGAGCTTTTCATCCGCGGCCTCTGAAACGTGGCAAAGGAAATGAAGTTCTGGTTTAGTGAAGCGTTTGAGGCTAAAGTCCAGGCTAGTCAAATTGAGTCAGGTTAGGTTAGGTTAGGTTAGGTCATCGAGGCGAGTTTAACCGCATCTTCTCAATTCGAATGGGATCGACTGTTGTGGAATTTAGTACAAAAATGCCACGTCACCAAATTTATTTCAAGGGCTTTAGCTTCTACGTGATAACAAAAAAAATAAAATTTACTTATTTCATCAGAAAAACTTTGCCAAATATGTCAAACCACCTATGGAAAACTTCAGAATGAGTCGTTTTTTATTAAGGCAGACGTGAGAACTTTCCACCCCCAGATGACCTATTTTAACGTATTTTCTAAATCGTGAATATAAACAAAAAACGTATCAGTAAACAGCACAACTGCCAAGTTTACAGGTAAACTATTGTACTGGAATATCAAAATAGAACCAGGCGTCAAAATTACTCTCATTTCTAGACTTAAGAAACAATCTACCACTGTATCGCTTGTGGCAAATAAAACGTTTAAATTGTTTAAATTTCATCTAATTCATCTAGCGATGCCAGACACAACCTGAAGCAAAATGGAAGACAGTCGCTCCCTTATGGCATCACTTGTCCCTCTCCGCAGAGAATTAACTTCTTCAATTTTAACCCGTCACCAAATGTTCTCTTGTCAAAGCTTGACAATTCAAAAATTTAGACACTTGGCTTGCTCATGTTGAACGACGCATGCGCCAAAAATGTTCCGATATTTAAACGAGCGCTGCACTTGCTTCACAAAGTAAAGTTGCGACGTTTACTAATATTGTTTCTTTTTTTATTTATTCATCTTTTTTAATTTTTTTAAAGTTTAATTAAATTTAATTTATTAAAAAGTTTATTTATTTTTTTAAAGTTTATTTAAAAAAAGTTAAGACGCTAACTAATATTTCTTGTCAACTTTGTTTATAGCATCTCGACTTTTATTTCTTGTCATCTTAGTTGTTGGCAAGATAATCAATACCCGATTAAATCATGAATTTTGTGCGTTTTCCAATCTCACTAAGCAGCACTGGATACCAAAAGTCGAGAAAATTCCCTGTGATAGCATTTCCAAAATTCAGTAATCACATATAAAAACTCGTATTTTATAGAAATTAATGACCTTAAATCAATACATCAAAGTGAATGACATATACGCAAACATGCGATATGCTGCTTTCTAATGTATACTTTTAAATACGTTAATGACACATGGACTCGCATTAGTCATAATGTTAGTCATAAACATACCCATAATAAGTCATAAACATGTCATTTTTCTAGTTATAAATAACCCACACCAAATTAGCAAAAAGTTTGTCTGATTCTATTTTTCTTCGTCTTCTGTTTTGTGCAACACGGTGGGAAGTTGCGAGGTCTTCTTTCGCTGCCGTGACGCGACCCTGGAGATATGCGGCGGTGTTAGCATGCATAAAATGAAGCCTCAGCGAAAGCGACTTCCATTCTAAGAGCAAAAGTTTGAAGGTGAGTAAGCAACCTTCGAGAGCCCAAAAGAAAAGCAATACAAACTTCCCCCGATTACGTCGCAACTGAAACTGGAAAGCAAGCTCCCTGCGTAGCTGCGGTTTATAACCCCGCTCGCTCTTCCTATTAAAAATTTGCGGCCTCTGTTGTAACGTGAGGCGCTTGAGGATATTTTCTTTTTCGGAAATGGAATGGATTTCAGAACGAAGCAAAAAAAGATCTAAATTTTACGATAAATTTTAGTAAAAATGAAATAGATTTTTCAATCCTATAAAAAAATACAAGGCTTCGAAGTTTCAAAGAATAAAGTTAGTTTTATTAGAATCCTAATGGTTTGGAAAAAGCTCGAAACATTTAATTCTTATAGTAAGTCTTTTAAAGTAAAAGTCGATTCAACACTTATCAAATCACTGTTTTAGTGGATGAATAGTATCACCTTAGGTGCTCCAAACAAGACGATGAACAAGTAACAAGCTAGTAACCGCCAAAATGCTTTTGTCTGGTTACTAGTTACATTGTTGTTTCTGTGACGATAACTCTTTAAAAAGCCAAAATACAAGTTGATAAAGCAGCCGAAAAGTTTTAACCACGACCTGGCACACTTTTTTAAGAGTAAAAATAAGCCTCAGAAAATTTCAAACTTCGCCTTGTTCACTTACCTACAAAGTAATAAGCACAGATTGTAATTTAAATGTGATTTTATATTTATAATTTTTAAAGGAGGTGCTTAACGCACTTCTTCACTTGTTAACATAAACACACTAAAAAATAATAAGTGAGGCCTGGGGCTGTGAATACTCACTAAATCAACCAATGAATTCCAATAGCACTTTTGACATGGTTATAACGACATTCTTCTGCGCGGTGCATCGTCTACAGTCCGCGCGGTGTATCACCTACAGTGAACGTGGTGTGTCACCTACAGCATGGTGTATCACCTACAGTCAACGTGGTGTATCACCTACAGTCAACGTGGTGTATCACCTACAGTCAACGTGGTGTATCACCTACAGTCAACGTGGTGTATCACCTACAGTTAACGTGGTGTATCACCTACAGTCAACGTGGTGTATCACCTACAGTCAACGTGGTGTATCACCTACAGTCAACGTGGTAAATCCCCTACAGTCAACGTGGTGTATCACCTACAGTCAACGTGGTGAATCCTCTACAGTCAACGTGGTGTATCACCTACAGTCAACGTGGTGTATCACCTACAGTCAACGTGGTGTATCACCTACAGTGAACGTGGTGTATCACCTACAGCATGGTGTATCACCTACAGTCAACGTGGTGTATCACCTACAGTCAACGTGGTGTATCACCTAGAGTCAACGTGGTGTATCACCTACAGTCAACGTGGTGTATCACCTACAGTGAACGTGGTGTATCACCTACAGCATGGTGTATCACCTACATTCAACGTGGTGAATCACCTACAGTCAACGTGGTGTATCACCTACAGTCAACGTGGTGTATCACCTACAGTCAACGTGGTGTATCACCCACAGTCGACGTGGTGCATCACCTACAGCCAACGCGGTGTATCACCTACAGTCAACGCGGTGTATCCCCTACAGTCAACGCGGTGTATCATCTACAGTCAACGTGGTGTATCACCTACAGTCAACGTGGTGTATCACCTACAGTCAACGTAATGTATCACCTACAGTCAACTTGGTGTATCACCTACAGTCAACGTGGTGTATCACCTACAGTCAACGTGGTGTATCACCTACAGTCAACGTGGTGAATCACCTACAGTCAACTTGGTGAATCACCTACAGTCAACGTGGTGTATCACCTACAGTCAACGTGGTGTATCACCTACAGTCAACGTGGTGTATCACCTACAGTCAACGTGGTGTATCACCTACAGTCAACGTGGTGTATCACCTACAGTCAACGTGGTGTATCACCTACAGTCAACATGGTGTATCACCCAAAGTCAACGTGGTGTATCACCTACAGTCAACGTGGTGTATCACCTACAGTCAACGTGGTGTCTCACCTACAGTCAACGTGGTGTATCACCTAGTCAACGTGGTGTATCACCTACAGTCAACGTGGTGTATCACCTACAGTCAACGTGGTGTATCACCTAGTCAACGTGGTGTATCACCTACAGTCAACGTGGTGTATCACCTACAGTCAACGTGGTGTATCACCTAGTCAACGTGGTGTATCACCTACAGTCAACGCGGTGTATCACCTACAGTCAACGTGGTGTATCACCTAGTCAACGTGGTGTATCACCTACAGTCAACGTGGTGTATCACCTACAGTCAACGTGGTGTATCACCTAGTCAACGTGGTGTATCACCTACAGTCAACGTGGTGTATCACCTACAGTCAACGTGGTGAATCACCTACAGTCAACGTGGTGTATCACCTACAGTCAACGCGTCAACGCGGTGTATCACCTACAGTCAACGTGGTGAATCACCTACAGTCAACGTTTGAAATAGACTCCCTAGCAACAGCGCCACAGGGGCAGACTTCGTACGATTTCAATTTTAAATTAGCAACTCTACAGCTTCTGTATCGGTCAATGTCACAACATCCGTAAAATGATGTTTGTATAAGACGTACACTTTAAATTATCGCGTACGAACTTCTGGATCGGTCACTGTCATAACATCCGTGAATGAAATACTTATATTTTCAATTGTCTTGTGAGAAATTTTAGTTCGATCACTGTCGTAACGTGAGTAAATGATGTAAAAGACGTATATTTATAACTGACTTGTACGAACTCTTTTTATCTGTGAAGGGTACGTGAATTAAGAGAAAATTCTTCACAAGCTTACATTTCGCTTGAAACAATTTTTAAAAAAATTCGCTTAAAAACTTGTGAAGCCCGTCATTTGTTTCTTTGAAATTTTACGGCTATTAGGTTAAGAAATAGTTTTGAAAGCCTTTGTGCCGTTTTTGTTATTAGGGTGACAGAATGAGGTGATCTATAACTATTAAAAGGTATATTTGACCCAGTCTAAAACGCGTAGGCGGCGAAAAACATGCATGCAGGCGGCGAAAAAGTATACCTGAAAGAAATAGTATCGCACTTGCTGCAAAAAAATCTTTCCTACAGTTAAGAGAACATTTACTGCACTGTTGCAAATTTTCACGGTAATATGAAATGTATGTGCCACAAAATTTTACTGAAATAAACTTCAAATTCTCTACTATGCTGAAATTTGCAATGCCTTGTAGTATACTGATATGTAAAGAAATGAGTTCATAGAGTCTGTATTCATTGTAATTCAAGTATTTCTTCGTCACATGATCCAATTGCTTTGAAGACGTGATAATTAATCCTAACAGCATTCTAAATTACATAGTGAATTAAATTTCCCTTCTGCATCGTAAAAAAGGAAAAAGAAAAAATTACAGTGTGAATTAAATTTTTTTTTGCATCGCTAAAAAAGGAAAACCGAAAAAATTACATTGTTGTTTAAAGTATTCAGGCCAGGAACGCACGTCGTAAACGAAAATTTCTTTTTTCAAAGGGCAGTCGAATTACTGTTATACTTGTGTAAAGTTTCTTTTTTGGAGCATCTTTTCAAGAAGTTTGAAGTGCCTTCCTTTTCCCGAGCCTGCAATAGCATAAAAACATCCTGTGCCTCACGTCAATTGCCTCCGCCACTTCCTGGCCAGAGCCCGTAATGTCTCAGCCCAATAATGCTGACATCGCCCAATAGAAACCTGCTACAAACAGCAACTTTACTGAAAGCTTTAATTCGACCGAGCCCAAGAAACAAGTCTCTAAATCTGTTGGAGAGGGTCCGCAGAATTTTTTACGACAAACGTATCTAAATCTGGTAAAATAAGTCCGTGGATTTTTTCAAATATCGTGTACTTAAATCTGGTGACGAGAAACCGTAGATTTCTTATATTGTTTGGTATTGAAACAGAGCCCGCCCGGAAGCTAGCTACCCTGAGCAGAAAATGACGGATGCAGAAAAAATTTCGTGAGTTAACATTTCATATATCGTATAAATAATTTTGAAATTTTATCACACGAAGAGAAACGCATTCACAAACCAGTCTCTTCCTGAGGTAGGTAGGACCAAAGATGAGCGTGACAGCTGAAAAAATATCTAATTGCGCTCCGAAGTTGACATGTGAAGACATCCTCTCACGTCTTTCGTTCAGTGAAGCAGGTGAGAACGTGAGACGCTGTGGCATCTCTAAAGCAATACTGAAGTGTCCTCAGAAAATTTGCTCGTTACGTAGACACTCTGAATGGAGTTTAAAGATGGTATAGAACTTCTCCAAGTTGGGACTGTGAATAACTAGAGTATTCAAATCGAACTTAATTTACGAAATATTATGGACAGACAAGCACAATTTACACGAATGCTTGCATTACTTTGAAACATCCATCATTTTTATGCTAACTACGAGGCAATGTTCAAGCGTTAGGGCAAATTTTTTAAGAAAGTTGAAAGACTTGATGCGACTATGGTACTGTTCTTTTTTAAAAGCTTGCTCTTCTTTGGTAGGTAATCGTTCTTAAGAGGAGAAAGGGGAGATGCAATGGACCTTAACACTGATTTTGAATGACATCTGCACATTTTAGATAAAAGGTGACGCTATAGACATGGGAATTCGATCCTGGCACAAGTTTACCGTCAGGTTCTTGATCACTAACAACTCTATATGTGATGAAATCCTCCAGAAGATGTTCTTGCTTTAAGAGTTCTGTATGACAGAGTAACATTTACCGATCAGATTAGACGAAGAACAGGTGAAAATGTCTGACATTCATTGTACACAGGGAAAATTTTTAAACACCGCTTGAAAATTGCTTTCCTTAATATCTTATTGCGATGCATTGCTTTGCCCAGAAATTATTCCTCGATATCACTTACGTGGAGCCTTGGACTCCTTTCATGTCCCTAGACAAGTTATATTAACAAAAGATTTATTTGGAAAAGACCGTTAGAAAATGCTGCACAGACTACCATTTCCTTCTGAACTTACATTTTCTGGTCCCTCACACGTACGGAGACAGAGAAGCGCAGTATTGTGTGCATGGCTCAGGGTCCCGTCAAGATAAGGTGCTGATAACGAGAGGGATAGATCGGTAACAGGAAATGCTCACGTCGTGGTCACCCATTAAATGAAATTCTGATATGACGTGAAAAATCTTTAATGTATGAATGTCTTAAGAGTTATGGTTTTTTCAGTTTCAAAATATCCGTTCTGTTAAATGGAAAATTGGAAATCACATTCTTCCCAATCTAATACACATCGCTCATTAGGAGGAACAACGCCATAACTCAAAATTTTTATAAAATTGACTTATCCAAACCGTTAAATTCGTCACTTCATTCTACGTATTTTGGTAAAACCGTTATACCTGTACCTTAAAAATTGACCGAGAGGAAGGACACGTGTTTTCATCAAAACTAATTCCGTAAAGCAGTTTTCAAAGTTGAAATCATTTTTTCTGATAAATCAAGAATTTCGATTTGTGACGTTGTTCTTCCCTATGAGCGACATGTAGAGTGAAGCTTAACACACAAAGTTTTAAATTGTTTCCAAGTTATCACTCTATTTTTGAAATCCTACTTAGTACGCTCAGATATTAATATATCTTCTATGGCAAGCTTCAGGTAGAAATCGTTCCTATCGTACGTTTTCTCTAACGTTAAAGCTCATGATCGTTAAACCTCGAGAGTCAGAAGAACAAATAACTGATTTTAAGCCCACAAAAACTGCCACACAAAAATTTTGGAGGCGCACTTCCCTCTCTTTTCTTTGATTTCTAAATTGAACATGCTTCCTCAGGAGCAAAGCGAGCAAACTGCAGCCTTCTATTGGCCATTGGCTGGGAAAGCTAACAAAACCTGCGCTATTGCTGCTTTATAAATTTATGAAATGTTCCCTGACGTGCATTGCAACTACGCTGCACCGAGCCAAGTGAGGTGGAGCTCAGGTCTCGCATGCCACTTTCCTCATAAGCCGATTGTCGGAAACGGTCCTTGCGGTTATACCACTTTGCATTTTTGAGTTGACGGAGATGTTGAACGTAGGAAAAAACCTAAATTAATTTTGAAGTGATTATGCTTTTTATATTTTGTATGTTGAATTGAATGAGATATCGAACTGTGGGGAAAAATTAAAATTATTTTGAAGCGGTTATGCTTTTTATATTTTGCACTTTGAATTGAAAGAGATATTGAACTGTGGGAAAAAATCCAGGTACACTTTAATCTTTTTACACGTTTTTCAACTGACAGAGAAATTTAACGTAGGAAACAAACTTAGATTTATTTTGAAGAAAGAAGCAATTTTACTGCTTTTTACCTAACATTACTGCCTTTTACCTGTTTCCAATAGACAAAAGTAATGAAAATAGAAAACCGTCCAAAGTTTATTTTGGTGTAGTTAATTTTGTTGAAGGTCTTTAATTGACAACTATTTTGAGAGTCTGGAATAAATCTAAATTTATTTTGAAACAGTTTTTCCTTATACACGTTTTCAATTGACGATGATATTGATTGTAGGGAGGAACCGAAATTTATTTTGAATTCCACCTTACTGTATGAAGTAAATTAAAAACAATTATACGCTGTTCTTGCAATGAACGAATTGCTGCGATAAAACCTTAGCTTGAATTACTGCCTCTTTCAAAAATTTTGATCAACACATTTCGTGCTGCGTGAGGGGAGCTACCCAGTCTGACTTTTTCGCCACCTGCATGCATATTTTTCCTTGCTTAAGCGATTTATTCGCTTAAATCGCTCAGGCGACGAAAAACATGCATGCAGGTTGCGAAAAGGAAGACCGGGTACAGAACTTAGTTACAGGCTAGCAGACGGCGCATGATTCCATTGCTTATGAATTCAAGCACACTGCTGAGCATCTTTAGGCAGTTGTGGTATTGCCTGAGGTCTCCGTGATACTGCCTCCAGGGAGCAATAATGCGCCTCCAAAAAACCATGATACCGCTTCTAGGCAGCCATATTACTGCCTTCAGGCATCTATGATACCGCCTCTAGGCAGCCACATTACTGCCTCCAGGCATCTATGATACCGCCTCTAGGCAGCCACATTACTGCCTCCTGGCATCTATGATACCACCTCTAGGCAGCCACATTACTGCCTCCAGGCATCTATGATACCGCCTCTAGGCAGCCACATTACTGCCTCCAGGCATCTATGATACCGCCTCTAGGCAGCCACATTACTGCCTCCAGACATCCGTGATACCGCCTCTAGGCAGCCACATTACTGCCTTCAGGCATCCGTGATACCGCCTCTAGGCAGCCACATTACTGCCTCCAGACATCCGTGATACCGCTTCTAGGCAGCCACATTACTGCCTCCAGGCATCTATGATACCGCCTCTAGACAGCCACATTACTGCCTTCAGGCATCCATGATACCGCCTCTAGGCAGCCACATTACTGCCTCCAGACATCCGTGATACCGCCTCTAGGCAGCCACATTAATGCCTTCAGGCATCCGTGATACCGCCTCTAGGCAGCCACATTACTGCCTCCATGCATCTATAATACCGCCTTTAGGCAGCCACATTACTGCCTCGAGACATCCGTGATACCGCTTCTAGGCAGCCACATTACTGCCTCCAGGCATCTATGATACCGCCTCTAGACAGCCACATTACTGCCTTCAGGCATCCATGATACCGCCTCTAGGCAGCCACATTACTGCCTCCAGACATCCGTAATACCGCCTCTAGGCAGCCACATTACTGCCTTCAGGCATCCGTAATACCGCCTCTAGGCAGCCACATTTCTGCCTCCAGGCATCTAAGATACCGCCTTTAAGCAGCCACATTACTGCCTCCAGACATCCGTGATACCGCCTCTAGGCAGCCACATTACTGCCTCCAGGCATCTATGATACCACCTTTAGGCAGCCACATTACTGCCTCCAGGCATCCATGATACAGCTTTTAGGCAGCCACATTACTGCCTCCAGGCATCTATGATACCGCCTCTAGGCAGCCACATTACTGCCTCCAGACATCCGTGATACCGCCTCTAGGCGGCCACATTACTGCCTCCAGACATCCGTGATACCGCCTCTAGGCGGCCACATTACTGCCTCCAGACATCCGTGATACCGCTTCTAGGCAGCCACATTACTGCCTCCAGACATCCGTGATACCGCCTCTAGGCGGCCACATTACTGCCTCCAGACATCCGTGATACCGCCTCTAGGCGGCCACATTACTGCCTCCAGACATCCGTGATCCTGCCTTTAGGCAGCCACATTACTGCCTCCAGACATCCGTGATACCGCCTCTAGGCAGGCACATTACTGCCTTTTCACAGCCGGACGACCACTGCTCTACCCGGAAAAGCCAGCGTGTGATCTTCTATAAAATTATGCGCAATTCTCTAGCGTCTATTGCAATACCAGTGAACAAGGCACGGGATTCTGACTATGAGATTTGGATCTCAATCCTCCTGTTCTTCTCGTGCGCTGGGGTGAAAGTGGAAAATGAAATTTCCACTTTCGCTTCAACATGAAAGGAATCAACTTGATAATATTCTGTGAGCTCGTAGTTTCGACTGCTACCAGCGCTCATTTCGAGTCGCATGAAAGTTTTAAGCTATTGAGTAATATTGAGTGCAAAATGATACAAGTCCTTCACGAAATGATGAAACTTGCGTCGCACGTTTAAAATTTTCCTGATTGTTGAGAAGTTGAAATATACGCACCAAAATGTTATGAATACTAAGCAAGATGTAAACATTTGCATACAAGTTGCTAGTATTCGTGCACATGATGTAAACAATCGTGTACGAAATGCTAACATTCGTTCATAAATACATGAATAGGAATAAAAATGAAAATTATTCTTTTGAAAGGTTTTTAATAAAAGACCTACAGAATTAGCCTACTTATAGTCTCCAGCAGCGAAAGGTTACCACATCGCTATTCGCATCCAAATAATCGCAGCCATGTGACCTCAGTTAAGGAATAAAACTAGGAATACCTTGCTACGAAACGAACGTCTGTCAAAAACATTGAAACCGACGTTTATTAAGCGCCTTAAACTGACTCTTGTTAAATGCATGAAAACGAACGTCTAATAAACGCATTAAAATGGACGCTTATTAAACGCGTTAAAACAGACCTCTGGTAAATTCTTTCTGGGAAAGACAACTTCAGCAAATATAATAAAAAATTTGCTATATAGAAAGAAATTGTTTCATCGTTCCTGCCTGTAGTTCAGACGCATTTTATTTTCGTTTGTTTTTTCCATGGAAGGAGAAGTATATGAAAATATTCTGAAGCATGTCATTTTTCTATAAAGTTATAGCATTCGATACGTTGGATGGTTTGAATTTGTTACAAAAGGGCTCACTTCTCATTCTAGGAGAAATGATAAATTTAGATGATGGCTTATAAGAGCTATTGCACTAGAGTTGCTTGTCCATGTGATTGCTGCATGCGACATGGGAGCCTAGATTTCACATCTACATACAATGGACAAAGAATATAACCACCTATCAATTTAAACCGGGGTGCAAGCTTGCTTTCATCAATCGAAGCCGAAAACTTCCTATTGAAGCGTGAAAGTCACACCAGCTCCTAACCATGCTTGCCTACATTTAAAAAAAATAGCGTACACGTCTAGTTATCAATGACGAGATTCGACATTTTCATTAAATAAATTGTACAAATATGGCTAACACACACATATATCCGTACTAATAGTAACCACGATTAAAATATTCTTGTCTTGTGCACTGGTGAAACTCGTATCCCAGACACGGTTTTATAGCATCCTTAAGAGCGTGACAGAGAGACGTGGCAACCTATAATTCTGTATTATTATACAGGGTGTCCACAAAAAATGTATCCACTGACCGATGTATGTATATATGATACCAGAACCTTATATTAGAATTTGATATTTTTTTGGGGGTTATCAGAACTGAACAGAATTGAAGAGCTGTATGGTTCCGGAATGATATATACTACATATCGGTCAGTGGATACATTTTTGTGGACACCCTGCAGGTAAGGGGATTTTAGCTAACCTCCATTGAGGAAACATTTTCTTTCAAGTGAAAATAAAAAAGGTAAAAAAAAATATTAGAGCTGAGGCAAGAAGCATTTCCGCCACTCCATCTTTCCCCCTCTGTGACCTGAGAGATAAAGAACGGCTCTAATCTTTCAGAAAAAAATGAGGAAATAAATTGTGTGCTTTCAACCGCGCGAACATTTACTGTTCACAAGCTATACATTATTAAAATTATTACTTAAAACTCTGTAATGCTATGGAAATGTTGAAATATTAATATTGATGTAAAATGATGCGCAAATCTAGGATTTTTGAACACTTTGAAAAACTTACTGTTCACAAGCCACACATAAATAAAATTACTACTTAGAACTCCATATTAAGATCGGCATGTTGAAAAAGAAGTAATTATGGGCTCGAATAAATCATTATAAGCAGGTTCAAATTCAACTACTACGAGACTGAAGTAATTTCAACAACCTTTAGGGTAACTTTTAGAGTCGTTATATAGTTGAACATTAATTTTCAAACTTTTCCTCGACGTGCGCAACATTATACTGACCGAATGTTGGACTTTCAAGGTAGAGTGGCAAATGGGAATGGAGAGAAATGGAATCAAGTGAGTTATAATGGAACCGAGGATGATGAACAGTATGAGTTAGAAGTAAAATAACGGAGCCATGGGAATTATAACGAAATCGAGCATGGTTAGAAATGGGGATCATGAAGGAAATAATGAAATCGTGCGAGCTATGATGGAATCGAGGAGGCTTAGAAATGTGGATCATGACAGAAATAATGGAGCCAGGAAAATAATTATGGAATCGGTGGGAACGAGAGTAGCATGGCAGATGAGAGAAAGATGCCCAACTTCGAGATAAGAATTCTTTACCTTTCCTCAGTATCTTTGCTGATGATCGTCTTAATTATATTGTGGCGGTGTGCTGACACAATTGTGTTGTGGCGGTGTGCTGACACAATTGTGTTGAGGCGGTGTGCTGACACAATTGTGTTGAGGCGATGTGCTGACACAATTGTGTTGAGGCGATGTGCTGACACAATTGTGTTGTGGCGATGTGCTGACACAATTGTGTTGTGGCGATGTGCTGACACAATTGTGTTGTGGCGGTGTGCTGACACAATTGTGTTGTGGCGGTGTGCTGACACAATTGTGTTGTGGCGGTGTGCTGACACAATTGTGTTGAGGCGGTGTGCTGACACAATTGTGTTGTGGCGGTGTGCTGACACAATTGTGTTGAGGCGATGTGCTGACACAATTGTGTTGAGGCGATGTGCTGACACAATTGTGTTGTGGCGATGTGCTGACACAATTGTGTTGTGGCGGTGTGCTGACACAATTGTGTTGTGGCGGTGTGCTGACACAATTGTGTTGAGGCGGTGTGCTGACACAATTTTGTTGTGGCGGTGTGCTGACACAACTGTGTTGTGGTGGTGTGCTGACAAAATTGTGTTGTGGTGGTGTTCTGACACAATTGTGTTTCGGCGGTGTGCTGACACAATTGTGTTGAGGCGGTGTGCTGACACAATTGGGTTGAGGCGGTGTGCTGACACAATTGGGTTGAGGCGGTGTGCTGACAGAATAATATTCACACTCTATGATGACGGAATTACTTCAGTCTGCGTGCTGACAAAATAATATTCATGCTCTGGGCTGATAAAAGCATATATAGCTGCCAGAATAATATTCAACCCGTGTGCCGATAGAAACATAGAACGCATGTCCCCCAATGTCCGCCCCCCGAGCAGCTTGGAGGCGCTCAGACGCGCAGCACCCGCACTCCGCAGCCCAGCCGCCCTCGTTAGCGCCTTTCTTTCTGCGCAAAAAGCTGCGATTCAGGCCGGACTTGCGAGCATCTCAGCTCTGGAGAGCCTGCAAGAAAACCAATAAAAGAGGAGCTGTGCAAAGCTGAGGCGTGAAGAATATGATTGCATGCGCTCGTGCCAGAGCGCAATATCGCCCTGGTGAGTTCCAGTGAAAATATTGCCTTGGTCTTTTTGTCTTGGCTGCGAAATTGCAAGGTTCCGTTTTGATGACCTACGAGCGATGTTGCTGTTACCAGTTGATGAGCGCGTGGATGCGATATGAACTCATTTCTGCGATATTTTCTTGGGTAGCGTTATTCAGAAATTATATAACCGCTCTGTGAACGCTCCAGAGAGAGATGCGTCATTAGCACGGTAGAGGAAACAAGGTAGGTTTTTTTTTTGGGGGGGGGGGGGGAAATACACTTCTTCTTCTTGTTCGGCTAGCCAATAGAAAGGCTTTATTTCAAACAAACTTTATGATGTCACCAGAACGCAGTGACGTTAGGCCAATAGTGGAGACGGATTTGGGGGTAGCACTGCTACCAAATGCAATATGAGCGCTGCTATTGGTTCGTTGCCGTGACGTCAGCAAACCCACACAGTCGACGAAAAAAATACAGGTATGACCCTACTTTATTTCCTCTACCGTGGTCATTACAGATGAGCGAAAGATTGAGAGGAGAGAGAGTGTGCGTGTGTCAGATAAAAAGAGAGAGGATAAGCAACCAGCTCTTGATAAGATACCAGACACGCTTCAATTCCCTCTCTAGACACACAACGATCACCTCATGGCTAAGTGCTCGATACGGTGAGGTCGTTTTTTAACAAAGCGCCTTACTCACGGCCAATATCTTCTACATACATGTACATAAATGGGCTATCGAATTTCGGGTCCTAGCTTATACAGGGTGGCCCATAAGTGAGGCACCTTTTTAAAACTATTATAGCTATCAAACTACAAATGGTGAAAAGATTTGGTTAATTTAAAATGAAAGAATAAATTTCAAAGTTTATTTGATGTTTAGGGCCGGTCAGCAACACTCGTTGCAACAAACAGAATTGAAACATCAGGTCATATGGCCTGCCACAATGTTGTCTGTCTGATGTTCACCAGGTTCCTCTAAATTTCATACTACATAGTTTTGAACGCAGGTCTTCGAATGACTTCTTTCAATACCATTAATATTTTTTTTTTAATTTCCTGCAATTCCTCTGAACTGCAGTAACCGAAAAATTACATCGGAAGTAAAGTTCTACTATTTTTGCTCGTCGTCCCATTGCGTAGCGATTCATTTTGAGAGATGGGTTTTATGAATTTTTGGCCAATATGTTGCGATGGTCGGTAGACTCGATATGCTTATAGAAAATTTTGAAATCTCCTCATTCATACTGAATTAACCTTATCTCCTTGTCATTCGTGGTTTATAGACTATAACAGTTTTAAAACGGTACCCTAGTTACGGGCTACGCTGCACAAGTGTTGAAGTGTGCCTGCAGACTGAAGGAGGCCCGTATCACGGTAGAGGAAACAAGGTAGGTTCAAACCAGTCTATTTTTCGTTGACAGTATGGTTTTGCTGACGTCACGGCAACGAACCAAATAGCAGCGCTCATATTGCATCTGGTAGCACTGCTACCCCCAAATCTGGTTCCACTATTGGCCTAACGACATGGCGTTTTGGTGACGTCATAAAGTTTGTTTGAAATGAAGCCTTTCTATAGGCCAACCAAACAAAAGGAGGTGTATTTTCTTCCATAGAAATGACCCTACCTTGTTTCCTCTATCCCGTATCCAGGCTACGCAGGTTGCATTCTCCACTAAGCGGAGACTCGAGGCAGAAATTCCGGCCAAATTGAGACAGAGCACCAGAGGCTGTCCTCCTCATCCTCCATGCTGAACCTTGAGCTTCTGGCTGAAATTTCGACGAACTTATGCGAAAAAAAGAAATACTTGCAAGAACTTCTCATCAAAGAATTCTAAGTAAAAACTAAAATAAATAAGAACTGTTGCTACGATATTCAGCTGAACCCGAACCCCCACTAAAACCCGAACCGATAATTTATTTACCCTTATCAGTAATACCCGTAATTATTTCCCGTATCAGTAGTGATCAGTAATACCGCATAATTTTGCTTGAAATTAAATGCTTATGATATTCTTATGATGGTATTACTGAAACGGGAAAATGAATACTTGGTTCGGGTTTTCGTGGGACATACTGTATGTGGTGGGATATACCGTAGACATACTGTATATTGTGGGACATACTGTATGTGGTGGGATATACCGTAGACATACTGTATATGGTGGGACATACTGTATATGGTGGGACATACTATATATGGGGACATACTGTATATGGTGGGACATACTGTATATTGTGGGACATACTGTATATTGTGGGATATACTGTATATTGTGGGATATACTGTATATGGTGGGACATACTGTATATGGTGGGACATGCTGTATATGGTGGGACATACTGTATATTGTGGGACATACTGTATATGGTGGGACATACTGTATATTGTGGGACATACTGTATATTGTGGGACATACTGTATATTGTGGGACATACTGTATATTGTGAGACATACTGTATATTGTGGGACATACTGTATATGGTGGGACATGCTGTATATGGTGGGACATACTGTATATTGTGAGACATACTGTATATTGTGGGACATACTGTATATTGTGGGACATACTGTATATTGTGGGACATACTGTATATTGTGAGACATACTGTATATTGTGGGACATACTGTATATGGTGAGACATACTGTATATTGTGGGACATACTGTATATTGTGGGACATACTGTATATGGTGGGACATGCTGTATATGGTGGGACATACTGTATATGGTGGGACATACTGTATATGGTGGGACATACTGTATATGTTGGGACATACTGTATATTGTGGGACATACTGTATATGGTGGGACATACTGTATATGTTGGGACATACTGTATATTGTGGGACATACTGTATATGTTGGGACATACTGTATATTGTGGGACATACTGTATATGGTGAGACATACTGTATATTGTGGGACATACTGTATATTGTGGGACATACTGTATATGTTGGGACATACTGTATATTGTGGGACATACTGTATATGTTGGGACATACTGTATATTGTGGGACATACTGTATATGGTGGGACATACTGTATATGTTGGGACATACTGTATATTGTGGGACATACTGTATATTGTGGGACATACTGTATATTGTGGGACATACTGTATATTGTGGGACATACTGTATATTGTGGGACATACTGTATATTGTGGGACATACTGTATATTGTGGGACATACTGTATATGGTGGGACATACTGTATATGGTGGGACATACTGTATATGGTGGGACATACTATATATGGGGACATACTGTATATGGTGGGACATACTGTATATTGTGGGACATACTGAATATTGTGGGATATACTGTATATTGTGGGATATACTGTATATGGTGGGACATACTGTATATGGTGGGACATGCTGTATATGGTGGGACATACTGTATATTGTGGGACATACTGTATGTGGTGGGACATACTGTATATTGTGGGACATACTGTATATTGTGGGACATACTGTATATTGTGGGACATACTGTATATGGTGGGACATACTGTATATTGTGGGACATACTGTATATGGTGGGACATACTGTATATGGTGGGACATACTGTATATTGTGGGACATACTGTATATTGTGGGACATACTGTATATTGTGGGACATGCTGTATATGGTGGGACATACTGTATATTGTGGGACATACTGTATATGGTGGGACATACTGTATATTGTGGGACATACTGTATATTGTGGGACATACTGTATATGGTGGGACATACTGTATATGGTGGGACATACTGTATATTGTGGGACATACTGTATATTGTGGGACATACTGTATATGGTGGGACATACTGTATATGGTGGGACATACTGTATATTGTGGGACATACTGTATATGGTGGGACATACTGTATATTGTGGGACATACTGTATATTGTGGGACATACTGTATATTGTGGGACATACTGTATATTGTAGGACATACTGTATATTGTGGGACATACTGTATATGGTGGGACATACTGTATATTGTGGGACATACTGTATATGGTGGGACATACTGTATATGGTGGGACATACTGTATATGGTGGGACATACTGTATATGGTGGGACATACTGTATATTGTGGGACATACTGTATATTGTGGGACATACTGTATATGTTGGGACATACTGTATATGTTGGGACATACTGTATATTGTGGGACATACTGTATATTGTGGGACATACTGTATATTGTGAGACATACTGTATATTGTGGGACATACTGTATATGGTGGGACATGCTGTATATGGTGGGACATACTGTATATGTTGGGACATACTGTATATTGTGGGACATACTGTATATGGTGGGACATACTGTATATTGTGAGACATACTGTATATTGTGGGACATACTGTATATTGTGAGACATACTGTATATTGTGGGACATACTGTATATTGTGGGACATACTGTATATTGTGGGACATACTGTATATTGTGGGACATACTGTATATTGTGGGACATACTGTATATTGTGGGACATACTGTATATGGTGGGACATACTGTATATGGTGGGACATACTGTATATTGTGGGACATACTGTATATGGTGGGACATACTGTATATGGTGGGACATGCTGTATATGGTGGGACATACTGTATATGGTGGGACATACTGTATATGGTGGGACATGCTGTATATGGTGGGACATACTGTATATGGTGGGACATACTGTATATGGTGGGACATACTGTATATGTTGGGACATACTGTATATGGTGGGACATACTGTATATTGTGGGACATACTGTATATGTTGGGACATACCTATATGGTGGGACATACTGTATATGGTGGGACATACTGTATATTGTGGGACATACTGTATATGGTGGGACATACTGTATATGGTGGGACATACTGTATATTGTGGGACATACTGTATATGGTGGGACATACTGTATATGGTGGGACATACTGTATATGGTGGGACATACTGTATATGGTGGGACATACTGTATATGGTGGGACATACTGTATATGTTGGGACATACTGTATATGGTGGGACATACTGTATATTGTGGGACATACTGTATATGGTGGGACATACTGTATATGGTGGGACATACTGTATATGGTGGGACATACTGTATATTGTGGGACATGCTGTATATGGTGGGACATACTGTATATGTTGGGACATACTGTATATTGTGGGACATACTGTATATTGTGGGACATACTGTATATGCGAGAATCTTTATTCCTTTTTTTATTTTCTCCGTTGTTCTCAAAAATTTTCGTTAGCTGCATTAAATGCATGCAATAATTTATATGTGAAAAGATTTTGCTCGCCAGTCATCCCATGAGAAAAATTAGTCAAAATAAAAAGGTTGATGTGTGCATTGTGCACTATTTTATACGGTGCAGTGTGTACCACGGTAGAGAAAACAAGGTAGGGTCATTTCTATGGGACAAAAAGCACCTCCTGTTGTTCGCCTAGCCAATAGAAAGGCGTTATTTCAAACAAATTTTATGACGTCACCAAAACGCCGTGTCGCTTGGCCAATAGCAGAGCCAGATTTGGGGGTAGCAGTGCTTCCAGATGCAATATGAGCGCTGCTATTAGTTCGTTGCCGTGACGTCGGCAAAATCACACCATCAACGAAAAATAGACTGGTTTGAACCTACCTTGTTTCCTCTACCCTGCCGTGTACTCAAGTATATACTCTGTGGGTACTCAGAGGCATCTCAGTGTACTTAGCATGTACTCTCCGTGTATTCAGGAATTACTCAGTGTTAACTCATTGGTTCCTCAACAAGTACTCAGCGTGAGCTGAGTAGGCACTCAGTTTACAGGGTGGACCCAAAATTTTCCCCCGTTTTTAATTGCCATTATTCAGTAACTATTAAACATAGAGGTTTCTACTTAGTCTCATTTTAAAGGAAAATTGTCTTCTTTAATTATCTTTAGCACGGACATGCAACTGGTCCCCATGACTCATGTCGTGCGACTGATAACTTTGTAAGAAGAGAAAGGAATTTCCGCCTCCCGCTTCCGTAGCATTCGGGACGAAATCCTCGTGGCGAAAATTTACGCGCCTCACTCGAAACTTGAATTGGAATTTGAGACACAGCCGCTGGCTAGGAATTTTCAGCTGCTGGCTAGGAATTTTCAGCCGCTGGCTGGGAATATTCAGCCGCTGGCTAGGAATATTCAGCTGCTGGCTAGGAATTTTCAGCCGCTGGCTGGGAATATTCAGCCGCTGGCTGGGAATATTCAGCCGCTGGCTGGGAATATTCAGCTGCTGGCTAGGAATATTCAGCTGCTGGCTAGGAGTTTTCAGCCGCTGGCTAGGAATATTCAGCCGCTGGCTGGGAATATTCAGCCGCTGGCTAGGAATATTCAGCAGCTAGCTAGGAATTTTCAGCCGCTATCAAGGAATTTTTAGCTGCTGGCTAGGAATTTTCAGCTGCTTGTTAGGACGTATTTTACCACACTCTTTCGACAGGACTGATATGCTCAAAACAGCAAAACATCGACTGGTTCCCAACAGGACATCTTAAAACACAGTGTCTTCATTTACATTTTAAGCTTCAGCTTTTCATGAATGTGACGGTTTTCTTGTCTTTATTTCAGTCACATCTTGGACTTTGTGTATCACAAATTACTACACGGTTTGCATTTCTGTATCAAGTGTTATCATAATCTAAATTATAACCCCCCAAAGTCAAACTTTTTCGCCGGAGCTTGCATTTTTTTCGCCGCCTAAGCGATTTAATTGCTTGGGTGGCGAAAAACATGCATACAGGCGGAAAAAAGGTTAAACTGGGACGTCGTCTGTACTATTTCAGTCAATACTCACTGCTTCGAACGAAGCCCGAAAAAGATTCTCTACTTAAACTTCAAGAAAAATGAAAAGAGATACGCTCGATGCTCTTTATTGAGCGGACAAGGAAAAGATTCTCTACTCAAACTTCAAGAAAAATGAAAAGAGATACGCTCGATGCTCTTTATTGAGCGGACAGGGAAAAGATTCTCTACTTAAACTTCAAGAAAAATGAACGAAAATACGCTCTCATTATGGAGGGGACAGCGATCGAATACATTCTATTTTTGCTGCAGCTGACCCAATAGGAAAGCCATTTCCGAAAAGATCGTTAGTCTCTCTAGGAGGACGCTTAGTAATCATCGGAAAGAAGGGCGAATTTGTCTCCGGGTCCCAATTGCAATTACCATTTCCATATATCTTTCGATATAAATAGCCCCTCAAGGTGTCTTTTCCAGGCCCAGTCTTCCGCAGGATTCAGGAATGAAGGCCGCGGTCGCTTCTGATAAAGACGTCTTACCCTCGAGTCGATAAGATTCGATAAAGACTGCCGGCCCGGGCGATGTATGTATGTTGAGAGTCATTAATCTGCGAAGAAGAGTCGGCTACGATCAGACCAGCGTCCGCTGCCGAGCCAAAGAAACGATGGGCCCTAGACCTTCAAAACAGATCAGACAAAGGAAAAATGACTCGACCGCTCGTTTCTCATGCCAGGCGAGTGTGGTCTTGGTTTCAACTTTTGTGGGTTACTTCGATGTAAATGTTTGAAATTAGGAGAATTATACGGCTGCAGGCTTTGATCCTATCTCAGCCAAGAGAGCCAAACTGTCCCGTACAAGCAACTCTACTTAATATCTCATTTAATATCGCTCTAATATATTTTTATCTCCGGGGGATAGGCTAAAAACTTCAACATTTGGTCGGGACTTTTGAAATAAGCACTTTTGACTCAATAACCATGCGCTCGAAAACATTTCGTAAAAGAGTTACAAGGACTTGAAATTTGTATCCGATATTCTGAGTGTTCCATTACATCGAAGAATAAAATTCGATTGTTGACATTTAACATGTCATCGACTGTGAAAGTATTAACGACAGAGAAGCGAGTATCCAATGCTTAATTACCAGATATGCACCCAGCTTATTGTGGAGCAAGTGGTAACCCAGTCTAACTTTTTCGCCGCCTGCATGCATGCTTGTCGCATGCCCTTAAATCCCTTAGGCGTCGAAAAACATGCATGCTCGGGCGAATAAGTTAGACAGGGAATTCTAGGAAGACTGCCCGAGTTTATGCAACAAGAAATCCCAAGAGACATGCTCCATCGCACCAACATTGGTAGCCACACACCGGAGATCGTGTGGAGACGGAGCATATCACAGAGCACAACCTGAAAGAGGACGCCGCTTAAGATTAAGAAATCTAGACACGGAGAAAGAAAAATGGGAGCATTTTTTTAATAATCCATCCACGCATGCTCGTTCTGCCTCGCGTGTTATACGTGTAGGCCAAAGTATAGCGTGGGTGTCAGGATACCAGGTACCTTAGTAAGTGGGGATCAATTTAAAAGAAACGGAAGAGTTCAATTATATAATTACTACAAACGAAACAAATAGCTGTCGACAAGTCGAAAAGAATAAATAAATAGCGACTAATCGGAGGTAAAGAGATAACTTTAGAAAGTAGAAGAAACAGAGCATAAAGGATATTACTGGGATCTCAAGAGTAAATGTTTGCTTCAGATTCCTAGCCAAAAATAAAAGCAACACAGTGTGGTACTGGGCAGGCCAGACCTAATAATCCAACCTGAAACAATGGAGGAAAACATTGACAGAACTTTATGAAAGTAACCAGTGACAAAAGTTTTTGTGATTTGAGACCACAAAAATTCATTAGGTGCCAAAAATAAGTCATAAATAAATATTCGAAAATGCTAGCAAATTACCATACTTACTGAAGGGTACGGCAGACAAAACATAACTGTATTTAGTTTCAAGCCTCTCAAAGAAAATTACAATTTACGGTTAAACCGGTCGCACCGAGAAGTGATTTACAGACGTCCTAGAGAAATTTCCCTGACAGTGGGAAATGCTACACAATCGTGGTCAACATCACGGTAGAGGAAACAAGGTAGGGTCAAACCATTTTTTTTCGTTGACTATGGCTTTGCTGATGTCACGGCGACGAACCATTAGCAGCGCTCACATTGCATCTGGTAGCATTGCTACCCCCAAATCTGGCTCCACTATTGGCCTAACGACATGGCGTTTTGGTGACGTCATAAAGTTTGTTTGAAATAAAGCCTTTCTATTGGCTAGCCGAACTAGAGAAGATGCATTTTCTCCCATAGAAATGACCCTACCTTGATTCCTCTACCGTGGTCATCCACTTCGATGAAGATTGTTTGATTCGTATTTATTTGCGAGGCGGTTTCTACACTAATCAGTTCAAGAACCAGGGTTTTCATCAAAAGTCTTATTCATAGACGAAGTATAATTCACGCAAATAGGAATAGTCCAATTTCTTCACGTGTAAGGTGATTCACGAATGCTCCTAGCATTTTTGTACTAAAACACAGCATTGCACAGCTGTGTTTTCGTACAAATTGCTGTGTTTTAGCACAAAAATGCTAGGAGCATTCCTGAATCAACTTACACGCGAAGCAAATAAGAATAGATAACGTACAATCTGCACTGGTCTGATGTTAACGTAACATTACACGAATATGTAAACATCAGGTTAGATTCCCCGTAAATGATTTTGTGAGTGTTCTTGTCGACCATGTAATTGAGTCATATACATATAATACCGAAAACAATGAATGGACGCAATTATTAGATTTCCCTTAATGAAGAACTGCCTCCCAGTGAAACTTTTTCTCCGGAGCATGCATGTTTTTCGCCGCCAAAGCGATTTAATAACTTAAGAGGCGAAAAACATGCATGCAGGCGGCGAAAAATTTAGACTGGGCTGAGTTGTTAGAAAATACTTCCTTACCCAACATGAGGGGATTGTTGTTAAAAAAATGATGCTCCTGCACACTTAGTGAATTCCGTTGTTGTTATTGTTATTGGTATTGTTATTGTTATTGGATACCCGATGTCCAAATCACTGAATTGGCAGTGGCGGCAGTATCTCATGGCCTCCAAGGTCTCCAGATTTAACCCCTCAGATTTTTACATTATGAAACATTAGAAGAGTTAGGTGTGTGAAGCATCGATTCATTCCGAAGAAAACTCATCTGTAGAATCGTTGCAGTCTCTTCAAGCAACCCCACTCACGACAAACTGAACTCTTTATTCGAGTTATACGTACGACATCCTTTTATACAAACCTATATTGTCGCTGATGAATATTGATTTCTGTCGTTCATACCTTGACTCAAACATCGCATCACTCCAAAGAATGAAACTAATTTATACTAAATTGGCAAATAAATATCTGTTGCTCATAGATGAGATACCCTTCCTTTCTCAAATAAATTCTGCCCTTTTCCAATAAATTTAAGTTCGCATAAGATAGCACGTAAGATCCAAAGGGGACTGCACTTCTTCCACGAGCACAAGGTATTCGCTGTGAAGGCAAAGTTGCGTGCACAACTTCTGTCCCTCAACTTCGAGCGTCTCCTTTACAGCTCACACCGTAAGATAAGCCGCAAAGTTACCGGTCTTTCAACATCATTCTTGGACACCAAACTTTGTTTCAAACTTCGCGCAAAATTCTCCGGTGAAAGATCATGAATGTCTTTTCGAGGTAAGATTGGGGAAGGCGTTCGCTGACATGTAAATATTCCTGCGTTTTCTTACGCAAATGAATTTTTGAACAGACGTCACAAAAGAACTTTGACGTTTTCTTACTTGATCTTGCTCTTCCCACGCGTCGAAGTTTGGCATTTAATCTCAAGGAGGTCGAAATTTTCTTGGCTCAAATGACGCGGTTAAGGTTAAAGTATTAAATTACGCGGTCCAGTGTTAAATTACGTGGTCAAGTGTTAAATTACGTGGTCAAGTGTTAAATTACGCGGTCAAGTACTAAAATTACACGGTCAAGTGGTAAATTACGCGGTCAAGTACTAAAATTACACGGTCAAGTGTTAAATTACGCGGTCAAGTGTTAAATTACGCGGTCAAGTACTAAAATTACACGGTCAAGTGTTAAATTACGCGGTCGAGTACTAAAATTACACGGTCAAGTGTTAAATTACGCGGTCATGTACTAAAATTACGCGGTCAAGTGTTAAAATTACGCGGTCAAGTGTTAAAATTACGCGGTCAAGTATTAAAATTACGCGGTTAAGTGTTAAAATTACGCGGTCAAGTGTTAAAATTACGCGGTCAAGTATTAAAATTACGCGGTCAAGTATTAAAATTACGCGGTCAAGTATTAAAATTACGCGGTCAAGTATTAAAATTACGCGGTCAAGTGTTAAAATTACGCGGTCGAGTATTAAAATTACGCGGTCAAGTGTTAAAATTACGCGGTCAAGTGTTAAAATTACGCGGTCAAGTATTAAAATTACGCGGTCAAGTATTAAAATTTTTTATACAATCAAAATTACAAAGTATTCGAAAAAACACTTGCAGCACTTCATAGGAAATTTACATGGGTCCTTGATAAAAAAATATATAAAAAAACCGAAAACTAAACTAAATCATTGGGTGTACAGGGGCACGGCAATTTGATCAGTGTTGAGCTGCGGTCTATGTTTGGTTATATAAAGGGATTCTAAAATTCTAATATCTGACTCCTGAGCTGATCCTATGATTTCAAAATTATCTATTGAGAACGAATGATTGGTCTGTTCACAATGATGTCTGGGAGGAGAATGCGGCAAGGATGCTAGAGGCCGGTTTGTTCTGAAGGAACGGCCTATGTGTTGAAAAAATCTGATCTTCGACTGTTTCTGAGTGCTTCTGATATAAGAACTCTGGCAAGTTCCGCACGTAAATTTATAGACAATATTTGAAAGCAATTCAGAGGGCAGCCTGTCTTTATACCTAAAGAATTTTTTAATTTGGAAGTCATTCTTTAAAGCAAAAATAAAGTCAATCTGGGGGTAAAATTTAGAAAGTAATTTCCTGAAATACCTAATCATTTCTTCAGATGAGGGGCCTATGTAAGGAAGAGATATGTACACCTTACATTTACTTACTGTGCACAAGGTTTGTTTCTGACGAGAAAATATATTGCATAAAAAATCACTGATAAGCCTGTCAAATAAACCGTATGGATAGCCGTTGTCAGAAAAAAAGATTTAAAAAAATCTAATTCGGAAGAAAAGTTGGAGTATGAGGAGGATAGGTTATATGCACGATGGAGAAGGGTCCGTATTGAATTAAGTTTATAGCGGAAGTGACAGAAACTGAAGAAACTGCAGCCTAACCCAGTAAAAGTTGGTTTGCGGTATACACTGGAAACGAAACCCTGCTCTGTTCTACTGATATTGAGATCTAAAAAAGCTAATCTATTGTTTTGTTCAGGTTCCATAGTAAAATTGATATTCGAATGATACTTATTGATATGATTTATAAATAACGGAGCATGGGATTTATCTTCAAAAATTACAAATGTGTCATCCAAGTATCTTTTGTAAAACACAGGTTTAAAAAAATCAGGGCATTCCTCAAGGTACTTTTGTTCCATATTGCATAAAAAAATGTTAGCAAGAGTAGGCGCGATTGGGTTGCCCATCGATAAGCCATCTATTTGTTTATACAGCTTTTGATTAAAAAAGAAATAGAGCAAATAGAGGTTTTGGTTTTAGAGCAAATAGAGTTTTTTCTCCAATTTTTTGTAGGGCTGATATTGCCACGCTAAAAAACTCAGGTTCGGATGAATCCATAGTCGTATGTTCGCCGGATAAAGGTAGAGGCGTAGTACTATTGAATAAAATGGATTATGTGCAAAAAATGATGAATATATTGTCCGATGGAACTAAATTTCAACTCATGCCTAACTTAGATCAGTTAAATACAGTGGTGAGACTTGAAGATAAAATTAATAGATTCTCGAACAAAATTAAACGCTTGGGCACAATCTCCGAGACTACTTATAAACAATTGTATGCCTCTGGCTCATCTCCTGGAATTCTGTACGGTCTGGCCAAAGTTCATAAAAATAATGTTCCTTTACGTCCAATTCTTGCAGCTTTCAATACCTCTATGTTCAAATTAGCAAAATATCTCATTCCTTTCATTGACTCGTATTCTACCAATCAATATACAGTAAAGAATTCATATACGTTCTTCAATGATATTGTGAAATTTCCTTGCAAATCTAACCATTTCATGGCGAGCTTCGACGTTGAATCTTTGTATACAAACATCCCAGTCGTAGAAACTCTGCAATTGTTGTGCAATAAGTGTTTTTCATCTAGTCAATTATTTTACGGGTTTGATAATGTGAATTTTATGCTTTTTTGAAACTAGCAGTTACTGAAACGTATTTCTTTTTTATTCAAAAGCTGTATAAACAAATAGATGGCTTATCGATGGGCAACCCAATCGCGCCTACTCTTGCTAACATTTTTTTATGCAATATGGAACAAAAGTACCTTGAGGAATGCCCTGATTTTTTTAAACCTGTGTTTTACAAAAGATACTTGGATGACACATTTGTAATTTTTGAAGATAAATCCCATGCTCCGTTATTTATAAATCATATCAATAAGTATCATTCGAATATCAATTTTACTATGGAACCTGAACAAAACAATAGATTAGCTTTTTTAGATCTCAATATCAGTAGAACAGAGCAGGGTTTCGTTTCCAGTGTATACCGCAAACCAACTTTTACTGGGTTAGGCTGCAGTTTCTTCAGTTTCTGTCACTTCCGCTATAAACTTAATTCAATACGGACCCTTCTCCATCGTGCATATAACCTATCCTCCTCATACTCCAACTTTTCTTCCGAATTAGATTTTTTTAAATCTTTTTTTCTGACAACGGCTATCCATACGGTTTATTTGACAGGCTTATCAGTGATTTTTTATGCAATATATTTTCTCGTCAGAAACAAACCTTGTGCACAGTAAGTAAATGTAAGGTGTACATATCTCTTCCTTACATAGGCCCCTCATCTGAAGAAATGATTAGGTATTTCAGGAAATTACTTTCTAAATTTTACCCCCAGATTGACTTTATTTTTGCTTTAAAGAATGACTTCCAAATTAAAAAATTCTTTAGGTATAAAGACAGGCTGCCCTCTGAATTGTTTTCGAATATTGTCTATAAATTTACGTGCGGAACTTGCCAGAGTTTTTATATCAGAAGCACTCAGAAACAGTCGAAGATCAGATTTTTTCAACACATAGGCCGTTCCTTCAGAACAAACCGGCCTCTAGCATCCTTGCCGCATTCTCCTCCCAGACATCATTGTGAACAGACCAATCATTCGTTCTCAATAGATAATTTTGAAATCATAGGATCAGCTCAGGAGTCAGATATTAGAATTTTAGAATCCCTTTATATAACCAAACATAGACCGCAGCTCAACACTGATCAAATTGCCGTGCCCCTGTACACCCAATGATTTAGTTTAGTTTTCGGTTTTTTTATATATTTTTTTATCAAGGACCCATGTAAATTTCCTATGAAGTGTTGCAAGTATTAAAATTACGCGGTCAAGTATTAAAATTACGCGGTCATGTATTAAAATTACGCGGTCAAGTATTAAAATTACGCGGTCAAGTGTTAAAATTACGCGGTCAAGTATTAAAATTACGCGGTCAAGTATTAAAATTACGCGGTCAAGTATTGAAATTACGCGGTCAAGTGTTAAAATTACGCGGTCTAATACTAAAATTACGCGTTCTTGCGTTAAAATTACGAATGAGTTGACACATTTTTAGCTGAATTAAAAAAAGTATAACATTACCAAATTTTATGGGCAAATCTCCTGCAGACATCTTGAAGGAGATCTTAATCTCTCCCCATCAAAAATTTACATTTACGTAGAAGTATGATCATTTACATTCACGTGCGGTGCTGCTTGATACGTTCTTGACTTGAGCAGCACAGCGGCTTCCTTTGTTGACTTCGTTACAAAAGCCACCAGCAAACATGGCAGCTAACTTCCAGGAACTCTATCTTGACTCTTGTTAGATAAATGTTACATCAGCTTATCAGTTTTTATCTGTGGTCTCGCTGGTTTCTTCAAGAACTCAGCATTTACCTTTTTTAGAGAGCGTCTCTGTGCAACACTAGCGTTGATTTTAAGTATACGAAAATTAGGGTGGTCGGGATTATGTATTATTGTGTGAAAGAATACTGGTTTTAGTTCCACGGGATAAAGCATTTTACGAGACTATTCATGCTTCATAATTAATTAAATGATATGCGTTAATTTATCCAGTACTCGCAGGAATTAATTCATCGAATACTCGCATACTCAATGCTTCACCACAAAAATACATATCAAAACAAAACAAAGAAGAATAAATTCACTTATGAAGTATTTATAAAAAGTTGAAACTTCGCAAAAACACGAACAACCACGATTTAAAAGTTTTAAAAGTTTAACGGTTTCAAAGTTCAAACTTTCTATAACTACACATAAAAAATATCACAAAATTATCTTCAGTGAACTTAAACTTATAAAGCAAAGTACACATCTTCACATATCATGCGCATTAAAAACCATGTTCGCAATTTGTGAGTTAGAATCTCTTGCAAAAATTTTGAAAGAAATCTCGGTCTCTGACGATATAAAAAATAGATTTTTGTGGAATTATGAACACAGAAATTCCCGTGCCGTGCTTCTATACTATCTTGATACTATCATTAGTGTCGTAATTATGACACTATTGATTTATCTCAAGCAAGTACGAGTTTTATGCCACTAATAACTAAGTATTATGACACTAATAACTAAGTATTGTGACTCTAACAACCAAGTATTGTGACACTAAGAACTAAGTATTATGACACTAATAACTAAGTATTGTGACACTAATAACTAAGTATTGTGACACTAATAACTAAGTATTATAACACTAATAACTAAGTATTATGACACTAAAAACTAAGTATTATGATACTAATAACTAAGTATTATGACACTAATAACTAAGTATTATGACACTAATAACTAAGTATTGTGACACTAATAACTAAGTATTGTGACACTAATAACTAAGTATTATGACACTAATAACTAAGTATTATGACACTAATAACTAAGTAATATGACACTAAATAACTGAGTATTTTAACACTAATAACTAAGTACTATGACACTAATAACTGAGTATTTTAACACTAATAACTAAGTACTATGACACTAAATAACTGAGTATTTTAACACTAATAACTAAGTACTATGACACTAATCGCTCCAATGGGAGCTGGGGGAGGGATGGGACCGATCGTTCCGAGCTTCTCAAGTTATTGTACCAGTTCGTCTGGTATTGTAGCGGTACTGCAGGTATTGTAGCGGTACTGCTGGTATTGCAGCGGTACTGCTGGTATTGTAGCGGTACTGCTGGTATTGTAGCGGTACTGCTGGTATTGTAGCGGTACTGCTGGTATTGTAGCGGTACTGCAGGTATTGTAGCGGTACTGCTGGTATTGTAGCGGTACTGCTGGTATTGTAGAGGTACTGCTGCTATTGTAGCGGTACTGCTGGTATTGTAGCGGTACTGCTGGTATTGTAGCGGTACTGCTGGTATTGTAGCGGTACTGCTGGTATTGTAGAGGTACTGCTGCTATTGTAGCGGTACTGCTGGTATTGTAGCGGTACTGCTGGTATTGTAGCGGTACTGCTGGTATTGTAGCGGTACTGCTGGTATTGTAGCGGTACTGCTGGTATTGTAGCGGTACTGCTGGTATTGTAAAGGTACTGCTGCTATTGTAGCGGTACTGCTGGTATTGTAGCGGTACTGCTGGTATTGTAGCGGTACTGCTGGTATTGTAGCGGTACTGCTGGTATTGTAGAGGTACTGCTGCTATTGTAGCGGTACTGCTGGTATTGTAGCGGTACTGCTGGTATTGTAGCGGTACTGCAGGTATTGTAGCGGTACTGCAGGTATTGTAGCGGTACTGCTGGTATTGTAGCGGTACTGCTGGTATTGTAGAGGTACTGCTGCTATTGTAGCGGTACTGCTGGTATTGTAGCGGTACTGCTGGTATTGTAGCGGTACTGCTGGTATTGTAGCGGTACTGCTGGTATTGTAGAGGTACTGCTGCTATTGTAGCGGTACTGCTGGTATTGTAGCGGTACTGCTGGTATTGTAGCGGTACTGCTGGTATTGTAGCGGTACTGCTGGTATTGTAGCGGTACTGCTGGTATTGTAGCGGTACTGCTGGTATTGTAAAGGTACTGCTGGTATTGTAGCGGTACTGCTGGTATTGTAGCGGTACTGCTGGTATTGTAAAGGTACTGCTGGTATTGTAGCGGTACTGCTGGTATTGTAGCGGTACTGCTGGTATTGTAGCGATACTGCTGGTAATGTAGAGGAACTGCTGGTATTGTAGCGGTACTGCTGGTATTGTAGCGGTACTGCTGGTATTGTAGCGGTACTGCTGGTATTGTAGCGGTACTGCTGCTATTGTAGCGGTACTGCTGGTATTGTAGCGGTACTGCTGGTATTGTAGCGGTACTGCTGGTATTGTAGAGGTACTGCTGGTATTGTAGCGGTACTGCTGGTATTGTAGCGGTACTGCTGGTATTGTAGAGGTACTGCTGCTATTGTAGCGGTACTGCTGGTATTGTAGCGGTACTGCTGGTATTGTAGCGGTACTGCTGGTATTGTAGAGGTACTGCTGGTATTGTAGCGGCACTGCTGGTATTATAGCGGTACTGCTGGTATTGTAGTGGTACTTCTGGTATTGTAGCGGTACTGCTGGTATTGTAGCGGTACTGCTGGTATTGTAGTGGTACTGCTGGTATTGTAGCGGTACTGCTGGTATTGTAGCGGAACTGGTGGTATTGTAGCGGTACTGCTGGTATTGCAGCGGTACTGCTGGTATTTTAGCGGTACTGCTGGTATTGTAGCGGTACTGCTGGTATTGTAGCGGTACTGCTGGTATTGTAGCGGTACTGCTGGTATTGTAGCGGTACTGCTGGTATTGTAGAGGTACTGCTGGTATTGTAGCGGTACTACTGGTATTGTAGCGGTTCTGCTGGTATTGTAGCAGAACTGCTGGTATTGTAGCGGTACTGCTGGTATTGTAGCGGCACTGCTGGTATTGTAGCGGTACTGCTGGTATTGTACCGGTACTGCTGGTATTGTAGCGGTACTGCTGGTATTGTAGCGGTGCTGCTGGTATTGTAGAGGTACTGCTGGTATTGTAGCGGTACTGCTGGTATTGTAGCGGTACTGCTGGTATTGTAAAGGTACTGCTGGTATTGTAGCGGTACTGCTGGTATTGTAGCGGAACTGCTGGTATTGTAGTGGTACTGCTGGTATTGTAGCGGTACTGCTGGTATTGTAGCGGTACTGCTGGTATTGTAGCGGTACTGCTGGTATTGTAGCAGAACTGCTGGTATTGTAGCGGTACTGCTGGTATTGTAGCGGCACTGCTGGTATTGTAGCGGTACTGCTGGTATTGTACCGGTACTGCTGGTATTGTAGCGGTACTGCTGGTATTGTAGCGGTACTGCTGGTATTGTAGAGGTACTGCTGGTATTGTAGCGGTACTGCTGGTATTGTAGCGGTACTGCTGGTATTGTAAAGGTACTGCTGGTATTGTAGCGGTACTGCTGGTATTGTAGCGGAACTGCTGGTATTGTAGTGGTACTGCTGGTATTGTAGCGGTACTGCTGGCATTGTAGAGGTACTGCTGGTATTGTAGCGGTACTGCTGGTATTGTAGCGGTTCTGCTGGTATTGTAGCAGAACTGCTGGTATTGTAGCGGTACTGCTGGTATTGTAGCGGTACTGGTGGTATTGTAGCGGTACTGCTGGTATTGTACCGGTACTGCTGGTATTGTAGCGGTACTGCTGGTATTGTAGCGGTACTGCTGGTATTGTAGAGGTACTGCTGGTATTGTAGCGGTACTGCTGGTATTGTAGCGGTACTGCTGGTATTGTAGCGGTACTGCTGGTATTGTAGCGGTACTGCTGGTATTGTAGCGGTACTGCTGGTATTGTAGCGGTACTGATGGTATTGTACCGGTACTGCTGGTATTGTAGCGGTACTGCTGGTATTGTAGTGGTACTGCTGGTATTGTAGCGGAACTGCTGGTATTGTAGTGGTACTGCTGGTATTGTACCGGTACTGCTGGTATTGTAGCGGTACTGCTGGTATTGTAGCGGTTCTGCTGGTATGGTAGCGGTACTGCTGGTATTATAGCGGTACTGCTGGTATTGTACCGGTACTGCTGATATTGTAGTGGTACTGCTGGTATTGTAGCGGTACTGCTGGTATTGTAGAGGTACTGCTGGTATTGCAGTGGTACTGCAGGTATTGTAGCGGTACTGCTAGTATTGTAGCGGTACTGCTGGTGTTGTAGCGGTACTGCTGGTATTGTAGCGGTACTGCTGGTATTGTAGCGGTACTGCTGGTATTGTAGCGGCACTGCTGGTATTGTACAGGTACTGCTGGTATTGTAGCGGTACTGCTGGTATTGTACCGGTACTGCTGGTATTGTAGCGGTACTGCTGGTATTGTAGCGGTTCTGCTGGTATTGTAGCAGAACTGCTGGTATTGTAGCGGTACTGCTGGTATTGTAGCGGCACTGCTGGTATTGTAGCGGTACTGCTGGTATTGTACCGGTACTGCTGGTATTGTAGCGGTACTGCTGGTATTGTAGCGGTACTGCTGGTATTGTAGAGGTACTGCTGGTATTGTAGCGGTACTGCTGGTATTGTAGCGGTACTGCTGGTATTGTAAAGGTACTGCTGGTATTGTAGCGGTACTGCTGGTATTGTAGCGGAACTGCTGGTATTGTAGTGGTACTGCTGGTATTGTAGCGGTACTGCTGGTATTGTAGAGGTACTGCTGGTATTGTAGCGGTACTGCTGGTATTGTAGCGGTTCTGCTGGTATTGTAGCAGAACTGCTGGTATTGTAGCGGTACTGCTGGTATTGTAGCGGTACTGGTGGTATTGTAGCGGTACTGCTGGTATTGTACCGGTACTGCTGGTATTGTAGCGGTACTGCTGGTATTGTAGCGGTACTGCTGGTATTGTAGAGGTACTGCTGGTATTGTAGCGGTACTGCTGGTATTGTAGCGGTACTGCTGGTATTGTAGCGGTACTGCTGGTATTGTAGCGGTACTGCTGGTATTGTAGCGGTACTGCTAGTATTGTAGCGGTACTGCTGGTATTGTAGCGGTACTGCTGGTATTGTAGCGGTACTGCTGGTATTGTAGCGGTACTGATGGTATTGTACCGGTACTGCTGGTATTGTAGCGGTACTGCTGGTATTGTAGTGGTACTGCTGGTATTGTAGCGGAACTGCTGGTATTGTAGTGGTACTGCTGGTATTGTACCGGTACTGCTGGTATTGTAGCGGTACTGCTGGTATTGTACCGGTACTGCTGGTATTGTAGCGGTACTGATGGTATTGTGCCGGTACTGCTGGTATTGTAGCGGTACTGCTGGTATTGTAGTGGTACTGCTGGTATTGTAGCGGAACTGCTGGTATTGTAGTGGTACTGCTGGTATTGTAGCGGTACTGCTGGTATTGTAGCGGTACTGCTGGTATTGTAGCGGTACTGCTGGTATTGTAGCGGTACTGCTGGTATTGTAGTGGTACTGCTGGTATTGTAGCGGAACTGCTGGTATTGTAGTGGTACTGCTGGTATTGTACCGGTACTGCTGGTATTGTAGCGGTACTGCTGGTATTGTAGCGGTTCTGCTGGTATTGTAGCGGTACTGCTGGTATTATAGCGGTACTGCTGGTATTGTACCGGTACTGCTGATATTGTAGCGGTACTGCTGGTATTGTAGCGGTACTGCTGGTATTGTAGAGGTACTGCTGGTATTGCAGTGGTACTGCTGGTATTGTAGCGGTACTGCTGGTATTGTAGCGGTACTGCTGGTGTTGTAGCGGTACTGCTGGTATTGTAGCGGTACTGCTGGTATTGTAGCGGTACTGCTGGTATTGTAGCGGTACTGCTGGTATTTTACCGGTACTGCTGGTATTGTAGCGGTACTGCTGGTATTGTACCGGTACTGCTGGTATTGTAGCGGTACTGCTGGTATTGTAGCGGTACTGCTGGTATTGTAGCGGTACTGCTGGTATTGTAGGGGTACTGTTGGTATTGTAGCGGTACTGCTAGTATTGTAGCGGTACTGCTGGAATTGTAGAGGTCCTGCTGGTATTGTAGCGGTACTGCTGGTATTGTAGCGGTACTGCTGGTATTGTAGAGGTACTGCTGGTATTGTAGCGGTACTGCTGGTATTGTAGCGGTACTGCTGGTATTGTAGGGGTACTGCTGGTATTGCAGCGGTACTGCTGGTATTGTACCGGTACTGCTGGTATTGTAGCGGTACTGCTGGTATTGTAGCGGTACTGCTGGTATTGTAGCGGTACTGCTGGTATTGTAGGGGTACTGTTGGTATTGTAGCGGTACTGCTAGTATTGTAGCGGTACTGCTGGAATTGTAGAGGTCCTGCTGGTATTGTAGCGGTACTGCTGGTATTGTAGCGGTACTGCTGGTATTGTAGAGGTACTGCTGGTATTGTAGCGGTACTGCTGGTATTGTAGCGGTACTGCTGGTATTGTAGGGGTACTGCTGGTATTGCAGCGGTACTGCTGGTATTGTAGCGGTACTGCTGGTATTGTAGCGGTACTGCTGGTATTGTAGCGGTACTGCTGGTATTGTAGCGGTACAGCTGTCTTTTTGAAGGTACAGCTCGTCATGAAAATTTTTTCAACTCTTTAGGCATACAAGTTTTTTTTCCGGCATTAAATTAGAACACTTTTCCTAATAAAGTTTGAGAATTTTGACTTAAAAATACAACTTGCAGCGTTTCCGTAGGTAGAAAAATTTTTGTAGCCAACAGTACCACTACGACGACGCTGCTACGACAACCTTAATTAAATTTAAATCGTGCGCCTAGTTCAGGGAACCATTTTTGAGGCATCTGCAGTCCAAAAGTCGATTCTCCCGATTTTTTCTTATTGCTTTTAATGAGTTTGAGATATGTCCCCGAATGTCTGTAAAAATATCAGGAACGTATCCCAGAGCTAGCGTCCCCCCCGAGGGAGGGGGAGAGCATCCCCCTTACGGACCTTTTTCTTCATTTTTGAACCTAGAGCAATGAAATTCGGTATACTGATAGGAAATGCAATTTAGAATCATTTATCATTCATGACAAAATGAGATTTTCTTGAAAAGAAAATGGGAAATCATAGAAAACGACATTTTTGGGGTTTTTCTAAATGCTTCTTCTCCTACAGTTTTAGAGCTACAGTAATGATTTTGGTATCATTGGATGCAGAATAACGTGGACATTCATAAAAAAACCCTCAAATTTTCAATTTTATTTCATTTTTCATATATATATATATATATATATTTCATCATTCATATTCCTCAAGATAAGCATCCCCCATCCGAATATTTTTTTTTGTTATTGAATTAAGAGCAATGAAATTTGGTATACTGATAGGAAATGCAGTTTAGAATCATTTATCATTCATGACAAAATGAGATTTTCTTGAAAAGAAAATGGGAAATCATGGAAAACGACATTTTGGGGGGTTTCTAAATGCTTCTTCTCCGATAGTTTTTGAGCTACAGTAATGATTTTGGTATCATTGGATGCAGAATAACGTGGACATTATAAAAACTTGAATGCTTTTCCTCAAATTTCCAATATAAAAATTTAAAAAATTAAATATAAAAATCAAATATTCTCAAGAAAATTTTAATTTATGACGTCATAACTTTGAAACAAGAATGAATTTTGAAAAACTTTTCAATCCATTGTAAAGACCTTGTTTTTTTGCATCCAATGATACCAAAATCATCACTGTAGCTCAAAAACTGTAGGAGGAGAAGCATTTTTTTTCTTAAAAATAGGTCTTATAAAAAAAGTAAGTTTTCAAGACGTTTGTCGTTATAACTCCGACGTTTACAAAGCTAGAGCAATGCGGTTTATTGCATTTGAAATTGAAATGTGCTTTTTTCCTATAGTACGGATGGATTTTCCAAGTTGCTTCTGTAAAGCTTTCCATAGACTTTTTAACCCTAAAATTATAACTTTTGCCCTGAGACTCTGACAAAATTATTCATATAAATTCGGAATGAAATAAATCAAAAATTCCATCCGTATTATAGATAGAGCACACGTTTCACTTTCAAATGCAACAAACCACATTGCTCTAGTTTTGTAAATTTCGAAGTTATAAGGAATAATATATGTATATATATAATTTTTTTTAATTTATAATTTTCTATGGTCTTATTAAAGATATTTGTTTATGATAAGTTGTTACAAATGTGGAGATCTAGTAATCGGCACATTTTCATAGACGTACGTCCAATAGAACAAAAGTTGACCAGTTTTTCAAAACGGTTCCCTTCATAAGACAACCCGGATCCCATAACCTTGAGCACACCGATTCTTTCTCATCAAGCACACTCGACTCACACAACTCGATCACGCCGATAGCGACCTCCTAACGCGGATCTCTCTGGTAACTCCGAATTTGTTCAAGTTATTTCCTCCAGCATTCATTTTAGTGCTGCTTTACTTCTCTCTCGGGCAGTAAATACTTTTTGAAACAGCCAGTGCTCTCAAATTCCTTCCAGAACATTAGCTTATTACCTTGATTTTGCTTTTATTACTTGCTTTGCGAATGATAATACCAAATATATTACATTAATCTCATAGTATTGCTCGGTTTACTTTTATGCTGTTTCACAACGAACTCGAGACGAACAAATAAATGTGAGCGAAGGATGCTTTATCCCAATCAACCTTGATACACATCATCTTTTACATTGGTTTTCAAATGCCTTATAACTAACTCCAGGACTTAATGAGGGTTACCTTCGGCCAAGCCGGTTCACATTTCCGACCCCTGGGTAGAGTGGGGAATTTTGGTTGAGTTCTCCCTTTTCCCAACGGGGAGAAACACCGTGGAAGAGAGCAGGCAGCGGACGGGTGTTCACCGGCTGAGAAATCGTCGATCAAGACGATCGTCCTAGCCACACCGCAGCTGAGAAATCCGCAACGAGTCTCTGCTGTCGTTTTTTGCCCTAAGTCAACGATGTGCCTACCTTATAATCCGCGCTCAAGAACAGTTTTCCCTACGTTCATCTTACAGTTAGTGTCAGTATCGTTGAATGTTGAATCATTGTGAAGTGAGTTTGGAGTGTAAAGTGTGAACAGTATCAAGGGAAAAAATACTGGAAAACAGCACATATCGTTCGGTTGACAAATCACAAAAAATATCAATTAAAGACTCCTCTATTGCGGTTTGCAATGTACATTGATTTTTCAGCTTTTCAAGCTCAAAAGATAATATGAAGGGGCTTTCGCTTTAAAATTTTCCTATTTATCTTATTCGCTTTCTATAATCACCCGCGGAGCTGCTTCTACTCTAGTGAAAACATCACGGATGTGGGGACTGAACAGGAGTCAGGTTCCTCCTTCTCCAAAGGATGACTTAAAACGAACTCTTCTCAATTGATACCTAGTGTCAGGGAATTAATTGCGGAGGAACGAATATCCTCAGTTGTCAAAACATTAATTTCACAGTAGAAGCGAGACGAACATAATCATACAGAAAGAAAGGCTACATGTCTACAGCTCTCGTATTATTACAACGAAATTTTTAACTTTCGGTGTTCTTTCTTGCGGCCAGCAGTCTTTGACCACGACCTGTCAGCACACACAGATCTATGACACAACATGGATCTTTCGCATCTCCAGTTGCGCCGCTGAGAAGATAAATTCAATAAGTTAACATCCTAAGTCAGTTAAAATCGAATAAATCAAACTGCAGGAAGTTGGTATTATTCGATTTTAACTTACCTATGATGTTAACTTATTGAATTTATCTTCTCAGCGGCGCGACTGGAGGTAAATTCATAAAGTTAACATCATAAGTCCGTTTAAATCGAATAATTTCAAACGGCGGGATGTTCAGTCGGGTCACTCATTAAGCCACGCTGCCTGGAGAGGAAATGGAACTCATATCAATCTTATCGCAAGAGATAAATTAACTTGAAAGCCGCACACACATCGGGTGCGGGCATCTCAAGCATTCACTGGTGTCCTAGCTTCCGCGAGGTGAGTAATGTGTCCTGAGCTCAGGGTTGTATTATTGTCGTCGCTTTGAAATTGATATTTATTTAAATTCAATTTAATTATTTAGTCCTGAATGATGTAATCGTCGCTTTGAAGTTGAATAGTTTTGCCTTTGAATGATATTATCGTCCCTCTGAAATTTATTAATTTAGCCTTTGAATGATATTATCGTCGGTCTGAAATTTAATAATTTGGCCTTTGAATGATATTATCGTCCCTCTGAAATTTAATAATTTAGCCTTTGAATGATATTATCGTCGGTCTGAAATTTAATAATTTGGCCTTTGAATGATATTATCGTCCCTCTGAAATTTAATAATTTAGCCTTTGAATGATATTATCGTCCCTCTGAAATTTAATAATTTAGCCTTTGAATGATATTATCGTCCCTCTGAAATTTAATAATTTAGCCTTTGAATGATATTATCGTCCCTCTGAAATTTAATAATTTGGCCTTTGAATGACATTATCATCCCTCTGAAATTTAATAATTTAGCCTTTGAATGATATTATCGTCCCTCTGAAATTTAATAGTTTAGCCTTTGAATGATATTATCGCCACACTTAAATTTAGTAATTTAGCCTTTGAATGATATTATCGTCGGTCTGAAATTTAGTAATTTTACCTTTGAATGATATTATCGTCCCTCTGAAATTTAATAATTTAGCCTTTGAACGATATTATCGTCCCTCTGAAATTTAATAATTTAGCCTTTGAATGATATTATCGTCCCTCTGAAATTTAATTATTTAGCCTTTGAATGATATTTTGGTCACACTAAAATTTAGTAATTTAGCCTTTGAATGATATGATCGTCGGTCTGAAATTTAATAATTTGGCCTCTGAATGATTTTATCGTCGCTCTTATACTGGAAAATTTAGCTTATGGAAAATGTTGTCATCGCTCTAAAGTTAAACATTTCATTTTCTAAGTGATATTTTCGTCTTACCAACAATGTGCCTCTACGTGATATTATCATGACATTATCGTAGGATATAAAAACGATTTTATTCAGTGTTTCAGCATATAAATATAATTGTAACGACTAAAAAATTTAAGAGAATTATCGAATCAAGTTTGTCAGATGATTAATGTATGTAATTAGGTGGAGTAAAGAATATCGAAGAATTATTTATCAAGTGCATCCAATGTTAAATTTAATTGTTAAAGAGTGTGATTTATATAACTGGGAAGAGTAAAGAATTCATGAGACTTTGACTATGCACCAAAAATACCGTTGGCCAAACAGTTTAGGGACATTTTTTTCATGCCTTCTCAAACATCCTTATAAAAAGCTTCTTCGCAGACGAGTCAAGACTTTTTATTAATCGGAGCTTTTGCAGATGCTTTTAATTTTCAGATTGAAAGGCCTTGTTGCAACGTTTTTTAACTGAATAAAATTTCAACATGATTTTCAAATTTTCAGGGATAATTTGATCATGTTTTCATGAACACGCGATACAGCGTGTCCAGATGAGTTAAGATGAGTATGTCTAGAAAATCAAATCCCAATTTTTGGTGACAATTTAGGTTAAATCTACGTCATTTCTTCCCAAGGTTCGCAATCGTTCATCATCTATTCGAAACGCTGGGATCGGAGATTGCTTCAAGTTAAGTTCGAGACGACAGAGGGCGAAGTGCAGGAAAGATGATGAAATTAATGCTTCTGTTGCTGGCTGCTGTTGTTGCCGTGAAGGCAACGACGAGCTCTGACGACGCCTTCGCAGGTAACTTCGTTTGAATATTTACTTGGCTCTTCTTGAAGGGATCTCGAAAATTAAAAGGTGCACGTGGCCTGTCATAAATGACGGCGTTTGATAATTTGCTTCTATAAATCCTTCGATGACAAACAAGTATAGCCATACTGACAGTGCCCGCCATTAAAATATTCCTGTACTTGTGCACTGGTGAAACTCGTATCACAGATACGGTCATTAAGCATCCTTCAAACCAAATCGAAGGAGCTGTTTCTCAAGAAGCGGAACCAAGCAAATATTTAAATAAATAAACGCACTTTGAATATTATTAGACATAAGCCCCAGCAAATAAATATCTTCCCTTTTATTGATGGGTTGTAGAAGAAGGAATTTTGAAATGGATTAAATAACATCAAAGAAAGATTCTCGTAAGTACGTTAACACATGTGCGACCTATAAAGGGTTTTTAAATAGGTTACATTTAAATTTAATAAAAACTTTTTAAATCGAGATTTTTTGCTGTTTAGGTGCTAATCAAATTTTTATTTTTCTATGGTTATTATATCATCAAATTTTCATAATGCTGCTCACCAACCAGTAGCCACGAACTCAATTGCTATAAATACTTAAACAAAGCTAAATGAAGGCGCGACCTACTTATTGTTTCCTATTTTCAAAATTGCACAACACAATTAACTGAATTTAAAATGAATACAAAAATTCAATAAATCCCACAGTTGTCAGCGTGTTAACACTTCCAAAATTCTTCCATCATACCTTTCTGAAATGAGCAAGTCAGTCAATATAGGATCGTTTTTTGTGTTTGTGAAGTACCTCACTCTGGTCAACATTCTAATATTTTTAGTTATGTTCCCGCTATGTGTATTATAATTGTATGCATATTCATTCATTTTTAGACATCAATTTTTCACGTAGTCATGGGTGAAGATGATTTTAATGGTGTCTGCCGACTAAATCTAAGGAAGAGGTCAGTAAATGTTACATGGCAAATATAGATTTTTCTTTCAATAGTTTTCTGTGTTTAAGATTTCCTCTTTAGAGTAAGTTTGTGTCTTCGGAAGTCCCTTCTTAATTTACAGTTCCTAATGATCCTCAATTACTGTGAAGAATTTTACCGTAAATTAATGGCACTTTAAGTTCAGTCAGAAAGACACACAACAACAAAGCGTTGAGACGTTCAGGTCTGCCCTCTACCAAACCTTTCTATTCCATTCCCTCAACGTCCACAGATATTTTATAACATCCTTATTTATCAAAAGCGAGGATGAAATAGCTTAGATGGCGTTATTTAGAATAAACTTACAGATAAGCCTGTTACGTACATTTTAATTGTTCAATTCCTATCCGAACCCATTTCTAGAAATTTTCAAGCCACGATATTCTGAACTCATGCCGGCATTTACCATCCACGCGCATGCGCAGTGAAGTTGCAGCGAGATCAAACTCTGCACTCCTTCTCGTGGACGGTGTACGACCCAGCAGTGAACGAGAACGCAACTCTGCGAGTGTGTTTCTACTGGAACGAAACTGGCTCTGAAACTGCGCCGCCTTCTCTGCCCTTTAATTTAGCCTATGATAATGAGAACAGAGAGGAGTACTCGGTGATGAGTGATGAGCCTGTTAAACTGGAAACTGGTGTATTTTGCGGCAACGTAGCTGTACATCCTGCGACATTGAGCTACTCCACCTCACAAGTATACCTCGTTAACTCCGAAGAGGTTAAGACTGGTGCAGAATTCATCATGAATAGTAAGTACTCGGCTCAGTGGGAATAATAAGTACGCAATTTTAAATTTCCATTCAGTACAAAATTTATTACAAGCTGTTGACCTGTAGATATATAATATATAGATATAAATATATATATTATAGGAAAATACATAATATACTTATATATCCACAAATGAAGATGTAACGTACAAATCTAAATATGTATATGTACAAATATATCTCAATCTAGAAAAGTATATAGTAGAGGAATAGAGGTTCAAACCAGATCGATAGCACAAAGGCTGGCCGTAGCGCTACCTACATATGCATTGGTTACATGACGAATACTCTCCAAACCAGACGCAAGCACCATAGAAATCATGTAAGCAACATCCAACGATGTTATAGCTCAAATTATTGCATGAACATTCCAATATATGAAATTATCACTGAGCAATCTAAAGTCATTCATTCTTTCATGAACGCAGTCGGCATTATCACCGAGGTTGTTACAGATATCAAACTGCAGACCTTCACCTAAACCTGAAGTACAACGAAAGCATCTGTTGGATTCGATTGTTCTGAGTAGAGTGTCATTTTTCAGAGAGCCGTAGTGCTCTGTTTCTTTCGTAAGTGTTGGTGTTGCTCGCGATGTCGTTTGTAAAACACGTCTCACAAATTTACGCTTATTGCTTCTATTCTTTGAATCTTTGAATGGAAAGCTCAGTAATCAATTTGTCGGTGATGGCTTTAGTTTGTATCTGTAAGCTCAAAAAAAAAAAATTATGTGTGCTCAAAAGATTGTGTGCTTTTCATTCATGAATCAATTCGAAAATCTCCTGATGACCTAGCTTCAGCTCAAATAATTATAATCTACGCAACTCTATAATTTTTATTTGTTTTTTTCTATCGTTCCCATTTGATATTGTATGATATAACAGACAAATATTTCCTGGTGCCGTAAAATATTAGTTTTTTTTTCATTATTCTAAACATTTAACTTATTCATTCATTTGTCACAATCAATAGAGAAATGGAAATTGAACTTCATGCAGATATTTTTCCTCAACCTCAAAAGTTTTGAATCGATTCAAATATAAGGCGAATTTTGATAGGGAATTTAAAAGTTACTCATCCAATCGAATCTTGAAGTTAAGATGGACACTGACAAGTTTGATAACTGTTCAATTATTAAATAAGGTCTTCTGGCAGCCTTCTGGGTGATCTTTGGTGAGCGTTAAATGATTTTTGGATCCTCAATACCAAACATTTACGAGCTAAACTGTCTTCAATTTGTTTAAAAAGGGACTTGCTTAGGGACAAAAATTTGAGTTATTGTTGTATTCTTTAGAAAGTTATGCAGATATCCGAATCGAAACTTTCTACTTCAGTGTTTTTCCTCTTTTAAAATGCAATACTCAGCATTAGTGGAAAGATTTAGTGAGATATTTTCTTGTCAAGAATACATGCAGGGATCTTAAATTAAATTCATGAGTTGGTAGCGGTAAAATTACTTGTGTATTCTGTTCAAAGGGGTTCCCATCCGGGGGTCCTCGTACCCTTAGGGGTATATTTGCGTAGATATACCCCTAGGGGTATACCCTAGGGTTATATCTGAAGAAGTGCATTTAATGTCAACAGGAGAAGGAATAAATGTACTATCTGTCAGAGTACTGAGGTGGTAGGTACAAGGTCAGAGGGAGGTTGGGAACGCGAGGTCTACACTCGTTCTCAACTTCGGGGTCGCCAATTCCTTTCGAACGGAATATGAAGATTTTATAAGAATTGAATTGAATGTACAAACCAAAAGTAGGGTCGAAAAAATTATTGACTATCTTAGCGCTTATTCTACCATCATCGTCTTTCCCTCTATTTCCAAAGTTCACTTATGAAATAAAATATTTTCTTAAATATTCAATTAGCTTGCTATTGCCCTGGAGCTTTTCTGACTACGTATATTTGCTGACAAATTAAGTCGACGCAGCAATGCTAACGCCGGCTGCAAAAGTTTTTCTGTTGCCGGAGAAAAGTTCTTCTTGTGGCAACCGCAAAGGAGTTGCCAGTAATCAAATATTGCAGGACAAATTTTAAACTTGGGAATTTTGGCCTATAAAAATATCATTTTGCGTTTCCATGTCAATAGGAGATCTTTTGCAGCTGGCCACACCGCAAAAACGACATCAATCGCTGGGAAAGAAGGTTAACGTGAGACCTCCAAAGAGACTAATCATTAATAAAAGACTCCAAAGAGTCTAATTTTTAAAATAAAACCCCGAAGAGTCTAATCGTTAATGTGAGACACCAAAGAACGTAAGGTAACTCAAAGAGTCTACTCGTTGAAAAGAGATTCCAAAGACCCTACTGTCGCTCAAAGAGTCAAATCGTTAGCGTGAGATTCCAAAGACTCTAATGTTCGTCGTCTATACAGTCTCCCCTAGAACACTGGAAGCAGAAGACCTCACTGCAGCGAGCGTCACCAGAGTTACAGGAATGACGGACTACACTCTCCAAGACTGCACCGCCGATGGCGATTCTTCGTGCATCCTCAATCCAGATGCCAGCCCCGTTGAGCTGTGCACCCTGAGTCAGGACATGAGCGAGGGGGGCGGCGAAAAAATCCTCGTGTGTGACTCCACCTTCGAGGTCACGCAAGTGGACGCTCAGAGTAAGACACTGAAATGCTCGTCCTATTATGCAGGGGTTCTCAAAGTGGGGTCAGTGGCACTTTGACAGGGGGTCCGCAAAATTTAACGAATTTAACTGTGGATGCAGATAAGCTACTTATTTACAGCTTTCCATGGCTATTGATATTATAAAACAGTGCGTACAATGTATACATACACATGTGAGGGGTCCTATTTTTGTGTGATAAAAGTGGTCCTTGGTTGAAAAAAGTTTGAGAACCCCTGCTATAGTGTAAAAGGTAGTTTTAAATCTGATATCATGTAGGAAGGATAAAGCTCTATGTCCACAGGGTATGTTTCTACGCTCACTTTGAGATCAAGTAGGAAGCGTAAAGGTCTCCGTCAACAGAGTAGATGTTGTTACGCTCACTCTCAGGACAAATGGAGATTATACAGCTCTACGCCTGTGGAGTAGCATTCGATCTGTGATCTAACAAAAATAGAAATTTTAATGTAGCTGCTCTTTTCCCTATGTCGGGGAGAAGCAAGGCGTAGTCGAAAACAGCATTAACATTCGCGTACATTATCACTGTGTCATGCATCTTTGCTTCATTAGGGCTAAACCTAAAACTCTTTTAGTTATTTTCAGCAAGTGTAGTTAGTGTTATTGTATGATATTAAATCAAATGGAGATATCTAATTTATAGAAAACATTGTAAAAATAAAATCTCAAAATTAACAGACATAACTCATTTTCATTGTAAGACGTACGTAATTAAATTTTGAAATAAAATTAAATTTTTAAACTTAACAAAACGTTGTGTATCTATTCCAATTCACAGTAAATTTTTCTACCAGAAATCTCTCAAAGACGAAAAAATTAAAGGGTAAACTAGTGGTGAAAAATCCGCATCATAGTCGTTAATTTCGGCCTTACTTCAAAATTATTTCGATACTTTCTCAATCAACATACATTCTATGTAATAAAACTTTCATGGACTTGTTTTTTTAATATTTGTACACGTGCATGTATGGCTGATTGTCACATTTTAACACGCTCACCGCGTGTCCGCGGTTGTTAACGGTCGGCTTGGTTAAATTGTGAGTAGCAGAGTTGGCCAATCGACTTTTCTGCTCGAACAGACTTCTATCATTCCTATGAAATATTAAAAACACAATTGCACGATAAAATTTCACCTCGTATAAGGTACTTTTTTCAAAAGAGTCGAGAAAAAAATGAAATGTTATTCATTTATACCGGTACGTGAGCAAATGTACGAGCAAACAACTCCCTCATCTGTGCCCTATAAGATACCCTAAAAACAACATCTAGCTTACGTCTTCCTATAGTTCAGAGGCTTCTCAATTTCTCTGATGATTCGGTTGTATCATCAACAAATCAACCCATAGCATTTATTTTCATGTAGGGCAAAATACCGCGTGCCCTTAAAAGTCTCAAATGTGCCGCCTTATTCACAGCTGAGGGCACAAAAACTGTGGTCGTGTACGACAGCGATAAGTACACCGTGGAAGTTACGACATCAGCTGCGGCCGCCAAGATAGTGCATGCGTTGATCAGTAACGCCTCTGACGACAACGACGACTTGATCTCATGTTCCGGGTCTTCTTGCCCTGCGACGGACAGCCCTGGAACTTCACTTTACTCTGTCGTGGTTGTTGAGATCAACAATATCACGAACAAAGCCACCTCTTCCGACAGAGTCACAGTGCAAGGTAACGTGCCGAAATGTATTTTTGATTTAAGCTTACAGTTCTCGTGGTTTGGGGAAAATATGAAGGAGGTTAGATTTTTATTTTGTTTCGCTCAATAAAATGACCTATTTAGCCCCTGAGATAGCCATTGACAACCTTCTATGTTTTTTCTATCTATTTAGATCTCCTTTTTTAAAGATTTTGGCAATCCGTCTTATAAATTCCATTTATTTCCTTTTTCGATAATCAACAGTTTTGTTATGTTCCCAGGACGGCATTTTCAAGCATTTAACGTTGTCGTGCACAGCCACCAGCAATATCTTACCTTTCGACTTGGCTACTATGCGTGCTTTATCTGTGTCAAAAAACTGAGCCCTCGGCTATTCCTACATAAAAATTTGGACACAAGGTTTCAGACAACTGCAGTGTTGCCATATGTTGAGAGCTAGGTTGTTCGATTCCAATTCTTTAGTAACACTAACCATTAGCACGATGCTATCTGATGCTAGGAATTAGGTTTTTCAATATTTCCGACATTTGCGCAAGAAACATTGACCTAACATTCATGAATCACCATACATTCATAAAGCGAAACCGTCACTACGAAATGCAGAGAACTTACATACTAAAATAGTTTACAGTTTATTCTCATTCTTTTACGATTGTTCGGGAACATTGCGCTTATTTTAGTTTTGTCCTACTGTTCTTATAAATAGCTACTGCTATTTTTTCGCAGTGGAAAGTGAAAGTTCTCACTTTAAAGGTACACTCTGATGCTTGACCAGACACTTTTGGCTCTTGTTCTCAACAGATCTCGAGCTGACATTGGTAACTACGGATCAAGACGTGATAGATTTTCACTTTGCAAACATGCACGGCGAGCGCACGTACGAAGTGTTCAGCACCAACGGAACAGCGGACGTCGTGTTCGATAGCCAGGCTATCACTTTGGACTGCACTGGAGTCCCTGCCGAAGTTCCTTGCTACGCCTTCATCAGCAGTGATCACTCGCCTGCTTACGTCGCCGTCAGGTATAGCGACCAAACGAATGAGGTCGTCTCAAAAATAAACCAAGCTTAGAACACTCCACAAAACGTAGTAAAATTCCTTCCTCATCGAATGAGCTGCTCTAAGTTCAAGTGAGCTTTCTGGAACACAAGTTAAGCCCATCCGTTGGTGTTGATTTTAATTGATAAATGAGTAGAAGCGCGCTAAAATATATGAAGATAGTGTCAAATTATCTACATATAAACTCCAGAGTCATTCTGTTAGGATTTTTGCACTTCTGTTTAACTTTTCATTGCAAATTCTGGCTCGTTTGTCTTCGCAAGCTGCTAAATTGGTTGATCAGAAAATCATAGAACTAAAGATAGCAGCAGAAACTTACCAATGATTTTTTGGATTCATCTACGCAGTATATAGCGAGAAACCGAAAACTAAATCGCTCCCGCTATGCAATATGAATCGTTATTGCTGCAAGATGTTCTTTTGAAAACGGCATTCAAGTTGACTAAAAAGGAAGACTAAAATAGAATGGATGTTATACCTCCTTCCACTTCACGCTATGGGTCATATTTCATATAACCCGGACTAGATATTTTTGCAGCTATTGCCAGTACAAGTCAACGCCTCGCAAGTAAATTAGACTTGAGCTTCAGGTTACGAGTTAAACTCACGACTAGTTAAAAACATTCACATTTTCTTTCTCTATAAGTTCGTTAATAATGAAAAACATTTTCTTGATATGGTTGACGGATTGAAAGCTGTGAAGCAACATTTCAGTCATTGTTCACCTAGTCTAATTTATTTTCCGGTATAATATAGATAACAAATTTTATAGAATAAATCTTATTGAGGCTATCGCATGTTAAATGATCGCTTCACAACGAATGCATTAATTATACAATCAATAACGATGTGGTTGGATCGAGCTACCGTGATGTTGACGACGGTCAAGGCAGATATAGTTGTTTATTTCCCAGTCTAACTATTACGCTGCCTTAATGCATGCTTTTCGTCGCCCAAGTAATTAAATCGCTTAGGCGGCGAAAAACATGCAAGCTCATGTAAAAAAATTAGACTGGGTTGATAACTTAGCGTTGCACTTCTCTAAGTTGGTCGTCATTTACACCTAAGTTTGCACCATTTGTTCGAATGCGAAGTTGTGATTTTTTTGCATTATTATGTTTGAAGTTTTTTGTTTGTTTATGCTTTGTTGCATATTTATGTTATTTTCTTGTAGTTGACAATTTAATTTGTTGCTTTTCGTAAGGAGTTTTTTTACAGAAAAATTTGTAATTTAAGAGCTTGGTTTTATATTCGTGGGAAATTCCATGTGGTTGCTATTGGTGATCAACTGACATATTTCATCTGCTTGTCCTACGACACCCTGAAATGGTTACGATTAGCTCAATTATTCAACTCCTATTAGTCAGTTGAAAAATTTTCTGAAAAATAAATCACAGTTTAAGGTCTTGTGACGCCTATAGAACTGAGTTAACGTGGTTACGAAGATGGAAATTAAATCGTTTTGTATGATTTTGTTGAGTTTAATTATTTTCAACGCATGTTGAGATACAGGCTGACGTTGATTGCAAGTGCCTAGCGATGAACCTCCAATCTACCGTAATAAACAAGTTGAGCGCTCCATGTCGGCATGGTTTATTTTCTATAACACTTTTACCGCAATTGGGTAAAGTTGAGTTCAATATCTGACTCAAATTTAAAGTCAATTGTAGCCTAAATTTTTAAAAAAGCAAACAGTGATCATACCTTCATTTAACTGCAATAAAGCATTTATGAAAATTGAGTTTTAGACTACTGGTCGCTCAGCAGCATTATGAAAATCCCATCCGTGGCCACCGGTGGCGCACATAACGGTCAAAGTGTAACGGTCAAAGTGGCTTTCAATTCACATTTTATGTCAGCATTATATCAACATGAAAGCTGTTGAAACATGGAACATCTATCTCATTGTGCCCCCTTTAAGGGTAAAGGGGGCACATCATGGCATGTGACTATCGTTGAATATGTACTTATAGTTGTATCCCATCACATATTTAAGGCGTAAACAAGTTATTAAATAAATTTTAAAACTACCTACAACAGAGTAAGTTTGACGTACACGTTTGTGAACGTTTGCCTGCGTAGTATACAGACGCAAATGTCCGAATTTTATGGCGGCTATTCAAATGCTTCCTTGTTTTGCTAAGCTTAATTTTGTTGCCAATCAGATAGACTTCAATGAAATTTTAGCGTTGATTATTTTTAATTCGCCATGCGAGCTTGTTTTCGTGTGGCCGCATGATTCCCTGGTCGCAAGATCATCAAATTCTGAAGTTGTTTTCATTTCCTGAGCAAGAGAAATTTCTGAAAACGATTCCTCGTTTTCTTTTTACCATTCGTTCAGTCGTTTTATCTTTATGGCGTTCTGTTTCATTTTTATGAGTGTAAACCACGTTCGACGTGTTGCTTTTTCTTACTTCCCTTTGCGAAAATTTTTGTTGGACGATAATTAAGCATTGATGCCACTTCCTCTCCAACACACTTGGCTCCTGATCTACATGCGGGCAACCACATGGAAATCCCATCCGTGCTCTCATTAAAAAGTTGAAAAATTACGAGTGAAAAATCACGAGTCCATTCCTGACATAAGAGTTTAAAACATTTAGTTTTTCCTGCACCTTGACTACAAACATAGTTATTGAACAGACCCTGCCATCAGGCTGTCACTAAACACATGGTGCGGCAGTCAACCATGCACTTTCGAGAAGGCAATGGAAGCATAAAAAGTAAGAATTGACTGCCGCATCCTACACATATTAAACTCAGGACTTAACTGTAATCCATGAATGAACTTCTAGCGACGCGCTAAGACGCACATTCCATCAGAAGTGAAACGCACGTAAATTAATTCACGGAAGGAAACTTTGAAGTTCACTCTGAGTGAAAAGAAATAAATGAAGAAGCAATAAATTTCCTTGGATATTTTTCCTAAAAAAAGTTGCCCACTCAAAACTTTAAATCTGAAAATGTCCTGCGGTTCGAAGGCAAGTTGACTAAATGGAGAACAGATACTTCAGAAACAATTAACTGTTGCATTATTTCTGCTTGAAATATAAAGTTAAAAATTGCTTCCGCTTCACAACAAGCGCTTTTATTCTCGTGAAAGAATTTATGGGAATATCCTAACTGAATGCCATGATATAATTTAAAATAGATTTATGAAAAAATTAGCTTCAGGTGCTCAAAACCAAATTAATAGAATAAGGCAAGTCACGATTTGTAGAAGCTAATAATGCAGTCTCTATAAATCGCACAAACGCTAAGTGGTCAGTAACGCATAAGTAGTCCACTTAACATATCCCATTTTATCGTAAAAAAAATAAACAAGTCTTTAACCTTATAGGTAAAGTATAGCCAAAAACTCACTTCTCATTCATTTGCTTTCAAAAATTATTAAAAACGATGAGCAAGTCTCAGCCATGAAAAATTACCGCATTACTTATTTATCCTTCACTCCTGCTTACGGTGTTGATTAAAACACAAAGTTCGTATTAACAACAAAGTTCATAATCAAAGTTCGCTTGATTATTAATTCAACAATAAATTCTCTACGGACGCGATAACAAGTTTTGGTCTATGAATATGACACTCTTTTATGCCAGCACGCATTGTTGAGCCTGCTCAAGTGTGCTGCCAAAATTATGCTTTGACAACTGCCTCTGTGCCACGTTTCTACGGGAAAAATATCGACGTTTTTAATTTTTTGTCTTTGTGTGCTACTCTTGAAAACACTCCTAGGTTTTTATGCCTGTATTCGCTCTAGGGTAAATGTCAGCGCATCACGTACTTTCCCTTGTTCAAGTAATAAAAGAGAAATTATCGCCATTCCCTCTCCGTTTGTTCACTCATTTTTGCTTGCCATCACCAAATTAACAATTTAAAACAATTTTAAAAAAACTATTTATTTACCACAGGTGATACAGAGGTAGAATTTTTCTTAAGTCTAGTACAATGGTCAAATTTGAGTATAGCTACCTGTGGGCCCGAATAAGTTCAGCGACTTCTAGGGCATCCTACCATCACGTTATTCTAGGGTGTACAAAAATGTTTAACCTAGTTCACTTAACCTAGTTTCGCATTAGACTGATCATTGAGATAATTAACTTGATATTTTATGCTGTATTTTACAATATAGGTCAAGTCGGCTATATTTAACAGTATGTTCGATAAAACGATTCAAGAGCAGAGAGAAGATTGGTTATGGTACACAAGGCAAGTTACATTATGACATTATCATTAGTTACATGTAGGAGGCAAGATTTCGACACGGTGATCTTACACGACTAGTATTCTGATAGGAAGTGAGACTCAAGATGTCTTTTGAATACTTTGTACGAATTACATTCACGGATCTCTGCTGGTATAGAGTTCCAAGTTTTGGTTCCAACAAAGAGAATACTGTGTTGCTCTTACAATACAAGTTAAATGAGGCGAGTTATACTGAAGTTCAGTATTCAACTCGTATTAGAGTTAATTTTAGAGATAAATTATAAAAATAATGAGCATTAAATAGATCGCGCCTTCATTTACTTCTCATTAAACATTTATCGAAATTGAGTTAGTGAATGCTGGTAGGTCGGTAGTATTGTGAAAATCCCCTAAGTGACCACCGGTGAGTCACATCGCACTTAAGCTATAGGTCTGAAAGCTATAATTGAAAGCTATAGGTCTGAAAGCGGTACATGAGACTGAAAAAATGCAACCTTAGACACCGTTTTAGAAAGCGCTACGATGTTTTCGAGTTGACTGTTTTTGTTCACAATATTCAGATAGGCTCAGTGCTCGGTTGAATGCCACAGCCTGAACACTCATCCCGGCCCTCAGAAAACCCTTAATCAATCACAGGATGCTTCGCGGCTTTATCTTTCGAAAGCTCTTCATTTGTGGGTCCGAGTCGTGTATTCATTCGTGCACCTGACTTCAACCACCGTATTATGTGCTTTTTTCTGTATTTTTAGCTTTTTGACCTTTTTGTATGTTTTTCAGCACTAATGATAGAATAATAACACTCCGAAAAGTTTCTCTAAAAAAAAGAAATGAAAAGATGTTTATTTTTAAGTTAGTTCTCCTTTTAATCTTACGCGTGAGATTCCCTAAGAATCAACCTAGTGGAAATACGGTATCGTACTTCGACACACCCGTGCACGGACCGGTCATTGACATGTGACTGCTGTGTAGCCAGAAGGATTCAAAATCACGGCGAAGAAAGAAGCAAAACTTTATTTCCAAAAAGTTGACCCATGAAATGTATTACAACACATTGGCTTTGAACAATTCTTAATATTAATGTCCTTTATTTATAGACAAACCATACGAGGCACACGCATAAAGGCGTTCACAAACATAAAGAAAAGGAAGAAAAGAAAAACCTTTTTCTAATAAAGATGATACAAATAGCATATAATTGGGTTTTAAAATATCTTAAAATAAGAATCCTTAGCTGATACTCTTACATGGGTATCGTAATACCCACGTCACGAGTGGAAACAAATGATTGTGGGCAATGAATTCTCATTGCTGCTTAATCTAGGTTTGATAATGTGTTTCTCTACGATATTTCCATTGTTCCTTAATTAATCTAGGTTTAATAATATAAGTTCCTACGATTTGAAAAGAAGACATAACTTCAGTGACGATGCATTATTGAAAACATTCTTACTAGTACACACCTGCATGGAAATATGAACTCTGGGAACATAAGCATTCGTACGAGCATAAGCGTTTGAAATGTAACTCAACTTCAACTCGGATCTTTTGTTGGACTTGACTGGCGTTTTTAAAACGAACGAATCAAAAAATTGAGTGTAAACTCTAGTTTCCGAAATTCAAGCTCCGGGAAGAATGTTGAGCGATAAGCCCCAGGATTTCTTTGTATTATTATCTCACGCTTTCAGAACGCCGTTGCTACTTCGTATTTCATAGTACAAAAGGACTCACTTTGTTGTTGGTTTGTTTCATTTGTGAGCCGTAATATGTTTTTTTTATTTTTTCTGCCATTCATATTTTTACCCAACAAATTTTTTTGTTTATTTGTTGGCTGCTTTGCCTCGTACTTTTTTTTCTTGTACCTTGTTTTCTTTTCGTTTCTTTCTTGCTATCGCTACGGTTTTTGCTTCTTTTTTTCATATTCCTTTTTCCTCTGTACTCTTATGATTTTTATTCTTTAGGGCCTTTGTGCTTTCATGCATCTTCGTGTGCTTAGTTAGCCGTTTTTTACTCTGTTTAGCTGGTCTCTCTGTGCCTTCCACCAGTATGTATTACAAAACTGGAACTATTCTTAACAAGCAAAGGTAAGGGAACAAAATTTACCTTATGAAAACTATTTTTTCTTTCATAACGTTTCTCACTGTAAGTGTAGATCTGAAGGGTACAGTATGACAGTATATATCTCATTCCGTTAGACATCATGTAAATTGAAATACTTGTTTCCTCTGAGGACCTCAAGGTTTGATAAACGTCACGTCGGATTGGTAGTGAAACCTGTTTCAGAGATATGTTCATCATTTACTCAAAGACAGGGTACCAATAAGATGGTTATAGTTATGCAACATTTTCAACTGATACAGATCTCGTAAAGATGAATGAGAACAACTGATGTAGGCCTTGTACAGATTAACATGAATCAGAACGTGCAACTTCACCACCATTATGACGGCTTTTGATACTACATCTTTCACAAGTTCATTTCAACAACGTGAAAGTATTGTCCAACGAACATCATATTCCAAGAACTACCTAGAATGTAGTAAAACCCTACCCTGTAAAACAAAATCTGTGTTAAATAATAATGTGATGAAGTACCCTCAAACTTTTCTCTTTCCTATTACTTTTATTTAAAGCACAAGTTTTTGAAAAATTTTTCCTCTACTTCGTTTTTCAACGCCTTTCTAATTTCGGGAATTAACTTATTCAAGCATATTTTTTAGCTCTCTAACTTGATTAACTACTTTTTCAACTTAGATGACTGGTATAATTCCGAAACATCCTTTTTCACCACAATACCGTACTTGGCATCTCTCATTTTTCATTTATAGTTCGATTAAGGGAAGTTCCTCGTAATCTATACCTGATGAAAATTAAATCGATTAGGCATCACAGATAACATTAACATTTCATCGTAGAATAGCATTAAAATTAGGCATCACAGATAACATTAACATTTCATCGTAGAATAGCATTAAAATTAGGCATCACAGATAACATTAACATTTCATCGTAGAATAGCATTAAAATTGGTCACTTGAGAGCCGTAAGTCAGCGCGTGAGGCGGTCGTAACCTACGTTCTTCTCATGCTAGAAATTAAGATATATTACCTAATGCTCTTAATGTATTTAATATCGATTGTAGCTGTTTCGTCGCGATTTAAATTTTTTTTATTTAATGGCAACCAAATCAGCGTTGAAGCTGGTGGCTTCCCTCAACGAACTCTTAGAAAACCATTGGAATTTGATTCGTTGGTAGGAATTTTATTGTTTCGTGGGCAAATTTAGTTCGTCCTTGAATTTAGTTCGTCTTAGAAAATCATAACGGTAAGCCACCTTTGTCATCCCAATGTCAAAAATGACTAATGGTTTTCTTTGAAGCGAGAATAATTTCAAAGAAACCCTATTACTACTACATTATTGTCGGAAATAATTTTATTCATATGCCGAGAACAAAATTTCAAAATTATGCAGATCTGTGGTTAGTGAGCCTTCCAGAAATCGATGAAAACGAATTATTGTAAGTGTTCTTTTGTGTTGGTGCCAAAATGCTCTCTTGAATATTGATCATATAGGGTCATTAATGAACAATTTATCATGCTGTCCATCGACCTTTCTACACAAAAATTGCAATGCCGTTCAAGTTTGAGTTTTAAATCTTTCTATTATTTTCAAAGGCAACATTAGGCCTCTGCTGAAATGTAAAATTGAATGTTTTAAGGTTTAATCTGCTCATGTGGTCTTCTGCATGAAATTTCGATCCGAGCTTTGTATTCAACAACGACAAAGAATCATTCCCGTATCGCAGACAGCGCTGTACCGAACAAAGGATCGTGTGACCGAAGAATGAGTGTGTAGGTCTAATGCATCGTATGTACATGAAAGGCTCGTAATTACCAAGCTTGCCTGTTTTTATACAGTTTGACTGTGCGCTGAGTACTCTTCAATGGCTTGCTTTAAATACTGCATTTGCGCCTATTTCCACAGCACTGAGGTCAATTAAGTACCAAGCTTTAAATATCGTGTTATTTCCACAGCACTGAGGTCAATTAAGTACCAAGCTTTAAATATCGTGTTATTTCCACAGCACTGAGGTCAATTAAGCACCAAGCTTTAAATATCGTGTTATTTCCACAGCACTGAGGTCAATTAAGCACCAAGCTTTAAATATCGTGTTATTTCCACAGCACTGAGGTCAATTAAGCACCAAGCTTTAAATATCGTGTTATTTCCACAGCACTGAGGTCAATTAAGCATCAAGCTTTAAGTATCGTGTTATTTCCACAGCACTGAGGTCAATTAAGCACCAAGCTTTAAATATCGTGTTATTTCCACAGCACTGAGGTCAATTAAGCACCAAGCTTTAAATATCGTGTTATTTCCACAGCACTGAGGTCAATTAAGCATCAAGCTTTAAATATCGTGTTATTTCCACAGCACTGAGGTCAATTAAGCACCAAGCTTTAAATATCGTGTTATTTCCACAGCACTGAGGTCAATTAAGCACCAAGCTTTAAATATCGTGTTATTTCCACAGCACTGAGGTCAATTAAGCACCAAGCTTTAAATATCGTGTTATTTCCACAGCACTGAGGTCAATTAAGCACCAAGCTTTAAATATCGTGTTATTTCCACAGCACTGAGGTCAATTAAGCACCAAGCTTTAAATATCGTGTTATTTCCACAGCACTGAGGTCAATTAAGTACCAAGCTTTAAATATCGTGTTATTTCCACAGCACTGAGGTCAATTAAGCATCAAGCTTTAAGTATCGTGTTATTTCCACAGCACTGAGGTCAATTAAGCACCAAGCTTTAAATATCGTGTTATTTCCACAGCACTGAGGTCAATTAAGCACCAAGCTTTAAATATCGTGTTTACGCAGTTTTGTAAAATGATTTTGAAGAGTTGCTGACATAATATTAAAAAAATTAGCTCACGCTGCTCTGACTAGTTCATCGACGACTTAAGCGACGTTTGCGAAGGTTTTATCAGCAAATAATCAGGCAGCAAGACTGATAACATGGCTGAGAACATGGGTGCATTTCACTGAGAAAATTTTTGTCATGAAACCGATACCTTTTGTGAATCAACTTGTTAAAAACTTACATTCTCTTGCGAGTAACATTAAAGTACAAAACCGTAACATCCAGAAGAAAAGAGTTCATAAACAAAATAGCGGAAAAGAGTTCAAGAATTAGTGCGTTAAACAAAAACTATGGGAAAAATACCATTTGGAGGGTACGAAATTACCTCATTATTTAACGCAGATTTTGTTTCACAGGGGGGGGAGATAGTACTCTAGTTATTTTCAAATTTCACATAATAATTTTTAATATTTGCCAAAAAACCCCAAAAAATAGGCTCAATTAATTTGTTAATATCTTACTTTTACGTTTCAGACAGAATCTGCTGTTAAAACATTCTTTAGTATTCTGAAAATGTGTTGACGCTCGGCCATTATTGATCGTCATGGCGCGAGAGTATCGAAGTCACCAATCATCCCGCTGCTGAAAATAGCTAAATCTGTTATTTTTGGTACTGGGGACATGGCAGATCTAAGGAAATTGGCAATGCTAAGGATCGTCCTAGAAGCGAGCGTACTCTTACGGCCCGTCCCTAAAACAGGCATGGCGCAACATACCGCAAGAGAAACTGAGTGTCGATGATGAAATTTTCAGAGGAAGACTGCTAGGGTGATCAAAAATGAACTTGAAAAGTGAATTTCTATTTGGTTTCATGTTAGTTAGCAAGTTATGTGTGGACGATTTTCGTTTCAATACACCATGCACCTGTAGACAGATTTCCAAATCCACTACCCAAACTTGTCTGATAGCTCAGGCTGGGACGCAATAAACAATGCCTTTAATGCCTCGGAGGTACAGGAGGCATTGCAAATACCAGATATCTGTTACTAAACAGCAATAACTCAGCAATTATTTAAATGATTATTTGGGCAGTATTTTATTAATGATAAGAATAGTGTATCACTGATACATTTGTTAACAATATCAGGGACAGATTAACGTGAGAGTTCGGGTTATCATGGCCGACCCAGTACTGTATACTGAAGTTGAATCTCAGCTTCCTGGCACGGAAAGTTGTTTAGGCAAACCGTACAGTCTACAAACGAGTTTTACTGGAAACCCTGAAGTCAGAACTCAGTTAATTTAAAAAACTGATTACTTTCTTAGGCAAATGAGATGAGTACGGTAAAGATCAAAGCATCAAAAAAGCTCTTTAATGCTAAGGCATCAAATTATGACGAAAATGATCGAGGGCATCAAATGAGTACGATAATGATCGAGGGCATCAAGTGCCTGACAACAATCATGGACGAGTATAAGCATGACATATATTATTTTTAATCATCTTCTTCAGAATCTCCACCAGAACCACCATAGTAAGGAAAAGTAGGCATCGACGGCGTGCTCAAAGAAGGGGTGTTAGGCGTTGATGGATTTCCGGCGGCCGACCACTGCGAAGATGCTGTTGCCTCGGTTGTAGATGAAGCCAGGCTTGACGGCAGCAACGAAGATGAAAAATTGTAAGCACCGCTCGAGGAGAGGCCGTGAGATTCGTAGCCGTAACATTTATACACGTCGCTTTCGAGAGCTTCTGTTTGGGCTTCGAACAGGGCCGCGACTTGAAGAGAAAATGAGACGCCGGTGATTGGGTCGCGGCACGCAGCTTCGCAGCCAATCAGCGCCTCGCACAGGCACGAGTCCAAGGTCTCGTGAGTCACGGAGAAGCGAAACCGTTCCTCCAAGTCCAAAGTTTCCTTCAAAACACGGAACGGTGTCCAGCGAGCGGCGTGGGCGCTGACGATCACCATTGTCAACACACCCCAAAACGAAGTAGTTTTCATCTTCAGTGTTTTTAACTTTGTGGTGCCGCAGTAGTACTCGAATCTGAAAGAAATTAAGCAGAATTGAAAACGGATCTTATTTGTCAAAGACTTTGGTCGAGTGTGCCTCGTGTACGTTAGTCTAAACATCTCAAGTACAACTCGGTATTCTGAGGCCAAACTTTTATTCAATATCCTGGAATTACCTAACGTCGTAAAAAAAATCCTGCAACGGCTTACATAAACATGATAACCCAGTAGCGCAGCCAGGGGGGGGGGGGGGCCACGAGGGCCAGTTTCAGTAGCCGTTTTAAGTAAAAGAATTAAAAGATTACTGATAACTAATGTCTTCGCTGGATCTCTTGGTAATGTAGTGTTGTCGATGCCAGTCCTCCAGGACTGTGCAGCGCGATGAGAAAAGCTTTGATTAAAAGCTTAGTCAATTGTGCTTATCGAGTGCCTTCGTGGTGCCACTTGAGGGAATTTCAGATTCTCTCATGATCGCTCAACTGAGCGGAAACCAGTTACACCCCTGGATAAAATAAATTGAATTGTTTATGAATAAGTTTATAATATAATTTGAATAATTTGAATAAGTTTATGTGTATGTTTGTTTTTAAAAATCTGTTCCTAAGCAGCCTGCATATTATAGGTTTAACCTTCTAATTAATTCTAATTCGGCGGATAGCCGAAAGGTAATCCGCCTCATGGGCAGCCAAAAAGTCACAGTCATATCATTTAAGTTATTTCAATTCAGTAAACGGTTAAAACGGCATTAAGCCAAACTTAAAACTTATTACAGAGTGGGACTAAAGGAACATACAATAAAGGAACTTAGCATAACGAAATCCCATTCACACAAACTAAAGTAAAAGCAGTAAGAAGGAACTGATGAACAGGAACTCGAATCCTCTTAAAATGGCTCTCGGTACCATCAAAGAGCGCGCTAAATTTTACGTTTTAAATCTAAATTTAAAAGTCTCGGTTAGCGGAGAATTTAAATGTTTGATAATGTAATGTTGAATGGAACTCCTGAGAACGAGTACTCTTCTGTTTATTCGTCGCCTTAAATTATTTAGTTTTTCAAATATCATCGTAAAATGATCAACGTACTTACTAGCTAACCAAAAAAACACATCAGCGCTGAAGACACATTTAGTAAAAATTTAATTGACCTAAAAAACTTAAGAAAACTTAAATTAACGCTCAAATCGGAAAACTTTGGCGCAATACTGAGGGGCTCAATTACCACTTTCCCATTTTAAACAATTATGAAGCAGAAACCATAAAATATACAAAGCTCTAGTTAAGTGCAAATGAAAGTGGTACATTGAAAGTTTTTATTTACGAGAAAACTGGCCTTAATAAGACTTATTGGTTCAAAAAAAATCTACCACTGCTTCGCTCGTGGTAAATAAATGGTTTAATTGTTCAAAAGTTGCTTAAGATGGTGAAACATCCACCAGGAATCGTAATACCAAGTTAGGGTTCTCTCGCACGACACCACAGCGTATAGTAGAATAAGATTTAAAATTACATCCGTAAGAAATTCAAGTAGTGCAGAGTATCAGATTTGAAAGAAAAATCACACGTTTTTTTACGAATTCAACAAATGAGTCGTTCATTTCCCACTCAATCAAGTCTGATGAATCTAGTATTGATGAATCTATGAATCTATTATTGATGAATCCATGAGTCTAATATACATATGAATAAGTAGAGGGGTAGATTCTAGGGTACAGAAAATCGTCAATTTCTTCAGGAATGCCTGCTTCACCCACAGAAGGTTATTGTCTGGAAAAGTTACGAATTCTAAAATACAAATGCAGCAAAGAAATCATTTGTGCCTGGATTGTAATGGGGGAACAGTTGAATAGAATTCTTTTCAAGTAACGATTCCAAAAATTCCTCTTCCTTTTCCACTTAACAATAACTTTCTACCCCTGATAAATGTACTTAATGTATAAAATGGAAAATGACTTACGTTGCACTCTACATTTCATTACAGGAGCTCAGAGTTTTAGAAATAATCAAATAATATTCAAAAAATGACGCACTTAAACGTTCAATTTATCGGTTAAAGCACGTGTAGAACGCGTCATTGTATAGGTATATTGATTATACACTTGACAGCACACTGACGCATAATATGCCTATACAGCACCGATTATCTTATATTTTGGTATTTTGGCATTTTTGGCATTTTTCCTATGAGTCTCGTTAAACTAAAAATTAAGCCTCGTGGGAAATTAGTCGCTCAATACAAGTTTACTGTATTATTATCAAAATATCTTCAAAGCTCATGCTCATTGTGAACGGAACGGGCTGCAGTTGACGGTCAACTTCGATATTTACAGACTGACAGTGATATATAATTTTAGCAGCCGACAGTGTTTCGTTAAAATTGGAAAAGAATTTACGTTGTTTCAGTAAAAGTTGTTATTAATTTACAATATTTCATTAGATATAGTAAGTAATTTCCAGTGTTTCATTAAGAATGAAAAGTAATTTTCTTCGTATTTTGCGAACAATTTCGCAAAGTTGAAAATTTCGAAAAGAAATTCAAGGAAAAGTCTTACTTGCGGCAGCGTAGAGGCGTGCTGGTTCAACTACGGCAGAGGAACGAATGCAGCTGGCACCGTGAGTGCACGCTGGTATAAGAGCGGCATTGCATTCGAATTTTATCGATCGTTTGCACGTGCGTGCGTCAGTAAAATAGGTAAAGCCGCTTTTATATTTACTAGTCCACCCCTCTTAATTTGAAATGAAAAAGAGGGTGCTTTGAAGGAAAGGCCGTAATAAAAAAATAAAAAATCTCTAGAGAGTTGATGAGGCCGCGTGAACACGACCCGTCAAAATATATAGGGCTGGAGCTCGTATCACAGATACGCTCATCACACTCTGCAGGCTGGCTTCGGATAGACCGACCGACCGACGGACGGACGGACGCGGCTCTTATTATAGTACTATTGTGCATGGCTCGCCAAAAATGACGGGATTCAATACCTTTCATGAACAAATTTTCCTGATGTGGATGACAAACAAATATATCCATCCTAACAGTACCCGTGATAAAAAATATTCCTGTACATGCGCAATGGTGAAATAGTATCACAGATACGGTCATTATAACTATCCTTATGAGCGTGACAGAGAAATGGAAGGAGCGGACTCCAAACCAACAAACCAAGTGTATCATTAGGTAATAGCAGGACCTGTGGAAATTCCACAGACAACGTCATCGTTAATTAAGCTAGGTGAACCCGTGAAAACCCGTGGACCCGTTATCTATAACCTCTGCTAACCTATCCTAACCTATCCTATCCTAACCTTTCCAATAATAACCTATCCTGATAAAATGTCAAACATATCAATGCGTGTAAGGTCATCTTTCCATACACTGAGGAATCCGGTATCCATGATACCGCAAACTCAGACATCCTATGTTTCTTAAGAAGCGGACAAATAAACACACAACGGGTATTATTAGGTTAGATAGATTTTTCTCGACCTAACAAAGCATACATCGTTCTGCACTGCAATAGTAGCCGTGTCAGTCCGCCTATCACTATGTGGAAACATTATACAGTAAGTTCAAGTCTGTAGCATAGATACACGATTTAACTTCTTAGTTCCCATAAACGGTGACACAAAGGTACGTGATCTGAAATACGTTGTCTCGGTTCCTCTGAAAGCCGAAGGGCAGGCCTTATTTTAATATGACGCAGTCATTTTTGATTATGCGGGTTCACTAGGTATATAACCCATGTTTACTGCTGCACCTGCTCTACATAGTCTTTTTCTCAGGACGAGTGTTTTTTGGAATGCTATTTATGGTTGTTACACGAATATAATGTGCGAAAAATTGTCTTCTGCTTAGATCAAAAATTATTTTCAATTCTAAGACATTTGTTAAGCAATTCAAAAAGTATAGCGAGTCAATTGCTTCAACGATGTTCACGATATTTTGATTTGTTTTACAACACTGCCGACCGTGAAGAACATTTGCAAGATGGATTAATTACCATTGAACAGAATAATTTCAGTACGTAATTTCAAAATCTCATACATAGCTTGACTTGCTCCGAAGATGTAAACATATTTATTTCCAACAATAAACTAGAGATGTTTTAATAATTATATAATTCTCTTGTCTTTCCTAATAATGTCATTATCATTTGTCCCCAATATTATACGAAAGACCAAACCGAATTCTTCGCACAGAATATAGTAAGTAAAAAGCGCGGTCTATACTTGCTTACATTGTCTGTCCTTCCATAGTTTCGTCCTGTAAACTGGATACCTGAACATTACATAGAGAGTGTAAATTGATTTTTTTCTCCTTGGTTGCACTTTATCTGCACTGATTCATTCCGACGTTAACGTGACGAAAAGAAACAGAGGAATAGAAAGAAGAAATATGCGCAATTAAATGTTCGTTTGGAAACAGGAAGGAAAAGATTGTCATAAGAAGATTGGTTATCGGGCTATATTGAGGGGTCTAAAAACAATTGAAAAACTGTATTAATGAGCATGTAAAATGAGTGCAAAATAAGGATTACACAAACTCTCTTCTAAAACCACGTAAAACAGCAAGAAATTTTTCATATTTTAATAATGCTCCCATTTTATAGAACGTTAAGATTCAACGATCAAGAAATATTGATGATGACTTTTTAGTGTCAAGCCCCCTATCATAATTAACTGTTATTCGTATGTCCTGCTATAATATCCCCCTTTGATCAATGCTTCGTACACTAGATACATGCAGACGTCATAAAAAAATTCCGAAAAATTGTATTCGTCCTCGATGATGGTCGGACTAAATCAAGCCTAGAACATAGGCGAGATAAAAAGATTGGATTCTTGGCATATGAGGAAAAAGAAATCGAAAGGAATGCTCTAATATATCCTTCATTTTTATCTCTCAGATTAAATACAGCATAGTGCAGAGCATTCGACTACTGATGGTAAAATCAATCCTGAACCCTGTTAAGCAGAAATTTGCACCGAACAAAGGCATGCTCAGCTCATCTTTTGAAACCTCTCGTCATGGATTCAATAAATTGAAAACATTTCAGTGAACTGTCATGACCTTTGTTCCCCGACAGACAAAAGAGAGTGATGGCACACCTCACGCACCACTGCAAAAGATAATGGATGGAGGCAAAGATACTTTCAATACGAGGAATTCGGATTCAAACAAAGAAACGATTTTTCCACACAGGACCTGTGACCGTGGTACGAAAAGAGTCGTCCAAATTGATATTCAAATTGCACTTATTGAGAGCAAACTTTGCACTACCAGGAAAAACAGTTGATCTACATAATTTGTTTTCGTGACCCTCAAGTTGCTATCATCGCTCACGTTTGTTAATTCTTAATTTGTTAATTATTTGATTATCAATTTATTTCCTAATTATTTATTCACTTTACTTCTTTATTAGCTATTTATTTATTTATTCATCAACTTATTTCTTTATTCATTAATTATTTCTCTACAGGCATGTATCCGTGATACAGGCCTCGCTTTATCTTCCATCGAAATTAGTCTAGGAAAGCCGAAGGAAACGAAAGCTAAATACTCCATCTGAGTTTGTACGGGAAATAAAAACAGGTCGCGACACAATGTTTACGCAATGCTGCGTGCTGCTCCCAGGGACGGAAATTAAAAACAAACAGAAATGCGGGGGAGATACGGCAGCAACTTGTGGTGTTTACCTGTCCCTGCCTCAAGCATAATATCTACGGTGTTCCATCATTCATTATTATATGAAAAACAAAAGGTAGGGAATATTAGTATGGTAAAATTGATGCATTTGTGGGAAATATGTTACTGTCGAAGGGAACGCCGCTTGTAGAAGTGAGAGATAAAATATTTCCAGCGTTCAACAAGACAACAATAGAATAACAACTCTCCTTGTAGGAAAAAGGGAAACCTAAGCCAAAATTCCCCACTCCACCCAGGTGTCGGATTTCAAAAACCATTGTAGGTACAAGACTATATATTTCAGGCTTGATTATCAGGCAAGACGATATGTACCAGGCTTGATTATCAGGCAAGACAATATGTACCAGGTTTGATTATAAGGCGAGACGATATGTACCAGTCTGAATTATCAGGCGAGACGATATATGTACCAGGCTTGATTATCAGGCAAGACGATATGTACCAGGCTTGATTATCAGGCAATACGATACTATCAGGCTTGAAATCAGGCAATACGATACGTACCAGGCTTGATTATCTGGCAAGACGATATGTACCAGGCTTGATTATCAGGCAATACGATATGTATCAGGCTTGATTGGAATAAAACCTTTCATTTTGTCTCAACGAAGCCTGCGTTGCGCATGAGCACCGGACGACAGCGTCGTATGTGCAGAAGTCGAACCTCGAGTTATCTACATGATTAAACACACATACACTCGACACATACACTCGAGTTTTACACATACACCCGAGTTATGCACACACACTTCACACGTACACCCGAGTTATGCACATATACGCTCGAGTTACACACATGATTTGGATTGAGCACATTATGGGTTCAATAATCGAATTTCATTTTCACGCGCTTAACTTGTCTCCGTCCTACTGCCTTACTTTGAAAGTGTCATCTATACTCGAGCCGAACACTTTATCACTTAAATAGCACCCACAATGATTGCGGTAGAAAACACATATTGATCACAAAACAGTTATCGCACCCGAACTTCAAAAGTTTACAATTTACTATTATTTCGCACGTTTCACATTGGTACCTAATTGGCAAACCAATGCAATTCATGGTGCATAGAAGACAAGTTGATCACATAACAGTTATTTCACTCGAACATAAAGAGTATACAAGATACTCATATTTTTCCTTTGCTCATACGCGCCCACAACGCAGAAAATGAACGAATTCGAATATCTCCTGAAAGGATAGTTTGATTCCCAATTTAAAAAGTTTACAGTACATTCCAAACTTTCCAATGTTCTATCCCACCCACAACACAGAGGACGATGGACTTCGGATATCTCCCGACTTTCTCCTCCCGTTCTGCTGGAAGCTTTTGGATTCAGCCTCTCTCATTTATTGCTGGCTTCCAAAAGAAGACATTTGGAAGGGAACGGATCATCGTCCAATTTAACGTAAAGTCAGTTCTCTGTGGCGTGTGGCATTATGCTGGTCGACATG